>JANFOG010000005.1:1469340-2938680 GCA_024336345.1 Mariannaea sp. PMI_226
ATTGACAGGAACTCCAGGAAGAAAACTCTTATCAAGACTCTGACGAGGCTTAGGGTGTTTAGGAGACATTGGCTTACTCATAGCCAAAGCACCGAGTCGTTGTAATGGGGTCATGCGAGAGGCTGCAGTCGAGGGAGCCGTAGAAGGTGTAGTCACGGAGCTGAAGACAGATGAAGGAGGTCGCGACATTGCTGAAGCAGGAGTTTCGGTTGAGTCAGAAGAATAAGAAAACCGGGCGATTGACGACCGAGGCGTAGATGCAGGTTGTGAGGAAGACACATTCCGCTGGGGGGGAGGCATTGAGACTGAGTCTTCGATAGAAGACGTGGGGGCTTCGATAGTTATCCCTGTTGATTTCTGGCTTGCAGTCTCAAATGATGTGGTTGCAGTGTTCTGGCTATCTTCCTCAAAGATGGAGATTGACTTCCTTGATTTGGCTGGCTTCCAGCCTTCAAAATCAGGCAGGTCACGCAAGGCCTCCTCTAAGGAGTCATCGGACAGCAAATAAGCCTCGCTCTTTGTCTTTCTTGGACTTTTACGCGGCTTTGACGCAGAAAAGAACCTGCTCTTGGCAGGAGAAATTTTTGGCAGTTCGAGATCGTCCTCGTCGCACAATCGTGCTTTCTTTGGGGGTCGATTCTGTTCCGTTGTAGTTGTCGCAGCTGGAGAGCTGAAAGTTAGATTGGCAGATGAGGTTCGCCTTGATGGGGCTGGACTACTTGATATCCGCGCAAGCATATTGGTAATGGGTTCAGTACGGCGGCGTAGAATCCGTGGCGATGTGCGCGTCCGGCTTGGACTTGTGCGTGCTGAAGCAGCTGTCGGTGCTGGCCGATTAATATCATCCAAGTAAGGTCGGGGCAAAGGAAACACTCGAGGGACCAAGCCTCCTCCAGTAATTTGCGCAACTCTTTGAGGATCGACTTCGAAGCAATTGGGGTCCATCTCGCCCATAGGAACCCGGTGGTGGCCTTTGAAATACGAGTTGATCGGTTTCGAAGGCGGCTTAACTGAGGGCTCGCTCGCCAACTGGGAATGTCTTCTCTTAGATGGCGTTGTGGGAGCTCTGATTGGAGATTTCGTGATTGGGTTGACATCACCATTAGCGATGGCCTGAGCCATTTCAGGCTCAACATAGGGCCCAATGAAAGGCATGTCGTCAGCTGTCCGTGTTCCATCTAGTTCTGTCAGATGCACCAGTTTCTTTTGGGTGGGACAGAAAACCCATTGATGAAGGAAAGTGAGCTCTGCCTGATAGAACTGGGTGAGATAGTTCTCCGAGACTCGTTTTCCTTGAAACTGGACCATACGAACGACTCGTTCTGGCGTCTTAGATTTTCGAAGCATTCGATATGCCGTCTTCAGTCCCATACCAGGGAGTCCGTCAAGGTAATCGCAGCCACTGAAAATAGCCATTCGTCGAAACTCAGCATCAGACCATCCTGTGAGAGAAACTTCTCTGCATCGGCAAAAATCCTTGCGGTTAATCTCAATGCAGTTGCCGTACTGGTCCAGCTTCGTCAATAGTTTCTTCGCGCCAAATACAAGCAAATCGGAGTCGTCAGAGATAATGCCGTGGACGAGACCCTGTTTTTCGAGATAAACAAGTTGTGAGTCAGCTTCGTATGGTGCAACGACATAAGGAATGTCGAGTTTTTTGAGTTCTTGGATCAAGGCGGATGCCATTTCGGGAGTGATGTCGATGCACTTCTGAAATTCTTGCATTGCTTGAGAAGGCTTTCCAGCTCGGAGGAGTTCCATTGCCACTTTTTTCTTCTCCTCTCGCTTCTTCTCACGGGAGTCTTCGGTGGCAGCTTTGCTAGGTAAGAAGTCTCCATCGAAAACCATATAGGGGGTGACACCGAAATGGCGAAGCATTCTCACACGATTCATGGCTGAACTTATATATCTGCAAGCAGTTAACAAAATGTGTGCCTGATCATTGTCCAGGAACAGCAACTTACTTTTGTGTGGGCTTGCCTTGGCCCAGCTCCAGGGCGCAGGAGTAGGCGGCTCGGTGAAGCCAGCCATACCCGTCGACTGCAAGGGTCTGGCCGCTATATTTCTTGAGTTCGGTCGGTTTTTGAATCGATTTGAGGAGCGGAAGAAGTCCTGGATAATGTCAATGCGATAGTTCAACACGATATGAAGTCAAGGCAGCAAATGAATACCGGAAACACCCATTGTGGAAGCTCTGCCACTTAGCAACGGCACAAGGCACTATCCTTCGACTTGCAGGCCGTCCACTCCCTCGAAAGGGATCCAACCAGACTAAGCCGTGGAGTTTGGCAGGTTCATGTGTGAAAGGAAAATGACGGGCGAGGTTATACAGTAGGGACAAACGCGTCGTATGTCTGCTTTTTGCACGCGATGTTTGAAGGTACACGTCTTCGGACAAGAGAGCTGCAAGCTGGACAAGAAAAAAAAAAGAACCAGAAGAATAAGAAGGAACAGATGCCAACAGGAAAAGGAGGGGAGAGTAAAATCGGTGATAGATGGTGTTCGTAGGCAAGGCAAAAAGAGGGAGGATAAATGAGGGACTGACTGCCACGGTCGGTGGAGGGTGAATTGAGGAGTCGAGAACACAAGAGCTTGCCTTCCACACCGAAGTATTTTAGGCATGACCCGTGGTCCCTGGTCCCTGGACAAACGCGCCCACTGGGCACCGCACTTTAAAAACGGCCAATGCGGGAAGCGCGTCCAGGGCGTAAATGGGCCCCTGAAATTGGCCTAGTGCCCGCTGAATTGGCATTCCCCCCAGCAACGTCATCGGGTGTCTACTCACTACATAGTCTACGTAGGCGCTGGAAGTGGAGTGCTCGCCCTCGAAGGCCGCTTCAAATGGAATCGTTAGCGGAGTGCCGATGGAATAGATTGGATGAACGGTGCCAAACGCATGAGAGCCTTGCCATTGATCCTGCATATCCCCTCTTTGCTGTCATGTAAAGCCGCCATCTTAGTTTAGACTAGGTATATGATTAGGCAGCATCGAAGGGAACAGAGGGAGAGAGAAGAAGGAGACAACGAGAGATTTGAGAGGTCAAGACCATGTCCTCAAGCTGGTGCTGGTGGTTGGAGTGAGGACGGTGGAGAGACCCAAGGGTGTCTGTCATAGACAACTCATCGACAAACCATCTGGGCAAAAGTCAAGACTAGTTAGTCTAATTGGTGGCTTCATTAGTCGATGGTTGGGTTAACCAGCCCACGATGGTGAAAATGAGATGGCGAAGAATCGGCACCATGTCTCAGATATTCATTTTGAATTATGGATATGTTTGCACATACGGCGTTAGTTAGTTCAGTGACCAATGGTCAATGATCTTTTCAGTTTTTTTTTCTGATAGACATGTCTTCATACTAGAAGTTGGAAATACTGCTGGCATCACGTTGTAGTCTCCAAATTATAACGTGGTCACGCGCCTCTTGTGTGTGTCCATCCCCTTCATTAGCACCAATAACACACCCATCGAAACTGTCTGGCCAACCGCCAACAACATTTCCATACTAAGCGTGGTAAATATTTTAAAAACACGCCACATTTCTTGAAAAGGTCGTCAGCGCCTTAATTGCCATTTGTAGTCGTTCGCAGGGCACTAAACATGAAGATACTATGTACAAGTGCTCGCGACCCTTTACCCGACGAATACCCGTCTACCCTCCATCAACAAGAAAAAAAAATAGTCTTCGCCATGAGCTGTGTGGAGAGCGAACTAGCTGAGGAAAAAAAAAAAATTCACGAGCAAAATCATCGTCCAACAAATTTCACACAATCAGTTGGTATCTTCTGTAGACTCATCAATCATCATGCCTGGATCACTCGACAAAACCCGCAAGCAAATCTCTAAGAAGCGTAACGGTGTTATCAATGCTCTCCATGAGAAGTCAAGGGATTCTCTGAGGCTGCACAAAGCTGGTGTAAGAGACCAGCGTATCGAAAAGCTGGCTGCTGCCAGAAGCAAGAAGGAGCGGCCACTCAGTAAGTCGAACAGACGGACATTTTGATGCACTTCACAAGAATACTCACACTTCACTAGTCGATCGTGTCTCATACTTCCAGAATGCTATTCGTGTCAAGGGTGGCGAAGGTGCAAACCCTGCAGCTGAGATTGAGGAAGTCAAGCGCATGATCCATTCGTGAGTCCCCAGGATGCACATTACTTGCTTCTTCATCTGACTTGGGTAGATTTGTTCATCAGTTCGACGAGGAGTATGACGCTGAGAAAAAGAAGCGTCGAGCTGGGCGACCGGCTAGTGTCAAGGAAGATATGCTCAAGATGAAAATTTCAACTCTCGAGACTGAGTACAAGCAAGGCTTTTGTAAGTGCCATAACTATGGCCCAAAGTACAAGCTCGAAAACCCGGCTAATTTTATCCCAGTGCTGCCAGATATCATGAGTTCAGAGAATGCCAACGCCCTGCTTCTGTGGGAGGGCTCCTGGTCATATCTCCCTCAGCTCAAGTGGACCAGAGTGAATAGTGAAGGCCAAGTTCGATCTGTGGCCTTTCCTTCCACATAGAAGGCAAATCTTCCTTGATTTTCCTGATGAAAGAAAGGAAGAGACGACAATCACAACCCAACTCATTCGGGCTGTTATCCAAGGTTGGCCCTGGATGCTCAATATGTGGCAGCCCGACGATACGCTTGACGATTAATGACCGACTAATATCACATGCCTGAGGACTCGACTTTTTTTCGAAACGGTAACCTGGTCCCCTGTATGCATGCCGCGAACTGAATGCCATTTGCTCCAAGATATCAGATCTCGTTCACATGAAAGCGACTGGTACTTCAACGACCGGGTTTCTTGCGACATGTCAATAAGTGGAACAACAAATCTAGGAGAATTTGAGTTTTATGAGTTTGTTTTATGCTCAAATTAAAAGACATCATTGGCCATCTAGGCGGAAATGTTGCAGCGCCTAGAATTTGAGCTATGAAGCATTGCGATACATCCCAGATGTTGAAACGCACCCTTTGCTAGATGAATTAAAGTAGAATAGACACGATGAATTGGCTACCCTATTTCTCACGCGATAATTCCACGGAGATGATGACCATTTGTGGGTGCGTAGTCTGCAGAAGTTATGTTACTTCTCCCATTTCTTCGTTGCTTCAAACCCTTCCCTTTCGAATTCGTCACAGTAATCCCAGGGGGTGGTATTTACACTGCGTCTTCTCTAGAACCAGGTTGCAATACAACAAGCGGCACCAGATCTTCGCCAACCTTCATGTGGTAACTCGTCTTTCGCCTCCTGTGTATCATCTGTGAATCCTTCTCCTTAAAAGAAGACCTCTCCTTTGAGACCGAGCTAACTTCGCCACCAGGCATTCATTTTCTTCGATATCTTTCTCTTAGCCACAGCCAAGGTGATTGCCCGCTTTGTAAATTTAGAGGATGGAGGAGGTGGCAGCGACTCATCAAATGCCCTGCGGCGCATTGCCTAATATCAGGGCTCAAGCAGGCTCATAGCCTTTAAGAATAGGTGGCGAACTGTGCAGGTTACCCTTGTGGTGTCTCTATGGATCTCATTCTGTCATGACAGTATAATATGTCACAGGAGGTGACTAATCAAAGCATCTCGCTTTTCTTCCAGTTCTGAAGCTACCATCCTCGGTCAAATTCCTAGAGGTATGCCCTCGATTTTCATCTTTGGAGCGTTCAACCATAAGATGTTGACATCAAGATACCCAGGGCTAGTTGATGGGTGCAAATGTTGCAAGTTGACCTATTCTTGTAGAATTGGCTCCAAAGAACAAAAGCAAACTAAGTTGTGAGATTAGCCTGTCCTTCAAGAGTCTTGTTTCCCCAGCGGGCGGATAGTGCGCCTATTATCCAAAACACGCAATAGTAACGAGAAAGGGTTACAAAGACAAGTTTGTGACGAGAATTGGGCGCAAAGATGCACGAAGTGATGATGAATTCTACACCGATCTCGAAAGGGATGATGGAGGCCGAATTTCGTAGCTTGATGGTGAAGTTTGACGAACTGCCTCATAGAGAAGAGGGATTGGCTTCCAAAGCAATGATGCTCACGGCCCATGGACAACCTGTAGGTGCATTTTCGGTTATAATAGCTCAAAGAACATATTAAGGGACGATGTTGAGAAAAGAGAACCGTGGAAAGTCACCGAACCATGGAGACGGAGAATACATGTGACTCTGATGAAGTGCAACTACAACGATGGTACGATATATCCCATCCAGGCGATTTGAGCCGCATGCCCGAATTGCGGACTCAGGGGCCATTGGTGATGGAGCCAGTCGAATGGCTGAGATTTCCTAATACGACCGTATCCTGTTTTAAAATTGCCACAATAATGGACACCAGAACAAAGCGGCGGCAATGTTGGACAACAACCAGGTAAAGATAAACTAATAGGTAGGTAGACTAGGTAGTCAAAGTTCCTAGTCACTGAACACCTGGCTAACCTTACTTTCTGTATTCCGTACCAAGGGAGAATTGTACGGATTGATAATGAATATCCGGACCACAGCGCTGCAAGTCTTGGGTCTCTGTGCCGCGGTGAAACAGGCACTACGACTGTCCAGGTAATTTTAACCAGTGGCGAGACACCAGACCTGGGCCGAGCACATCCACGTGAACTAGAATAGAACCGGCAATTTCATCCTTAACTGGTGTTGACAGATAGCCCTACTTGGTGCTCCCGTATTGGTATTGGAGTCTGGCATGCAGTGCGGTGCGGTTGGCGCTACGCATTACCCGCAGTGATGATGATTGCCTCATTACGTCGATGCGTGGATGCTCTGGAGGCGCAGAGTCTCCACCGGCAAAGATTCCCAGACTGGGTATAGCATCTGATAACATCTCGAGCTACCCCGCAAACGTGATAAGCATGCAAGATATGCCGTCCAACAATCAACTGACCAGTCAGCTCGTACAGCTAGCCATTTCCGGCTGTAATTCCCACAGAGGGACAACAGAACCGACTCCCCTCCCCTTCCCTTGACCGACTTCCCCGCGATTCGACCATGCGGTAGAGATACACCATGTACCTGCAACACTACACCACACGCTCCACGCTACACTCCGTGCGTAGCGTAAGTTAATCGTGCATTTGCCGTGTTTGAGTCTGGATGGAGGGGAACATGGCGGTCCCCACTGATTTTCGGGTCCTGGGTGGCTCTTTGAATATCAGAGTAACCGAGACAATCAGGTAGCGGTCGAGATATCAAACATGATATAAACTCAGCACTCTTCCCTCCCAAAGTCCAAGAGACATCATCAAGCCTCTCAACTCCAAACCTTCAAGTCATATATTCGGGCTCTAGGATTCAGGAATCGGAATTCATCGAGATTCAGCATTCCCCTCAGAATCTAGCAGAACGACACGCCTAACACACACCATGCCTACCTACCTCCCCCACCCTTTCGACCCGCTATCCAGCGTGGAGATCGAGATCGCCATCGGCATTGTCAAGAAGGCCCATGGCGATGTCAACTTCCACGTCGTCTCCCTTCAGGAGCCTCGCAAGGCTGTCATGACAGCATGGCTCGCCAACCCTCACGGCTCTCCTAGACCTCCCCGTGTTGCCGAAGTTGTGGTCATTGCCGCTGCTGGCAAGGTATTCGAGGGTCTTGTTGATCTTTCTGTTCCTAGCATCACAAAATGGAAGCAGGTTGATGGTGCCCAGCCTATTGTAAGTCTTATTCCCGGGCCAATGGACAGCCCTCCCGGAAAAAAAAGAGAAAAAACAACCACAACGTCAAGAGGATGTGACTAACTAGTTATCTGTACTAGATCACACTCGAGGAGCTTTCTGCTGTCGAGCACGGCTGCCGAACTGACCCCAAGGTCATTGAGCAGTGCGTCATCAGCGGTGTTCCCCGAGATCAGATGGACAAGGTTTACTGCGATCCTTGGACCATTGGATACGATGAGCGATTCGGCAGCAATGTGAGACTTCAGCAGGCTCTGATGTACTTCCGACCAGACATCGACAACTGCCAGTACCAATACCCTCTTGACTTCTGCCCTATCTGGAACTCAGTTGAGAAGAAGATCATCGCCATCGATATCCCCAAGATCCGCCGCCCATTGAACCTAAACCCTCCTCTGGAATATCACCACCTTGCCATTGAGAAGCAAGGAGGTTACAGGACCAATGTCAAGCCCATCAACATCACACAGCCTGAGGGAGTCTCCTTCAAGATGTCGGGCGCCACTGGCCGCGAGATTGAGTGGCAAAACTGGAAGTTCCACATCGGTTTCAACTACAGAGAGGGTATTGTCCTTAGCAACATTACCTTCAACGATAAGGGCAATGTCCGCCCCATCTTCTACCGTATGTCCCTGGCTGAGATGGTTGTCCCCTACGGAAACCCTGAGCACCCCCACCAGCGCAAGCACGCCTTCGATCTTGGCGAGTATGGTGCTGGTTACATGACCAACTCCCTTTCTCTTGGCTGTGACTGCAAGGGCTCCATCCACTACCTGGATGCCTTTTTCCCTACCCAGGCAGGTGGCATCCGCAAGGTCAAGAACGCCATCTGCATCCATGAGGAGGACGATGGTATTCTCTTCAAGCATACCGATTTCCGTGATGAGTCTACTATCGTCACTCGAGCTCGCAAGCTCATTATTCAGCAAATCTTCACTGCTGCCAACTACGAGTATGCTGTCCAGTGGGTGTTCCACCAGGACGGAACCATCCAGCCCGATATCAGACTCACTGGTATCCTCAACACCTATGTCATGAACCAGGGCGAGGACACCCACGGCTGGGGCACTCAGGTCTGGAAGGGCGTGAATGCCCACAACCACCAGCATCTCTTCTGCCTTCGCATCAACCCCAACATTGATGGTGGCAACAACACCGTCTTCATGGCAGATGCTATGCCCTCAGATGCTCCTGTTGGCAGCCCTGAAAACTTTTACGGAAACGCCTTCTACGCCAAGCGAACAAGACTCGAGACCACGGCCCAGGCCATGACTGACTACAACGGCGATACTTCAAGGACGTGGGATATGGTGAACGAGAACGTGCTGAACCCCCAGAGCGGCAAGCCTGTGTCCTACAAGCTTGTGAGCCGAGAGGTGCCCCGCCTGCTCCCCAAGGAGGGCTCTCTTGTCTGGAAGCGAGCTGGCTTTGCCCGCCACGCTGTGCATGTCACCAAATGTAAGTAGTTCCTGCGCCCCACCTCTCTATTCAATGCTAACCATCTATACCAATAGATGCCGACGACCAGCTGTGGCCTGCGGGTGACCACGTTCCCCAGACCTCTGGAGCCCCCTCCAAGGGTCTGCCTGAGTGGATTGGTGATGGTACCGAGTCTGTGGCTAACACTGACGTTGTTTTCTGGCACACCTTTGGTATTACGCACTTCCCTGCGCCCGAAGATTTCCCCGTCATGCCAGCAGAGCCCATCACTCTTCTGCTGCGCCCACGCAACTTCTTCTCGTGCAACCCTGTGATGGACGTGCCTCCGTCTTACTCCATCACTCCCAGCCAGGTCGCTGCCCAGGGCCAAGGTGCCATGGACGCTACTGATAAGGCTAGCGAGCTGGCCCTTGGCGGTTGCTGCAAGACGAAGCTGTGAGCTAAATAGGTAGATTGTTCAGCGTTGAAGTTGGATATCCCGATGGCGATTTACGATATATATGATGATAGAATTCTGTATTAATTTTATTTCAATTTATTATTTCAAATAAACTGAGGTGTGACTTTGTTGCTATTCATCATATTTCCCCTCTCAGCGAACTATCTAAGGTAGGTAGGTGAGTAGGTAGGTGGGTAGGCGGGTAGGCCAGTAGGCAAGCACATGAGATGAGTGACGCAAGCCCAAGTCGACTTAACTAATTAGTGTGCTGGGTCAAAGCAAAATGCCCAGGACAAAAACAACTTTGGAGGAGAGAGGAAAGGGGAGAGGGGAGGGGGAGGGGGCGGCGTTACACCTTCGGAATGCTATTCCAGCCCTTATCAGAAACCGCGCATGAGACTGGTTTGTGGATGATGCTGCAAAGCCTCGGTCACGATACGGCTGCGCTCGGCATATCGACTTGCCGTCACAGTAAGTGCCTACCTACTTTGCAGTGCGTATCTGAAGCATTCTGTCAACAAAGCGATAAGACTAATTGACATCTGCCAAGATACAGATTTTGGTGGGTAGGTAGTCTAATCCGTACGTACTCTTCCGTACTCCCTGACAGCGCTATCACGGTGTTCGCGGCTCTCCTTGACAACCCTTGCAACGCTTGCAATCCCACCGATCAAAGGGCCACGGTGGGTGGTGGTGGAGCCGCGGCAGGTAACAATTCCTCCTAACAGCTAAGATACTGTACTGATATGGGCGGACCGAGTTAGACCCAGATTATTCCCTGCCCGATAAATAGATCCAATGCGATTAATCATTAGTAACTAGCCGTAAGGCAAAGGCAAGCCTGCGAATGGATAATGGATCATGGATCATGGGTCCGTGGCCACCCCCGCATTATTGCCCCGCACGTGCCAACGGTGGATTCACACTTTCCTACAGATTACCATAGTGCAAGCTGGATGGACGGAAGACAAGGTCGGTCATGTCAAGGTACAGCTACTTGGCGTGGGTACCTTCTGCCGATCCTCTTATCGCCGCCAATGCCCTCTCTCAATCTATCCCCTCCTCCTCTTCTTCTGACCTTATCATCTTCTCCCCTGGCGTGCCAGTTCCCTTGAATTTTCGCCATTACATATACAATGGCCGTATCTTGTTCTCAAGTTCTTCCGATATGATCAAATCTCCGGCCAATGAAGATAGCGGCGCTTCGACTCCATCAGTCAAGCCGAAACAGGAGCAGAAAGACGACGTTGGTGACAACTTGACGAGTGCGATTACCTCTGGTGTGAGTAAGCCTCGTTCTAGATCGGGCTGTAACACGTGTAAGGCAAAGCATGTAAGTGTTTTGTATCCCTGTCAAAACTTTTGATCACAGGTCAACTCATTCCCCCTCTTAGTTGAAATGCGACGAGACGAAGCCGGTATGTCTGGTCTGTACCCGCAAGGGGT
The DNA here is from genome assembly GCA_024336345.1 of Mariannaea sp. PMI_226. Classification (NCBI taxonomy): domain Eukaryota; kingdom Fungi; phylum Ascomycota; class Sordariomycetes; order Hypocreales; family Nectriaceae; genus Mariannaea; species Mariannaea sp. PMI_226. Next base: position 1,480,348 of record JANFOG010000005.1, read on the forward strand.
GGACCTGCGGCGGCTATAAACGAGAGTTTCGGTGGTCCTACAAACATGAGCGAAAGACCAAAGATGGCGGTCGGGGGAAGAACAAGGCCAGGGGAAAGCAGAAGCAACAGCCAGGGCATCAGAGGGCCAGAACTCTGTCCAGTTCGAACAGCGAGTCTGAGTTTTCTTTAGGGTCCCTACCCATGGACTTCACGGCAGACTCACAGCTCCCTATGCTTTCCGAGGCGCTGCCAGAGTTACCTATAATTGACTACGGATGGGATGCTGGTGAGCCGACCAGTGTTATTTCCCAAGCCGAAATAATTTCACCGGTCCAGAATACAGAAGTATGGAGTCCTGGACGCCCCTCGACCGATCTGATCGTTCCGATACTCGAACAACCCGAGGTGCAAGACTCAGAATTACCGGATGATGTTGAAATCTTGCCGGATACTGATGCTGGGACGAACCTGGCTCTCGCTTCAGCAATTCAAAACTTCGAATATTCCACACAGATTCCAGTCACCATCACCCACCTTCCATCTGTTCTCATCACACAATGGTTCAAAAGCGTGTGTGGTGTGTGGTCGGCGTATGATTCTGACATGAATCTGAATAGGCAATTGGCCACATCACTCTGGTCGGAATCGGAATCGGTTTCTGCCTGTCTTCAGAGCATGTCCGCATCCTTTCTAGCAACACGGATACCTTACCTCAGGGACACATCGCTCACAATGATGAAACATGCAACGAAATCTATCCATAATGAGCTGGCTGTGGCCAAAAGCTACAAGTTCATCAACTCAATCCCCACCGGCCTCCTCTTCTCCCTATTTTGTCTCGGGACTACGCTATGCTGGATAGAAGCAGGGCAGCTAGGTATCCCTTTCCTGAGAGCTGCGAAGTCGTTACTTGACCGAATCAATCACCAGAGTCCGATCCTCTGCGATGAAGATGGCCAGCTGCTCGACTTTTTCAACAAGAGCTGGGTGTACTGTGATATGCTTTTGTCAGTTGTCAGCTACGACTACGCACAGTTCCCCATGGAGGTTGAGATGACGCAGGGGCCTTTGACACCCTCCGCCGAGCCCAAACGCACCGATGATGTCCCACACCCATGGACCGGGATCTCAACAACCGCGTCCACTTTGTTCACCAAAGCAATTAGGCTATGCCGCAGCTTTCGTCATAACGTGAGAAGGCAGGGACTGTCGCCGAATGATGTTGAGTTGGTACTGAAGCAGATGGAAGAAGCACCAAAGATTGAAGAGCAGTTACTCCAGTTGGAGTACGAATCTGTAGTCCCGATGGGCGAGACTGGAGACCAGCATACGCCATCAATACATTTAGTAAAGGTCGCCGAGGCGTATCGTATCGCGGCTTTACTGCAACTTTATCAGACATTCCCAGATCTGGTCGCGTTACGGATTCCAGAGGTGTCCTCCGCCTCAAGGAACGGAATGGTGCCCTGGGAGGAGTGGATTGTTCCACTAAGCCTCCGCCTAATTGAAATCCTGGAGCATATCCCACCCGAGTCTGGTAGTCGAATGGTGCAGCCACTTCTTTGCATCACGGCGAGTACCGGGCTGCGATTAGATGTCCCGGCCAATTCGTGGAGGAATGGGTTGTCTGAGAACCAGACAACCACAACACATGACATATCACTCGGCATCCGCCAGGAGAATTGTGATATTGCTGAGTTTATGGACCAGCTAGATGGAGTTGGCCAACCAGCTGGACCCCCGAATATGCCTACACAGCTGTCAATTGACGTTGGCAATGCTCGCGCATTTGTTTTAAATCGACTCAACATGCTGGAGAATTCGCTCCCCCCCAAACCGATTATCATGGCGAAACATCTGGTGCAGGCGATATGGAACGCGTATGATAATGAGATGCCGGGATGCCACTCCGTTCACTGGGTGGACGTTATGGAGCAGCAAAACTTGCGATCCTTTTTTGGATAGCAGATAAAAGATTTACTTAACACTCGAAGATAGAAAGTTAGCTGAACAGAATTTTAGGCAAACCATGAGCGACTTCACCAATGATATATATATTTCTTGATTTCACTACTTCTCTAGATGCCAGTTACTGGTATCTCATTGTCTTATGTCTCGACGTCTCTTAAACTGAAGAGGACTTGGTATCATCACGTGAGACCGTACCTTGCACTCTCCGCTTCCTGCCGAAACACTCCCGCTGCCCCAGCCAGTCAGCCAATTGTTCAAGCCGTAGTAGTAGGAGCAGCGTCCCGTTCATGCTAAAAATTTCCCATAGAGCTCTGGAAGCTTTTGCACCAAGAATCGACACACCTTTTTTTTTTTCTTCTCTTGTACCATCATCCCTCACCCAGCCCATCAACCCTCTCACAACGTCACTTTCTTCTCCTTTCTCCCTCTTCTCCTTGCCAATTAATTCCCTTACCCTCTTTCCTCCCTAGTCAAATTTCCACCATGCTGTCCGCTCGAGCTTTTGCACGATCCGCGCCCCGCGCCGTCGCCCGCCTCTCCGCCTCAGTTGTTCGCCAGTCTACCGTCGCCCGACCCAGCACCTTGGCCAAGGCCTCATCAGCCCTCAATGTCGTTCGTCCCGCCCGTGCTGCCTTTTCCACCACTGTTTTCCGACAGGCTGCCAATGCTGAGGTGGATGAGGAGCTCGCTGCCAAGCTGGAGAGCGAGCTCCAGATCGAGGAGGACATGAAGGCCAACGAGCAGGAGCCTGCCAGCATCAAGGACTTCCTCAACAATAGCGCCTTTAAGCTCGTCGACACCCCCGGCCAGGAGGTTGTCAAGCTTGAGCGTAGCTTTGGTGACGAGAAGTATGTATCACAGTCTAATTGACCATTGCCATTCGAACTGTGTCGTCTAACCTGAAAACCCAAAACCAATAGGATCACCGTGAGCTTCTCCATTGCTGATATTACCAACTACGACCCCTACGCTGAGGATAGCGCTTTGGAGGAGGACGCCCTTGACGAGGACAACGTCCAGCGCAACAACCAGTCTCGTGGCCGTGAGGAGGACGTCAACGAGGAGTTTGACGAGGACCTTGACGAGGAGACCCCCGCCCCTATCAACTTGTCCATTGTGATCGAGAAGCCTGGAAAGACTGCCGGCGCTCTCAACATCGACGCTACTGCCCAGGATGGCAACATTGTCGTCGAGAACCTCTTCTACTACGATGACGCCAAGGTCGCCAAGGTCGAGAGCCCCGAGGCCGCCCAGAAGCGCGCCGATGTGTACCCCGGTCCCCCCTTTGGTAGCCTCGATGACGACCTCCAGGTCCTTATGGAGCGCTTCCTCGAGGAGCGTGGCATTACCCAGGCTCTGGCTGTGTTCGTTCCTGACTACGTCGACGTCAAGGAGCAGCGCGAGTACATTCGATGGTTGAGCAACGTCAAGGCTTTCATTGATGCTTAAGCGAATTTCTCTTTCAGGGATTACTGAGGTTGTGCTGCTCACTCTCTGGCCGAGGAGAGAGTGTATGAATTTCGGCAAATGACGTCCGGGATTGGGAGAAAAGTGAAAAAAAAGGAACGAAAAGGAAATGCCCCTCTTATTGTATAATAGTATGAGATCCGACGAGGTCAACTGAATGTCAAGTGTATATGTGTAATGCCAATTGAGACGTCAACAGCAACATGTCCAACAGCGCATTCCCTTTCCCCTCTTTTTTCTTCTGCATTTGTGAATATACCAATCAATCCTCAATTGGATATCCCACACTCACGGTTGAGTCTCAAAGTTCAGGATGGAGTAAGTAATCAATAGATTAAGCAATTTGGTAATTACGCAGAAGGTACACCTTTCATTGCCAATAAAAAGAAGAACAAACGCTCCATTCCAGTGAGTTTTCCCTTGAGATTGAATATGCTTCCCCCTCCAGCTTAGAAGCGTCAAGAAGCTAGTTCCTGTCCATTCTAGAAAAGTCAAATAAACAAAAAAAAAACAGAGCAAGCTTGAGATTTTGAAGATGATTGGTGTTTTTTTGCTCGAAAACGGTGGTGTGTGTGTTGTGTCATGCCATGCATATAACAAACTCGTGTTATAGATACGAGCTAACTATCTCATTGAGAAACGACAGTCGTGGAGGTATGGGAACAAAAAAAAAAGAACTCCTTGCAAACGCCCGACTTTAAGCACCCATGCCTAAAAAAAAAAAAATAAAAAAAAATCACAGTGTCTTTGTCAACTTTCAACTTGATATCGTCTTTCCTCCTTTCCACCAAGCTTGCAATGAAGAGCAGAATCCGAAAAAAAAATAAAATAAACAAAAAAACGAAAACAAAACGAGAGATGTATTCTTGTCTATCCCAAGGGTGCGCCGCTGTGGGCAACATGTACCGTAATTGTGTATACCAAAATCCAGGAGGTTGAAATCCCACTGTCCCAAACAATGCTTCACCGCTCTCGATACTCTCTACCTCTCCCCTCTCCCTTCCCCTCCCCCTCCCCCGCTCCTATATGATAATCTCACCAGGGTCCGCCTCTTCAAACTTGAAGACGAAAGGAAATTTCTCCCTTGACTATAAGATTCCCTCAAGCGACCAGTCGTTTTTCTGAGCCCGCTCTAGGACCTGCTGGCCCTTTTCAGTGAGATCAGGCTTGCCGCCGTTGCCAGTGACGTGCTGGAAGAAGACGGGCTGGAAGACTTCGTTGTTGGCCTCTCGCTCGCGGGCCTTTTCGCGCTGCGCCTCCTCCAGTTCCACCTTCACCTGTGTCGCCTTGCCGAATTGCTTTGAGAGGATGGCATCGGTGACGCCACCCCAGAGAGTGAGAGATTCATTGGGAGCCTGGGTGTCCTTGGGTGGAAGGACCTTGGGGGCGACATTTAGGGGTGCGATATCGATAATAGTGTGCTGCTCTTCGACAGGAACGGATTTCTGGGAACAACAGTTAGGAGCAAGTTTGACAAAATATTCATCGAAGCAAATTGGAATACATACAACTGGCCTGGGTCCGAGAGTGAAGATGACCTTTTCCCTCCAGGGTCCGCTCAACCTCGCGAGCACATCTTCATCAGGAACGTCCTGCACTCGGTTCTTGGTATCGTTCTCCGGGTCGTAATTAAACACGACACCGTCAATCTTGTTGGTGGTTCGGCCCAACCAGCCCTCCTCTACATAATGGAGAATGACCTTGATCTTGGTCTGAGGGCAGGTGATATAGGCCATCTCGCTGACGGAGACGCTGAGTGATCCTCGGAGAAGACCGCCGAGGTGCGCCGCGGGGTGGGTTAGCTGGTACGTCTCGCCGTCGCGCTTTTCGAGGGCGATGAAGATGCCCATGTTGTGCTCGCCCGGCAGGACCTTGACCGACGTGCCTGTGAATTTGGCGGAGATCTGATCGAAGCCTCGGGCAGTGATGCCCTTTTCAGGGCAGGTGACGTGGAAGGCGCTGACGGGAGGGTGGTGAGAGGTCTGCTCTGTAAGATAAGAAACGCGGATGGTATGTTCGTCTCTGGGTTTTCCGTGCTGCGGCACAGATAGAGACACGGACGAGGCATTCTGCTCGCTTGTGCTGGCAACCTTCAGGCTGGAAAGTCCGTTCTTGGCATCTCCGTTGGTCATTGGCTGAAGGCTTCGAGTGTTGATCGGGGGGGCGTTGTCCTCAGTTTCCCAATTACACTGGAACCTCTGTTAGCCCGCTCTCCATTCTACCAATGGAAACCATTTCTTTGGATTGTAGTTTTCGGGATATAAGACGCACTCTGAAGAACTCGCCGAGGCATGAGTTGTAAGGTTTGCAGGGTTTGCCCTTGGCGTACTTGAGATCCTTGGTGAGCCAGAACCGGACAACCTCCAGCATGCGATCCAGAGGCTCGTCCGAGGTACCGATAGCTACGAAGGCATTGGGAGCATCGAGGTAGGTCCAGTATTCGAGGTTGGGTGTGGGCTCGAGGAGCTGCGAGGGCAACGAGAACCTGACCGATGCGAGATCGGATACGCCGATGAACCTGTTTGAAGTGCAAGAGGCGGTCAGCAGCAATCCTTTTTGCTTGTTTCTTTCTTCTTTGTAGCCGTGTATCTAACAATATCGACGCAGACGAGAAAAAGGCCTATCCTCATTTATTTGCTCCGTGCACGGAGCAAATGTCCGACCTCGCATTTGGGGGGGCAGCATATTATGAGGAGCTCGAAGTCGCAGGTGTGGTGGCGTCGTCATGTCGCATATTGGACAGAAAAGGAGCATGCTCACCTCTTGAGGATCCCAAGAAAGGTGCGCAGCTTGGAGCCATCGCTCTGCTGCGGTTCGTCGTGGGTGTCGACCGCGGGCGACACCGTTGATGACGACATTGTCGCTGGGAGTTCGGAAAGGCTTTGCTGACTGGACAATGTGAAGGTGGGAGAAACAGGCGGCAAGTCTCAGCTGGATGGATGAACTTATCAGTTCGAAGGGTAAAGGCCTGGCTGGAGATCGATTAGCGCCAGCAAGGAGCCGAAGGAACGTTGGCACAAAGCCGTAGAGTAGGGCGGAAGGGAGTCAATATGATGGGGATAGTGGAAAGGGAAAATTCGAAAGAAAGCAAAAAAAAAATTGTCAAGAAAGAAAGTTGAGGATGATGTGGCGGTAATCTTTGGGGATCGCGAAGCTCCCGTCCCGGGGAGCTGTGGAGGGTCTTCTGACGTTTCTTTTTTCTTTTTTGGCGGGGTGAATGCCTTGTCGGGCAGGGCGATAAGGGGACTTTAGAGGGGGGACCAGCGCTGAAACGTTGAAGAACAGGCGCTGTAGTTACGAACCTTAGTACCTAAAGTAGAAGGGGGGGTGGAAGACGCCCAGTGAGCGAGTCAGGTGTGAGGTTTCATGGAGGGTCAAGAGACCATGAACAAGAAAAAAGGCTCTCCCTCCCTGACTTGTTGGGTAAGATGCTGCGCCTGCAGGGATTCTGGGGGCTGAAAGTGCCGATGCCGAATGTCTTTTCTTCTTCAGTTGACTCCTCTGTACTCTGTAATCATAAAATATTGCGCAGCTGAAACCTGCCTGGTTTGCCCAAGGTAGGTAAGGTAACAACAAAGAACACGGGCCGAAGAGACAAGACAGACAGATAGGAAGAAGCAAAAAGATGTAAAAGAGGAAGAAGGAGATTATGATCAAGAAGAGGATGCAGGAACTAATACACATCAAACAACATGCCCCGTTCGAAACTCTTCTTCTGCCATTGTTATTATTAGTGCATTTCTATTGGGGGATACGGTGCAACAGACTCCAGATCTTCCTCCCGCCAGGGCTGTTTGAACATGTCTGAGATACCCACCAGGCCAGTAGTGCCCATGCTTCCCTTCCGTTGATTGCCCGCGCCCCCGCCGCCGCCGTTCTTACGAAGCTCTCGAGAGACCAATCATTGGCGCACATGGCGGCGGCGTCTGGCCGGGATATAATGCACGCTCGCCTCCGGGCAGCCCCCCCTTCCCCCGCTACAAGGTTAGTCCGATATCAACTCATTTGGCATTTTGACTTCTCTCGTCGAACAAGGCGAGCACGAGGGGTCCGGCTGTCGTTATTGTCGCTGGTAAGCCCGCAGCCTGCGAGTCCAGAACTTTGCCCATGAGACCATTGATGGACGGATTAGGTAAGGAACATTTTTGAACGAGAGATCCTACATGTATGCCGGGAGTTGGCCACGATGGTGGTATCGAGGCGAGGCTAGATACGGAGTACATTGCTCGCTCTTGAATGGCTTCAACAACTCAACGACATCGAGAGGATGAGCCAGTTGATTGAATTCAACAATTCCTTCATCTCAACTCCCTGTGAGGGGCAGGCGAGGCAAAAGCTGAACAGTCATCCCATGCACAGCTTACCTAGATAGGAAGATAAGTTAATACCAGTTACGATCGACTGATAAGTTCAATTCTGTGCTCCCCGCTTGCTGGTATCATTACCAGCACTCCGTGCATCATCGCTTAGGTATAAAGAAAATGGAACATGGACTCTCAGCCGCTATGCCAAGCAAATCGTACCATAGCCGCAGCTGAATGCACGTCAGGGAAGTTTCCAATACCTGGATAACAGCATCATTACGCATACATGCAGCATCAACCAACTTCCGTCATCGTCCCAAGACATCAGCAAATCTCTGTGCAATTCTGATCCTCAACAAAAACTTCACGCCTACTATTTTCACGAACACAACGACAAGACCAGCGCGAGTTTGCTTAAAACTATTTTTGTCCATATTTTTTTTTTGGGAAGTTAAGGACTATGTACGAAGTACGACTTAGCCATCTGGCGGCAGACCCGCCACGTTTGTTGCTTTAACCTTACTCAACCCTCCTTCTTTTTTTTTTTCTGCTTTGTCTTCTTTTTGAATTAAAAGAGAGCTTATTCCTCCGACATTACTATCTTAAGCCTCCATTTGTTATTTTTGCTCTCATCTATTAGAGGCAAATCGATGCCTCTGGGGTATCAAGGTCGTGTTCAAAAACCCCCTCTCGCAGAGGTGCTCAAAATGCACCAAAATGCTCAAGCGCTCAGCTTGGCTTTCTCAGAAATCAAGTAGTAGAATTGCCTTTTCCAAAAGGCCATGTGAGGTACGCAGCTCTCCTCATCGTACAAAATTGGGGGGGCTTGTATGTTTTCCTTAGCCACCCCGCCGCCGGTTGAACCGACGCAGGAAGAAATCATGTAACACCTCAATGCATTCAAGCAGAAACGATTACATCCATAGATAATGCCTGAATATCCGGTATCTTCGCCTCATCTCGCCATACCGCAGAAAAAAATCGAGGGCGGCTGAGTGACAACCATTTGGCATATTGGGTTTGCGAATATCGCGTCGTCGTGTGTCATTTCGTTTCCAAGAACCAAAGATCGAATTAAATTAGTTCATAAGTCATAAGGAGTGGAGCTGATTTTGAGTCAACAAGTTCATTGCTGATCGGTGACCCAAGCATTGTCGTTGATGAATGAATCCCACGAGGGTTCCTCATCCGTTGGAGGTTGAGTGGTCAGATCCCAATCCATCGCGCCCAGGTTCATCATATACAGGCCGCTGTCATTGCCTCCATCGTAAGTCTTAGTTGGCCTAGGAGGCTCAGGATAGGTGCACATGTGTGAATTGGCAGGGCTCCATTGCTGGTTGTTATACATGTTTGCACCAAAAGTATCCGTCATGTCGACACCCATCAGCATTTTAGCTTCAGTGGGCAACTCAGAAGTAAAGACAGAATTATCTGGTCCAACTTCTGTCATGCTTGAAATTGGGGCTTTGTTGACAGAGAAGAGCGTTGACGATGAGGATTGTGGGGTATGCGGATGGGATCCAGATCCAGCAGTCAACACTGGCGATGACGCATTCGGCTCATCCAGATCTGACGGAGACACTGCAGATGATACCGAACGGCTCCGGTCGTTCTGGTGGTGTCCATAATTGACTTCTTGAAAATTCGGGTCGAAAGAACTGTCCATGGAACCATGCAGCCGGCTATTCAAGTGTTGTGGTGGGGGAGGGATGGAGTATCCAGGAGTTGACCATCGTTGAGACATATTTCGAGCTTGGCGATTGGCGTTTGGAAATGTCTGAGCGAAAGCTTTGTTGATAGCATTATTGTTCCAATCTTGCTCGCTGGCAGACAATAACTTGGACATAGCAACCCTGTTAGTCAGATATGTCTCCACGCGAGAGTTCATTTCTGGCGACGAGGTTTGCATGTGAGGGCCCAGTAAACGGTATGATCGAGGGAAATCGTCCTCTTCCTCTTCATACATCTCTTCCTTCATAACAATCTCCTCGGTGACGCGAAATGCTTTGCCAGTGCGTCTCTTGTGTATCTCACTTGCCATGCGGGCTGACTGAACACGAGCTTCGATGCTGCGATCGGCCCGCCTTGAAGCGGCAATGTAGGCACGCTCCTGATTTTCTTCATGTGATCGCTCAGTCTAGGTTAGTGGTAATTAGTTGACTGTTAACCAATAAATAGAGGAGTGGATGTCCTCACCTTGCGCTGAGGCTTATCAGCCCCTGGGATAGTAGAATCCATCGTTCCGACGTCTAGATATCTCTTTGGCATAGTTGAGTTTGTAAGAACTTTGTCGATTGAAAATGGGGAATTCCTTTTGATTTATAATTTTTTCTCTTTTACGAGAGTACTCCGAAATTTGGTCGTATTAACCTCTGAAAAAGAGAGTGAATCAGTCCAGCCTCCCGTGTGGGAGAGTTTGGTAGGTGAAGCTTCAGGTGGTGTGTGGGCCGAATGCGACAAGTGAGGCTAAATACGAATCCCTCAGATGGTTTGAGCTAGCCGAGATGGAGGTGAGGATGGGCTCAATATGGCTTAGTATTGAATTAGAGACGGAATTCCAGCTATGCAGTAGATGTCGGAGATGCAAGAAATGCAGGACGGTGGCAGCTGAAAATCCAGACGGAGGGACCAGAAGCGAAGGACAGCGTTTTGCAAGCTCTTTGATGGTAATAAATGTTGCGTGGGTGAGAGAGAGAAAAGTGTGAGAGTGTGTATATATAAGAATAGAGGAAGTTATGATGTGTGTCAAGAGTAAGTATATCAGTCCCGAACTGAGCTACCGGGGGTGAGGCAGGTAGCGCAGGTGCAAGAGAGTAGAGTAAGAGTAGGTAAGTGCCCAGGTAAGTGCCTAGGTAGGTTAAGGATATGGGGAAGGGAGGCAATTGAGGAACCTATGTGAGGCCAATAGAAAAGTATAAGACTCAGGTCAACATAGCCGAGAACAGCAATAGACCAGAACAAGTGACAAACCACGGATTCGGTCAAGAGCTCGAGACTCCCGGGGCAATGGTCCCATCTTATATCAAGTTTAGAGTAAAAAAAAAAATTACACCGAACCCCAAGAATCAAAATAAAACAAAAAGTGGTAGTTACAGCAGGCGTTGATTGGAAACGGCCGTTAAGGGGGGCGCGGGCGTAACGCAGCAAATGTTCCAAGGCATCATGTTTTCGATCCTCTCCCGATTTCCCAGCTCTGATCGAGAGAACGTATGGCGATCGATCTCGATGCTATGACGTCCATTCGCGCAAGGGCCGCCCTTGATGGCGGGCTTCCATTTCGCGAGCACCCACTGAGGGGACCCGGAGGGGATCCGCCGCAGGGCGCTAACAGGAGAGACCAAACACTTTTTAGCGGGGCTTCCCCTCCACAATGCCTGTGTTGCCTACTTTCCACTGCTGTGAAGGAGCCGCCAGGGTCGGAAAGTTCTCAGTTGGCACGACTTCCAAGAAACCTGTATGGGAAAATGGGGAAAATGCCTGCTGAACTGTGGTGCATGCAGAAGTTGCATCCGGAATTTGAGATACTACCACTGTATGTACATTGATTCACACCCATACCGCAAGGTAAGCTAGGTAATTCATTAATACCATGGTATAATATCGGCTTCCCCCCTATCACTCCCGGAAGCAACCCTCGGCACGGCTCCTGGTTGGCCAAGCCGTGTATGTGCCAGAAGACTCCCTCCCGTTCTTGACTGCATCTGCTTGACTGCATCTGAATGAGACTCCTTCTGACATCTGAACATCGAACTCGTGCCTTGACAATAATGGGTGTTCTTGAACATTCTAGAGAAAACCACAATAATAATAAGGTGATAACCTTATCGGGATTCGGTGTTTCTACATTGTTGCGTCTTTCTTGCTTTGCTTTCGTCTCCTCCTTTCCCTCACTCAACTCTCAACTCCGGGCAAGCGGCGGCTCATACCACACTAAACCAGCCGACGTAGGTGGCTTGAACATGCCACCTTGTATCCGTATAAGCTACCTACCTAAAGGAGGGAACCTGTCACGCCCATCTGCATAAGGATTTCGGAGCTCAAGCCTCGCATGCACCCGGCCACCCAACCAACCCCACAGAAGCGACTCGAAAAGAAAGAAAGACAAGAAAAAAGCCTCCTGTGTCTCCTCAAAAGAAACTTGCTAAACTCGGAATAATAGACCCAATACAGCTTGCAAGGCAAGAAAAGCAAGGAATGTTCAATTAAGATAACACGAAAATGACGAGGTATGATCTTTAACTCCTGCAATAACAATCCTGCCTTTATTAGATCCGGAGCAAGTCATCCGCAACCATCGGCAACTGATCATGTAAAGTCTTAGTACAGCCATAGGGGTGATTTCCAAGCGATCGTTCTCCCGGAGGTTTACTACATGGAGATCATTACGGACGGATGAATAGGGGGGAACGTAAGTATATTTTCATCCCAAGAGGTTCATAGTCTTCAGACTTTCAACCTAAATGTTGCATCAGTTTCGTGTAATTCCATCCTTTCTCCGATCAATCCCATTCCTCGATTACCCACCAGTTCAATTCGTCGGATTGTTGAACGCTTCACATCATAGTCACTCTATAGAAAACTGTATTAAGCATGAAGTACAGTACGAAGTACATACGATTGATAGCGGCCTCGTGGACGGATGTGAAGCTGACATGCCGATCTGAGTTGTGGCAGCTTGCGCGTTCCGGTAAAGCATCCCGAGGCCTTGGAATCCCTGCAGCCTGAACAACGCATCCAGGTCGCGCTGGGCCTTTCTGGTCCATTCTGGTCCTGGTCAGGTTCTGTGCCGGAGGGTTTCCTCCGGTGTCAGATCCAAAATCCTAACCACCCTGGGGGACGTTCCAAGTTATCACCGACTCCCCCCCTCCCTGGACTAGTGCTTGACATTTCTGTTGGGTGGGGAGTGGCTCAACCGGAGTGGCTAGTGTAATTACTCCTATTCGCTGCTGCTCCTTTCCTGTGAATATCATGTCACAAGCTCGGCAACACACAAAAAGTCCCTGGCTGTACTCCGTATGGACATGGAATACTTCAGCAACCAAAAGTTCTCAACAAGCAGGGTCCGAAAGAATGGCAGCCCTCTCATGCAGTATCCGGATGACTAGGCAAAGCCAAGTGGTACCATTTAGAACTTCAGACCCCGCGTTTGCCGGTCTCATTAGCCACACAGTAGCCACACTGCATAGCCACACAGTTTGCGCCACATTCGCCTCCTCTCTTATCTCTCTCTAGGCGTACTGTAGGAAATATCATGCACTACCAACATGTGTACTCCGTGCAAGTTAGTCGACAACTTCGCCTCTTGTGGCATCAGTGCGGGAGTCTCAATCTTTAACATGGCAACAAAAAAGGTTGAGCCCCCCTTAACCGTGGCTATCCAGCTCAAACGTCATTTCGCCACTGCCAATCGGCTCCTGACCTTCAGGCCCTTACAACCTGTTCCTGTTTGCCAAATGAACTTGCACTTGCGTGATTCGCGACATGCTTTCAGCGTAGCCATGACTGAGCTCTGACGTTGCCGCCACCTCAAACGGGGAATTTCTCTTTTGTGTTTTGGGTCCAAAGTAAATACTTCTCAACTTCAATGATTGGCAAACATCATCATGAGCTATTGGTAACCATTAGCATGGTCGCCAGATATGGGCGTGGATGTGCACACGTTTTGTCGTTTCGCCACACTTTATTATCCACCCGGTATTCCCTTTTGCTTGTTTTGCAAATATCTTAGGCATCCAAGCTCATACTGCCGGCTTGTCCAACTTCCGAAATCTCGTGCGGTACGAAACGATTGTGAATCCGTTGCTATCCTCGTCCGATGGGCTTGGCGTGTTGAGTCACTACAATGCTTTTTGCCTCCGTCAACTGTACGCATTTGCGAGAGCCAAATGCCCCCTCCCCACCCTCCTCCCTTTCATGTGATAGTTTCTTCCAGTGTCATATCGAAATGTATCGTGCAGAATTATTACCATCGGCATAGCTTCAAATTCACATGGACCCTGATGAGTGAGGGAGAACCCTTAGAGTCTCCATCCATCCTCATCTTCTGATTAGTGGCAAGGTCCCGAAATTCTTCGCACATCTTACATCTCCACTTACACCCGAACAAGTCGCTAACGCGAAAGGGTGGTATCAATTTCTTCCTCCCCCCGCTGCTCACTGCTCCGGATCAAAAAACTGAGTTGAGGCTGCGGGCGCGAATTCGCTAGGTGTCAGGTGATGTGGCCTATGGATGAAACTCTACTTATCATGGCTGCATCCCCTACCAAGCATTCACGCTCCTGGGCAAATATCAGAGTCAAGGAGCATATCCTCGTCATAAACCGGCACGCTCCGGGGCAACTGCTCAGCTATGTGCTGAGTATGGTACAGATACACAAATCAGAGTGAATCAGGGGCGGGTTGAGACGGATCCTCAGATACTCAGCTAGCCCGAAGCAGGGAAACCAACTTCTTCTATTTTTGAAGGGTTTAGTGATATCGGTGTTTTCTCAATATTATTCTGAGGAGAAGTACTACAATCCGGATACTGTTTACTGCTTTCTTTCAATTGACTCAAGGAAGTACGTGATTGTATGCTGTCTTGGAGATATTCAACTGCATCAGAAACAATTGGGCGTTAACAGGCACCACTAATGATTATCCCTGAATTCGTCGAGCTAAAAAAACCAATGGAAATCCAACTTTTCGCGTCTATCAGGAAATGCTAATGATCTTTTCCTAGATTCATACAGATCTAGCATAGTGAAACACATGAAGACGCCTGAAAACATAGAAATGAACAAAGTCGTCTCCCTAGTTGGGCCGAGATAGGTACCCATCAGGTCGAAGACCAAAGTGAGACACCGCAGCCCGTCTCTTCGTATCCCTTCCCGGGCGGTCCTCGGGAGTGGGAAGCCCCGTACCCGCCCTCAGTGCCGAGGATCGTTCCGATCCTGCGATGTCGAAGTCTCGTGGGATACGGACCGGGTCGGTGGGGTGTTTGAGCCTTTCCAAGGTTTTGTAAGGAGTTCTCAGTCGGGACGACGGCTGCCAGAAACGGGAGAATGCTTACAGACGTCGTCAGTGAATGAGTATAGTTACAGCTGGGGTGCCCATCCAAAAATCCCCGAATTCGCTCCGTTGCCAGGAGTAACTTACCGTCGACGTTTGTGGCGCTCACCTTCAGGTACATAAGAAGCCATCAAGGTGCAGCAGGCGTATCAAGAACGAGGCGTTTTGGGTGGGAACAAGATGATTGTAATGTGAGTGGCTTTCAATGGAGTTGATGAAGCAGTGAATGAAGAGGGCAGAGAAAGAAGAAGAAAATTGTGTTCTCAGGGATGTAAGGTTATTCTGCATGTACTCATTTTCGTTACCGTGAGCCTGATAATCGTTCACAGTAAGAGGCGGTCGAAAACCTGGGCAAATAGAATTGAAAAGATCCGGTGCATTTGTGTTTCCAATGCTTTGACTTTTTCGTCACTTGCGAATATCATATTATCGAGCTATCAGGTTCCTGGGTATTGAGTACCACACAATCATTGCTTCCTTTTCCATCCATTGTAGAATCCTCCCTTGCCAGTATACATTCTTCTTTGTTGCGCCGCTTTTCCGTCCTATTCTCGTTGGCGGCTCTTGAATTTGTCCGAGCTCTTTGGCCCCCTTGGGTGAGCATTCTGCTCTGGCTGGATGTCAACTTCTCTCATCCAGGCTTTCCAATCCCCTCTTCTGGTCTTCCACATGTCACCTTTCCAGCTTCTCCATACACTTCTTCCCATCCAGCTATCTCGAAGTTCGGCCTCACGCTCTCCAAGTTTGACCATGACAGCCTCCTTCATATGCAAGGGCACGCTGCGCTCTTTGCCTTTACTAGGGACTTCAACAATAGCGTTGATCAGGTTGTGACCTGCTTTGGAGGTGGCGAGCTCCCCAACGTGTGGCTGAATGGTGCTGACAATGACTTTGTGGAACGCAGGGTTAGAGGATGGGGTCGCAAGGGCGGTGGTGAGAACGGTGACGGTTGGTAGAGATGTAGTTGCGAGTCGGACGAGCTGCTCTGCTGAAATGGCGAGGAGGGCTTCCTGAACGCCCTTGGTTGGTCCGGGGATAGACAATAGGGTGGTCAGCAACTGGGCGCCGTGTGATTGAATGGCGTATTCGTTCTTGGAAAGCTGCTTGATGTCTTTATTCTTCTTCTCCTCATCCTTGAACCCACAGAGTGTGATCACCAGATCAGCTGATGTAGAACCACAGCCTCCCCTGAGCCCTTTCATTAGCTTTTTGATCTCGTCATTCACGCCACGAGCGTGGCATCGCTCGAAAAGAGTCTTTATCACGTTGAATCTCGACTTAGATACAAGCTGTGGCACAGTTGGGGTAATCTGGTCTACGGCCTTGACCAAATCATCCTTTCCAAGTCGATTCAAGACCCTGATGGCAGCGTACGAGGAGATGTCATTACGAACATATCCCTGTATCCTGGGGAGGAAGATGTTCAGATTCAGGGCCTTGAAGATCTTTCCTGGTGCGTGAGTGATGAGAGTCTCAATTAATCGTGACCCGATCTGGTCGTAGATCATGCTGTTGATAAACTGAGAAGCCTCTGATGTTTCATCGTTCAGAGTCTGTGGCGCACCAGGAAGTAGCTGTTGTAACAAGGTAGGCTGTCCCGACTCAGATTTCTGCTCACTCTTATTGAGTGTAAGGTCGAGTTCCAAGAGAAGCTGAAGTGTTGGGTTTCCCATGGGATGTGTAGCTAAGACCCTCAAACCGGTCGCGTCCATGCCTGAAGTCGAATCCTGGATGACCTTTTTGAGCGCCATGTCGAAGGATGACGGGACAGCGCGCAGTCCCTGGTTGGCCTCATCGGCAACATTCGACCCAGCAACAGAAATATTCTCCTTCTTCTTGCTCTTCATAAGAGTCTTGACTGATGTATCCTCTAGAGGTCGGCCTGACAGGACAAGGAGCAAAACGCGCAGGGTGTGTGACGCAAATCGATCGGTGACCAGGTAGCCCAAGGCACTTTCTAGCTCGTCTAGCGTCTCCAGGAAAAGGTTTTCCATGGATGATTCTGGCTTTTGTGCATCCGCAGATGCTCCTGTGGTGTCCATAACATATCCAGCGAGTTCTTGAGAAACCACACCTGCGGATCGGAGGAAGAGAGCCTCACAACAGTGGCTGGCAAACCGGTGCTGCACCAGGGATAAGAAGTGGCCAGCGAAGGCCTCAAACAGGTGTTTTTTCTGTGCGGTATTGGCAAGCTGAATCAAGCGCTCCATCAAGCGTGAACACGACTGGCTGCTGGCAAGCTTGAGCTCCTTGCCTTGTGCTTCCTTATAGACGTTTTCTAGGAAGATGTCCCTATCTTCGGTAGTTGGGAATTGATTCAATTCGAGAAGCTCATCGGCGCGACGAAAGTACTCTTGCTCCTCATCAGCCAACATTCCGAAGAACTCCTTCTCTCCGATGCCATTCTGCTGAGGCTCTGAATCATCGTGGCCGTAGACTTCGTCATCGGTGGTTCGCTGGCGCTTGGGTTCGGCTTCGTGGTTGTCCTGCGGCTCGACGTCCTCATGACGCTTGCGTTTGCGCTCTTCGCGAGCCGCACCTCGTTTGGTACGAGGCTTCGGCATTGTATCGGCGGGAATTAGGGAGCTCTCGATACTTTGCACGTTGGTAAACCAGAGAGTCAACTTGGTGGGGTGCAAGTTGACCTGGAATCTTTTTTTTTTCCAAATTTTCTGGCAGAGGCAGATCCTCCTTATCGATAAGACCCACAACCAGCTTCTTGAGATCAACGCCGGCACAGCTCTGACTCCACTCTGGAGTTCAACTTGATGTTAGTACGCCAGGAATAGCAATGTGCCAGTAGCTTCTAATCTACCTGGTTACTTCAAAGATCGGCGTCTTAACTATTTCTCTTCAAACTAGGATTTCTCCTAAATTTTAGTTCTAGTATTGACTTGAGATCTTGCCAGATCTCCTTCCCAGATGTCAAGCTTTGCCCATGTCCGTTATTATGGAAGCCCTTCAACCATTTCGAATCTATTCCAAATTTCCTAACCTCCCTCCCTTGGTTCCCGTGTCTTATCTAGTCATTTTATATTCATATATCATATGCGCCGAATATTTTTTTCGTGTTCTCCCAGATAAGCCTTAGAATAGCTCTTGACCTACCTGCTCAAGACCCTTGACTAAACCCTCAACGGTGCCCTTCAGCGTCTGGCAATTAACTACAACGCGGAAAAAGTGGCCTTTGGGACCAGGCGCGTAGTCTACCATATATCCTCTAAGAATCATCTTCTCGACAATCGTCTTAGTCCGCAAGGTGTTTGCCTCTTTGTCTTCAGACAACTCCTTGCCTGGAGCATAGTAGAAGCATACTTGCAAGCAAGGGGGTGGGTCTTGGGATACCAAGACAAAGTTATCGCTCTTCTTGATGAGATTGGCGAGGTATGCAGCCTGCTCAAAGGCGTGGTCGATTTGCTTCTCGAAACCAGCTGCACCATAATATATCCAGGCAAGAGCAAGTTTGAGACTGTCTCCACGGCGACCGCATTGCAGAGTTAGGTCAGCTAAGTCCCAGGTCTCTTCATCTCCCTGGTTACTGTGGAATAGGTAGCCAGCCGAGGTGCTGTTTGCTTTGCTGAAGATGTTCATATCAGGGCAGAGGAGATATGAGCAGGTGACAGGGACGTTCATCATTTTGTGAGGATTGACAGTGAGAGAATTGGCCAAGTGCGACCCCTTCAGTTTGTGCTGATGATTAGCAGAAAAGATTGCAGGGCCTCCCCAGCTCGCATCAATGTGCATCCAGAGCCCAAACTCCTTGCAGACTTTGGATATCTCTTCAAAAGGTTCGTAGGAGCCCATGACGGTAGTGCCCGCAGTGGAGTTAACGTAAAATGGCGTCTTCCCTTCTGCCTTGACTCGAAGAATCTGTTGTCTCAACGCATCGGGTTTCATACACCCATTCTCATCTACAGCGACGGGACAAACATTGTTAGTGCCTAAACCCAGGACCATGGCGCTTTTCTCCACGGAGTAGTGGCCGTGTGCGCTTGTAAAAGCAACAAAGTCGTATGAACCGTTGCCAGAAATTCTGCATTCAGGGAACAGTGTGTTGCGGGCAACAACCATGGAAGTCAAGTTGGAGGCGCTCCCTCCTTGGCATGAGATACCTCCAGCGCGAGAACCCGTGAAGCCAAATAAGTGCGCAAGAGTCTTTGCGGTAGTCTTCTCGACGATTGACAAAGCAGGGGAGACTTGGAATACGTGTAACTGCAGTGAGTGTCAAAGCGAGAGGGGTATAAAATGTCTTGTGGATGGGCCTTACATTTGTGTTGAGGACGGAAAGAATCATGTCTGAAACTATACCAACCTACTTATAGATGAGCAGGTGTACTTGGAAAGTTTACGGGGGGTTCTTACAGCATTTGTGCTGGCGTATAGCTTGTCTAGAAATCCCTGATCCCAGGTGTTGACGCTGTATTGAAGAACTTTCTGAATGATCGTTAGGAGGCCGTCCTTCCCTTGACCGTTGTTAGGAAGTGACAATTTCATCTTGTCAGCCAGCTCCCTGGGATTCTGATGAAAGTCCACAAGCACATTTCTGATACGGCCGGCTTCATCCGGTGTAATGCTTCCAGTGGCACGGTCCGCAGCTGCATCGTCAGCAGCCTTGATAAAGGGTACAATAAGATCCCGAACAGAGCCAATCAACTATAGAGGGTGCGCATCAGCGGCCAATGATGTCGAAGCTTGCAGACAGATGGGTGTCTTACATCGGCAACCTCTTCAGCCCTATGGAGGGGGGGGGAGGGGATCCCATTCCCGTTTTGGGGAGGCTGGTGGCCGTTGGTTGTGGTCATGATGATGCGGGGTCAGATGATCAAGCCACAAATGGAATTGCCTGTGTATGAATATGGAGTATGGGGCAATGACGGGTGAAATTGCGGTGACACAGGTCAGGTTGCAGTCAGAGCAGTCAGACTATTAATAAGAAGATAAGAAATCTAGAGAAACCAAGGTGAGACGCCAGGTCAAAAAGATACACCTGTAAAACTCTGGCTCTAAGATGACGAGATCTTTGGATTCTCTGGCGTCAGCCAGTCTCGTGACCGAGGCATTTTCTTATTCTGCCGAGTCTTTTCCGGGAATAAGGCGTAAAAGCCACAATCAACGAGTCCCAGAATATATGAAATATGGATGTAGATGATGCAGACTTGCCAGCAAAATTTATGATGGTATTCCAACAGATCTATCTGGAGACCAAACGAACCCAGAGGTCGCCTTGAGGCTGTCATTTACGTTGCAGTATCATCGCGTTGCAGTATCATCGACGGAGTCCCCCGGATACATCGCTCCATCCTCTATCCTGCCTAGTCACTCCTTATGTGCTTCCTTTCCTAGACACACTAAAAAGTAGAGTTACAAATCCCTATTCAGTTCCGAACTCAACATGGCCAATTCCTTGTTGTCTTTTATCAACCAGATGATCCTCTGCACCATTGAAAAAGGCCAAAACTCAAGCAATATGAAGCCAAGGCTTTGTACACGTCGCAAGCTTCGTATTCCTCCTATTTGTTAGACAAGTCGAACGACAGACAGCTAGGATCCTGGTCAAAAGTCCAGGGACTTTGGGGCACTTCGGGCCTGGACGTGGATCTACGATACCACCAGGGGAGGAAAGGATTGTAAATATAATACATATGGAACAAATACTATTTCTAATGATTGTTTTCTTCATATTATGTGACATACTTGTAATTTCTTTATCATCAGCGTAGGATTGGGCCAAAAAAGAAAAAAGTTGAAACATGGAGGAGTCGGGTCACTGATGAATGCATCCAAGAGAACAGGAGTAGAAAAGATTTCAAAGAATTTGACAGCGCGTTGATGGCATCAGGTGAAGTGGGCCTGTGCTCTCGGAAATCAAATTGCGCCAAAAGCAAGGGTATCAGGGGATTGAAGAAGAAAAATCGAGGCAAAAGAATGACAAAAGCTGGAATGAGGAGAGTAAGAGAGAGGACGAGCAGGGGGAGTTTTTCCCAATCAGTTGGTTTTACTTTGATGCATGATGTCCCTTTTTTTTTATGCCTAACTCCCTCTCTGGTCTTTTTTCCCTTCTCATCCTTTCCAATTGGGGAAAACACCTGGTCCTGGCAAACTGCAACGGAATGCCAACGAGGGAACCTCATTGATCATGCTTCATCATCAGACTTGTCACATGCACCTGTCTTTTGTGTGGCCTCTCCCCAGTCGCCAAAGGGCCTCGGAGCGCCCGCAAGCTGGTGTCTGGTACAGAAGTAGTCGTAATTGTGACTGTATGCCCCAAGAACGGGCCATCGACAGCCTCTTGAATCAACTCGGCCCCTTGCAAGTCACAGTGGTATCACCCGCCGCTCATCTCCGAGGATTGGCAGATTGGGGGTGGGATATGATGGGGGATGTGATGGGGACTGAGAACCCATTGACACTGACAGAACGGGGTTCCGAGAACGTTGAGGCCCAAGTATCAGTTCCAGCAAAGAAAGTCTAGTTCGTTCAAGCTCCTTATCTGACACTTTCTCCTTTGTGTATGGTTCGCGTGCATTTTTGGATATGTTTGGAGGATGGCCAACCGTGTTAATTGCTCCTCTCCACTCCACGTGCAACTTTGAGCATGGGGGTTAGAACAGGACCAAAAAAAAAATTGATGTAAGCGTAGAGTACTATTACAGTATGTCGAGCAGCGTGGGGATCAATGCCTCATCCAGTCACCAACAGGTCGGCCACGCACGAGGCACTGTTATCCCGTTAGCTAGCCCCAGGGGCATTTTTTGTTGCGTTACCGTGGTTCCACACGGTAGGTACTCATGTATTCTTGGCGGACGAATTAGTCTCTGTCAACTTTTGCCAATGGCTATAATTTCAAATGGAGATTTGATTGTCCTGCGCTTTTTGAGGCCGAGTAGTCCTGGTTGGGCACTCAATCCA
Organism: Mariannaea sp. PMI_226; assembly: GCA_024336345.1. Lineage (NCBI taxonomy): Eukaryota > Fungi > Ascomycota > Sordariomycetes > Hypocreales > Nectriaceae > Mariannaea > Mariannaea sp. PMI_226. Next base: position 1,502,030 of record JANFOG010000005.1, read on the forward strand.
TGGTGCGTGTCAGAGAGCACACCCGCGAGGCAAGGGTATGGGTGAGGATGTCGTCTTGTCCCCCTTCCCCCCAAACATGGACGGGTTGATCACATTGATACGTGTTTTTGACGTGCATCCTTAGGTTGAGCCCTGGAGGGAATAACTCAGCTTCAGCAACCTGGGTAGTCCATGGTTGAGTTGCCGCTAGTATTATCGCCTTGCGCGCTTCGCAAGGTGAAAACCAAGGAAAAAGCAAAGAAAGGCAGCCTGAGAGAGGAAGTGAGGGAGACAAGAAGATGGTCAGAAAATGGTCAATGGAGCCCGCCCAGAAGTACATTATGCTTCCCAAATCTGGATACTCTTTCCTCGTTCAACAAACAGAGTTAGTTAGTTACCTGTCATCTCATTGTTTTGGAACCAGCGGACGTAACCATTACACCCCATCACTCACACCAACTTTGAGAGAGAAAAGGGGCAGTGGCCTTTGTGCATCAAGCTTAGGTTTTCATCTTTCCATCGGATTTCCAGGATTTCTACTCGATCGGGAGAAGGGAGCCATTTTCCACACACGAACGAGTAAAAAAAGGGAGAAAAAAAAACCTCTTTGTGAGACTCAGCTCGTTTTCTGCGCTGTCGTCCTTGCTGTGGTTATCCCTGTTTCATCCCAACATCTCTTGCCATGCACGTTTATTAGTTGTTGCAGACCACTCAATGGCCCGTACTCGACGCCCAAGCTCCAGCAAAAGACCTTCTCTGGGCATGAATCCACCCGCTAACGCCATCCAGCGCCACGTACTCGCCCCCATCGCTGCATGCACGCCACACACGGTGCCTTTGTGTACCCTTGTCCGCTTCACTTCCATTCTTTTCTTTTTTTTCCTTTTTCTTGTTGTCCTTTTACATGGTCTATCTATCGCACTATGCCTCAAGAGGGGGGATAAGCAGGAAATAGCTGTCATAGCTATGCTAGCTACCAACCCACCCTTCCTCCCTACAGGCTACTCCCTACACTAAGTCCTCCGTAGAAAAAGTTATTTCAAGTCGCAAAGGCCGTCTTCTACCAGGGGGTCCCGCAAACACGCTGCGGGACCTATTTTTTTTTTTTTTCAAAGCTTTCTTGACTCCTTACATTCTTCAACTCTTGTCGGTCTTTGCTTTCTTTTTGTGTATTTTTGTTTTCTTATTTCATTGTCACCATTCAGAGAGAAAAGACGAAAAATCAAAGCGGATAACAACCAACCACGAGTACATGCATACGAAGCAAAAGAAAAGAATACCAACAGCTAGTCCTTTCACTTGCAACCATCACGCCGCCAATTGCGGCCTTCCTCTACCTCACCACCCGCACATCCCGCCGCGCCACTCGCTTCGACCACTGGTCAGCCTGCCTGGGAAAAGTCCTATTGCTATCGACGCGTCCACACTCGTCAACCATCAATAACACAGATACCCTTTCGTTTTAGCCAACGAACTATTCACGTTTGCTTCCTCAAAACTGTTCACGGAACACAACTAGGCGCGCGACAAAGATCATCCAACGACATATAACCAACCAGTTGGTGGGACGTTTTGAAAGAAACGGTGACATTCCATCCCACCCATCCCATACGACACGTTCATCCCACCCGATTCCGCGCTCCACGCTCAACAACCCAATCTCAAGGGGGAAGCTCTTTTACTATTTGTAGAGCTTAATATTAGAGCCCGCAACCCGTTGAAAACACTCCCGCTACCCGTTACGCGCTCACAAATCTGTTTTGGCCTACCATTCTCGTCGAACAACTGTTACAAAGTTCACGCCAGCAAAATAGAAAAATTTCCACTGTATTGAGCGATCATGACCATGTCAGGCACCGAATCGCAACCTCCCATCCCCATCTCCATCACCATCTGTGGCGATGGTGGCTGTGGTAAATCCTCCATTACCTTGCGTCTTGTGCACTCGCAGTGGACGTCCGACTATGATCCAACCATCGAAGACTCGTACAGCGTCACCCGCCGCATCGATGGCGTAACCTACCACCTCTCTCTAACAGACACCGCTGGGCAGGAGGAGTACCGCGGCATGTGGGCTTCTTCTAACCTTGGCGCCGACGCCTTCCTGCTTGTCTACGATATCACCTCAAACGATTCGCTCGACGCTTTGCAGCATTTCAATGACCTCATCGACATGGAGGCTGAGACTCGCCTCGACAATGCCGACCGCGCTCTTCGCGCAGGTCTCAAGCCAGGGCACAACGATACCTACGGCAGCGGCGCTCGTGCGAAGACTATTCCGCCTGTCAAACTCGTTGCTGGAAACAAGTGCGATTTGCAAGAAAGCCGTCAAGTACCTGCCGCCAAGGGACTTGAATGGGCACGCAAGCGCGGCTGTGGCTTCATGGAGACCAGTGCCCGCCTAGAAGTGAATATCGAGGAGACTTTTGCGCTCATCGTTCGTCGCGTCATGGAAGGTCGCCGACTCGCTGAGACGGGCATCCACGACAACATGGATTTGAACGCCCGTGGACAGACCAAGCCTCTTACCCCTCTACCAAATGATGATGACGCGGAGAAGCGCGTCCCTGGCGTCCGCGGCCCGAATCTCAACAGCGATCGGGTCGGGAAGGGCGACGGCGGATTTTGGAAGAAACTGCGGTGCTGGTAAAGGGAGGTACAAAAAGTTTATGGCAGTGAGTGTAGCGACCGAGTGTCCGAGGCTCAGCCAACACAAAAAAAAAAACCAATGGAAGACAAAGGAAAAGAAGAGAGGACAAACAACAAACAAAAAAAGGTGACAGAAGCATAGACAGGGAAGAGCCATGGAGATCTCTTGTGAATGAGAGAATACCAGACGGGCCATTTTCTGTCATGCTCTTGGAGGGGAAGAATGTTGTTTCGATAACTTGGAATGCTATATACTAGGGATACCTCGGCGTTTGGGACGGAAAGGGCTTGGGATCCAGGCGTGTATTGTCTGGGCCGGTTGGTTGAACCATCCCTCATGAGGCGTTTTGTGTTTTTTTTGTGTGTTTTTATTGTATTATCTACCACTGGTCGCGGCACCATCATCATCCCTTTGTCTATTACTGCGCGTCGTAGCCATGTTACTCATATACTATTTACACCCATCGAAATTCTTGCGTAGAAGGTATTTGCTTGTTAGTTTTGTGCTGTTTGATCAGCAATGCCCTTCCCCGAAGACCCGGAAATTTTATTTTTGATTTTTACAACCCTAGCTTTGAAAAGCCATTATTGAAATATCTGGGTGTTCGCTTATGGGGGGAAGAGGCTGTTCTACTTGGGCCATTAGAACAGTCTGCGAGCCTGCATCTGGATCAACATAAACTGTTAAAAGATGTGTGCATTTGAGTAAAGAAGATCTGAGTGATGTGTGTCTGCCCACTCCCCAGCTCCGTCTGTACGTGTCAGTCAATACGTAGTCACAAAAAGGGGAAAGAAAAATGTTTAGCCTCCGTGGGCTATAATCCACCTGGAAACGCCAGCCTCTAGTCTACATTTCACGTCTTACCCTCATGTCCCCCCATGTGGCCTGTAAGAGTGCTTCGCTTCTTCGCACGTGTCCCTCTCAACTTCGGGCTTCCCGTCAGTTGTCAATACTCTCACGCCACTTCTTGTAATCATTATACTCTAACGTCGTTCTCTTGCCCTGATAGCGCGTGACCTTGAGCTCCAAGTCCTTCCACTTACTCCGGCTGCCCATCCAGCCCGCCTTACGAATCAGGCTAAAAAGCGTCTCGTCTTGAGTCCAGCCCTGCTCTGAAGCGACATCAGGCAGGTAGGTGGAGCCGTAACGACGCCCACGGTCGTAAAAAGACAACCGGATGCCGTGTACGCCAATCTCCCAGTCATAAGGATCCTCAACCTCTTCAAAATCGGTGAGCAACGTGACGGCGACTTGCAAAGTTGGTAACTCGGACTTCCGAATAGGTGAGAAACGCGTGTCGTGCAGAGCAGAAATCAGAGCGTATTCCGGGATGCCTTCAGAAAGAGGTTGTGATTCAAACGTGCCGATGCAACCCCGCAGTGAGGGTTCATCGTCCTCCATGGTATTCCATGTGACGAAGAGGGGAGCGGAGCTTGGAGGCACCAAAGGCAGAGACGAGGTGGAAGTCGCCGGGGTAGACGCGGCTGGGGTAGACGCGGCGAGCGACGTTGAAGAGGACGAGGACGATTCAGTATCAGCAATGAGGCGGCGTAGAGCCGGGTCATGGAGACCCTTGGATGTTGACGACGACGACGTAGGAGCCGTGATAAAGCTCGCCTGAATGTCATCTAACGACATGGGCTTGTGTTTATAGAGGTGGGCTTCAAGAGCCTCGAAGCATGCGAGGCAGTGTTCCGTGGTCGCCATCGGAGAGGTTCGTTGAACTGACCTGACGAAGCAAAGTCAGGAGATATGGGGGGTGGTTAGGAGATCAGACTGGGAGCGTAGATCAGGGGACGGTCAAGCGACGATTCAGCGTGCCTCTGACAGTGTAAAAGTGAGAAAGCAGCAGCAGAGATCAGAGGAATGCGAGGAAGAGAGACACAATCACATCAGAGGCACGAGAAGAGGGAGACGGAGGGCGAGCGAAAGAGGGAGCGGGACAGCGGGACGTGGAGGTTGGAGAGGTTGAAAGTGTCAGCGGAGGTGGAGCTGTTTAGGTATCGAGGCGGGGAAGGGGATCATGAGAACCTAGAAAGAGTGAATCGGGATAAGAACAAGCCACCAACTTTACTTTTTTGCCAGCTTCGACGAGTCGATGCGCACCTGAACTGCACGGTTGCACAAGGCGAGGAAGACGCACAAGAGGATGAGATACGGATACGTATCCTCAACTTGAAAATGCGCGGGCCTCCGGCCAAGAAGAGACGACATTGCTTTCCGGGCCTCGAAAAATCAGTCAGCGTCAACGACCAACCCCACCTCTCTCGAAGTTGAGGAGTTGAGGCCCGTGATCAAGCTCAAAGCCTCGGACCAGGTCGCGTGGGGGAGTGAGTGACGGAGAGTGGAGTTTTTCGGCGTGCGAAGCAATCAGTTGACGGCTTGGCTTTGATAAGCCAGGCAGCGGCGAGGCACCGGCAGGTCAAGCAGATGGAACGGGCGGTTGGTTTGATGAAGCAGACTGAAAAGGTGTTTTGATTTTTTTGGGTGGCTTGAAAGCTGCGCGACAATGATCAATTACTAAGTTGCGCATCATTCATACTTGTCCATCCTCCTCTACCCCGCGATTCCAGCCACCCGCGATACAGCAATTGGATGCACCTTCATCCCACCACCCAAATCATTCGGTATCTATTTCTTCCGTCCAAAGAGACGACCACTGCCGTGGCCTGAACGGGAGCCTGCTTATGTCATGACATGCCATCATCATGACAACCAGCCACCGCCCGGAGAATCCAACGACCTAGCATGTCATCGCTGGCTCCAGTGGGACGGGATAGGATGTGAAGCGTACTACGGTATTCTCGGGCTTGCGCGTCCTGTGTATTGCCCAATCAATACGAATTGAATTTCTCCTTCCAGCTTTTAACAATATATAAAATAAAGGGTGCTCAACAAGTGCTACCACGGATGTTACAAACCCCGGCCCCCTCTTACATCGCCTGGTCTGTGTTACCGGATATTTCTCCTCCGGGTGTTACATTGGCCCAGTCCATCCGTCTCAAGACGGCAACAGTGGGTTTCAGGCTCATCCTCAGACATCCCTTGACAACACCAATGCCGTCAACAGCCCCATCCACTAAACATGGCAATGATTTAGCAAAAGGGGGGCTAGACTTTGCTTGGACTCGAACGTAGCAGTCGGGTAACTATCGATCTGAACTATGCATGTTTGACCCGTTGTTTTCACAACCCGGGATGAAATCTACTCTCACTTGAATCGTCTCGGATCACCAACTGAAACGGGAAGAATGCCTGCTCAATACAACCAGATACCCAGTACGATTTACTCCTTCGTATCAGATGCGTGAACTATGGACCTTTAGCAAGCACCTCGAATCAGCTAGAGACCCTGCATTCATGATAGATCCGAGTACAAATATCAAGTCCACCTACCATCCGTCGAGGCTATTGCTCTGTGTAGTCGCAGAAAGTCGAACTCAGCTTCCATCAATCTTTTTTCTTGATTTCATTATTCGATTCTTAACCGCTGGTCGGACGTTCTTTACGAATACCCTCTTTCCAATCTCAGTCACTTCTTCCAAATTTCATTCAAAATGCAGCTGTCTATCTTTACTCTCGTAACCATTGTCGCCGCCGTTATGGCAGGCCCGAGTAAGAACTTACCGTTGTCACTGCATACTTCATAGTTTGTATGCTCTCTAACAACACATTTGCTAACTTTTATGGCAACAGTCAAGCGCCAGGTCGACCCCAGCCAACCCTCCATGACAAATTCCAACGGGGACGTTGTTCCTTTCGACGCTAAAGACGTCTTCCAGGCCAACAAGGAGAAAGGTCTATAAGCAGGGCAAATATTTGTGTGACATTCAAACGAGGCTTTTTTGGGCTGCCTCTCGGGCGTTTTATTCGATGGGCTTTCTCTACCTATAAGAGAAGCTGGAAACGGCGTGGGGAGAAAGGTGCCGACCTGGGCTACACGAGAATTTCGATGGAGGAGACATTGGGAGGCAACCTTCGAGTTGGGCATTCCTAAAGAATATTTTTGAACTGCAGTTCGCTTCATTGCCAACCACCAATTGAATTGTCGTTCACAATTACGAAGCAACCCTGACTCTATGTTTTCTTTTTAACAGCCTCATCCCGACGAGGTGCCTCCGCTCCACCGTGACATGGCAAGATATTATCCCCAGCCACACGATCCAATGCATCAAGAGCCGCTTTACCGTGATCGTTATAAACAAACACCCCATTTCACTAATTTCGATCTCGAGAAAGGGAAACAGAGGCGAGGTATGAAGGATGGCTCCCTAGCTTGCCTGTGTGCTAACAGGACGAAAGGCCCTCGCTCCACCACCACGTTCGGCTCTACTTGATCCAAGCCCTAAAGGATCGAGTCAGCCTCACTTATGGGGCCACCATGTTGTGACGAACGCATAATATTAGAGGGGGTTCAAGCACCATGGACTTCTACTAGGGAGTAGCGGCCGTATGGGAGGGGTTTGAGACGGATAGTGGCTTGTCCCGAAGTTGGGGGCTGCCTGGGCGGAGGTAGTGTAGGGACTCTGGTAACTCTGCGCTTAAGCGACGAAAAGATAGCTCAACTAACTTACATTTTGGTGGAACAGCTGGATGACCAATGGGGGGTGGCCAATGGGCTTGGAAGAGGCAGCGGGTCTGTCGATCCTCTTGAGTGAATAAGACCCTTCTGTTTTTTCACCGCTTGATAATGGCATGGTCATACATATATTATTGGCCAAAAGGCAACAAAACTACCAGCTTACCACAATGTATGTAAGAAAAGCAACAAGTAGCCCACAGAGAAACATGACAAGGGTTCAACCAGGTAGTCTCCGTTGGGTTCAATGATCCCAACTTGCACACCACCTTCGGAGACATAACATGACCAGGGCCAGAAATTTGATGAATCGTCATGAGTTCCCGAAAATGCAGCTCTGAACCGCGCCTCAGAAAGCTTCTATTCTAGGATGGGACGAATCCCCATCTCCAGTCCATCCCACCCAGCCTCTGTCTTTAGATTTGCTAAAGTGCCGTCCACATGGCAAGTTACATAATAACGTCCCCCATCTTCATGAAGGTAACTCCGCTCTCTCTGCCGGTTGCGCGAGAGGCCGATTGATGGTGACCCATTTCGGACCCCCCCCCCCCCCCCGGCAGTTCAGAAATCGTAGCCACCCTGCTTCAGTTGCTTCAGAAGGGTGCATACCCAGCCATTCACTAAGCACCACATATGAAATAAACATTATTATGAGGTAGATATAATGTCACTGAGCTCATTCATGTACTGCTGTGGCGCTGTACAGATGGTCAGGCCATGCTCAAACCCATGCAACTTGCCGTTGCATTGCTCTCACACTGACAGGGAGCCTCTCTAGCTATATCCTAGCTTGATCCTCCAGGGCTGATATGCGGGGATGCAGAGTCACTTATCTGGGACGGTACATAGTATGCTTCTTCAGTACGGATCCACTCTCTGGCGAAATGCTTGGATTATTACGTAGCTATTTCATGATATCAGAAAATGCCAATGTTGGTTGGTTTTTTCTTTGACCAGTACGGAAGGATTCGGCGCGATTTCAGCATATCCGTCAGCCCCAGAAGCCTGTCGTTTTTCTCCCAACAAGCAGCACTCAGGTAGTCCGACTGTTGGTGTATCTGAATTTAGCAGCCCTGCCCAAATTTCCGTGGCCGGTTCCTAGCCGGCTCTCGCTCGTCTGGGCTGATTTTTTTGCCAGTGTTTCCTGCTGGGGAGTCGCTTGAGACGACTAATCACTTCCGTCCCATCATTGGAGGCTTTGTGGGGTAAATCACTGTTTATGCTATGGCAATGGAACTACGGTCTTTCAAAAGATCCAAAAGAACATGCTCGCTCAAGCCTACTGCATGGCGCCTGCACGGCTCCCGCAGGGGCCGATGACGCTGCAGAACATGAGTGTGTTCTTCCTCTTGAGCAAGCCACTGGGAGCCAAAGACCGGGTGGTTGTGGTGGGCGTCAGCAGAAAACAAGATGGCCTCAGCCGCAGCTCTAGATCAGCACTAGACCTAATTATAATAGTTATACCCGCGCGTCAACAAAGAGGCACCCATGCCTTTCATCGTGGCTGTGACTTATTCTCTGTGCAGCAGGGAGCTACTGCACTTCCTGGACTTATCCTGGGCGTCTAGGCTGCACTTGAGACCATCCCCCAGTGATGGCGCCATGGGGTCGTTGGGAAGAGGGCTGAGCTAGATTCACTAAGCAATGCATGGGCAAGTTAGAGAATCAAAATCAATAGGGCGGCGGCCTCGATTCAGCCCGATCCAGCGCAAGTTGGTTTTCAATAAAAGGCCGCCGCCACCCTCTCGCCCGACGTCTATTGTCAGTCTTCTGCTTGAGCTGGCAGGGAACAAACACAACCGCACTGCTGGGCAGCCTGTGAGGAAACAGGATTATGCAACACTGTCACGGCCGATACCAAACAATAACTTGGTTTGAGAGTGATTAAAGGGACAACAACAAACCAACCGGTATCAGGCTAGGTGACTTCACTCTAGGGAGAGAGACAACACAGGTTGATCTCACCCTGTTTCTTTCCATATCTTCTCGGCCGGTTTCGACTTCGAGCTCATTCAACTCTGAGCATCATCCATTCACCAAAAGCCTCAGGTTTAAAAACTACGCAATGTTGTGGTTCATAGGCAATCAACGTGCCCAGGCACAATTCCACAGGGCAAAATGGCGTCTTTTGGTCCTGCTTCCAATTTGGATGCTACAGCTCGGCCTCACCACCGCCATGATTGGTCTCTTTGCCTGGCGACTGGGAGATACTTTAAAGTCCTACAAGGACCAGGACGATAAGGGTGGAACACCTGTGATCGAGCTTGTGTAAGTTCTCCCTTTTTATCTCTTTCTACGCACGTCGACAGATTAGCTAACCTGTAAATTCCCGATGAAAGCTGGGAGTGCACTAATGTCGGCCTTGCATTTATTGCGTCCATCTGCACCTTTGTCGAGGTAGTCAAGTACTCCGCTGAGGCCTTGACGCCGTGGACAATGCTATTCACCCATATTATGAAATTGACTTGTTCGGCTGCCATTCTCGCTCTTGATGTTGTTGTCTATGTCCAGCGGCACGACCGAAATTATTCTCTCATAGGCTTGGGCCTCGACGGCGGTTTCATGTAAGTTCTCATGCGTAACCATTACATTAACTTCGGTTTATCCTAACGACAATGGATATTTAGTCTTGTCTCCATCATTCTCGTTATCTACGCCGTCCGAGCTTACAGACGCCTCTCCGTATTCGACGATTATGCCCATCCAATTAATGTGAAACCCTTCGGTTTCAACGATGATATAGAACGCGACACCTCGTACCAAGGTAGCATTGGTGTCCGATCATCCATGGATGGACGCCTGTCTCTGCGTTCTTCGCGCCTCAGCTTGAGTTCCTCGAAAAACGACGTGGCTCTACAAAAGGTGGAACAACAGACAACGAGTGTATATAGCCACAAGCGAGATACCCTGTTTGAGGAGTACGTCGCCAGACGGAGCTCCGTTGGGGGATCCGACCGCGCTGTCAGTGGCGATTTCAGCTGGACGGTTAGCCCGGCCGACTTGCATGATGAGACGGCGAGAAGAGACTCTCTCGGTTCGCCAATTCTCGGCCGGCCAAGAGGTCTCAGCGCGCCTCGTGCGCCAAGTTATGCCAGCGAGCGAGGACTAGTTGCCGTTCCAGAGGAAGCGAATGAGGCCGAGACCCATGATAAAGCAGCCGAGCGCAAGAAGGCACAAGAGGCTCTGCTGGGAGGCGAAACTCCGCGCGACAGCATCAGTATTAGTATCACGGGCCCTCCTGTGATCCAGGTAGCTGATGAGGGGGATTCTAGAAGACATGGATGAAACAGTAAAGTAAGAAGTATATTGGAAATGTCTCTAGAGAGTGGTGATGGCAACTTCAAATGCCCATGGAATGGATGAAAGACAATACCAAGGCACGCGCAGATATATGTATGACTATACCCACGAACATACGGCGTTTTAGAGGACTGGCAGACGTTTTTTACGGGATCAATGAACCGAATTGTCATGAATCTGATTGTTTACTGCCTACTTATAGCGTTCCTCGCACTAGTTTGCACTTCAAGCAGAAATCCAAGTTGGTTATTTTGACGAGAGTTATTAGATTTTTGCATTGAGAAATGGGCGGCGCTGGTGAGATCAAATGAATTGTCGAGACCGAATTTACAACAGTATACAATTCAATTCAATCTCATCTTGCATATTTCGTGGTGGGGAGAATGCTATGGACCACTATGTCAATCCTCCGTCTCCCGGTTCTCTCGGTGCTCGTTTTTACTTTTCGAGGCACAGATTCCACTTTCCAAGTACCAAGTGTGACCTCAATAAAACTACAATGAGTGAATGTCTGTCTTGATATTGCCGTCTGTTATTTTATTTCACAATGATAGCATAGTCGCACAATTTGTCCTATCGATTGAGACAAGTCATTGCGCTGTAGGTTAGGTTACTCGTCACTACTTGGGTCACTTCACAGCTGGAGCTTCTTCGAGGGAAAAAAGAGCCTAGGGGAGACCCAAAGAACGATAGTGAGACCATTAAAAATGCCTTTGGTTGTTAGGTAGATAGAAGAGAGAATCCTGATAGCTAGGCTTGCCTATTACAGGCGATCCCACGAGTTTCGTGGCTTCATGATCCATTCACCTCCCAGGACGAGTCTTACCACCCTTCCATCTTAGCTTGCCAACCCATGCAGCCCATCTTCTCACCTCTTCCTCTTCTAATAATAGTTCGACGGTGTAATAATACCGAGCAAGCTCCTCATGGTTCTTGAAATGATGCACAAATCGATGACAGGCTCCACACAACCACGCAACGTTTTGCAGGTCTTCTCTTTTGTGCCAACCACGTTTAACTGCCTTCTCATGTACGAACCGGGGAATCAGGTGGTGGTATGATAAGGGGATCCAGGCTCTCTCGCACAGCTCGCACGCGTCGGCGCGACTGGATTTGGTGCAAGGCGGAGCCTCAGTCAGGGGAGTGATATATGAAGTCAGAACTGGGGCCAAGAAGGCCTCAAGTGAGGATGGTAACCGGGTTTCCACAAGGGGGTCAGTACAGATGAGGTTGTACGTTGCCAGAGTTTCGGCCATGGTTGGGGGAAAGTTGAGCGAAGTTAGGTTGTGCTTTGTGACAGGGAGTGAATACTGCTCCTGCAGAGCTTCAGACTCTCGCCAGCTCCGATAATCAAGCGTCTGCAACTCGTTCGGAAGGCTCAAAAAGATCTCGGTGGCAAGATAGTCCACAAAATCGGCGAGTTCCTCGGCGTCCTGCCCCGGATCCAGACCCGGGGTGGAGGATGCGGCGGGCGTCACACAATCACTGGCCTTGCCGCGTCGACGGCGCTTGGGCGGGTCTGGGTTGGTGGATGCGGGCTGCAGCAGTGTAGTGGAGAGGCAATCACGAAAGAGTGCGTAGTTGTCAGTGTTGTCCTCGATAGGCGTCATGGTCAATGGCTTGAGATGGTGATGGATGTGGTGTGACGTGCAGTATGTTTTGTGTAGCGTTTGTGAGTGAGAATACTGGTATTATGCAGCTGACTTGAAATTATGAGGCAATTGATTTGAGTCAATGGTGATGGTCATTCATTGCTGAATGAAGCTTGGGTTTTAATCGGGTTCAAAGGTATCATTCGATTTGGCCTACAGTCAAGGGAGAAGCCATTCGAATCAATTCGACTATCCATGCCTCAAGCCCAGAGGTCCTTTGGCGTGAAGTTGGAGATGCATCATGTACCGGCTGAGTCACCTGGCCGGCGCACTAATCAGATACCTACTTACAGAAGCAAAGGCAGCCTTGAGGATAGATAGATAGGTACCTTAGGTAGGTATCTACCTAGGTGCCAATGTCTTGGGCGGTCCCGGCGCAGCTCAGCAGTAACAGCAAGCAACTGGAACCCAGGCTGTTGGCTGTTTCAGCCTACCTTACCTTAGGTGTAGTGGGTCATCGCCGCCCAAAAAACGCCTTGTGAATGTCCAAGCAGAGTAATGATTCATCAAATCAACGAATCATCGTCGTTCCCCGTCCAGCTCGAATCATTCACCTAGAGGCCGCCTCGGGGAGGACAGTCAGGCAACCTTTCATGCTTCATGCCTACTTACCGAGTGAGGCCACGGAGTTAGCAACAATCAAGACGGAGCCAGAGGACGGCATGTCAGCCGGCTTCTCTTATCAACCCGAGCTGTGCTCTCAATTCGTTCAAATAGCCTGCACACTCTGAACGGCCACAGGAGGTTGACCACATTGCGCTTGTGGATTGGATTGGATTGGCCTGTCAATTTGCACAGCAGAAGTGAAGGCACCTCTCCCAGACTTCTGCCAACACCTTTTGCATTGTGCATGAGAGATAAAATTGAAGGTGGTGGAGTGCGACTCGACGGAGTTATAATCTAATACAAAGACAGACTGGATCAAAGAAGTGCCTCAGCTGTGCCTCCCAGCTAAAGCAAACCCCGCTCCTAGTATGCTGACAAGAAGACACAGGCTTGCTGAGGGGGAGGGGGGGATGAAAAAGCAAAGAAAGTTCCCGAATCTGGCAGTTGAGGGACGGCGACATATGGAATACGTTGAAAACAAGGCATGGGAGATGGTGTTGGTGGTCGTACTGTAGGTGGTGATGGTTGGTGGTTTTTGGTGGTGGTTGGTGGTAACGTCACCCTCCCAACAGTTGGGCACTGATTACCTACCTACCCAAGGTACATATTAGACAACCAAGTGACCAAAACCTACCTCACTATCATGCACTCGAAAACTGCAACAAACCAATGAACTAGCATCATGTTACAGCAACTTTGAAAGAGGTCGTAAAGGAAGAAGCCCTTCTCTCTCTCCCCCCATGCTCACCACGTGGGACGCGAACTTATAGCAGTGCAAGTCAGTTATTGGTTGATTGGTGGCTGTGCCGTGAGGCCAGAGACATCGCTATAACTATGGATGTCTTTCATAACTACCTACCTAGCTTCAGAAGGACTCTGTTGAGGGGGAGGACAGAGTTACTCGCACGAAATACCGCCTAGCCGTATGCAGATGTAGGGACAGCTGCAGATCCTCTCTTGAGATACAATATTAGTTGATAGATCCTAAAGCCCTGCACTGTGATTGATGTGCTTATAATATTGCACTCGCTATCTTCGGCAAGTCTAGCTCCGAGCCTGGAGCCTAGCTACGTTGGCTTCTGGCTAAATGTGCAGGCGGGGTCGTTGAAAGCGCAGATGTGCGAAACAGCAATACAGAACACTCAACCTTCGAAACGCCGGCGCTCTCGGCCCGGCGACATGCTCGGACTTAAAAACACAAAAGACAAAAGGTAAGACAAATGTTGTCATACCTATTGGCGAGAGAAAAGCTAGAATCTGCAGTGGGGGTTGGCCTGGACGCTTTATGTTGAGGTCAAATGTGCGATGGCGGGGTAAGTAAGTTCCATAGGTTATCATGACACAGTAAGCACCCAAGTACAGATTACTTGATATTGAAACCAAAAGTTTTTGTTATGGAGGGAGGGGAGAAGGGGAGACGGAGAGGAGAGACTTGGTGTTACTAAGGCACCGATTAGAAGTAAAGAGAGTGGCGATGACGAGGCAGATGACTGTGAAGCGAGGCGGTGATACCGTCAAACAGGAGAGCAAAGAGAAAACATGGCCCGATTCTGATGGATAATAGAATGCTGATGATGCATTTTGGTCGCTTGGACAATCTTCCTTCGCCATCATCCATGCGACATTCCAGGATATCTCACGGAGGCTGCGACAAATGCCTAGGTAGCACGCTCCCGTAATTCGGCCCGTGAAACAGGATAAAAATTCGTACAAGGATAGCAGCATTAATAATGTGTATCTTGGGCGGCTCCTATTTATTGTTATTATTATTCTTATTTATTTATTTATTTTTTAATATATTTTTCTTGGGTTTGGTGAAGGGGGCGGACATGCAAGATGAGCAATCCTCGCTTGTATCTCCCCGGCGGTGCATTGTGCGCCGACTTTGTTCCCATGTGAGATCATGGTGCCGCCGTTCCCGACTGAGCTTGAGGCCAGCATTGCCCAATGCGTCGAATCGTGGGGGTCTTCGGGCCCTGTCAATTGCCCACCTTGCTATCATGAGTGACACTATTGGGTAATGTACAGTCCGCCGGGGCCTAAACAAGGCCAGTCCAGTTCAGGGCGGACGCCGCAGCAATGGCGTGCACTCACATGAAAGGGAGCCTGCGTATTGTTCTCTTTCGCTTTCGCGACCAAGGAGGGCCCGGGACTAGGGCGACGCGGACGACTCTTGGCTCCATGGTTTGGAAACAACATACATACATATCCCCTTTTGCACCCTCTCCTGGTCTCTCTTGTGTCCTTTTCTTTCATACCTTCGATATCCAAACACCTTCTAGATCTGCAGCGATTACTTGATTCGACTTTGATATCTATTTCTGCTTTACAAGACCAATACCCCGCTTCACCAATTCAACAGGACTCAAACTCTACACAAGCCCCCTCCATCTATATCGAAAACATGCACGCTTCTAATATCTCTCCGGCTCAGCCGAAGAGGGTTGCCTTCGTCGACAGCATTGCGAACCTCTCTGACCCTCTATCCTCCATGTCGTCCATGTTCTCTCTCGTCTATCTCCTCACTTTGGCTTATCAAGTCCGGACTCCCTTGCCTGCCGATCAAGAGCGCCTCCTCACTCTCATGCAGACCATGACTATGTCTCCAACATCAACACCACTTGAAGAGCGGAGGCCCTCCACCACAGATAGGCCATACACCCGTCAGGAAATCACAAACTCATTCATTCACTTCTTGAGCCCGGTGCTTAACGGCATGGCTGGTATGCTGGAACTACTGTCATCTGTCGACGCTTTCTCTCGCCCTGAGGATTTCCGCGAGTTCTGGAGCCTTGACCGGAGTAACCTGATCAGAGACTTTATTGAGAGTGGAGGGCCTCTCCGCAGATGCTTGGAGGGCTACGATGTTCCCTTCCTTGAGGCCTTTGTGCAGGACCCAACATGCCGCATTGCCCTTGGAAAGAACGCAGGGGCTTTGATGTTGGTGCCTGGCGATGCCCAGGTTGGAGACGATGTCTGGTGGGACGAGGAGGAGGAGCGCTTCACCGTGACGAGGCCAGGAGACCACGGCGATCTCCATTTTGAGGAGGAATCATGGAGAGCAGGCCTGGCGGTGCGGTCTGCTACGTGATTAAACGACCATGTCATGAACGGTCTTTGAACGAGATATGAAATTTGATATCAGCAAAGGCGATATGGATTTTTTCAACTTTTCTTTTCTTATTTTCTCACTACTTTTTCTCTTTTTTTTTTGGCTCTTCTTTTCCTTGGGTGGAATTAAGCGATGGATTGGTGAGGACAGCCATAGTGTGGGAACTTCAACAGAATCATAATCTAGCAAAGGCGTTTTGGGTGGGCTGTAGGAGTTGGTTAGTGTTGATTACCAGCAGATAGAATTATCCTTACATAGGGTTTTTAGTCCAACAAAGTTAAGATACGATACCTACAGCATACTACTGCCCCTCTTGCATGTTTGCTTGCAGCTCCGATGCACACCAATGCACAATTACTTCGTTAGGTAGGGATTATATGCAACCCAAGGATCTTAGTGCCACAGTGCAAGATTACCGGGGTCTATCGCAAAGTGAACTGAACTGCACCGCCCCACTTTTCCTCCAAACGAAAGCGTCAGGCTTCCAGCTTCACGTCTGTATGATCAAAAAAGTTGCTACACTGCATCAATTACATCAGTCAACAGAATGGCTTCCGACGAAGAAAAAGACAGATCAACCCGCAGCAGAAGGCGCCACGATGGGCGAGATAACGATGATCAAGGCCAGCACAGTGAGAGGGGAGGGGAGGATAGGCGATCCAAGCACTCAGATCGTCACTCCAGACCCAATCGCCAGCGATCACGCGAACGACGCGACAGACGCGACCGACACGAGAGACGCCGCTCTCGCACTCCAGAATCCTCAAGAAAAAGGTCGCGAAGCCGAGACCGTGACCGCGACCGCGAACGAGATCGAGATGGAGAGCATAGGCGTCGACGGTCGCGTGACAGAGGTAGAGACTCTCGCCGTAATCGAGAGGACAAGGAGGATGATGACAAACAACTCGTCAAACGGAGCCCTCTGAAGCGGAACGGGCCCTTGCCACCTCAAGAAACATCATTCGCCATTACAAATGGCGAGGAGCCTGAAAAGCCCAAGGAGAAACCCAACTTCGGCAACACGGGCGTTTTGGCAGCAGCCTCCAACTCAGTGGCACAGGCAGATGGATCCAGAATTACTCTCAAGTACCATGAACCGCCCGAGGCGAGAAAACCATCGCCTCGTGATTTGTGGAAGCTCTTCATTTTCAAGGGAAGTGACTTGGTGGATACAATCGAGCTAAGCGCTCGAAGTTGTTGGCTTGTCGGGCGAGAAATGTCCGTAGTGGACTTGCCCGCGGAACATCCCAGTATCAGCAAGCAACACGCTGTTTTTCAATTCCGATATACGGAGAAGAGGAACGAGTTTGGAGACAAAATTGGCAAAGTCAAACCGTACATCATCGACCTCGAGAGCGCTAATGGCACTATGTTGAATGATGAGAAGATTCCCGAAAGTAGATATTTGGAACTCAGAGACAAGGATATGGTACATTTCGGGAACAGCACTAGGGAATACGTGGTCATGCTGGCGCCCCGAGATTGAAAAACTAGAAACACCAACTTTTACGCTCCAGGACTCGGCCATTCGTACTGGTTGAGTGAGAACTTCACAAAGACCATGCCCCCTTTACATGGGGCTTTGAACAAAATTTGCTTCTTCAGATATGACCAATAGGCCGAAAACTGGCCTCCCCCTTCATGCCACATTATGTTAAAGCTAACGCCGGCGTCAAGCGTCTTGGTGCCCGCGAGGGTACACCTCTTATTGAGTGAAATTTGGGCAGGTTGGGCTGGAGTTGAAAGCGGTCTTATTTAGTACGAGGGTGTCTTGGAGTACAAAAAGGCGACGCTTAGTCCATCTTCCATTCCACGGCGCGGGGATCGTCCTCGTTGCACAAACATCATTCAGCAACATTCATTGGTGGGCCAAATAATCCCAATGGCGGAGAGTTTCAAATCGCTTTATTTACTTACGCTTGCTCGAGAAAGGGGGGTATTACAAGAGCAGCGTGAAGGCTTGAGTGGCGGAATAGCTGACACCTTACTGGTCTTTTGTGACTTGATTGACTCACCGGGCTCGAAATCACCAAACAGATGGGAAAAGCAGGGCGAGTCAGCCACCGCCATCTTCGCAGTGCGTACTTGAAAGAATGAGCTCGCCATCGTCACGCGTTTTGTATGGACGGCGATCCCATCCGCTGCCTAGGGGTTAACAGGGCCGCCTCGACGCGTGGCTTCAAGGACTCAGCAGTCCTAGAGAGGCGTTGACTGTCATTTTGCTCAGGAGGCCAACCGCTAATTGGTCGGTTTAAATCAGTCGAACTCAGGGTATGAGTCTGGATGTTGAATGGTGGTGGTTGCCATACTTGTGTGTACTGTGGTAGAAGATAGAGTTGTCTTTTCCCTTACTCTAGCTAAGGCGGGACTGTCTGAGAAGATCCACGGCATTTAACTGAGATCCCGAATGTGTGTGATAATCAAGACATAATGTCAACATGGGGCAAGGTTCCCCATACTCACTCAACTGACCTGCATGTTCCCGAGACCGCCGCTAATGCTACCAACCGGCTCAGCCCGCGATATCCCGGCTGCCCGACTGCTCGGCACCCCCCCACCGCCGAGTCAAACCAGTTGTCATGCAAAAACAACTGTTGGCAACGCGCAAGGGAGGGTTTAGGATTGCCTGCATTTTGAGCCTCATCCAAAGGAGCACCATTTCCTGGCCCCCATGTGATTCGTCATTTAGGGACCAACGCCAATCCCTTCGGTTAGGAAACGGGCAATCCGAGACTAGGTACTGTAGAGAGGTCTGTTAGGGTCGGGCGGGCAGTGAGCAATGTTGTTCTTCCCGGGCGAGAGAGCTGAGCCCCAAAATGCGACGACAGATGCTCTTATTGGTATCATTAGTACTTCCCCCTCCACACCCTCAGCCCAACCCGGGCTCAGCTGGTTCAATATCCCCCTGTTCTCGTGACAAAACCGCCTACCGTGCGGGGGGTGGTTGCATTGCCTGGTTGTCTCCCTGGGCCAGAGCGAGGAGTGTGGCCACCCGCCCCCAGTTGAAGAAGTATCAGGCAGCACGTTTTCTTTGGTAGCCTCATGCTCATGCCAGCCTCGCAGCGCTTGCCTTCTCTGGCCTTTTATAATCGACCATGTCTCCAATCACTCGCTGTGTTTTGTTTCTTCTTAGTCCCCCGCTTCAACTAAGTTACCCTGTATCCAATGACAGGATAAATAATACCACTTACACCCTCTGATGTTTTACCTACCATCGGCGCATCATGGTCGGCTCTTTTGCATACTTTCGAGGCTCCCATGCTGCGTCTGGGAGCTCTTCGCCGCTTGCCGTCGCATCCCCACAGACCCCTCAGCTTCAGGGCCCCGAGATTCCCTCAATTGCGCGTTATGAGATCACAGCCGTATACACCCATCCTCAAGCCAGAGCAGACATCATCCTTGTCCACGGTCTCAACGGGTCTCCGGACAAGACTTGGACCAAGAATGGCGTTTTCTGGCCCCGCGACCTTTTACCAGCATCGCTCAAAGATGTTCATGCCAACATTCTCGTCTACGGTTACAACGCCGATGTCTACTCCAAAAGAAACGACCAGAGTGCGAGCGACAATTTCATCCATCAGCACGCGCAAACGCTTATAACAAACCTAACCCTCTACCGGAGAAGTGTCGGAACTTTCAAGAACCCCATAATATGGGTAGCCCATAGCTTGGGTGGCATCCTTGTTAAAAGGGCATTGCTGTATTCAAATGATGTCCGGGCCGCTCATCACGATGAGTATCGATCTATATATGTCTCGACATTTGGGCTCATTTTCCTGGGCACTCCACATTCCGGCTCCGACGCCGCTACCTGGGGCCTGATGTTGCAAGCAATGTCAGACGCCGTTGTCCCTAGGAAGCTGTTCGAAACGGAATCAGTCCTGCTCAGGACACTAAAGAAAGAAAATGAGACTCTCGCGAATATAAACAGCCACTTTCTGGACATTTACCAACGATTTCACATTCACATGGCTCATGAAAACCACAAAACGGACGTTAAGGGATCAAAGTACGTCTAACATCTCCCCACCTAATAGAAATTCCCGCTAATTCTGTCGTAGGGTAATAATTGTCGATGCCAATTCAGCGAGCCCCCCCTTGCCAGGAGTGACATACTATGGAATCGAGGCGACTCATGGCGGGATGTGCAAGTTCAGTAGCCCCAATGCGCCAGGCTATCGAAACATCTCTACGGATATTAGACAATGGGTCATCGATGCACCTGCCATGATCCAGGTTCGTTGGGAAGTTGAAGAAGAAGAGAGCCGAGCTCGGGCGAGGAGAGAGGCCTCAGAAAGAATGACACCATATGCGGGCCCAAGTCCTCGTGTGTCTCAAGGACCGCCAAATGAACAAGGAGTCGCAGACCAGGCACTCTTGACGACTATGAAGGATCAGACTGAATCGACACCTGTATCACTCCCAACGTATGAGCAGATTGCGTCTAATGAACCAATGCCTGAAGCAATTGAAGAGCCTCTCTTCATTCACCCGGAAAAGTTCCGGCCCAACTCCACCTTTAGAGGTAGACAAGAGGAGCTAGATGATCTTCACTATAAGCTCATGGACAAACACCGCCGAGAGCAGGGAACGTCGGCGGTCTTAATCTGGGCCGTGCCTGGGGGAGGAAAGTCTTTCCTCGCTCGGGAGTATGCTTACAGACATAGACTTGACTATCCTGGTGGCATTTTCTGGATCCGTGGCAAGAGCAAGGAAGACCTTGAAGATGGCTTTCTGAAGATGGCTAAGAGCCCAATCATCAGGGCAGGCATGCAGTTCAAGGATGAATCGGATCTGCGCAATGTTGCCACGGCAATCCCTTTGGTTCGCAGGTGGCTGAATCGGAATGAAAACTGGCTTCTTATACTTGATGGAGTTTTACGTGACACTCCAGGGCTATCTCGATACATCCCTGACACAAGAAACACGAGCATGATATTTACTTCGACTGATTCCTCCATTGCAGGAAATCACAAATTCAATGATCCTCAGAAGATTGAATTAGGACCACTGTCTGAAGAAGACGCTCGTATCATGCTCCTTGAAGATATGGACAAAAAGAAGCCTTGGACAAAGGACGATCTAAGCCGTGCTCTTGAGGCAGTCAGGCTTATGGATTGCTTGCCACTAGCTGTCCATGCCGCCGCCAAGCAGTTGAGGGCTACCAGAGAACCTTTATCCAAGTATATTCGCTCTTACAAAACCCGGCCAAGGGCTGGCGGCTTGGGTGCTTATAAAGGTGTCCGCGAGAAGCTGCTGGAGCGAGGAGAGACTGCTGCTCTCAACTTGATGTATCTGTTGTCCTTTTTTACAGCTCGGATACCAGTTGAGTTGCTCGCACTTGGTCTCAGAGCGCTCGATAAGCGAACTCCTGTGCGCACACGTGATTCAATGGGCAAAGGCAGCCTCAACAAGACATTCACTGTGCTGATCGCATTCGCCCTTATTGAACGGGACGAGATTGATGATGTTCCTTCGGCCGGTGCTACAAGCCCAGAATCTTCGCACCATAGCCCGAGGTCTGCTGAGCTCCTTGATGTTTTGAAAATTCACAGTGTCGTCCAGACATTCTTCCGCGAAACATTGAACAAGGAAAACCAGTATGGATTTTGGCTCGAGAGAGCGGCATCAGTCTTCTGCAAGTCGTTTGACGAAGGGATGGACCGCGCCAGAGACAACCCTGTTGTTGGCCTCCCCGACGACTTTCGTAGATATTCGGCCCAGTGCCGGAGAATCCTGGATCATATCAATCAAGTTGACAAGCTAACTCCTGAGTTGCGAGTGGCAGAACTTGCTCTTGAGAGCCGACTCAGAGATATCCAGGAATACTTCTCTACTCTGTCAAACAGAATGGCGACAGAAACCTCAGATGAACACGGCGATACCCCGCTCCACGTGTCTATTTTTGAGCGAGCGAATAGTATTTCCATACCTAGTTCTGTGGCGACATCTGACAGCAGAACTGACGGAACTGCGAGGATAGACAATTTGGAGCCACTGGGTTTCCCAGATCAGCAAACTAACCTGCGTACTCTCGAGAGGAATCCTCACGACCACCATGTTCCCTATCCCCAGCATAGCACCATTCCAGGACCGCCGGAGGTGTTTGAGGATAGGAATATGGGGAATTGGGCGGCATGGCCTCGACGTCGTGCTGCTCAGGAAAAGTTTGAGACCCATCGTACTGTCCGCAGGTTAGCTGAGACTAGGTACCATGATAGAGCTGGCGCGTGGCGCGAGACGAGGATGAAGGTCGCTGAGCCGCGTGTGAGTATCAGCAGGGAGATCGCTCAAGGCCAATTCTCACCGCTGGTGTCTACGCTCTCTCAGCAAGCTAATTCTCGATGCGGCACGCCGGTTCCTCCTGTATTCACAGACGCTGGACAACATCTTACACATATCAAGAACGCGAGTGACTGTGTTGCGAGTGATGACAACGCCGACGAACAAGCTCGTAAGATCGCCATCGCACATGGAGAGTCTACACTATACGAGGATATGCGCCAAATGAGCATTGCAAAGTCAGGTCGACCCAGAGGGTATAGCAATCCTTCAGCGGCAACGCGGCCAAAGCCTCAGTTGCGCCATAAGGGGCCACTTAACAGTCGAGACACCGCCATAGGGGAGGATCCGGTATTCGAAGACAACGTTTTTGAGGTATCTTCAATGCCGGCAATGGATCATGGAGATTCGATGTGGAGACTACCATCCCAGGAAGGCCGTCTGGACTTGTCTCAGAGTCACTCAGAATCATGTCTCGAGACTGACATTGGCCAATGGGCACCGCCGGGTTTGCCTATAGTTGTCAGCTCGACAACTACTTTGAGCCCTGCGGTTCACTCTCAACGTCCTCACCCCCGTCACAAAGCCCAGGATTCTGGATACGCTGGCGAAGGGTTCTCTAACTCTCTGCCAAGCAGCCACGAGAGCCCTCATCACCCCTCCCAGTGGCACTTTTCATCCTCTCTCAAGCCAGACGGCTATACATCTCAACCTATGTCGCGCAACCCGTCGTCAAATACCGAACTCCCTACCACAGAGCTTCCTCGCGAGCCTACAATGAGTAACGCCCCATTCAAGAATATGCCTGGTAGGGTACGCCGCTCCCCCTCAACAGCGAGGACAGAACCCTCGCAGCGAACTGGAGATGGTTTTGAGAGCACCCCTACCAGCTATCAGGCGTGGCAGCAACGACACCACCCCCCTTGGAGCTCTGAGCGGGCCGCCTCCCGGCGCGACTGGCTTCTTCATGGCATGACACCCGTTACCCATCACTCGGTTTCCTCAATGCCCCCAGCAGCTACAGATGGGGTAGAGATGGTGAGATCTGGTTCGGGAGGGATCCAGTTCAACGGGCGCATCATTCAATTTGGACAGTCACCCCTGGCGGAGAGCGCGTATCCGCTAGAAATCGTGGATGCAGAATTATTCGGTGAACAAGATGAAGCTTCTAGCAGTAATGACAGAAGCAGAAGTAGGGGCAGGAGTCAGAGGAGGCCCCTGGGATTGGGCATCGTCGAGGAGCATCTGGCACCAGACAGGAGTGCCTTGCCATAATCATAGTGAGCCTGTCTCGTCTACACGGTTATTTTGTTCTTGGAGTCTATCATTTTCATTTCCTTCCCCTCCTTTTCACTTCACTTTTCTTTTTCTTTTTCCTTTTCTTTTCTTCTCTCTTTTGGATTTCTTTCTCTATTTATTTATTCTTTCTTTTTTTCTTATATACGGTTGCATGGGACGGTTGCATAAGCGTGTTCGAAAATGGAGCAAGGATATAGCTAGTCTATGTTCACCTCAAAGATGGCAGTATGAAAAGTCAACGGAAAAATAGAGGCGTTTCTTCGATAGACTAGCAAATAATGAAAACATGCTTATTTCCAACTATCCTTTCACTGAAAACGCATAACTCTCTCTCCCTTACAAATATGCCAGTGTTGACACCAATTTTTGTCCCGACCTATGCTAAAGATAATCCCGGGCTCTGTTCTGCAAAGCCCTCTTCCGTCTCTTAATCTCAACAGAGGCCAACTCATGCCGATCACACCCCCCCGGAACGACCGCGTAGCAGCGTCGCTTCCCGCATGGGCAAGATCCATCGTAGACACAGGCGTAACCGCTCTGGCACGCACCCTCGGCGTCGCACTCGCTCTGGGTCGCACAAGGACCGGTAACGTTGGCGCCCCATCCAGGGCTGGTATCGATGTTGGCCGCCACTCGGACACAGAGCCCAGCCGGCTGCGAGCGCTCAAAGAGCCCGATGGAGCTCCCTGAGCCGGGCCGGAGACAGCTACACATGCCAGTTTCGACAGAGCACTGGAAGCGTGAGGAGCCGGACACCGACGTGGCTGCCGGAGTACAAGCAACTTTCAGATACTGGGTCGTGGTCAGGGTGACTGTTGGTGTAGTGAGAGTAGTTGTCTGGGCTGTGATTTGTGTCCAGCACCGGCATGCCGACGAGAATTGGGCGATCCCAGCGCACCGTGGACGATAGATGCCGCCTCGAGGGATGACAGTTTCCGTATGGTCAGGGTTTGGTGGCGATGTAGTATATAATCCTGTGTCTTCTCCTCTCTTGTCTCTGCTGGGTTTCGTGACGTACTTGGTGACTGTTGTTGTCACGTAGCTGGGCCCGCCCAGTTAGCAAAGGTCCTCCAAGAGGTTCAGAATGGCTTGGCATTTATGTGCTCACAAAGGAGGTGGTTTGATAGTCGTTGCGAGTATACGGCTGCACTCAGAACGACGGGAGGCAATGCCTGAATCCGTTGTGGTGACGTATCGTGCACAATCATCATTACGGCACAGGGTTTGGTCACCCGCCAGGCCAAAGGAGGCCAAGATAACCAGCTGAATGAGCAGTACAATAGCGGTCTTCATCGTTGAAGGCAAACTAACTTCTTGTGGTCAATACTTTTGTCGGTTTTGTTGAGATATATGAAGTAAGGTCAACTAGCGGCGATGGGATGGAATCATGGCATGTGGCCAGGTTTTAAAGATGATTGATACCTTGGCAGCCGAGAGGATGTTGATTATTTACACAGTGTTCATTACAATGTTCACTTGTGATACTACTCAAGCTCGAAGCGAGAACTTCTCAGCTGATCTCGTTCATGACTCTGTTCGAAACGGCTTTTGTGAAGCCTCGATGTCACCTCGAACCTCAAGAAAGGAACGGTGATAGAGGTGTGTCGTATGTGCGTGGTACGAAGGGCAGACGATTTGTTGAGAACCTGATCTTGTGTCATTTTCTCAGTCGTTAGACGTCTAAGAAGGAGCATATTAAAAGGCAGAATCTAACATAATCCTCTGATGGGAAGGAAAAGTGTCCTCAAAAGCGTGTAGATGTGTGTTCGCTGTGGCTTTGCTTAATCAAAGTGATGAATAGAAGCATCATTGGGATGATAAAATTAGAAAATAGAGCCACAGAGCAGAAGCATGGAGTTTGTTGCGATGACCCCATTGCGGGCACAAGAATCGAAGAAAACCCTGTCAATTTTTGCCTCCATCGTTTATAAGATCGAAGGCATGCCACCTATTCATCATCCTAATTCATACCAGTTGTACACTCTATAACCAACGTGAATAGAATCAGTTCCTCATGTATGCTTGCCCCGCTGCAACGTAATTGTGGTAGGTCGGTGTGGGAATCCTACATCGTGTTCTCAGCAGAGATTGTAGTCACAGCTTTTCTTCTACCTTGCTTAGAGTAGCTCGATTGGCTAGTTGGATTGTCAATCGCACATTCGCCACCAATACCAATCACAAACAAGGTTGCAAATGTGCGAGGGACTGGAATAGCATTCAAGTCAAGTCTATACTCTTACTATCTCCCTGTTTTGTTCCTCTCCCTTAGCTCATGGCTATTGGTGTGCCCATTACAAAATGTGTTACACAGTCCCGCTTTGCTCACTGCTGGAGACCTCTCAGATATCTTCTATCTTCGATATTCCCGTGCTTCCCACATCCCTAGAGTGTGGCGACACGGGGTACACCATTCTCGGTGGCCAGCAGAGGGGGGTTCTCATCTGGCTTTCGGCCGTTCCGGTAGCACCACAGTCGGCTAAAGTCTTTCACTCTGAAGCTATCGTCACTCTTTGACATCGTTGGCGAGATGTTATGGACCTCAACCGGTGTTGTTATCTCGCCCGTTCCAAAACCTCGTGTCCCGGCCCAAGAGAGCTCAAACGCTTCTCGTGCATTCTCCATTGCGTCGCCCTCTTTGCCTAGCTTGATAATTTCATTCATAAACTCGTTATCCTCGTCAGCTCCGATGTATCTCTTCTTCTGCTCGTCATACTTTAACGGGAACATGCCGTCCAGATAGTGCTGGTTGAGTTGGTGTCCTCCGTGTCCGTCGGAGCGAGAGAAGAGCCGGCCGATGAATCGAGGAAACTGTGGCGAGCGCATTTTGTTAGTGGCAAAGTGAAGCACTCCCCACATGGCAACGAAGTCAGTGCTATGTGCGTAATGCTCGATGTGGGTGATTGCTCTATCCTTGGCAGCCGCGGCAGAGCGAGTGAACGAGTCTGCTGACGTAGGGCCATTTGGATGTTTGGCGATGTGGACCTTGATTCCCCGTTTCTCTTCCGAGCCGGTGGCAGAAGTTATCGCAATTGGCTGGTTAATAGTTGATGACAATGGAGTAGATTTCTTGTTGAGGGCTTCTGATGCGGCGTGGCGATGAGGGTTGTTGAAGTGGTTTGCAGCGTTTCCGAAAGTGTAGACCTCAAGCTTCGACAGTAGATCCTGAGGAAGCTCTTGGAGCAGCCAGTCCAGAACTAGACTTCCCTCTATTCCTCCTTGCGAGTGTGCGATAAAGACGACCTTAGATTTGCTGGGGTCATAGAGTACCTTCTTGAGAATCCTGAAGCAGGTCCGGATATCTGAAGTTGCATAGCCATAGTTGCGCTGAACCAGGCACTCAATGATGTCGAACACGATCCCAGAGGTCTGATTGTGAATTCCAAGGACAGGGCGGCCAAACGTGAGAGCGAGTCGATTCAGGTTGCCCTTCATCCAGTGCTGTCTGTAGGTTGAAATCAATTGTTAGCCTTATTCCTCATAAAGGAAAATTGATAAGACAAGATTCACGTACCCGACCGAGACGCCGTTCAAGAAGACCCATTGCTCATTCTCGTGCTCTGGGAGAGACGGGGCGTATTTTTCATCTGAATAGTACACTTCCTCGCTTCCGTTAAGCACTCTGCACAGAGCCCAGTTCACGGTCATGAAAGCGGCAACGCCAATAGCAACAGTCCATATCGGGAATACGATGAGGAAAGGTAGACTCAGGAGGAATAGGAGCTGCAAGATAATCAGGATAGTGTGAATAGAGATACAGAATAGGTTCTGGCGAGTGAGGGAAAGCTCATTGAACTCCTTGGGCCCAGAAGTGGATATAGGCCAAACAACCCAAGGCAAAGCCCATATATATACGAAGAAGTAGTAGATATCCTTGATGAAAAGGACTCTTGGAGGGTCTGTATGGGTATAGTCTATGACAGAGGCCTCGCCCACCTGCGAGCTGTAGAAGTGTGTCATAATGAGGGGAAAATATGAAGGAGGAAGAGGAGGGAAAGAAGAAGAATGATCTAGTTTAGGAATTTCGTATCGTTTGACATGCAGCGATTGAGCGTCATTCAAATACGAAAATTGATGTGGTCAAAAATTCGTCGAGTTGAAGACAGTAGCGTTGTCACATGTTATTTGTACCGACTAAATAAGTAAAGAAGGCTGATTGATTGATAGATGACGGAGAGGGCTGAGGTGAGAGAATTGAGTGTGTTGTGTTGAGGGGACAGAGCTGCCTGATTGAGGGCTGGTTGACTTGGCTTGGCTTGGCTTGGCTTTACTACTTTTGAAGGCAGCATCGTAGCCTTGGCGGTACCCTGTCGCTTTGATATAAGAATAACCGCCCTGGACACAGAGGGAATCGGGTGGGAAGGGGGGAAGAGAGGGTCCCGGGTCATCCTGGGGTCATCGTCATCCTAGGCAATCTTGGAGGAACTTGTGCGGGTATCGCATCGAATTGCCGCCTGTCTTCAAACAAACATACGACGGGGCTGAGAGTGAACGGATGCTACAGTACCATCCAAGCAAAAGACGGCTTCCAGTCAGAAACAAACTCGCCCATCCATGTTGCACAACGTCTTGGGGCCATCTGACAGGACATCAGCCAGGGTGGTTCCCGTTGTTGGTCATGAGCGAGGCTTAGCGCCATGGCCGACGTTGGTGTGTACTTTCGTTGCAAGCCAACGGGGTCAAGTTGCGGTACACAACGCTCCCCTGTGTAAGGCAGTGTTGGTTCAAGGGGACGGGGATTCCTGAGGCCAAGGGTCGTAGTAATTTGAATGTAGCCACTGTCCAGCCTAGCCAAAAGTACACAGCCACGGCGCTCTTCACTGATCTGCTGCAAATCATCCAACCATGGAGGGGAGAATGACGGGAATTCTTCTGGCGATGCCCTCCTGGGGGACTGGGGCGAATGCTGGTGCTGTGTAGGTACCTACATCGTATACACAGTAGTGGTGGCTATCTTACGTGAGATTATATATGTATGTAGATCGGATGAATCGATCATCTGTAGTCTCAAAAAGAAGAATGTTGCACATGCAGAGATACCCGATGAATAAGCTTATTTTCCCATTGCCTTTTAACCTTTTTTTTGGTTATTTCTTTCTGTTTTAGTTGATGATGTAGGAGGACGGCGAGTTGACTCTATTAGGCTGCCACAACGAAACCAAAGGCCAAACCCAGAACACACCCAAAACAGTCCTTGCACCTTGGGCACGGGGAGATCTGGTGGCGTTGGACCCAACAGTTTAGTGACTGTGTCTAGTAAGCTTTAGTGAGCCTCGCCGCTAATTAGCGGCTGGCTTACGAGCTCGGTCCCCTCCGGGCTACGAGATCCCGCTCCAAGCCACATCGGCGAGGGCTGGCTTGGCACATTCGTGGCTGCTTGCTTACAAGGGTTAATGGCTGATGACAAAAACAACATGCATTTATTTCAATGACACTTTGAGAGACACTGTGAGAGTGAGGTAGAATGGAAACCGAAGGCAAGAAAAAGCCAAAGAAAAAAAAAAGAAGAAATAGCATCATAGCCAGGATGATGAAAGAGAAAGAAGTATTGGAAAATGAAGAAGAAAGAAGGAAAAAAGAGTCGTCATAATCTCATACAATCAGTGAAGACATCAGCCCCAACTTGGAATATCGTACACAATCATGCCTTGCTAGCCATTTTGGCCTTCTCCATCTCATGTCGTCTCTGTAACTGCTCCACAATTAACTTGGGCTCGATTCGATGCTGTATCGGCTTGGCCAATCTCAGCTTGGCCAGTAGCCCCCAGAAACCCGAGTATATGCAGTAGTAGAGGTTGATACTACCCAGGTATATCATGGGAACGACTCGCATGTTCATGTTGCCTAAGTTCGAACAAAATGTCAGTTTATGTTGCAGTGTTTTCCCCAACCCTCATCCATCGCAAGATGACTCCATGCGTGTGCCAATAGAACTTACTAAACATGCCCTCGCTGCGCTCGATGGTTTCCCACAGCTCATAAGTTAGCGAATCTTTGGCCCCCTCCCACATCCATGGGCCTCTGAGCCTAAACTTGGCGTTCAAGGCGCCTCCAGCAGCCCATATAAATGGCAGTCTCCACGGTCTCCATGTTGTCAGGCCTATCCGAAGCACTTCGGTGAAGCTGGGTGCGCCGTCAATGTCCTTGGCTAGCTGGTATGCATAGCTATCATGCTCAACGCCATACGTAACTCGCGCATCCGGCTGGTGGATGATTCGGTAGTGCCACTCATCGTCCGGGTTGAGCGGTCTTGGAATGCGATTGATGAGATTCATGGTGAACAGCATCGACTGGAGCTCCGCCAATGGCGGAATGGCTCCGAAGCCAGGCCTGATGAAGCCGATAAACCCCACGGTGGGATCATCCGACTTCCAGATCTGCCTGACATCGGCATCAAACGCAGTTGGGTATGGCTTGCGGCCATCGTTGTCTGGAGTTTGCAAAAAGGGGAACGACGTCAAGTAGCCAGTCGCAAAGATGACAACATCCGGCTTCACGACAATGTCCTGAATACGCTCGGCTTCGGGGCGTCCAGTGCGAGGAAAGTGGGCTACTCCATCTTCAGATATGTGAGATGGAAAGGGGGCAACATCAATGATGCGAGTCGGTGGCGGAGGAAGTCTTGTGTTATAGAAGAACTTGCGGATCCTGACTGGGAGCGACCAGGTCGTCGGGCGGTATGGATAGGAGACGTAATGCTGAATGCGCTGCCAGGCCTTGTTGAAGAATACTATTGCATATTAGGCGGAATTCCCATCCACATGACATCGCATATGTTGCGTAACTCACCTCTTGAGACATCAAAACGCTCGCCGTATATCTGTCCAACCCACTGGTCGACTCCATGCGGGGAACCTGAGTTGAGCCAGGTACCCGCGGGTAATGCCACGACGTGATAGAAGTTCCATACAATCATGCTATCCCGAACCATTGGGTGAACATACATCGTATCGAAGAGCGTGGACTGAGCCACGTCTACAGGAAGCTGGGGATACGGGTAGTCTTCATCCCCAAACAACCAAGGTAGGAACTTCTGGCCGGGTAATCTCTTCATATCACATAGTCAGCCAACTCAACTTCCCATCTTGCCGATTATTACATTATTTGGAGCAGTCAAGCCTCACCTTTGGTGCTCCAATCCAGCCGTCTTTATGGCAAAGCACGACTCTCTTCGTGTCGCTCGTAACGGCGAGGTAACTGAGGTCCGCGCCTGTTTCGCCGCTCCCGAGGATGAGGACGGTCGAGTCCTTGCCAAACTGTTCACGCGTCTTGAACTTGGACGAGTGCATCACAACAGGCACTCTATCGATGCCCGGGATGTCGGGAACATGGGGGTTCTTGTGCACGCCCGAGCACACAGCGAGAGCATCGCACTCCCACTCAATCTCCTCACCATCTTCTGCCTGGTATGTTACCACATGGCCGCCGTTGTCGCCCCTGCGGACTGACTTGACAGTGGTGCTCAGGTTGATGTGAGGCCACAGTTGGAAGTGGGAGGCGTACTCTTCGAGGTACTCGACATATCGCTCCGCGGAGAGGAAGTCTGGGTCATCTGCTCTGGGGCGGAAGTCGGAGAAGCTTGTCAGGAATTTAGACGACACCAATTCTCCATCTTCGTAGGAGTGGTGGAAGAAGATGCCGCCAATCTTGCTATACGACTCGAACAGCTTGCACTCGAAGGGCGCAATGGGGAAGCGCTGGTGAGCTTCTAGCAGGACTTTGAGTTGTACGAGGCCGGAGGGGCCACCACCAATAATTGCTACACGCATGATACACTCGCTAATCACGTCCCGTCTCTCATAGGATCGCAGGCAAATTCGGCGTCACGAGGGGGGGGCAAATCGAAGTTTGTTGAGTGCAATCGACTTTGCTGTGGGGTAATTAAAGTCGAAGATCTCCTCCTCCTCTCCCTCTTCCTCCCTCCGCTCTAATCTCTTCTTCTCTGTTCTCATTAGCCAAACAGCCCAACCCCCAGCCTCCCAAACCAGGTCTCTCCAAACCCCGGCCATGTATGTCTATGTATGTGTACTCTGTCCGAGCGGTCAACCGGCGACATTTCCTCGATGCTCATATGTGTACCGAAGTGGATGAGTGGACTTCCTCTGCAGCGGGCGACCCGCGGGACGTAACGGAAACTAGGGAAAGTCACACAGCGCTTCTTACGCCAACTTCTGCATGAACGTGTTGGAAGACCGTCTGGTTGGTTAAGGGGGTGCACGAGTCCACTCCCACGATCTACCAGCTTCTCAATTGCCCAGTTACGAGAGAGGTCAAGTTGCATCGGTAGTTCGACTAAGGCTGCAGCTTGCCAGGGTTGATGGTGGTGCCATGGCATGGCGTGAGAGAGTTTCAAGACAACCAACACATAGGATACCCAGCACGGTTTGGGCTGGAATCACCCTTTTTTTGTGTGTGTTTACAGGTGTAGCTGGTTGGTGAGTATGAGCGGATGTGTTGTTATGAGCTAATGTATTGCCAGCCAACTTGACTAGGTCCGAGAGAGGGAGGCCATGTCAGTACTATATCTCGCAAAGTCATACGCTCCATTGAGAAAAGACAGAGTGAGAGAGCGATAGAACAGGCTTGTCACACAGTTACGAAGTTCCCTTGGTACCTAGACCAGGACAGGCTCATCTGATACCGTACTGGAGGTCGGCGCTACTGCAGTCAATGGCCCACCACCAACCTCTATGGAGCCATTATATCGCGCAGTTCTTGGCCAGTGCTTCTCGTGTGTATGTCTGCAGTAGTTATCAGCTTTTGCTCCAGAGCTGGCTCGAAAGTCCTGTACTTGCAAATATGGATTGTGAGTCAAGTGCCGGTACTGTGACGTGGCCGACTTTGAGTTGTTGTTCAACTAGGTATTCTGCCACATATCGGTACATCCAGGGCTCCAGTTCGCAAGTTCCATTTCGGGGATCGTGGCATTGCCGGGAGGCCCAGTATGCGGGCCGTAGATAGAATAAGCGAAGCGAAGGACATTTCATGGGGGCTGGGGGGTCTTGTCGCGGTTGGAACAGTACTGCCATTTGTTGGAATGGGAAACCGGGAGCTATGTAAATTGAGGAATCTCACATAGGCTGACAAACTCGCTCCTAGGGCACTATCACCATGATGCAATTTTTGGTTTGTTCTTATTGTTATTCGTCAAGGTTAATATTTGGGTTCAGGCCATTAGAGATTATAATAGCAGATTGCATCGATCACCTCGCGATGTGCTGTGCCTCTTTCTTATGCATACCTAGCTGTCTTGCTGTTCTGGTGCCGGGGCATACCCTCTGAAGAGCAAGGTAACTAATAAGCTATTCCCCATGATGCTAGAGCTCCACTAATTGAGAAACCGATGAAGGAATATGACAAGCCAGAGAATTATCAAGTGATATCGCATAAAATAAAGAAATAAATATAACAGAGGGCGTAAAAATGAAATTGACTCGATCCGATGGTAGTTTGGATAACCACTCACGCCCAACTCCTATATTCCGAACTGACAGTTGACGATGCGACATCCCTGAGTCGTGTTGGCGGATTGTCACACGGAGCTTGACTCAAGTTCATGGATAAGCAAACGTTTTTTGCTTTTTTTGAAGAGTGATTACAAGACAGCTATTTACAATAATAAATACCCTTGCCGATTCTATATTTTCTATTCATGTCATTGTGTGCAGTCCTTCTCTTTATATTTTCAATATCCTCCTCCTCATCATCATCATCAAGTTTTCATCATCATTCGTTTAGAAAAAGACGGTCTCAGTCTCATCCACAATATGCACCTTGATAGTACCGTTCTTGGGGTCTGATGACAGCTCCAAGCCTTCTTTGGCCTTCTCTATGGGGAAGACGTGAGAAACAAGCTTCTTGACATCAGGGACAAGGCCTCCCTCAATGAGGGCGATGCCAGCGGGCCAGGTATCTCGGTATCGGTTGATGAATCGAAGATCAATCTAGCACACAGGCACACACATAGGTTAGCTCTTCTGTATATCTAGGTATATCACATAGGCGCCGGTGACTGGAATAGCATACCTCGGCGAGGGACAAGTGCATGAATGGCACGTTGTTCATGATGGGTCGGCCAACGCCAATCACCATCAACACACCACCTCTTCGCACCATGTAAGCAGCAGAGCAGACACTGCTCTCAATACCAGTGCACTCCAGCACAAGTCGCGGCTGGACGTACTCGGTCTCTCCGAACAGCTTCCTGACCCCCTTGCCATTCTCCTCGTGGCTCTTCTTAGGGTCGACCTGGTAGGTCAGGACGGAGGGGACCAGCTCCTTGGCGAACTGGAGTCGGCTGGGCTCAACGTCGGTGATGGCAATGGGGTGAGCGCCGGATGCACGGGCAGCGGCAAGAGTGAGGAGACCAATGGGGCCAGCGCCGCAAACGACGACGGGCGTGCCGAGGACGATGCGGGCGGAGTTGATGCCGTGAATGGCTACACTGAGGGGCTCGAGGAGGGCTCCTTCAGCGAATGACATGTTGTCAGGAATCCTGAGAAGAGAAAGAAGGGTGACCCTCTCGTTAGACAACCGATCTTAAAAAAAGAATTGGAGTGTATCGTTCAGTGGATGAATGAGGACTGGATATAATACTTACTTGTGAAGCCACTTAGCAGCGTGGACCTTGTAGCGCTGCAGAGTTCCAGAGTAGGGCCAGACGCCAGCAAATCCAACATCCTCGCACAGGTTATATCGGCCCTCCAGGCACAGGTAGCACTCGCCGCAGGGAACACCTGGCTCGATTGCAACTCGGTCACCTTCACAAGAGTCAATGTTAGTTCATGCGATGCCATACCAGCGGGTTGGCATTGGACAAGACATACCGGGCTTCAAGTTTGTTACGTTCTCGCCACACTTGACAACAACTCCGGCAGCCTCATGGCCGAGAATACAGTCACTCTCAACAATGAGAGAACCAATTCGACCGGACTTCCAGAAGTGAACGTCCGAACTGTTGAATATTTCCAGTTAGTCAAGCTCAGGAGCATACAAGTTGCAAATGAGGCGCAAAGAGCCATGGTAGGCGGGCGCGAACATCATATGACATCGCAGCATAGCATTGGGTGAATAGAACATAACATAAAACAATATGACAGTAACATACCCGCAGATTCCAGTAGTCTTGACGTGGACCAGCACCTCACCAGCCTTGGGAGCATAAACGGGTGCATCGATCATCTTGAGGTTGTGGTCGGCAGTCACCATGAGCGAAGGGTTAGGGTGAGGAGCCCCGATAACCTCACGGGCAGCCTTGCCATCGGCCAGGCGCTTGATCTCCTCGGACGTGGGCGTATACCCATCAACGAAAGGGAAGGTAGGGCACATTTTCGATATGGGTTGGGACTGAGCTTTGTCCTAGTTATGAAAAAAGAGATTGAGACAAACAGCAAGAAGATGCAAACAAGGCCGGACAAAATTGGGAGGTTTTGAAAGAAGTCAAAAAGGCCAGGGGGTTCATTAAAAGCCTTGATCAATTACCACTTCGGCTTCTCGCTCTTTCGTTCTATGGGCGCTCTCCATCATAGTGTAACCAAACATCAGATTTCACTGTGGTTGTTTCTTCTCGATGGCTGATCCCCCGCCCATTACTGAGCTAGGTAAGCCGAGAGCCGGTGCGAAGGCTTTCCTTTTCCAGCAGCACTCGCAAACCCCAGAGCCGCAAATTTGCTGTATTGGGTGCTCTGACTTGACCCGACGATCTCTGGCCCGGGACGGGTGGGAGATGCCCACCAGGCACTGGCGTTTGGGGCCCCGTTGACACCAGGCCCCCCGCGGTCCCACCCGTAAAGAGGGAGCTGGAGAAATGGGGGTGGAGGAGGGTGCTTAGTATTTCCTCATGTGGAAATATCTTTGCCTCTCAATCTGGTATATCATGACTTCTATCCAAAAGAGGTATGCCGACCCCTCCACCGTCTCCCGGGAGCCGGCCATGGGGGAACCTTCGTACACTGAAGGGACCATCTAAAGTAGGCACGCCAAAAACAAATTATACGACGTAAATAGACGCGGCAATGTGACAGCAGGGATTTTGGAAGGGTCACATGGCCGAGAAGAAGTTTATAGCTTACATCGTATTGTATTATACCATGACAATGCTGACACAAGATGTTAGTATGCAACAAAAGTCGGTTGACGCTTACAGTAGCTCCGGGGGAGGTGGGGGTTGATTGTCTCAGACCCCCTACGACTCCGGATGCGACACCCTCGCCTTCGCATGGTAGCATTATTAACCCAAAGCTATGTAAGTTACGTATGGACCGCACATAGCGGTATACCCCAATGGAAGTCGACGAGGTGAAATACTACCGAGCGACTGGGCTACCAGAATGATTCTACCCCATGGAGGGCTGCCGAGCAAAGAGCCCCTTCCCATGGGGATTTAGGACCTAGACCGACCTCACTGACTAAGATCTTTCACAGCACAACAAATTCAGCGGGGGGGGGGAGCGTGTAGCTGGAATAATAGAATTGGTCTCAAGTCTGACGAAGTTTTCCCACAGCATATAACACTATTTTGCATATCTCTCTCGTACGTAATTACAGCGTTGTCAGCCATGTTAATCCATTGACATCAAGCTCACACCTGATCATTCATTTCTTTGTTTCTTTCAATCCCAAACCCATTAAGCAAAGATCCGAAGAGAGAAGTTTTCCAGATAGAAGCCGGGATCGTTGAAGCGAAGACCCCGGTCCATGCCAGTAATGATGTCAATCTCATCTTGAGCAAGGTCAAAGCTGGTAACATCCAGGTTCTGAGCCAATCGGTCGGGGTTGTTGGACTTGGGAATCACGGCGACATTACGTTGGGTGGCCCAACGAAGCAGGATCTGGGCCGGCGTCTTGCCGTGCTTCTCGGCAAGAGCCTTGATCGTGTCGGACTCGAGAAGGGCCTGGGCGCCCCTGGCGCGCTGGGAGAAGATGCCCTTGAGCTCCATGAAGCTCTGCGGTCCGAAGGAGGAGTATGCAGTCACTGCGATATTATTCTCTTGCGCCATGGCGATCAGATCGGGCTGGACGAGGTAAGGGTGGTGCTCGATCTGGAGGGACGAGATCGGGTGGCGGGCGTATCGCAAAATGTCGTACAGGGACTGAGCCTGAAAGTTGGAAACGCCAATGGAACGAGCGATGCCCTGGTCGACGACCGTCTCGAGAGCCTCCCAAGTCTCGCGAATAGGGACATTGGCAGTCTTGATGGTACCAGCATCGTCCATCCACCAGGCCTGTGGTTGTTAATTTTCAGGATTGGTTAGTTCTCTCTGTAACATTTCTTTTGGGGTGCAGCATGACTGCAGATTTCGAAACAACAAAACATACAGGGAAGCGTCGCTTTTCGGGCTCGATATACTCGAGCGCAACGGGAAAGTGAATCAGGTAGAGATCAATGTAGCCGAGACCCCAAGCTTCGTTCTGCAGCTTAGCCATCTCGAGAGCATGCTCACGGCTGTGGTAGTTGTTCCAGAGCTTGGTGGTGACAAAGATATCCTCGCGCTTCACCAGGCCCTCTTCAATGGCGCGCCTGATCCCCTCGCCGGCCTCCTGCTCGTTCTGGTAGTCTGTGGAAATATCATTGAATCAGGAAATGGATGGCTTCAGATTGTTGAAAATGGTATGCATGGCACAATGATTGCTGCCAAGGAGACAGAGTCGGTCAGCGATTACGATAAAACAAAATACATACCATAAGCACCGTCGAAGAGCCGGTAACCAGCTTTGATGGCCTAGAGAGAAGGTAAAGTAGATCAATATCGCAAGTCCGTGCATGCAGAATGGTCAAGCCTGAGCCTACGTTGTAAACAGTCTCAGCAGCCTGAGTAGCTGGGACCTTCCAGAGGCCGAAGCCGACGAGAGGCATCTCATAGCCCGTGGCCAGCTTAACAGTAGAGGGAGCCATCGTTTTTATCGTGCAGTGTGTATTTGGAGTATAATTGCAATTGGGTGTGGCAGAATAAAAGCTAGATGCGAATCTGATCGGGGACAACCACTTTTCATCTCAGGTGCTTCTGGGCGTCGAGGCCTTTATTGCTCAAACCCGACGCCTCTTCTATGATATGATGCTGCTATGCATAATACCTTGACCCCTCCATAATGAGACGATAGCAAGCCCTTCCACATCTCTGCCACTCGAGAGCCGAGTCACTGCATTACAGACAGCCATCGCTAAAAAAAAAAAAGGAGCCATTCTCTCCGCATCGCATCGCATCGCATCACATCGCATTCGGGGATGTGTGTTTAAACCTTCCGTAAGGGGGAACGTTTGGCCGGGCCAGACCCCGTTTGGCGTGCTGACTTCTCCCCCAGAAATTCTCCAGGGCTTCATCTTTCCCCGTTCGGTCGTCTGCTTTGTTCTGCTTTCCCTTCCCACTCCCATTTCCACTTCTTTTTCTTTTGCTTTGCTTTTCTTTTCGCTGTGATCGGCGGTTAGAAGGGCAATGTCTGATGCCAGCTCCAAGACCCGCCTGACAAGAACGAGAACTGGATGTTTCAAATGCCGCGTGCGACGACGAAAGTGTAAGTTCCCCAGTTTGGTTGTGTTGTGCCCATAATTTCCCCCCCCTCCCCATGGTGTATAGAAACAAAAAGAGGGAAAGATAAAAGCAATGGGGCAAATTGTATTAGACAATAACGCGATAGCAACATGATTGGTTAACACAGTCGGCTTTTTTTTTAGGCGACGAGGGCAAGCCATCGTGCCGAAGGTGCATTGACGGAGGGTTCGAGTGTCAATACGGCACTCGCCTCTCCTTTCTCGAAAAGAATGCGAAGACAACCGGGGAAACAGACCGAGTGTCGAAGCCAACTTATGGCAAACTCAGGGTAGGGAGAGAATCGATTGGCCCAATACGCTTTGCCTAAAGTCTCTATTTCCTCTTCTAACTGTTTTCATGTTCAGTTTGTCGTGCCGGAGTCGGTGATAGCGCAGGACAGCGTTCGACTTCAGGAGGATGATGGTGATGATAGTAAAGATGCCCCCAAAGAATCTAAGGCGGTAGCCAATCCCACCAAAAAAGAACATGCCACCACACTACAGCAAGAGTCTTCAAACTCTCAATCACAGTCACAATTTGAAGGGCATCCAACCGAGCTGTTTTCCTCACCACCGAATCTGCTTCACATTCCGCTAGATAATCTTGCCACTCCGCCTTCCGGTGGTGGACGGGACTATGATTTGCAACATCAAGGGGATTACACTGTCAGTCTCTCTCCTTCAGATGCGGCGTACGAGACTGCGTTGGATGGTCTCCTCTCCCTGGGTAATGATCATCATGTGCCTCCTCGCGTCTCATCTCACACACTTCAACTTGAGAATTACCTGGTTGAGCCTCCATCAAGTTTGCATCATGACCTCTCGCCAAACATATTTGCGAACGCGAGCAAGACCAACACAAGTTCCTTTCAAAACTGCATACATTTGCCCCAAGATCGAGAGGTCCAGCTTTTGAGGCACTATCGATACAATATAGCGCCATGGGTATGTTTCTCTAGACACAGAAAACACGAGGTCGAGTCCATATCTAATAATTTGTCCATTTAGTTGGACATTGGGGACCCAGAACAGACATTTGGGCTCGTGATCCCTCCAATATCTATAGAATCGATGCCCGTCCTCAACTCGCTACTTGCCCTTGCAAGCATTACTCTCGACCAACACCTTGATTCCAGTTTTGATACCCAACTCACGGCGCTTCCGGACCCGGAGGAGTCGAGTGCGATTGACATGCTGCATGGTGCTCTGATCTTTGTTTTCACAGTCCTCTGTCGACATATTATCGTCTCACCAACTTCGTGGCGGAGTCCTTCAAAAAATATTGCATTTGGTCTGTTGAATTCGGGAATATTTCATGAGCGTTATCCTTCGATCAATTTAGCTCTATCATGGATGGCCTTACGACTTGGTAAGTGAAAGCCTCACGTATTGATCAGAGACCTTGTTTAACCATATGCCAGAACTAAGTGTCGGGCTCATGAATGGCTCTCCAGTTTCGATACCAGATACGATATCCTATAGTGCCACCTCCCCCATGAACCTAGTATCCTGGGAGTCATTTCGATACGGCCACGAACCGATACTTTTATGTGCTCAAGTCCTCAATCATTGTTTCGGCCATTGCAATCCCGCCACTCCTAGAGTACCAGGGCATGCGTCAACTGCACAAAACTGGAAGTCGCTAACAGACTCTTTGCATATGTGGTATACCAACCGGCCTCAAGACTTCAAATCCGTGTGGGAGGGAGACGAGAGTGATCAGATATTCCCTCTTGTTCTCTTCACCAACGGAACTGCAATCCTCGCAAATCAGCTATATCATACATCGATGTTGCTTCTGCTCCAAAACCGTCCTCGAACACTTCCCAAAGAGCATGGTCGTTCAGTTCATGTCTCACCTCTCTGGCACGCCCAGCGTATATGCGCCATCAGCCTCAATAATGATTTGAGAACAAATTGGGACTTTAGCCTCCTCGCATCCTTCTACCTTGCTGCCAAGCGAATGACATACGAACCTCAGCAGGAAGCCATTATACGCGGTATAGACCGAATTGGCTCTTTGACAGGTTGGAACGTGAATGCGCTCTCGGCGCAACTTGTGCAAGAGTGGCAACCTGACTAAGCTCCTTGAAGAGTCTGATCTCTGTAGTCGAGGAGATATAAACTATGTAGCATTTTTCTAAGCATTTCTCATCGAACTTTGTAGCCCCAAGCATGTTCAAGGTCAGCAATGCGCCAACATGTCGCCCATCCAGTCATTGCCTCTATGCTTTGAATGAGCTTCGATAGGACTGTGTGTTCAGATTTGTGACTGAGCAGCCTGCCTGCGATCCATAGCGGTTGTATGGCATTATTGAGACACCCCTGGTGAGGGTTAGTTAATGAGATCCCACAGATGCATTTAGCATGCCAGATGGCGGAACCCGTGGGGCCAGCGTCGAGTTTGATTCCTCTTGGCATGGACCCAAGAAGCAGAGTGCAGGCGGTGTGATAGAGCTGGTTGGAAGAAATGCCCGCCCAATGAACAAAGAGGATCTGAGGGAACGGCCGACTGTCGATTTCTTTGACAGGGATAATTTCCGGGGGACGATTTCGGAGCCAGTTTTGGAGGTCATGCCAAAGATGAAGCCAACGCCTTTCGAACGCATCAGAATCGCATCCATTGTCCTCACCCAGTTCTAGATAGCGGGTTCTGTCACCAATCAGCTCACAAACTCTAGAGCATAGGTATACAGAGTAATTTGCGTGCATGTCCGGAGAGCGCTGTTTCTGGAAGAGATCTGCTGTACAACCGGGGGGGAACCATTTGTCTAGAGGCACCAAGGTACCCTGAGTTCCATCCGAGATGAGGGCTCCGCATAGATCTGTAATAAACATTTAGTTTCGGCAACAAACATACTGTCCAAGGTGCAAGCAGTTCTCACCCATTCGCGCGTAACACCAGAACACAGCCTGAAGCAAACCTCCGCTAAATCCATTGACCTCGAAAGTATCAAACAAAGCTGCACAACCTTCGAGGTGCCGGCGCCAGTCATGTGGACTGGCCGACATCATCTCAAGGCAACATAGGATGACACAAATCGGTATGATGGTGAGATCGCGAGCTTGCAAAAGCGGATTGAGCCGCCGGATGGCTTCCTGGTAGAGTTCTAAGCTGTCAAATGAATGTTGTCTTGCCTCCTTGCGCTCCATCTGCCGTGCTGAAAGGGCGAGCATAGCGTAAAGGAGTGCAGGACATTGGCGAGCTAGAATTGGGACCTGTACGGTAAACGCTTGCTCGCTATCGAACATATCAAGCTGATTGAGTTGTCAGTCAGGACTCTCCGTCGGGATTTCGACAACAATTGAGCCACGCACCCATGGGGCCACTTCGGCAACGTAATTCTTCAAGTATGACAAGCGGCGGCCTGATGATAGAGCTGCCTTTGTCTGGACCTGAGCCTCATACTCTTCCCCGGGATGGTTAGCATCTCCTGTGACAGGGGATGTTTCGCGCGAAGGCACTGCCGTCTGCGCAGTGTTGAATATGAGACAACGAAGCTCTTCCTGGTAGGCAAGGTATCCAGGATCTTGGACAAACTGGTCCAAAGGCCAACTGTCTGCCGGAGAAGAACAGCTGTCAGTCATTGGAGATGGATCGACCGAGTTGAAGCCCGGGTTGAGTGAGAACTTTGGGGTAGGAATGGACTCGGCGTCGACGGTGATATCCTGGCCCAGACAAGGAGCCAAGAAACTGTCGCAACTACCAGTGAATTTCGAGTACGGAGAGAGTGCGTGAGTAGCAGTTTCAAACAATATCTACTTTGTAATTGGACGCCAAATTCCCACACAGCGAACGAGGGGTTGTGTAGGGTAAGGTAAAGGGCTCTGAGCACGGTGTGTGTGCGAGGGAGTATGAGGTGAGCTCAGGATAGGGTGCAGCTCGTCAGTCGCCTTCAGGTCGGTAAGTAATCCGTAGCGTAACGAAGTTTACAGCAGGTAGGTAAGGTAAGTTCCAGTGGGCATGGCAAGTTGTGACTGGGGAAGACTCCAGCTCTCTGCTCCGAGCCGGGCAAGCCAATCCTTGCGCGTGCGGGGGTGGATCTTCATCGGATGCTGCATGAAGTAACCCGGCAGCTCTCTTGAGGCTGCTAGATCATTTCCAAGTTAGGGGGATAGGCTCCCCTTGGCGTCGGGACTTTGCAAACTTGGGTCATGATTGTAAAAATCGCCTCCCTATTTTCTTTTTCCTTTTCCCAAGCTACTCCGTAGACAGCATTCGGGTTTGTTTCCTTTTTCTTTCTTTCTTTT
Organism: Mariannaea sp. PMI_226; assembly: GCA_024336345.1. Lineage (NCBI taxonomy): Eukaryota > Fungi > Ascomycota > Sordariomycetes > Hypocreales > Nectriaceae > Mariannaea > Mariannaea sp. PMI_226. The sequence goes on from JANFOG010000005.1 coordinate 1,544,264, forward strand.
TTCCCTCAAAGGGGTGTGGTCACCACAGCCACAATACCTCCCTGAGGTTGGAGGTTGGGAGTTGATGTTTTTGTGAACACCATATGATGAACTGGTCGTGGTGGAGGAATTCTGCAGCGGCACTGAACCGCACCAGCATTTACGGGATTGACACTGGCATATGTAAGGTACTGTACATTAGGTAATTGGTACTAATATTCTACAATCAGTGAATCCAGCAGCTGAGAAGGGAGCCTTGATATCATAATTGCACCAGTGGCTTGTACTTGCTTTTTGTCTTTCAATTCATCACGGGGTCAATGTCTTACCTACCAGCTAGTAGCTAAGGTCGACATTGGAGATTGGGCTGTCTGACATATCCAGTGTGTGCCAGTCACCTTCACCCATTGCATGTATATATGTCAGTAGTTTGCACTGACTTGCTGGAAAGCAGTGGGAGCGTCTGGCGAGTTAATAAGAGCATCTAGGTGTAACTAACTTTGCTAACCTAGGTTGGCTCCTCAATTCTATATCAATGTCTCATCCCCTCCATGCAGGGCGACATACTTACGGCTGGCGGAGTTGAGACACTTTAGCCGTATCAGTAGCAGCACACGAACCTGTGCGTTCGTTCACCTTTTGGGCTCTGATTATCATTCTACACGCAGGGTAGGAACGGCCACCAAAGTTGGCCCATCGAAAGCACAATACGAACTATCTTACCGTAGGCAGGTGCAGTACACAGGCGCTTCGTAAAACTGGGCATAACTGATCGCATCAGAACGGGGCTTGAGCGGTGGTGCGTACGACATTCCGTCATCCAAACAGACACAAAAGACATGCGCGATGCCACGTCAAAGATCGGACAACAATTACCCAACTGCTTGCATCCCCATTTTCCACGGCCAAAAAAACAACTCTACCCAGACATTTTGGCAGCGCCTTATTGTATTGAGACAGCTAACAACTGTGGATGTCCGCAGTTTCTTTCAGTTCCACGAAATCTGCATAGTATTGGTATATTGAGAAGTATAATGTGCCAGTCAAAGGACATGTATGCAAGCTAAGGTATGTACTATGTGTATATACTACATGGCAGATCAACCTTGGACCAACCATTCGTTTGACCAGAAGAGGGTTGGTTGAGGAGATCTGCAAGGATGGTTCCAGTCTGGCGTCTGCCAATTGCAACTCGCTAGATGGCAATTTCCCGTATTCCGTCGAACCAAGGCAGAGACAGCAATGGCCCAATGACCGGTTCAATGACCCAATAACCCAAGCGAGAGGACTCACAACTAGACGGGCGCGTGCAATTACGGAATGGTAGGAAAACACTGAGGCGAGATACAGGGCACCAGGAGGTACCAACACTATTTACTTCGGCCAGCACATCCATGACCCGCTTCGAAGGGGCCAAGTCATGATATCTCCTCATGCTACGGATTGCAGATTAAACATGTACTGTACTGTACCCCGTACGTAGTACTCAGTACAGATTCCTCAGTACAGATTGGAGATTAATTGATTGCTTAATTATCCACCAATTCCGCTTCGGTTAAAGGCTTTAGTCTAATTATATATGGCTACCAACATTGCGTTAAACTTACTGGCAAGACGCCCGACGACGTAAGCCATCAGGAAACGTTCGATTCCCTATCCGATCCCCCATGTGGCATGGAGTTGGACCAATAGAGTGAGTTGCCATTTGTTGCCCTATATTCCACTCGCAGTATATGCCATAAGTACTATGATAGTATCGTACGTCGCGCTGGGGGCGAACATACACCAACTAACAGTCGCGCTGCGTGGGTTTCGGTACTTTGCTGGACCATGTCCTGTAGGGTTCTCAAGCACATGTCTTCTCCAGTTCCCAGGGGCAGCCCATGTCCTTGACCTGATCAGTCCAAGTGAAGCATTCCCCGGTCCTTGTCCAACTCTATTCCCCGCTCAGCAGGTGTCAAGCCAACTGGAGCACAAGCACCTCGCACGCGCAGAAGGGGCCAAAAGAAGAAAAGAAGAGAAAAGAAAAAAAAAAGGGGGGCCGTTCGCTCGCCCACTCACACCTGGCCAGGGCAAGGAGTCAGGAGGCAGTTGTTTGTGCCGTATGGGTCCGTTTAGTCTGAAGAACACGCATTATTATATTACAATGTCTGTATTATTATTGATACGCATGCATGATCATGATCGCCACCATCGCCAGCGAAGTATACATGATGGCCCTTGGTTCATATTGGGTTGCGATGGAAACTGCTGCCAGCGTGGAATACTCGGCCTAATGTGTAATTGATAGCCACCACTACACATACCAATGCCCATTATCCAACGAGCCTCGGATACTCACCTGGGTTGAAAGAAAGACGCAGCGCAATTGGCGCACCAATGCAGTGCTGCCAGAGTGGTATGTGTTATCACAAGCGTCGATTTCAGGTGACAGTGGTGGTGCACTGACTGTGCGTCCCAGTGCGCGCTGTTTGATTCGCCCCTGTTGCAATGCTGAATTGAAGCAGTCTTCTCAACTCGCCGTCAACCCACCATGACTTGACAACCTGCAGGACTCCTCAGGCGGAGTGTTTCATCTGGCTGACCACAACGGGCATTTTCTCCCGTGCACGAGGAGCATGGAGGTACGGAGTACACCGCAAAATAGTATGCCATCTGTACTATGTAGCTTTGGCACAGAGCGGATGCTGCCTCACTATCTTCCAATTGGGATCCTCTGATGATCCATCCCAGTTCTTCCCTCAGTCGACTGTTGATCTGCCGTTTTAGGCACCCTGGCCGCCTTTTCCGAGGCCAACAAAAAAAAAAGTTGGCAAGTAAGTAAATAAATAAATAAAGATTGGAAAGCTAGGTGGCGCGTGCCTGTTCAGATGGCGTTGGTTCCTGTAATCGCCACTGATTTCATAGCACCTGTTTGTTGGCAACTCAGCCTGTTGCAAGCTTGACATTCGGATCCTGCTGCAGATAGAGGAAGCTTCTTCTTCGTCTTCTCTCCTTCGAGAGCTGCCTGTGCCTCTCGTCCACCGCAGTACATATTACAACCAAGCACCTGAGGTAGTAAATACAGCAAAGTACGTAGTAGTACGAACGTGTGTGCTGGATGGATAGAGACTAGTGGTCGCCCCCATTTAACCCCTGCATAAGACCCTGGTCGAGATGGGCCACAGTCGCTGTCACTCGCCTGGGTTTAGGTTGGTCCCTTTCTTTTTTTTCCTTTTTGGCTTCAATTGTGGACATTGGTGTAATTAGATAGTACCCGCGGCCTCTGTAGGTAGCGCAGCAGCACAGTACCCAGGCGCACATATTCACGCGCACACACGACCACACGTACTCCGTACTTCGTTCAGCTCTCTACAGAACGGTCTTTGTCACGTCACAAATTCTTCGCCTGCATTTGTGGCTGTCAATCCCGGGAACTGGTCGTCTTGTGTGCCTTGGCGAGCGCCGTGGTTCCGATCTAAACAAAAGCCTCCCAAGCTCGAGCCAGCGCCCGTCTATCCTATCGCTTCACTTCCGCAATGCCCTCGACGGACAATGTTGATGACCGTCCCAGAACCAGGCGTCGAAATCGTGCCGACTTAAATTTGAACCTGACGTGCGACACATCTTCCTACTCGTTTGCGTCAACACAACTCGCCAGTGACGACGCCGTCCCGCTGCAGTTCCAGTTTCCACACCCACCGTCACATCCACAGCCAGAGACGCCGTCGCCGCCATTGTCTAAGTCATACCCTGATCCTGATAGCCGGGCGCTTAGACTGCCTTCGTCCTCCCGCCACCCCCATGAATCATTCTTAGACAACCCGACTCCCGTCGAAGACGACATGGCCGATCGCCTGCCTCGTACCAATCCGAGGGACTCGCACGACCTTTCGCTGTCTCCCCGGAACGTCACCCGTGACTCTCTTGTCACGAATATGCTCCTGTCCCTCGACCAATTTTCCATGGCACAGTTGAGCGACAAGTACGGACCTGGACCACGATCACATACCTACGACGACGTTGTCGCGCCCCAATCCCGCGGTGGCCCCGATAACCAACGAACCTGGACGACTACCTCTGCCCACAACGGTAACGGCCGAGCCCAGGGACATCAGTATTCCTACTCCTCGGACATTGAAGGTGGTGACGATTCTAGTCGAATCTCTAGCCGTGGAAGACGCAGTAACAGCAGCTCCAATTACCAGCCTGGTTTCGGGCGCCTGGGAAGCGTTCGCGAGTCCAGCCATCGCGCCCAGACAGCCACTACGAGGGCCATGCACTCTCGTGGTGGAAAACCAGGTAGCAAGAACAGTAGTAGCACCGGTGCCAGCATCGATAACGGCTACGCTCAAGTACTGGGCAGCCAACGCTGGGCCCGTGGTTTTGGTCGATCAGCAAGCTTCGACTACGGCCCGTCACCAGAACACAACGCACCCTCTCCTGGAGGACCACCCATCCTCGAGTCGACCCCATTCCGCGTCGAATTCCCAAATAACTTCCTCGCCGACGACTACGACGCCGCCCCGGAACCGACAGTGCCTGGTGGCCCACGCCGTGAGCTCCTGACACGTCCCACGATGCAGCCCGTTCCACTACCGCCTCCCGCTCCTCTTGAGCCTCCTTCCCTGGAGCATAAACATAGCAGCAGGTCCTTGCGAAACGCTCCCGTCCGGAGCAAGAGCGGTGGTAATCTACGAGAACCAGCACCAACGCTGCCCAGCTTGGACCTGGACTCAGCACCTGCTCCTCATGTAGGATATGAAAAGTCCAAGGATGTCGTCGTGGCTCCAACGCCGGCGCCGGCGCCTGCTCCTCCACCAGTGAAGGAACGTCCCGGATTTTTCAGAAGGGTTTTCGGTTCCAGGAGCAGCTCCAACTCGCACCAAAACACCAACCAGGACACTGCCCACACCACCCAACCATCCCCGGCCGCGGACCAGTCTGGAGGCAACAAGTCTGCTAATACCCAAACACCGCCATCCCGCGATGCATCTTCCTCGCATTCTCACCATCCTGTCCTGCAAAAGCGGCCATCGTCTTTCTTCCGCCGCCGTAAGAAGTCGATTAGTGAAGATCCTCCGCCCCCTCTACCTACCGCAAATCCTGTACCACCAATGCCACACCTCGTTCCTATTAATGCCACACCCAAAGGTGGTTGGACCGTTCCCATGCCTGAGCCAAGCCCCGTTAGCAGCTTGCGGAAGGTTATGAACCCCTACCTACGATCTGGAGCGAATGGTCCAGCCACACCCCAAGGCCCCTCGCCTTTGGCAGACGCCACAAATCTCTCCCCCGAGGCTGGTGACGATGACGGATTAGACAGGGTTGAATACAAGAGGGAGTTTTCTCCCGATTACTCACCTAGTCCTAATGCGAAGATCCGTACCGTCAATGTCGAGTCTGATGACTATGATGTACATCACGTGGATACGCCTTCGCGTTCCGCACCCCAACGACCAACAAAGGCGATCGAGACGCGAAATAATTCTTTCTTGGATCTCGATGGGGGAAGCGACAACGAATTAGGTCCCGATAGCCCCTCTGGCAAGAAGCATAAGAGCAGGTCAAATAACCATACAGGTGATTATACCCCAAAACGCGCCGATTCAACCAACGACAGTACCATTCGGGGGAAGAAGACGATGCGAATCGAACACCCCGATTCTGAGGATGACTTCAGCCCATCGAATTTGGCATTGCCTATCGAAGGTGCACGGGCAGCGAGCCCTGCTTCTGCTAGTACCGGCACCGACTATAAATCTGCTATAAGTGCACCTCCGAGTGTCAGAATAGAGGGTTCTGCCGATCCTAGCCCCAAAGGGTTGGGTTCATTTGATGATATCAAGTCGAAGCCTCTGGACGAACCAGAATTCGTTATTGGAGATCCCACGGAGGATGACCGCCAGAAGGCCCAGAACATTTATGATGGTAACGAGGACTTCATATCTAAGGAGAAGGCCGCTTCCTGGATGGGTGAGGAGGGTCCCATCAGACAGAGGACTCTCCAGGCCTACATGGAACTCTACGATTTCACGAGCCACAGCATTGTACATGCTCTAAGAGAAGTTTGTTGTCGATTGATTCTGCGTGCCGAGACGCAGCAGGTTGATCGCATTCTCGTGGCTTTTTCCAAGCGGTGGTGTGACTGCAACCCAAACCATGGATTCAAAGCGACAGGTACGATACATACCATCAAGAATTTTTTTTACGTACACTAACCATTCCGAACAGATGTCATTCATACCATTTGCTACTCTATCATGCTTCTAAACACTGATTTGCATGTGGCGGATATCGAGCAGAAGATGACGCGCGGTCAATTCATCAAGAATACCATGACAACCATTACACAAGCTGTCTCCGAATCGGTCCCTGATGCCTTCCACCGACCGAGCATCCTGCCTGAAAAGAATGGCATGCTCAATGGGGATGATCAAGAACCGGCAGATCAGGACAGAAAGTCTTTCAGGCATTCGTTCCGACCACCTCCTCGTGCTGACTTGAATGCACTGGGTGATGACGATGACTGTGGTCCTCTCGTCAAGGCTCCATTTAGTGGGTCCAAGAAGGCCTGGGAAGAGCAGATTGAAGTTGTCCTGAAAGGTATTTACACATCGATCAGAGATCAACGTTTGCCTCTTTTCGGTGCTGAGGCAGAGAGGAACATCAATATGTCAGCTTCGCACAGTGGAGGCCTGTCCGTCATGGGTATGCTGAAGAGAACCCCCAGTGTTCTTAGTAAAGCGCCTTCTGAGAGCCAGCTTTCCGTACGCGGTCGAATTAATGAGAATGGTCGCCCGAGCACGACAACAAGATGGGCCTCTAAGAGCCGAACGCGAAACGGAGTTGGTCGTAATGGATTCTCATCTAGCCGCACAAGCTTTGAGGATGGAGGTTCAATATGGAGTCCTGCTGGTTCGTCTGCTACTTGGAGCCGACAATCTCTCGGCAGAACCCAGACATCGGTTTCCCAAGATTCATTTGGCTCAGCCATGCCTCGCGGCGAGTTCCAGCAGTCGATTGGTTTCGCCAATGCTTTGAGCCAGGCTATTATTCGAGACGAGGATATGTATGGCGATGGTGCCCATTCTGTGCTCAGTGCGGACATCTCGTCTGCACAGCTCCTCGAAGACGAGTCCCTCGAACTGGCTGGTCCTCCTTGGGTCAAAGAAGGAATGGTCATTCATAAGCATCATCTTGATGGAGTGGAGAAGAAGGCCAAGGACAGGCATTGGGGCGAAGTGTTTGCCGTCATCCAAAAGGGACAGATGAGTCTATTCTCTTTCGCTCCAAACAAATCGATGCGACAGAAGAACCGAAAGAACGCCGGTAACACAGTGGTCGGAGGCGGCAACTGGCAGGACAATGCCACTAATATGGGCACCTTCAGTCTCCGGCAGACTCTCGCCTCTGCACTTCCACCACCAGGCTACTCACGTACTCGACCTCATGTCTGGGCTCTTAGCCTTCCTACAGGCGCTGTTCACCTGTTTCAGGTCGGCACACCCGAGATTGGCAAGGAATTCGTGACTACAGTGAACTACTGGAGCGCCCGCCTCAGCACCCACCCCTTGATCGGTGGAATAAGCAACATCGAATACGGGTGGAGTGAAGCGGTTGTCAATAACGCCCTTGTCAGTGTCATCAACGAGACATCTGGTGGCAAAACCTCCCGTCCCGGTAGCGCAGCCGCTGGCAGAAGGTCGAGTGTCACTAGTGCGAACTTCCGAGGATCGAGCTTCGATCATGTTACCGGCGCATTCACGAATAATAGTGGCCGTGGCAAGCTCCCTGGTGATCGTATTTATATTTCGGACTGGTCACCACCGACACAGAGCATGCGTCCGAGCAACATGTCTGAATCCGAGCAGTTGGAAACCTTGGACACTTATGTCAAGAGCATCGAGGCTGAGCTCCAAACCCATAACCAGCTTCGCAGCCCCATGCTTCTTGCCTTCACCCCTCGAGGTGCCAACGCTAGCAAGGCAATGAACAACTGGGAGCGGAAGAGCGCCTACTTGCTTCGAGAGATTGTCAAGTTTAGGACCTATGTCGACTGTCTCCAGCAGGCAGAGACACGCAAGAATGAGATTTACGCTGAGCGGGATCTAGCTCAACGAGCCGCCAGAGGCGAGCTGAGCGATGGAGATATGGAGCTGAGCGGTGGCGAGGAGGGTGACATTACTCTTCGGCCGTAATTCTCCATATAATACTTACTATTAACAACTACTAGACGTGCAAAAATGGCGTTGACGCTTACGGGATAGAGAGCCTCCTATGAGTGACTTCGGAGTTGCTCTCTTTCCTCTCTTTTTTATTGTTTATTATATATTTTTTTTGCCTAGTCGTGGCTGCTTGTACAGCCCTGATACCCTTTTTTACCACCAGTATTACTATTACCGGCATTCTATTCCACCACTGTATAAAAGGCTTGTTTGCTTGGAGAGATATGGGATGTATAATGAGAATTGATGGGACGAAGCTGAAGGGGTGTCCGTGGTAGAAGATTTGGATGCTATGCCAAGAAACATAGATTTCTTTAATGTATTGACGACGACAAGAAAGCAAGATTGTCTTTATTCTTTACCTAGTTCCTTGTCTGCTGATACTAGACGCGGGTCATAATACCATTATTCTCTTCTCCCTCCTTTGTCTTGGACATTTACAGTTATGCAGGAGACTTGCCAAGATTTTTCTAGCAGTAGTCCCAGTATCTTCCACCGAGATTCGCATTCTTGTGGTAGGATGCTGCAAATAGTAGAATCATTTAACACAACAAGGCATAGAGTAGCTGAATGGTTGAGACTATCATAAAGCCAGAGGTCTTCTAGCTGGATGGCGCCCAACTTACAGTCGCTGTGGTGTTGATCACGACAAGTTTGTGTACCTGTTCAAGCCCATCACGACAGTTCTCAATAGTTTTTGGCGGCTGTGGCATTGCCAACTTTATGTCGTGTCTCGTCTCAAACTGAGATATACAAACTTAACTTGGTCAATGGTACACGACTGATGAAGGGTCAGAAAATAGAAGGGGAGTTGGTTGTCTGCCTTGGAGGCGCTTCTCGTGTTAGGGCCGGAAGGCTAGGCACCTGGTAGAAATTCACAATCTCCAGCAACAACACACCAATTGTGATTCCTTTGTAAAGGATTTAATTCCTTTGATTGAGTACAGTTGATTGAGTTACATACATTGCCGCTCTGGGCCCCTTTGTGACTTGTGTGAATTGGTTGCAGACCACTCTTTGTGCCAATGCAACAGAGATAAAACCATCCGTTAATCTCCTCAGACATGCATGCCATTCATGTCTGTCATGCTACTCATGCTCCCTTTCCTTGGGCTAAAAAAAAAAAAGACAAGTGCTCTCCTTTTCCGTGTCCTTCAGATGCATTCCCTGTTATCCATCACAAACATCCCTTTAAGACGTTGAAGAACCCTGGGTGGTGAGTTGTCGCACATTGCAACATCTTTATAGATGTTGAAAAACCCTGGTGGTGGCGAGCTGCCGCAGCGAGACTCGATGACGATGGTGGGAAAGCGTAAAGAAGAAGGACAGGTAGAGACAATGTAACAAAGGAAAAAAAAGACCGAGAGTAGAAGAAATCAAAAAGGAAAACATAAAACAAAGAAAGGAAGCCAGCGAAGAAGGCCTTCTTGTCCCTCCGGACCATGAATCTAGGATCCGAACAGAAAAGGCAATAGAAATCTTGCGAAGACTTCACTTTGAGTTTCAACTCAACTTTCCTCGATCCACCTTCAAATAGGGACCTGTCCCTTGAAAGAAGAAATGCTTCTTATTGCACGTCTCCTCTCCTGTGGCAGATAATGCAAAGAACTAAGACTGACTGGCTCGATTAGGATGACCGAGAGACAGGACAGCCTCTCTCAGTTGGTTGCAAGTCAAGTTCATGGCATCCATGACATCAATAAAATAGAAGCCATCCGGATTGCGCGATGCGACCGACATCCCCTTCTTTACAAGGAGCTTGACATCAGTAATGGCGGTTTCCTCGTTGATCTGGTGGCGGGCGAGTTTCTCGAGGATGAGAAACATGTAGCCCATGCCGTTGTCACTCAGAAAATTGATATCGAAATTGACAAGCATGAATACTGTGGTGATTTTCTCCTTCTTTCTGTCCATGGCTTCGAACACAGCACGTTCAAATGCATGGTCGACGTTGGGGAACTTGGTTGCCAATTCCTCCCAGGCTCGCAAGTTGTCACGCAAGAGAGCTCTAGCTCGGATTTCGAGGATTGTCACCTCATCCCAGTAGGGTACGTGGATATTTAAAAGGTCGTAGCCGCATTTCTAAGTAAGGCTATTGACCCAATCATCCAAGACTCTGGGAAACTCGTGATCGAAGAGTCGTCCGCCTAGCAAGGCTAGCATACTGCAGAAGGGTGCTGGAGTGTCCTCTTGAATTAACAAGTACATCAGGCTGCGAGGTGGGAAAAGGGGTCCACGGGCCATGTCAGCATTTGGATCCAGTCCGTACTCTCTGACCAGTCGTAGGAGCAGGTTCATTCTGGCTGTGGATGCCTCGTGTCCAGTGGCGACTCTGAAGGCTAGCCAGAGTGCGTCTCTCCCTCTGTCGTCAGCAACCGTAGTGTCGGCACCTCGTTTTTGAAGCAGCTTCATGATATTCTTAATGATTCTATGTCGTGCGTTGAAGTCAGTCTCAATAAAGGACAAGGCAGTCAGGAATGGCGAGTATTTAGGACTCGAGCCATCCCGCAGGTTGACGTCGGCACCGTAGTCTATAAGACTCTGAATAGTGACAAAACCTAAGGCTCGTCGAGTAGGTATAGTCTGCTGAATAGCTGATGCAATGGCTAAAAGCAATGGGGTTTTCCCAAATGCATCGACGGCGTTGATATCGGCGCCCATTGACAGCAACTTAGCGACGTGGCCAGGCTTCAGGTGATTGGCAGCCAAGTGCAGAGGCGTGGTCTTGATCCTGGGCATGGCGACGTTGATGAACTTGCTATAGGAAGATACCATGCGTTCAAACTCATCAGCCCTCTTGAGGAAGACGGCAAAGTGCGGAATCGTGATTGCAGGCTGTTTTTGCCCTGCGGTGATGGTGGGATCAACCACTAATTCCTGGAGATAGTACGGTGCGCCTTTCTTGATCATCATTTCGCACATCTTCCAATGACCCAAGGCAAAGGCTTCAGCCAATGGCAACCAACCTGCCAGTCCTTTGAGCCCGTGGATCTGCGAATCGTCGAAGGGGTTTCGGACAAGTTCAAAAGAGGCTGTCGGGGGTATCATCAGGCTCCGGCCTTTTGTCTTGTACTGATATGCGGGTGCAGAAAGCTGTACTCCTCGCTTGAGCAGGTCTTTGACGATTTCAAACCGGCCAGTGTCGCATGCAACCCATATGGCCGTTTGATGAGATCGAGGCTCGTCATGAATTTTGTAAGGAGTATCGAGGCATGATCCATACGTCACAGCATTTGCAATGATGGCCAACCCAACACGCTCATCGCCTTTTGTTGCAGCCCAGCAGACAGCCTGGTTGCCCTCTCTGAGGTGATCTCGACGATACAAGGCCCTGATAGCCGAAGGTTTGAGGGCGTTGGAAACACGAACGACTGAGGCTAGATCCTTGGTAGGAAGATGGCTCCAGATGTTCGTGAGAATCTCATTCGGGAACGCTTCCAGCGAAGAAACAGGTGCCTCTTGATCATTCATCATGACAACAGGAAGATCACGGAACCAGTGCGGGATAATGAGGATAGGATTTTCACAGCCGAAGGAAGAATCAGAGCCAGACGTGGACCGCACACGTTGACGAACGCGTTGAGAGTTTGAAGAGGAGTAAGGGAAAGGGGGTAGATTGCAGAAAAGGGAGCTGCAGGGCTTTTTGAAAAGTGAAAGATATTGGGGGGCAGTGGAATATGGTCCAAGGGGAGATGTGAAAGGTGTGATAAGTGCAGAGTGGGAGAACTATGTTGCTTGATAGTTCTTTTTCTCTGTGCTTGAGAGAGAGTGTGTATGTGTGAGGTAGAGAGAGAGAGAGGGAGAGAGAAGAAACGAGAGAAAGAAAACTGAGGAGAAATCTGGAGGAGGAGAAAGGTAAACAAGAGGCAGAGAAGAGTTCGCAGCTGACAGACCGCTGGCCAAGTGCACGAGGACTACACCCCTATTCGCCGTTGGGGGGAGCAACGGGAGCAGGCAGACTATGATTATCACCAATGAGAGGACGAGTTACACCTGGTCACTCAGACTTAGAGGGGGTGTTCTTAGTCTACCTCATCCTAATGTTGTTGTTTGCTGTCCAAAGGGGACGCGAGAGGGAGAGGGCGTGATCACGTTGCTGAGCTTCTATCGAATTCGAACGCTCCCCAGGAGGCCAGGGGTCAGGGCGTGCTGCACGCTTGTTCGCTTGTTCTACGCTCATCTGAACTAGTTGTATACCTCGACATACCATTACTTCAACACCTCTTGATAGCGTTCACTTCTTCAAGCATTATACCATGACAGACACTCGCACATTTCGCTGATTATTGTGTTGAGACATGAGGTCTCTACGCTTCGTAGTCCTACCGTCTCAATCTTATCCGATCAACGACCCTCTTGACTCCAAATACGCCTTGTATGGTTTCAACGATGTTGCTTCAGAGTGCCTCCAAAGAAAGTCAAGATAGAAAACAGTTCTGTCCTAATTTCACAGCCTCCGTAAACAATCGCAGAATCAAAGCCCCCCTGGTCCTCGTTGGGGACACCAGCGCGCTCTGCCACCGTAGAACATAATCTGAACGCGGAAGAGCGATTTAGGTCTGAATTATTCATATAAAAGTGGACGAATGTTCGGTCTGTAGACTTTAGTCGCTTCATTCGGGGTGGTGCTGAAGACTCGCAAAGTTCCAGTGCCATTCACTCGACATCTACGTCTCATTTCTACCTAGAAAACTACTGGTGATTATTTTTGTATATACGTACCTAGATGGATCTATTCACTTATGAAGGGTGCTAATTGTAAAGGTAGGCATAGGGAACATTCGTAACATAGGTGTACCTTCATTTTGTTGGAGTTTGAAACGCAGAAAATGAAGGCTCTGGCTGGAGATGGGGCGAGCTCAACCCGACGGAGGTAATATTTGAAAATTGTCCCATGTGTATTAGGAATAGGGCAATAGGCACCGCAAAACAAGAATCAGTAACTCTGTAATAGGCAGAGAAAAGCCTGGGTGAAAGGTTGAGAGTGTTTGTCGCTTATTTTCTCACCCCTGCGCAGCAGCAGAATGAACCATGGTCACCACCCCAGAATACCAACCTCTCCTAGTATCCGGCATTCAAGCATTTTCCTAACAGTTCGCCTTCTTCAGCAGGATAAATCGACAATACTCCAGAATTTCGATCTCATTTACTTATTTGCTACGTTGAAACCTGAACCTAACACGACGTGATCAGCAAAAGTCAAAGCCTCGCTAAGCTGTCTCCACTAGAGGAACACGCTCCCATCATCATCATCATCATCACAAGTTTGTAACCATCGCCTTCGCGTTTACCAGTACTGAAGACGCATTATAGTGTGCACTATGTTCTATTTAGACAGGTCCCATGCCTGAAAAGACGTCCCATCGAAGCTCTCGCTGCCCGCTGCCTGATGACCCCCCAACCCTGACACCCTCATCCGCAAAAAGGCAGTCGGTTGACTCTACCTTGATAATATTGAGAAACGCGAGCACCTTCTACATCCAACCACGAGAAGACTCCAAGTAATTTCTTTACTGGGACTTTGGGAGAATCAAATCCAAAGGGAGAACGAATGTTGTCGTTATCTCGCCCCAGGGTAGCGAGTCAACAGAGTACCCAGTGCCACTCCAGGTATGTGTTGCCGCTTTGCCCTGGAGAGAACGCTATGATGGAATTTGCATCACAGAGCTTTGGGGTCTATTTACTCAGTGTCTTGTTCCAACAATAGCTAGTGTTCTTCAGAGCGGGACTTGCAGCTTCCAGAGCGAACACGCGCCTCTCAATCCTTGTTCCTCTACGTCGAGGCGCTGGAAAGGATGGTGGCCATTCCTTGGTTAATCTTGATCTTCCACCTTGAGGATACAAATCCTTTGGTGTGGGTAATTTTGACGAGTACCAAGACACGTGAGTAACTTTAGATCGATTACATCTCCTAGAGATTCGGGAAGGACGCCAGAACTTCTAAACCGCGTTTCTGGGACTAGAAAGAGCTGGTTTCCTACGGGAATATCATCCCTGAAGAGCTTTTGTGATGTGCTTCCGCGAAGGGTCTAGTAATGGCAATCGTAATACGTGTGAAGCACCGAACCCTTTTAAGACGAATCTTCGCTAACTGGCCTGATCAACAGTTGACTGATTCCAAAGACGAACACACGAGACCGGGTCAATTTTCCACTTGTCGAAGGCTGGGATACAAATGGCTATTCTGGTAACGAGAGCCGAAGAATCCGAAAAACGAATCCCTACCTAGTTTTCCAGAGCTCTCGAATAAGTTCAGCATAGGTAATTCCATCGAATCCTTTTCAAGTGAAGCCCTACCTGAACATTCCCCTTCATCCACTGCCTCTTACAGTCCTACCAAAAATTCTTTCTTTAATCGAACTGATATTATATTATCGTATTAGGTATCTTAGATTATCGTCTTCAGGTTACATGTATGGGCGGTACACTGAGCTATTCATTAGTTGACGCTTTCTTCGCCATCATGTGTCTTGGATCCGTCCTTAAACACCGGCCCTGCTGTGGGAATGGGCACATGCTCCGACGGTCTCCTCCTCTCCCCCTCCACATCGTTCGCCGATAGCTGCTGACCGCTATAGTGCTGAATGTCCGGAAGCGCCAGCGCGTTCTCCCACTCCATCGGTTCCTTCCATCGTCGCTTCAGCCACCAGCGAGACACCCTTGCTGTGCTTCCCAGCACCGTCGCGAGGAAACCCACCCATACGATCATCAGAAACCGGCTACCCAGGGAGATACCCCATGTTAGCTCGTACAGCTGTGGCGTGTCACGAAGATACTTTGCTGCTCGCACCGCTGCTCCCGTTACGCATGAGGCGGCGATCAAATGCGCACTACATACAACAGCATACACAGCTAGCCGAGAACGCTCCAGCACCGTCAATATAGCGTGGCGTCTATCCATGGGTGTGTCCTGGTCGGTGCCTCGTGTACGGCGGGCGATGAACTCGGCCAGCAGCATCAGTACTGTCAGGGCCATGGCTATCATGTAGAAAGCGAAGGCCGGTGCGGCGGAGACTGTTAGGCTCGGTGCATCGCCGAAGGTCTCGATGGTCCTGTTATTATAAAAGGAGTCGCAGAGGAAGGGCGAGTCAGGGTCCTTCTTCGTACAGTTCGACCACCACCAGTGACCGACAGTAGAGTTGTACACATCCAAAAAGTTATTCATAGAGGCCGGGAAATGAAGAGTCTGTCCGACCGCATGGGAGACCAACCCAGCACTATCTAGGCTGCCGGCGAAAAATTCCCAGCCAAAAGCATCAAGGAACCAGTACAATGTCGGATCGGTCCCCGAGATGTTGGTAGTAAACTTGGTTGAGAGGTGAAGTGTCAGTAGCCGCATGTATGATATGGCGAGTACCTCAGAAGATCGCGGGGAGGCCCCTGCAACCTCTCTTTCCTTGGAACCACACCCCACGGCGCTTGCGACGTACCTGAAGGAGTGCAAATTCTCGATATATCAGAGTTTGTTCACCTGCATGCCGGAGAGTAGCTGGCCCTTGGGAACCCCATGCTGTGTACGAGGTGCCCGCCGACATCAGCAGTATGATGCAGACAAATGCGGCGAGGTGGAGCGATGATGAAGAGAAGGCTAACACTGACAGGAATCTTCGTCGCCATCTTGCGTCGCGGAGCACTCGCTGCTCATCGCTAGCCATTCTGTTCTGGTCGCTTGCGCTATTGCTAGTTGATGACAGCCTTAGTATTATTGATGATTCCTGACATCATGGCTGAGACCGCCATCGGCGGCATCGCCAGCCTTGATATACCATATCGAGTTTCGGCAAGTGCGTCGTGTTTCATGGGTAATACCGGCTAGGCTAGAAGTAGCGAGATCACTAGCTGAGATGCCATTACGAAGTGTTCCAAGATTGGGAATATGTTCGTATTTGTTTCGAGGGCCTTCCTATTTCTAGCCTAAAACCCTTGTATTTGCCCAGTTACCTTGTTATTCCCAGCTTGACTCAAGCAATTACGACGAATCGGCTGAATCGACAGCTTACTAAGTGAAGGACCCTTGCTGACAGACTGGAGAAGGATGAGCAACACAAGCCGGATATGGCCATTTTTAAGGACACAGCCCCTTACCAAGACTCTACTATCACAATATGAGGGGGGTCGTACGAGCCCATCATTGCCTATACGCTTCCATTTTCATTCCCACCGAGGTTACCTTGTAGGAACTCGACAGAAAGAAAAAAAGACTAGACAACCTTTTTTTTTTTTTGTGTCAGAGTTACGCGGCACTCGTAACCTGTCATCCTTCATCACAACCTAGGCCAGGTCTCTTGCCTACCTTTGCTTACCGAATATATATTAATTACTTACCATTAGGTCTTGGGTGGGATTGAATCCATCCTGTTGATTTAATATTACGAGATCCCGTGATAATGAGTACTTTACTCCAGGGTAGGTCGCTCTCGGGTCGTGAGTGAAGTAAAGAAGCCCGTCACAGGAGTTCCCTACACTAGAGGACATTGCCAGTATTGTTATCCTACAGGTCATTTTTTTTGCCGTCCTTAACTTGAAAGCTACAGAAGCGTTTACTCGTTCAATTGACAATGACTTCTTGAAATTCGAGGCCACCCTGAGCTGCCTGTTGAACAAGTTGTTACGTTTGGCTTTTGACCTGTTAGCGTGAGTGCATGCTTCGAGAACAGGAGTGCTCGTCTAGGTATTCCTGCTGCCAATAGCAAGAAGGCGCGTGTCACTATGTTGATGCCTATTGGCTAGTGCATTAGACTTGAAGATATCAGAGCATTGAGTATACTCCAATGAAGTGTAACCAACAACACTTAATCTAAGACAGCTGGGGAAAATCTTTGTACCTCAAGGTTGGTCGGAAGAGAGTTCCCTGAACCTGGAACGTACAAATTATGTTCACTCAAAGGCATATGAGTCTCCCGTATTATGAATACCGAGTCGTAGATCGTCATCACACACTCAAGTCTTGTGGCTGCCTCATCCCATCACGCCTGTCGCCTTTGTCAGATCAGTTGCCATTCAGCCCCTGAAATTGGGAACACGCCAACCGCTTCAACAATAACTTTCGCACCAAATTATCAGGGCTTCAAAGTTGATAGGAACACTATGGATACTTTGTATTGGTATACTTTCAGTGATTGGATAATGTCACAGCTTCTGACTCAAGACCATCTACCGACGCAGGCAGTTGTTGCTAAGAATGCCAAGCTCTCGGGCGATTTTGCTTGAAGCGTCGACTGAATGTCCAAGGTTGATTACAGTTGATTACACGATATGCATGACCAATACTTCCAAACCTCGGCTGGAAACCGTGCTTTTCCACCAACGACAGATCACTATGTCGGACACACCCCCTGAGTTTCTCCAAGCTCTCTTTGCTTACGAGATGAGATGCCCCGTATTGACGCTGGGGAGGAGCTGATCTGATATAACCACAGCCACTGCTGAGATCACCAGAGTGATTGGGTAGAATATGACCCTGCGATACAGGTATGCGGGACTTGTGAGTGAAGGAGGGGGGTTGGAAGTCATCATGGCTTTCCCTTAGTTCGAGATCGTGTTTCACGCTTCCATCAATCGACCAGAGAAAAATCTCCGGTAAATCAAGGTTTCGTCTTGCTCAATTGGAACAAGGTAATGTCGATGTCGAAGCCAATCAAGTCGTGATGGGTCGTGTGTTTTGCGGCACGAGTTCGTCTCATTCCTAGTTTCTGACGGTACAAGAAGGGAATAGCAGCATTGGAAATGTTCTTTTAGGAGAGTCTAAAATATTGACAATACTATACTGACAATGATCTGGACGAGCTTGACTATAGTTGACCAGTACTAGCTGCGTGACCTCAACGTGACTGCCTGACTCAAATATCATTGCAGCTTGAACCTCCGGAGAGTGTTTTTGATCCTCTCATAGCAGATATTAATTTGTGGTGAGTTCGCACTAATGTCGAAAAAGTATCGAACCTGCCCTATATAATAGTACAGAAAGTATGTCATTGAACTTCGCCTCCGCACACTATCAAGTTCTGAACCTCTAAGAGTTGGCAAGAAATTGGTGAAGAGATCGCCAGATTAGAGCAAGTAATCAGTCTTATCACATTATATCACCAAGGCAGCAACGACTACGTTGAGTGGTGAGGATTCTAGAGGATCGCGATAAGCCTCAAATGTGCTCGAACTCACACTCAAGAGCTTTTTCGGCTGACACTTTTGTCTTCGTTCAAACTCTACTCATAGTGGAAGCCCAATGGAAATCTCGGATACAAAGCTTCTAGACATGGTAAGACTGTGACAAGAATACGGCTGAACATGTCCAAGGTAAACATGTTAAAGATTGTTCTATCAGAGGTCCAGTCTCGATAACACTACGACATCCACACTACCACGCATAACAGCCCCACACACGCCCCTTGAATGAATATCCTATATAGATTGTCCAGGCGAATAAAAGAAAGGGCAGTGGATTTTGAGTGAATGCGAAACATTTATCGTCGCCAGCGCCAACGCGCATCGTTGGAGCTCCAAGTCTCAAAACACTGTCAATAATGTTAAGATATTTGTCTATACAAGGCTGATCATTGGAACAGAACTTTTCTTTCTTTTTTTTTCTTCCTCTTTGTGGTCATGTTTTATATTGGCGTGATAAGAATGATCATAACCGGCAATACGACCAGCCCTCCATTGTTGTATGCTCTCTATGGGCAAGGAGAATTCACGGAATTTGAACAATAATCCGGCCTGTTTCAAATGGATGAGATTCTTTCAAGAGAAGCTACTGAAACTGGATCGGCCCAGCTTGTATAACCTCTCAAACGAGCGGAGCCAAATCTCGACCACCCATGACTACACAGATTGTGAAATTAGGGACAAGCGAGCATTGTTCTTGACTGAGGGCCTAGTCTTTGCCACGATATGCCAAAATGCGTAAGAACCCAGGTTTTACTACGAGTGTATCATGATTGCAGAGGTGCATCCACAGAGGAAGCTCTCACAGACCCAAAAAAGAGAGAGGGGAGAGAGAGAGAGAGAGGGAGAGAGAGAGAGAGAAAGAGAGAGAAAAGGAAGCACTTGACGATCTCTACGATTACTCAGGCTTGAAGCACAGACCTGACTGTTGAAGCACGTAAAAGCGAGACCGAAGGAAACAGTCAAAATGACCCCCACCATTTTCGTTTTGCAAAATAGACGCACAGCGGTGATACAAACCCGTTGGCTGGACATGAGATGGCATGGTACCACATGTGCGTGCAGGGAGGGAGAAAAGTGATATACCGCCACGCAAATGACAAGGGCAAGCCTTTCTGCGGTCTATCCATAAAATTTTTTTTTTCGTTGTTGGTCATAACAAGACGGCCACTGATGCATACTGCATACGACACAGGATACATACGGCCGCACATCGGAGTGCCATACTCTCTCCTCCTGCACCAGAGTGGCATGCTACAATTTTTTTTGCCCATTACATATCAAGATGGCGTGATATAGTCTGTTTGTCTATTTCCTCCTCTCTCGCTTCCCCTACTCTATGCTGCTCTCTCTCTTTTGTTCGACCGTTGAACATTTCTCGTAGTGACATCAAGAGATTTTATCTCGACCTCATTTCGGCTGGATATCTTCAAGGTTTACATGCCCCACTTCCTATTGAATACTCTTTATAGTATCCGTAGTCTGTACGAAGTAGGCCCGGTGCCACCATTGATCGCTCTGTAGATGGGATGTTTTTTACTTCCTTTTGTTTTTTTCTTAGCATTCGTCTTCTCTTCTCCCTTAAAATGCACAAGCCAGAGCGGGTTACTGCATCCAGGGTCCCCGGACATGTCGGCCCTCCACTGCGGCTCCAAAACAAAATGGAGCAACGCTCGCAGAGCCGCATATCCGCGAGACTGGTGGGCAAAGTGGGTAGAGAGCCACAAGGGTCCTTGTGGCTGTTGGGCAACCCGGCTGTGGCTTGCCAAGTGGCTAGTGCTCCACTGTCTGGACGAAGGAACCAGGAAATTCGGACCGTTTACACGCCAATGATTGGTGGAAGCAGCTATGTTTTGTAGATTACTCAACAGAATTTGGGGGAAGGGCCCTTCTAAGATACCTACCCAAGCGGCCGTGGGTAAAATCGATGTTGCGCCCGCACACCAGGGCCGCTCCCAAGGGACCCTCCGGCTTTCCTTGTGGGGGGGCCATGACGATATGGACGCTATCATATGCAGTCTCTATTTTCTCTCGTTGTTCTCTCCGTTCTTTTTGCTCTAATTCTCCCCACTAGACGTTATCAACATGGGCCAATCCAAATTAGAAAATGTCTCTCCCACATTTGTCGGGCCGGCGTCTTTCCCACGTTTCTTTCGTTGTTGAAGCCGGGCCTAAGTCTCTGTCTCCTTTCTTCCCATGATTCCACATTATATGCCTCGCTCGTCTGTCAGTTTCCGCAAGGGCCGCAAGGACCACAGCATGCCTATCTGTCTGTCTGTCTGTCTGTCTGGTTCTGTCCCACACAAAATTCTCCTCTCCCCCCCGGATACCCCCTACACACACCCCATCCACCATACCGCCGAGGTTGGCATCTGCCCTAATGTCATGCTCGCGTACTACGTAGTACTCGGTAGTCTCCTTGGGCCACTCTCCGATTTCGTCTTTTCTGCCGGATTTCCAAGTTGAGCAAGGCCCCGGACTTGGTTCGGATACCCTCCCTCTAAGCTTATTAAACACCCTTCTTCATCTGCCCTCTCTCTGTCTTTGTTGGTGCGCTTATTGCGTAGCCGAGCCTCAGACATATTTCCAATTCATCAGTTGGTAATCGCTGCACACCAAATTGAGTGAAGAAAGACTGAGAAGGATAAATAAAAACATAAATAAATAAAGCACCAGCATCCCAGCTGTGTCGTAAGGCAGGTATCGTCATGTAGCCCGATAATGATTCCTGCGGGTGATTCGCCCGATGCTTGATAGTCAAATGCAATCCGTCACAACCGCATCTGCAGAACGCGTGGTGTTCCCTCTACCGACTTAACCCTCGTACCGTATCTGCGCCCTTGTCGATGGGCTGGCATCTTCGTGTTGTTCATGCCTCCATTGATTGCTTGATCTCGACAATTTGAGGCGGTGGCATTGATAAACATGTGCTGATTTGAGAAATGCTTCTTGGTCTACTGTAGTTAGAGAATACAGTACCGATGGTTCTTTGCTCGCTCTTGTCTTCCCCCCCTCTCTTCTTAGCCCTACTTGCCTCCATCACCGGCCGCCCTTCGTTCATCCAGTTTACTCGACTCAGTAATTGTCGTGTGGTCTTCTATATTTTCTCTGCCCTTCTTCAACTTATCCTCGGCGTTTCCATCATCCCCATCTATTCCCCATCTCCCCCGATTTTTTTCCTCATCCTCCGCACCTCTTTTTCCTGTACTACGTAGTTAGAGCCTTTCCCCCCAGGCTTTGGCTTTTTGCACTTCCGGCTAAAATTCTGTTGCCTGCTGGCCTCGAGACGCCTTGTTTGCTCTTTAGCTGGTTAGATCCCACTCTCCACCACCCACCCTGGTTTCCCCCCCCTCCCCCCTCCGATCTTGTTCAAGACGTAATTGTAACCTTACTGTGTTCCACGCTGTTCCGGTTTCCTCCACTTTTAACTTGATACTTCAACTCTCTTATCCCTCCCTCCCTCTTGCTCATTGTCATCTTCTTCATCATCATCGCCGTCGTCACTACCACCAATCTTATTCACACATCTTCCTCCCTGGGTCTTCACCTCAAGTACTTTTGTGCTTCCCCAGCCGTTATAGTATCACTTCCGCAGTCACCAACACGTAGACACACAACATCTATCCACACGGAAAAGACCCTTGCTTTGCCAATCTGCCCTCCTTGTGAGACACCACCAATCTCGTCACACCATTTCTTTTGAACGAAGCATCCTCTCATCCATCCTCGGCCAATCACTCCATACATTTGCCTATCACACACACGCACACACGCGCCTTGCTTTTTTGCCCGCCCTACATATAAGG
The DNA here is from genome assembly GCA_024336345.1 of Mariannaea sp. PMI_226. Classification (NCBI taxonomy): domain Eukaryota; kingdom Fungi; phylum Ascomycota; class Sordariomycetes; order Hypocreales; family Nectriaceae; genus Mariannaea; species Mariannaea sp. PMI_226. Next base: position 1,566,420 of record JANFOG010000005.1, read on the forward strand.
TAGACGTCAGGGCAGCAGCAAGTTTTTTTTGGGGGGTTTTCACGTTCCTGGTCCATTCTGGTCAAATACCACCATCCATCCCTCCCACTCGACAAAGGCGCCTTTTCTTCCGGCATCTCTCTTATTCCTCCTTCTAACACTACCGGCCATCTCCCTGACCATTCTCACACACAAAAGACAAATCACAATGGACGCTCCCAGTTACGCCAACTCTTCCAGCTCATCAGCTCAGCAATCTCCCACGGTTCAGATGGTTCCCCAGCCCGCCCCCGCGCCGGTCAAAACGCCATCGACGGATGTCTTCCTCAAGGAGTTCAACCTCATTGCCGAAGCCGCCAAGCGGGCGCAAATGGCCATCATGGTCCGCGACTTTGAGGAATGCGGTATCTAAGGGCGCATCTCGGACCAAGGACTACTACTATGGAGGCCAAGACACCTTGCGCGGTCTGCACTAACGACACATTGCTCCGTTCATTGATTGCGGCCGACACCGTACCTGGCATTGATACGATTCTTATGCGACTATCTGGATGCAGCGAAGTCTTTCAACTGTTATCTGAAACATCACATGAAAAGCAGACACCTAAAAAAAACCAGGCCTGAAGAGATCAGGTTCGATATCATCTCGTTATCACTACTCTATCAATTTTTTATCTTTCACATTTCTTCCCCTGCCCTGCCGAGGCACAGAACTTCAACAATGGCCCTGCCCTCTTCATCGGCCTCACTTGCAGCGGGCGCGCGGCAACGTCGGGTTTCGGGCTATTTTCCCTTGGCATTTGGTCTGCCCCTTGTCTCTGGTGGGAAAAGAGTGGTTCGATGTGGGCGCCGGACAATCGCATCTCCCCCGGCATAATCGCCGGCTATTCCATGGCGGTGTGGGGGGTTTTCCTCCCACGAGCCCACTACCCGAAACAGGACCGACGGCCCTGACGAAAGCTTCCATTCGATGCGGAAGTGGGTTGTCCTTTTTTTTCTTGTTTCTTTTCTTTTTTTTGTTCCCTTTTGTTTTCCCTTTGCCCTAATAAAGGGGGGAAGAGTAGGATGGAAATGATACGATGGTTCGTGGCACAAGTTAGGCCACCGGCGTTATGACACCTAGGCCCCGGCCTCGACGTTACAATCTCGATCATGATTGCTCCGATTTTTTTTTTTCTTTTACATCTGATTTTGTTTTCTTTCTGCGTGTGGGAAAGCGACCACGGGGTTCTTGGCGCATATAGGAGGATAATGGTATTCACGATTGGGCATCAACAAACGTGTACCAGGCGTTTCATTAACACTTCTCTACGATGTTGTTGCATCGCAGCTACCGAACAAAGATGGCTTGTTTTTATTTATTAATTAGGTCACCGAATAGAAGATACAGTGGGGGATGGTTCTGGCCAGGGAAGAATGCTTTCTTCTTATTTTTTTTCTCAGGGTATTCTACTGTATTCACTGGGTAGACTGGCGGTATACAGCACAGGGATCTAATAATATCATTCAAGTTCTCAAAATACCTTCGCTTATAACCGCTGACAGGCCCATGACAAGTCTCCCCCCCCCCCCCCCCCCCCCCCCCTTCACCCCCTTCTGGGCAATGTCGGCACCAGGCGCATCGGCTTAACTCTATTCGCAACCAATGTCGTCATGGTGTTCCGGGAAAGGTGTGTGGCACAGGACGTTTACAACATACCTAGCCTAATGACGAGCGTTTGCTGTTTCAATAATATTACCAAGGGCAACTCGTTTCCTAAAGCAGAGGAGAGGGGCCTTGTACCTTGATAGTCGACATGTCGATGGCTTAGGTCCGATACGTGAGGGCATCGTGCTTGGAAATCAAAACCCGAGAGCCTCGTAGGAGCCATGACTGGTGCTCAATATTCTTGGGATAAATAAGAAACCACAGCTTGTTCAAGCTCTATGGATGTGGTACATTGTCTCTCGCTTCACGTCTCACATCTTCTCTCTCCCTCTCCCCCCCTCCCCCACACACACATGCATGCCATTCCTACCTACCTACCTATACAGGCACAGCATGGAATATAATGTATGGACGAACATACAAAGTCGCCCCACGGAAGACGCCGTTTAACCCCACGATCTAAATGATCATCACCCACTCAGCTTGGTGTGCTGGTGCCCTGTGAGTCGGGCCTCACTCACTCAATTCAACTCAGCTCTCACTTCAAATCACATTCCCACAACCACCGCGCATTCCAATCCAAGGACAGACAATATCCCACTCCTCTCGACGCTCCTCAGAAAAGCTAGTGGGGAGAGGGGTTTTTGTTCTCCTCCTTTGACCACCTCTGGCTTTTAGTGTTGCTATTTGATAACGTAAATTAAGACTAAACTCCTTTGTCCCATCTCTTTGGGATTGCTCCTCTGCTTCTCCAGCTTCTAAGCCATTTCCCCGCAATACGTAACCAATGACTAAAATTATTGACCGATGGGAGAACGCTGCTCATCACTTTGAGAGTTTTTGTTCTTCTACACTGCCCCCGCCCGGAAAGTGACGAGTGTTCCCGAGAAGCCTGTCATCATCATCCTCACCAGCCCCAAGGTAGGTAGAATATGAGTAAAAGATTGAACCTGCCGCTACCGGGATTTTCCACCTCCTGTTCCGTAAGCTCCTAGCTCTAGCTCTTCCGTGGATGCCTTTGCCTCCTACTTCGGTCCTCTCCAGAGGGTCGGGAATAGAGTCCGAGGGAGGGGAAGAGGGGGGTGGTGGTCAAGATCTTCTCACCGAGATGCATCTACACCATTTGATTCGCGAACCGCGGCCAAAGCAAGAAATGCAGGGGAATCCCATAAAGGGGAATCGACACAGGGAACAGGTTCACTCTCAGAAGCAAGCACGTGACAATATTTCGTTTCGGTAGTTCATGTCCCACCGCGGCCCCCAACCAAATGCAAATGCACCTGTCACGTCAATTGACATCCTCCGTCTTCTAACCAAAGAGGGCATTCCAATTCAGTCCACTCGACAGCTCGGAATGAAACTCTCCCATCGGATCTGTAGTATTGTCTACCTATAATATCATCTCTCGTCTAACCGTAACCTGTTTCCCCAGCATAATCGTCATGCCCCACCTCCCGACGATCTGATATCCCTTCCCCCCTCCTCCCCGCCCATCTGGCCCCCCTCCCCCTTCTCTCCGGACCCGGCGATCTTCCGGGCTCAGCCTAGCAATCCGCACTTTCGCAGTCGCCTCGCCATTGAAATCCCGCATCTCAAGAGGATCAGTTTGCTTTTGCTTCCCTCTTCCTTGCATTGGCAGCATATATATCTTTCCCCTCCTCAATGGCCACATCAGCTCCCCCACCAATCGCCAAGCTCCCTTTCGCAGAGCACGGCGCCCACTGGGACCTCGCCTGGCGCGAATCCAGGACGCCATGGGACAACGCTGGCCCCTCGGTCGCCCTAAGTGATCTGCTCTCCCAGCGACAGGACCTTGTGCCGCCTTCCCAGGCGCACGACCACCGCGGCCTCCCCCTGCGCGATGCGACCGGCGCCGTGGAGAAGAAGAAGGCTCTCGTGCCAGGCTGTGGCCGTGGCCATGACGTACTCCTCCTCAGCTCCTGGGGCTACGACGTGTGGGGTCTTGACTACAGCTCAACGGCGAAGGAACAGGCAATTGAGAACCAGAAGAATGCCGAGGCGGCTGGATCGTACAAGGCTGTCCATGGGCTCGAAAAGGGTGCAATCCACTGGGTCACGGGCGACTTCTTCGGCCAGGAATGGACGGAGAGCATTGGGTCCGATTTCAAGTTCGATTTGATTTATGATTACACGGTATTTCCCACATCTACTCTCCCCTCCCCCCTCTCCTGTTGTCGTTCCTTTTTTTTTGGAAGCTGTTGAAATTCTCGTGCGCAATTCCCTTTGATAGGGCCAAGATGGTTTTAACTAACTCTCCAGTTTCTATGTGCCCTCCCCCGCGAAGCTCGACCGCAATGGTCAAAACGCATCACTGAGCTCCTCGCTCACGACGGCCGTCTCGTATGTCTCGAGTTCCCAACGGCTAAGCCAATGTCCGCTGATGGCCCGCCGTGGGGTGTCTCTCCCGAACTCTACGAAGCCCTTTTGTCAGCTCCCGGCGAGGAAATTCTCTACCATGCCAATGGGACTGTCAATGAGACCCCCAGCCCCAAGCCTCGTGTGGAGGGACTGCACAGGCTGAGTCTCATCAAACCCCTCCGCACGCACAGTAAAGGTACGAGTGATGACGGTTCTGTCCTCGACTTCATATCTGTATGGAGTCGGTAGCCCGTCCTCAATTCCGCTCACCCGCCCGCCTCCCCTGAAGTCTAGTAGTGTCTTCTTGCCCAGCCTCCTTCCTTCTTGTCTCATGGTACCGAGACAACGACTGTACATAGCCATTGCAAATAGGTATTGTTTGTTTTCAAAAATAAAAGTTTAGAGGTCCAAAATTGTTTCCCCCTTAGGATCTCCTTCTTTTTTTTTTTCTTCCTTCACTATTCGCTTTCCTCACGGTGCTTTGCGAAGAGAATTGTAGTGCTCCCCCAGCCCGTATCCGTGTCGATAGTAGGCCAGCCACAATGTCTTGTCAGGCACCTCGCCGTCGCGCCCGGTGATGGGCTCTATGCCTCCATCCTGTACGACACGAATCCCCACATTGTACTGCCGTGCTAGGGCCATGAGTTCCAGCTGGCCACCCCACTCGGCAGTGTTCCCCATCTTGTGCGTGTAACTCTCGAGGGGCTCCTCGAGGAAAGGGGCAAAGTCGTCGCCGTGCTCGAGCATGTACGTCGCGGCAGCTCGGCGCACAGTCTTGTATGGTGGCTCGGCCCCGCCGGAGCCAGAGTCGCCTAGGGGGATGCTGTTCTGACTGAGCTGATCCGCAATCGCGGCGAAGAGACAGTGACCGTCTGGCATAATGTCCTTCTCCACAAGGCCATTGGTCTCGAAGGTCTTTTTCATATACTCGCTTTCTTTGGCACGGTAGTCGGTCATGTTTGCAGCTTCTTCCTCGGCTTGGATTGCAGCGGCTTCCTGCTCCGCGGCACGGCGAGCCATTCGCTCTTTTTGACGGTTCCGTTTCTTGCCTGGCTGTTGCTGTTGCTGCTGTTGCTCCTCCTTGGGTTGTGTCTCCTTTTGCTTTTCCTTCGACACACTGAGCTGTTCTGTGGCTTCAACCAACTCGTCCTCGTTGTTGTCGAGCTCGTGGGCATCTCCGTTCGTCTCGCCGTTCACAGCTGCAATCTCCTGCGCATGCCGTTCTCGCATCTGACGCTCCAGCTCAGCGCACTCATCGTTGACTCCCTTGCGTGTCTTCTTCGTCGAATTCTTCTTCTTGCTCGTGATCCGGCCTTGCAAGTCCTTGGCCTCACGTCTGTGACGTGCCTGGACCTGCTCGAGAGTCTCGGTCGTAGAGTCCATGGTGGGGGTGACGCGAATGAGGAAAGGACGCAAAGGAAGACAAATGCAAGCACTCTCAGGGCGTTTATCTATGCCGGTAGAGTCCGAGGATTAAATGAGCGTGTACGTAGAAGTTCAAACGGCAAATAGACCGAGAAAGTGAGTATTAGGAGGGCCTATAGCTTGTGAGGAAAGGGAGAGAGACGTTGTCCATGGCGGGGTCATCTTAGTGGGAAAATTCCATAATCAGCGCGGAGCTTCTTGGTGGGGCACACCGCCCAAGCTGTTAGAATAGAGAATCAGACTACCTACAGTACTGCTTACTACCTAGTTCTCACATAACCACATCCTTTGGCCTGGGAAGCTTGGTGCTTCATATTGCATTGATTAATGGTCACACAACCTGAGCTTTTATAGCACAAGTAACTGTTGATTAAAATTTCTTGCCTTGGTACAGACATAATTGTAGCACTCACATACAAATTGCACAAGCAAAACACACATAAACTCCAAAAACTTCGCAAGGGTTCTAAAACTTCCCCTTCTTTTTGTATTTTTCAACTATCTAGGAAAAAGGAGACTTTGATTGCATTCCAAGAGATTGACAATGTCCCAGGTCTCGCGACTCCGGTGACGCAGTTTGTGTTGTTTTGGTGCAGGCATCCTGCCCATTTTCTTTCTCTCTTCTTTCACAACCGTGTGAAGCACTATCATCACCATCCTTCCACTCCAGGGAGTCCATTTCCCGACCCGTGATATCCATCCTCCCAACGTTTTTGCGTCGACGAGACGCTCCAGTCAACCTTCTTTTCCGCCAAGCAAAACCAAATATAATGAACAAAACCCATTAAAACCGATACAGAAACTGGAAAACAGAAAAATACAAAACGCCACGCGCCCATCAAAAAGGGTGGCGTCTTCAAATTTGGCGAAACACAGAGGCCAACAACGCGCGAGATAATACACATACAGAAAAGAAAAAGAGGGTATACATGTACGGAGCTTCCCTTGCTCCAAATCGTGCAGCTTGACCAAAAGAACGCTTAACCAGGACTGAGAGGAAAATTCAGTGGCACGTCAAGATATCAGAAGCCCTTGAAAGGGTCTTCACGGAAAAAATCCTCCTCCCCCGCGGTTCTGCTGCCGTGATAGTAATCTTCGCTGTTGCGAGTTCCCCGAGAGGTATAGCTGTCACGGTGTCGGCCCCGGCTTTGTCTTCTTCGGAGCTCCTTGCTACGTCGCCTGATCTCTTGTCTGAACTCGTCCTGCTCATTGGGGTACTCGTTGAACTGAGAAAGGGCAAGAGGGCTAATGAAGGCCTCCATACGCACTGTCCCGATGGCGTCGAAGAAGTTGCTTGGCCGAGAGGAAGCCTCAGATGTTCGCTGCGAGGCAGTTTGGCTCATCCATGTGCCTGTGCTTGATCCCTGAGACTGGTAAATGGATCCCTGGGATTGGTACAAGTCAGATGAGCCGGCCGTGCCAACACTGTTTCCTGCCGTGCTGTTTGTCGCAGCATGATAAGCTCCTCCAGATGGGCCAGAAAAGCCTCGGAAGGAGAGCGGAGGAGGCACATGGCCACCTGTGTTGCTTCGCTTCCGCCCATGAGTCATAGGACCTGGGTTGTTCCGCTCATGGAAACGCGGGATGAAGGGGGGTTCCGCTGCATCCACCGAGTCCTCACGGGAGTGGTTGCTGGAGATGATTCCAACAGAATCCATGGCCGGGAATGCCAACGTGTCGCCCATATGGGATGATGGCTCGCTGGGTAAACTGGGCACGCTGGGGATGCTTGGGGTGGGGGCTTTGGGAACATGCGCTCCCCGTCCTTTCGCCAGACGGATCGAATCCCTGATGCCAGAGCGCTTCAGCTTCGTCCGAGGCAACTCAAAATCAGGTAATGGCGCTGGCGGTTCAGGGTCCTGGGGGGGTGAGAGAATCTCGGGGACTGCCTGGGACGAGTGTGCAAGGAACGAGAGGGCCGTCAGCCAGATATAATGCCTCTCTACGGATGTTGCTGTGAACTTGAGGGCTCGCTGAGGAGTTAAGATCAGGATAGATCGGTTGAAAAGCTGCGATGTGCCCTTGGGGGCGGGGTTGTCATCTTTTACGTCGAGTACCGACTGAATTGTCACTAGAGTTTGTTAGTCAATTCAAGTATCAAAGGAATGTGAAGGGAGTTCAATTAACTTACGTTTTCGACCCGTTTTACCCATCAATGCGCTCCCAGATGAGGGTTGCTTGCTGCTCCAGAGAATAGCCCTCTCATACGGAGCAAGCCAAACCCATCGCTTGTGACGATCGTTACTGTTTTCATCCTTGTCCTTTGCCTCGGGCACGCCGAATGACTTCCGTCTACGAACGTACTTGAACATCCACTCTCCGACCATGGTCTGGGCAATCGCGTCGACTACGCTATTGCTCTGAGAGCCAGTAGACATGAAGGGAGCCGGATCGCTGCTCATGGTGTTATCCGTAGTCACAGACAGCTGGTGCTGGTGACGGGACTGTCCGCTGTGGCTGAGACGACTGCGGGAGGCAGTAAAGTCATTCCTAGGAAGAGGCGGCAGTCTGGGACTCTCAGGTGCCTCGGTGGACGGAGACAACGGTGGAGGCGAACGACTGCCCTGTCGGCGATATCTCCTGTTACGGGGCAATGCCGCAGCAGAGCGAACCTTTCTGATGCTTCCAGCCCGGTAGTGGCTTCGACTTCCTCGTCGAGACATCATCTCCCCACGAGTAGGACTCCTCTGTCCATCGCTAGGAGCGCTGGAGCTCAAAGGAAGCTTCCTTGAGCTGGCTCGAGTGGGAATGGGGAAAGGAGGGTTCTTCCCGTCTTGGAGACTAGGGCTTCTGGATCTGCCCTGGTGACTGGCGATGCCGTTTTGAATCATAGCAGCTTTTCGCATGACGCTTGCACGGTTCGAAGACATAGCAGCAGGGTTCTTCTCCGTGACCCTACCAGACTTGACTGAAGCCATTCGAGCAAGCCCATCCTTGCTTTCCGAAGAGAAGTAGTTGTAGAAGTCATTATTGAAGGGCTTCATGGATCCGCGGGGAACTTGTCGCATCACAACCTGCTCGGGTGAAGTAGGGATTGTTCCGTTAGTTGTGGTTGTACCGGTAGAACTGCGCTTGCCAGGTCGGCTGGATATAGACTTCGGTCTCGGGGCGGACAAGGCAGTTCGATATTCAGAGTCACTCATATCGAGTTCGCCAAACTCGTCCACCTCATCTGAGCTGCCGCCATCGAATCCAGCAAAAAGACTGCTGAAACGATGAGGTCGCCGCATCGGCGCCTTCTGGCTTGACAGAGGTCCATCGTCATTGTTTCCTGGGTATGCGTCATGCAGAATGTCGGAATCTGCAATGGATATTGGTGAGGAGGGGATGTCCGGTGTCTCCCGTCTGTTGCTCAGTCTACGTGGGTTACGTGGAGGGACGCCTCCAGGAACAGGAACAGGAGTAAATGTCTTTGGTGGATCCCCCACGGGGCCAGAAAGAGGTGAATTTGGCCGAGAAGTGATGGAAGACGGTTGAAGATGATGTGGCAGAAGGGCTAGTCTCTTATCGGTTTGGATTCCTTCCGTCTGAACCGCTGCCTCGCTTGTCGCAACAGGAGAAGACAAGTTCACCTGGCAACCAAAGTGCTTGAAGTGCTGGGGTAGACGATGCTCCCGCGGGGTGGTAGGACGGCTTGTCGGTGGGTGAACACTGATACTGGGGATTGCCAGTGGCATGGGAGGAAGCTCAAATGTGCGGGTTGGGGGTGGTGTTGGGGGCCTGTCAGTCTGTGTGGATGAGGCCATCATCACAGGCTTCTGCATGGCGATGGGTGGGGGAGGTGGTGGTCGAGTGGGCGATTTTGGTGTCTTAGGGGGTGTCAATGGTGGCTCTTCCAAAGTTTGAGAAGATGTCGATACCATCAGTTTTCGAGGAGGAGGGTCGATAGATAGAGGTCGAGTGGCATGCACGCGTTTTCGACTCTGGTTTGCCTCAATTTCGCCCTCGGCGCGCGGAGAGCACTCGACCTCTGGCGACTTATTTCGGGGTAGTGGGGGTTCAGGAGTAGCTGGCTTGGAAGGTGGCAGTTTGGGCGATGGTGGAGGAGAGTATTGAATACCGGTGTCCGTATACGATACCTTGGGCGCCGTAGGGGCTTCTGCCTCTTCATCTTCGCCCTCTAGTGCTTCAAGCACGGATTGATTCATAAACAGTCGTCCTCGTGTCATGCTTCCGGTCCGCTTTAGGCTCTCTAGACTCTGATTTCGACGGTGTAATCGAGTGATTATACTGTCTCTGCTCATGTTGCGAGCGTGGATATAAGGAAGGTGGTTTGACATGGCGCTTTCGCGCCCGTCCAAGTCGCTCTGCTCATCCTCGTCGTCAAAGTTTAGTTCATCTGCCAGCGAAGCACCATTAGGTTTGATAGACCCGGGCCCAGTCATTACAGAGAAACGGACGCTGTTGGTGATGCTCATTGTGCGGACACTTGCCGCATCATTGTCACGGCCCTCCTCGCCTTCGCTGTCGTGGCCGGGGACATTCTGAGCTTGGTCTGCTTGGTAGGCAGCCACCTCGTCAAGCACAACTTTCAGGCGACTCTCAGCGACATGTATTTTACGCTCATACTTGCGTTTCTCCTCTTCCCAGTCTTCTTTTTCTTTTGCCAAGAGCTCATGCACCCTTTGGGAATCATCTTCCTGAGTCCTTATCTTCTTCTGCGCTGCTTCGAGTCGTTTTTTCGCCTCCGCAGCTGATTCCACAGCTTCATCTCTTTCCTGGACGAGTTCGCCTAGGGCAGAGGACGTGCCTCCTTCAAGAAGGGACAGCTGGCGCTTGAGTGATCGTGTTTCCTTGCCTGTGGTGGCAAGGTTTTCTTGGATTGCGTCCCGATCTTCTCTTGTTGTGTGGAGAGCGGTTTCTAACGTCTCGATAATCCTAATCTTCTCTTCCTGGTCTCTGCGGAGATTCAAAATCTCCGATACCAAGTTGGCATGGAGAGTGGGAGTGAACCTCCTGGGGTCCAGAATGCTAATGCTCTCATCTGTAGCCATGTCCTTTGACGATCGTTTGGAGCCTTTCTCACTAGGCAACGGAGGTGGCGACGTGCCTTGGCCCGGTGGAGTGACTGACCGTCGAGATTTTCTTGAGGATCGAGAAGGAGTTCGGGTTCTGTATGGGGTATCAACCGGCGTTGGTAATGATATTGAAGCCGGACCGCTGAGGTACTCGTCGTCGGTTTCCCAGACACCTCCCATTTTATCTATGGGCCTTGTCTGGGGGGGAGAAGCGGGAGTTTTGGGGGATGATTGAGGTGCAATGCGACTAGTCTCCTGGTTTAGAAAGAGGGTCAACTGACACAACGGCTTCTGCTCAGGCAGGAAAAGCAGGTGTTCCAGTTGCGATGATCCTTGCACCCGGCGGCACCTTGCAGTTCCGCTGAATGACACAAAACGGTTCTCTCGTCCAAGCAAGCAAGCAAGGTTACATCAGGGAGACACTATTCCCCGCTCAATGTCAGTTTTCTGAAAAAGCAAAGTGGCGAGTGACCCGAACGCCCGAAGCGAGAAACTCGCATGGACGTGAGGCAACTTTGAGGTGGCTTACAGCAAACAAGAGACAAAACTACCCTCTTTCGAACAATGACTGTTGATCCCTTGACAAGTCAGTAACAAAATTGTCAATGCTTTGGGGTGTTGATATCGCGTGCTGGAGGGCTGAAACTCAAGCCAGGGAGTGCGCAGTATCTCTCGCGTACCTGTGACAGTGCTATACTATCTATGATCTGAATATCCGTCTAAGACACACAAGATGGACGGGGCTGGTTGATTGAAAGAATCGAAGATAAGTGAATGCATATAAAGATCGGCCGTGCGAGGATTGATCATCGATGAAGTAGGCAGTGATTCAGTGTCGTGTCGCAGAATTGAGTCTTCTTCCTCATGTAAGTGAGGTTTGACTAAGGGGCGGCCTTTGGGAGAACTCTAAGATTCCCGGATAACAAATGAAAATATCGGACAGGATTCCGGCTGCCGATGATAATGACAATGACAATGGTATAGATCTAAAGAGAGCAGGAAAGCTACCTCAAGGTCAGTCATATCCAAAGGCAACGAGTAATGAATGGGCTTGCTGAAGGGGGCATCACTGTCCATTCAACCGCCCGAGTTACTCACTCACCAAGACATAGACTATACACGTACACAGAAGTCGCGCTTCACTCCAACCTCGTCGATTACGGATTTCCAGCCAATCGATGCGTCATGGCCTTCTGTTGAAGTGTAGGGAGCGATGAAAAATCGTGGGAGAAACTGAATCAGTCGTGGGGGACAAGTCGAGAGGGCGTTCGAAGAAGCTACACCAGCACCAGCACCAGTCTAGGCGGAGACAACGCGACTCGAGTACAAGATAGGAAAAAAGAAAAACGAAGGGAGGGAAGAGAGCTACAGCAGGAGGTTTCCTACTGCTTTGATGCTCATGTCAAGAAGATGACGCGGGAAGCAAGGGGAGAAAAGAGACCTAGGTGCCGAAAGTCGATCAGAGCATGCGTGGGCGCTGAGAAGCAGGGCCTTGCTTTGTATCCACTTGTTCAAGTATTCGCCTGAGCACACCACGCCAGAATTAGACACAACTGTATGGAGTAGGTGGGTAGAGAACGAAAGCTCAGTTCAACAGCTGCAGGATGAGAGGACGTGCAGCAGTAGCGGCCGTGTTTGTGACCCAGGGCCAAGTGAGAAAATGCGACTAGGGGGAGGAAATGGCCGGCTGATATTGGACATTAAGCCCACATTGCAGAGCATGGGTTGTGAGGGGAGCGAGCCTGCAAGAGAGCGCAGACGATAGGGAACTTGCTGGGGTGCGCGGGAGGGTGGAGCGAGGCCAGAGACCCGAGAGGTCGGACATGGCTGCTTTGATTAAGGGTCGACGAGGCTTGATGGCTACTATTGGAGATGGAGGGTGGAGGGGAGGGGAGAGGGGGCAACGCGGAGATGGGGTGCTGCCATCTCTTGGTGCCATAATCTGTACTCCTCCTTATTGCTCGTTTCTCTGTCTGTACATAGTATCAGTACACGGAATATTAGCTCATGGTAGAAAATAAGAGCACTCGTAATTACACCACAAGCACTGGTTGGATACGTAAGAATGCTAAGCGGGCGAGCTTTGATGGGGAGAGAATCAGCGTATCCAACCAGATCACTGCCAGAGCTGTCAGCTGGAACACACCTTGCTGATCCACGGTCTCGTACTCAACGGCCCCCGTGATCTGATTCGACTGTGCATTTGAGACAGTCGAGTCCCCTCACTACCGTCTTGTTTTGTTTTCTCGTTTCTCGACTCTTGACATTTGACAACGGTCCTAGAGTCGAGGTGCTAGCCAGGGGTGAGGGGGCCTGCCTGGTCGTTTGGTGTGCAAGTTGGTGCTAGCTCAGCGCTCGGCCGTCGCTGGGTCATCGCCTCGAGCTGTGCCTCTGCTGCTTCCGAGGGCTTTTTGTTTTTCCCCGACATGTATTCAACCAGGCCAGCCTTGAAGGCAAGTCGCAGCCTTGCAACGTCCATCACGCTGTTGACACTGGTAGGTTTGGATTTGGTGTTTCTTCACTATTGTCGTACCGATGCAAGTTGGGGGGAGAAGGAATAAGATTGGAGGGTTGAAACGGCGGTAGCAACCGGCGCCGTTCCCTCGAAAAAAATTTAGTGTGAGTGGATTGAAGATTGGAAACCATAACGACCAGCAACCAAAAAAAAAACCAAGGAACCAACAGACAACTGAGGAAGACAGGTACCGTACTTATTTCCAACCTATCATAGTACCTACCGTCGGGAAATAGCCTAGCAAGGTGTGCTGTGATGGCAATACTTATGGTACGCCATGCACATCAGGCTCAACAAGAAGATGCCGATACGACAGTGATGGGTATCTGTTTAAATACTGATAGATATTCGATATTAACTACCTACTCCGTACATGACAACCAAATACTGAATGGGCCAACCGTCCAAGATAGCAGACGTTCTGCCCAATTCTCTCATGTTGACAACTGGTAGCTCACCCACCAAGATATTACGTAGTACAGTAATCTGCACAGAGGTCGCCATCAGCTACCCACACTAGGTAGCTTTATTTGATCATCTTTCAAATGGAGGACGAAGGTCGTCTTCAAAGCCCAGTTGGGCAGAGACAATTCCGGGATCCCCTCTGGCGCCCCTCTCTCCCCTGTCCGTCCAAAAGCCACCAAGAGGGCCACTAATCTAATCATGGAATCAGTCAATGTTACCCTGAGACCTTTTTAGGGTGTCCCGAAGTCCTCCCCACGGCGCGTCAAATGAGCGACCTGGTCGTTGCTGGAGTCAATAATTTCCTCCTCGATGATCCCACTGAATGGACATTGGAGTTCTAACAGGGGATAGTTATTCCCGTTTGCCCCGGTTGCTGGCTCCTGGGTGCTGGCTCTTCTTGGCTGCATTTGCAGAAAGGATAAAATATTATATTTGTTCTTCTGGCATATTCATATAGATATGGTGCTTGCTCCCCATTGTGTTCTTTTGACGCTGCTAATGCAGTCGCAAGTTACAAGTGGATTAACTGCCAATGACCACTTGCATTCTGCAAAAACTCCGTGCGTACGAGAACGAACCAGCGAGTCCACTATTGACAGAGCGCCCGCCTACCTATGTGGGTGTGAGCAGCCCCCCCGGTCCATCAACAAATCGCCTTTTTTTTTCCTCTAATGATAATAATAATAATAATAATAGTTTCTGACATAAATTACTTAGTACCTTATCCTTCCTAGCCAACTCGGCGGAGTACCGCGCCCAAGGTTTTCGAACCTGTCTACTATTTCTCCCATCAATCGGAGCAGAAAGAAGATTGACCATTAGAAATGGGTATAGAGCAACGTCCATTGTCAGCAAAGGATCATCCGGTGCTAGATGCACTCCGCTCTCTGGGCAATCATTCTTTTGCCTCGAATTGTTTTCGGACACTTGGTTGCCTCACTCCGACCTCCAACACAACTCCATAATAACCCATGCCTTGAAGAACATTCAGACATGCAGTAGCTAGCCTCGCCTACGACCAGACGAGCAAGGTCAAGGTCCAACAGTCTGGTACCGGGAATGCCGCGTTATGTTTCTCACATCCGGGCTCCAGGACAGCACGTACCATGCAACCAGGGTCCCTCCCCTTTTCCAGGGCATCGAGTATGCCAAAGCGTCAGGGCGTGAGGAACCTGCCGAGTCCAATCCTCCCTCTTGCCATTCAATCCCGCCATGATCCGTACGCAAGGTAATTAGTATTGGCTTACGGAGAACAGATTATTAGTCTGTATTTTTGTACCATGTGAACAAACGGCTCCATGTTGATCAATGGGGCAACATACTGTGTATTGTTGCATACATAGGCACTACCGAGTGGCTATGTCCATAGTATGTGTGGTGCACAGATTACGGGGGGAGCATTGATTAATGCAAGGGAAACTCCAATGTGCCAGCCAAGGCTGAACCAGAAGCCGAAGGCCTGCTTTATGCAAGGGTTTGGTTTTTAATGTAAGGGTGACCATCAACCAAGAAAAGACTCTCCGTCTCAGCTAACTCCATCCCGTGTTTGTCTCTCTTTTTTGATTCATGACAGTCTGTTGATTGCTATGCCATTACTCAATGATCCTCCTTATCCCTCGCCTTATTACTTACCACTGGGTGATTCTGTACTTTATCGCCCTCTATCGCCCTCCATAGGAAATGCTTTCATCCATGGTCATTGTGTTCCCAGCTGCGACTGATTACAAGGGACCGCAGATCTCGAAATTCTCATATCATCATTGTAGTGAGCAATCGCCATAAGTTTACTGTATGAGCCTTCGTAAAAAGTGCAAATATAGGCGAGCCCTAGGTCAGAGTAAAGACGTATATAGTTACATTTCTGAATTTATCCCTTCTTCGAAGCGAATCACACAGCCAAAGTACATACTCTGGAGTATGTACGCTGGCACGGACACAGTCACATTGGATATGCCAGTCACAGGTAGGCCATATCAGATCGGCAGCAGCCTAGTCTGTACAGTAGTTAGCAGAAGCCAATATTATTCTTGTTTTTGAATGATACCTTACTTTGGACTTATACGAAAGATCCTGATAGAGTTTAGCAGATGAATGCACGGCAATCACATTAACTTAATGCACGCTCGGCCGTCCAGTGTCCTGTACCCCATGCGGGCACGCTCCACAGCGGCTTCTATCAAATTATCCACGCTTTTGTTCTGCCGTGCAGAAGCACTGTTCCCGGGTTGATACACTTTTCCTTGTTTCTGCTAGTGTTGTGCTGCTTCTCTCTCTCCAAAAGCTTTCATATCTATTCAGCACACCTATGTGTGTACAGAATACCATCTGAATAGCTACTCACCAATGCTCTACTTCCGACGCACTTTCTACGTCGTCCATTGGCTCGGCCTCAACATCTCGCCGAGACCTGCATGCTGAAGCGGCAGAGCAAAGACATGCTTACATAGGATTATGAAGCCAGCCCATTCTCCGCAAAGATCGGCCATTTCCATAATTCATAAGATGCCATGTCAAGCTGCGGCTCTCAAGCGGGAGCCCCTTTTAAGCCAAGTCAAGGCTGATGAGGTTGTGGATATGTACTACGATGTACATAATAGTATGTGTATGTGCGTGTGTATAATCTGCACTCCATACTCCGTACTGCCTGCCAGGCTCCGTCAACACGTGCATCAAGGACATTTTGCTAGGACCCTGGTTTTCTGGATACAACCATAACGAGAAGAATTTCCAGGGTCATTTAACAATATCGCAGTCGATGTAACCTCTCTCCGCTCCGACGCTCTCCATTTTGAGATGGAATCACCCATCATCTTAACCCTCATCCCATCTGGGGACCAAGCCACACGGCCAGCCCGGCCAGCCTGGCCAGCCAGCCAACCAACCGAGCAATTCATCAACCACTTTCACTATCACGTAGATTTCGCCTGGTGATGAGTGTAGTGGGTGGTAAGACCGAATCAAGTCAAGGAGCCCTGTTATTCCCCTTCGCTCAACGCCCCAAACACGTAGTTGGGCATTAGCTCCGAGCCGGTTTGCTGACTCCCGCTTTTCATCACCCTTCCTGTGACATCCCCACGCGCGATTGGGCGCAATGACAAAGGCGTACTGGAGGAAACCTACCTACTCACTAGAGTAGCCAACAACCTAGGAAAGGCGCGGCCCGAAAGGCTGTCCTCGGGAAGACAAAAAAAAAAAGGAAGCATATTTTGTCAGTCCCATCACATTCGGCATCGCATGAAGTCCCATGTCAGCCGAGGAACCTGAAGACACGGGCCCTGAACCCGTTATCAGGAGTAAGACCTGTCTGCCTAGGTAGCGCAGATTCTCCGTCGATGAATGGGTTCAAAACGCATAGTACTACGAAAAAGCACATTCTTTATTAGTGAATATCTACGTACCGTATCCATGGAGTTCTCCCCCAGTCTTGATGTCAAACGACTTCATCCTCTGTATGTAGAGAATATCTTCGTCTCAATTTCTAGGCCAGAACACCTATGGTGTGGTTATCACAGTCTCAGTAACGCTAGCTTTTTTTGTTTGTATTTTCTTTTTCCCACGCTCGTTGCTACTTTAGTTCTCCAAGTCTGCAGCAGCGGTTCATCCCCATCCTCCCCGTCGCACATGAAACCGGCGGCTTCAAGAATCTCTTCTTTATCGAGAGATCGGCACAGCCACAATCCAGCAGAGTAGCCAAATGCATACTTGATTGTTACTATGTACATGATATGGATTAGTAGGTCAAGAGGCCTTTTGATCAGCGCGTTTTTAGTGTCACAAGCTCCCCTCTTCCTGGCCATTTTTGGTCTTTGCTGTCTTTGTTTTTTTTTTCTTTCTTTTTTTTCCTTGGTTCTTCTTCTGAATCAAGCCACGCACAGTCTCCCAACCCGCGGGCTTCCCTACCTGGCACCACTGATTCTGATGCCTGAACAACAGTAATGCGAAGACCTCTTGTAACTCATATCTTTTGCCATCATCAGTCTGAGGTCTACTATTGTTGTTTTCATGAAATAATAATATTCAATAGCCTCCGAGAGGTCCATGGGACTGAATTGGCTTTTCTATTCACATCACTCCATCATCAGCCCTGAAGAATAGAGCACGCTTGCGAAATACTTCGTACGTAAGCTGTGCGATGTTGGCGGATGAGGCAACAAGGAAAAAGCAAAGTGTTTTTCGCCTCGCTTCCAATTGCGTAGTGCCATCCTGTATACTGCAGGGGGGGGAGCGGCCGGTCCAAGCCGTCAAGGCGGGTTTTTGTGAGGGCTTTGATATCCTCCAGAATGGGTCCCCAATAGGGTCTGATCCTTCTCTTGGCTGGTCCTTGTCTTGTATGTTGGTCATGAAGATAGCTACTGTTTGCCCCCGCCTATCTTTTGTGGCTGCATGAGAGTAGGAACCTTTTCACGTTTCTTCTCGCTATACCGGTGGCAACCCGAAGGCGTTTATCGCGCTCCTTCGGATTGTTCCAGTCGTCCTTCTGGGTTTCCAGAGCTGAAAAGCTCAACCCCATTCCGCCGAGACCTCGTTCGGGTGCATTTCATCCACGGTAGTCATCATTCGTGGTGGATATTCGAAGCCATCCTACTCCATCACCATGCAGGAATGCTTGCGACGATCCACGCAACAGCTCTGTTCAAGAATGCGAGCTAGACTCAGCACCCTTTAGGGAAAGGGGCATTGGAATACGAATGATTCATTGTGCTTGGGTTTCATTGTGATAGTGTGGCTTGAGAACGAGGCATTGTATGTGGTTGTGATGACGCTTTTCCAAAGAAAATTCATCAATAGTTGCTTACACTGTATCCTTTTGTCTCTCGACCCAGACATGTAAGGCACTGCATATCACATATCAAGCTTACAGGATACCAGGGAGCATACTAGTCCTCGTCTACTCCGTAAGAAACGGAGATACATTCGACAAAGAAATGACACTCAAGAACATACCCCGCCTACCAGTCGTCTTCCTGCCTCTCGTCCTCGCAAGGTAGATTTCAAAGTTGACTGCCTAGCTACATTACGCAAGAATATCAGCCACAGTTCCTTCTGATGATCTTCTTGGGTATGATTTTACATTCAACCGGTTGAGGTTCACTCTGAAACAATGTCCCCCACCCGGCAACTCACAGCCCGCAAGATCAGGGCCCCAGGCCAAATTGCAGTTGTCAGAGGATCCCGAGCTGAGCTCTAGGGTGCTGGGAAAAAGCAATCATAGGCAGCACGGAAAGTGATATGATACCATTTCATCTGCCGCATGCACTCCGAACAACATAGCGTAGACTAACTATCGCGCATGTGAAGCATCAAGCCTCAGCCTCGGAGAAACCTGACAATTATCTCTATCCCAACTTGTGATTCCGTTGTCCATACTTATGAAACAGGTCCATTCATCAATAGTTTCGTTACATCCAAACACCCTCCACCTTTTTTTTTGTTACTCCAATCCTATTCTCTGCTCCTGAGAGGCAGTGTCCAGCAAGTGCATTCTGCAGGGCAAGGATGCAGCTCTCATCACATCCGCTAATTACCGTCCCGCATCCCACTGGCACCGGGGCTCTCATGTCGACCACACTATCCCTTACGGATGCAGAACGCTAAGCGAAAACTCATTGACGATCTTTATGTCCTCGGCCAAGCCGCCGCAAACGCGGCTCAAGACTGATTCGCACACCGTGGTGGAGACAACTTCAACGTCAGCAATTCTGCCCAAGATCAAAGCCAGTAATTATGCTTCAGTCCCTTTTCGAATACAGGCAACGTCATATGGATGAACATGGAAATTTGTATATGCTTGCCCCCTGGAACCGATGGTTGCCTCGTCCTAGCCCCCTCTTCTCTAGGATCTAAGCTTCCAGTTCCTCCAAATTTGATGTCAGATGCTCCGTCGGTTTTGCATTTGTAGGTTTTGGAGGACTCGACACAACTGGCTTGTGACACAATCAATTGGTCATGAACGTTCCAACCTTCTCATCAACCCATATTGGGTACTTGTTCAAGCTTTCATACCACTGGATAGCACTTCCAATCTATACAGCTCTGTCAATATCATATCTCATGCCTCGAGTACGAGCTCGTAATCTTATCACTCACCAAGAATGCCCAAGAACCTATATATGACGCTAGTGTTGCCGCATACTCGACCCCAGGCTGCGAGATACCGAAACCTAACGCGCCGCAAAGCGTGAACCCGATAGCGCCAACCAGGTTCCACAGTCCAATGTGCCATCCAAGAACACTTGGTGCCGGAATATACCAACGAGGCTGGACTTCAATCATAAAGAGGGTGCTTGAGATGATGAAACCCATACCACCAATGACTTGAGGCAACCAGTAAACACCATTTGCTGCTGGCGTGGATAGGTTGTTCAAAATAGGTGGCAAAGATGTAATTCCCGCGATCCAGAAAATGGTAGCCCCAAGCATCTGTGAGAAGCAAGCAAGAAACCCAACCTCTTTGAAGTAATGTGTCTTCAGCTCATACCATGTAGGCCACCATGACCAAGTTCGTGCAGGCTCTACAGAGCCTGTGGAATTGTTGCTGCTCTCTGCTTGGACATCGTCGTCAGGCCCTTTTTGGATAAAGGAGCGTTTTTGAGCATGTGAGTGATGGCAGTCTTGGTCTTTGTGTAGATGAAGTGCCCCGTCAAGCGACACCTCTACGGCCCATCCAAAGCAATCGGACCGGTTCTCATTAACTGCCTCAAGCATGAGGAGTACGGAACCAAGCTCGAAGACAGTAGCTCCAATAATTGCCGTCAGCCCAGCACCCCATGTCGCCTCGCCGGAGAACTCTGTGGATGGGTATGCGACTGGCAGCCATGCAAAGAATCCATTGATCACCCAGATTGCAGACCCTACATTCAGTTAGAGAGGTCTAGCAATATAACAGGGAAACAGGCACACTCTACCAATGGTAAATACGACAGCAACATCGTAAGAAACATCCCATACTGGATACCTCAAAAACATTTTGGCAATCCCCCGAAATGTCTGCTCCCACGTGTTGGACGGCTTCGGTCCTTTCGCCGAGCCATGTTTTCGCGGGTCATGGGTGACAACCACCGCGTGCCGACCTTTTCTGTTGTCGCGACTCCTCCAGACATACGCAGCCTTGAACAACGGCTCCCTCTGCTGTTCTTGAGGGGATCCATCTTTATTCCCCTCCGGACTTCCAGTAAACTCCTTTTCCGTCACAAGATACCTCTTTGTGGGATTCAATGACTTGAAAGGCCCCTTGCTGTGCACTGCGTCATAGTGACGGCCGAGGAAATGGCCCTGTGATCTTACCATGGCCAGCGATTCTGTAGTAGATGGGTGAGCTCCAATTCGGCGTTCAGGGCATGGCGGATGGACTCGGTCTCGTTTCCGAATTATTGGGTATATCCCCGATGGTGTATTGTTGTTGAAGAATTAAAAGAATGTTTCCTTGTGATGAAGAGCCCAAAGCTCCGTCGCCACTGAAGCGAGGGACACGTTGCCGTGCTTCCGAGCGCGTCAGAGAGTCCCCTGTCCAAACATTGGACAGCGAAAGCCCTTTGTGAAATTAAGGATAATCAGACCAAAAAGCTCGTGCGAGATGGACTTGTTGACTGCATCATGTCAAAAGGCCGAAGTAATATTACACGTCATCATGTGACGAGATGGGTACTAACGTCACTTTGACAAACGCATGAACAACAAACCAAGCAAGAATATTTTGGGGGCTATCCTACCCTAGACATTTTCGTATAACGCCTCCTCCGATAGAGATGCTGCCAGGGACGAGCCCAGTGATAAACACTCCTGCTTTAATTATCTTTTCAATTGGAATACTGGCTGTTTGGTTTGTTATTCGCGATAGTCTAAGTCGGTGGATAGATGTGACTGCTTTTCTTCTCGTTTGAGCAACAGAACCATAGTTGGGCATTGTTGTCAGCGAGGCGTGAGCCCCCCATCATGTGACTCTCAGATTGCGCACTCTACACCTTTCCATGCGCAATAACTGAAAACTTGAGTCGTTGAATAGCATGAAAAGGCCTTGCGTGGCGCAGTTCAATTAAAAATGTCCCCAGCAAAGATATCGCCCTTCGCCAAGGTCAAACTTCTTACCTTTGACGTTTTCGGTACTGTAGTTGACTGGCGCTCCTCAGTGACCGAGGAACTTGTGCTTCGGGCTCATCGCAAAGCGTCTACAGATCTACCCGAGGAACTCAAAACTCGTCTCCATGCTCTAACTGAAGAAGACTGGGGAAGGTTCTCCCAGGAGTGGCGCGACTCGTACGGCGTCTTCTGTCGCACATTTGACCCGGACAAGCATGCTTGGAAGGACGTCGATGAACATCACCGAGACAGCCTCAACAATCTTCTGCAGGCCTGGGGCCTCGGCGGAATTTTTAACGAAACTGAGATAGAATCCCTCAGTCTTGTGTGGCATCGCCTTCGGCCATGGGAGGACTCATCCGAAGGATTGAAGAAACTGGGAAAGACCTATGTCACATCAACCCTCTCCAACGGCAACCTCAGCCTATTACACGATCTAAACGACTTCGGTGAACTAGGATTCCAGGAATTTATCTCAGCGGAGACTTTCAAGGCCTATAAGCCGAACCCAGTTGTATATCAAGGCGCCGCAAGGAAGCTGGGTGTCCAGCCGGAAGAGACAGCCTTGGTGGCAGCCCACCTTGGGGATCTAGAAGCTGCAAAGGCCTGCGGATATAGGACCGTTTACGTCGAGAGACCGCAAGAGGAGGGCAGGAAATGGGCAAAGGACACAGAAAATTACCAGCAGGCGAAGGATTGGGTTGACCTCTGGGTGAGCGAGGACGAAGACGGTTTTCGGGCGTTGGCCCGAAAACTGGAAGAGGTTGCAGGTGACAACAACTAGTAAGCCCAAGACTATCCTGGGTAGAATCGAACAAATGAGCTGTGATGAGTGTCTGCGAATCTGGTGACATGTGCATTTTTTTATGATGCATCTCGGTGTCAAAATGCAACTAGGGCGAAGGGAACACGAAATTTGGCAGTGATGGGATGAGGTTTCTCGCGGAGAGTCTGAAGACACACACCCTCTACAGAATCCTCGGATAGCTTAATTGGGAGGGCACAGCTGGCTTTCATTTGTTTGGTCCTCTCCTCCTAATGTTTCCGAGCAACCTGACCAAAAAAAAAAAAAAAAAAAACTCGGTGATGATGCCGAACGGCACATTGTCAATGTCAAGTACAGTCGACTTCCTGTGTCCTGATCGGTGACCTCATTTTATTCAAAGAGATTTGGCTCACTGTTTTTGGAAATGTGAATGATGTTAACGTCGTTTCGTATCATACGAACATCAATGAGGCAGGTCATCGAACCTGGCCTCGGCGGCATGTGTTGGGATACAGCTAACATAAGGTAGTATTGACGCGCCTAGATCACCACCACTTCTACATCGGGAAGTGATAACGAGGAAAACGAAAGGGAAGGATTCGTACTATGGTAGTGCGGGTAGATGATCAAGAAGAGGCACAGCTCTACATGTGTTGTGTCAAATCCTGATAGTTCTGCATCATATGCTTCGAAAAGAGTACTGAATTCTTCAGGTCTGAGACATCAACCACTAGATACTACACCTGGACGCAATCTCCCGGTGTCCCTGAACTTGAACAGGGATAAAGACACGCCGAGCACTGTACCTTTTTGCCTGCCGCCTTTTTTTGAGGCCCGCGAGAAAGGCTGCAGAAACAGTTATTTCCTTGACGCCCTCTGTCTCACTGATGAGCAGAAGCAGCGTCATTTAATTTTCCGGACACCCTCACAAAAAGTAAAAGGCTGGAACAAGACAACAGTCTCGAGATTCTCACGGGCCATTGAGACCCAAAAATATGACCATAGTAGCTTGCCTTGCCCGACCCTTACCTTTGCTGCCAACACTTGTCTAGGTCGGTGAAGAATGGACAATGAAGAGATAAAAGGTGGGGAAACGGAACACGTAAGGCGCCAGCTGTGTCCTGGGACACAGCGACAACTTAAGACGTGGAATACAGAAAAAGAAAGTGGCTTGCTTTTACACAATGTATCGAATATTCGGAAGTCCAATCAAATGGACTCATTTGCTTCACATCCGTCCATTAATTACCTGGGATCCATGGTGTGAAAGGGCCGACTATTTCCATAAACATCAGTAACGCTCAACGGTCGGCCGAGTTTAATCAAAAAAGAAGAAAAAAAACCCTTTCCTTATTGTTAAGCTAACCAAGACAGGAGAGGAGAATGTTACCGAGAGCGGAAGATGCCATGTGGAAGAGGGGTCGAAAAGAATACAAACCCCGGACCGGGGCCAGTTTCGAGAGAGGAGAAAGGGAGGTTTGAGCAGGCGGAACGTAAGTGGGATCTACCTCTTCTAAACCCGGGGAACTGGAATAAAGGAGACTGTGGGCAGGGTGTAAGAGGAGAGTACTTTGTTCGTGATGAATTCGGTCCTTTGTGCGAAAGAAGGGGGGATGGGGGGACGTGACGAGCAGGGAGATGCCAGGTAGACCAGAACTACAAGGTATCTTCATAATATTGGTGTTGGCAGAGATACTGAGGGAACGGAAGAGTTGAGACAATGTATTTTTATTGAGGGCCAATTGAACATGATTATTGATTGGTGATGTCTCCATTAGATTGACTACGCATGTACACAATCTGCATCCATTTTCGTCTACCCACTACAGGTTTTGACATATGTATGTACGCATGTATGTACAGGTTCCTGCATTTGTCACCACGTACACGCAAATGGATGGGATAACATATTACCTAGGGCTAGCAGCATGTTGGCGGTTGAGTTGGGTCGGTGCATCGGCAACTATGAGAATGTGGAGCGAATCTAGACCCGCTGGGCCGGCTCAAATGCGACCTTTTTTTTTATTGTTGATGGGATGCTTGGATGCTTCTACTCTCCTGGAAGAATAAGGTGAATGCAAGTCTCTACTACTTACCTACCTATGTACCGTGCAGGCACATGTGTAGTAGGACCGATGTATAACTCTTGGTGCGAGCTGCGAGTCCATGTGTCCGAGAGGCAGTTTGTCCCGCTCGGCAATCGAGTTTTTTTTCAAACACGATGCCCATTTCAGTCATCATATGCCGTCCTTTTTGTCAACTGCGGGGAGTGCAGGTTTGCAATGAAGGGTTGCTGTGACGGTGGATAACAAGCGGCAGCTCCTTTGGTTCGTCAGCATCACTACCAGCAGCAACCTCAGTCGCAGCAGCGAGCAGCAGCCATCACTTCAACCATGACGGGGCCAGTACGTAGTAAGCAAGCGCCAGCAGCGGGTTTTTAAAAGACCTGGGAGGGTTTAACTCAAGTGGACACTTGAACTTGACAGGGGAAGGGGGCAGGGGGAGCTCCGAGTGGATAGACAGACTGGTGTGTCCCCAGGCGGACCGGAACATGGTTATCAAGGGCCCTCAGGAGGCTCGTGCTGGTTACTACGTAGTAGCCGCGTGTAGACGGTCTTTCTAGCATTTTCATGACATGGCATTGGCATGGTCTTGCCATCCAGCAGTCAATCAAGTAGCAACACCGGGGGTTGAGATAGACGTTGTCCACGGACGTGGGAGCGGATAAGATGCGGAAAGCCCTGCAAGAAGGGGAGCTTGGAACAACAGCGACATGAGAATAAATGAGGTAAGGGTTGGTTGGCGCTATGGACGCCGGGCTTTTGTGCAAATCATTTCTGTCAATCCGGCTCATTTGAGTATGTCCAGTAATAAGCATTCGTTGCCCCATTCCTGGAATTTTGTCGTCAGTCTGAGCGAGCCACATACATAGTAACCTACTGCTACCTACGACCGTCGAGGTAATTATGCCAATCGGTTCCCTAATAGTCCCAGCACCGAAACTCGCTCCAACTCGCAAGATGCAGAAATATCTGGGCCTTCATAGCATGGTACCTGCCCAGGTGGGCAAGTAATCACCCCCTAAATATCGAAGCCGTCAAATTAATCCATACTGGCTCTGGTTAGGCATTAGGCAGTCGCTTTTCGGAACATTATTATGAGGTGGACGAGGCTCCGCCAAGACGAAGGGATCAAGGGAAGCGTTGATGCGCTCAAGCCATCCACCCTAACTAGGGCTGGGCGAAGCAGAGGGTGCCCTGTACTTGGGTACAATGCGACAGGGACTGCAGATTCCACCACCATAGTACGTACTGGCTGGGCGACGATATGGGAATTGGTCTTGCGCACTTCCCGTTGTGCCGTTCTCTGTCGGACTGCGGCACGAGGTTGGCCAAGGTGGCAGCATTCGACACTCTGCCACCTTGATGATGAAATTAGACCATTTAGGGATGATGTATCCTGATGTCGGTCAATTAATAAGCAAATGAAGCATAACATCCATTGCGTTGTTTAACAACGACTTTAACTCGGTGTTTAACGGTGGCCGACTATCGCTTTTTACCCGAGTTTTTTTTTATCGGAGGAAAACTTTGGCCAGCCTTGGCCCAGCATCTCCACTGCTATGGCCAACAAAGCAACCATCACAGCTTGCCGCGCTACAGGTCCAGGGCAAGCCTGCGATGTACATAGTAGACACTAACCTGGGGGGGGCAGGGCAGCCGGGGAAGAGACGGAGCGACCTTGAGGAGAAGGCTGGAAGGTATGTTCCAGAGTGGAACGGTAAAAGAGGTGGCAACCTTGTTTGTGCATAATGTAATCCGTAGTCAATGACATATTTTGTGACTGTTGGCATTGTATCGTTCCATACCTCAAGCACTACCAAGCAAGGCAGCTATAATAATACCTGGAGCCAGGGTTCCTTGGTGACTTCGCAGGTTTTTAAGCACCAAGGCGGCTTGTACATAGTAAGGTGGAATCACCAAATAGCTCCAAAGCGGGCGGTGCAGCGTGCAGTGCATGTTTGATGGAAATGGGCCAAGGCTTGCTACTATGTACTTCATCCGTGCCCGGGTTTGTCTAAGCCCGATGTTGAAGTCCTATTTTGTCAAAGCTCTCCAAGCTCCGAGCGGGCGGAGGAGAAAGAACTGGGTGCCATCAATCTGGGGCTGAGGCACATGGATCAGCGATTATTAACCGACGACATAATTACTCCGTATTTATTGTTCTTGTTACTTGACTGCGATCAAATGCCCATGAGCCCTTTTTGCACATAGTAGATGCAAAATCAGCGGGACTGGACAGTCAGTGTTCCAAGGCATGCAGAGATATGAGCGTCTTTGTGAGCAGTGCTATGCGGAAGCCTCGAGACTGCAGTCAAATGGAGCTGATAAGCGCGAAACTGCATTGATGGCAGAGTCCGTGCCAAACTGAGAGAACTATACGGACGTACTTTACTTCCGATGGAGCGCACATGCAGCAGGTCGGCTCTTGAAGGAAGCGAACCCCGATTCTGATAGCGAAAAAAAAAAAGAAAAAAAAATAGGTAGGGCCGGTCAAACATACAAGCTCTTTACCTACGTTACCTACCTACCCCTACCTGCCTACCTTTGGTATTTGTCTGCAAAGCCATTCCACACCCCCTTCAATTGCCCTTCTTGACGTTGTGGAGAAAAATTTTCACTCTGCCATGATTTCTCCACTTGCTTGCAAGTGCAGTGAGTGTGTTGTTTGCCATGCCATGCCATGCCATGCTACCTTATGCCATGCAAATACGATGCGATTTATCTGCGCAATGTCCCTTGCACTCTCCATCACAGCCCCATAGCTGTACCCAACGGTACCTGACATTTGGCATGGCAGGTAGGTGGGCTCAGAACACCCAAGCTTTCCCCCCAAGCCTCTTTTAGCCAATGTCTACTCCGTACTTCGTAATCTGCACATCTGTCATCTGTAAGTAAGGTACTTACTTCAATGCTCAGTTCAGACCCTTCGATTTTGAACAACGGCGCAGGGAAGTGCACACTTAGGGTTGAATAGACCCTCCCTCTTTCCTCACGTTACCTCATATCATCGCCTCTTTACCTCATCCTCTGATCCAGTTCAAACCGGGTACTAGTACTGCCCGCCAACACATCCATGCTCCATACTCGAAGACCATGGAAGATTTAAAAATAAGAAAAGCCCCCATTGACGAACTTTCTCACAGTTCTCCGTTGTTGTACAGCTTGAATGCTGTCATGGTCCTGTCCTGGTTCCTTGTTTGACGGCTGCGCTTCCCGCTGTCAGCACAGGCCAGGAAAGTACCCGTGCGCCGTGGACGCCCCTTCTTCCCCAACCTCAAAATAAACGCCCCCTCTCCGCCAGTGTGTCTTTGCCCCAGAGACGCTCAACAGTTACTGGAAATCAGATACCCGAAGGGCACTGCAGGGCCCTAGGCCAAACGGGCTAAATTGGAGTACCTTATAAGTATCCTGTAGGGCACAATCGCCAAGTGGGGCCTAACCACACCCGACGACACCACTTCGGAGAGCTGCGACCAGGTGGTCGTGCTTGATGCATCCTGCAACCACCAGGCCAACTCTGCAGAAGAAGCCAGAGGAATCGACAAGGAAAAACACCCCCCCAAAAAAAAACAAATAAATTCGAAACGACCATGTAAAGAGGCTGAGGGAAGAAAAAAAAAAGAAACCTGCGAAGAGCACACATTCCCGAGGTATACGGAAGAAAAAGGATGAAAGCTCAATTCAACTGACCAGAAGGCGGTAAGAAAACCAACAGTCTCTTTCTCTTCCTTGCTTCTTCTTTCTCCGTTGCTTGTTTTTTTTGTGACTGTGAGCGGCGAGCGCCATCGTCACATCCTCTTCCTTCTCATCGGAGAGTGGAATCCACTCACACCTCCGACGCTTAATTCTGGACGCCAGCTTTTCAGCATACGTGCGCTGCAGGAGGGAGTAACTACCAACCACCCCGAAAAAAAAAACACCCCAAATCATGGGTCTCAAAAAATTGAGGGCTCTTTTCCCCTATAGTGATGTGTTGTGTTTTTATTGAATTTCTTTTCGCCGTTTGATAAACCCGAGTCGAGTCAAAACATGTTGGGTGATCACATCACATCCTCGTTCCACCCGCACTCTACCACTCCAACTAGCTGGACAGATAGCCATACAATCGACCGCGTTGAAACGCAACGCAGAGCTTCCCGCCACCACCACCACCACCGCCACTATTCCGTACCCCGTCCCGGGAGCTCGGGTGCTTGCTTGCTGGTCCCAACAGGGCCTTTCCAAGATGAAGGGGTCGGTCACCTATAGAGATGCTCTTGTCAACGATGGGTAAAACTCAAGCAACGGGCTTTGTTCCGTAAACGTACAGCCTCATCCGTTTCTGTCCGCTCGTTTTATTTAGGCTGGATTTTTGCTTCCGGGACGGAGACGGATTACTGGTGAACAAGGAAATGTGTCCCGTCCCATCCCACCGCGCCCATCGGAAATCAATTTTATCTACAACCTTGCTCATCAAAACGAAACGGTCCAAAAAAAAAAATCAGCAGAGGTGAAATTGTGCGCTTAGCAGGCCCAGTCCGGCATCGTCTTCTCCCAGTAACGCCCTTTGATCTTCCGGCCTCGATCTCTGTCATCCTATCAGAGCTCTTTGCCGCATTTCAGCAGTGGCAGCGCGCAGCGACCAGGCCTGTTGCTGAAATAGATGGAATCCGTTTCTTTCCTCTTCCCATCCGTCCATCCATTTATTGTACCCGGTGCGAGGTAATGACTCGGCTATCCTTCTTCTGGCCCCTTTCTTTTTCTTCCTTTCCTCGGATAACATTGTTATCGGCATTTCTCTGTTTGTCCTGCTGGTGCCATTTCTCGGTGACCAGGTAGCATTCCCAAAGTTCTCAGTACCTTGTTTCGCAGCCGCCCTGGTATGGGTAACTGGTCGCTAGCCTCCATAACCACCCCTAGCTGTCTCCCCTTTCGAACCCCCGCCCGCTCGCCGAATAGTTATTGCGTGTCGGTACCTCTTCTGCGCAACTGAATGGCCCCTGTTAGCTTGTGTCTCCTCTGCCCCTCTGCCAAAAACCAAAAGGCGGCTGTCTCGCCCACTCAAGACGCACTAGACCTCTCCCCCCCCCACCTTGAAGCCCATGCTGCACCCGCGCGGAATACTTTACGTATGTACCTCCATGGGGCTGTGATCCATACGAACAAGTACCTCGTACCTTACTTTTCTATTGTAAGTAGGTAGGTAGGTAAGCCTGTAGCGATAGATCCCCCCTTGTCACATCGGCGGTCCTTGTGGGTTATCCCTCCCCTCCATCTACTACGTAGGCACCTTAGTTACCACCACCCTCGCTCTCGGCCACCCAGAAGTACGTATCTCCTGGGCTACGGTCCTGCGTTTGCTGCACTTACCTGGTGGTGAACTCCCCAAGGGCCCCCCCGCCCACAAAAAAGTCTCCACCCGGGGCCTCTTCCTAACTTCGCCGCCCAGCGCCAGCGCCAGACCAGTCCATGCCTCGACCAAACATCTTTCAAATCGGCCTGCCCATCTTTCACTCTACTGCCTCTATACAGTACTACAGCCGCTACAGTCCTCTGGGTCTTTTCTTCCAGCTCTTGTTGCTAGACTTGTGTCGCCTTGCCTCGCACTACTACTTACAATTGCTGGCGCTGGCCCCAGCTTCGACCTCCAACAAGCCACCCCCTCCTCTCTTGTCGCCTTTTCCTCCACTCTGCTTGTGACGATCTCTCTTGTTAACCTTCCATCAACCACGACCAGCTGCTCGATTTGACAAACCACCTTTCGAGCCCAGTCTTTACTCGTTTCTCTCTCATCCGCTGCCGCCTCCTCCTCCTCCCTTTTCTTCTTCTCCTCCTCCTCTTCCTCCCCTCCTCTTCCCTCCTTTGCTTCTTCCTCGGGTCCACTCGACCTCCTCCGGTCTCCAATTACCTCTTGGTATCCTTCATCTCGAAGCTATTGTCGTTACCGCCGCCACCACAATGGCTGGTCGTATGGTGCTTTACAAGTTGGTGGTTCTGGGAGATGGTGGTGTGGGAAAAACAGCCCTTACTATCCAGTTGTGTCTGCAGCACTTCGTTGAGACAGTAAGCCTTCCCCTTGGTCTTATGCACAACTTTCTGTCATAAAGCTCCTATACAATCGCATGGGGTTTGTTGACTTTTTTTTGTTTCTATTGTGCTGACCTCTCGTCTTTTTAAAGTATGATCCTACAATCGAAGATTCCTACCGAAAGCAAGTCGTCATCGATGGTCAGCCTTGCATGCTAGAGGTCCTCGACACTGCAGGTCAGGAGGAGTATACTGCTCTACGTGATCAATGGATTCGAGACGGCGAAGGCTTTGTCCTAGTCTACAGCATCTCTTCTCGCTCATCATTCTCCCGCATCAAGCGCTTCCATCACCAGATCCAGCGAGTCAAAGAGTCCAGCGCCTCTTCACCCTCATATCCTGGCTCCCCCATTGCTGCCGCCAGCGCGCAGCTACCCGTTCCCATTATGCTTGTGGGCAACAAGAGCGATCGAGTTACAGAGCGAGAAGTCTCGACACAGGAGGGCCACGCTCTGGCACGCGAGCTCGGCTGTGAGTTCGTTGAGGCGTCAGCCAAGAATTGTATCAATGTCGAAAAGGCATTTTACGACGTGGTCCGGATTCTGCGACGGCAGCGACAACAAGCCTCCCGGCCCGCCGGTGGTTCTGGAGGTCGAACTCGAACAAACGGCGATGCTGGGCATCACAGAGATCCTCATAGACACCGAAGAAAGGACGGCAAAGAGAAGTCTAAGTGTGTTGTGCTATGAGCTCCCCTACGGGCACGAAAGTGTCTACTGTGGGATTAGAAGGAGATGGGATGAAATAGGGTGACCAAAGAAAGAGGTGCGGCTGACTGGAGATTTGCCAGCAACAAATGCTGCTGATGAGGGGTTGGCCCATCACAACCCCTCATTCAGCCGGAACAGGCTTGACGTCCAGCCTAGTGATGATGGGCAAGACGTCAGAAGAGAACGGGAAGACGATTTCTTGTTTAAATTTCTCTTGCGAATATTTTTTTTTAGAAAGCCGCATTTAGCCCGAGGACGCGGGCACATGACGACGTAGCATCGAACGACGAACGAAAGGAGACCAGTTCCCGCACCGGCGAATGGCGTACGAACAAAAAGAGGCATATTCTTGGGGCGCTAGGTATTCTTTTGACATTTATACAACCTTATTCTTCTTTGCAAAAGTTACAGGCGAGACTTGGGCATCAACTATATTTTCATTGCGATCCTGTGTCCTCGACATGTCTGAGACTGGGACACTTGGGCGGGGCCTGGCGACTGTTTGTGTTTTTTTCTCGGGGAGGAGCTTCTTGGGACTGAGCATCTGCTCTGATTCCCTTCTCCCCTAAATCTTGGCTTGCGCAGTTTTGGGAACTAGAGGACATACGTTCTGTCTGCCTAATCTCTTTCTCGAAGATCTGCTTGTTTGCACGGAACTGGAGAGAAGAGGTGTGGATGCGTTGGACTATTCTTGGGCATCCTCCCTCATAACTTGCCTGGACCTACTCAAAAAATCCTCTCTCAGCTCGGAGATTGCAATATAGACGCAGGGAGGGATGGGTTGGTAGATAGAAGACGTCTGATCTTGGCTTGCGGCTTACCAGGACCAGGATTATAACGACAGTTGGAATGGAGGACTGGAGGGAGGGAAAGGGGGGGGGGCATTGCAGGGATCCCGTCGCTATGTGCTCCTACATGGAGAGTGAGGATGATAACGAGCATCGGAGGGGATTGAATGGAAAGATGAGGATATGTATCTACACGCAATATGAAGAAATGCGAAGGCATATGCTCATGGCTCCCAAGCCAAATGGAAGATGAAGATTAAAAAAAAAAACACCCAATGATACCCTTCGCACCCTTCCTTTGGCCAACCAACTGACTCGAGATCGTTCTTCTACATATTACGTTCCCTGGTACGAAGGATGCACAATCTTTGGTGTCCGAAGCTGACAGCGAACCAATTCTGCATTGCTAACAACAAGAATGGGAATTGAAGCCCTCGGTACGTTAGCCTCGTCCACGTTGGCCACGCTACTACGACGATGGGCAGAGAGCGGACAGGGCCGAGGTGGGTAGCTTTTTTTTTTGTGCTCTGCAAGGACATACCCCTGGAGCGAGTGGACAGTGGGATAGCCCCATGGCATGTCATTGCAAACGTGGGAGGGGGAGAACTTGGGGGAGGAGCATGATCTTTAGATTTGGAAGGGGGGGGGGGGGGGGGTGCGTGATTGATTTATTGTGAGTTACGTGTAAAGAACACAGTTTGGATCGAAGGAATCGGAAAAAGCTGGGGGGTTTTTTCTTATTTTTTTTTTATTTTTTTTTTTATTATTTTTGGGGGGTTCTTGAATGGGAGGTCATAGTCATGGTGGATTGCACAAAGTAGGTAGGTAGTTACAGGCAATCGTACGTGCAATGTCTTGACTCGATATATAACTCAACAACCAACGACCCGAGTGAAGAGATGAAATTACCAGCTTATTTAGTAGGTAAAAGATGGCCTCCTAGGCAGCATCTACGAGACGGGCTATGAAGGGGTTGTCCATCCCACATTTATCAGAGTTGTATGTTATCTGCCCATTCCAAGCAAGCCTATGACCATATTCCATCCCTTTTGTGTTTATGCCCTTTTCTTTTTTTTTTTTTGTCTTATATTTTTCTCGTGATTTTTGGTGGCCTGTATTATCTTTATCATCACCAACATTATCATCATCATCATTCTTCTTCTGTTTCCTCTTCTTCCTCCTCCTCTCGATCTGTGATAGGTGCTTGGCTCTGACGACGACGTCCTGAATCGGGCACTATCTCAGCCACGCCGGTCGCTTGTCAACCCACACCCCAAGACTCATATCCACTTTCTCAAGCAGGGTCTCCTTGCCTACGATTCCTAGAAGATGTTCGTCCTCCCCCCTTCTTCCCCTCCTTGTGGAGGGGATGTATAGTAGCCAGAATAGGAATTTGTGGTATCACTCCACCTCTACGTGTGCGTTGTTTTCTTGCTTTTCTTTCATCTTGTTGTTGCTACAGTAAGATAGTGTGGGGGTTGCAAAATGGTCAAGGAAACGGGCACTCGGGCGAGAAGGAGTGGCATTCACATCTTTTCCCAGGGTCTCTTCTGGGGCGAGGCTTGTTGATGGATCGTGATTTGAGGTTGAGATGGTGGTGGTTAGGGTGGTTAGGGTGGGGGCCACCAAACGTGCGTGGGATGTTGAACTCATTAGGTCTTGCTGCATTTGGGAGGGGGGAACTAGTGGTCTGTTCATTGTTTCTTTGTTATTTTGCTTTTAGTCTGTCCCTTTTCCTTTCCTTTTTCTTCTTTTCTTTATCGTCCCATGATATGTCAAGACAAATGCTGGAGGGGGCACTAGGGAGTTGTTTCCGTATACCAGCTGAGCAATATCAGATCATCAAAGGGACTTTGAGAGCGCCCTTCGTTGCTGGTGTGTGCTCAAGAGCGGGCGAGGGCGGGGGAGGCGAAGGAGGGAACGTTAAAAGACACCACAAAAAAATAAACCTGGGGGTACGCATAATAGCAATTTAGTGGGACTTTCAGTTATTGCCTTGGGCTCGGCATGACACTTTCCTATCCCGTAGTCATGGACTCTTCCCTGTGTTTGGTGGGTAAACGATGTTTGCATTATCACGCCATGTTCAGTCAACAGGCTGCTCTCGGTATGTAGTATAGAGGGTATTGGATGTTGCACTAGCTACACAAATAAGTTACTTCATCTGCTTCAGCCTGCGGGATATGTACCTAGACAGATATACCACTAACCAATATACATAGGCGTAAGCAACTAAATGGAGGTCATCAATCATCTGGTACCTTACAGTGCGTGCTATGCCACGGTAGTCATGACAGCCATAACACCGAAATCAACTAATAATTCACAGCCAGCTCCGCAGTGGACTAAAAACAAACACCGTCTGCCCTTGGCATAAGCTGCTAAATGCAAGCCGGCGGAAGGATAGAATACTAGTGCACACTCGACGGATCGTGTTGATGCAAGTGATGTCTGTTTGCAGACGGGCAACGCCGGGTTGTTCCTCGTCTTGGTATTCCCCCCTAAAAATCTCTCCGGAAGAGAGCACGTGTTTCTTTCTTCTCTTGAGTAGGTTTTGTATAGTAGGTACCTTGAAATGTGTGTATACCCTGACTTATCTTGCTTGTTTTCTAGGGTGTTTATTTTTTATTTCTTTCTTCTTTTAATATCTTGCTACCATGGGCTTGGTCCAGTCAACGCCTCTCTCATCTTAGCAACGCAACAGAAAGTAAGACAGCATGATAAAAGACCCAATCATAGCTTACTTTTCTGACGGTGTCCCTGAAGGATGAAGGAACAAAAACGAGAGGAAGAAAAACACACCAAAGCCAAATTATTAGTTGGCGGCATGGTGGTGGTGGTGGTGGTGGCGGCCTAGCATTAGGGCAACATCTAGTACATACTCCAGCTAGGCAGTTATTGGAGCGCCAACTGTAAACGGGTTTAAGGGAGCGGAGGAGAGAAAAAAAAACGTGCTCGCTGCAAAGATTCCCGTCATCGCTGAAGCTCAACCAACGAGAAGAGATATGCATGGTCTCTACCCGCAGGCTCTAAACCTGGGGGGTTATGCCTCTTTCAGGTCTGGAGCTTGAAAACTGTGGATAAGACTACTCCGTAACTTAGTTGTCTCTAGCTTCTCTCACGGTTCTTCACAACTGCCGAGGTAGACTGGCCTAGTGAAAGACAGTTGAAAATGATGATAAAAACTTCCGTCTTTTCGTTCCTAGCCTGTCTAGCCTCCTACATTGGCTGCCTACTCAGTAAGGTACGGTTATCTTCTCTCCACTAGGTCTGCGGCTTTTTCCCCGGGAGGACAAAAGCCCGGTAGGAGCATAAGATAAGTTGACTTGATTGGACAGATCCAATGACGAAGGTCCGATAAAAAGAATAACTTCTGGAGGATGTTTTGTTCAATTGGTTGGAGAGCAACAATGACGAAGAAACCCGACCGCGCCGGTTAACGGCCTATAGCCAACCAAAAACGGATTTGTTTTATCAATTGAAGAGTGGGATACATAGATACACCGGTATGTGCTCAGGGAGTTTCTCGAGCAAAACGGCAACTAAGTAAGGTAATCAATATGAGGCGCCTACCGGTCACCTAATTGGGGACCGAGGCGGAGGAACCAGCCTTGTCCGTGCTTAGAAGCATGAAATGAAGGCGTTGTTGCGCCCAGCCTCTGCCCAACGTGTATTAGGGCACGAGGGAGCCAGAGAAAACCAAATAAAATAAAATAAAAGTTTTGCTGTAAAGGGACTTTCCATTCATGTACCTAGTTTAACAGTTTAGGCGCCTGTATTCAGAACCTAAACAGCATTGGTTGGCAAATCATGGCAGTATAATACGCCAAACCGGGGGGGAGCACGAGCATCATTGAACTCAACATTGCTCCCAAATCGATCTCTCTCTGATAAGAAGCGGTAACTAATCTATAATTACCCCGTTAAATGGACTAATGCACACCAGAAGCACAACTTATACCAGATTCCACTACTTCTGAATAGCTTTGGGTGCCCAATGCGTTGGAACTAAATCTTCAAGAACCTGATCATGGTATGAACTGATGAGCCCCCCATGTCGACATAACCCCCCCGCCTCTCCCCTGCTTCTCCAGCACCTGGGCCAGGCAAACACATAAGTTACCATGTAAGTATGTGTGATATTATCTGATACCGAGCCGGGGGATGGTCACACAAGGCACGTTGGCCTCTTCCCATCCCATCACTCAACCCTCGTGCATCCCTACCACGTACCAACTACCTGCCTATGGACATACATACCTGAACAAGGCCACCCCATCACATCTTTCCTCCCACCCCTTGCTTAAAAATATATCCCGGAGCCTCCCACGCACCCGCGGAAACTTTTCCTTCTTCCTTTAACCCCCTCCCGGGAAGGATCCAGGCGAGAAGGGAAGGGAGAAGGGGGGGGGAAGCGGGGAATCGATCCGGGGGACCTGAGAAGAATCGTTTTCATAGAAGTGAAGGGGTTCAAAGGGACAGGGACGGAGTTTCCGGCCCCCTTGTCCTTGGAGACGGCACGTCCTTTGATGATGCCGACCTACCTAGTCTAGAAATAGATTTGGCGAGGCAAGGACAAAAACGGCATCTAGTTGGCAAAATGCTTGACTGGCTGGCTGACTGGCCGACTGGCCTGGTGCCCGAAAAATGAAACCACATGCATGATCCTTGACGACTACTTTGTATATATCAAAGACAATTATGAAGTTGCGTATTTACCAAGGAACAGCTGAGATAGTTTGGTGTGATCCCATTGAAGAAGGACGATGCTTAGTATGAAGAGACACATCCATCCTCTCTTCTTTCTGTTTCGAGCAGTGTCAAATGTCGGTAAAGAAATATACTAGAGTAAAGGATCAAAACTTCATGTCAATGATGATCACATCAGGCGAGAGCCATTATCATTGCCTTCTAGAGAATCCACGTTACATTGAGGTTAACAATGTATCAGGTATCAGTTGATATTACTTTATACCTCAACCGACCAAGCCCCTTCTCCCTTGGGAACCTTTCCCAGTCGCTCCCAAGTCTTCACAGAGCAGAACGCGCCACACGACATCAGGTTTCTCATGACACCATCAACATTCCCCAAGTTTGTCGAGAAATCCCTCTGCCAGGCGACCATCACTTTCCAGTCAACAGGGGTCTCTTTTTTCCTTCTCTCTCCCACTCTCTTCGTCTCTTTGCTCAACTATTTCTCAACTTAGGCGCTTGTTCAGTATTGGTTCAGCAACCCTGCTCCTATCCGCTACAATACGGCTCTTCCTGCTTTCACAGATTGCAAATCAGCTGTGTAATAGTATTAGAAGTTACGTGAGAATAGGATGTACGCTTCACTAGACATCTCCTTGTTCTATCTATGAATCACATCTGGATACACTGTATTCTATCTCGATAACCGCCGTGTTGGATGTTTCCTATAGGATATTCCCGCATAGATGGATGAGTTAAGGGGGAAACAGGACAACCAGCTCTGCATTTGTAGCCTTGTAGGGCTATAAACAGAAAGAAAAGTATATCTTGCCTGATTAACTCTGTTCTATCAAGCCTCCCTGTTTTCAACATTGAGCTTTAGCACGACATTTAGTTGAACTTGGCTTCGCTGCTGTGGAATGAAACTAACGAGACCTCCTTTCGGTTCTCCCCTTGTTATTTTAAATCAGTCCATTGGCATACTGTGGGACAGGTATGTATCGTCAAGGCAAATACACACAAACTCTCTTAGTGAACTCTCATGCCAGGAATTGTCCGCTCCTCAATATCACGTCAACTGAGAGATACGCATCGTCCTGGAACAGAAAACTTGTCACTGTAAGCATGTAAATCTAGATAGCGAAGAAGGTAGTAAAGTGTGGCAGATCAGCAAATCTTTCTTTTCCATGGACCTCTGCTCTAGCGCCCTGTTACTCACTCACAATTGGACAGTACATCTCAATGTAGGTACTCATAACATAAAATATAGATAGATCTTTCATGGAGGTTGACAATTCTTATGAGCAAGGAGAGTAATCATAGTGTTTCCAGCCTCAGTCTCTAAAGGCTTAAGAAAAATAAACCTGTTTCAATCTGTCGTAAATCAAACAGACCAGTTATTTTCATCATTCATTATAGCATCAATGTTCAAAGAGTCACCATACTGAAATCTCACATAGTTTAATCATCTCTATTCAAAGCTTGTAGATGAGAATCCAATCGGCAAACATCTCGCCATCCATCGTGCCGTATCCCGCGGTGCCTACCGAAGACGCCAGTGTCCATATCCAAAGAATCTTCGCCGCTGGTTACTCAAAAGTGATATCAAGTTCACATTTCCCGAATCAAGTCGGTTGATCTATCAAAAAAATGAGAAAAAAAGAAAAGAAAAATTTGTGACGTGAGAAGAGGAGTAAGGAAAAGAAACAATCGAGGCGCTGGTAGATAGATGAAGACTGAACGACGAGTAAATCATGATGATATCCCAAAATATTGCTTAGATATATACCACAAGCACTTGAGCTTTACTCTTTTGTCGCATGTTCATCTCCAAATGGACTGCCGTCTCGTCGTGGAGACACCACTATTTTGTCTGAACCCTTGTCACTTTCACCGGCCAAGTCCTCGGGAACCGCTCCCAAACCGGGTTTGCGAGCATTCGCTCGCTCTGGGGGGTCTGAGAATGGGCCTTGATCTACTGAAGGTGAATCTTCAATGATGGTTATGATGCTTGAATCGTGAGTCGGGTTTTTGGTTGGTGTTGTGGCTCGAGAGGCATTTGACACAAGGGTTATCGAGTCGGCGTCCAGATTGGAAGAGGCGTCCGTCTTCTTCAGTCCTACAACCTTGACAACTTGAGCACGAGCCTGAGTGGCCGTGTTAGCACTGTTGAGGAATGTCGACCCGACACTGAATGCACTGGCTCCGCTCGTGGGTCGTCCTCCACCACCAAACCGCTCAAAATCAATTGTAGGGACTGGAGGAGCAAAGGAGCCTTCCATAGTACTGTTTGCACCGGACTTAACGCTGACAACAGTGGGCTTGGCGCGCATTCCCGTCTGAGTAGGGGGCAGCACTTGGGCCTGCTTGCCGTAGATGGTTGACGCGACGCTTGATCGAGGGGCAAATGAGGTGCGAGCGAACGAGGTGCGGTCCGAATAGCCGGAAAGGGCGGAATACGTCGAGTCTCGAAGATCCCCAGGGACAAAGAAGTGCTGGTCATCGCTGCTGGCGGTTTGTCGACCATCGGCGTGCTGCATGGGAATCGGTGGGACGGGAGGAACGAGAACGTTGGGAGAGCTGGGTGTCGCTCGATTTGTGACGCCAGGAATATAGGCAATCTGGATGATGTTGGACGCTCGGGTAAGGACGGTATCGGCAATGGAGTGGACGGTGTGTGTGGATGGTGGACGAGATCTCCTTGAAGCTGCGTCCTTTTCGGATCCAGGAACTGGATCCGGCTCCTGTTCGTAGATAGTAGGAGGCATCTGATCTCTCTTAGGCTTGATACAGAATCTCCAGACCAAGTATGTAGCAATGGCGATGGCTACGAGGCCACCCAAAACACCGCCCACGATGCCGCCTATATTGGGGCTGCTGTGGCCTTTGCTGGAGGAGGATGAGTCCGGCATACAGATTGACTTGGCACATTGTGTACAGTCGAGGGGTACGGTGAACTGGCAACTCTCCCCGTTGGAGCACTTTGGACATTCGAGTTGGGTTGAGTCATCGCACTTCACACACTGGCTTCCTCTGGGAACAAGCTGCATGACTGAGGGGCAAGTGTTAGCGACAGTTGATTTACTATAATTATTGCTTTTTTTTCTTACCTCGGTTCAACTCGTCCAAGTCCCGAGCAACGAGGTAGCTTGACCCCTCCATTGCGATGGTTGTGATGAGTCAGACGGGGGAAGGGATTGAAAAGGTGATGGGCAAACGTTGACCAGTGTCGATCACTTCGAGGTGATCACTTCCACGTCAAGACTGGAATAGAGATGTTGGGTGTGCTGGTAATGTTCGATAAAGATAGTGGATAGGAAAAATGAGAGACTGGAGGCGTCGAGTCCGCTGTCGCTTGGAGGAAGTCGAGGGAGCGAGTCGATGTGCAGAAGGAATTCGTCGAAAAGGAGATGAAGCGAGACGGAACGGATGAAGAGATGTAGGTAGGTAGGTAGTCGAGGTGAACGAGTGGAATCGGAGACTAGCTCAAGGATTAAAAAAGAAGAAAAGAGGGCTTCCTAAGAGAAGAAAGAACAAGACATAATCGACCAGAGCGACTGAGAAAGCAAGGATGAATCAAAGAATGATAGACCGACGGTTTTGATTCGAGTCGAGAGGGATTGAAAGATCGATGATTTCGCAGATGCGCTGGTTTGGCGGAGGAGGATAAGAAAGAGCAGCGAGAGAAAGAAGGATTGTCGGCGGCGCCCAGAAGACAAAGAGGCGCGCCAACGTGCCTACCGTGCCTTGAGAGACCAAGGAGGGCCCAAAGGGACCCAGTAATTCTCCAGCTGCTGTGCCGCGACTGGGCGAGCCCTCCCAAGTTCTACTGGGGTCATACGGTCCTGCGTGGTCCTACTCGGTCGCTATTAGGCCTCTACAAGGCATTTGCAAGGTCCTGAAGCAACTTTGAGCAGGTTGCAACAGGGGGCCCGGCCACGCTACGGCCTACTTAGTACTAGCAAAACCATTAACAACGGCCGCCAAGCATTAAGCACAGTGCAGAATCTTCTCTAATAACATGTGTTCCGACGCCAATTCAGCCGCCCTGGGGTCTAAAGCCGACCTTCTCGGGGCGACAATCCCCTGCCAGGTGCCCCTTGATTCCTCATCTCTGCACTGTGCCCACATGGAGCCGTGGTTGCAAGATTGGGTGATAGTGCCTGGATGTTGACGATTTTATTGGTTGCCCTGGGAAGGTGGGGTGGGTCAGTAGGAAAATTGTTAGTGATGTGCGACGTTCAACTGAGTCGAGTAATGGGTAATTAAAGGAATTTCTACTCTGTACGGAGTAGTCAATAGTACCTTCCCTTCTTATGTATACGGGCAGTTACGCGGGACAAATTGCGGTTGTAATCACCTACAGTAAGTACCTACCTACTTCATGCTCCAGTTTCCCACCCTGGGACAGTTGTTGATCCAATTTGACGTGAAGAACTTCGAACACGAGGGTTTCCACGCGGCAGCGAGAGACAGTATGACTAGGGTGTGTAGCATCAATCGAGTCCACTCACAAAATACCTTGTGTGTGCGATATTTGATGTCTGCCATATCACTCTCCTGGAGATCAAAATCTACCATTTACCCAAGGTAGGAGGTAGGTATGTTGGATGTGCCATTTGGTAACCACCCAACGATACAGGCATACTGTGCGCCTCCAAAATATCACAAGACAGACTAATTTACAGCTTTTTCTATTATCCTATGGTATCAATCTGCGTAGCATTATCGCCTATTGACTGGGTGCAAATTTAATTACATAAAAAAAGGAGCAATTCTCTTACCTGAGACCATCTTCATTGCCTTCTCCAAACCTCCACTCACCATGGCTTGCTCTGTAAGAAGGCGCCAATGTCGAATGGAAACCAGTCAAGCAGTCCGGGCCAGATGGTCCAGCAAGGTTAAAGGTGACACGAGCTTTGCATTCCATACGTCGGCGCGGCTTGTTGCACAACTTAATCGTACGCACTGAAGCTCTCACTTGACCCGGCCTCGGCCAGCCATGCATGCAAATACCTTGGAAACGTGTTGCAAAAGTAATAACGACGCAACTGGTAAATGGGGCGACAAAATAGTTCTGTCGGGTCCTTTGTGGCCTCTGTGGTCTTTCTATCACGACCCTTTCGTCTGTCACTGGGACTGTCGCATTGCGTGGCTCCTCTAGCGATATTGCGTTGTCCTCGCTATGATTTGCTAATTTGCTCCCACAACGAATCAAAGCCGAGCGAGCTCTTCTGGCATTTGGTCCGCCCACGGCTCTGAGTCTAGATGGTCACAGTGGCAATGGCAACGTGACATTGTGCCAGATCGCAAAGAACTTCTTTGCAGCAACCAGACGAGAACAAAGGATGGGTAGCGGCTGGCACCAATTGCTAAAACAATGGGCGGTGGCCACTATCTCAATCTCTGTTATTCAGCCAAATAGGGGCAAGGAGCGCAGATCGTTGTCAACCTGCGACCAAACTTGGAGGATGCAAAAACCAGGGGCGCTTTTGTGTGGGTTGGCGGATCCAATACTGGTCGCTAGCTGCGTTACCATCCATACATCATTCGATATTTGGCGGTGCACCGTCACGGATCACGTCTCTTCATTCACACATTCCAACGACACTGGATGTTTTCCAAGAAACATCCTTTCGTGAGAGTGCTTTCGATGGGCCAGCAGGCTGCCAATAGTACCCCTTCTATCGCCCATCAACCACCAGTTTTCCCTCACGAATGAAGGTGCATGGGGCGTTTTGTGGATATGCCCGCCAATAAAGGTGAAGGCCCAGGAGAAGCGTCCTGAATCGACAGCATGAGCCACCATCCGAGCCCGCGGAGAATGCTACGCCCAGGGATCCTGTGCTATATTCAAAAAAACCAGAGGCTCAATTGCCCATTAAAGCGATTTTTCTGCGAGTGACATTTTTGTACAAGGCGGTGTTTCGCCATCCGCATTCTCGAAGACAGATGTTGCGCCTACCTGGTTAGTCTTGGTGAAACAGCTTGCTGGGTCTATGTCTGACTAGATGGAGAATTATCTGGTGAGTTTCATCTGGTCAGAGCATGTCACTCTTTGTCGATCTCTTCGTAGCAAGGCTATACGTAGTAGAAACAATTGAGCCAAGGACGGTAGTCTTCTCGGGATGTGACCTATGTGAGGAGCATCTTATCAATTTTGAATGGAAACTAAAGGGGAAAAAAAAATTGAGGAGACAATGTGCATTGAAGCTCAAGCCCAGGTTGCCCGCTTACTCCTACCCAGCACACGTGTAACAAGAAAAGCCTTCCTAAGAAAATTTCAGCTCATTGGTTCAATTTGCCAAAGCGGGAGGCCGCAAAGTCAGGTTATCTCTCACTGCCAATGGTTCACTTAGATGAAAGCAATGATACAAATCCGTTTTTATCCCAGTAAAGGGCAAGTTTCGGTGCTTACCAAAGGTAACATCGCAAAATCCGAAAAAGAAAGAAAGAAACCGCGGGTTAGGCATTGGCCGTCGGCTCAACCAGTCGTCCACAGAAAAAATTGGTCAACTTCTTAGGTCGGAAAACAGGCGACCCGGCTTAGGTGCTGACGTGAGGCGGAATGCCAGACGAAGCTGGCCTTCCTCACTGACTGCACTATCTCAACCCGCAGCTTGCAAGGAGTCTGGAGTAGAGGTAACTTACTTGCTCGTGCCACTGCTGCCAGTTCTGCCACAGGCAGAATGGCGGGCATTAGAACAGCCAGATGAGGCCTAGTGTGCTTACTTTACATGCACTGTTGACCATCACCGATGTACACCCTGCAGTATGTGCGGAGAGAGACACAAGATTACCATTAGGGCTCACCTCCATCAAGGCTGATGAAAGATAACTGGCCGAAATATAACCTGACGAAAGAGTTAGGCTTCTAATGTTTACGAGATTCTGTGTAGACCCGACAAGTCTTCGCCTCCATGTTAGTCCTCGCTTGGTGTTGCCTGCTTGAGGTAAGGTAAGTATTCACTGTTATTCAAGGTACAGATTTGAAGTACACATTATTTGTTATCAAGGTAGGTACCTAGCTACCTTACCTTATTCCCCGGCTGGGGCTGACGAGCTCACAGTAGTT
Organism: Mariannaea sp. PMI_226; assembly: GCA_024336345.1. Lineage (NCBI taxonomy): Eukaryota > Fungi > Ascomycota > Sordariomycetes > Hypocreales > Nectriaceae > Mariannaea > Mariannaea sp. PMI_226. The sequence goes on from JANFOG010000005.1 coordinate 1,610,085, forward strand.
ACGTGATTACTGCCGGGCGTTACGTACCTCTTGACGAGACATCAGCCCCAGCCCTCGCCTTTCCAGCCTGGAATCAACCTACTGCAATCTGTACAGTACCAAACAATCTTACTATTTTTGGAATATCCATAGCGGGTTCATCAACTTCACGGGCCTTGTTTCGACGTAAGATTTGGCCCCAGTTGCCGCCAAGGGGCTGATGGGATTTCTGGAATGTCGCCCCCATCCTCAGTCCATACGGCGATGGCGAAAGAGAGAAGATGGAAATGTCGAATGAGTGAGGGCTAATAATCGGGAGCATTGTGGGAAACGGAAACACACATGTGCTGACCGCAATCCATTCGTTCAATGCAAGTTGAATAATTAGTTACTCGGTAGAGCTTGTTCAGTACTACGCTTCAAATAGACCATGACATGTACAATAAGCGGCGGCGCCGGGCAGCCACCTTTTTTCCTTGTTTGAATCCTGTTGGCTCCAGCCCCAAGCCGACCGGCGTAACAAGTGGGCGCGATGCATCAGCCGCTTGCCAGACTAACTTAACATGGTACTCACATCTGACCCGTTGGGCTTCTCTGATCAGTAGGATACTGTGAGGCGTTTTGTGGTATGGTACTATGTAGCTCTTCCCAGTTTTCTCACAGTGGCCAACGGCCGAAAGGGCCCGGTACAAGAAAAAGGATGGAATTAATAACCCACCAGGGTTAAGCGGGTACTTTGGGGACAATGGATCACTGCCTTTCTTTACGAATGCTGCACTGTTTACTATGTAGAACTGTGAAAGCCTGGCCTCTGGGAAATTACGGTACATCATAACTACGACGCACATCCCGCAGACTTCCCCTGGGGGAGAGGTTCGGTTTTTTTTACAGTTGCGAACCTCGCTAGGCCCAGATCGCCGTCGCCGAAGCAGAAGCTGCTTCTTCAAGTTGCTGCATGCTGCAAGTTATCTGAAAAAGGCCAAGGCGTGGGTGGGTGGTCGGCCAAGGTCGAAGGTGATCGCCGAGACTTGCAAGGTAACCGGTGTTGAAGTAGCTGAATGGACAACGAACAAGAAGGCGCAGGCAGAAAGCACATGGTTGGCAAATGCGAGCAACAGGGGTAGAGGAGGGTAGGGCTCCATTCCCCGGGCTCATCTCAGTCCCAATTCAGAACGCCGCTCGGTGGCTGATGGCTTATTTTGAAGGGGGCTTTTTTTTTAGAGGGGGGGAGAGGTGGGAAAAAGTTACTGAGCCATTCAAAAGATGGGAGGTTGGTGAACAAACGGTCACTGACGTAACGTAGAGGAGTTCACACTCCGAGAAAGAAATGAAGCGAAATCAGACTGGACGGTCACGGCTCGTGAACAAGAGCAATCCGTTTGAAGGATCTTGACCTTTCTTCCTCCCCAGCGCTGATATCTTTTCTCGATACCTATATGGGTAATTTCGAGACTTCGAAGATCTCACTCGTCTGCTGGCGAGGTCTAAAGCCGTAGTCCTATGTAGTAGCTCACACGGTGGTTTCTTAGCTTGTGGCCATGTCATCTTGGTGCATGGGTGGCTCCCGCTCCTCTCGGGTTTCTGTTTGTCTCTCAGTCTTGTAGCTTACGGGTGGAACAGCAAGTTACAAGGGAGAGACCCTCACCCCCTCACCAAAACACAGGTGAGGTGGCTCAGCAGGCCTAGCGCGCATCAATCTCTGTCCCCTATTCTGGGCTTTGCATGCTGAGGCCCATGGGATGGAGCACGCATTCACAGCCGTAAAGCTGGTTGCCCAATGCCTGCTGCCACCCATGGAGAGGAGGGCTATGGATTGTGGTCCGTGAGCGTTGACCGTGGAGCGAAAAGAGAGATCCGTCCCTTCATCAAAAACATTTCTGCAAAGGCCCTGTTTGCTCCTGAATCCCGCCCTCTCAGATCCATTCTTCTACTGCGCTCTCTTCCACTCCTCCTTCCCATCTTCTGCTCTTTTTTTTATTTTTTTTTCCCCCCTTCTCCTTTGACCCCAACTATCACCATTCTTTTGAGGCTGGTGCCTCAATTTTCCCCACCCGAGATTGCGAAAGGAAGAAAAAAAGAGGCTACCCCAGGCGCGATTCACAGAGCTCCTATTTGCTGTTGACGCAAGCCCGTGACTTTCGATTGAGCTTGCTTTATTACTCCTGTTTCAGCTGCTCCCGCTTCCACACCCCCCCGACAACGAGAAAAAAAAAGGGCTGTCTGTCCGCTTCCCACCTGCAAAACCCATCCACCACCACACTGTTTGAGTTATCAATACTCTGATCTAGCATTGTTTTTTCATTGAGAGGATCGGGATCCAATCTTGACAAGATGGCATACAATGGCCCTGGTCATGAGTATGGCGGCGGCCACCAGCTGCAGGACCTTCCTTCAGGCAGCCAAGTAAGTCCAGTATCGATACTGACCGACTGACACCTTTTTTCTAATCTCCATTCGAGCAGTATCACCTTCCCCCTCAGGAGACTGACGAAGAGGCTGGACGAGGTCTCCTGCACTCGGGTTACGATCAGGACCGCCTGGGTTCTCGAACACCCCCCGACCGCCCCGTGTCCGCTTACAGTCTGACCGAGTCTTATGCTCCTAACGCCGCGTCCCAAGTGCCCCAGCCAGGTAACTTTGGCGACCATGGCGGCTTTGGCCAGTTTAGCCAGGACCCTTATTCTCGACCCGACTCAGCATTCGACCCTGAGGACAGCTGGGTTCAACGACAACAGCAGCCTGCTATGGGCGGCTTGGCCCGCTCAAAAACTCGAAAGGTTAAGCTGGTCCAAGGCTCCGTTCTTTCTCTCGACTACCCTGTGCCCTCGGCTATCAAGAACGCCGTCCAGCCTCGCTACCGCGATGTCGAAGGTGGCAACGAAGAGTTTATGAAGATGCGATATACCGCTGCTACCTGCGACCCCAATGACTTCACCTTGAAGAACGGTTATGATTTGCGCCCCCGTATGTACAACAGACACACTGAGCTGCTCATTGCAATCACCTACTACAACGAAGATAAGGTCCTTATCTCCCGAACTCTGCATGGTGTCATGCAAAACATTCGTGACATTGTCAACCTCAAGAAGTCGACCTTCTGGAACAAGGGCGGCCCCGCCTGGCAAAAGATTGTGGTCTGTCTCGTTTTCGACGGTATCGACAAGGCCGACAAGAGTACACTGGACGTTCTCGCCACTGTTGGTATCTACCAGGATGGTATCATCAAGAAGGACGTCGACGGCAAGGAGACTGTTGCTCACATTTTCGAGTACACCAGTCAGCTCTCCGTCACTCCTAACCAGCAGCTTATCCGACCCACGGATGACAGCCCCCAGAATCTTCCTCCTGTCCAGTTTGTTTTCTGTTTGAAGCAGAAGAACACCAAGAAGATTAACTCTCACCGTTGGCTCTTCAATGCCTTTGGCCGTATCCTAAACCCCGAGGTCTGTATTCTGCTTGATGCGGGTACCAAGCCCAGCCCCCGGTCTCTGTTGGCCCTCTGGGAGGGTTTCTACAACGACAAGGATCTCGGTGGTGCTTGTGGTGAAATTCACGCCATGTTGGGCAAGGGCGGCAGAAAGCTGCTCAACCCACTTGTTGCTGTTCAGAACTTCGAGTACAAGATCTCCAACATTCTCGACAAGCCTCTGGAGAGTTCATTCGGCTACGTCTCTGTGTTGCCCGGTGCCTTCTCGGCTTACCGATTCCGCGCTATTATGGGCCGCCCTCTGGAGCAGTACTTCCACGGTGATCACACCTTGTCCAAACAACTTGGTAAGAAGGGTATCGACGGTATGAACATTTTCAAGAAGAACATGTTCTTGGCCGAAGATCGAATTCTCTGTTTCGAGCTGGTTGCTAAGGCCGGCCAAAAGTGGCATCTCAGCTACATCAAGGCCGCCAAGGGAGAAACCGATGTTCCCGAAGGTGCTCCTGAATTCATTTCCCAGCGTCGTCGTTGGCTGAACGGTTCGTTCGCTGCTGGTCTCTACTCCTTGATGCACTTCGGTCGTATGTACAAGAGTGGTCATAACATTATCCGCATGTTCTTTTTGCATATCCAGTTCCTCTACAACTTGGCCAACAACATCTTCACCTGGTTCTCCCTCGCTTCTTACTACCTTACCACCACTGTCATCATGGACCTTGTCGGTCTTCCCAAGGTTGAGACTCAGTACCACGGCTGGCCTTTTGGTGATAAGGCTTCTCCTGTTGTCAACTCTATCCTCACCTACCTCTATGTGGCCTTTGTGATTTTGCAGTTCATCCTTGCACTGGGTAACCGTCCTAAGGGTTCCAAGTTCACATATATTGCCTCCTTTGGTCTCTTCGGTCTCATTCAGGGTTACATCTTGGTTCTCTCGGCCTATCTCGTCGTCCGCGCCTTTAATACACCAATTGAGGATCAGATCTCGCTCGCTTCTGGAAAGGACTTTGTCAACAGTTTCTTCGGTGACAGCAGTGCAGGTGGTGTCATTATCGTCGCTCTCATTACGATTTATGGACTGAACTTCCTGGCCTCTTTCCTCTATCTGGACCCCTGGCACATGTTCCACTCCTTCCCCCAGTATCTTTTCCTCATGGCTTCATACATCAACATTCTGATGGTCTACGCCTTCAACAACTGGCACGATGTTTCTTGGGGTACCAAGGGTTCCGACAAGGCTGAGGCTCTCCCCTCTGCCCACGTCACCAAGGGTGACAAGAATGAGGCTGTTGTAGAGGAAATCGAGAAGGAGCAGGAGGATATTGACAGCCAGTTCGAGCAAACTGTCCGACGTGCCCTTGCCCCCTTCAAGGAGGAGGAGGAGGTCGAGAAGGCTGATGTGGAGGATGGTTACAAGTCTTTCCGTACTGGCCTGGTCACTGCCTGGCTCTTCTCCAACGCTCTCCTCATTGTGGTCGTTACCACTGAGACGTTCGATGGTTTCCACATCGGAGTACGTATTTTCCCAAAAGTCATGTGTTTTTGAAAACAATCTGCTAACAAGTTCTCAAAGGAATCTGCCTCTGTCCGAACTGCCAACTACTTCAAGTTCTTGCTATACGCCACTGCCGTGCTGTCGCTTGTCCGTTTCTTCGGCTTCCTGTGGTTCCTCGGTAAGACTGGCCTCATGTGCTGCTTCGCGAGACGCTAAGCAACCCATGGAGCGTGTATTTTGGGAAATGGCGGATATGCAAGGTATGATGGGTGTCAGAGTAGATAAATTGGCTCATTATCGGATACCTCAGTTTTGTAACGTTTCATTTTCTTTGTGTTTCTTGGTTTGAACTATTAATGGTTGGCAAATCAAAAGAGAGAGCACTACTCGTATTTGAGGGGATCTTCCAATGGATTTGGATGCAACGAGTACCCTACCCGTTACCATAGTGTAATCTGGCATCTATTGGGAATTATGACAATCATTGTACTGATGACTTTTTTTTTTATTTTTACTTTTTACATGAGAAGGAAGAAAAAAATAACATGTTCGGTCCGTCTCTCTTATTCTTTGATGTGATTCAATTCGATTGACGACTTCCATGACATGTTGCCTGGAACCAATTTGCCGCAAAAGGCACTGCACCTGTAAAAGGCCAAGTCAGATATCTACTGTGTCTACTAAGGTAGCCTGGTCCTGTGAGGTGGCGCGTAATAATTGGGAGCCCATCAATGACGCGAGGCAGTGGATCGCCGCCTAATCTTCGGTGGGTTGGGACCCTTCCAGTCCTGCACTATAGCTGCCTTACGGCTATCTTATCAAGCATCATCGCCATTTCGACTAAGCGAACATCCAGACCGTGCTCGCAATAACTAGCATCGCGTGACACTCAACAAGTTACGTGACTACTGTACTGACGGACTTGACCTGTTTTGATCTCTACCATCATCTCCCAGTCTTATTTTAGTTCTTCTGTAATTCCACTGCTGCTGGCCTACTGCTCCCCGAAACTTTGTCTCGCCTATCATTACCCTACCCCTCCGACAAAGAACCACCGAGTCCGACACAGTCCCACGCCCGCCTCGAGCTTCGCCTTCCAAGATGTTGAAAATATGGTCCATGGTCCGTTACGTCTACTTTACATGGGGGGTCGGGTTTGTCCGTGGCTGACCGTATAACAGAAAAAGGAGCAGAAGGAGGCAGAAAACGCTGAGGGGGCAGCCACCGGGGGTAAGAAGAAGAAAGTGACAGCCGCCCAACTGCGCGTGCAAAAAGGTAAGGCGGCACAACATGTTCAGAGACGGCGCCTTTCACGGAGGCACGGCCTACGGCAGCGCGAGGATCCGAGGGTTAACATGGTACCAGATCTATCGGAACTTTCCTTGGGCTCGACAATGAAGACAGACTTCCCCGATCCCGACGACATCCTCAACTTCGTTCTCACAATCGAGCCCGACGAGGGTATGTACCGGGCGGCTAGATTCACCTTCGACTTTACAATCAACCAGAATTTCCCCCATGAGCCGCCGAAGGTCCAATGTCGTGAGAAGATCTACCACCCCAACATCGATTTGGAGGGTAAGGTTTGCCTCAATATTCTGCGTGAGGACTGGAAGCCGGTCTTGAACCTCAATGCCGTGATTGTTGGATTACAGGTATGCCCATTCAACTTTTGACCGCACGGATATTCTTTCATCGCACTGCTCCTCGTGGTTGTGGGCAGGACTTGATGTCGAATTCAGACGGATGTCGATTGGGTCAGCATGGCAGCTGCTAACGTCATCTGTAGTTCCTTTTCCTCGAGCCCAATGCTTCCGATCCGCTGAATAAGGAGGCCGCCGAAGACCTACGAAGCAACCGAGAAGGATTCAAGCGCAACGTACGAACTGCGATGGGCGGTGGCGTGGTGAAGGGCACCTACTACGACCGAGTTTTGAAATAATGTCAGATGTGTACACAGGAAGCATGCGTTGATCAAAAAGCAAAGGTCGGAAACATAGGATGGAGGAGTATATTGGGAAAGATGGGGGGTTCAAGGCAAGGCGAAATAATCGTTTTGGCAGATATAGAGGAGGGATTCGCAGCATTTTTGCCCGGCGTCCTTTTTTACGAGTTCATGAGAGTGTGCTCAAATGCAATCGCCCTTCCTTGTGGGAGCAGCATTGCAGTTGCTTTACGACTGAGCACTTGGAGATGTGAATTCAACGGGTTTATATGAAGATGTTGGGCCCGTTGGAGACCAAGGGAGAATAAGGGGAAGGGAATGTGGGATGATATGTTGTAGGGGGGGTGAAGGGTTATGAAACAAGCATAGTGACAGTGGATGGTTGGCCAGCATTTCTGTTGATGCAGTACGGCGTAGTGATGCTCACCGACAATTTGACCGTCGTCTTTCTTACATGGATGGTGGCCAGACAAGTGGAATCGGGCCGCGAGGGTTGGTTTAGATGATAAGAATGATGAGACAACGGGCGGGAACAATTGATCAAACCCTCACATAATTGAACTTGTCCGAACGACTGATTGCTCCTATGATGAGAAGTAGAATACACCGACGTCGCTGATGATTTTACGGAGGTCCAGGGTAGCACTGTCGACTTGGGTGTGTGTGCCCCTCGCTGTTGGCATGGGTGATTCAGCTGGCCCCTCCCCCCCCCGTGGAGCATGGACGTTCATCGGCGACGAAGCTGCCCGCTCTCGGACGGGCATTGAGAATTAGAGGCCAGTCACCGGAGGCACTGGTAGTCCTAGCTCGGAGGTCATGGCATGGCTGAGACGGATTGATTGGCGGGGCCAGGGCAAACGGCGCGAAACTGGAGCCTGACTCACGCCCACAAATGTAAGTTTACATACATGGGAACTGTACTGTATCTGGAGTATCAATTTTTTTTCCCTCTTTATTTAGGGTTGGGAGAGTTACGCAGCTCGGGCTTTTGGGGATGAATTGCTGGATTCACATTCAAATAATAAAATTATTAGGTCAGATTGAAACCATATTGTCTTGTGTCACAGCACTCCGTATGGACACGGGCACTGGAATTGAAAGACCCGACATGTGATGCCCATATCGGAATTATGACAAGAGGGAAGCTTCAAGGAGCTCCAGATGGGCGACTCCAGCACTATCCCGTACCAATAAAATTGCAGCAGTAAGCTGCTCCGTATATTTTTCTTCCCTCTCTTGACTGGCTGAGAAGGTTGGCTGATTGCTGACTACGGGCTATTAGCACACGCCAGCGGGATCTACATCCCTGAAGTTCGCATGTTCTCCAGACTTACCTCAGGCTTTAACATAGTACATACGCATGAAGGGGGAAACGGAGTGGGTGAGGTTCCCGAAGCTCGGGGCTTAGTACTGGATACATATCGGCGCGCCTTGTGTTCCGTGTGGAGGCGGGTTTCCGGTACCGGGGCTAGACCTCGCATTTGGGCCTCCGCAAAGTACCTTCGTACCCTTAGCTTTCGGCCCCGGCCCACAATGTTTCTCTTTCTGCCGTGGCCGAGATCGGGCGAGACAGTTCCATCCCCTCTGCCCCCCCCAAAACGCCAGGAAAATTTAGCTTGAACGATCTGCTCTTATTCTTCTTCTCCTTCTTCCCAGACACCTCTCCCTTACAGAACAGTCCAATCCATCATCAAAATGGCCTCGCGAAGCTTCACCAAGACCCTGCGCGGGTCAATGGCCCGCCAATTGGTCGCTCCCCGCGTCCAGCAGCGCACCTTCGTTGCTGCCGTCCGCAACGTTGCCCGTGCTGGCCTCGTTGCCCGCCCTGCCGTTGCTCTCCAGCAGCAGGTTCGCGGCATGAAGTCCATGGACTTCGCTGGCCACAAGGAGGACGTCTACGGTGAGTTTTTCGATAAATTGGAGATGCTGCCGATGTGGCTTTCCGCCTCCTAGAATGTTTGCTGACCACCGTTACGAATTCCAGAGCGTGCCGACTGGCCCCAGGAGAAGCTTCTTGTGAGTCACCTACCCCTTCCCTTGAGTACATAGACCGCCCAAGAAGGCTTGATGCTAATGGTTTTTTTTTCCTTCCTCCAGGAGTACTTCAAGAACGACACTCTTGCTCTTATCGGCTACGGTTCTCAGGGCCACGGCCAGGGTCTTAACCTCCGTGACAACGGCCTCAACGTCATTGTTGGTGTCCGAAAGAGCGGCAAGTCCTGGGAGGATGCTATCCAGGATGGCTGGGTTCCCGGCAAGAACCTCTTTGAGGTCGATGATGCCATCTCCCGTGGTACCATCGTTATGAACCTTCTCAGTGATGCCGCTCAGTCCGAGACTTGGCCCGCCATCAAGCCCCAGCTCGTCGAGGGCAAGGTAAGCATACACCGCTTAGATGCCCCAATCCACCCGAACTGCAATGGCTAACGGGAGAAAAACTAATTGTAGACCCTTTACTTCTCCCACGGTTTCTCCCCCGTCTTCAAGGAGCAGACCAAGGTCGATATCCCCTCCAACATTGACGTCATCCTCTGTGCCCCCAAGGGCTCTGGCCGAACCGTCCGATCCCTCTTCCGTGAGGGCCGTGGCATCAACTCTTCCTTCGCTGTCTTCCAGGACGTCACTGGCAAGGCCAAGGAGAAGGCTATTGCCCTTGGTGTTGCCATCGGCTCCGGTTACCTCTACGAGACCACCTTCGAGAAGGAGGTGTACTCTGACCTTTACGGTGAGCGTGGCTGCCTCATGGGCGGTATCCACGGCATGTTCCTTGCTCAGTACGAGGTCCTCCGTGAGCGTGGCCACTCCCCCAGCGAGGCCTTCAACGAGACCGTTGAGGAGGCTACCCAGTCTCTGTACCCCCTGATCGGTGCCAACGGCATGGACTGGATGTACGAGGCCTGCTCCACCACCGCCCGCCGTGGTGCCATTGACTGGACTCCCCGCTTCAAGGATGCCCTGAAGCCCGTCTTCAACTCCCTCTACGACGCTGTTAAGGACGGTTCCGAGACCCAGCGATCTCTGGACTACAACGGCCAGAAGGACTACCGTGAGAAGTTCGAGAAGGAGATGGAGGAGATCCGTGGTCTGGAGATCTGGCGCGCCGGCAAGGCTGTCCGGTAAGTTTTTCCCCCCCTTGTTTTCCAAGGTGTTCTTGAACCCTGCTTCCCTAGACCATCCTTGCTGATAATGACATTTAGCTCTCTCCGACCCGAGAACCAGAAGTAAGGGGACAGATAGGCGTTTTGATGTAGGACGTAGGACATAGGACTGGAGGGGCTTGTAAGGATTGGCAAAAAAAATTGTGAGCTTTTGTACTGTATGTTCCTTATATGGGCTTGTCCAAAAGTTTGATACCTGGCTCGTGGCCGGCTCAATACCAACATTTTCGTTTTTTTTTTCTCTCACTTTTGTTCCTCTCCTCACCCTCGACATGTGATGGTGTTTCGAATGAGCTCGAATGGCATCTGCACGCAATTTCATCATCCTCATCACCAATGAGGATGACCCTCATGTGAAGAAAGCTCCCCACCCCGTTCTCATCCTTGCTCACCGGGATATCCGTTAGTTCAACTGAATCAGTTACTGCACTACAACCTCCCAAAGTGCATACATATACTGTACCTTAGTATGGACATTATATTTAAGCGGGTCATGATATTCTTGGCGGGCACTATGCCAGCCGATTTAGGTCAATCGAAGCGCCACGGGTTTTTTTGTCATTGTAGTTGGGGAGCGAGTGATGAGACGACCTGGTTGCTCATCTGATCGCGCATCTTCATTCAACAGCTAACACACACACACACACACACATATATATATATACGCTGTTGCTACCTTGATATCCTTTTTCTTATATAAATCTGTATCGCTAACCAAGTCAGCTTCAAAGTCCAGTTACGCGGAAAACACTGCACTTTCTTTGCAAGCTTGACCCCGCCAAAGTCCCAACCATCAATTCAAACACAGTGACATCCTCCATTATCACCCATCATCATTACTACCACCCTCGCACAACGGCCACAATGGCAGACCTCTCCACGACGCCTCCCCTGACCAGGGACTCGGTAATCCAGGCCCGCAAGCTCGCCCAGCCCAACGTGCACCTCACGCCCGTCCTGACGAACCGCACCTTGACAGCGCTCGCATCCACGCCCCGCACCTCCGAGGATTTGGCTGGCACGCCGTGGGCGGGCAGGACCCCAGCCAGACCCGTGCTCAGGTTGTGGTTCAAGTGTGAGAACCTGCAGCGCGTGGGAGCCTTCAAGGCGCGAGGTGCCTTTCATGCCATTAAGAGGTTGATGCTAGAGCCTGGCTGGGTGGAGGGCGGCGGGAAGGAGAAGGGCGTTGTGACGCATAGTTCTGGTGAGCACTTTTCTCTATCTTGACTTTCCGTTTCTCCCCCCTCTTTTTTTTTCTTGTAGCAATTTCATTTTGGGGGAGAATAAAAAGGCTTTCCTGATCTTAATGAACAAATGGATGTTTAAAAAAAACAAACCTTGAATCTAATCTCGTCCTGATCTCTCTCTTAATAGGAAACCATGCCGCGGCCCTGGCTCTAGCAGCCTCTGAAAACGGCATCAAGGCTCACATCGTGATGCCCAGCATCTCCATCCCGCAAAAGATTGCAGCAACTAGGGGCTACGGTGCCAATATCGTCTTCAGCGGCAGCACCAGTGTCGAGCGTGAAGCCGTCACCGAAGAAGTTATGGCGAAGACTGGCGCTCGGCTTGTACCCCCTTACGACCACCCGGACATTATGCTCGGCCAAGGCACCATGGGCCTAGAGTTTCAGGAGCAGGTTGTCGACTTGATGACTTCTTCCTCTTCTTCCTCCTCCTCCTCAGAGACTCCCCGGCGTTCTCGATTCAGAGCCGAGGCAACAGGGGGTGACAACGATGGACCCGGAAGGCCAGGCAAGAGCAAGGCCGTCCCGGGCCTCGATGCCATCATGACCCCCTGCGGAGGAGGAGGCATGCTCTCCGGTGTCGCCCTCAGCTGCGAGGGCACCGGCATCCGCGTTTTCGGCTCAGAGCCATCCTTCCAGGGCGCCGACGACGGTAAACGCGGCTACGAGTCTGGCACACGAGTGACCCAAGTGTCGACGCTGACCGTGGCCGACGGCCTGCGCACGCCTGTGGGCGTTCACCCCTGGGGCGTCATCTACGAGCGCCGCCTGGTGTCCGGCATGTACAGCGTGACGGAGGACGAAATCAAGTCAGCTATGAGGCTGGTGCTTGAGCGTTTCAAGATGGTCGTGGAGCCCAGCTCGTGCGTGCCTCTGGCCGTGGCGCTCTTCAACGAGGACTTCCGAAGCATGGTGGAGAGGGAAGCGGGCGAGGATGGATGGGATCTGGGCTTGGTGTTCAGCGGAGGGAATGTAGGCGCGGATGCGATTGGGAGATTGTTTGCCCCTGAGGAGAAGAAGGAGTGAACTTGGGGATGGGGAAAGAAAATCCCTTTCAAATTCTGATCTGATGACAATATGATGCCGGATACATGGTGTTCGCGGAATCGTATATTATCATTTTCCTTTTCAAAGAAGCGCTGCTGTTCTTCGTTCTTGAGTAGACGCTATCACCATGGCATAGGCATATAGATGTACGAATATATATATATGTATGTATGTGTGTGTATTATATTGTGCATGTTTCTGGCATTCTCATATATTTTGCAACTAAGTCCTAAAAAAAAGATCATTGCGCCTTTAGGTATCTTGTGTTCATAACAGAGTAAGAAAAACGTTATTCGTGTCCTCTTTCAATCATTACTTGTTCAGTTTTTCATCCATTGTCTTCCTCCACCGGTTCGAATTCCTTAGCAGGATCCAGATGCCAAAGTAGCTGCAAATCAAACAGAAAACACAAATGATTGTAAAAACCCAGCCGACATCGATAGCATTGATCCATGGAGCGGCGACGATTGCGCAGATGCAGCTGAGGAGATTGCGGACAAAGTTGTTGACCGCGACACCAGCGGAGCTGCGCTTGCGAACGAATTCAGTGAGCATCGTTGTCGCAGCTGCCTTTGGAGAGGATGATAGTTAGTACTTTTTAAGTATATCAAAGAAGCGTGAGAGAAAAGGGTGAGGGTATGGAGACTTACAAAGATAAGCATGGAAGCGACACCAAAGATGTAGAGCGCAATACAAGGGACGATGAAGTGAACGCCGTACCTCAGCGTCCAGCCAAACATGAGTAGCGCAAGCGGATAGACGGTTACTGCAACCCACGCGTTCTCACGAAGTCGGTCTTCAGGTAGATAGATGAGCTTCCCCTTCTCATCGTAGCGGTTGGCCTTGCGAGCCTCTCGGGCCATGATATTGTCGATCCATCTGCCGCCAAAGATTGACCCTGTAAAGTATCCAATTCCAGAGGGTACGTACAGCAAACCGAGGATGAGCTGATTGTAGTTGTAAGGCGGGCGTGAGAACTTTTGCTGGATACCAATATTGACAATGTAGAGAGTGCCAAAGGCAATGGCAGAAATCATGACAGTGATGAAAACGGGTGGGTACCGAAGGTACAGAATAACTTTGAGGGGGTCAACTAGGAATCTGCGGAGTGACTTTGTGAACCGTTTTGTCTTCTCCTTGGCAGAGTCCATGGTACGCATCCTCTCGAGGTCTTCATTCTGCGTAGCAGGCGTACGTGGCTCTGGCGTACGCCGAGCCAACGTTTCGGGGAGAAAGAACAATATCAACAACACAATAATTACGCCGTAGATAGCAAGGAACCACATAGTGGCCCGCCAACTCAGTTCTTGTGTTACGACACCACCGATAACAGGGGCGATAAGCGGTCCAAGCAGAGGGCCAAGATAGAATATGCTCATGGCTCTCCCGCGCTCGTAGACTTCAAACAAGTCGGCGATAGAGCCAGCGCCTGTGGAATGGGCGCTCGCCGAGGCACCACCTGCAGCTAAGCGAAAAATGATCAACATGGTAATGTTGGTGCTGACGGCAGAGAGGATTGAGAAGATGACAAAAAGAGTGAAGGAGATGAGGTAGATGGTGCGACGACCAAACTCCTCAGAGAAGGAAGACCACCAAAGAGGAAAGATGGACATGGAAATCAAGTAGAGCGCCACGGACAGGTTAGTGGTGGTTTCAGAGGCATGGAATTCCTTGGCCAACACGGGAAGTGCAGCTATGGAAGGGCTTTAGCATCGTCAAATCTGAGAGGGGACATACATGCAACATGTTTAGGGCGGGAGTACGTACGGTAAACAACAGTAGAGCCAAGGGGTGCGGCAGCCGTAGCCAAAGCAATGATACAGACGAGTCCCCATTTTGTTGAACTTGGGTAGTCAGGTGGATAGTGTATTTCAGGGACGAGGGTAAGGCTGCCAAGGAAACCACGTCGTTCTGAGCGAGGAATGACAGAAGCACGCCGTGAACGTACAGATGAAGCTCTAGTTGGGCATCGTTGAATGGACTTCGAGCCTAGAGTTCCCAGAGGCTCTCCAATGGCAGCAATCTCAGTCTCGTGTACAGAGCCCGAGGGACGATGCTCCGACTTATCTGACTCCGAGCTGGATATGCTTAATCTCTCGAGTGTAAGGCCGTTTCCATCCCGCTCAAGATCAAAACCAAGGTCGAAATCAATGTCAAGCTTTTCATCATCAATGACAGGCTTCCTGTTTCCGTCCCGCTCAAGGTCAAAATCAAGGTCAAAATCAATGTCAAGCTTTTTATCGTCAATGACGGACTTCATCTTGTCTTCGGATTTGACCGTCATCAGTCGGCTCCGGATATGTGGGACCAAAACAACTCAGGGAGAATGAAATGACTCGGAGATGACTCGAGAACAATGCAAGGTTTTTGTGATAGTGAGAAGGAACCAAGAAGGAATTACAGAACGTATGGAGACACAAGGTTTAACAGAAGGGCCAACGAGGTTTGAGAAGGACAATGTTAAACCAAGTTTCTTGGAGGAAGAATCTTCTCGGGAATAAAGAGTGAATGACAAATCTTGAAGACTGGAAATAGGATCGCGGAGGCCAGTGAGGGCCACAGGTTAGTTCTTAAATGGCAAGTTTGTCGGATAATCTGAGCAGTTTCCTCTTTTCACGAGCCTTCCTCCGAGGCCTCTCCACCCACCCACTCGCAATTCACAACTCGGCAACCTAAGCCAGGAAGGAAAAGAAGACGGGGGGATGAAGACTTCCAAAGTCCTGTAAGTGGAGCTGATTGGCCGTGGTGGCGGAGTGGAGGAGTGGACGTTTGCCGACCACGGCGCCGACGAGTCGGGATTCCGGCACCAGAGGGAGAAAAAGGTGCCATGGTCGAATGCTATAACATGTCCAGCGATTGATGGTTGACCAATATTGAATCTCCCCCCCCCCCTCTGATAATGGTGAAAACTGGTCATCACAAGAAGGCTCTAAGTAGGCGCTTGAGTGACGAACCCAACAAAGACACCACGGACCATTCATCCTGATCGCGGCGCTTCTTCACCTTCCTCACCCCTGCCGAACTGCAGGCCGGCAGTGTGATAGCCTTCCCGTCAGGCGCATGAGCATTGGGCATACCCCATGACGGGAAAATAGCCGAATATCACATTGCGCACGATTGTCATGTCGAATCAGTCTGGGTTAAGCGCCATGCAACCTGCTGTTGTATTGGCATCTGCCGGTGCCAAGCGAGCACATCTCCCGGTTTTCAGTGCGCAGTGGTACGCAGTGGCGAGGTAGAGATCTTAGAGGAAGCCTGTGGTGTGTGCGACATAGGTTCTATATCGGAGCATGGTTGCAGGTAGGGCTGATCAGTTGCGAGTTTTGGACCCGATGTCGCTCGGGTTTAACGCGGCAATGGGGCATGTCGCGTTGATGGATCGACTGAGGATGTACGAATACGTTTGAAGTTGGTGATGAAGGAAGAGAATGATGAAAGTTGAGAAACAAGGAGGTGACTTATTAGAGAGAAGGAGGTTGAGAGGGTAAAGTAAAATAACTTGGGAAGATAAGGATAAGGCAGTCAGGCAATCAGGATATGATTGCTGATGTCAGCTAAATTTGTTGCGTTGACAAATTACCTACATTACCTCTATTATATAACAGCTGTAGCCTGTAATCTGTAATCTATGGTTTGAGACATTGTTTGCTCACTAAGCTATCCGCTATGTACCAGATAGTAAAGCATCTCTTAGCATCAACGGTTTTCTAATGGCAATGGCGGGGTGACTGATCCCCCGGGGAAAAAAAATTAAAAAAATTACAAGACCCAGGATTCTATTGGCGGGGCAAGTTAACTAACCCACACCTCACTGGTTTCATCCTAGTATGGTCTCTCTCCAAGTACAATACATCTTTGAGTCACCATTGCAGATTACATATCCGCATCTTATAGACACGCCTAGCTGCACATCCCTAGATTCAAGATAACTAATTGATAGGCTGGCTTGGTCACTTCCTACCATAATTGATCAACTCGTCCATCGTACATCATACATCATACATCAGCATGTCTCTGACCAACGCGTCCCCCGAGGCCGCTGCCTCTGCTGCAAAGACAGCCTCGTTCGCCCTCGCTACTCTTCCCGTCTCCGCCCGCAACGAGGCTCTGGAGATCATCCATGCCGCTCTCACAGAAGCCAAGGACGCCATCCTCGCTGCCAATGCCCGTGACCTCGATCTCGCCCGCAAGTCTGCTGCCGATGGCTCTCTTAGCCAAGCCCTCGTATCCAGACTTGACTTGGGCAAGAAGGGCAAGTGGGAGGATATGCTCAAGGGTATCCTGGATGTGAGGGACCTCCAAGATCCAGGTATGCATCCATTTACGTCTCACACACATCCTGCACATCCTTGCTCCTATTCCCAGTTACGCCACTTGCTTTGGACACCGCCTCTAATATCCCTCGCTAGTTGGACAAGTTCAGATGAGAACAAAGCTTGATGATGACCTCATCATGGAGCGTGTCTCGTGTCCTATTGGTGTTCTTCTCATCATCTTCGAGGCCCGCCCTGAGGTCATTGCCAACATTGCATCTCTTGCTATCAAGTCTGGAAATGCCGCCATTTTGAAAGGTGGGAAGGAGTCAACTGAGTCATTTGTGGCCATCTCTCAGGTCATCTCCGCCGCCCTCGAGAAGACCCAGGTCCCCAACTCCGCCATCCAGCTCGTAACCACTCGCGATGTTATTGCCCAGCTCCTCGCCCAGGACCGTTATATTGATCTTGTCATCCCCCGTGGTTCCAATGACCTTGTCCGTTACATCAAGGAATCCACGAAGATTCCCGTCCTCGGTCATGCTGATGGCCTCTGCCACATCTACCTTGCCGACTCCGCGGACAAGGACAAGGCTATTACCGCTATTGTCGACTCCAAGACCAGCTATCCAGCCGCATGTAACGCTGTGGAGACCCTCCTCGTCCAGGACTCTGCTTTGACCACTATCTTCCCTGCTGTTGCTTCCGCTCTTGCTGCCAAGGGTGTTTCCCTGCGCTGCGATGCCGCGAGCAAGGCTGCCATCGATTCCTTGTCGCTCGAGGGCATCCAGGATGCTACTGCCGAAGACTACGACACTGAGCACTTGTCTCTGATCCTCAGTGTCAAGTCCGTGCCCGATCTCTCCTCGGCTATCGAGCACATCAACACTCACGGCTCCCACCACACCGACGCCATTCTCACCTCCAACGCCGCCGACGCTGAGCGCTTCATGAACGAGGTCGACTCGGCTGGCGTGTACTGGAATGCTGCTACACGTCTGGCCGACGGAATGCGCTACGGCTTTGGCACCGAGGTCGGCATCAGCACCAATAAGATCCACGCGCGTGGTCCTGTCGGCCTGGAAGGCCTAACCATTTACAAGTACAAGATTCGTGGAGACTACCAAGCTACCGCGAGTTATGGTGAAGGGGAGGGCAAGCGTCCCTGGAAGCACGAGAGACTGCCCTTGTAAAATATCAGAGAATGTAATAAAGAAAGCACAATGGTAATAAAATAAACGGCCGACGGCGTTTGATTTGGAAAGGTCCGTCCTTGTTGCGTCTTGTTGAAAATCTGGAAATGGTCATGATCAAAGAACTCCTGGCCAATGACCGACTTGGTTGAATACAAAAGAAGTATCCCTTGATAATATAGTAGCAATCATATCATTAGTCTACGTGAAATGGCATCGCCTCGAAACCTGATTTTAGATGACACGGAGAGTAGCGTAGTGCTGAAGACTCTCATTCTCATAATTCCGAATTCCCATACGATGGTGACCCCAAACCCTCATATCCGAGTCCCTTCAGAAGTCCTTACGCACTGATTTCGTACTGCTTAATCAACTCCGCCAGCTTGTCTCCCTCAGACTTGAAGTCTATGAGTGTCAAGCTCATCACTTGGTGTCGAACCCTACGGATTCATGTTAGTTTTGCATTTCATTTTTCGCCGAGAACAGCACTTGTGGGTAGGTACTCACTTTTCTGAGTCGTTGAATGTTTCAGACTTTGCTCTGCATCGGAAGATGAGCTTTTTGCAGTTGGCCTCTTCGAACGCTGCCATGAATGCGACGTCATCCTTGTCCTTGAGTTCCATCAATTCGGAGGCGGAACGGCCCAAGATCATGCGGCCGGCGTCATCGAAGCAGCTTAGCCACTGATGGCTAGTGTGATCCGCAACGTTTATCGACAAGATATATCGATATTCAGGCTTGTCCATGGTCAATGAACACTTGTCGCAGAGCCAGGAGCCGTCACCCATCTCTGTTACCTTTTTGTTGCAACGCTCTTTTGTGTTGGAACAGGCAGGGTAACAGAAGTTTTCCTGCTTGATGTAGACAATAGTGGCATTGATAGTGTAATATGCGGGTTCGGGGTCCATGCCAAGGTTCTCCTCCTTCACCTGAGAGATTGTCTTGATAACATCCTTCCGGCCCGTAGCGCCGCCAAGGGTGGAGGTGTTCTGGTGGGTAGCAAAGGAGTTCGTTCGGCCAGTTGAGTCGTACCAGCCTTTCAGCCTATGGGCATCAGGGATATCTGGGTCGACACTCATGGTTCCCGATGATAACAAGCTCAAGCTTTTGCCATTGAAATCTGAAACTTTGGTGCCCTTGAAGGCGACAACAGACTCTGGGGGTGCGTCGAATGAGCTTGCTGTCTTACCCCAGATGGTAACACGAACAGAGAAGCCAGTGTCATCGACCATGGTGAGATCTCGCTTTGAGAACGGCCTGCCATCTTTCTTGGAGGTGATCTCTCCAACCTCGCCAACATCCTTCAAAACACCAATGATATCAACTGTACTGTCCTTCTCCACAGATTGCAACTCCTGAATAGTGCAAAAGTTGAACCTCACTTGGGGCACATTTGTCTGGTCTTCGGCCTTCTCGATGAGTGTATCACGCTCAAAGGTCAGCTCGTAGTCGTTGGGGAGGTTGGAGAATTGTTTCTTTGCCAATTGAACTCGGCATGGTGTGTGGATGTAATAGACAGAACCTTCCTGTAGGAGATCGTAAAAGGCATCGCACTGATCGTTAAAGCCAGTTGCCTTAATCTCACCACTCTCATCAAGTAAGTTGACACTAAAGAGCTTTCCTTCTCCAGTGGGTTTGTGCCAAGTCTTGATGTCGGACTTGAAGGTGACTCGTGCCTTGATCGTCCATTTGTGTGCGAAGGGAGACAGACCCTCGATGGGGTAAATGTGGAGACCGCCATGTGTTGCCGGCCGTGAGGGCATAGCCTTCGGTTGCTGCTGGACTACGGGCTTGGTTTCCTCTTCCTTCTTGACACCGTAGAAATCGTTCCCTGTGATGGTTGTATCTTCCGCTGCCTTGGATTCGACCGCGATCGGATTGCCGATCTTCTCGTGCACGCCCAGGGATTCGATAACTTCAAGATCGAGAATGACCATGATGCTTCTATGTATTAGTAAAATGTTGCGTCAAAAGACGGGTTGTTACGCACTTCTTTCCCTTAACGTTGTTCGGGGTATATTGCTTGACGCGAGCAATGGCACCCCGTTGTAGCTTGCCTTCGTGAACGACATGGTTGGCCTGAGTGCCAAGCATGGTCTGAACGTAGTGCTGGCTGTCGCTCATAACGAGTCGGTACCGGTCTCCTCCTTGGGCTGAGGGTGCCATCTGCTTAATCTGAAGACATTGCATGACAGGGACGGGGAACAGCTTGGCAGCCTTGTCCGGATCATTGAAGATCACGCTTATATCGGTCAGTCTCAACAGAACCAATATTGGACGTGATATGGGAAAGCGGAAGAGAAAACATACTCGATGGCGCCTCGTGAAAGGGCAGAAGCAGCAGCATCCATTGTCGCGAGTTGTGCAGAAGTTGAAGTATTGTCAAGTGTCTCTCGTCAAGAAGTCAATTTGACGATGGGATGCTGCAATGTTGAGAGGAGTATGTTCGTAATTTTGTGTGGGGGCGAATGATGCCTGTAACGCGTTCAGCGCGTTGAGTGGAAACGCGACTGCAGTCACTCTCAATCTAGCGGGGTTGGTGGCTTATGTAATGCGAATCACGTTCAAGACAACCAGCGAGCTCACCAATGGAAGGTACCTACATTATTAGGTACCTTACCTAAGAGGTGACGTATTCCGATTTTACTGGCGTGATTTGATCTGGATGTGAGGGGAAGCACCAAGCTACTGTACCTATCCGAGTTTATCTAGTATTAGCATGACTGGCAAACATCGTCAAGAGCTTGAGAAAAAAACGAATGCAGTGATTCTATTTTGTTAATCTTTATGAATTTTCAAGTAATAAAGAGGCTGGTCCTATTATTTCCGATTTATTGAATGAATTTGTTTCATGTGATATTCTCATCGTGCAAGAGCTGTTCCTTTTGTCTACCCCTCCAACGTGACGTACTCTTACTCTTCGTAAATTGCTGCTTCCAGCTCCCCTTCATCATATATCTAACCCCTCATTCTTCTATTCGTCACCATCATCCTATTCCATCAACGCGACGTGAATTGTGTACATCAATTCTGACTGCTGGTTCGTACATTCAACTAGGCTATGACCGACGCCGACAATGCAACTCGCGCTCCCGAGAGCGACGCCCAGGAGTCAACCCCCGTTGTGGGTGAGCATTGTGTAACAGATCGGCCAACTCGTATGCCATTTTTTTTCTTTGTTTATTCCTAGATTTCATTGCTAATCAAGAATTTGCAGCTTTGGGTCAGTCTTCTACCGGTGAGATCATCAAACTTGATGATATCGAGGTACACCAGCCCAGAGCCGACTTCACTATGAGCCGATACTGACTCTCAACTTAGGTCTACATCTCCAAGCCTGCCGACTATCCCCATGCTCCAAGTCGCCTCCTCCTCCTTCTCACTGGTGGCACTGGTATCAAATCAATCAACAATCAACTACAGGCTGACAAGTATGCTTCGGAGGGGTTCCTCGTCCTCATGCCTGACATGTTCGGCGGGGACACAGCTCCCGTTGCGACATCGATCACCGATGATTCAACCTCGTTCCTCGAACAATTCAAAATCAAGGCTGTTGAGGTAACAAAATCGTTTTTCATTGACATGTGGCTCGCCCGCATCACTGAACAAAAGGTTCTCCCAATTTTGCACAAGGTCATCGAAGCCGCTAAGGTACAGTACTCCGATGCTGTAAAGCAGGGTGATGGCATCTATGCGGTAGGATACTGCATTGGCGCACGCTTTGTTTTGCTGTTGGCCAAGAAAACAGAGCCGCTGGGAGATAGTGAAGACGCGGAAGCTGCACAGATCCGTACCGGACCCTACATCAAGGTTGGCGCCCTAGCTCATCCTGCCTCAGTCGTGCCGGATGATTTCCAAGATGTTAGCGTTCCGCTGAGCTTGGTATGTGTTGAGGAAGACCCGCTGTTCCCTGACAAGGTGAGAACAGCAGGTGAGGATATCATGTCGAACGCCGACTTGGAGCATGAAGTTCAGGTATACCCTGGCGTACCCCATGGTAAGACATATCGTTCAAGACTCCGACTGTTCGGATAAATGCTGAATTCGTATCTACTTAGGATTCGCTGTTGTGGGTGAGTATGAGGACGAATCAATCCAAGATGCCCAGGCTACAGCATATGAGCAGATGCTCAGCTGGATTCAAGCACATTGAATCACTCTCAATTCATATCGTGTTTTTCTTTCTTTGCTTGGGATCTGAGGACAAGCATGGCATAAGGTTATCAACCTGACTCTTTTCATGAACGAGATACGAAGAATCCGATACTCAAGAAATAGTGCAAATGATCTTTCCAACATTCTTGGCATCCTCCATCAGTTTGTGAGCCTCTTGGATCTCTTCCCATGGCAGAACCTTGTCCACAAAGATTTGAAGCTTTCCTGACTCAAAGTCCGGGAGGTACTCCTCCAGTCTATCACGTAGCTTGCCTTGATATTCCTCATCCCGGCTTCTCAATGTGCTACCTTCGATCCGAATTCGCTTGTACAGGATCTGTGAAATGTCAGCATCCGGGACCTTGCCTCCGCTGAGCGTACCCAAGATCACGACGCGGGCGTCACGCGCGGACACGTCCAGGTTCTTTTGGAAATAGTTGCCACCGACGAAGTCGACGATGTAGTCCACGCCCTTGCCACCGGTCCTCTTCTTGATCTCATCCGCCCAGTCTTGGGTCTTGTAGTTGAATGCTGCTGTGGCACCGAGCTTCGAGGTGATAAAGTCGCACTTGTCCTGTGTTCCAGCCGTGGCATAAACCTCCGAGGCGCCCGCCACAAGGGACAGCTGAATGCCAGAGATGGATACACTTGACGCACCCGCATGCCACAAGATCGATTTTCCCTGCGTAAAGCCGAGGACAAGGTGCAGCGCCTGCGTCGCTGTAATCCACGTCTCGGGGATTCCGGCACATGTCTCAAAGCTCAAAGCCTTGGGCTTGTGGAGCAACATGCGCGTACTGACAGCAATGTACTCGGCGTAGGCGCCGCCGTAGGCCAGACCGAAGACTTCATCACCTTTCTTGAAGCCGCCACCATCACCGGGTCCGAAAGCTTCAATTATCCCGCTGAACTCGACACCCAGAGTTGATGGAGCCTGGGGAGGAACCGGGTAGAAGCCACGACGCTGGATAATGTCCATGCGGTTGATACCAAACGCCTTGATTTTCACAAGGGCCTGGCCGTCGGCGGGAGAAGGCACAGGAGTCTGGTCATTGATGAAAAGAGCATCGCGCTCGCCTGCACCACCCCGGATGTCTAATACACAAGCAAGGTGAGCATGCTGCTAGCTCTTGAGCTGAGGAATTTTTATCTTGATATCATACCAACTGCTTTCATAAGACCTGCCATTTGCTTTCACGTTTTGTAATATATCTGAGGAAGTACGTAAGGAAGATCCTGATGAATGCTCAATTTCAAGTAAAAGGATTTATGTGAGCCGAGGACCGCCATGTGCGGTGTCGTCATTTGAGAGCATTAGTAATACAGCCGGTAGCCGGCACGACAAGCGTTACCGTGAGACTACGAAGCATGTTTTGAGAAGATATCTGAGAAGACATCACGCAAGTCATGGTGAACAATAGAGCAATAGAGCATATTGAGAGAAACGGGCCTCAAAACAATGTCCAGTAAATGCACACGAAGTAAGCAGCTTCAGTCTGTATTATGTTTATGTGCGTGGAGTTTCTGGGCTCAAGGGGGTGTCTCTCTATGTTTTATTGAAGCTCGGCGTCCATGCATGTATCCGCTGGCAAGAGTTTTAGCTACATGCCCTACGCCAAAGCCATGAGGAGAGATCGCAAGCCACGAGCATGAGACCATGCCGGGCCCAGCTGAACGAATCATATCGCATGTATTCCAGTTATTCGGAGGGGACACTGAAATTAAATCTCCCAGTCATGAAATGAATAATCGACAAATAAAAAAGAGGGGCTATAAGACCGATCAGGCCATTGAGGGAAACTATTGCCAAGGCGGTCTCCAAGATCCAAAGCGCATACGATGTGATTCATTGACCCAAAACGCTACCGACGTCGTACTCTCGAGATTAAACGTCCAGGATCAGAGAAGAGCTATTGGGTCAGGATCTAGGTTTGTCGGCCAGACTCAGATAACAAATATCCTGGCTGTGCTGGAAATAACAGCATCGCTAGAACGGCAATTTATTTCTTGTCAGTTGAGGCTGCGAGGCAATAAACTACAGAAACTATCTTACTCAGTAATTACCTTATGCATGAATAGGTCCGAGTCGGTCGCAGTTTGCGTCTTAGAGGGAGGGAGAAAAGAAGCAATTAATTAGTAATTGCCAGATTACTGGCGAGCTAGTAATTACGGAGCAGAGATTCCCAAACCCATCAATGGAAATGACCCATGATTGACAGGGGGCGGGAGCCTGTGTCTCCGTAGTCTCGTGGTTCAGCTCGGGCTGTCGCAGCCAACATAAACAATCCGTAGAAACTAAATAGCAACCTTGACAATCAAGCATACACAATATGTATAATCTGTATGAATATGTGCCAAGCTGCACTCCACGCCCCGTACTTTTTTCCCGCAGATGCGTAGATGAAAGTGCGGAGCAGTGAGTTAGTTGCTGGTGGGAACCGGCCGATCTCAAGAGGATGGCGAGAGGTGGAAATTACAACCGGCTCATCCTATCCGAAGCACACACCACAGCTCTGCAACAAAAAGACGGGCGCTAAAAAATATTTCAGGATCTGGGTACAGAGAATGATCGAAAAAGAGGGTGGATAATGGCTTGAGGAGATGCAACAGGCTGGTTAAGTTGGGCGGCTCGAATGCAAGGTTAGGTAGGATGCTGGGGAGAAACCGAGGGTCCGCAACAACGCGAATAATGGATACGAAGTGAAGCCAAAGTGATGAATGTCCCCAGACGCTACAAAGAGACGGTTCGATGCATTACCTTCCGAGAGGAGACGAGAAAGTGGCACCAGTGACAGTTATTAGTGACCCCAGTTCAGGTCGTGTTTTACGAGGTCGTCTTCGAATACCTAGATAGTTTGTAAACTTCCTTCGGCTCGAGGGAATCTTTGTCAACGAACTCTCGTCGTCTGTCTACAGCCCAGAACGTACCTTGCCTGATCAGATCAACCAAGCTGTGTCCAATGACAACTGCAGTCTTATGCACACGACAACAAGCACACCCTGGAAGCACCAAGGTGATTATGCACATCGTGTGGGCTATTCGTACTGGGTATGGTACTGTGCACATACTTCCTACTCCATTCCTCGCTTCGTAAAGCCAGTCACGCGCCAATAGCGCAGAGCGCCAGGTCGAGCTGCCACCTGTTAAAGCTAGCAAGGGCCACTGTACCTCTGTAAACCCCATTGTGTTCACGTTCATCGGGTATCACGTTCTGGGAAGTTGCTCATCATCAAAGCACGGCCAGTTATCCGTATTGCGTGGGGCGTTGGAAACCTCGTAGAATCCCAAACGAGATTGTTCTAGCACGTAAAAGACTCCGTACCCCGTACCGTATATGGAAACACGGAGGTGCTTCAGCGGGCAAATAATACTGTGTAATAGAGTTGCAGGCATGAGAGTGCCGGTCCATCGCTTACAGGGACCAGAGATAAACCCGTCGGGAGAAGGGTGGGAAAATGTCGATCAAGAAGAAGAAAAAAAATTTGAGGGAAATGCGCGGCCGATTTTCTGCGATAGGTACCAGGATTAATTGGTTGCATGAGCGCTATGGAGCAAATACGAGAAAAAAGTAACGTGCCCTCATGTCAGGTTTTCCGCACTGTCAGATCTTGCTTTTGATTCGCCATTTTTGGTGGTTTATCACAGCTCAGAGTACACGACAGGTCCTCAAGACAGGGGCGGTCTAGTGCCACAACCTGGGAAAATGATCCTACGACTATGGATAATAGATAAGGCTGGGCAAGATTTGGAACCCTTTGGAGTAAGGCTTCTCCGGAGCCTTCTCCATTTCTTGTGCTGCTGTTATCAGTCTCCCTCCTGTCTGATAGAAGGGTCTCCTTCCAAGATTATCGAATGCTACTGCGTGCCGTACACTTGAGAGACTTTGGTGGATAAGGGGGAAATGAATTGAAATGGACGCATAATAAATGCAAGGCGTTATCACCGAGAGCCCGGGGGTTCTCGTCGCGAAGGGGAACATCGGTCCGGCTGGCGATTTCAGAACTATTGGCGAGTGGGCGACCCAGGCTGTTGGCTAATCAAAGCCTGCCCTGCTATTAGCCGTGATAGGAGTTGCCAGGTTATCTGTCAGTGTTGGCGGGTGCCATGTTATTGTAGAGGTAAACTGGGAATATGGAAGCGCATGGTCCGTCCGAATGTTCTAGTCAGCGATTACAACCAAGCGAACCCTGCAAGCCCTGCAAGGCTCGGCGCATGGAGCCGTTGGCCCGGCCTGAGCCCAGTTTGTGCTGTGGTGTGAATCACCAAGGAATGAGGTTCTCAAGGGCGACCAGAAATTTGATCAGGCAAGCCTCCAAATTCTGGGCTGGCTGGGATTGGGACTGCACAGTGCTGGTACCGACCGAACCGTACAAGACAGGACAAGGCGGACGGTTGAGAATCAGCGCTCCCCGTGCCACTATTGCCACGCCAGCCAGAACGGTTCCTCGCCCTTCGTTTTTACTTGTAACTACATAGAACTAGGGAAGATGGCAATCAAGGCTTGATCTTGAGGCGCTGGGCCCCCAATCTCTCTTTCGACAGGTAGCCTACCATTCGAACACCACCATCAGCCACCAAGCCAGCCACCCCGTTCACATTCGGCCAATGGGCAGCATAGATTGAAATTCTTGCCCGCCCCCAAAATCGGGTCGGCAGCCGCGCGCCCAAATGTCCATGTCCGAAAGGGAATTTGTGGCGTGTGGTTGGCTGCCAGAACTGGCGCCTCACAAGGTCCTGGGTGCAGAGATTTTTCTCCCAGGTTCGGGCGTTGTGCACTTTCACCGTTTCCACCAGATACTTTTACAGCGCACAGCTGCAGGTGGCAAAGACACCAGCTGGTGAATGATAACTGGACCGGGAGGGCGGGTCGAGTGATGAGCCAATCAATAAATGTCAGTTTTCTTTTGGCAACAACAAATCCTGGCGATTCCAAAGGTATCGGCTTGATTGGTACAAGTCCAGAAAATCGCTGAAGCACCAAGACCAGAAGCAGTAGCCCTCACAGCTGGAGAGCTCGGCACTAGAAGAGCGAGGTGGCAAGCGGTCAGTGCAGTGGAACCTGGGAATAAATAGTCTGGCCCAGCACGGTCAGGTATCGACCGCGTCGCCGATTACCAAGTTTGCCAAGGTACAGAGGAAGCCACGGCGAGCTCCCCACAGAAGGAACGGGAGATATTACAGTGTACAGTGTCAACAGGGACCTATCTAAGAAATGTACATGTACCTCAGGCAAGGCGGATGGAGGCCTGAGGACGGTACCTGCATTAGTGCATGTTTATGCCAGGGCAACAGCATGTCTTAGTCCAGGCTTGACCAGTCACAAGCATTGCATAACTGGGCGGTGGGTTAGCCACACCACGCCGTCTGGTTCCCGCTCCCTATCGTCTATCTTTGTGCATCCCACCGCCTGGGTGCCGGCTTGCTTCCGTCGTTTTGCGTGGCATTTTCGTACTGTGTTGACAGCAGCTATCGCGGACGTCACTATGAAATCACGGCCTATTTTTGCTGCCTATGGGGCACTTACGCAACCTACAAAGCTATTCCTGGGGGCTTGGTTCCAGCAGTTTGCTAATTAGCGAGAGAATCAGAGAGGAGATCGGCGACTTGCCCGTGTCTAATAGAGTGCCAAAATCTGGTCCCAGCGAGCTATTGTGGATTATTATGGCCTCCACGATGTCAGAGCACGGAACAGGGTTTCTATTCGTGGAAGCAGGACGAGAAGACAAGCGAGGCTTGCGTAGCTGTCCCCAGAAAAGCGTGGGAGTCCAAATAAATCCGACTTGGTTGAGGAACCATGCCATGCATAGCGCCGTAGCTTTCGGCCATCTAATGAATTATGCTCTCACAATGAGGTTGCAGAAGGGTGGGAGAAAATATGTATTTACATAGTGGCTAGTTGGTGGTCATTAACAATCATGCTATCGCTCAGCACCCAATGCGGGCGAAGCTTGGTGCTAATCCATCTGATCAGATCGTACCACGTTCCTTTTTTTTTTTTTTTTTTTTTGGGAACATTGACCTGTGCACGATTGGTACATGCTCCTCAGACCCTTGCCAGCTGGGTATTCGGCATCTCCGCTGGAGGACTGGATGGTTCAGTCTTGCATACTGAGTGATTCATCGCGCTCTCCGTTGAGCTCGACAGATCATAGGATCTGCACTTGGGCGAGAAGGTTATGAAATTTCAGTCAGATTGATTACAGGGTTAATTCCTGGTGTTTCTCAACACTCTCTGAGCATCCAACTTAGCATCTAAACGTCAACATCTGGATGGCCTGTCTTCTTGGAGGTACGGGATGTCGGCTCGAACCGAAGATCAAATTCAAGCCAGAGGGGAGTAGCGGCATGGCCCCAAAGTCAATCACTAATTCATTCAATAGCCAAGAACTCGGCAACTTAGATAGGTGGGCAACGATGGTAGCGCCCAGCTGGGGTAAATTAATCGCTCGCCTTGCCTCCGCAGATTTGCTCGGGAAAAACGTAAACCTCGCCTATTGGAGGGGCTCAGGGTTGAGAGAAAAAAATTATTAATTGCATACAGAATAATTCACACATTCTACTTACGAAGTTTGGTACGGAGGAAGGAATATGGAGAAGTGCAAGCGAAGGCAATTTCTTTTGAACGAGGTACTGGGACGTAACTTTTGTTTGATCAATTATTATTTGCGTGTGTAGGCCCAATTCTGTGTGGCATATCATCCGGTGCCTGTCGGGCCTAGCTTGACCGCTGGGCATGAATTACTCCATAAACCAGTCACTAAAATTTGTTTGACTCATAGGTACTGTACAAACAAGGTAACAGTACTTTTTCCTGCAAGATGGGTCAACTAGTACGTACCGGCCAGCATCACACCAACCCATGAACGCCCCACCGGCCGAGCCCATCCCATCTCCTTTTATATTTATTTTTATTCTTTTAGCCTCAACTGTCTCACACAGCACCGCTCGTCACAGGGCAAGACAGGTGTGTCTCATCTCCACTTATCTTTTTTGGGTCGTCTACACGGGTACTACCTCACTACCTGAGCCCCTTTGAGGCGGTTGATGACAGCTACTACGGTGCGAAGCTCGCAGGATGGAGCTGATGAGGCGTTAGTAGCGCCCACCCCTGAACTGCCATCTTGGTCGCCGCTGATTTGCCCTGCCTACCTACCATGTAAGTGTATGCAGTTGAATAACATGATTTTGGGGTTAGAGGACTATCACCCTGTTGGACAGGGTCCACGCAGTGAGATGGTGGTGTGGCGCTTCTCCTTTACGCTCATATCGGTGCTGTCAAGATAATACCACAGAGCACACTCCGATTATCCGCACTTTTCTCACGCCCCCTGAAGCAGACTGAGGAGGACATCCCTAGTCCATCCCGTATTTCTCTCCGCGCCCCTCCGCTATCATAGAGGAAAATGGCCTTTCTTGGTCTAGGAAATACGTACGCCTTCCTCTCCACCCTGGCCCGCTGCTCTAGAAGCTGGTTCCTCCATACCCACCTCGTCACCGTACACTCCCCCCCCCCCCCCCAGGGTTGCCATCACACCAACGAGCCTTTGCTCTCACCCTCCCCCCTCCCCCCAAGGTCGGTCGATTCTCCGGTATAAAGAAGGACATTCTCCAGACCTCAGATGGATTCTCTTCTTTTTCTCTCTCACCCACATTCGCTACAAAAACCTTGACCTAGTCAATTTCATTCGTTACAGCAACCAATCAACCGATCCTCAACTCTCGAGTTACCTTAATTCCAACAAACAAATCAGTCAAGATGAAGTTCGCTGCTGCCGCCGTCCTCGCCGCCGTTGCTGGCGTTTCCGCCCACTCCAACGTCACCTACACCACTGAGGTCGTTGACGTCTACACCACCTACTGCCCCTACGCTACCACCCTCACCCACGGTAGCAAGACCTACACCGTCACTGAGGCTACCACCCTCACCATCACTGACTGCCCTTGCACCGTCACCAAGCCCGTCTACACCACCACCGCTGTTGTCTGCCACGACTGGTAAGTTTTGCTTCATGCTTTGGTGGCAATGAAATTCTAACAACTCTTGCAGCCCCAAGCCTCCCCCTGCTCACGGCAACAACTCTACCTTCATCCCTCACCCTCCCACCACCCCTGCTTCCAGCACCCCTACCAAGGGCTCTGGTGGTTCTGCTCCCTCCGAGGTTCCCGGTTCTTCCGGTGCCAACAAGGCCGCCGCCCTCTCCGGTGCTGGTCTTGCTGCTCTCCTCGGTCTTGCTGCCCTTCTGTAAATTGGCAACTAGCGCGCCTCGTCGCCGTCCACGTCCTACCTACGATATCTACTTTACGATAATATCTAATTTCGGGTAGCCTTCGCCAGTCCATGACTGGAGGAGCGTTGTGGGAATGTTAGTCGTTGGTTTTCATTTTGGGGAAGAGGGATAACGGATTTGAACTTCAAGCGGACTTTTTTTTTGGAGATGTATAGACTTATTGGGATACGAACATACGACGCGGAGAACCGGTATACTCCTGCACTGCTCTATGGAGTCTTTGTCTAATGATGGCCACGCTTTGCAGGGTTGAGACACTTTTTGTATTTGAATCTTTGTCTCGGTGTTCGGAAGGAGCTCACCCCCATACCCTTATCTGCAGGATTTGAGTGTGCGGTCTTTCGGGGCTGGGAATATAATGTGTTTTATTTTCATCTAATTGCTGTGGACGATCTCGTTTCTCTGGAAAATCACTCGCGACCTCGTCCTCTGCAGGACTTGACAAAAGATATTCGCATTATCCATCCCCGAACAGTTTTCTTCGTTTTGGGGAGTGCTGTTGTCCTGTAAGGAGATGCAGTTCTCTCATTGTTGGACGTGTTTATGGTCTCCTTTGAACATATCAGTGTTGGGGCGGCTCTATTGTATCATAGTTTAGAGCAAGACAACATTGTTTGGAGGCCAGTTTTGGTCCGACCTCATAATTACTATGTTACTCCCTTGTGCCCCTTGTGAAGTTTGCGTTCATGTTTCAAAAAAAACAAAAGTATATCGTCTGGTGTCTGAGTCAACGGCACTGACCGAATCTACAACAATGCGTTTGTTATGTCTTTGCTAGGTCGGTGAGAAGGGCATATTGAGTGAAAAAAAAAACATGTTGTGTCTTGCCCGCAAAATTTGGGTTGTTTGTTTATTTGTTTGTTTGTTTGTTCTACTGGAGAATACTCCCAAGTGCGTGCTTAGACTGTCGACCATCGCATAGTAGTCTGCACTTATCGGCCCACCTCGACCGGGGCCCCCAGAGACACATATTCGAGGGTTGAAGCTCATGCCAACAACTCGCTCCAAAGACGCGGACTGTCGGTCGTAAATGACGGGGTTAGACTACACAGTACACATTTGCATAGCTGCCACCTAACGGTGCAGGTGACTGACCAGGTAGTTACGCTACATCACCACTACAGGGCGTGTGAGGCAAGGCCGACTGACCTGCAATGTGGTATAGCAGACGTGAACTATTGGGGCAGACGGAGTACGTCGCCCTATGTTGTCTTGTCTTGGGCATGTTCATCCACTTTCACTTGACATTTCTGTGCCACTGAAGTGCCGCTTGTCACGTTGGCGGATGGCCCAACCGTAAAGCGGGAAGGGTGAGGCACAGCAAGGGGCTTCAAGGCTGGCACGGTGGCTTTTTAACCGATATTGCGATAATGGTTTAGTCTTATCTTCGTAGCCCTTTCTATCAACGTCCAAAAAAAAAAAGTTGGGTGTTTTTGGGGAAGAGGGGGAAATCTCGGGGTTGAGAAAGCTGTGACGAGTTGACACACCTGAGGGCAGCTCACCTAGCTTGTGGAGCCCGTTATCGTTTGGGACCTTGTTGCTGGATCTGTGTTGGCGTCGGTCAAGGCTGTCAAGGGGCTTTGGGTCTCTATCGCCTGGTACGCAACTATTGATTTCATCCATAGCCCTCGCGTTTTGGCTCTGATAGGGCAGACCACTAACCTATTGTAAACATTTATCTATTCGTTACTATACGTATCATCCTGCACCAGCAAGAATGAAACTCGTCCAAAGAGTTTTCAGACGAGAGATAGAGAGTTATAGCCCCTTGTCTCTAGTTAAGAGTGATTTGTTATTCCGGGAGGCTGCCTGGGTAGTGTGTTGTGCTGCTTTGGAACCTATACACGCATAGTAGTTAGTGTGTGGGAATTGCTTGTGCTCAAATTCAGAGGTTGGCCAGTTGATACAGCTCCCAGTCAGTTAGTCGTGAATCAATGCCCAACATACGATTCCCGATCGTTTTCAGACCTACCACCTATACCCAGGCATTCTATTGGGTTGACATATATTCTCGTCACAGAGCCCGTGCCACTCAGCTGGAAGTTGACAAAAAGGACGTGCCCAAAATATATATTTGTCGTGCAAGAACTAGTAATTATATATAGAAGTGACATGTTCCCTCTCCTTAATTCTGATACATGACATTGGAGATCAGTGTCATAGGAGATTTGAGAAAGAAGACCTGACAGTCCATTGGGGGTATCTGGGGGAATAATGAGGTTATATCGGTAGTCTAACTACCCAACTCCCTTACCCTACAATCTCCATGTTGACCTTTAATCTCAATGGTCTTTCCGGTATTGGTCGTCCTTCCTCAACACCAATTAGCAGAAGCTTCCTCCCGAGTAAGCCTCGCTTATTTGGGGGAAAGTTTGTTATGGTTGATCCATTTGCCCATGGGCGAAAACCGAGGTATTCGCGGCACAAACAGCTGCACAGCTCAGAGCCCACTAACTCCAGCACACTCCCTCGGGTGCCAGAAGACTACGTCGGGTATGGGTTGGGCTGCAACATGGACACAAAAATTCGAAATATAGAAACGGCTCCCGGTTCTCTCCGCCAGCTCTCAATGCAGTGGCATGATGAAATTTATATGAAGAGCCGACATACAGAGCGCCAGAAATGTTCAATAGAGGGCAATTGAGTGTGTTGCAACCGCGCGGGCGGAACGGGTCCCAGTTCGGCAATTGGACGGTGTACCTTGTCTCATGGAGGACGGGAAATCAAGACGCCGCACCAATTGCAAAAATTTGCTCCTACTATGTACTTTGCAGATAGAGCAAGGATTAGTCAACAATTGGAGAATTTCATTGGCACTTGCATCATCAGAGCGGCATCAAACCCGTGGGACACAAGGCATCAGATTGTGTCGATGCCGGCGCCCATTGAGAGGGCCCCCCGGGTCGGCAAACGTCACCGGGCAAAGGGGGAAATTGGAGCTCCCCGGAATGCGGGGGAAGTGGGAACTGCCGCCTCCAAATTCCACTGCGCTCTCTCAGCTAAGGCCAACCACAAGGCAAGATTCGGAGCAGTGCCGGAGAGGTTGCCTCCATCTCTTGCATGGCAAGGGGATTGGAAAAGCAATTCAAACTGCCATGTCACGACATTTGTTCATGTCCTCCTGTCCGATGTGATGAAGGTCGCTGGAGGCTGAGCTGAGAGAGAGGACATCCAGTCATCCAGTCATCCAGTCTCCAGTCATCCACACTGCTCCTTCCTCGTTCCTTCTCGGCTGTTTCTCTTTGCCGCCTAACCTTAGATACTTTAGTTATCACCACCAAATATCATGGGACCGACCTGCCGTTCTGAGTCGCGTCTCTCTAGCAGTCACTCGTGCTTGCCTCCCCCGCGCCGCTGATTATCTGACACATCAAGCCAAGCTCCACAGCTTCTTAGTCGCTCTTACTTTTGCCCAAATCGGTCTCCCGCGAAGCTTCATTCTACGCCGAGTTCGGTTTCATAACCGAATATTGCCGTCTCGGCCATATTCACCGTCATCACCTCCCCTGGCGCTTGTTTTTAAAGAGGTCAAAATGAAGCTCATTCGCCAGAGACTCCTCACCTCCTCCCTCTCACGGCCTCGTAGAGTTCTCCCCGTCGTTCCATTTTCTCTCCTGGCACCGCGTCCCGCCACTCGCCGTTGCCGTCCTGTCCATTATCGAGGCATACGGCCAATGTCATATTTTCACCCCAAAGCTCAAGAAGCTGTAGCAATGTCAACCAGCGACCATCATGTCCAGGACGAGGTGCTGCGGCACAGCCTCGAAAACCCTGAGGATTTCTGGCGTCATCAAGCCGAGCACCTCCATTGGCACAAGAAGTTTTCCTCCACACTCCAGCTGACGCAAAAAACTTTGAAGAGCGGCATCACCCATGACAGCTGGGAGTGGTTCCCTGATGGCGAAATATCTACCTGCTACAACTGCGTGGATCGCCATGTTCTGGATGGCCATGGCGATTACCCCGCTATTTACTTTGATAGCCCCGTTACCAATACCAAGGAGACATACACCTATCGACGGCTACTTGATGAGGTTGAGGTTCTCGCCGGGGCTCTCAGAGAGCAGGGCGTGAAAAAGGGCGACGTTGTGATGCTTTATAGTGAGTGGTGCAATATAGTCTGTAATCACCGATTGAAATCCTAACAAAGGACAGTGCCCATGATTCCATCCGCTCTGATTGGTATCCTTGCGATCAACCGGCTCGGTGCTATTCACTCTATCGTGTTTGGTGGATTTGCACCCTTGGCTCTATCGCAGCGAATTGACTCGTGCAAGCCTGCTGCTATCTTGACAGCCTCATGTGGTATCGACGGAAACAAGCCTCCTATCGTTTACCGTCCCCTTGTTGAGGAAGCCATCTCACTCTCTTCTCACAAACCAAGCAAGACTATCGTCTGGCAACGCGATCAGCATCAATGGGGCCCTCTTGATAGCAATAACGGCCAGCTGAACTGGCAGGACGTTGTGAAGAGTGCTCGAGATCGCAACATCAGAGCTGAGTGCGTCCCAGTCAAGAGTACAGATCCAGTCTACATCATCCATACCTCGGGCACTACTGGTACTCCCAAGGGTGTCCTACGCGATGCTGGTGGGCACGCCGTCGGCCTCCACCTCTCTATCAGCTACCTTTTCAATATCCATGGACCCGGCTGCGTTTCATTCACAGCTTCTGATATTGGGTGGATCGTCGGCCACTCTTACATCGTGTATGGACCTCTCCTGACCGGTGCTGCCACAGTACTTTATGAGGGTAAGCCGATCGGCACCCCTGATGCGTCCGCCTTCTGGCGTATTGTGGAAGAATACAAAGTCAATACAATGTTCACCGCGCCAACGGCCCTTCGCGCCATCAAGCGTGATGACCCTGAGAATGGCTTCTTCAACGAGTTTGGCAAGCGAGGCGGTCTCAAGTCTCTCAAAGCCCTCTTTCTCGCTGGCGAGCGATCAGAACCGACCCTCATCCAAATGTATCAGGAGCTCATTGCAGAGCACGGCGCATACGATGCCCATGTAATTGACAACTGGTGGTCCACGGAGGTTGGATCTCCCATCACTGGTCGTGCTCTCGTCCCTCATGCTGGCAAGCATAGGAAAACGGATGTTCGCGATCATCCGCCGGCCCACCTGAAGCCTGGCAGTGCTGGCAAGGCTATGCCCGGATTTGACGTAAGAATCGTGGACGATCAAGGAAATGAAGTTGAGAGAGGATCGATGGGCAACATCGTTCTCGCCATGCCTTTAGCCCCAACTGGCTTCCGGACTTTGTGGCAAGACGAGGAGCGTTTCTGGAAGGGATACCTGAAGAGATTCCAGGGCAAGTGGATGGACACTGGCGACTCCGGTTGGATTGATCAGCAAGGTTACATTCATGTGATGAGCCGCAACGACGATGTCCTCAATGTGAGTGCACATCGTCTGTCCAGTGGTAAGTTACCTGTCTCCCGTTCCTCGTCTCATTCTGCAGTGCCTCTTTATCTTGGTTTGGGACTACCTTGGGCTTGGCTATCTTTCAGGACCATTCGCCATGGTTTATCCTCAATATCTAATTTACTGATTTTCTCGTTGCAGGCTCTATCGAACAAGCCATTGCTTCTCACCCACTCATCGCTGAATCTTGTATTGTGGGAATACCTGACTCACTAAAGGGCCAAGTGCCTTTCGCTTTCATCACCCTATCCACACCAGATCACCCATCATCGGCTCTGCCTGATAAACAAATCGAAGCTGAGCTTCAAAACCTCGTCCGCAGTCAGGTAGGACCTATCGCGACTCTTGGTGGCATTATCCAAGGCAAAGGAATGATTCCCAAGACAAGATCTGGCAAAATGCTACGGCGTGTGCTCAGGGAGATGGTTGAAAACGCTGTCCACGGAGAACTGGCTAAGGAGGTGTCGGTACCCAGCACCATCGAAGACACCTCGACCTTGGACGTCGCTAAAGCTAAAATTGCAGAGTACTTTGAGCTCAGAGGCTCAAAGCATGGCGACGTGGAAGGTATGATCAAAGCCAGGCTTTAAGCCACTGAGCTGTTTAATGATTCATGGGGGGGCCTTGAATGTTGAAAGAGATCACACATATCAGGATTGAAGAGGCACATGTGGAAATGACAGTTTACGTGGAGGAGATAGTTGCAGCCATTGATTTTCTTTTGTTTAGCGTCGTCGTTACGAGGCTGAAGACTAGTCTATCCTTTGACACAGTAGTTCTGACATTTCAATATAAAGAATGATCTCACATTTTGAAGACCATCAACCAGTATGATATAAAAGCTCCGCCCTGACCCGTACGTGTAATTGTCTAGGTGTCTAGGCAGTTGTAGAAATAGATTATTGGCAAATCAAGCCTGAGACCCTGTCTCGAAGCCACTGAAGCACGCCACAGCGACTGCCACTTCTTCTTCAAAGCATGTTCCTCATATGTCTCAGATTTTTTTTCAGCCATCATATCGTCCCCATGCGGACCTTAGCCCTGGTTCTCATAGCGGCAAAATATTACCGTGCTCAAGAAGTCGTGTATATTGCACTTGTGTCTCCCATAGCAGTACACGGGGGGAGGAGGAGAAAGAAATTCTCGGAGCCCAACCCCAGCCCGCTCGTTTCCTCTCTTCTTCCCCTTTTGTTCCTTTTTGCCGCTGCCCCTTCGTATTGCGAATTTGGTGTTACCAGAGATATCCCACTCTTTCCGTCATCACACGACCTGCCCTGCCCTGCCCCTCCCCCAGCCTCCCCAGCCAGAAAAACAAAGA
This sequence comes from Mariannaea sp. PMI_226, assembly GCA_024336345.1. NCBI lineage: Eukaryota > Fungi > Ascomycota > Sordariomycetes > Hypocreales > Nectriaceae > Mariannaea > Mariannaea sp. PMI_226. Next base: position 1,647,020 of record JANFOG010000005.1, read on the forward strand.
GGGAGTTTTTCTGACCAAATTTTTCAGGTCTCGGAATAGTTTGCCAGTGGGGGAAGTGGTACATGAAAGAAAAGTGAAATGGAGACCTGTTTGTGCTATCACGAGGAGGGGGGGCGTGTGTTCGGACTTGATCCTTTTTCACAAATAGGAGACCTGAACAAAACCCCCAAGGGCGGTGAGACAAAAGCAAATTTCGAGGCACTCTTGGGGGTGGTGCTTGATTCGAGGGGTAGTGTTGCCTCTCTTGTACGATAGAGTAGGTAAGAGAGAGAGAGAAGGGGAGGTGGGGGGAGGGGGCCAAGGGGGTTAGATACGGGTATGGCAAGCGTCGCACTTTGTTGATTGGGCTTTTTGATTTTGAAAGAGTCTGAAGGGTTTCAGGAGGTAGGGAAGAGTGTGGGTATGTCATGTGTTGCTCGAAGTTCCGGAGAAGGATTAGTCCCTGGAGAAGGCGGTTCTTGTAGGAACGAATAGGATCATGAACAATTGTTCAGCTGTGCAACTTTGTAGCTTCCGGGACACGAGGGATACGCCCTTTGGGGGTTCCATTGTCTTACCTTCGGGGGCAGGGGAGGCGGCTGGAAACGGATATTCTGGCGGTGAGATGAGGAAAACAAAAACACAAGAAAAAAATCAAGTCAGGGATTCTATCTCTCTGAGCAGAGAGCAACGTCTAACTTCATACAGAGAAACAATCTCCATAGCGCCCGTGAGGGCCATGTTCTACCACAAAAGTGTACTTCTTCTATATCTGCTCACATGTAGTTGAATCTGAAAGAGCCTTCCCATTTGATCCATAATCCCCGATGCAGAATGTTGTGCTGGTGATTGTGTGACAGACGCCAGAATAAACAAAAGAAAGTTTCGTCTTATATGTCATGCGATCGTATCCATGAACCCACATCAGTTCTCGTTCATGGCCGCCCCTTATTTTCGTTTCGTTTCGTTTCATAACTGCATGAAGCGCCAAGCAATGGCACAGTAAGAAAGTTTTGTTCATCGGGAGTGGCCGAGTATCAGACATCAGATGTCTTTTGAGAAAACATCCCGTAGACGCTTCCCTGATTCTTCGCGGCAATCTTGGTACTTGGAAAACGAGCCTCTGGCAGTCTCTTGCCGACTTTGAGACTTTCAAGAACCCTAACTCGGCGCCGAGGTTAGCCGTTTTGTCAGCGTTTCCCTGAGATATTGGGAGGCAGGGTAGTTGGTAACGTTATCCCGTGCCTTCATTGTGCCCAAATGGAATGCAGAAGCAGAAAGGAGCAGTTCACTACTACTCACCATTCAACACCGACAAACTTGACTCCAGCACCTCTGACCTTCTTAATTTCCTTGTCCAACTTTCCTCCAGCCAACCCTATTCCACCGGTAGCAGGTTGACCAAGAATGACGTGCGTGACCCGCCTGCGTCCAAGATGCAGCGACATTTGAGCACCATTCTCTGTAAGAATGTGCTTGAGCTTGTGGTCTGATACAAGGGGAAAGGTGCTCCCATTGACGAAGATGACCAAGCCATCGAAGATCTTCCTGGTGTCTCTGCCCTGTTCCCGTTCCTCATCTTCCCGACGTCGCTTCTCCGTTAGAGCATCCTCGTTGGTCAGTCCTCTCCCGTCTCCGCTGACAAGGCTGTCATGGTTGCTTCCAGACACTTTCTTTCCTAGACTCTCCTGCATCTTCCCGGGCTGCACAAGCATGTCCATGACGCTCCTCTTTGCCCGTTCCCTCACATTCTTGGGGACTACGGTCTTGTGCTTTTCACTCCAATCCTCGGATCCGGCACCCCAGGTGTCGCTAAGCCGCTCGCCGCCGAAAGCACCCCCGCCGAACTGGCTATTGAGCTTGCGGTTGCGCGACTCGCGCCATCCGGTGCCCGGGTTGTTCTCCGGCCGCTGATGGCCAGTCGAGGACGAGTTCCACGGGTCAAATTTAGCTCCGTAAACAGGCTGTGCCGCATATTCCGGGTGAGGCTGCTGTCTGCTTGGTGGTGATGGTGGTGGTGCTGACTGTGGTGGTCGCATTGTCGTGCCCCTGTCGTGTGTCCTTTTTTTGCTTTTTTTGCGGCTTTGTTTGTCCCTCAATTTACTGTTCCCTGTTTCGGCTCTGACTCGTGAAAATGAGATAAATAGGGTGTTTGTGTATATGGTCAAGGTGGTGAAGATGATCTGGGTCTACACATATTGCCGCTGAACAAAACAAGTTCACGATTCAATGGCGAGAGTTGTCCTCGAGGTTACCGAGGCAATTATGGCCCTTTCAGGCCTCCTTCCATTGACAGAGTCGCCCGACATCGTCTGACCTAAGGCGGTAATTTGACTCTAAATTCCCACTCTTTTTTTTTTACTGGGTCGCGTGGCGCGTGCGAGAGACAAGAGACAAGTCGGGGGAGGTTCATCCAAGGAACGCGAAGTCACATGAGCGCGATCAAAGGCCCTCGCTTTCTCCCTTTTGCTATTCGCCCAATCGTCCAATCGCCCCTATCGCCCTACCCTAGACTCATGTGCTTTCGTAGTTACCGGCCTTCGTGGTCGCTTTTGGGAGTTTTGTCATTCGGTTCATCCTTCATCCTTCCATGAAAGTATCCTAATTGATATTATTAGCTTAGCTACCTATCTTACAGACATACCTACCTTACCCAGGCGTGATAATAGAGACCCCCCTTACTTCCCCCTACTTGATTATCCTACAAGTACGAGGTTGGGGTAGGATTCCTATGACGTACTTGTTGCTTTGACCTGATGGCATATTCTAATCAATTTGGCCATTGCAATTTAGCAGTACATCACAAGCAGATCCGCATGCACATATCTCGTGTAACGGACAAGGCCTCGGCTCCCAGTTTTTACCAGCAACCCGCAACATGCCCAGGACACTAGACAGATCATCTACAGTACTTCATATCCGAGACCCCTGGTTCCAGGAGCAACTGTACGGCACGAAAGTGAGTGCACACTCTCCACAACCCCCCGCCACCCCTCCATATACTTCCAACACGGTCGAGCTGCATGCAAGAGAGGAGGCGGCTTGCTTGCTGCAATCATGATGCGCATCACTCGGGCATATTAGGCGAGGTCCTCCAGAAGCAAGGGGAGAACCCAAATCCCGGGCAAAGATAAACGTTGAAACAAGCAAAAGGTGGTGCTGGCGAAAGCGAGCCAAGGCGGCGCGTCGATGCGAGTGCATGGCCCGTCAGCCTTGTTGGCCTATTGCATAGTCACTGCCTTCATGTTCGCAGCAGAATACCGCATCTTTGAAAAGCACAGACATGCTCACGCCCCCCCTTCTTTGCGCACCTCAGACAAAGACCACATGGGCAGCCAGACAGGCAGATGGGCGGCAGATGGGCGGCAGCAGAATCTCATAATTTCCTTCTCATGCGGGCACATGAAAGCGGCAATATTGCGTACTATACATACAACACATTGAACACATACACACAAACAAATACCCCAGTACAGCCATAGTTACTATACTGTAGTTCCGACTGCACAGTACTTGCACTATGACCGGCATCGCACCAGATGTTGTAGAAAATATCACCGAGGACGCACCAGAATGCGTCAGCAAGGCTATGTATCAGCATAATCGATACTGAAATCGACACTGGTGCGTAATTGGCCATAAATACTTGGCCTCTACGTACTGGTTTTGTAAACTATTTTCCATTGGAATGCATTATCATCTCACAGAGGCTCTTTGCCGTTTGCATCCTGCACCCGTAGAACAACATACTACGGTACACACAACTATGGTAATTCGCCATCCTCTTTTCTTACCAGCTTACCGCCCGAGCCCCCAAATTCAGCACTCAGCTCGGCCCAGTGGAAGAAATTACACTAATGCCTTACTCGCTCACGGCACACGGCACAAGGCATGAGCCGCTTGAATCACTCCCCCAAAGACCAAACGCGTGAAGAACAAACCAACATTGCGATATGCAATCTGTATTTCATCCCAGGTGCGTGGAGCTACCCCAATCACAACCAGCAGATCCTTGCTGCCCAGCCCAGCATCAAATTGATTCCAGGTCATCACAATTATCGGGTCGATGTACTTGGGTCCTGCCGAAGCCCCCTCCCGACTATGCTCGTTCGCTGACGCAATCTCGCCGTTGACATTTTCTCGACAAATGGCGTGCAAGCGTAGCCTTGCTGCCAAATCATTCAGCCAGCCATTCGATCCTCATCGCTTGCAGCCATTGATTGGCACAAGTCCGAAGGTCCCTAGACTACAAAGCAGAGCAATATAATTTGTATAGCATCATCTATCCGTATCTTACTCCCTGATCGCATGGGAAATCATCTCACCTTTTGTGAACGGACCTCCTCCTCCTCCTCCTCCACCACCACCACCACCACCACCACCACCACCATCTCATCCTGCCTCTACCTCTCTGCCTCTGTACGATGGTATCTGCTGTCTCTGCTTTCCCCCAAGCCACAAGCCAAAGTGATACGCACGCCCCTCCACCCCTGTTCCTGGCTATTCCCTTCGCCCACCTACCTGTCCGAGTACTAAATGGCATCTGCCGTCATGTTTTTCTTTCTTGGCCGCCCACCGCGCCCACAAACAAGGACTGAGAGCTGATATCAATACTGTAGCAGAGTACCTAGGTACGTACTCTGACTGGCATTAAACTTGCCCCTCCGCCGCCCAGGACAAAGTACAAAGTACAGTAAGGAGTACCCCGTGGCAAAATCAGGCTCACAAGAAAGAGAGAAAAAAATATGTCGTCTCACCAGTTTGCTGGCTGGGATGGCTGCTACCCACACTCCACTCTTTTCCATCAGGGCACCAGCTCCAGCACCACCTTGCTCAGCACATATGCGGATCATACCTGCAGCTCGCACCCCATTTGACTGATTTCTGAGCTTTGTTGCCCTACCGATTTCGTACCCGAAATCCCCTGAAGTGAGGATAAGTTGAGCAGCGGATTGCCGCTGCTAAGTGGACTTTGCATTTGTCGGTTACATGGAGCATGCAACCTGACCAGGTCCCAGGCGGAGTCTTGAATGTTTTTGACATGCCATGATCACGGCAGAGGAGTAAATCAAAGGCGGGGGATACGGGCAATTTTGTTCACCATTGTCTATCCATTGCGGTTTTTGACTGTACTCCCCTTAAACTTGCTTGTCCATTCTACTACCACGTCCTCTAGTCATTCTGATCCTTGGCCTGAATATAGAAAAGGCATTAGCATGTGTTGGCAGTCCGCCAGCAACAACTCCGGTCCTCCAACACTGGTACGTTAGAAATGGCGAATAAAATAATTATACGCCCCCAAGGCAGCAACCCATCCCCAGGCTGTTCCAGGGGACCTTCGAGTTTCTTCTCATTATACATATTCGTGCATATGTACGAGTCGGTACCTACTGAAGAATGGCGCCCCGTACATTAGTTGGCCGCCATGACAGGTGGATCACAGACCATGACTTCGTTTCCCCTCCTTTCCCGAGCTGCGCGCTGCTGTGCGGGAAGGCTAATGTAAGCTAGATCCTCGCGTCTTCTTCTTCAACGTTGCTCTCAGCCCAACATCTTTTCGTTTTTTCCTTTGTCTTTTTTAGCGTTGCTCTTTCTTTCCGTGTACCGAGCGTAGACATGCAATAACTGATTGCTAGCCTTGATAATTCACGATAATTGCATAGACACTCTTGTCCAAAGTTCGCCTGCCTCGCCCATTTTCAATTTTATCAACGAGAAATCCTGCAATATTGGCGGGAGCGGCCCGGGTGATACAACCCAAAGTCGCCCGTGGTTGCGAATCCCTCGTGGTCTCGTACCAGCCCAGTGCGGAGTACATGATGCAGTCGAAGAGCCTGGCATGCTGACAGGGAGCAAAAGCCGCCGATAGTCTGTGGCTGCTTTCTCTGAGATCTGTTTCGTTGTCGCTCGGCGGAGCCACCGAGTGAGTTGGCAAGGAAGTGGTGTCGTTATCCCCCCCCTCCATGCATGGGCAAGCAAGGGAGGGGTTGTTCTAAGACTAGGTATCTCGAACACACCCATCAGCAGGTACCTACTTACAGCCTGAGGAGTAGCGGTGAGAGTGACACTAGCCCCCAATGAGTTCGATTCGGGGCCCGAGAGGAAAAAAAGAACGAGCGGATGTTTACAGAGCATCTGGTGGCTTGTCTCCTGGTGCCAGAATTGCAAGTTCGTTATTGACAATTGAGCGAATGTTCGAGAGAGGATACTGGTTTGGATACGCATACGTTCAGGAACCAATTTGATGTTGGAAGAAGCGAGATGCACATGCAAGCATCAATCAGATCTAGGACAAGCGCAACCATGGCGGGACAGCACAGGAGCGCACTAGGCGCTGCCAGATCGCATCTGGGGGTGAGAAACCGCAGCGGCAGTATGTGCTCAGAGCCGTGTTTGGGTGATGGGTATGTGTGTGTGTGTGTGTGTGTGTGTATGCGTGCGTGTGAATGGCCTAGAACTTTCGTACTGTACGGAGTAAGACGCTGAATGGAATATCCCCGGAGCTGGCGAGTTGTTTCTGACTAGAGGTGGACCAGTGATGATAGTTGCCCCCAACCCTTTGTTGACGAAGAGCAATTATGACAATCGTGGGAGTTGTGGGAGCCATGGAACGGACGCACCTCGCCTAGCGCCAAATGCAACACCATTCCCCGGTTTAGCAACGGCTTCACCCACCAGCGTCCGATGTGAGGCGGACCGTTGTTCACGGCATGTGCTCACATGCACAGCAAACCAGCGGATAAGTGAGCTTTGTTTGTTGTGCGTTGGCACCAGACTTTGACGATTGACCATTTTCACAACAGAGTGGCCCCTAAGGCGCCATCAAATCAATTATTTGATGTGGCATTGATGGAAACCCAATGCAGACCTTGTCCGAGAACTCGTCAGGTTGTCTCATGCTCACTCCCCAAGCCATCGGACAACGAGCCCGGTCACGGAAGGATGAGTTGATAATACTGGAGAGATAGACAGTTCGACCCAACCCCCTGCTATTCGTAAGTTCAACAAACTCAATAACCTGAGGAACCAACAACCAATGGAATTGCAAGAAGCTGAAGACTTCGGGTCCTGCTTGTTGGGGGTGGTTGCTTTGCTGGCGGTCCTGGCGGTCCTGACGAGGACGTGGTGGTGGGCGTACCAACAGACGTGGTGGGCGCTCATTGGGTTGCTTCGAAGTCAGCGGCCGGCCTAGTGTCATTACCAACAAACCAGCCCGGGCCTCAGACGACGGCTGATAAAGTCGGGTACGGAGGTACGCGGACAGAGGATTTCTCAGGTTGTCCTCAATCTTACGGAACCTCTGCTCGCCGATGTATCGTTATGCCGTTTACGAGCGAGCTGTTTTCTGGTCTTCATTTTCGGGCTAGCCAATGGCCTCGGGTCAAGCTATGGGGAGTTGGTCATTTTCCGAAGCCCCCGCTATGCTGTCATATGGGGAGGTAAGTACGAAAGCATCTTTCTAGCCAAATGCCTACTTAGCAAACCCGAAATCTGAGTATATCTGCCATATTTCAGAGTGCTGATTGTTGGTTGTGATTGTGTTATCGATGGGAACTTTTGTGACCTCAAGCCTTCTGTCCCATCCGTACCGTGTCCATCTCGCATCTGACAGCGAGACGAACGGGTAGACTAACGCCAGCATCTCCACCTTCAAGCGAAGGCACCATGCTCTCGCCAGCCTGCTAGAAGGCGGAGGCTTGGTAGGGAAAAGTGGCAACTTGGATGGGCAACGCCTTGACCTTCCGATCCCCCACGACATATGGGATAAGGAAATCGGCCGAAGCCAGCGATGGTTGGCCGGCTGTGAGCAGAAGAGGCCAGGGCGTGGAGGACCGGGATCCATGAAACGTCCAAAACAGGCCCTTGCCCACTCTTCCCGATTCCACTGCACCTCTCATTGGTCATGTTCTCAACTTGCACTACATAGCCGCTGTGCAGGTCATGCAAGTGCTCAAGCCAACATGATCCCCCTCTATCCCTGTCACCGGCTGCAGGGACTCAAGACCAGAAGCACAGAAGGATGATGCGGAGCAATCGAAGCTCAGCCCTCCCAGGGTGTGCAGACGACAAGGACATGGGAAGAGCGGATGATGAGGAAAGAGAGACACTTGGATTTCCTCATATCATTATAAGAATAACAATAATCAAGTAAAGTTGCGGATCTTAGCGGCTTCGGCTTGAGCGGGGTCAAGCCGTTCGTATCCGGGTTTGTTGTTTATTGAAGCTGGTATAAGAAAAAAAAAACTAATTATTTTTTCAAAAAAAAAAGGGTGTTAGGTGGCAGAATGAATTATACATTCTCCACCTGATTATTAGCATCCGAAACTTGGGCGTTCGATGTCTATTATGTATTTTGACCGGCCAGCTGGGCTCTGACCTGTCCCTTCAAAGTGGCAGGCCTTGACCAAATCTTCTGGTAACTTGGTGCGTCAGTTTTGTCTTGAGAGCCTTCCGCGATGCCGAATTTCTGGCCCAACGATCAGTTGCACTGCAACCACATACTGGCACCACCTCTAGGTTTGGTTAATGCGTTTATGTTAATTTGTAGATATTCCCTTGTTTCTACCTTGGGGAATTAATTTCGAAGCTATTGTGCTGTCTCAAATCATTGACCCTTACACCGTCCCAACCTGACGCATCATGTGCAAGAGCATGAAGGCTCTGTGTTGTCTAAGGGGGCAGGGTCTATGAGAAGGTATCATGAACTTGAATCAAGAGGCATTGTATGGCAACGAACGAACCTTGTTACGTCTTGAAGACCTGGGTCGCTGCTGTCAGAAAGGCCCTAAGCCGAGTTTCGTTCTGGTTCGGCGCACCATTATAAAGCTAGGCTCCATCGTCAAGCCGCTAATGTTTGCTAAGATGAATTCTCCAAGGCCACCATGATACGATGGCGGTTGTAAGAAAAATAAAAGTGCTTCTGTCTGTAGAAATTGCCTAGGTTCTGCGATATGTCAGAACCATGGTCAATAGAACAAGTTCGGCGTGCAGGCATAACCGACCATCATGGGACAACGGATTGGTGAGACGCACAAGCAATCCGAGCTATCAAGTGGGGACGGCCTGGCCATTCAAGCGGTCAAAAGGGCACCGAGGCCGGGCTGGACCGGACCCGAGCCGGACTCTTGTCTCGCCCTAAGACATTCTGTGTCATGATGGACTGTTCCGGGTGAGACAAGGAGCCTAGATCGAGGGCCATGAGAGGCTTCTCGAGAAATCGGGTCAACAATGTGGCTGACCATGTGTCCCCATTGAAACGTGTTGGGCAAACCGTCACAGCCAGTTGGGGGTGGCCAGCTGTCAAGCCCTTCGGCCACGCAAGGCCAACGGGCGCTTGAGCTGGCAGATTTGTGCGGCTGATCTCGATAACAAGCGATTTCGGGTGCATAATGTGCTATGTAGTAGACGATGCCGTGTACTGAGAATAAATTAAACTCATTTTTAGTTCTTGATTCAAAAGATCATATCCATCACAATTCCAGATGACCACCTGTATTTGATCCTTCACCTGATGGTTCGGGAACTTCTTGGGATATAAAGATGACGCACAAGGTGCTCGGCGAGTTTCGCTCAACATCATGGTCTAGGTAATTAGTTCGTATGCCCGCGAATGAACCAAAGGGAGGAGCAGCTCGTGAGAAGCCGTCATCGCCGGCCGGTAACTAGCTGGGTTCAGCATGGGTGACTTGTAGGGCTAGGGTCATAGTGAGGGCGAGGGTGGCTGGGTTCCCTTGATGCTGCCGCGGTGGTCGAGCCAGGGTGGTACCGGTCACGGAGTCAGCTACTTGGTGTCGGTTCAAGGGCCATTCGCCTCCCACAGTGCGCGTGTTCCATGGCCTTCGTCAATTAAATGTCCACGGACCGGGAATTGGCCATTCCTGGACGAACTTGCGAAATTTTCTGACGAGCATTCGGTTTTCATTTGGTTTCGATGGTTTCGTTTTTACTCGGCTTGTAGCGGTATCTGTGCTATTGGGCTGGAAAAGAAGGTGTAAATAGAAGGTGCAAATTTGGACTGGTGCGTTTGCACTGTCTCTATTGTGTCGCTGGCATGTTTGTGGTGAGTGCTCCTACTTACCCAGCTGTTCCCAGAAAAAGGCAGGCGCCACTACTTCAATACGACACTTGAGGGTTCAGCTGTCAAACATTTTTCCAACAACGTGAATAAATGGTCAATGACAAATGTACCGACCATGTAAGGCATGGCTCACTTTTGATGCACTCTTTGGCCTCTGGGTACCTGCGTCACCCAATGCAGACGGTCTGAAACTCCTGTTCTGTCTTGTTGCTTCACAGTGTGTATATTTTTGATGCCGTGGTTGCGTAGTTGGTACTCCGTGAACATTGGCTGTTCCCTCTCGTTCCCTCCATCTGCCTTGCCTTTCTTCTTTTCCTTGTCAATGTTTTATGGGTTTGCTTTTTCTCCTACATAGCTGGTCTATAATTTTGTTTCCCTTGTTCAAATTACCTCTTGAAACCATGAAATATTCGCCTCATTACCAGGGAATATGCGAACTAGCTTTCATTTTCTGTACTTTAATATTTTGGGTTGTCTTTCTCCCACGCCTCCGCAGGACAACACTCGGCCGGATGACGAAACATGCTCTAGCTCAAGCGGAATCTTGCATTGGGTGCATGTATGTGCATGGCACATGGCTCCACCGCAGGAGTTCAAATCCTGCGAGTTTGCCTTGTTGAGAAAGAAATGGGGGCCTATCTTTTGTAAAAGTACGGTACCATCGCCATAGCAGGAGACATACGGTGCAACACCTTGCAAAGTCCGGGACCCCGGGAGGAAAACAATCTGATCTCAGGTCTGTGATGGGTCTGTGATGGGGCCATAACTATTCAGGCTCTTTACCCAGCCTTAATGGGATACGCACCGGAAACAAGCTTACCCGTCCATAAAAAAAAAACAAAGCGCGATGCCAGATCTGATTGAACCCCATGCTTCCCGAGAGTAAAGCCCTCAAAGGTGCCTGGTGCTGTCCTGGACATCCGGCCTACGACTCAAATAATCCATGCCGATTGGTGTGATGTCACCTTTTCCTCTCCCTACCTCCACATATATTACTATGTACTTCTCAGTGTTCTCTTTGCCAAAGAGGCTTTCCTTGTGCATCTAAGTTACCTCTTTGCCGCACACCCTCCTGGAAGTGGAACTAGAAGGCGTAGTCTTGCCTTAGTTCCCGCCTTGACGATGTTAGGCAGGTCATGATGTAAAATCCCGAGGGAAGTCTGAATTGGTGTGGCCAGCTTCTGGTGGTTAATAAGCCTGGTGGCTGGTCAATATGACAGAGGGGGTCAGTCAAGCTTCGTGAGAAGGGACGGAAGGCGTGACTCAAGTTACAATCGCAGCAGTTATTTGTTTGGCGTATGATCTCATTCGGTATAGATTTTTGTCTAGTCACCACCCATTTGACAGTAGGATATCTCGGGCTGACATAGCTTAAGGATCTGATGCGGGGCGTGCCCAGCATCATTAATCTCATGTCTGAATTCCAGACCCTATACTCTGCGTGTGCGCAGGCCTCGGGTGCATACGCGAGCCATCGCGCACTACATGAACTTAACCCCCCCTGTGTGGATTCAGATCCGCCTGAAATAGTATCACGGAGAAGATCAACGCTGGGGACTTGGTTGCTTAATGAGAAAGGTACTGCGAGTACTCTAGGCGCATTGTACTCAGGTACATTGAACGATAAATTCTTCTACGCCGTATGAGGGCTACCTGACCAGACCTACTACGACCTATGCGAGTGGGGAAATAACTTTACCATGTATATTGACAAGAGAGCTGATGAGGAATATACTTCGCCGACGCCTGTGGCTATTCAAGGACCTGGCTAACCATAACGTCCGGCGAAATTTCTAGAATCAAGCCGAGCATGTGAGAAGCCGTGATAGTCGACAAAAAAAGCCCTCACATGTAGAGTACTGGTCATTCATTCGTAATTGTTTGGTAAGGTCACCATTAGTTTTTATCGAAAGAGAGCTTGTTCATCAAAGCAGTCCAGGGTATATCCAGTACGTACTTGATTCAGATGATAAAAATGCACAACGTCCGTTCCTCGTGCTTTTGCATTGCACATGCAAAGGAGGGTCCCTGTCGCAGTCACAAAAAGCTCCCAGTGGCACATTATGCACCTTGCATACCCGGTGCCAACGTTGTGCAGGGCAGGGCAGGGCAGGGCAGTCTAAGCATGCGACGGCAGAGGAGGACATCAGATGCTATGCCATGCTAGATGGGCAGCATGAGATCTGCAGAAGGTTGTTAAAATTATACCTGGTGCCCGTCCAGTGGCGCGTACCTGAAGTTTGACCCTACCGGGGAATGGCCAAAGCTTGCATACGTGATAATGATATCACGATATCACGATATCACGACGGCCAGACTCTCAGCCCCAGAATTGCTTTCTCCGACCAGTTACAATCCAAGTCTCTTTAGAAACTTGCGCGAAGTCGGGGCCTAATACACTTCTCTCTCCGAGCAAAGGACCAGACCCCCAGACCCACCACCCACCAACAATCAGCTGCGCCGCGGCGACTTATCATTCCCCAGGGGTGAAATAAAGTCTGCCAACAAGCGGCAACGTACCTTTCGGGGCAACCAACTCTAAGAGGATAGGCAGAGCAGGCACTGTACTGTAGGTCACTATCCGGCAGGTACAGCGGTTCCCCGTGCCAGCTCATGATCGTGTTTGCCACAAGCTGGCAAGACAGAAGAGAGGAGACAAGAAAGCTCTGAAGTGGGCCCCAAAGCTTCAAGATGCATGTGTTGGCTAGTTTTGGTGACCTGATTTGAAGATCTTGGTCCCAAGATCGGGCAAATCAAAACAAATAAAAAACACGACATGACACGACACGACACCATACAACTTAACATAGCCCAGCCCTACGCCCCCTTTACACTTTACCCAGGGTCGAGAGTTTGATGGTTGATGGCAACAACAAAGATGATGAGACAACTCTATCGTCGCATCTCAGTCTGAGCTGCCAGGACTTGCGACCTCTTTCAATTCAAGGTGGTTGGCCGGCCTCAGGACTCAAGATTGGATTTACTATGCATGTGGGTGATGTGGGGGAAGTTGACAGGACAATACTCTTCAGAGGGCAAACGTCAAGTATGACGTACGGAGCATATCGCGGGTAACATGTCATGTCTTGTCTTGTCTTAGGATCAAAGTCGAAGTGGCTGACAAACAATGTGACTTGAAGAGCCTTGATAGGCTCAACCTAAGATCGAATGTGACCAGGAAAAGGAAGCCAGGAAGCCAGGGGTGTGCGGCCCCCCCAAAAAAGAAAACAAATAAAGAGGAGGGAAAAAAAAAGGCCAGAAACTACCTAGGCAAATAGAAGCATGGAGTGGAAGTCAGCTTGCAGGCCGGTCAGGAGCATGGTCGATCCCTTCCCTTGCTGCAGTGTACAAGGTGCATGATGGGCCGAGAGTTTGTTGAGAAAAAAAAAAGGCACAAATTGGGCAATTGATAAAAAAAAAGTCAACCCGCTGGGCGGTAACAAGTGAGACATGGCCAGCCGCCAGTGGTCCATTGAGACCGCCACAACACGCCGCTGGGACCTTCAAGTCTCATGGCCTTCGGAAATAGCAGCTTTCCACTCAGAGGCACTAACTAGTCGCTGGCGCGTTGGCACTGTGTCCACTTAGTCTCTTTGTGCGAGGGTTGCTCGCCTAGCCACAGAAGAGGCAAAAGGGTGGCCGATTGAGAAAGAGCTTGGCCACACGAAGCTACGGGTTACTGCGAGCTGATCTGTGGACAGAGTGGGAGATCTTATTGAGATCAAAGCAAATGAACAATTAAGTCAGCATAGTCTTTATCGTGATAGTTGATTATTGGTCGTGGCACTCCGCATGCATTCCGTCCTCCGTATTGAAAACCGGAAACTCAATCCACGGTCAAAGTCCGCAGACGGGCCATGGGACGGCCAAGGGTCATGGCTCTCCGCACCAGCGGGCGCCGGCCTCGCACGATTGTACCGGAGATCCAACGACCGGGGTTGGAGCTGTCTGAATATTCGCTCAGTCATCCACAATGGAAGCACGAGGAGGTTGGCGGTGACGGGCAGAGACAAGGGAGGGGGAAAGCCCTTGTTCTGGAGTCGAGAAGCACTTTGACTATTGAGCCATTCAATGTACTTTTCGTCCAGGATTTTCCCTGACCAGCAACCGGAAGCGCCATGGTCTCAGTCCTGATTCACTCACTGGTCAACAGATTCGCTACCGAGTTGTCGGCAAGCCCATATCCCAAGGCACAGCCCCTCTTTCATAGTCGCGCATCCGCAAAGATAAACCCGAGCAAGCAAGGGCGCTTCATGCCGCCAGAAGCCTCAAAGTGCCCTGGTTTCAATGAGAAGCCAATCCCGGCCTCCTCTAGTTCTCATAACAGTTTATTGTAGCAAAGACTCGGTAGTTGTACAGAGTACATAGTACGAAACTGACACGATTTTCCTCCCAATAACAACTCTTGCACGATAAGGGTGCTGCAATGCGTTGTATGGTTCGCAGGTGAATCTAGGTCGACTGTAGGAGTCTGAGCTATACGAGGTGACAATGAAGAGAGGCACCATTCCAAGGGACCCAAGTGAATCCAATGCAACACAGCTTGAGAAGCTCGGTCGCTTCAAGCTTAATAAGTACTTCGGAGGAAGAAATTCAGTGACGAGAAGCTTCAACCATCAAGTAAAGGAGGATTGTGGAGCGGTGGTGAGAGAAGACGTGGAAGGAGGAGGGCCCATGTCAATGAACTGCCGTGCCGCAAAATACAAAATTGGTGGACGGAACCGCATCTTTCTCTTCAACTCAGTGCCTCCAACAAGACGTCTTCCGAGGGAAATAAATTCATGAACGAATAGAAACGATAACACGACACGATACCACACGACACAGCAGAAACCACAACACACAACATGCACGACACTACGCGACACATAATACACACACAACACCACAACACAACGCAACGCAACCTCCCGCACGCGCGAGACGCCGAGCAGAAGAGGCCGCAGGGCTAGCTATTACAAGGGTCAGTCAGGAAAAAGCAAATAAAGAACAAAAGAGAAAAATGGACAAGAAAAAAAAGGGTCAACCACCAACACCAGCCCCGGCAGGCTCCCCAGCTCGCTGGCCCACCACGTACTATGGGTGTCCTAGCAAGCGCGTGGCATGCACACATACGCACACACACACACACACACCGAGAATGATCATGAAGCACTGGATATAGTTTTCAGAGAAATGGGTCTTGAAAGATGTGCTGTTGCAGTGCTGGCGCGAATTGAACATGAGCGGAGCGCCCGGGGGGAGGGAATCCAGCATTCATCGCTCCCGCCCGGCCCCAGTCGACCAGCCCCCTGGTCTTCTCCCCTGCGTGGTGTGTGGCCCAGCTGTGATCCAGTGGCTATCGTAGTGCTCTTCAATGGTCTTGGATGAGGAGATCTCCCCTGGCTCCCTTGAACAGGCTCTTGATGGTTCTGAACGGGCCTACAACACAGGGGGCCTCGCCGCCAGCACCAGTCAGCCAGCACCAAGCGCCAGCGCCGAGCGCCAGCGTCCGCCAGAAGCCATAACCCCCAATCCCCAATTCGCATCTCTCCCCATCACCCCCCCATGATCACCGTCTCCGCCTGGTACGACCATGTTCCACCCACCCCGCTGAAAACCCCCTGTTGACACACCCTCGGCACCACCCACCATTGCATCTGCGGAAGCTGTTTGGTCCATGGTGCCTAAGGCATTTCTGGCCTGTTTCTTGCTTGGCGGAGAGAGAAGAGGAAAGAGAGTGGACGGGGAGAGCAATACAAATGAGAGACAGGGAGAGAGGCACACACATGGAGGGAAGGAAAAGAAAAACAAAAAACAAGAGGTAGCACGGAAGATAGAAGAAAAGCCAGAAAAAGATGGCACCAACTTGGCTCTGGCCCATGCGCTAACTGGTGAGCGAGCAGTGCGCGCCGTGCCCGATTGTGGGGCTTTACATAGAGAGGAGAGGAAGAAGGGCGGCAGAGGCACACAAGCAAGTGCTGTGGCTAAGAGGGCTTGGTAATGGAGTCATGGATGGAAGGCTTTGGACTTCAGTATTGGGCCTTTTATTTGCTTTTCGAACCCTGTCCTGCTAAACGCTAAACATGGGAGAGAAAAAGATAAGAAGAGAAGGTTAGGCTGTCTTGGGGCGAATGATGACGGATTGATGAGCTGTGATAGTTTGGGCTCAACAGAAAGTCGCAGTCAATATTCTTGAGGAGGGGCAGATAGAGCGAAAAACAATTGACTGAGCAGGAGGAATAAAGTACTCCGTATGGCACCTGTAATTTTTTTTGAGTTGGGGGGCGTGGCTAAGGGGACCTAGATTCTTCTCCTGTCCTCTGGCCAGAAATAAAAAAAAAAGTCTACCGGTCTGAACCCAGGACATAATTGAGTCCAAGTACCCTTGGTCTCGGAACATGATCATTGTTTGGGATTTGAAGAAAGTTTGAAGATGAAGTAAAGATTCAGGGATGAAGAATATAAAGAGAGTCGTTGGGGCCGAGATCTGGTCATTTCCAATCCTATCTTATCCTATACTATCCTACACTGCCTTTGAGTGGCGTAACAGACAACGTCGATGAGAATGACAATTATCTAAGGTGCAAAAGATACAGTAGATCAGAGCCGAACAAAAAAGCTTGAGGTTGGATAACCAGAAAGGTGAGAGCCACTAAACAAATGTTTCCCATCTCCTTGTTCCCTGTTCCCCTTGCCTTCCCTTGAGCTGGCTTCCCTTGCCTGTTCCGCTTCCCCTACCGTGGACCGTGGGCCGTGGGCCATGGGGCTGCGGACTGTGGACGACTGTGGGCTGTGGATCCCTTCCAGTCCCTCTCCAACCCTCTTCCCGCGCTCTCTTTCGCTCTTTCTCAGTTGCTTTGCCTCCTCGCCTCTGGTCTCGCTCGTTCTCCGTTTGCGCTCCCCTCTCCCTCTCTCCCTCCTTGCCCTCTCTCCCAGCCCGTTCCCTATCTAGACTCCTCTCTTTTGCTCATCCCACTCCCAAGATCCCAGCTAGCCTCACCCTCCCAAGTCGTTCCCTGCAACTAGGACCCGTTGACCATCTACGTACAGAGTACCGTGCCCGTAGTTACCTGCCTCTCACCACCACCCACCACCACCACCAAAAACATAACCTTCCCCAGAGAGGCACTTCTTCGACTTTTTCTTCCGTCTTCACGACTCCACCGACCTCCTCATTTTTCCTTATCCTTTCCCTCGTCCCTGAGGCTCTCGAGGAAGGTAAGTACTGGCCGTGTCTGTGCTTTCTTATCCCCGGCCTCCTCCTCTTCTTCTTCTTTCCCAAACTTGCAAACCTGCCTCGCATAATTCACACCTTCTTTCCTTTCTTCTGCTTCTCTGCGCAACATCTCATCGTCCCTTGTCCCCTCCTCCGCCCCGATCTCCAACGCAGCTAATCCTTCTGCATTGCAGTAGCGGGTGACCACCCCCCGACG
This sequence comes from Mariannaea sp. PMI_226, assembly GCA_024336345.1. Taxonomy (NCBI): domain Eukaryota; kingdom Fungi; phylum Ascomycota; class Sordariomycetes; order Hypocreales; family Nectriaceae; genus Mariannaea; species Mariannaea sp. PMI_226. The sequence continues at coordinate 1,664,492 of JANFOG010000005.1, forward strand.
CCAGAAAAAGACAAGAAAAGTCCAATCCCCAAACACTGGCAGCTGTTTGCATGCGACTGTTCGTCCCGACAGCACCTCAACTTCTTCCATCCATATTGACTTAACCCCTCCTGCCCCCCTCCAAATACTTGCATTCTTTCTTTCTTTCTCTCTCTCTCTCTCTCTCCCCTTCACGCCCGTTCCCCCCTCCCTCTCTTGAAGCAGCCGTAGGCGATAGGCAAGAGAACAGGTACCGAATATTGCTGCCATCCTGACTCACATCCACGCCTTCGCCCTGCCGTTTGTGGTTGTCTCCTGTTCTCGCTCACTCCTGTTGCTCTGCTCTGCAACCAAACTCCTGGCTTCCCGTCGGCACTCGCTTTGGCAATTAGCCCTTCTCTGCCCCAGCCCCTCGTTGGATGTCACGCCTGAGACGATTGATTCTTCTTAATGCCCTGTTACGATTAGTACGCCACTGAACGAGCCGCGCCTTGAAAATTGTTTCCCTCCGTATCCGCGTCCCAAGTTCTCTCCCATCAACACAAAACAGTGGTTACTCCAGATCTTACCATATCTATTCTGAGTCATTTGCTCTTTGCCATTCTGCGAGCATCACTCCCCGCCAAATCCCATCCTTCCAGCTCGGTTTGCTCCTGTCCTCGTCGGGACACGAGCCAGAACCGCTTTGCGCACCAGTCGGTCGGTAGCGCAGTCCGTCTCTGAGGTCGGCCAGATCCGTCCTCCTTAAGGATTTAAAAAATACCGAAAAGCTGGATTTGCCATCGATCTCTGAAGTGCAGACCCGGGGTCCGTCCGACGTACCGTACTTCAACGCTCACGCCGCCCAGCGCTCGTATATGAGTAGCGAGAGACTGCCCTCTCTGCCACTTCCTCCGCCGGGTCAGGCCTATTCCTCAGGTACATCGTCGCCTCGGGTCGGCTCCATTGCCTCCAACGTCTCCCACTCGGGCTCCCAGTCTTCTTTCACCTCGGCTGCTTCCTCTCACGGGCCGAAGACTCCTTCGCCGACACTACCAGCCAACGCGATTACAGGCCCCTCAACCACCATTGCCAGCTACGACGCCATGAACCAGACTGGCGCCGAAATGTATTATTCTCAGCAGCACATGTCTGCTCCGCAAAACGCCACTCCTCAAACCGTCACTTCTGCTGGAGCAATGGGCCATTACTCTCACCAGCAGCCGCCCTTGATGCAACCTGGTGCTCAGTACTCGGCACCTGCACCATACAGCCAGTACGGCTATGGCAATGGTCTGACCTCGCCTCCAACTGCACCCCCTTCTGTGTCGAATACTATGAGCGCTCAAACTGTTCTTCCTCTGCCGGGTGTCGGCGGCCAGGGAGCCATGCAGAGCGGCTTCCAGGGGTTTGACACCACTGGCCAGCATCCCCCACCCGGAATGAAGCCTCGTGTGACAGCCACTCTTTGGGAGGACGAAGGTAGCCTTTGCTTCCAAGTTGAGGCACGAGGTATTTGCGTTGCCAGACGAGAGGGTAGGTTCTTCATCGCATCACTCGATGATTCTGAGCTGACTGGTTTTCAGATAACCATATGATTAACGGAACAAAGCTTCTGAATGTAGCGGGCATGACCCGTGGCCGTCGTGACGGTATTTTGAAGAGCGAAAAAGTCCGACACGTCGTCAAGATCGGACCCATGCACTTAAAGGGCGTCTGGTATGTGATTTTTGTGGTTCGGAAAATCACATGAAGTCGTCGCTAACCGAGACATAGGATTCCTTATGACAGAGCACTCGATTTTGCCAACAAGGAAAAAATCACCGAGCTGCTCTACCCGCTGTTCGTCCATAATATTGGCGCACTGCTTTACCATCCAACGAATCAGACACGCACCACGCAGGTGATGGCAGCGGCTGAGCGACGTAAGCAAGAGCAGGGCCAGATGCGAACTCCCGGCCCTCCAGGACTGCCATCAATAGGACATTCCCATGCCTCTATGGCTCTCCCCGGCCCTCAGGCCCCTCTTCCCTCTCACAACAACATGGGCCGACCATCGCTTGACCGTGCGCACACATTCCCCACGCCCCCCACCAGCGCTTCAAGCGTCATGGGCACTATGGGAAGTTCAGAGAACTTCAATTGGCAGGGACAAGGATTGAGCGGACCTCAGGCTACTAATACCATGGGCATGGACAATGGCCTAAGCAACGCTCGCTCAATGCCGACGACGCCAGCGACCACCCCTCCTGGTTCGTCTATCCAGAGCATGCAGCAGTCCTACCCGCCTGGAACGCAACAATATGATAGTTCTCGACAGATGTACAATACGCAATCCTCGCAGCAATCTCCTTATCAGACATCCAGTGCCAACCCGCAGGATCGGATGTATGGCCAGGCCCCCTCGTATCCAAAGAACGAGATGGCTCCCCCAACAAGTCGGCCATCGGCTTCTGGACCTTCTGGAGAGCAACAGGATGCAAAGCCACCTAATGGTCTGATCAACGCCGAACATCCCGCCCAACCTCAGACCGGCGATGATGAGGCAGAGCACGAGCACGAGGCTGAGTACACTCACGATAGCGGCACCTACGACGGCAGCCGCAATAACTACAACTACACCGCACCAGGCGTTGGAACCCTGGCCAACGATGCAAACTTGCCGTCTGATATGACAGGCTCGCCTAATCATCCTGCTCCATCAGGACGAGCAACACCTCGGACTGCCGCTCCCACTCAGTCCTACTACCCTCAGCAAGCCGGGTACAACACCCCTCCACGCGTGCAGCAGACCACCAGCAACCTGTATAATGTAATGAGCAACGACCGTGGTTCGGCAAATGGAGCAACTGGCAATGATGTGTACGCCCCGGCAGCTGATATGGCTGGTATGCCTAACGGGTACGCTACTCAAAATACTGTCATGAACGGTGCTGGTAGTCTGCTTAAACGTGGTCGCGAGGATGATGAGGAAATGGCGAGACCTGGTAGCGATATCATGGACCTGAAGCGACGGAAGACGATGATGGAGTCTACAGTACCAGCCCCCGCTTACGATGCTATGAATCGCTCGGCTTCGGCAATTGCTGGTACCAATCGACGACGATAGTACTTCGATGAACCGTCTTTTTGCCATGTTCGCCGCTACACCTTAAAGTATAGAGGCGCCACAGCACCTTGGTCATTCTGTAGACATCTTGAGGGTGTCTACAACGAATAATGCCACGACTGCACTGGGGTTTCCCATTCGCCATGGTGCATCGAGACGACCGACCACTGAGACTTTCCGTCTCTACTTTATGTTTTACTGGACTTCGCGCTCGACTTATCAGTGTATTTCAAATATTGGACACGCTGACGAGTTACGATATGACTTCCGATTCTTATGTTGCCCAAGATGCAGTGTCATGGATGTCCATGGCTGATGAATCACGCCTTGCATGGAAGCCTTGAATCTTTTTGTCTCGAGAGAGAGAGGGAGAGGAGAGCCTTTGCAATCACACATTCCTTCATATTCTACCGACTGCTCCGAGAAACGACATGAGTGCACGGGATGAGAGATAGCACTACCTGTAATGATCCTCAGGTTGGAATGATGAGTTCGGGCGATGTCCCGCGCAAGATCCTTTCTTTTTCAATTTTTTTTTACTCTTCGCAACCTTCGAAACTTTGACGTTAGGAGAATTGTTTGGGAACGACAGATACATTTGGGACGCTTTTCTTTCTTTTTTCGGATGACGAATTATGACCCCTTTCTTGTTTTGGATTATTCTTTTCTCTTCTGATGCTCCTAAAAAGCGCCAAAGACAGGTGTGCGTTGGAAATGTTGCTTTACTAGTAACGAGTTATGAAGGACAATAAAAGCTGTTTTTCGAGAATCACAAAATACAGACCTAGAATTTGGAGATTGCCGTTGGTTTCTTCGGTGGCTAGTACCTTGCCTGCATGACAATACTGTAACTTGAAAGGTCCGAAAGCAGAGAGTACTTGCCAAACGGGCGTGGGGAAGTAATTAAACACGAAACCCCGTCCCTCCCGTCATTTCTTTTTAAGCCTCTTATCAGCGTTGGGAACATCGATGAAGAGCATTGTCTCAGGCAGATACTGTCGTACAAAGAGGCTGTCCCAGTGAATGTAGTACGTGCATCAATTAGACCGCCGGCTACATAATTTGAACGAGTTCCTCGTTTGCGGGTTTGGGTTCTCTGTCACTATAGAGTGCTACGCATGATGTCGTGGACATTGCCAATTTACCTTTAGGCAAGGGGGTTGAAGTTGAAATCATATTCAGGGCGAACTCACGTGATGGTTGTAACGCCGTTGCCGGGTCAACACATCAACAACGCTGCCCAACCCTTGCTTTGAAACGACGCCATAAGATCATTTTAATAACAAGCAAAGAGGAACCTCACTCCTTTCCCTCATCATTCTGCAAAAAAAATACCATTTGTTGGATGACGTTTCGTTTCTTCTTCACTTTCAGCGCGCTTCATAATGGCTTCGCCTCTCTCGCATACGACTGACTCAGCTCTCAACATTCAGACAACACCGACCACCCACCGGTACGACTCGTACGAAGTGCGCGTAGTCTCAAGCCACTCCGAGACTACCTCAGAGTTTTCAGAAGGATCGTCACCATTCATCTCGACAATCAACGAGACCACAGTCCTGGAGAAGGAGAATACCTCACCTTCTAAATCTCGACACTCTCGCGTCCTCTCTGGCGCGACTCTATCCCCCTTGAAGATCCTTGGTGATCAAATGGAATCAGTCGAGTCGAGACCATCCCCTAAGGCGGGATCCTTCTCTCGAACCCCCTCTCGTAGGGCAGCGCCTGAGAAGCGGTTCCCGATTAAGGTCAGCAACCCTATCGAGTCGACACGCCCTATTCAAGAGCGAACGATCAATTTGGAAGACGCGGTCCGACGCGGTACAGGTTTGAAGCGTGCGATTGAGATCTTCGAGGATGAACAAAGCGATGTGGAGGAAGATGGCGACGTGACTGCCGGCACTGTCAACATAACGGCCCAAACCGCGATGGAGGTAGACGAGTCCGCTGGTCTTGACGACACCGTGATCAGCACTTTTAGCACATTCTCTGCTGTCCCCAGCATGACGACCTTTGCAAACTTGGGGATGAGCCCTGATAAGCTGGCAAGCCTATCGCCTCAATTTCCCAGCAAGGCTGAATCATCACCATCCCGAACTCCTCGACCGATGTCTATGCACGACTCGGGCAACACAACCAACTTACTAGACTTCACCGATTCACTTAGATTCCCACAAAAAACACCCATGGGGAAGACCGCTTCGCCCCTACGAACAAGCACAACCGTTTCTACTCCTCCTTCTCGACAAATGACAAACCTCATTGACTTTGATATTCCTCCAATGCCAACACCTCGCAGCGTGCCCACCATCACACCACGTGAGTTGGAGTCTCTCAAGTCCAAGTTTCTTTCCGAAATCAGCTCTCTCAAGGCCTCGTTGAGCGGTAAGGAGGCTGAAGTGCAATCGCTCAAGGCTGCTGTTGGGGACGCTGAAAAGCGTGTTGGTGAATCGATGGAACAGCTCCGCGAGGACCGTGCCATCAAGGAGCAGCTTGCTGAGGAGAAGGAAGGCTGGGAGAGACGCGGTCGCGAGATGGAGGCTGTTCTGCGAAAAGTGAAGGAGGAGATTGTTAGCAGCCAGAGACAGCAGCGAGAACTGGAAGAGAAGCTAGATGAGAGTGAAAAACGACGAGAGGCGGCAGAGATGATGCACCAGGAGGCGGAAAGCAAGATGGCAGGTATGAGAGCTGGCAAAGATTTCGAGAAGTCTTCGCCTGAGAAGTCTAGGAACACGAATCACGAAGTCGAAATCGCGGTCGAGAGGGTAGCTCGCGAACTTCACGCGTTGTACAAGGGCAAACATGAAAACAAGGTCGCGGCTTTGAAGAAGTCGTACGAGACTCGATGGGAGAAGAGAGTCCGAGAACTGGAGAGCCGAATCGAAGAACTCTACCACGAGAACGAGCGCCTACACGCCGGGCAGGACACGACTATGATGAGGGCTGAACATGCTGAGACCGAGGAGCTCAAGGCTCAGGTTGTGCGCGATAGCGCTGCAATGAAGGAACTCAATGCCGATATTCAGCGACTGGAGGCTGTTGCCAACACAGTCAGACACGACAACGAGGAACTGCGAGGCATGCTAGAGCGTGAGCGCATAGAGAAGGGCGAGCTGGTCCAACTCGCCGAGGAGATGATGAATATGCAGAGCCTGGCAGTTCAGCCCACTCCAGCCAAGCCCCAGCCTCCGCCGCAGGAGAAGCAGCCCGAGGCCAAGACACCGAAACGGAATCTGGAGAGCCTCAGGGGCAGTGTCCGAGGCTCCGGCTTGAGGGCCCCCGGCTCAAACCTCCGCGCCCCCCACGAGCGGACCAAGAGCGCCGGCGGCCTGCCCCGTCCCGGCGGTATCCCTCGCAGTGGTATCATGAGCTCCATCGAAAAAATGGGCAGCTATCGCGGGCGAGGAGGACATGAATAAGTTTTTTTTTAATACAGTTACGAGGTGACCAGAGAATTTGAAGTGAAATGCGGCAAAGACGTCATGAGAATGAAACACAAACAAAAGGACGAAGATTAATGAAAGAATATTTCTTCAGTTCGAGCATCGATAGCCCGGGGCGTCCCAGGAATACTTACTACGGGCGAAATCGACCTTTCCAGGGCAAAGGTATCTTTGCGTGAGAGAGAGAGAGAGAGAGAGAGCAGGAAAGGGGTGGGAGGAGGGGGGGGGCCGAGGGAGTGAAGGGAAGGGATTCCTTTCGTTCTAAGGCAATGCTTCGTTGTTTTTGGTGGCGTTTGGAAACCAAGAGATTTGCACTCTTCGTGCACCACGATTATACCTCTCTTGTCACATTTTTTTTCTTTTAAATTGACGACGTTTGGACACACCCCCCCTTTGTTCTATCTACATTTGGGTTGGGCTTCGGGCTGGGGATACTGACACTCTCCGGGGCGTGGCAGTGTGTGTGTTGTGTGTAGTGCTATGCTGCACGGAGACTGATAAGCTTAATGTTACGAATTACGCTGTACGCAGTAAAGTGGGTTGCGTATCTCTAATTCACCTGGGTCATGATGTCTTAGTAGAGAGACTGGATATCCCAAGATCATGCCATTTGTTTCATTTGTTTATTTTACCCATTTCGTTGAAAAAGTCCAGTATCCTAGCTAGTGGTGTATCGTGAAGGGGCTTCTAGAATGAATCATATCATAATGTACCCTTATTTCGTAGTGTCATCACGCCTTCAAAATGTCTCAAGTATACGTTTAATGCCTGCATGTCCTCCCATGAATAAAAATTCTTTTCTCCCTCTTTTCCTTTCTTTTCGATCTACAGACTACAGACCATACGCCTTCTTAGCGGTCCCGCCGAAGATCATGGCCCTCTCATCGTCGCTCAGACTGGCCATCCAGCACATGCGTTCGACGACGCTACGCCAGCGTGGCCATGCGTCGTCGACGCCGATGGTGCAGACGGGCCAATCGCTGCCGAACATGATGCGTCCGGCCCCAAAGGTGGCGAGTACGATTCCCAGCCATCCCAGGGTGGATTCGAAGATGTGGTTGGCCGATTGATTCTTGAGGGAGTCTGGCATCTCGGAGAAACCGCCCGAGAGCTTGATGTAGACGTGGCTATCCTTGCTGAGGGTATACATGGCTGTACGCCAAGCGGTGAAGCCTGGGTCTGATGTTAGGTTGTAGATGCTGAGATCTGGCTTGCCAAGGTGGTCTACGAGCGGAGAGTTAGTTTTTGAGGGGGTGCCGAGAATGGGTGAGGATTCTAAGGAACAAGCTTACTGAGAACCAAAGTGACTCGTTCCTCCTCAGGAACACCGTCATGTACACGCTCGACAAAGGAAATGAGCTCCTCGAGCTGCTTTTTGCCACGACGATGCTGGTCAACACCGACCTCAAATACAAGACCCCTGCGACCGAGCAACTTAGCGCTCTCAATGAAGTTTTCCTCAAGCATGGTACCGTGGGGCTTGTCCTGCAGCAGATAGCGGAAGCCCTTGATCTTGGGCCACGCCTCGCCCGCCTCCTCCTTTACGAGGTCGATATACTTTTCCATGACAGCGACACCGCTGGGCAAAGGTGCCCAGGGGATGATAGCAAGGCATAGCTTCGCATCATCAGCGGAGTGTCCTTCTCCATCACGGGGCTGGCCTAGGGCCACGCGCTTGATCCAGTTGACCTCTGCGAGGGGGCCCTTCCAGCCGGAGCCATCAGCGGCGCCGGAGTCGAGGTCGTTCTTGCGATCGGTCTCAACGAAGATGAAGCCCAGAAGAGACGGAGCACTGCTCGTGGCCTCACGGTACTGGTCGACTGAGCGCTGGCCAGCAAGGGGGTGGTCGGGGGTGCACCAGGCGAGGGAGTCGTTTTCAGTGGCGGGGTAGATGTGGATGTGAGAATCGATGATGGGGAGGATGAGCTGGTCGTCGGCCATTGTTGCGAGGTTTTGAGATGCTGAGATTGGTTGCTTTGGCACAGGTATGTTGTTGTTGTTGTTGTTGACAATATGTAGCAGCAGGTCTGCGTATCGCGTAGCTGTGAGAATGGGTCGATGAGCACAAGGATGGGGGGAAAGGTAGGCGGACTCGAAGATGCAATGAATGCAATGACACAGTAGTTGATGTATCTAGTGCTGCAAGTTGGAAAAAAAAAAGAAGGGAAGTGAAGAAACGGGCGAATCAAGCTTAAAGTACCAATGGATGCGCGAATCGATGGCTGCAGGACTTGAAGCAGAGTTATGCAAGAAGTCGGTGTAAACGTTGAGGATGGAAATGAGCTGGATGTAGGTAGACGCCAGGCTACCCAAAGTAATGTAAGGTAGAGAGAGGTAGACGAAGGTGATTGATTTCCTCCCCACGTTTGACCTTTTTGCGGCTACTGCTGCTTTGCCCCCTTTTATCAATGCCTCTCAGTAAGTAGGCAGGCAAGTAGGTAGGTAGGTACCTTATTGGAGGGCCCTTTAGGTAGGTGATGTAGGTGATGTAGCTAGCTGCTAATGCCGACGACGGCCTGATGAGCATCTGCATTGTGGATGTGGACAAATTACTTTATGTAGCTATTGCGTAAAGGTACCCCGCCATCCCAACTCTTCCCCGCCTCTAGCAGGAAGAGGAGCATTGGTTGGTTGGTCCATTGGTTGGTCCGTTGGTTTGCTCCCTGAGCGCTACCTAAATCTTGGGCACCGCACCTCCTACGTATCTAGGTAGTCTTGGGTAACCTCCACTTCTGGCCGTTGCATCATTATCCCGAAGTAGCGAAGTTTCGCTCTTTGTGTTATATTTTGGCCATCACTTCAACTTTCTGCCATGGGCTAAGGAAACCCAGCATTAACCCGTTTGTAATTGCGCATGGTACGTGTACCTTGGAGTATCACATACACAAGCTCAAATTAAATGGATTGGTCACTTGAACGACATGTAGCCCTCCTAGGTACTCTTTATATATCAAAGGCTCTGAGGTGGTTGACCAAGTATCAGACGTACACATAGACACAGGTAATAATTTGATTGCCTGAACAGCACTCAAACAAGGGCTTCACGATCCAATAAAACACGTATTATTATGTTGGTTTTTAAAATTTTATAGATTTCTTAATAGATTCAATAGTCATCTATCTATTTCCTTGACAGATACTCAGTTGTTTTTGGCTCATTGAGTCTGCCAAGGTCAAAAAAAAAGTGGCTAGTCCGCACATCAATCATCAGATTAGGACCATATCCACAACTTGACTTGTTTCTAGAAGTTTGGTTCTCATCCGTCAAAACAGGCTTGGTATGAGATACTCTAGCAATAATCCTTGTCATCTCCTGTAGGAAAGGTTTCCCCTTCCCAGCTCACTCAGGAGTCAACGTGAGTTTTGTTTTCTCCGCGCAGGCATGACAGGAGCAGTCACACCTAGCGCGGGGGCCGCAGCATCGACCCATTGGGTACCACACGCATCAGATGCAGGGAGACCTGTCACCAAGACCAGCTTGGCAGTTCCATCCGCTACTTCGTGCGTATGAGGGTCGACAAAGGAAAGATGATGTGCTGGTTTACAACAACAACATTGGGGCGAGACAGCCCGGCGCGAGGACGCTGCCAGGGAACTGCTCGAAAAGCAAGGAGCGTACGGCTGATGTTCATCTCAGCCTCCTTCAAGATTCTTTGAACTACTTGTAGCGAACATCCAACAGTGAATTGTTTAGTTGACGATGATGCCGTGGCGGCGGGAGCTGGCAGAAGTGGTCTCGTACTCATCATCGCTGGCGTCGGAGCACTCGTCGCTGCTGTAGTCATAGCCGCAGCGGGAGCCGCCGCAGTCGAGCTTGACACGCTCGCCCTTGCGGGTGATGCCATAGCGCTCACAGGTGCAGCTGCTGCAGTCGGAGCCGGGAGTGCTGTAGCCGGAGAGCGAGGAGTCGGGCGAGGAGCTGTCAGAGCGGTAGGACAGCGAGGAGCCAGTACCGGAGTCGGAGCCGGACGAGATGTAGTGGATCATGTCATCATCGAGACCAGCGGCGCCAAAGCGGGCAGTAAGCTCCTCAATGCTCTCGCTCTCGTAGTAGTCGGCGTTCAAGATGTTCTTGGTAGCATGGGGCGACATGGGCTTGGGGGCCTGGATCTGAGAGACGGACAGGGGGCGGCCCTTGGGGATGTCGACGGACAGGGAAGATCGCTTGTCCTTGGAGGAAGACTTGGAAGAGGACTTGGAAGAGCTCTTGCTGCTGGACTTGGACGAGGACTTGGACGAAGACTTGGAAGAAGACTTGGAGGAGGAAGACTTGGACGACTTGCGCGACTCGGAAGAGACATCAAGAATGTTCAACTCACGGCCAGTGGTGGGCTCGACAATAGACTCAACACGGGGGTTGTGGGTGACGTGGTAGCCATCGACGATAAAGTAGTACCAGTATCGCTGGCCAGCCTCGAGGGTTGAGTTCTGGAATCGAAAAGTGCCGGTCCAGGAACCAGACTTGGACGAGGACTTGTCCTTGGAGAGAGGGAGCTGGTCGGCGTAGTTGTCCCAGGAGCCGAGAAGATGGACGGTCTTGATACCGGAGGAGAGGCGGATGGAGAAAGTTTGCTGAATAGCCGACATTTTTGCTTTTTGGTTGAATTATGTGTATTATAAACTTGGTTTTTTTGATGCTGCTGAAAAGGGTGATGAATTTAGTCGTGTGTTTGATCGTTTGATGAGCAAGAGAAATCCCAGATTTCTGTTATTAGAGTGGAAAATTATGAAATGGTGAAATGTGCAAAAAGAGAAAAAATTGGTTTGAAAAAGGTTTGTCTCTGAAGCTGACCGGCAACTCTTGAGTTTGGTTGAAAATTTTGGTGTTTTGAGCGTGAAGTTTGCTGCAAGAGCAGATTAAGAGACAAAGATTAGAAGAATAAAGTAGAGACCAGCCCTACGGGAACAAGGGAAAACAAACAAAAGGTGAAAGGGGGGAAAACAGAAACTGAAATTTCAGTATTGAGAAGCTTGCTGAAGAAGAGAAGAGAAAAAAAAGAGAGAGGAAAATAGGTCGGGGGCTATCTTGACACTTATATGTGAGGCGGCCAACCATCACGACCTTTTTCCTTTGGTGGGGATGGGAGGGAGCGCATAGCGCAGTACAGGCGAGCAGCATTGAGGCGAGCACAAAACAAGCATGGCACAGCCTTGGACCCTGTGGCCTTGAATTGAAGGTGCCATGCGTGCCCTGCAGTGCAGAGCGCTGTGCAGAGTGCATGGCGTGGGCTGCATGGCGGCGCGGTACGCTGCAGAGCGGTGCCCTCATCCTGGAAGCACAGGACAGAAACCAGGCAGGCCAACTACAGGAACGCCAAACTCGGCCGTCGCCATGGCTTCGGCAGAGAGGGGGGCCAACTTACTCCGCTCTAGGAAATACGGGAATGGGATACAATGGACGTCAGCTCCCCTCTGCAAATACTAAGAGGCCCGGCCAATGAGGGGCGGCGCGGCAGGGAAACATTGAGTTCATCTTGTGGATGCCGGCAGCCATCGCGGCGCTCGTCACACGCCCGGGCCCTGGAAGACCGGGCGGTTACCAACAATCCAGCGAGTCGCAGCACGTCCTTGGCCCTGCCCCAGCCGCGAGAAGCGGGGTGGCCTAGCGGGTGAAAAGAAGGCCCCCCCAGGACCGCCCCAACGCTAGGCAACGCACCTAGAGAAACGTCCGCGATAGGCTCGCCGCTTGCTGCAGCTTCAGCGTCTATTCCTCCAGCTTCATTGGCCCGTAACACCGCCTGGGGGCTGGAGCGTACCCTCGTCACCCGAGGCGCGGCCAATGAACGACCCCAGACCGCACAATGACGAGCTGAATGGAGTACAAATGGTGATATCGATACAAGATGCATGCACTACAACTCTGTTGCTACTATTGCTGCTGCCCCCAGTTACTGCTGCAACCCTCGACTCCCGATGCCCATGTCACGCCTCTATTCCTGACTGCTATGATGCCATAGGCTGCGCTTCTCCTCCATCCCCCCCAAAATGCCCACCCATCACCTCTCACGCTTGCTGCAGACCGAAGGGAATTTTCCTTTCAAGAGGGAAGGGTACCACAGATCATGCATGCACACTCGCCCCTCCTTATGCCGGTGATTCCCCCCCCTCGCTCACTCCGTCATTGGTCTCTTTCTGTCAATGTAATGCACCTTGACGGGATGACCATGCAGTCAGGAAGGGGGATCGGGCGAGTCGGAGTACACACTTGAGAGGCGATTGACATGCCGCTAATTACTGTACTTTTCAGTTCATGCTTGCTAGATGCTCCCTCCTTTCTCTGGGACCAGTCGGAGCGTCGAGTCTTTTCTTAGACGGAGCTATAGTACTGGAGAGCGTATTACACGGCCGATTAATATCATAATCGTCCAGCCAACGCGTCATTCTATACGTCAATGGGGTGTAAATCCGTAACTATTCACAAGTAGCAGCGCTGTTCCATCTACAGATGAGTGTGTAAGAAGTGAGTACTATTTTCGCTTACAGAATGCTCCGTACACGGTCGCCTACGACACCCCGGCAATCACAGGCTCAAGGCAACAAGGTTGATCACTTCTAAGCGCGGACGACCAGGCCCCCCATGCTTCAATATTTTCTCGACTTTCTTGGCCGAAGGAAAATAGTCATGCGATGGCGGCTGAACTTTGGAAGGTTTCCCTTCCTTTCTCCACAGCAAACACCCCGTCGCTCTCCTTTGCTTTTCACTACTTGCTCCGACTTAGGGGCGGACAAGAAAAAGACACAGAGAAGGATGGTCTGCCAATAGTAGTATGATATGATGTCCAGAGTTGACATCTAGATCAACACGGGCCTCGTCCTGTGCGGCCGTCCTCGTGCCCTCCGCAAAGTTGACTACCTCGTATACTGTCCCACATGCCCCATCCTTCTTCGAGTCCTTCTTCAAGCCCATCAATGATGAGAAGCTCCTTCGAGTGAATAGACTAACTTAATAGTCAACGGAGCAATCACCGACACCATCCTTTTGGCCTCATGCATGCCATTCCGCATTTAGCCCCGGCGGGTATGTGAGGTCTGTCACACGGCACTTGCATTCCCATCACCCATGCTACTCAACTATCATTTCCATTGTGATAGCTAGTATTCACTTTCAAAGAGGAGTAAAGAGGGGGCATGAGGAAGAAGGTAGCGGGTTCCACTCCGGCCTCAGTCCGCGCGGGCCTCGCTCCCGAGGTCATTCTCTTGGACTTTCCTCCAAGCAGACAGAGGAACATGGGTCTCCCGCATAAGCCTGGAGAAGCTGAAAATGACAGATTGGGGACTTTGTGATTGCAAGGTGGCTGGCTGCATCAGGAAACTAGAAGCCATAGGATAGCTATTCTCCTTTCCGAGACCACCAACTCCATCGAGTCTAGGGATCCTCTTCGGAGGTGATAGATGATGATGTTATCACCTCTAGCCTGTGATTCGATCATCCCGAGGATATAGTACGCATTCGGTGGCTTTGATAGTCTTGTTACTGAGTGCAACACACCAGTTTCTCTCAAGTAATCATGACAAAAGTGCGGATTGGTAGGTCATGTTTCCCCTCTTTGTATAGCTGCGGAATCGAAGGTAGTTTGCCGCCTGGTAATGTGATACGGACTGCATCGAACATTACGCGGGCAACTCGTGACCATGCGTTGAGTGAGAGATTAGATCTAGTTCACCGTGCTAAGAGTAATATAATTGTTTCTCCGAGGAATATTAGATAGTATGGGTAATTGCCTAGGTGACTACTTCACAAAGCATAGCGGAACCATGACTGATGCGTTCAAGGCCAGTCGAAGTTGTTGAGATCAAATTACAGGAGCAGGTAGAATAGAATGCACGGTTATGAATTCCGGCTTGTAGGTGAAACAAAAAACGTAGATCAATGTTCCAATTCGGTTACGAGAAGTTAAAATCAAGGCTGAAATAGGGTAATTGTTGACAAAACGCTGCAAAAGAGGTGAGAACCATTGGCCGTAAAAACAAAATGAAAAGAAACTACATAGTTTGGTCGCCAGAAATAACATTAGCTATATAGTGTAACTCATCGCAAGGATTTCCAACAAACCACCTACTCAGGCGCCAACGCCTGACATCTTCCGTAGTATAGTGGTCAGTATGCAAGCTTGTCACGCTTGAGACCCGGGTTCAATTCCCGGCGGGAGAGTCCGCCGCCTGTGATACGCAGGTTACCAATCTTTTTTGGAGTTACAATTGTTTTTTTATTTTATCAATTTTTTTTTTAAAATTTTTCGAAAATGAATTCTTTTTCACATAACGGCTGTTTTATTATCAACGCGCTGTTCTGTCCGGTCAGCCGCGATTTTTATTCGGAGCGTGAAACATAATCCTGTATGAGCAGGCAACAACGCTAAATTCACTGCAGGCTCGCGTTGGACCTACCATAACAAGACGCCGTTTGAGTCACCCTAATCGTGAATCTGCTTGAATCAGTTAGGGCTTGGGTTGTTGCTTAGCCTCTGTGGGGATTGATTGGAAATCCCCAAACATGTTTGGTAGAAATTCCCAGGTGTCTTGGTTTGATTGACGCCATTCGTGAGGCTAAGGTCGCTTGTTGAGCCTCACCGGTTACCTTAAACCCAACGACGTGCATCAGAGCCTGGCGGTGACGGACAACAATAAGGATAATAAATAAACAGCCCCTAATCTGTTCATCGTTCCTAAGAACTCGAGCCTTTTTTTTTTCCAATTCCTATTGTTCTACAAACGAGAAAGCAATCAATCACAAACTACCTGAATCATCATGGGTTCCCAAGATTTTGGCATCGACGACGTCCTCATTGGAAAGGTGACCGCCTACGTCGCCGAATACATGTCCCACTACGACGCCTCCCACGACTTCAATCACATTCAGCGTGTCCTCCGCCTGTCCCAACACATCCAATCCCTTACCCCCAACACCGATCGGTCCATCGTCACCCTCTCCGCCCTCCTCCACGACGTCGGCGACAAGAAGTACCTGAAGCCTGGCGAGGACTCGTCAACCCTCGTGGCCACCTACCTTCGCTCCCTGGGCGTCCCAGCTGCGCTCGCCGACACCATCCAGACCATCTGCCTGGGCGTCAGCTACTCGTCCGAGATCAAGGACCCTGAACGCGTGCGCCGGCTCATCGAGAAGCACCCGGAACTCGCGGTCGTGCAGGACGCCGACCGGCTCGACGCAATCGGAGCCGTGGGAATCGCGCGGACTTTTGCCTTCGGCGGGGCAAAGAACCGCACGCTGGAAAACACAATGGAGCACTTCGACGACAAGCTTCTGCTGCTGGAGGGAATGATGAAGACGGACGAAGGCATGAGATTGGCTAAGGAGCGGACATCAAGGTTACGACTCATGAAGGAGTGGTGGCTTTCGGAAACGGGTGCCGAAGTTGTTTGAATGGCAAAATACAATAATAATCATAAAGAGGTAGATAGGCCAGTCAAGGCTGACAAAAACTTACCTAAGTCTGCGTAGGAAAAGGTCTCGGTAAATTGGATAGGTAGATTAGGTGAGGAACAGGCACAAAAGATACTTTCACAAATCCCCCAAGCTAAGAAAGCCTCCCTTCAGGATTCTTTTTTCTGGCCGTCATTGGTCAGCTAAAGTCATTGAATGTCACTGAGAGAGGGAAAAAAAGCCAACTGGAAAGGTTTTGAAATACCTATTGGGGCCTCGCGGGTAATGGCGTTTAGTCATGTGTCAGCATATCGTAAGACCTACGATCTGAGGTCATCCACACTTCCTGAAGTAGCCTACCTTGTTGGACAAGGGCGTCTTCCCCGGTCCCAGTGGATAACGTACCAAGGGAATCAATGTTTGGTGACGAGCGGAAGATGATGTCCATTCGAATGTCCGCGAAAAAGAACTCAGACTAGGCTCGAATGTATTATTGCTCAATATAATCTTTATATGTCTGTCTCTGTCTATATTCGTGCGTGTTTGCCCCCCCATCTTGACATTTGTCCAACATTCTCATTTTCGGTCGTACGGCATTGGCTACAACGACACCATTATAGTGACCAGTCCTCTTGCATTGGACGCTCCTCTGATCTGACAATTCTTGCATATAGTTCCCCAGCCAAATCATTGAACGGCGTCGCAGCCAACATACTAAAAGCAATTCACTGCATCGCATCGACATTCATCCTCAATATCATCACATCCTCTCTTTGGCCGTTTCTTCTATAAACCTCAGTCTGCCCTTTCTACCCGATTCCCAAATGCCAGAGAGCCCTCGCTCAATACAGAGTCATTAAAATTCCAATTCTGGGTTCCAGTCGCATTTTCTCACTCACTCGTTATCAACATGAACGAGCTTCCGCTTGAGCTCGTTGAAGAAATTCTTCATCACCTCCCCTCTTCCTCCTGTCCGAGTGCCCGCCTCACATCCCGCACATTCAATGCCATCCTCTCCAGACGCACATTTCATGTTCTCGCCTCCTTCATCGAGAATCCCGAGGCGGCAAAACAAACCTTGACAGCAACAGCACGAGACCCTGCGCACCGGACCCGTGCCATCTGGTCCCCACACTGTCTCGTGCCAGAGGGTCTCCCCATCACGGAGTCCTTTCTCCTTGCCCTGTGGACCAGCCTGCACGGCGTATCCTGGACTCCGCCATCGGACTTGGTCTACGATGTTGGTGATGACTACAACTATGACGAAGTCGGCGACAGCTCCCTGGAAAGGAGGCGACTTACCGTCTCCACGCTACAACTCTACCTCGAGAAGGAAGTAAATGTCACCGAGGAAGCATTGCGGGATGCCATGTTCCGATATGCACTCTATCTCAGTTACGTGGCCCGTGATAAGAAAGCTGCGCCGCACGCATGGGTGTTTGATTTCCTGCTGCATAAAGACACAAAAGTTGCGACGACAAAGGTTTGTGATGCGATGAAGCAAATATCAGTAATGCATTGGGAAGGGCGGGTTTAGAATGGTCTTTAAAGGAATGAGGTTTGTGTATTAAAAAATAAAATAGATACCGCATGAAGGTATATATATAAATATGTATTTCCATAATGGAAATCCAAAATGCTTTCTTTCCGGTCCAAGTGTTCCATATCCCATGTCCCCTGGTCCGCTGTGTCATAAATGTCTATTTATCCGCAGCTCGTAATATGTATAGTAATTATATCCAAACGCCAATCGCTTTTTTTCGCGAAAAACAGGTTTATCCAAGTTCAAATGCTTCGCTATCATGTTCCCATTAAACGGGCCGAAAATTCAAGGTGGTGGTCATGTGTAAGGAGGGTGGTCTTTTTAAATGAGGTAAGCAGCAGCTGCTACGGCGAGAGCAAGCATGCCGCTGACAGTGTTGGCCGTGGCGGCGCCGGTAACGGTCTCGGGGCCGGATGTGGAAGTGGGGCCGACGGGGACCCGAGTCTCGGACCCGGATGGCTGGTTGCCGTTCTGGTTGTTCGCGCCCTTCTGGCTAACTCCCTTATGCCCATGTCCGCTATTATGTCCTCCGTGGCCGGCAGTGCCGTTACCATGGTGATGTGGGGATCCGGAAGGAACTGGGCGAGAAGCGGTGGTTTGGGGCTCACCTCCGGGAGGGTAGAGGGGCGAGGTGTAGGTGATTGTTCGAGTCTTGGATTCACCAGTTTGTGTAGGGTTGGGGTAGACAACGGTCACACACTTGGTGGTGTATCCAGTAGCAGTGGCAGTGCCGTGGCCTGGTAGAGTGGAGTTGCCGTGATGGCCTGGATGGCCTCGATGACCGCCTGGATGTCCGGGTTGAGTAGTATTGTAGTGAGCCCTTGTAGTGGGAACGGGGTGGGTGTAGACGGTTGTAAGAGTTTCAATAGCAGAAGAGGATGTGGTAGTATAGCTAGGCTGACACAAAGCAGCAGGAAGAGTTGTAGGAGCTCCCGTATAGTAAACGACGCACTTGAGAAGTGAAGTTAGTATGGGTTGGGACAGGTTTCTGTTGACTACAGATACTACTCACGTTCTTCTCGCAGGCAGCCTCTCCATGAGAGCCAGGCTTCTCGTAGCAGCTAGCAGTTCCGCCAAGAGGGGGATACACTGAAAGGTTGCTCGTGCATCGTCCCGCTGTACCCTTTCCGTATGCATCACATCTTAGGATGATATCTCCTCCGAGGCAGTAGCTGGTATTGGGTTCGTCGCAGAAATAATCCCCATTCTTCTCAACATAGCCGGCGTTGGCTGCGGCTGCAGCAGCGAGTACAAGTAGACTGGTAGTTCTCATTGTTGATGTAGATAGTTAGGTAGCCTTGAAGTGAGTCGTAGAGGTGACTTGAACGAGCGGACTAATAGATGGATGAGGTTGATTAAGGTTGGTGGAGTTGAGTAAGAAGTAATCGATCTTCGATATAGGTCGATCCTTAAAACGAAAGACTGATGGTGTGTTGAGGCGATGGGAATATCAGCCTAGGTAGAGATCCGGCGAGGTCGTCCTTATATCCCGAAGCTGGCTTCAGCCCTCGCCCTCGGGGTGTGCCTCGTTTGTCAAAATTAGGAAAAAAGCCATCTTCCGTCTCTGGATCAGTCTTCCCGTGGTGACGGCCTAAACTTGCATGACTGACAACACCATTTTTGCTATAGAGCTGGTTGAAAGTGCAAAGACAATACGAGGTGCGGGTTCCCGGCGTGGACAAGCGTGGGTCGCCGTATTGCTGACAGCCACTCAAGCCACTGTTAGCCTGCACACCCAGTTCCAAAAACGGAAAACGGGACGGACGCCGTATCATGGGCCCTTTACTATCTCTATCGACGGAGTCAGCCACTGGGAAAGGGCCAGACTCTACGTTGCATGCAAGTTTTTGGTTGCCGAGTAGGGTCATGCTCGGGCGGATTGATTCGGCAAGTTCCAGCAAGTTATGGCAGTGTTGCGCCACAAGACCCTGGGTGACGAATAATCGGGCTTTATCAGCCCCGACCGCCGGTAGACTCCACACCGGACAAGACGGGGCGGAGGTTAGACCTGCGTCACGATGTGGCACTGCTGGAAAGCCACGAGCCTCATGCTGTCGTGGTGGTGTGTGCGTGCGTAAGTGTAAAGGTAGTCTATGGCGTTTTTCCTTTTTTCCTCTTTCTTTCCTTGGCAGGCAGATGGGCGGAGGCGAAGGGGTGGTGACAAGAGGTTAGCGGTGGTTTTTTTTTTTTTTTGACAGAGCTATTCTTGGATCATGCCTTTGGTCAATTCGAGCCTAGGGCGCCGGTCATTTGCCGGACCTACCGTGATCCGTACCGGACGCTCCCGCCATTGCGACAATCATGGCGCCAAGCCCTACGAGGTCCCCGGATTTCCCTCTGGAATTTGCTGGAAATGCCTGGGTGCTCTTTGCTAGCTCAGGGAAATGGAGCACTAGGAACTCCATAGATAGAAGCAAGCCCACCATCCCATACAACGTAGTCTAGCTCGTCGATGACCTCAGTGGTAGCAAGGCAGATCCCCGGGACCCTGTGTCTTGGCTCCCGTTCTCGGGATATTGCGAGTACTACGTAGGCACCAAAGCAAGATCTACTACGTACTGATCTACAAATGGTGGGCCATTCTTTCATTCTACCGCCTCTGTTTGTCTAAGTCGTATGTAAGAGCAAATGACGAGAACTTCAAAACCATGTCCCTGCAGTGAATCGTAAAATGAAGACCCTGTATGCGTCCCGTGCTGATCTGTTTACCTCGCATTGTCGGAGAATTCAATTTTGTTTTCAATTATCGGTGGCACGTCGCTATTGGCCCCCAACAGGTCAAATGCATTCGTGGCAGACCTCGTGTCGAGCAGAGGAGAGGAAGAGCGTGCCGATATCCTGAACAAGAATAGCTACCCAGTCTCTCCGATCCTGATGACGACCCCCCGTCGCAACGTTGCGTACAGAGTAAGAACCTTAGCTGAGCTCTCGGGTCAGTCAGGCGAGCTACCCAACTGGTCAGATCCATTTTTTCCTTCTTGGACGTTGCCGTCTACTCCGAAGTGGTGGCTTGACTAGTCTTAAGCCTCATCCCTCAGCCCCGGCCAGTGCTTACTCCGCCAGCAATCGGTTCGCTGACGTGCTCCCCGCCAACGCTCACTGCCTCACATGCATGTCTTAGGTATTAAATGACGGGTGTCCCTCTGCGAAAATAGAAAAAAGAGGGGAGAGAAACATAAAGTATAGTCGGCTTGCGTAAGTATCTTACACACAGAAACCGTATTTCGAGAGGGGGTGCCCTATATACAGAGCGATGAGTCGTCATTGAAGCCCTCCATCCCCACAGTGAACAGACACAACGGTGCTAGAACGAGAGTTTTTGTCTGTCGTTGGGAGACGATACGAGCACGTCTCTCATTTAAGCAGATATCGGCCCTTTCCACATTTTAGGGAACATTTCAGCTAGCCTAAACATGGCAGAGAAAATTCTCCTTGGCAGTCGTTGCTCAGACGCAGGCAGGGCAAGTCAAGGCCGTGGCGGGTTCGTATCCCCCATGCAACCGAACACCCTCCCCGCAACCATCAGTGACTCGTCTCTTCTTGGTATGCCAACATGTGCTTTAAGGCTATTTATGTGCAGGTCTCGAACATACTGTTGGCAGGTCAAAGACCTGGCCGGCTGGCAACTCGTTCGATGGGTTTGGTGGTCCTAAAGGCCGTCAAAAGCGGATCCTGCCAATCACGAACAGGCATCTTTTGACAGGTTACTAGGGTTCGACTCGATGGCAGTGACCCATGATAGATGGCCTCTTTTACATGGACCACAACAAGGGCTTTGCGGCCCGTGTGGGCCAAACTGGGCATTCAGCGCATGCGGACTCGAATACGGTGCAGACTATTACCCATCATGTCCAAGGCCCGCGAAAATGTGTTGCGAGAACTCAGCACAGGAAATATTGCATTGTGATCTTCAGGGCCGGGCGGGACGTAAGCTTGGTAGTCCCGGGTCAACTTTGGCCGGCCAGGACGTGCGTGGCACTGCGAAGTGCTCATTAATTAAGACGTAGGCAGATCGTATATATGACTGCAGAGGGTTATTGAGGAGGTCATGGGGAGGGACGAGCGTATTGTTGTCCACGCATTTGGTTATGGCTGAAGAGGAGCAACAAGAGCGTGTGGGCTTTCATGCAATCTTCAAATGTTTGTTGACGTGAATCCGCTGCAGCTGAAGCCTCCACCCTTTTGATGTAATCCATTGAACGAGCTCATTTATTCTCCGTGGGAAACTACTCTAAAAGTTTCACTCCACCATGCGCTATGTTGTTGGGGGCGGGTTTACGGCTAATGAGATGATGCTCGGAAGTATGACACAAGGGTGGGCACGCAGAAGATACTCAAAAGTCACCACGATTGTTAGTGCCTCACGAGTAAAAGCGCCACCCATAAAATATGTCGTCCGCGTTAAAGAAAAAAAAATTGACACATTTGACTCATTCAAAATCCATTCATCTGATTGGGGGATTCAACCCAAGTGGGATTCAAGCTGAAATGCAGTGCGCTCTCAGTGGCCACTATTCCCACCCTGTACTATGTAGCTCCTCGGAGGCACGCAAGGAAGATCTCTAAAGATAGAAACAGTGCTTGTGGCGATGAGCCTGATGTAATAACACCACTCACAACTCGTTTTTAGAAGCCTTAGCACATCTGTATGGCAAGTGTGAGAAATTCCCGGCGACCTAAACAACAAGAGGGAGCCTTCAAGGTCATATGCCACTCTTGGTCACCAGATGGATAGCACGACCATTGCAATCCGGAATAGTCGAGGGATTGGAAAAATCGGAGCACATTTGCTGGCCTCAAAAACGGCTATGCCCCCTCTTAAACGTGACGACTCGTATATGACAAGGCCAAAATAAAGGTGGAAATTAAATCAGAAAGGAGAAATGATAAAACAACAAGAGGAAGAAGAAGAAGAAGAAGAAATCACAAGTCACCCATGGTATCAATGCGCGAATCCGACGAGTCAGCTCAAAGTCCAAGGTGAAACTATCGAGCGAGGAAGGAAAAAGAAATTAGGCAGCATGTCAAATGCAGGACCACAAATACTAAACTGCCACTGGTGAGATCAGGGGACGAGCCCACGAAACTGAGCAATCAGCACCGAGGATGTTTGATGCGAAATGCAATGCGGGAAGCATGAGGCGATACTGGTGTCTCATCTTCTGTTGCACGTCCAAACGATCAACCATCAGCATTTCAGCAATCTAGACAGTTACATCAATCTCCGCCTCTTGTTTGAACGGAATGCCAGATCCCGAGCGGGAAGGATGAGGAAAGAAAGAGAGGCCTGAACCCAGCCATCTAGCGGAGGGGAACTCCAGAAGCGCAAAACACGCATCAGAAACACGGACCTGCCTATCTGGCATAACTTGCAGTTCCGGGCGCTGCCTCAAATGGTCTGCAGGCTTGCAGCAGTCCGTCTCTAGAATTGGTTCATGGGTGACGAGGTACGATGGCGAGACGCATTGTGAGTGGTCTATCACGATGTGTCCAAGCCTGCAGCATTGCTGCAGAGATGCGGTCTTCTCGTTAGCGGCGTTGCCCCCGGTTGATGGCTCCGACAATGTCTATTCGTTGGAATGGAAAACTTGGTCCCCCAGATGATTCATGGAGCGCTCTTCGACCGAGCACGAAGGAGGCGAAATGCAACAATTTTTTTTTCTCCTTGTGCCTCGATCACCACATCTCATCCGCTGCTTGATAGGCTAGGATTGGGAGGTTAGGGTGGCCACTGAAGTGGGAGAATTGAGGCGAGTGAGATAGGGAGGGGTACCTAGCTTCCAACCGAGTGAGTAACTCAAGGTATCACCACACCTACGATCAGTGACACAATCGGCCATGCTACTTTTCGACCTGGCTGCATCGCTAAGGTGAGTACAGACATACTATATCGCATGAATACCCTACCGAGGCACCTCACTACAATAGTCAACCAAGACGGGTGGGGGCACAGGTCATCCGCAGCTAGTGTGCCCTGTTTGCTTCGAGAGGCCACTCCGTAGTATCTCCGATGGTGTTGCGCAAACAAAGAGAGATTGAGGCAACGAGAAGATGATATCCATATTTATTATTTCCTCCATAAAGTATCCAAGATTGGGAGGGAGTCGAGGGCAGGGTACCCCATGGCAAGAGAGAGTACTACCTATCGCACATATGTACCTACTCAAGCATGTGCTCTTTCGGAGAGTAATCCAAGTTCTCTGTCGTAGAGTGCACGCGCTTAGCATAGCCAACATGCATGAGTTTGGGGCCTGTCAGCTTCCGCCATTGCCCCCTCATCAAAAGAAAAATCAAGGAAAATAGATGACGGAAAGGAAACATCAGTCCAATCCCGTGCTCTTCCAGATGTTCCATCTCTCTGTTCTCCGCTTGTCGTCTCCACCCAACTAGTACTATGTAGCGACCTTAGCTACTCACCTACCTTCGGGTTATGTACTGAGACGTTAGGAAGGTAGGGTAGGTAGGTAAGGTAATCACTATGTATTCGAAACTAGGCCTGGACTGAATACAATGGAAGCTATTTAATTAATTATCCCGCTCTTCTAGAGGATTACCTAAACCTACTTGCCTATATAGGTCCGAAGTAACCACGTCGTATGGGCTCGTCAGAAATGACGACGATCGAGTCTACGGGATACCAATAATTTCCCTGCCCCCTCGGTTCCAAGGCCCGTCATTTTGAGCACCTACAGAAAGTACCTAAGCATCCATGCGACGTGACGCTACTGCATCGCAGTTCAGTATCCGCCCGAGGCACAAGGTACATCGGTAAGTAGGTATGTAGGTACATGGTACAAATGCACAGCACTACCACGCACCTCGCCTGAGGCCAGTCAAGCGGATTTCCTCAGAGTAGCTGAAAGACATGGTGTATCCACTCAAAGCGCATCCAAAGGCCTTGCAAATGGCAGGCAAGGCAAGGTCTAGATGTCTCCCTGGTTCTGGGTGGAGTGGTGGAGTTGTCTGAGGGGATACCCCCTGCTGAGAGGCTGCATCAAGTCTCTTTTACCAGAGGAGGCCGTCCCCCAACCACAATGGAAAGGCCGCTGGGGATACATGGATCAAACGCCTGTTGCAGTCGCCTACTGGACCACCCGCTGCTGCACCTTTCCACGGCAAGTCCTGACCCGTGCCCACTGCGCCATGGCGGATGGGCCACTGCAAATGCACCGCACTGCACCTATGGAATGTGAATGGGGGCCGCTGAGTCCGTCGCTGGAAACCCCCCTAGTGCTTCGGGACCTCCTTATGCCACCTTCCACCTTCCACCTTCCACGTTGCTTCTCACTCTCCACTTCTGTCTGTGCCCATCGCCCCCAGCGCCTGTCCACGATTCAAACCAGCTCTCGACATCATCTCACCTTGCTCCTTCTGCCACTTCTCCAATCTCTATCTCCTCTCCATTCTCAGACTGATGTCTATCGTCGCGTAGGGGTTTCCTCGCTTTCAACGGCCTAACAACAGCGCCTGGAGCCTCCATTTGCCCTGCGATCGCCCTTGTTTCAACAATGTCTTGCCCGTATATATTGTCGCCAACCAAGACAACATCGTGATTTCGGCATAATCTTGTCCTCCAAATCAGGTCACCCTCGCATCCAAATCGCCCCGTCGCGAGCTGTTCGAGGCCCTTTTCACCACCACTGGGTTTTTGTGTCGTTTCGCTGCTTGGATGTCTCACATAGACACATAGCTGCCCCCCCTCGCGTCTTTTCAAACAATCGCCTTGTGCCTTTCCCAGCCTTGCTTCCCACACCAGCAGAAGGGTCACCCCAGCATGCAGACGGACACCCGCGGCAACCCCGACATTGTCGCACGCCTACGCTGCTGAGAAGATTACGGCCTATCAACACGGTCGAATGTGTTTACAGCTAAAAAGCACACCTTCGTCGCCCACCATGTCGACCCCTCTTGACCGTTCCAACGATCTCGCCTCGTCCCGCGACTCGAGCCTCGGGGGACAACGCAAGTTCAAAAAGCATAAAGTTCTTCCTCGCCCCCACAACGATAAAGGATACGACTATATGCATAACTCGCGGGTCGGTCCGAAAAACTATGACCTAACAATTAATACGTCACGTCCCGCCGGAAGGGACGAATCGTTCAGAATTCGTGGCGGCACACAGCCGTCGAGCCCCCGAACACTTAAACATCAACCAAGGAGCATTGGAAACGGACCCGATTTACCACCCACTCCACCAAGGCACTCCCGCAAATCCTCTAGCAACTCATCGGGCCTACCTTCCAGCCCTACATTTGGCGAAGCTACTTTCCAAACACCCCGGGATGCTCGCCCACGACCTCCCAAAACACCTCCGAATCAGAGAAGTCCGCCCACGCCGGATGTTACACCCCCTCATCCCACAAGCCGTTCAGGACTACTGCGCCCAGTTTTAGGCGGTCGCACGGGGTCAAAAGCCACCACCACAGACTCGCATACAGGCTCGGGCTCTTTCAAAACGGCTCGCGAAGAACCCTCATCGGAGGACGAAGAGAAGTCTGGGGTGACAAAAACGACTGTGTCAACGGTTCGCCATATCGCTGACAAGAGAAGCACTCGAATTCCGTTGACTGGTCTAGGCTTGGCACTTGTCGGCCTTGCAACTCAAGACGACAATAGAATTTCCATTTCAAAGGGAGATTTCGGCGCCTTTGAGGGTGACTGGAGCTCCGTTAGCGAAGTGGAAGAGGAGTGGGACAACAATTTGATGAGAATGGTGACCATTAGAAAGAGACCCGAAACCGTCGAAGCCGCGCGACCTGTTTCTCAAATCGCGGTCATTGTTGATCCTGACATGGTTTCACCAACTCAAGCTGCCAAGGCTGTGCGACAACTGCCTTTGCATAAGAAACCAGATACCGTCTCATCCACCAGGGGTGTTCCGGATCGCGCTACTACCTCCACGGCTCCTTCAAGTACAACCACCTCCATTAGTTCAGACGCCAAACGGGCCTCTGCCATTTCCACCAAGTCTACCAAGTCCACCAAATCCACCGTATCCACTGTGGTGGAGGCCATTCTGATGGATGGACCTCCCCAGCCTCAGCGGCAGAGGACTCTACGCCATATGCCAAAGCAAGTTGCCTTGAGAGTGCCTGTGAATGAAAACCCGAGCGTCCCCCCTACTTCTTCGAGATCCGATCAGTCTTCGAGAGAGCCACGGTTCAGGCGGCGTTCCGAGGATGCCAATGTTGAGAGTTACGTCTCCAGCACCACCATTCATTCGATTGCAAGTAGTAAAGCGAGGCGCGATGTTTGGAAGAGTGGCGGTATACCAGTTGTCATTGTTCCCGATCGCCGATCATCCAACAAATCTAGATCGAGGGAACCTTCTTTGAGATCGCGCTCTAGCAAACGGACGCCTAGTGTTGGTTCGGTCCCTAGAGACGGTTCCGTGGCACGCGAGGCCAAAGAGGAGGTCAAGGCTGTGAGTGTTGCGGATACAGCATCCACTCGACGATCTCGTCGTGGTCGCGCTCAATCCGAATCAGATGGCTCTGATCACCGTACAATGGACTTTCCTCCAGTCATCCCAGCTCGCTCTTCTTCTTTGTCTGCGCCAACCAGTCGCAATGCCTCTCGTTCAGTATCACGTTCCGCTTCACGCACCAACTCCTTGACTGCAGAAAGCATTAGGATTCACAACGCTCTACAAGATTCTTTGATGAGAAAGTCTGAAGAGATCAAGAAATCTGCACAGGGATCTCAGGTGCCTGTTCTTCGTCTCCCAGATGACGTCCCAAGTCGACCTACCCACTCTATCGAGTCCGAGAAGGAAATGGCACGTCGTAGATTGAGCAGCAGCCTTACCTCTGACAAAGATACTGTACAGCGTCGGCTTAGCAGCAGCATCGCCTCCGACAAGGAAGCAGCACAACGCCGACTCAGTAGCAGCCACACTTCCGAAAGGGATACAATGCAATGTCGATTGAGTACTGGCCAAATTCCCGACAAAGAGGCAGTGCGAAACCGGTTGAGTTGCGACCTTCAAACGGAGTTTCTGAATGTGAAGAGCTACGGCTCTCTCAAGACTCCATTCTCACTGGCGTCCGTTGAGACGAATGGGACTGCTTTGGAAGTTTCTGAGGCCATGGCTGTTCAGATGTATCCACACCAAAACTCGTCAGTGCTAATGGTCGACCATTCGACCAAGCCCTCCCAATCTTCGATCGAAACGCCACAGGAGAATGAGTACGGCATGCCTGTCGAACGAACCAAGGCAAAGGAGATTGCAGGTGATGGCCCACTCACGCCTCCTCAACCGCTTTTCTCGTTCAATGATGTTGATTCTCCTTTGCGAAACCCGCGGGCACCACCTGAGCCTCCAAGCCATCCACCAGCTATCCATTTTATCCCAGCAACTCCATCAGGCATGACGCCGGCTGATGAGAGGAAGGTCCAGATGGGCAACTACTTCGAGTCAATGAAGGAGAAGCCGTCCCGAAGGCCTTCACTCGTTCGTCGCGCGCTTAGTCGCAGGCGTCGCCACTCTGTCGACTATCCTCCGACAAGCCCAAGAGTTCATGACTTGCTGACGCGAACGCTCTCACTCTCCCGCCACGGCCGTCACGGCCGCCATGGTAGGGCTCTCCGAACCAAGACGTACCCGTCTATGGAGCATGACCCGGCATATCCTAGCCCTGACGATGAACCAGCTGAGGGAAATAAGCTTCATCCCTTCTGGCGTCCTCAATGGGATGATGATCTGAATGACCACCATGGCCCTGATGAAGACGATGAAGTGTACAAGTATCCACCCATCAACAATCGGCCTCAGAGGAAACTTAGCTCGAGGATGAAACGCACATTTGCAATTCTACCCCCCAAGGAAGAACAACACTACTATGCTGATGATCAGTGGGGTCCTGAGAGACGCACTATTCGACGGACACCCAGCGGCAATCTTCGGGTCGTGAGACACCGGTCCAGCTTCGATTCCCTGAGGAGAAGCTACCATTTTGATGGACGAGTCCCTACTGTACCAGACAGTGAAGATAAGAAGCCGTTTTGGCTCCGAAACACCATTCACAGGCGGCATAGCAAGGAGAGACGTCGACTGTCTCTGGGGAGCAGACTCGAAGAGATTCAAAATATTCCACGAAAAATAAGTGAGAAGAGACGCGAGAAGCGTACGCGCGAGCTTCGCCAAAAGATTAGCGGGCCGCGGGAGGTTCGTGATGGAGTCGGAGAGGTCATACGATCGAGGTCGCTTCTCCGAGAAGAGTATCGCCCTGCTGCACAGATTTAGACCTCGTCCCGCCAACCCATTGATGATTTCAGTTGAGACGATTTGCCTATCAACACGAAGCAATAGCCCAAAACGGCCGACATCTGCAGTGCAGATGTTTTACGAAACCCAGAAGGGATGGAAATGTTTACGATCGACATGAGCTGACGTTTTCACGATTGAATTTTTTCCTTTGGGGACATGAAAATGATTTTCACACACAAATATGCCGGTGTCATTACGGAATTTGCTGATGAGACGATGAAAGACAAGATGTTCCAGGATGCAGGTCTTCCTCGTTGTCACTTGTGCTCACGGGAGGGTCCTTGTGTTTTTTTTTTTCTTCTTTTCGTTTTTGGCGTGTAATATAAATATACATATATATATAGGTTGCAATGATGCCCCATGAGATACCACAAATATAGTTTACTGGAGCTTTGAGGCTCATGTTCTTACCAACTTCGCTGTTCCAATTGGGTCATGCAGTTTTGATTTAGACTCAGTGTTCCAACTGTGTTGTGACTCCCAATCTATACTTGTGCCTACTATATTACCTGTCAGAGGTTGTTTAATCTGACCTTAGTAGTCATTTTAAGTGCCATATTCCATCCGAGAACGCCGATTACGCCCACTATGTTATAATTATCATCAAACTCTGGATCTGTGCTTATCTCATTCTTTCTTCTACACCCCTATCGTCGTTCCTGTCCAGGAGGTCCTGACATCCCCGGTGCTCCTGGAGCAGGGAATCCTGGCGGGGGAGCGCCACCCGGAGGGAACTGGCCTGGTGGAGGCATGTTGGGAAGGCCAGCGAAGGGTGGAGGAGCGCCAGAAGCGCCAGGAGGACCAGAAACTCCAGGAGGAGGGAATGGCAGACCACCTGGCGGGGGGAAGGGAAGACCGTTGGGAGGTATCGGGGGCATTCCGTTCGGCCCAGGAGGGAAAGGGGGCATGGGAGGCATACCGCGACCACCGCCTGGGGGAGCTATATCAGGGTTGTCAGTTCAAACTTCTTTGCATATAAACGAGGGGACTGTATTTACGGGGCATGCCCTGAGGAAACTGTCCCGGAGGCGCGCCAGGCATACCAGGGAAGGGAGGAGGGACACCGCCAGGGAACGGGAACGGGGGAGGGAAAGCATGTCCGGGCTGGTTTTGTGGAAGCATGGGATTGGCGTGGGCTTGGCCCTCGGCGGCGTAGGAGGAGGTGATGGAGTCAATGACAGACTGGGCCTTCTCATGGCCAATTTCTGGATGGGTGATCAGTTTTACATGACATGATGTTCACAGGGTGGACAGATGGCTAGACTTACGTTGATAGTAGTCTACCACGTTTCGCAGATGGTTTCGTCCACTGTTGTGGGCCTTGCGCACGCTCATGGAGTCGTGCGTGAGGTAGACATCGCAGTAGTCGCCTGTGTAACGACCGAGGTCAGGATGAGGCACGCGGGGAGGAGCTTCGGTCGGGGGACTTACAAAAGACTGCGAGGTGTCAGTAAAGCGGCGCAAAGCATTCCGGGGGATTCAAAAGGGTAAAAACTCACATTTGGGCATATTGGCGATGGTGCGCGGTGGCAGGTGATATCGAATTGCCGCAGTGTTGGCGCTGGGGTGTTTATTTGGTGAAGAGTCGTCGCGGTTTGGCCAGGACGGACATGGAAACACTCCCAAAAGTTCACACAAGGCTGGCCCCACACGTGATAAGCGCAGGCAAGGCCAGCTCCAAACCTGTCTGTGATTGGTCCATAGCTCGCCACCCTTTCTTGGTGCCCGCGTGGGTCTGCACCGTGGCCGGGACACCTTTCAGTTTTGGTGGTGGCCCCCTTGTCCAGCTTGGCTACAGTAGGCCAGCTTGCTTGTGTGTAGATCTTCCATCTCTCTCCCTTGCTCGAACGACGAGAAGCTGCCACAACTGCCTCCCCCTCCCCCCCATTCATTGTACGACAATTCCACATACGCCATGGCGCTCCAACGTTCGTTTCTGCAGTGCCTCTGCAGCGTAATCTTCATAATCGGCGTCGCAAATGCCCTCAAGTTCGACATGGCTGCGACGTCTGAGTCGGCCAAGAAGGAGAGATGCATTCGAAACTTCGTCTCTGAGAATGAGCTTGTCGTGGTCACGGCCACCGTTGACGGATACAAGGGCGATGGCATGATGCTCAACATTCACGTATGCGATTTCAAATTCTGAAGCAAAGGAGTGGGTGGGAATTGCTAACGTGGGTTCTGCAGATTCGAGATGCCGTTGGCAACGAGTATGGTCGTCCCAGGGATGTCGTTGGAGAGTCGAGGACCGTCTTCACCTCCCACGCTTCTGCCGCCTTTGACATCTGCTTTGAAAACATCTTTACTGGCTGTATGTAACATAAAGAGATCAATTCTCCTTTCTCCTTCAGAGAAGCAGTGCCCGTTTCGACACGCGACTAACAAGCTTTCACAGCCAAGCGACTGAACAACCCCATCCGCCACGTCGAGCTCGACGTTGATATCGGTGCCGACGCCAAGGACTGGTCCGCCATCCAGGCCACCGAGAAGCTCAAGCCCGTCGAGGCTGAGCTCCGCCGCATCGAGGAAGTCACCGCCGAGATCGTTGGAGAGATGGAATACCTCCGTGCCCGTGAGCAGAAGCTGCGAGATACCAATGAGAGCACCAACAACCGTGTCAAGTGGTTCGGCATTGCCACCACTTGGCTTTTGATCGGCCTCTGGGGCTGGCAGATCATGTACCTCCGAGCCTACTTCCGATCTAAGCATCTTATCTAAGAGGATGGTGGAAGAGAAGAGAGGCGGCCATTTGTGTTTGCACAGCGTGTATCCCATCTCTGTTAGGACGGCGTCGAATTCTTCACGCTAGAGGTATCTATTCGAGCGACGAGATGTGGACTGTTCTGTTTAATTTTTTTCTTTATCTTTTGGTGAAGGGACCTAGGGGGCAAAATTGTCACTTTGCCGGTTGGGTCCTACTGGGTCTAATTGCGGGAAGTGCTCTTCTCCAGGCATGCTGGCGTTGGAAAATCGTTGCATGTACATGATCGGGAATAGGGAAACACGGGTATAGAGCCCATGATCACCGAGATGCTTTGATGAGCTGGAGTGTAACAAAAGAAAGACATCATGAACAAAGCTATCTAATACGTCCAGCTTCCCGGCCAATTTCTGGTGATGATTTTTATTCGAGGCACACACGACATCCAGGCAGCTCCCACTCTCCCTTTTGTCCATGTCGCGTGCTCACTTAAGAGACTGAATCCTGTAATTCATATGGAATATCATGTAACCTGGCACGGCATCCTGCAGAAAAAGGGCAATTCTTATCAATGGTTTCTTGAAATACTCCTCGTTCTGTCGGCTCCTCTTGCAGTTACTAGAAAGCTGTTTTAGTCCTCGGGGTCCTTGGCTTGGTGCAAGCATATTCAACATTCACGAGCATTTGGTAGATAGACTACGCGATTCAGATATCTCACATTGTAAGTAGGTACCTCATGGAGGTACTGCTCATATATATTACTGCTTACCTAACTGATATGATTCGCTTCCATTGGTGGGTCTGCCAACAATGGAGTGACTCCCAACTGCCCCTCCACACCAAGAAGAGGAACCCCGCGATGAACTTGATCAAGTCTTCAAGCTAACATCAAACGTTTCGAGTAAAATTCATAGCTGACCACGATCGAACCATGGCGGAAACTCCCAAGCCAGCTAGCCAGGAACAGGATATTAACCCCTGGTCCGTTGAGGGCGCGCAAAACGAGAAGGGCGAGGTCGCGGCCATCAACTACGACGCCATTTGCGAGTATGCGCTCCCTCAAATTGTCGGCATAATCTGCGGTTGCTAACCTCCTCTCAAAGCAAATGGAAGACTTCTAAAATCGATACTGCTCTTCTCGAACGTTTCGAGAAGGTGACAGGCAAAAAACCCCATCGCTGGCTCCGACGAGGCCTCTTCTTCAGCCACCGCGACTTCGATAAGATCCTGACACATTACGAGCGTGGCGAGCCCTTCTTCCTGTATACCGGTCGCGGACCCAGCACTGGCAGCCTGCATCTTGGCCACACCATTCCTCTGAAATTCACAAAATGGCTGCAGGATGTGTTTGACGTGCCCTTGGTCTTCATGTTGACGGATGACGAGAAAGCCCTGTTCAAGCCCAGCTTGACTTTTGAGGATACCCTGCACTACGCCATGGAGAATGCGCGGGACATTATTGCCCTTGGCTTCGACGTCAAGAAGACTTTCCTATACAGCGATTTGAAGTACCTGAGCGGTCACTTCCTGACGAACGCCTGGGAGTTTTCCAAGCTTGTGACCTTTAACCAGGTCCGTGGTGCTTTTGGCTTCAACGAGAGGTAAGCAGCGGGAGAAAAGTCCATTACCCACCTCCGAGTGCAGCGTCCCCGTTAACACGTCTGGAATAGCACCAATATTGGACAAATCTTCTTCCCCTCGGTTCAGTGTGTTGCTGCTTTCGCGACTTCCTACCCCGAGATCTGGTCGGACTCACCAGCACCAGTCCGAACAAAGGCCATCGCCAAGATCCCTTGCCTCATCCCCATGGGTATTGACCAGGACCCTTACTTCCGTCTTGTTCGCGACAACGCTCATCGCATGCGCTTCCCTTCGCCGAAGCCTGCATTGATCCACTCCAAGTTCCTTACTGCCCTCCAGGGCCCCGGCGGCAAGATGTCGTCGTCGAACCCCAACTCGGCCATTTTCATGACCGATACTGCCAACCAAGTCAAGGTATGTGGTTCCTACAAGATAAGAGCTTCTTTTTCGGGTGTTCAACTCTGGAAATACATGGATACGATATCCGTGAGATAGATAGGTAACTAACACTATATCCTCAACATAGAAAAAAATCAACAAGTTCGCTTTCAGTGGTGGCCAGGTCAACATTGAGGAGCACCGCAGACTGGGTGGCAACCCCGACGTTGATGTGTCCTACATCTACCTGACCTATTTTGAGGAGGACGACGAGAAGTTGGAGAAGATTTACAACGATTACAAGAGCGGTGAGCTACTCACCGGAGAGCTCAAGAAGATGGCCATCGAAGTTCTGCAGCCTTTCGTCCAGGAGTTCCAGGATGCACGTAAGCTTGTTACTGATGAGGTCTTGGAGTCCTTCATGACGCCTCGCAAGCTAGAGTGGAAGGGTAACCCGAACCCGATCAAGGAGGAGCCCAAAAAGAAGGAGGATTCCAAGAAGAAGGCTGAGCCTAAAGCCACCGAGGCCACCGAGACCACTGAGCTGCCAATTCGGGAATGAGAGTAAAAGAAGAATCAAAATAGAGAAGGCAGCGACAGAGGCACCGTCTTGGTGATTTGCAAGTTTGTAGCGATGAGATGATCCAACACATACAGTCTTGATGGGTAACGCAATACATACCTTGCCAGGTTTGTTAGAAAAGAACAAATGGTTGCAATATATAAATGTATGATTGTTTCAGAGAAAGCCAATTGTCATTTCGCATTTCTGTAATTAAGAAACCCAGCCATCATGGTCGTGGTCATAGTTGTGTCTGCGGACCGGAGACCGTCTGGCTCAAATCCCCGGACCCACCCGATTCCCCCGGGATTACATGAGCAAGTCAAATCTTCCGCCTCGGCATTGGAGTTGGCAGCTGGCTGGGGAACTTCTCAGCAGCGGCAACTTTACAACTTTCCTTCTCGATCATCTCCCTCACCAACCCAAAAGCAATTTGGACCTTGTTCCTGTTCCTGTTTCTTTATTTTCTCTCTTCTTGTTTGAATAATCGCATTACCGAAAAGTACCGACAATACAAGGGATTGAAAAGAATTACACACACTTCGAACAACCGCAACACCATGGCATCCCTCGCCTCCCGAGCCCTTCGCCGGCCTGTCGCTGCGCGCCAACTTCTCGCCGCCGCCGCCGCCACCGCTCCTATCCGCAGCATGTCCATGACCGCGCCTCGCCGTGCCAATGACGAAAGCCAGACTGGTGAGCTAGGTGTCGGTGAGCTTCAGGGCGCCAAGTTCAGAATTGAGCCGCTGCGTCGAGTTGGCGAGAATGACGACACCAAGCGAGCTCGACTTGTCTGTAAGTTCATATAACCCAATATCTTCCCCCTCTTGATGGAGAGAAGATGGAAACCTACTCTCTTTGTTTTTATTATATATAAAAAAAGACAACATCTTGCTTGGGACTTTAGATTCAGACGCTAACAACATAATCTTCTTTTTTTGCTTCCAACCAGATCAGTCTCGAAAGCGCGGAATCCTTGAGTCCGACCTCCTCCTCTCCACTTTCGCCTCCAAGTACCTCCCCACGCTGTCTCCCGAGCTTCTCGACCAGTACGACCTCCTCCTCGACGAGAACGACTGGGACATCTACTACTGGGCCACGCAAAAGGAGGAGCTCTCGTCGACCAACCCTTCCTCGCAGCCCACCAGCGACGAGGTAGCTCGCCACCCTCCCAAGGGCGAGTGGGCTCAGACGGTCGGCAACTTCCGCCCTGCCTACCGCCCTGTGCCGGTGCGTTGGAAGGACAGCGAGATCCTGGCCATGCTGCGCGAGCATGTTCGGAGCCGTAGCGTCAACGGTGCGGAGGGGACTGGTATGAAGTTTATGCCCGAGTTGGAGTTTCGATAGAAGATGAACGAAGAAGAGGAAGGTGTGAAAAAAAAAAACGAAATGGATCGTGATTTATGATGGATGGGCAAGGCAACATATGGATTAGATGGGAGCTGGATCTCGAATTACTCCTCGCCTCAAAGGCATGACTTTCTTTCATGTCGAAATCCTGAGCGACTGGAGACCTAGAAAGGTTGGCTTGTTGTAAATGATACTCTGTAAGATGCATACGAATATGAGAACCATGAAGGGTCGGTCTGTTGATAGCAAAAGTAAAATAGGAGGAAAGAAGAAAAAAGGACAATTCTTTGGAATCTGCGGAAACCTAATTGAACAAATGCCTTCTTCTCCTTCCACATACACACATTGGAGTGTATTACAATCAAACAAAAACTAGAAGAAGAAACAAAAAAAACACAAATCATAGCCTCTCCATAAACCCCAAATTTTGTCCCTGCTCGTTTCCCTCATAAACTCCACAGGATGCAAACTCCCGAAAAGAAAAGCCTTTGAAACTGACTTGAGAGTGAAAAAAAAAAAAAGTAAGCTCGAATGCCTAAACCAGTGACGAACAGGAAAACAAAAGAACACAGCCCATGAAATAGAGAGGCCAGCCACCGGTAAAGCGCCCATATCGGATTCCCTAAGCCCAGGGGGGGGAAAGAAAAGGAGGGGGTATCAAGAAAGAGTTGTGGGAGGAGGAAGAAGAGAAGGGAAGGGGAGGGGAAGAGGGAGAAAAAGTCAAGAGGTGAAAAGAGAAGATGAAAAAGAAAGGATCTCGTCTCGTCGTCAATTTCGTAGTCCGTAACCATTCGATCAACTTTATTAGCGTTTGTTTTCTTTGGAGGAGGTTTTCTTTCTTGGGTTTTTTTTTGTTCATTTGAGCCTTTTTTTTTTTTTTGGTTTCTGTTTCTCTCTTCACCCTCCTCCTTCTGGGAGGATGCTGCCCAGACTCCTGAGCACCTCCATCACAGGCATATCCTTGGTACCCGCGTTTGCCTTCTCACGCTCCTCCCGCTGGCGTAGCCGGAGGGCGCTGGCGCTGAGAACCTTGTCGGCCTCTTTCCCGGCGACTCGAACGCGTTGCTCGAGTTTGTGAATGTTATCGGCAAACTGGTCAACTTGAAACTCGAGAGAAGAATGGATCTTGCGAAGCCTTGATTCGGTTCTTGACCGGATGGCTTCAAATGAGGTTGCTTCGTCCCCTAGGAAGCCTCTGATTTCTCCTTCTTCCGGATCTAAGAGGTCAAAGTCTGGTAATATGACCTGAATCGGTTCATTCTCCTCAAATAATGGAGGTTGCTCAGGTGGTGGTTCCCGTATCGCTTGCCACGACTTCTTCTCGTCTCGTAACCTTGAAGTGTGTTAGAGGCCGGACAGGGTTTTGTTCATCAGATATATATAGCTCACCTCTTGATATTAATCTCCAGCTGTGCGAGCTTCTCATCAAGTTCTATGTTTCTGGGATTGGGCTTCAGTATCACAGGCGCTTTGGGCACGCTTTCGTCTCTGCTGAACCAGTCTGAGAATTCTGATCGAGCTCCAAAATCCTTGAGCAGCTGATCTTGGATTGCGCGAGCTAGGATGAATGTGTCAGCGTACAAATATTCCCGCAAAATGTTGAATCATGAAATTGGGTTTTCTTACCG
Organism: Mariannaea sp. PMI_226; assembly: GCA_024336345.1. Classification (NCBI taxonomy): domain Eukaryota; kingdom Fungi; phylum Ascomycota; class Sordariomycetes; order Hypocreales; family Nectriaceae; genus Mariannaea; species Mariannaea sp. PMI_226. The sequence continues at coordinate 1,701,397 of JANFOG010000005.1, forward strand.
CCCAATATGGCATTAGCATTTGGCGTCCCGTGAGGTGGTTTTTCTGACAAGGATCGCTCGCCACACCATGTTAATAGCTGCTTCATTCTTCGGGGCTCCAACTGTGAAGCTTCGATGTGCTTGTAAAAATCTGCTGGATTGACCTCTCGATGTGGAATCGCCGACTGGCCGTTGTCAATGAGAGAGCTCGCTCGTCGCCCCCGCATCCCCAAGCTACTCCGCCGGCTCCCGTTGTTCTTCTTGCGCATCTCCTTGTTCCGATTGATGACTGGGGTGTCGCTCATCGGAAGCGCAATCTTGGCTGGCTCTGCACGCCGCGGCGGTGATTCATCCCAGTTCGGGATGGATCGTTTAGGTGCTGCCTCTGCTCCATTGCGACCGCGTCTTGTCGATGTCTTTGATGATGGTACTGTCGATACGCCGTTTGTTTGCGGAGGGGGTTCTTCTACTGATTTTTCTCCCAATATTCGCGCGCTTTTCCTGGTTCCTTGCTTGGTGACTTTAAGTGGTGGCTCCTCGAGTGACGCGTCAATGCTCGGTTTTCGTCTTGAAGATTTCCTCGTAGGCTTCGCCGTTGCTTTCTGCGTGGTCGTTTCCGTTTCATTCGTTTCCTTCGTCACCCTCGTCTCACTAGTGCTCTCCTCAACAGGTGCCAACTCCTGGGGGACGCGTCCCCTCGCAGGCTTCCTTCCCCGCCCCGATTTCTTTGGTGGTTCTGGTGCGGGCTCCTCGGCCTTCTGGGTCTTCGGCCTCTTGGACTTCCTCACAAACTGAAAATCATCGTCTTGCTCGTAATCGGCGGCGGCTGATGTTGTGCGGTTAGCGCCTGACTTCGACTGCTGTTGCGCGTCTTCTTCGTAGAACCTACCGGCGAGACGCTTGCTCGTCCGTCGCTCCGCCTGGTTGCTCATGCTAATAATCTGTAGCGGCCGGCGAGTGGTCACCAGAGTCGTCATGAGTGGCGCATTCGGGTCCGCATCGACGTCCAGACGGGGGTTTCGGGGTTGATGTTATTCTCTGGGGACGGAACTTGGGCTGTTCGTCCCAAGTGGGTGGGTGGTGCCTTTATCGCGTTTGTCCGGTAAGGTCGCGTCGCGTCGTGACAATCGTACTGAGGGTGTGATGTGGTGAGTTTCTGGTTGCGCAGCAGAGCGTCCGGGTCAATTCGCGATGAGTCGGCCGTGGTCCAGGTTAACGATGGTATTTAGCGGGTCGCGACGAGGTTGTGATGGTTGAGGCGCATCAACTTGTTTACATGAGTGATGATTTACGAAGTACTTGGCCGTGCACTAAGCCCTTTTTGGGAGAGCACGATGCCCCCACCCCAACTTGGGCTGCGCTGCCAAACATCGCCAGCAGCTCACCAACCAGCATGACGGGAACACAATAACACCACAAATGCACCTAAAAAGAAAAAAAGTTGAGGGGAATTGAAGTTCTATCTAAGAGGCCAAATGAAGTCCTCATGTCTACGCAATTTTAATATCACAGGTCTCCTGGAATATATATTCATCGCAAGGAGGTAATGGTGATCGCTATCGCCCAAGGCCAGGAGAATGTTTGTTCTCATAAGTCACCTATGCAGACAGATACAGCACTTGCCTACATCCACATCAGACACGTCGTCCATCACCTGAGCGTTTGATAGTAAGGGATGCTTCATATCGAATTGCTGATTCATGCATACCTAACTTGATCCCTACTATGTAACGTACCGTACCTGCGTACCAACCTACCTATCTACCTACCTACCTACCATGATAGCTAGTTGTTGAGGAGCAGTAACCCTGATCGCCTGGCTTGGTTCCGCTTAGTTTCGAAACGAATACAATAAAATAGACCAAAGAAACAACCCGTATTTACTTTACTCGTCTTCGTCAATGTTCAATTGCGCAACTACCAATTCAACTACTCCGTCCTCATGCAGCTTTTTTGTTACCTACAGCTACAGCGATATCATACCCGCAACACCAAAAGACATCGTCCTCTTGGTTCCAAGACCCCTAAACGCCTTCCAGGCAAAGAATCCCGCCTGGCCGAACACCGTTTTTGATGTGCGTTCCGTGTGCCTTGCCAAAAATCTTACGTACAAGTGAAATTTTATGGGAACTGCACAGCTCCTCAAAGAGTACCGATCCCCCTCGAAGAGCCGCTCCCCCGGAAGAATTCCGTAGGCGAGTATGCTCAGAGCATCAGAAGCAGACTGCTCAAGAGGCATTCAGCCCACTAACCATGAACCCCAGACACCGATCCCCGTCTGGATTGGCCCACTCGTCGTGAATTGTTGTACAGGGCGAAAAAAGTTAAGATTATAAAACAATTGGCAAACCTCCCCCCTTCCCAAACCCCCTCCCTTCCCCGGCCACCTGGCAGTTCTCGGGACGTTATGGACTCCCTATATATATGTATCATTTGGTTGAATCCTCAAGTATCTCTTCATCGCCCCCCCAAAGTTGGGGAGAAAAGAAACATCATTGCGGAAATTGTGAAGAAAAAGGGACATTCGTAGATGAAAAAGATCCATCAAGTAAAGTTGTCGGAAATCTTGCGCCAACTTGTCCAGGCCCATTCTATGAGAACCGTCGTTGAACACCTTGACCGGCCATCACGGGCTGGTTAGGCATGGAAGCGGCCATACCATAAGGATTCATCTGAGGGTTGAAAGGCTCGACAACCTGCGACATGAACGCACTGTGAAGACCTTGTTGCTGCGTGACAGGGCAGTCCTTGTGAGCGAGCAGTAAGGTCTTAAGATTGACGACTTCTTCTCTGAGTTGTGTAATTTGGGCGGTCAAAGCATCATTTTCGGTGCTGAACATCTCCACCTTGGTCTGTAAATTGGCCAGCCACTGCTTCTTCCTTTGGCGGCACTTCAATGCAGCAACACTAGGATATGTATGTTAGTAATCAATAGACTTATCAGGCACAGGCGGCAGAGATACGACATACCGGTTACGCTCAAGGAAGTTTTTGCGCTTCTCTTCGTCTGTCATCTTGCCCTTGGGGCCGTCTTCTTGTGTTGGGTCCATGTCATCGTCTGACATGTCCATATGCACACTGGACACACTATTATTCGCCTTAACCTTCTTGCTTGGGGGTGCCTTGGCGGTGTTCTCTTCAGCCTTTCTACGGCCATTGCTGGCCGGGGGGTTCTTCTTGCCCTTGCCTCGCGTGTTTGGTCTAGCCTGCTCGCTTTCGTCTGATGCGGCGCTGCCCTCGCTCACTCCACGGGCGGAGCCACCAGAAACACCATTTGCGTTCGACATTTGTGGCGATGTGTTCATGTTCTGCGGTACGACCGGAGCTGGATGCGCGTGGGTTGTCGCGCCTGCAATGGCAAACTGATTGGTGGATTGAGGTCCGTTTCTGCCCTGAGCAAGCATGAACAAGCCGTTGGCAGCGTCATTATCATGAGGATCGAAGGGGCCAGACGCTGGCTTCGCCTCGGTTTTGACTGTCGTAGTCCCGTTGGTCATATCTTGGGGCTGCGACGTAACTGACGGTGGGGGAGGTTGGGATTGTCGTGGTGCACCGTTGACTTGGTCTCGTTTGGCTGCCGCATTCATAGCAGTACGATGGAAATCAATGGTGCTCGGTGTTGCGCCGCCACTAGCAAGTTGAGCGAAGAGAGCCTGAGAGTTGGGACTAGGGGCAGGGAACATGGATCCGCTGCCACCTGGAGTCAGACCCGTCCTCAAGGAGGACTCGTTGGGTGTTGGGAAGCCGCCGCGAAGGTGATGGGTGGTGTCGCCAAAGTAATCATTAGCAGGACCGGAGAGCATCGCAGGACTTAGAGGACCGGTCCGCAGCGAACCTCCACCCCAGTTGAACGGAGTCGCGTTGCTGCCGGGCAGAAGCGACGACGGCGATGTTAATGCAGCGACCGACGGCAGCTTGGTACCTCCCGGAGTCTCTGGGGCACCCCCGAAAGACTGTTCAAAGGGATTGGGCTCCAGACTGAGAGATCCGCCGACCTGAGCCGTGAAGTAATCGGGAGTGTCTGTTCCTTGCTGTTGACCGGGTCGAGGAGGAGGCGCGAGAGGTTTGGCGGCTTCGGCATTGGACGCTGTCTCTGATTTGACCGGTCGGTCGAGCTTCGCGTCGGTCGATGTATCTGCAGGAAATTAGACGTGAGTACACAAGCAACGTGGATGACGGGCAGAGTGACAGCGTTAGGTTTTTCGAAGAAGAATGGGGACGTCAGGGTAGCGGAAAGGGGAAAAAGGCGACGGCTTGGCTGTTGGTGGTGATGACGGAAAAAGAGTGTGATGATGCCGTCATGGCGGAGTAGTCAAAATGAGACTGGGTAGGGGGGTTTGAAGTCTCACCTGGTCGAGGGGGGGAGTTGGAAGACTGCTTTGGGGACTTCGACTGACCTGCTTGAGTGCCTGCTGTTGAAGTCCCCATGATGATGATGTATTATACCTGGGGCGGTAAGGTTGTTCAAAGTTGGTTGAGTGGGGGGGGTGCAGATGCAGAGGTCGATAGAGGAAGACAAAAAAGCCCAATGAGGTCAGAGGCGACGATGGCAGAGACCAGCCCCTAGTACTATTGGGGGGGCGAGTGTGAGTGACAACGGTAGAGTGTGCGCAATGCGGTCTGGAGGCTGAAAAAAAAAATTGAAAAAAAAGCTGTCGCGCGCACTGCAGCGACGGCGACTAGAGGAGTCAGAAAAAGAGAAAAGAAACAGCCAACCGAATGAACAGGATTACGGCCGGCGTGAAGCACGATTGCGTCGAACGTCGCAGAGCAAAACGGGCGGTGTTGGTGGATTGCGTCGGCGGAGATGGATTGTGAAAGGATCAGGTTTGAGAAGACGTCAGAGATGACGTTGTGAAGCAGCAACGGGAAAAAGGGCGTCAAAAATAATAAGAAAAAAGAGAAGGCGGGCGCTGGGCTCTGGAAGGCCCTGTGCGGCCAACAAACTCCCAGTAATTAAGACAGGAAGGACCGGGGGTGGCATCGCTGACAAAACGCCACCTGCCTTGCTTGAAGGGGGGGGGACCTCGGCCAGGCTCGCACTGTGCGCGTCGATGGCATCGTCCGATTCCACCCAGACCAAGCATGGGCGATCAGTGAAGCAGCGATTGTAATTGGCTTCGAATCTGCATACTATGGTAGGATGTCCATCCCTCAGCTGTCAGCGTATGCTGAATTCTGGGTCTTGCATCGGCCGGCCCAGGTTCGCTCGAGAGAAATCAAGTCATGATCACGAAAATAAAGCGTCTCCAGTCTGGTGTCGAAAGACCTAGCTGTTCAGATCAAATGCACCGCAGTGGAAGACCTGGCAGTTTTTCACCTCCTAAACAACCCATGCTCAGTGACCGAGGGACTCCTATCACCACAATTACCTCCAGTTTTCGCAGCCGGGTACACTTATCGGAGCCGAATACAGTGCCAATTCAGAAGCAGAAGTGGTTGAGGAGCAGTAGCCATTCCATGTGGTTATGGTGGGGCGCATCTTCCATCTCACTCTATTCTGTATGGCTCTGTCCCATCCTTATTTGCTGGCCAAGGATCCACCCTCTTTTTTTTTTCCCCTCGGTGGCGTCACACAAACAGAGAGTTGAGTGAGAGCGAGACAACAGAAGACAGGGGAAAATAACAATCTCTGCTCGTACTGTATGGATACAAAGCGACCGAGTATCTCTGTTTTGGGGGGGAAGGTTCCACTCTATTAATTAACAAACCCAGAAGTCGGAGAACACATACATAAAGGTTGATGTGAGTGGGTCCCTATCCTGGTTTGCCAGCGTCATTCTCCCAATGACAAGCCCGCGCCTGTGATGACGCAGCGTCTTGAACGCGACCAGCTTCACATCACTCTACCACAACACGGCTCCAGTGCTCCGTTTCGCAGCGCTGCCAAGGAAGTGATGCGGTGCACATAGCAGCTATCAATCAACTCATCCAAGATTTCCTCCGTTTTGGAAATGAGAGGAATGAAATGGGAAACGTTTTAAGGTCCGTCCTGTTTTCTTTCTTGTCTTTGCCTATCGGAATGTGATGAGGCTGAAGTTTCAAATCCGAATACGTGCCCCAAGGATTCTGTGCAGAAGTACGGAGTGCACCTTTTTTTTTTTTTTCTCCTTCCCTTGCTCTCCGCACGTGCACGGAAAGCTCAACTTCGGCCACCTCTCCCGCTCTCCTACGGAGTACCTAACTACCAACTTCGTACACAGTAACTGGCCCAGTAACTGGCCCGTTCAAGACGCGCAAGGTTCTCCCTTTGCCTGCATTGGAGCACATTCTTGGGCCATTTGATTTGGCATATCTGCGGATTTGATGACAGCCCATCTTATGGATCGAGAACGATTGGCGTGCTACATAGTATACGAACTAACTTTACCGGGTTATGTGCTTCTTCCAGCAACCCATACACACCTATTCACAGAAACCATCGATCTAAAGGCACAGGCAAAAAAGAAAAAAATCTTACTTTACTAGTGGCAAAACTGGAAAAACTACCCGTATCGTAACGCGTTACTCGTCTGCCTTCACTGTGTGGTGTCGGCGGTTCTTAGATGGTGGCGGAAAAAAAAACTTACAAATCGAAGAACACACTCGAGAACAGAAGACGCGCTAACCTCCCTTCAACCGGTCTGGTGTACAGCACTCCCGCAACCCAACCTGGCCCTTCATAGAGGCCATTTGGCGCGCAAGAGAAACGTCCCAGTATAATTAGTGCAGTCACCCAAACTACCAGCACACAGCAGTGCTACACAGTGTTTCTGTTTCTTTTCCCATTGCGAACAACAATAACTCCGTATCTGTGTATCGTTTTGTTGAGCCATTGCCTCAATCATGCCAAGAGAATTGAACTTGGACGGGGCAGATGCAATACACTCACACGCACATGCACACATACACGCCAATATCTTGTTTCGGGAGAGAGGATATCAATAATCTCTTTCATCCACCCCAAATGTGCCAGAGCACACAAGGCTATCAAACTCTATCCTCTGAACAAGGACAAAACCAGTCGCTGAAATTGGCCCTGCCCAGGAAACCAGTGCAGATAGAGCACAGTGTCGACTGTGCCAGGACGGAGGACTCGGACCAGCAGCGCAAGATGACCAAGCCATGACGTCAACCGTCAACAACCGTCCTTGTCGCAACCCCCAATGAGACATGTTTCCTCCGCCAACTCAGGAATGTTCCACCCCCTCACAACACTCCCACTCTCGCCAGTCAACTCTGTGATTCATCCCCCCTGCTTCTTCCGCGTTCCCCCCCTCCTTCTCTTCGTCTGTCTCGTCTCGTCTCGCCTTGCCTTGCCTTGTCCTGTGGGTTGAGTGAGGTGAGCCGATCCTGTCGCGTTTGCGACCCAGCACTACCGCAATCAATCCCGTTGGCCTCCGGTTGGCCCATTCCACTCCCTCTTTAGCGTAACGCGAGGTCCAGGGGGAAATCGCCCTCTTTCCCAAGAGACTCTAGGTCCGTGGCACTTCTCTTCAAACGCTCCACCACGAAAGACCCGCAACCTCTAAATTATGACGCAAGCTCCTCGACTTCTGGTTGAGATTGAGAGGACACGCGAGTGATAGTCCATCCACGAAGCGACTGTTCTCCCTTTCTCAGTGGACTGTTTTTCAGCGTTGGAGTGGGAAGGGTAAAAAAAAATTAAAAATCGACATGGTCTATGCAACATCAGACATCCCCAAGAATGTCCATTTACGGTATTGCTGAAGTCAGTCTTGACCCTAATCGGGTCGTCTTGCGCTCAACTGAATGCCTTCCACACCCCCCAACTCCCCGAGAAGATCGATTTTCTCGCCTGCTATCGAGCTTCGGAATCTTGGATACTGTGCCGTGACTGCATGCGACCAATCCATGTCGAAGAACACGTCGTTTGGCCACGCAATTTTTTTTTGCTGCTGCTTATTTGCATCGATGATGCGAACGATCAAGATATGCTCACTCACTTCCCGAACCCCCTTGTCCCAGAACGCCTCCCAAAAAAAATTATGGTAATTGCTTGTTGGATTTTAGCTCCGACAGATCGATCTGTGTGCAAGCCACGCGCACATTTCCCTTGTTTGCGTGCTCCTATGCTGCGATGGTCTCTTGAATTGATACCTTTTGTCTTATCAGTCCGAGTAAACTTGCCGTAGTCTGCCGCGTATCTAAGGCTGCTCAGATCTGAGGTCACTCTTGGCGCTTGACCCAGCCCGAAGCTATGGCGTTGAGTTCATGCCTTATCCTCGAAAAATGATGTCAATGCAATCAACATTGAAGTGCAATCCCTACAGCTACCCTATACCTTCCCCAGAGTGTCCCAACGTCTTGGTGAATTTGACTCGGGCCATCCCAGCTCGTGTATTGGATGATGCATGAAGTTCATGTAATCTCGCAATCGCCAGCAATTATGCGAAGTGTTGGTCGGCATCTGAAAAAAAAAAAATTGCTGTGAATGGAACAATCGAACCTGACGACAGCTGTATCTTGCTATACAATTATATCTTCATTATCCAGACCATCGCTATTCAACACTATGCCAACCCACGGGGTTATCACAATTTCGCTCCTGGTTCACTCTTCTCGATCCTGAATCCCTGCCTCGGCGCGTGAACCCGTACTTTATCGCGTCCCTTGCCTGCCTCGAACACGACCTCTCTAGAATCAATGCCAACTAAGCTTCCAACGTCCTTCCCCGAGGATCCGGTATCAGTTGGCCAGACGGCCACTTGATCACCTTTCCGAAGCCCTTGCGCGGCAGCTACGGGATCAGCGTCGTCGACGCCTAGCTCAGCCTCGTTGAACGTCGAGGACAGAATCAACCCCGCCGCATCATCGCCCGAGACCGTCGTCGGCTTGCCCATCTTCTTCTTCGCCGCCGTCACCGCATCCTGGAAGCGCCGGATCCACGCGTAAACGAGCGGATAGGTGGCGGGGGAGAAGCGATCTCGAGGCAAGGCGCCTGGAATGCCTGTCATCCAGTGGAACGGCCACACAGCCTCGATATCCGCGAGACTCGGTGTTGGTGTTTTGAGTACCCACTCTCGACCATCGACCAGTAGCGCTGTCTCGAGGAAGTCCATTACACGAGCAAAAGCTACCAGAGATTCTGGCCTCGCGGCGTGCATGCCCTCGGGAGTGAGTCCATGCCCGATAAAGTCTCCTCGGTCGCGATAGTACGCTGGGTCCTGGAGCATTGGTAAGTTCGTGGGCAGAAGCTGAAACATTGTGCCAAAGAGCCCCGCGTCGTTGGTGAAAGACGACAAGAGGCCCTGGAGAGCAACCTGGTCAGGGTTGGAGCCTCCAAGGCGCGGGATATCAGGGAACAGGTCTTCAAGCTTGGGTATCTGTAGCCTAGTATCCAAATAGACATCTCGACCGATTGATAAGACAGGAATGCGACGATGCGCAATGCCTAGCTGGGAGAGGTCCGGCCGTGGCATCATCGGCGGTTGGATCTACCTCATAGCGATTTTTATTAGGCCAGTTCCCAGATTGAGAATTCCTGAAGGTTCTACTCACGCATTGTTTGTATGGGATGCCTCGAAGCGCCAAATACCAGACAACTCGCCTGGCATAAGGTGAGGCCGTATAGTGGTATAAGACGATGGGGAGATTTGCCATTGTGCCGTGGTCACAAATCGCCGTGATATCGCGTACAGATATATCTTGATCACCTGAACAGTAGTAAAATCGATACTGAAATTGTCTTGATAGTAAGCTGCTGAACCAGATCAAGACAGCTCACAGCTACTTCTAGCCCGAGCCTCGGCTGATACGTTTGCGGGGTGTAGGACGTGCGGCACCAAACCACGCCCTTCGGCTATTATGGAGTGTCAATTATACAAGCTATCCAAGTCGTGGAAGCACGTCCTCGAGCCACAGAGACCATTGGACGTATAGTCAAAGCTGGTCGAGAAAATAAGAAATTTGCACTGAATTTAATTTAATTCTCCATTTCGGACTCGTTCGAATATACTCTCCATCGAGCTGACCTAAAATTCTGCGCGACTCATGACTGTCACCCTCCTAGACAACCCCGGTTTGATAGACTTGGAGGTCAAAAAAAGCCTGACCGAAAACCCATGCGTGGTAACTTGAACTATCTGACACAGAAACCCCGGGAAGTGGGCATGCTATGTTTACTAGCCATCGGCATTGACTTTCGCGGTGTCGTATTGGTTCCCTCCATACCCAGCATCCCAGCCAGCATCACCACCAATGTTACCACTGTCAGCACCTCCACCAACAGAAGCATCGAAATTTGCATGGTTAAAACCCTCAGATTCAGCGGGAGGAGCTTTGCATCTGACCTTGGTGTGTCCGAATTCCTGACAGTTGGTACACTGGACTTTGCTCCCTGAACTTTTATTAGCTCTGGTTCCAAGCAACTCGTCTTCACAGACTTACAGTCCTTTGGTTCAGGGCATTCCCGACTGAAATGACCAGTCTTCTCACAATTGCGGCATGTAACTGTTTCCATGTTACGTGGTTGATCACACTCCTTGGCCATATGGCCTTCCTGGCCACAATTGCGACAAGCCCGACTGTCACCACCGCCACCCTGAGGACAATCCTTGGCAAAATGGCCCACTGACGATTCTTGTTAGCTAAGTTTAAGAACTGATGAAGGAAGAGAAGGTCATACTTTCATTGCACTTGCGGCATTCGACATTCTCAAGGTTGGGGGGTTCTTCGCAATCTGCAACCTTATGACCCGATTTTCTATGTGGACGTAACGTCAGCTTAACTTATCTGACACCTACCAATATGTCAGACTTACCCGCAGTTCTTGCAAGCAAATTTGTCAACTCGAGGTTCAGGACCTGAAGACGTTAGGGAGGGCATCCGTAAAGTTTGGGTTGCTTACAATCTCGGACACGATGCCCATCAGCACCGCAATTGTAGCAAGAGATTTTGGGTCTATCAGTTCTCTCGGTCTTCTCCTGGGTGCACTGTTTGGAAGTATGCCCAAGCTCCTTGCAGTTGTGGCACTTTGGGATGCCCTTATCAACGACATCGCCAGCATCGTCGAGGCGGGAGAGAATCTCAGCCCGATCCTTTGGCCACCCTTCCAGCTCACGAGGGCGATCAGGCTTTTCGGAGAATCGTACAGAAACCGTATACTTCTTTCCCATGTTCCCTTGTGGATCCATGTTGGTGAATATATCCATCAACTGCTTCTCGGTTGCAATAAGCCAAAGGCCAATGCCTTCCTGAATAAGTGCCTCCTGAAGCTCACGGTAAGTGACAGTACCGTCAAGAGCTTTGATATACTCCTGAACCGCCTCCTTTGCATCATCAACGTCCCTCTCAGCGACAGCCTGCTTGATTTTCTCCCAGGCCTTCTCAGGGGTGATATTGGCAATATGGTCACGGTTGATCTTGCGAGCGTTTTCGCAGTCCTTTCGAAAATGACCTTGAAGAATTAGTACCAACATATCTCCATATATCTATACACGAACCTTCCTGTCCGCAGTTTTCGCAAAGCATAGGGGGACGGTCAGGACAGTCCTTGATCATATGACCGGGCTGCTTGCAGAAACGGCAGGTCATCTCCTGGGGCTGAGGACACTCAGCTCGACGGTGTCTATATAGAAGTTAGAAGGGTTTGGCGGATCATGGCAAGATTAATATACCCAACTTCACCACAGCCAAAACATTTCTCGTCTCCAGTACCTTTGTCCGGTTCGAAATCGGTGGTGCTATCGGATTGTATTAGTATGTGAAAACTGTTTCCACCGCATTAATGATGATTTTGGATCTTGTACCCTTCAAACCCATGGCCGTTTTGACCTTCGTTGTCGAAACTTCCAGCACCAGCATCGTACCCATTTGCCTGATAGGACGAACTGCCAACGTTGTCCCATCCAGGTGCGGATACCCCTCCAGTGCCCCAAACATCCCCGCCACGAGGAGCCGGTTCCTATTCAGTCATCGCGGATGGTTCAGCAGCGTTGAGTGCACCGGTAGAGTCTCTAAGGGAACTTATTAGCCACCTTCAAATTCTGGACTGAGTGAGCTGGTCTAGGGAATTCAAGAACAGGAACTTGAAAGCACCGGAGCACTATGACTTAAGGCATAAGGGTAGACAGATGTAGCTGAGAGGAAAGGAAACCCGGGCAATGAAGGAAGAGAGAGCTGTGCACAACAATAAACGCTCAAACCCCTTGCTATTGCTAGAAACCCATGGTACAGGCCAATAAGTTTTTGCAGAGGACCAGTTCGCCCTGTTTGATAATTATGCAGATCTCCGACAAAGAACAGTAGGAACAAGACATATAGAATGGAAACAAACAGGAGTCGGGATGACTTTGCTTACTAGATAGTATTTGGGGTGTGAGACGTAGAACACTGGGCGATGCAACAACCCGAGATCGAAGACGTGAAAAGAAAGATCACGTCGGAACTAACAAGGAATAAAAGAGTGCCTGGGTTGTAGAGCAAAAGAAGGAGGATGTGTTGAGGCTCCTGAAAAAAAGAAAGTCAGGTAAGTGTACTCGAGGAAGGACGTTCTGAGCCCCGAGCGCCAAGTTGTGAAAATGGAAGGTGGAGAGAGAGAGAGAGAGAGAAAGAAAGCGAAAACGGCGAGGCGAGAATAATTACTTTATCTTCCACAAAATAAACAAGCGAGCGATTTCATTAGGGTCTTAGCCATTGGCAAGCTTTATTATTGATATCTAATATTGAGCAACTGGAAGCGGCTGCGTTGGACTCAGTTATTTAGTATTCGGTTGGTTGATAAGCTACCTAGGTAACAACCACCCTTAGAAGGATTAATGACCTATCACGTTCAGCTTGGGTTGGTTACGCGTTTCCATTTCCTTGCGTACCTACATCCTTTAGGTGCCCAGAGCAGTAAGGTAAGTCAATGTGCTAAGGCAGTATCTACTATACTTATGTATCTACTATATGTAATCTGTGCATTTCATTTCTTCATGACTAGAGGTGTGTGGATTGTTCTGGTCGCCATATCATATTAATTGGGAATTTACACATACCTGGATAGTGGGTTGGCCAACCGCTCCTTGAACTGCTGGTGACTGGACCAGCCAAACAAGTTCCCAGGCCCTCATTTCCTCCCGGGCGTGTTTTCTACTTTCTACTTTAGTAGTTCGCCTTTTGAAACTTGCTCACCAGACGCTTGATAGACCACGTTACGTATTTTATGAGAATATCTGATTTCCTCTTGCATGGAGATGAGTCAAGACTGTATAGGCTCAACCATAAAGTATCAAAACCCGGCCCTCATTCAATTAGGCATCTGACCTAGCGATAGGACCATGGACTGTTTACCTCCGTACCATGGCGGATATAGCGCGTACTCTACGCCGAATAAAGGAATCTGTAACTTACAGCCTTCAGAGGAGAGGGCGGTGACGGAAACGCATGTTTCAGACCCACTGGTGGAAACACCTTTTTGTAATTTTCCGGACTCAGGGTGGAAAAAGGACGGAACAAAATCGAGCATCACAAACAGGCCAAGCATCGGCTCACAAGCCAACGGATACATCTAGGAGGCTTTAATTGCCAGACAGTAATCACCCGAGCGGGGATTGGTCCGAACTCGCATCCATTCATCTTCCCCAAGGAGCCCACCGGACTAGCCGTCGGCTTATTGGATGATAGGTCAGCGCAATCGGAAGACTCTGTATAGGTAGGATTCACAACCCTTTTCCGGGCCTGAGAGGGACTCGATGAACAGGGGTCCTTGCTCCTTCCCATGTGTGCCTGGCGCTGAGTGACGATACTGAGACACAAAAAAAAACATTTCGCATCAGTCGTACGGTTGGCAGGCGATTTTACACTAAGCGAAAGGTGTCGCATGGGATAGACGTTTCCAGCATTTCCGAGGAGAAAAAACCCGACGTTTGGCTTGTTAGTGCGCCACGAGGGAGTCGTCAACAACTGCAAGTAGCAATTGAGGAATTATAACGCGGAGTCAGCGGGTGGCCCATCATTATCTTGCCTTAATTTGGGTTGAGCTCTCACATGCACATGCAGGCTTGATGAGTTAGTCGCGAGCTCCGCACCTCCGCGGTCGGAATGAGGGATGTGCTCTATCGATAACCAAATAGTACAGTAATAACGTTACCTACTGGTCTTAGGTACTCTAAAATGTGCTGCGTTGTAGGTACTTAACCAACGATAAGGTAGGCGGTTGGCATGGATTATACTGATTTAAAAAAAAAGTCCGCGCGCCCAAGGAAAAGGCGTTACGAACCCCGCAACACAAGAACGTCCATGTATCCGTGCTATGTAATACAGTTTGACTCACAGCACCTAGCACTGCCCTTATAAATTCAAAATCACGTCAGACGCACAGTCTTGGAAACGTCGATCAACTGTGGACCTAGTTCATCCATTGACTAATCCAGTTCACACCAGTCTTTCCATATCTTCTGGCGAAAAGTCCTCTGGGTTCATACAAACACAGCGTCCTCCCCTCCCCATCAAAGCCCGCTTTCTCTAGTATTCATTTTCGTTACTGTTGTCTATTGTCACTGCAATCTTAGTCGAAATGGCACCCGCGGTTCTTTCCATCGACATGAGCGACGACTTTGTCTCGTCTGCCCCATCCCACTCGCCATCGAAGCGTACTCTCCTTCTGGCTCCTCCCTCTCTCGCCTCCCACTCCGACGCCCTCACCTCAGTCATTTCCGCATACGATCGTTCCGTTACCGATCTTCAGATGCTCGACCGTATTGCTGCAGGCCTCGCGAAACTGCCCCTCTCCACCTACGATCTCATCCTTATCCTTGCCGATGCTTCGTCGATGCTGGGCGAGTCTCTCGCCCTTATGAACCGAGACGTTCTAGCCCTTGTCGCCGAGGCCCTCAAGCCTAGCGGTAGACTACAAGGCCAGGATGGAAATAACTTGGAAGAGTCTATACTGTCAAAGGAAGCGGTTCTTGCTGGCTTGGTTGCATCCAACGGAGGCTTCGAGAAGCCCAACTACGGAGGCTCTGATGGAGTTGTTAGCCTGAAGCTAGGAAGCAAGAAGCAGAACCGGACAGTTCTGAGTGATGGATCTGTTCCCCTCAGCTTTAAGAAGAAGGCTCAGTCAGTTCTGCCTGACGGATCAGTCCCTCTTAACTTGAACAAGAGAAAGAGCGCTGGAGCAGATCGCCCGGCAGAATCCAAGCCTGTTGTCCCTGCTGGGGTTGGCTTCATCGATCTTAGCGACGACCTATATGATGATGACCTCATTGACGAGGACGAGCTTATGACTGAAGATGATCTTCTGCGCCCCATCAATATCCGTATGTGGATACCCTTTCCACCACTCCTCACTTTTGCTAACCTTCATACCCTTTACAGCTGCAGAATGCCAACCCAAGCCAGGCAAGCGACGCCGTGCCTGCAAGGACTGCAGCTGTGGTCTTGCAGAGCGACTTGCCGCTGAAGACTCCGCTAAGCGTGCAGAGGCCGACAAGAAACTTCAGAGCGTGAAACTCGAGTCCGACGATCTCGCCGAAATCGACTTCACCGTCCAGGGCAAAGTGGGTTCCTGCGGCAACTGTTCCCTGGGCGACGCGTTCCGTTGTGACGGCTGTCCTTACGTCGGTCTCCCGCCCTTCAAGCCTGGCGAGGAGGTCCGGCTGCTCAATAACGATATTCAACTGTGATCATGACCACCAAAAACACTTTCGTAATGACATCATGGGAATTGGCACTAGGGGCGTTACATCTTTTCTGCTACCACTTCGATCCGGGATGGATTCGATTACTTTGGTATGCCCGGCGGCATAGGACTCGGCGGTCGCACATACGTACTTACACGGACGGGAGGCAAAGGGATGATGTTTGGATGGAGCGCTCCAAATACATATAGATTCGGCGTTCGTGGCGTGGGTTGGCCTATTTAGATGACAGAGAAATGAAAAAATTGAACTACATCATTAAAACAAGACATTTGCTTTATTAAAAAAGTAATAATGATAAAGTGAGATACACCAAACGCCGTTCTAACTTGATATGATATGCTCCGATCCTCTGCTGAGGGGCTTAACCAAAGAGTCTCCCGAGAAAAGATCTATATCTCACCATCAATTGAGCCATCATAGAAGGGGTCCCAACTGATAAGACTTCCTACCAAAAAGACAAGGCTTTTGGCTCTAAAGGGGTTAGATCTACAAAACGAAAGATACCAGACTAGACAAAACTACTGGGAACCTGAACCCTTTTTCTTCTTTTCGCTGACAGACTCATCATCGCTGTCCTCGCTTGCCACGTCATACCGTGCCGCTCCAGCACTGGTTGGAGTTTCAGCATGTAGGTCATCAAGTTCGCTCTCGTCGAAAGCAGCGGCCTCGAGATCGCCAGGATTCTGCTTTGACCGCGAACCGTTCAGGTGTCCGGAGGAGTCGTTGCCGGCGAGGGCCTGGTAGGCGGCTTCCTTGCGGCGTTCGCGCAAGACAAAGTAGCCCCAGGCCACAGCGGCGATAATCACAATCACAAGAACAATCCCGCCAGACTTCTGGTATGCGGCCCACTTGGCCTCCTCCAACTTCTTCTCCTGGTCGTCGTGAGCCTTGTCAGTATTGTTTGTGGCACCGCTGACCGTGGTAACGGGGCCTTGTTCGCCATCAATGCGGCTATCCGCAGCCTCGCCGCCGATAGCGTCAATATTGACACCCATAAAACGGTCCAGCATATCTCGGCTTTGGCGGGGCAAGTCGAAAGGAACCATGTGGGAAGAGTTGTAGAAGAGAACGTATGTGAGATTTCGAGCCTCTTGCCAGAAGCCGGCGGCCTCGCCCTCGAAGGTCCAGTCACGGCGAGGGGCCCAGGTTCCAGGGGACAGCTCGAATCCCTTGGCTCCATTCCACTCCAAGTTGCTGATCAGGTCTTCGGTACCGAGGTGATTGCAGATAAGATCCTCCGCACCCGAAAAGAGGAGGATGGGAACTTCCTTGAGGAGATCAGGGAGCAACTTTACGGAAGGCTTTGATCCCTGTGCGGAAAAGGCCTGACCCACCGCACCGTTGCACTCCTGCCACCCGGTCCTCTTGGCTTCGTTGATGTTGAGGGCGGTAACAACTTCGGCTTTCCTCAGGTAAGGTGTGACAAACTCCAAATCTGGGGGCCATGACATGCCACAGCTGGGGTAGCTGTCTTTAAGTCGCACATCATACATGTTGATACAAGACTGGGCGCCATTGTTGGTCTTGGTAGCCCTGAGCATATCTCCAAGGATGCTCTCGCATTCGGTGTAGTCGACGTGATCGGGATTAGACGCCATTATGGTCTCGCAGACACGCAGCCCTTGCATGAGCTGCTTATGAAGATTCGAGTCCTTTTCGATGAGGCCCTTTTCGAGTGCGAAGCTGATGTAGGCGGGATACTGGTCTGTTGGCGAAATCCACCCGTTTCCTATCACAAGGCCCTTGAGGTTCCATGGGGCCGAGGCGTGCTTGTTGCGAGCAAGGATTGCTTTCGCAATGTAGGGGATGTGCTGTCCAGCATAGGACTCTCCAGCAATGTAAATCTGCTTCATGTTAGAATCAAAGATAAAATAGAGGACAGATGGTGCGCTATACATCATCACTGTCATACTGAGGAAACAGTTCGAAGAACTTTTCCAAGAACTTGACGAATTGGTCGGCCATGTCGTTCAATTCATGTACAAAGCTGTCAGTGTCGACATAGCTGAACCCGGTGCCGACTGGGTTATCGACGAAGAGAAGGTTGGCGAACTCATGCCAAGAACCGTTATTCAAGGCCAACTTGTCATCCTTCAGAACTCGATAGGGGCCAATTTCCATCATCGCGCCATCTTCAGAGCTGCATCCTGGTCCACCATTGATCCAGATGACGGTTCGTTGTCGATCGGCGATGTGCTGGTTCTCGAAATGCCAGAAAAACAGGTTTCCGTTGTGTTCGGGTGTGATTTCAATGTGCCTACGGAGCGTCGAATATTAGTCACGAGGGCGGGAACTTCGGGGGAGGGATTCTGCAGTAACTGACCCAGCATGCATCTTCATCGGCGGAGAGTCGGTAGGGATGCCAGGAAGATTGTGGACGTAATAGTCAGCGGCTGATTTTTCTGCGGAACTCAGCACTGGGCCAAGAGCCAGCGAGAGCAGGGTCGGCCATCGTCTCGGGGAGGGGAGTAATGACAGGAACGCCATGGTGACGCGGAAGGGAGCGCCGCGCGGCGGGCTCGTCGGAAAGAGTCGAAGAGCGTAGGTTGACGGCACGGGGACCTCGATTATCCTCGCGACCTAGCATGTATATTTCGCGTAGGGATATGAAAAGTCGATGATTGCCACGAATCGTGGAAGATGGATGCTATGATGAAAAGGTGAGGTGGCCGGTAGCAACGAAAAAGACGGGTTAAATTGCTCCGTATCTCCCGACTTGACACAGCCACGGCCAACGAGGAAACCTATTGAGGGGTCGCAACGATAACCTGGAGCCTAGTAAACGCAGCACATATCATGGGCGTAAGGATCTTAGGGGCAATGCAACGACATGCAAAGTGTCCTTGCAACTTGTTATTCCAGAACCGATATCCCGTAGTCTGTGCAGGCTAATGAGTCTGTAATTATGGAGTAGATCCCTGGAAAGATCCATTTTCGAATGGCCTGGGGGGTGGCCAGTGCAGGGGTTAGTGGTGTCTACCTTGGCGTAGCTGCGGCCCAAAATGGGTATTGAATAGCCTCCCCAGGCTGGCCATTCTCGCTTACTCAATGGAATGGCTTGTGTTATGCCCAATCTGAGTTCGCTTTCTATCACGTCCTGATGCTTTAAAAGTGCCACTTGTAAAATCAATAGACCTAAGTTTACGGTTCAATTTGGCCTTTGTATAATGGAGATAGATCATGTGCCATACAAGACAGGAGGATCATGTAACTACATGCTATCTTTGTCCAGGCGTGATGCAATCCTGGTCCACCAAGCAGTCTAATAATGAGGTATCTACCTACCTAGGTAGGTAGGTAGGCAAGTAGGGTAGGCCACGTCTGTACCAAGCATTACTGCGTCATTACCTAAGATAGGTAAGGTAAAAAAAAATATAGTTGTGAGGCGTCAACAGGCCCTCCGCAGAAACCTACTCCGTACTTAAGCAACTAAGGTACCTAGGTATCAAGGTTAACGGTAATCGGTACCTAATGAGGTCGAGGCAGCGAATGTCCCATATCTGCAGGTAGTAGTAGTAAACTGGGGCATTTTTCACAACCCTTCCCGCTCCGTCTGTGCAGTTCAATTCTCGTTCGTTGGCAAAATATCCGAATCTCAGCCAAATAGTGTACGGCTTCTAAAAAAAAAAAAAAAAGGTCCTGCCCAACCCAATTTTTTTTTGAAACTGAGCCGCGACATCTGTCTCCGTGGTTAGCAAGAAGATTTTTGAAAAAGAAACCTCCTGGTGCATATCTTTGATTTCGAGACCATGGCCGCTGCTACTGGCAAAACTTTCATTGTTGAACATCTTGACCCAGAACTAGGACCCTGGTCAGAGCTGGAATACTTGGCCATCGCCTCCGAGACACAGGCCACAAAGGGAACTTTCATTCTTTCATGCCTGCCACCCGCGTTCCGGG
Organism: Mariannaea sp. PMI_226; assembly: GCA_024336345.1. NCBI lineage: Eukaryota > Fungi > Ascomycota > Sordariomycetes > Hypocreales > Nectriaceae > Mariannaea > Mariannaea sp. PMI_226. The sequence continues at coordinate 1,720,902 of JANFOG010000005.1, forward strand.
TCCCGGCCGACCTTGCAGCCAACCCGGCCTTCAAGGCCGAGCAACGGGGCGTTGAGGAACTCTACGCTGGCCAGAAGTCGCGCGTATGCCTACTTGACCCAGCAGCTGAGAAGGACCTGTCTCCCGAGGACGGTGATAACTTCGATGCTTTCCTTTTTGGTGGAATCCTAGGTATGTTATGCCATTCTACATATATCAAACCAATGACCGTAGCTTAAGTGTTAAAACAGGTGATGATCCTCCCCGAGGTGAGTAACAGCGACACACCATACGCTTCGTAATCCCGTTGACGTAACTTCATAGACCGAACTTCTGAGTTGCGTAAGAAGGGGTTTGAAGGCCGCAGGCTAGGCCCCAAGCAGATGACCACTGATACGGCTGTGCGAGTAACACGCATTGTTGTCCAAGACAAGGGTTCGTTTCTCTCATACTGTCAATGCGTTTTTGCACTCTGAAGATAAGCTTAATCTTGGCAAATAGTCGCCCTCGACAAGGTTCCTTACCTTGACTTCCCAGAGCTCAAGTTCAACGAGCACGAAAGCACTGAGATGCCCTTCCGATATGTCCAGGGCGAAGATGGAAAGCCCATCATGCCAAAGGTAAACAACCCACCCCCCCAAAAAAGAAAAAAAACTATGTTGCGTGGGAGCAAGTGAAATGCTGACATTAACTCTAGGGCATGATTGAACTAATCCAGAAAGATGCTGACAAGGCAGTGGATGATTTATTCTAAGCTGCTGGGAGTCACTCAGATGAGATACAGTAAAGCATGATATCGGATGCTCTGACGTTGCTTCCGACCCGAACCCGAGTCTCGGGCTGCGTTTCAGTTGTCGATCATACAGGTAGTCTGCTCCTTGGAACCTCGATGGTTTCGATGGGACGAAATTCTGTTGTCACTGACTCAGAAGCGATATCAATCATGCTTGGAAAATCAGATAGGATATGAGGTACATGAAATGAAAATAACTTGAGTCCCATACAATTTTTTTGGATGCAGGAACAAGAGGCACTTGCATACTCTAACCGCTACGCTCATTTATGCTGCGCCTTCATCATAATTTCGCCCTCTCGGCTGGCTATGGATTAACAATCGAAAGAATTGGATAGGCAAATATCTTCTCGCCTGAAATATCCGATGTGTTCTCAAACTGGATGATATCGAGTTTATGAGGGACCTACTGAATGCCTGACAATCAGAGCTGAAGCGAACTTCCAACAACATTAGTATCATCTTGTGAGAAAATAAAAGCCTTTGAATGGCAAAAGAACAAAAGAAGCAATATAAATTAAGCTTAATATGAATACTTCAATACGAAACCCACTCATACACGGTGACAATCATATCACTTATTGTTATGCAGAGCAGAATTGCTTCTGGAAATGCAGCTAAGCGGTAATGCATCAAACGCGACGACAGGTCATCACGGTTGTAGCATTGAGAGCAATTGGTGCTCATCAAGCTGCTAGAAGGGAATCCATCAATAAAAGGAATTTTCTCTTTTCAAACAAATACACCAATGGGCGTTGCCTGAGAAGGATCAAATTAGGCAATGCTTCACCCGCTTCTTAGATCACGGCACGTCCTCAGCCGCAGAATTTCCCCCCCACAACGATGCTTCTCAACCATCACCTCAAGATCCCGATCGGATCCTCTTCGCATTCTTTTTTGTGGCTCGGATGAATTCAGCTGTGCCTCGCTGAAAGCAGTGCATCAAGAATATGCACACAACAAGGACTTGATCGAGTCCTTGGATGTGATGGTGCTACCACCAAAAAGGGTGGGCAGAGGATACAAGAGCGTTCGTGAAGGTATGGTAATTTATACCAAGACATTAGCTTGGGAAACTGACTTTTCATAATAGTACCGTGTAAACTACTGGCGGAGAAACTAGGGCTGCATATTCATCAACGGGAGACTTTTCGTCAATGGGATGTATGTGGCAATGAATGATTTCAATACAAACAGCGACTCACCCGCATTTAGCTACCAGAGGCGACGAATCTTATTATTGCCGTCTCATTTGGGCTTTTTGTGCCTCCTAGGATCCTAAAATCAGCCAAGTATGGCGGGCTCAATGTCCACCCATCACTACTACCAGAGTAAGATTTCCGTTGCACAAGCAAACAAGGTTATTGGTAGGATATAGCAACACAAATTAACAGGATCTAGTCTGCGAGGTCCTGCCCCAATTCACCACGCCATTTTGCAAGGCCGCACGCACACGGGAATATCGTTGCAAACATTAGACGAAAAGGCGTTTGATCATGGCGCCGTGCTGTCACAAACTCCTCCTCCAGGAATACCTATTTCATCCACGGCTACTGTAGAAGAACTCACCCAGCAGCTCGCTCCAATAGGAGCTCAGATGTTAGTACAAGGGTTACGAGACAGGGTATATCTCCCTCCTCACAGACCAGCTGGTTGGAAAGGCAAAGAATTGGATGGTCTGGAGCTCGTCCACGCGCCCAAAGTCAACAAGGCCGAGAGCCAGGTTGACTGGCTGCAGTGGACAGGCGAGGATTTTGTGCGTCGTATACGAGTATTCGGATCAGTCTGGACACGCGCCGTAAACAAAAAGGGGGAGGTTAAGCGATTGATTGTCCAAAATGCAGAGCTAGTCCGTGGGGACAATAACACAATGGAGCCGGGCACTACGGTCTCCTTTGTCCAGAAACTGGAAGACAGTTCAGAGGACTCGCGACAAGAAATATCCACTAACGGGCTAAAAGATGGAAGTTGTCTCATTCAGTTGAGAAATGGCGAGCGAATTCGAGTTAGGAGAGTCAAGGAAGAGGGTAAACCTGACAGAGATGCATCTGTGGTATTGAGGGCATACTTCTCTTCTTGAGGGTATGCCGAATACAAGAAGCCTCACAAACCAAGGATATTGTACATTAGGGTGTGTGATGATATATGACTTGCCTCTGTATTAGTAGAGTGAAGAGCGATTGTTCATAGCGACTTGACTTGTATTCACAACCACATGCCCAACGGTGACGAAATATTCAAACAGCTGCAAATGGTTTTATTCAAATGGGGAGTAGTAAGAATCACATTATTTCTTGACTTCATTCAGTCTAGTTATGAGTGTGATAAGTATCATTACCCAGAGTTTAAGACGAAGCCTTAGCTCATTCCGGGCTAGATATATCCATCTTTACTACAGGTAACATCCTCTCAATTGTCGATGAGAAACATAGCGTTTGCTGACTTTAGAGGTTTCTTAGCACGAATTTTACAACTTCCCAAGTTGTCGCTCCAATGTGTGAAACGGTCAACAGCAAGCTCAGGTGCTGGGTCTGCCGCGAGATCAGTTCAGTCCAGTCTAGTGTTGAGGTGTGTGAACTATATAAGCAGGGGAAGAAGTGCAGAAAGATACTGCGTTCCGCGACCAACCACATTCCCGATACGGAATGCCCATACTGTATAAGTCAGAAGGAAAAGGCTGAAGACAAACTTTGAGGGGTAGGAAGCATGGAAAGTGATCCTGACGCTGAAGACTCGGGAGTTATCGGTCAAGACCCCAAGGCAAATAAATCCTTGACAAGAGGAACAGGTAATTGTCATACGTATAGGGAGTGAAATAGAGCAATGGGTGAAATACAAAGTGCAAGATAGGTCTAATTGATATCCTTGTGGTATGTGAGTGTGAGCAATGGTACGATGTAGCACTCGCAGGTTGGGATTTGAGATTATGGGAACAGACAACTCATCACATTGCGAAGACTCCTGGACACAAGTATGGACAAGGTGATCAAGAATCAACTGGTTTGGAAATACACGACCCCACCTTGACATGTAATAAAGAACAGAAAAGAAGTGTTAGCATGTTAATTACTATGCAAAACACATCACCTTTTCTGTAGGATGCATGGGCCTGGGGAATTCACGGCACGCTGAGATGTCCTTTAAACCATGAAATATCTGGAACAATCGAAATGCAAATAAAAGTAAAAGGAGTGGGGGAGGGGGCAAGAAGAGAAACAAATGACTGGGATACTGTTGATGGTGAAACTGCCAGTTCACTGTGAAAAAAAATATTATTGCAGGGGTCTTGTCGGTGTATGTACGGATCTGGTGACAACATTCTAAAATATGTTGGCTTTCGTGAATAGAATACAGCTATTCACTCAGAAGAGTTTTCCTCTGTGTAAAGTTGTGGAATCATGATTTAATTATCGTATGTACTACAGTCGACAGATGGTGGTGTGTATGGATACAGCTAGGTATTGTACGCAGCAACGATCATTTGATATGAACTGAGAATTTAATAACTGGTATGCTGTTTAAACATGGGATGGAAAAAAACCTCGTCAGTTAGTTATATGTTGTTGGGCAGGCGGTCAGCGGTCGGTGATCAGGATTTTGTCGTACGGTATCAAGACACTGCTATATGCTCGACAGAGTTGACAAGATGTCGTCTGGTTCGTCTGGTGATCGCACAGAGATTCATTCATTGATCCAACTTAGTCTTGCACCTAATTGACGTGGCTTGCCATAGCGTGAGAAGCCACAAGCCACCATCTGATAACTAAGCATCACTACCCACACCTCAGGGCACCCTACATACCTTACCTGAGGTACCGTTCGTTCATCCTTCCATAGGAATTTTGTCAGACAGGAACTTGCTAACTTATGTTGGACTCGGCATCCACCATCAATGCAGCTTATCTGTGGCGTTTCTCTATTTTCCGCATCCTTTGTTTCTGATATCTGTTGATTATGGGTTTTTTTTTCATCCTCGAGCATGCCCCTTTGCAACTGTTGAGTCTACCACCAATCGCAACACCACCTTCGAACATCCACAAACCCGCTCGACCCGCCGTCGCAGGGGGGGAATCAGAGGGCGGATACGACTTTCCATCCGCTTTTTGTTGCCATTACTACACAGTACACAGGTAGTACAAGGTACGGCATACCCTGAGAGAGGCCTCAAATCGATGGCCGTTGGCTCCGCCACCCAGGATGAAGCCTTCGGAGAATGGAAGCATAAATAGCCAAGGATCATCAAGATTGACCAAGCAAAGCTCCAGGGTCCCCCCCTGTCCACGCGTCCCTCCCCTTCAGTGAAGACCATGCTAACCATATCTTCAACACGTGAGAGAGGCTTTGGATGTATAATCACAAAAAGTCCGAAGCGCCGGTACCAAATGCCATTCAAATTGCAAGTCGGCTGTTTCAAGTGGCAACTAGACGCTGGCCCAGCGTTCACCCACAGCTAATAAAGGACAAACTTCAGATAACAATCGCAGCCATGTTTTTTTTTTGCTGGTCCAGTGAACTCCTCTTCACCCCCCACTCTCTCTACTATGTAGAATCCGGCGCTTGTTATTGCTCTGCTTCGGAGCCTCATCTAAAACCTCATTGGTTCTTGGCCCGCCAGGTTCCTGCGTTAGCCCTGTCAGGGGCCGTTTGTTGCCCACAAGGGGGCAACTTGGACGTGTTTCAACTCAACTCACAACGCATCTTTGGATGACTCGCTCCCCCGCTCAAGATGGGATTATCATCCCAAATGGTCACTGCGCACCTATGCACATTGCATTGTTCAAGAACACGCAACCGCTTCTGCCCACTGTGGAGATTCTCGGCACTCTCGTTTATTACTGTATCATGCTAGTCCCTGCAGAGGTTTGAAACACCGCCTCCTCATTGACTTTCCCAAATCTCGTAGGTCCCCCATGTCCCTGGAGGTTTCTGTTCAAGTAGTCTTCTTGAACTCCCCTCTCCTTCTGGAATCCCATTGGCAGTCCGTGTTTCTCCATAGCCTCGCTCTGGCCCAGTGGCAGGGGGAGAGAGGGCGCTCGTCAACATGGGACGGGCTATACCCAAGGTATACATATTACTACGCATGCACTGGGTAGTTTACGAGGTAGATATCTCGCAATCCAAGTTCTTGGACTCCATCCCCCGTTAATCCCAATCTGTTAGAATACTATGGATCCCGTAACTACGTAGACAGTTGATTTCGAACAGGGATTGAGGCCAACCTGAATAGTGGAAATGCTCAAAAACCGTACTTCGCCCCGGGGCACTCACGCTTCGTCTAGACTTTTCTTCTTCTCCTGCTATCTATCGCATCTTTCTTTTGACATTCTCTTGTTGAACCAACATTCTTTTTTTCCCTTCTTTATTTTGCAAGAGCTTGATGCTCGTTTTCTTCTTTGACGCGATTCTCGACGTCTAGCCACTCCCTTCTTTTACTCACGCTCTCTCTTCGATCCATCTGCCTATTCGTGTTGTGTAGATTCACACCCAACAAAAAAAAACGATCCTTTACTCTCTGATCCAACTTGTTTATCAAAATGGTTCCCTCTATTCTTTCTGTAGGCACAGCCGCTCTGGCTTGCATTGGTGGTGTTTCTGCCAAGCAATGGCATCTTTCCGACACCTACGATGCCACCAACTTCTTCGACAAGTTTACCTTCTTCAGCGTAAGTGGAAGCCCACTGTACTATTGAATATGCAATGCTATCGACGGTTATCACTAACACGAGAGGACTGCAGGATTCTGATCCTAACGGTGGTCACAATGTTTACCAGACCCGAGAAAAGGCTACTGAGCTTGGCTTGGCCAAGTTCGAAAACGGCGAGGTCTACTTGGGTCCTGACACCACCAATGTTCTCAGCGAGAACACCGGTCGTCCCAGTGTGAGGCTTCAGTCTGCTATCACTTACAACCACGGTCTCTTCATTGCCAGATTCTCCCACCTTCCCAAGGCTGCGTGTGGTTCTTGGCCCGCTTTGTAAGTTTGCATAAGAGGCTATTCACAAAAGCCCCCCCCCCCATCCCCCGGGTCCAATCATTCTAAAGTTGGCATGATGCTGATATGGCTGCACTTAGCTGGACTGTGGGTGGCTCGTGGCCCAACGATGGAGAGATTGACATCATTGAGGGCTGGAACCTTCAAACTACGAATGCTCCCGCTTTCCACGTCGGATCCTCGAGCAAGTTTGGCCAGTGCAAGCTTGACGGCGCTGACCAGATTTCCACCGTCAAGACCGGCAACTGTGACAACACTTTCTCCGATGATACCCAGTTCACGAACCAGGGCTGCACCGGCTACGATACTACCTCTCCCTACGGTTCTTCCGAGGGTGGCGTTTGTAAGTGACTGCTCCTTGATGTAGAAGCTCTAGGATCACCCCTACACACATACACATTTACACCCGCAAATGCCCCTCGGCTAACACTATTACTACTGCAGATGCCCTCGAGTGGACGGAAGAGTACATCAAGCTCTTCGCCTGGAAGTGGGACAGCGTCCCCGCCAACATCGACTCCTCGGAGCCCAACACCGACTCCTGGGGCAAGCCCAACATGTTCCTCAAGAACAACGACTGCAATATCGACAACCACTTCATCGACCAGACCATCATCATCAATCTTGCCTTCTGCGGAAACCCCGTCGGAAACCCTGATGTCTGGGGCGCCGCCTGCAAGGCCAAGACTGGCTTTGACACTTGCAACGCGTACGTCTCCGCAAAGCCCAAGGACTTCGCCGAGACCTATTTCAAGATCAAGGATATTCGATACTACAAGACTGTCAAGTCGACTACCCCCAGCGGCTCCAGCTCCAGCTCTGTCTCCGGCCACAGCTCTGCAGCCATTCACTCTACCTCTACTCGTCCCGTCGTTGCCACTACTCGACGCAGCCAGAGCTCCCACCCCGTCGTCACCAGCACTGCCGCCAGCGCTGGCTCTGATGCTGCCATGACCACCTCTGTCGTCTACACCACCCACGTCCACACCGTCACCAGCTGCGCTCCCACCGTGACAAACTGCCCCGTTGGCGCCGTCGTCACCAAGACCATTGCGCTCTCCACCACCATCTGCCCTGTGACGGAGGCACAGGCCACTGCGACCGGCAGCTCCCCTGGCTCTCCCGGTTCCAATAACGATCAGCCCACGACTGTCACTAGGACCACGACCAAGGTCCGCACCGTCACTCGCTGCCCTGCCTCCGTGACAAACTGTCCCGCCACTCTGCCTACCAAGCCTGTTGTTGCCGCCACCACACACAGCACAAGCGTCAAGCCCGTTGTCGTTTCCAGCTCCTCCATCGCTGCTGTCACTCTGAGCTCTCGCCCTCCTAGCCTCAGCGCGTCCAGCTACTGGCCCCCAGCCGCTCCCAGTGTCACCACCAGCACCCACAAGGTCCCCACCAAACCTGTTGAGACCGCTGCCGAAACCCACAGCGCGCCTCCGCAGAGTGTTCCTCCTCAGAGTGTTCCTCCTCAGAGCGCTCCTCAGGAGAGTGCCCCTGGTCTTCCCACTACCCTCGTAGTCGCTCCTCCGGTGAACACTCCCGTGCCAACTCCCGCTACCACTCCCAAGGCTTCCACAGGCTCGTCCTCTGCCGGCAGTCAGAGCGAGGTCCCTGTGCCCGGCGGTGCCTCCAAGATGGGTGTTAGTTTCACTCTCATCATCGGTGTCGTTGCGGCTCTGATGGTCTAGGAAAAGTGCAGAAAGGCCTTTTCGATAAACCCCTTTTTTTGTGTCGACCTTTTTTTTTTTTTTTGCGTTTATAGATTCTGAATAGCGTTGGATGACCAAGGCCAACAAATACATTTACAATGTACATATTTTTTACTTCTCAAAAAGTCTGGTTATTGATTAAAGATGGCTGAGTGGACTTAGTGCTAATGTCTAATGCAGACATTGGGTGATAAATACAAACATTATACTAAATCATGCCTCTCCGTTTGCGCACAAATCATTGACAAGTTCATGTCTGTTATCACAAATGGTACAATGCCGCCTTCAAACCAAAGTGTTCATATTACTTCTATCCCGACGATGAAGAGACTAAGCAAAATAACGGCCGATTGTTACTTGCATGTTCCAATGTCGCAATCTTCGGCTACTAATAATACATTATTCTAGGGTATCATCCAATTCCAGCTTGCTTCTCATTGTATCCTACTACGAACTCGCTGTACGTCGCCTTCAAGCAAGGCGAGTACGAATCCACTCTGTCCACTTGCAAATGTCTTCCATGTACTCTAAGACTCTGCCAAGATCGGCCCTCGTCAGTTCCTTGCCCTTCAACTTCCGTGTCCCATCGTCTCCCTCGCGCGGTAAGATGTTTTCATTAGCAACTTCAATGACACCATCTTCCAGAACCCTGAGCGTAATATCCGCGGTTGAATCTCTGAAAGGGAACACAACTTGGAGGTGTGGAGTGGGGTGAACCCATAGAGTAACGTCCAGCTTAACATCTGCTTCTGAAGGAGCAGCGTCTTCCGGCATCGCTGTCAAGAAGTCTACCAGCTCGTCCTTAGTAGTCATAGTCCTAGTCTTGTCTGAAGCAGCCGGGTTTTGCTCCCTCATCTTTGTCGGTTGAGCTTCCTTCGATTTTGACCCGAAGCTGTTTTCCAGAAGGATAGTGACAGCGGCGTATTGACGAAGAAGAGGAAGTATTTCGATGAGTTGCCGAGGATGGAAGAATGGCATTTCAGTAACCACGTGCGAATATATCTGCTTATATATGTAGAGGGAAGCTTGATGAGACTTGTGTGAAGCGTTTCCGTCCTTGTCATAGACCAAAACTTGACGTCGCCGGGTGATGGTCCGCAGCTCACTAGGATCATGCGGGCTGTCTGGCATAACGGGGAAGAATAAGCTATCGAACGTAGGCGGGTACCCGAAGACAGGGGGAGGCGTCATATTGGCGATCTCATACATCCGAATCCAGTCATTTTGGGGGAGAATGATTGGGGGGTCGAAGGTGACCGTGAACATGACCTGAGGCACCCTTGCTGTGGACAAGTCGGGCTGAAGCATTTCCATGCCGGCTCCCTTGTTTTCTTCCGATGCCGGAAGAACAACATTATCAGGCTCTTGCCAGTCCAAAGCTGGCTTTTTGGGGTTCATGGATGGCCCAGCTTTGATAATATCTTTAGATATCCAGTTCTCCGACACTCTCACAGGTAGTGGTATTGTCCCGTCGGTGGCAACACATCCGATCATGAATGACCACGTCCTCTCTCTAGTTTGAGAAAAGATTGTGGCTTTGTCGTTTGACGGTGGAATTAGACGACAAGCCTTCCAATACTGGATGGCTAGTCCTACCCGGTCTCTTGAATGCATAACAGGATGGCCATGTCTTGAACACATCGCTATGACGGACAGAGCCCGATCGGTCTCGTCACTCATCCCTGGTTCTTCCCGCAGTTTAGAGATGTCCCATTGATGCAACCTCTCCAAGCTCACATAAATGCCTGCAAGCGCCTCATGGCAATCTAACCCGGGGATAATGCTAAGTTTGTCCAGAATCGCAAGCCGCTCCAAGTTGACAGCGAATTTGTCCAGTGTTTTTGTGATAGGGCTTTGGTTGGGAAGAAGTTGAAGGTCTTTGAGCAAGATTTTGCTCGCCCTTTCCACGTGCTTGGTAACCGAAGGGGCAGACTCGGGGAAAGCTAGAGTGATACCGGTTACAATGTTGTTATCTAACACAATGTCGAGCTGGATGGCAGACCCAGCAATAACCAGAGTCCTAGCTTTCCGGCCATCGGGCGTAATGTGTTCTTCAGACAGACAGTCGAGCCCGACACGCTGCGCCAACCGTTCTAAACCAGCCTCACTCACGAAGCCCTTCTTTTTCTGCTCAGAGTTAGAGATTTGTAGGAGAAGTAGACGGTGATACGAACATTCAGCATATCCATGATGCTCTCTAACCGCTTCAGTTTTTCGTCCTCACTCGCAAGAGCACCAAGAGCCCCCAGCCCAGCAACACCGACGTTTTCAAGTCCCATATCTAAGCCACCACCCATGGCGAGACCCATGGCTGCCGCTGTAGACGGACTATCAAAGTTGAGAGGTACATTATTCTGCTGAGCTACCATAGTCGACGTCGCAGGAGACTTCTTGAACTGTTGTGGAGAGGAGCGTGGCCCTCGAGGAGAAAATACCATATGGGCAGGGTTGGAGAAGGGCGTGGACACGGGAGGAGTTGCGGCAGCGAGTTGCGACGGAGTCCGTCCTTGCTGCGAAGAGGCGTGCTTTGAGGCCGTAGGTGTCGCCATTGCAATGTATTGCGAAACGCTACGGGGGAAGGCCGACAGTTTATGTGAAGGGGGGAGCTGCAAATGCGCAGCAGGAGAGCGCAGAGCCAAGCGTCGTCGTCGTCGTTTTATGGAGTCGCGGACATTCGAGACGGGCGGAAGTCTATTCGGGTGAGGTCGAGTCGAGGAGGGGCAATCGGAGTCTGGCAGCGAAAATAAACAAACACGGTAAAAGTTGGGGTTGTTGATGGTTCTTCTTTGTGGTTATGGTTGCATGACGAGGAAGCTTAAGGTGGAAGTTTGAGAGGATGGAACGAAGCAAGTCAAATGTTCTAGCGCTGCGCGGCGCCAGGAACAATGGAGCTTCAGATGTAAGAGCTCAGGCCTGCCCGCCCCACCAGCTTCGAGGCGTCGGTGCAGCCAAAAATGGATCTCCAACTCAGGCAACTTTATCTCTGGAGCTGACTGCGAAATTCATACCATCTCCATCCGCATCTCTCTGGCTGCATTGCCACCGGTCACATCCATCACACAGCCTAAGGCTTCCAGACCTAGAAACCTCAGATCCCTTGCGCTATGGCGTCCAATGCCGCTTCCACAGCCGCTTCCTCCGTAGCCAACGCCGTCAAACGCGCGACAAAGTCCTGCTCACCACGCTCAATATCTATCGCAGTATCGCCCACCCCAGTCAGCTTTGCTGAACGGCGCTCTGTACTGCAGGTGCTCGAGCGCTATGGACGGATCGAGTTCTTCAAATTGATCCCTGTAGGTTCATATCCTTCGCCTCTCCAAATGCCAGAAATCATCTTAATGAGATGCATTGATAGAACCACGATTCCATGTTCATCTCGTTGATGAAGGAAGAAGAAGCTGCACGTAAATTGGTCGCCACAAGCCCTATCAGCTACAACGTATTCGTTCCGCAAACCTCGTCTGAAAGTCAACTTTCCAGCCCCAACCCAAGCCAAACACTCTCCAAGGCGAAACCGATCACGGCACTTACGCCTCCAAATCCTCCGACGGCCGAGACCGAGACATTACCCGATCGCAAAGAGGCTGGTGCAGAACTGCCTCAGAAAGAGTTCCAGATACACATCTTCGCCCAGCCTTCATACAGACACCACGCAAGCTCTGACACAAAATTGCATCTACCATGGCCTGCTTTTGTTGGCCAAAACAATTCCTTCCTCGCTAAGACGCTGAAGCAATCTCTCCCCAATAAAATGGCTGCAAAGGGCCTTGCAAACTGGGACCCCGACTTTGGGCAGCAGAGAATGGCCTCAAACCCAGCAATAAAAAAACAAGACCGCATACGGGAAACATCGTGGACTCCAAGCAAATTGCTCGCTCGGGCACACCGCCCGCAGGGAGAAGTAAAAAGAGACGAAAGAGGCACCCGAGACAACAACAAGACATTCAAAAAGAAGAGGAATTACATTAACAAGGCGAAGCTTGTGAAAAGTCCACCAATCTCGACCTCGTCTGGCTGAGACAAGTGCGGGGACCACAAAACACAAGCAGAATCACTGAAAGGCCTCTCAAAAACTTTGAGGAACTCCCGCGACGCTCATTACTGACACCCTTCAGCGTCAAAGGCTAGCACAATGGGGTCACATGGCTGTCAGACCTGGAGCCGACGTACTCCCTTTCAAGCGAACGACAGTTGTGCAAAAGCATTTTCATCTTGTCTCGGCACAATGCCAGCATGCCAGCACCAGACAACGGACTATTCCCTGTTGTGGGCACCATATGGCCACTTTCCTGCTGGCGGTCGAGATGATGCCAAGGCGACTTGTGTGACGTTTCTTGGTCAGTTGTTCCCCCCGGCATCAAATGCCGCTGAGGTACCAGGGTCAAATCAGGGCATACCGATCGTCTCCACCCCTGTCAGTTCGCAGCCATGGAACTGCACGTAGACTACTCCGTACAGACTACTCTGTATGCGTTACCTAAATGCTACCAACCACTTGGAACAAAGCCATCGTCACTACGTCACCACAATGAGCTGCCCTTGGAAACAAGCCACGCCAGGGGATCAACTCACAAGAACGCCAAGACTACAACACACCATTTGAGGCAGCCCAGGTAGGGTAGGCAGGGATGGGGTCTAGTGATGACGTCTAAGCCAAAACGAGACGCGTCGTCGTATGTGCTGCGGTCTTGTGGCTCGGCCTTCATCTTTCAGTCTCCCTAGCCTAGAAATAGGATGAGCGAAATAGGTGTAATACATCAAGTACATAAATGTTCATATCTGCCAACATTAATCAAGGCGAAATCTTCCATCCTTGCTTCATCCCTCTCTGTTCGTAAACCAATAAGATCGCACCGCGGCCTCTCGTTTCAAGTTTCAATATATCAGACTCTACCAATAAATCAACCATACAGACGCAGTTAGTTACAAGGCATCACAATGGGCGTGGGACGATTCATTCATCATATCGGCACCTTCCTGCTGTTGGTTTCGACGATCTGCCTCCTCGTGGTCACGATCACAGCGCCGGTCGTTCATGAAATTTCCATCCTTAGAGTCAGCCTAGACGATTCCTCTCGAGGGTCAGCTGTCACATTTGGCACGTTTGGTTACTGTATCATTCGTTCCGGAGAGTAAGTGCAATGTTCTATTCTAAATGAGATAATATTCACCCCGCTTCTCTGCTGGACCGAGCTGACTCTTTTTACTTCTCTCTTGTTAGTGATGACTGCTCCAAGGTCGGGATCGGCTACGACCCAGCCAAGCTCTTGATTGGCATTGACAGATCAACCTACTTCTCGAATGCGGATGAGGACGCGGTCAAGGCCCTCACGAAGATCATGGTCCTGCACCCAGTTGCATGTGGCCTGTCGTTTATCGCTTTCCTTGTATGCCTTGGCGCTGGCGTTGTTGGGTCTCTCATCGCCTCACTCATGTCTGCTTTGACCTTTCTCGTCACTATTGTCGCTCTTGCTTGCGATTTTGGCTTATTCGCCCTCATCAGACACAAGGTCAACGACAATGATGTCTCTACCCGCGCTCATTGGAGTGCTGGAATCTGGCTCATACTCGTTGCGGCTATTTGCAACCTCATCGCCGCCGTTCTGGTCTTCGTCTCCTGCTGCTCTGGCCGTCGTTCCCGCCGTCGTCGTGACACCAAGATGAACTCTTACCATGAGTGAGAGGCGCTCGCGACGCGGCGCTAGGCCTTCATGGCAGTGAACACTGGCACCGAAAAAAAGGAACTCGCTTAACCAAGCAAAACTATCTTGCCTGGAAGTCGTAACAGCTGTTCAATAATACGAGATGCCGCACAAGTCAAAATTTTGCAGAGTTTATATCAGACGCCAAGACGTCAATGCCAGGATGAGATAATGGTTTTATGGTTGAGGAATGGCACATTATTAATGGAGGTGGTTACAATTATGTTTAATGATATCCACGACGTGAAGATGCAAGTCTTGCGTTCTTTTAGTCTCTATTGCTCTTTTTATTTATTTTCTATTTATCTAGATACTCAACACCCTTATTCAACTACACTCATATTCAGTCTACCCTAACTGCATGTCCCTGCCCCACGTCTCATCTTTAGTCGACAAGTCTGGCAATACTGAGGCCATCCCAAAGTGGCATCAGGAAGGTCTCCAGCCGTGGGTTAGCTAAGGTAAGCTCATTAAACTCCTTCACCGCGTAGGCCATTTTGAGAGTGCTTTCGTCAACATCCTTGCCCAGGGCATTGATGTCGGCAGCGAGGCCTCTGCGCAGAACATTATCGGAGACGATGAGTGCACCGGGCCGCAACAGCCGCTTCGAACTGCCGGGCTGAGACCCTTGGAGGAGTTGTCTCAGATATCCGGGGTACCCCGTCTTGTCTGCGTCGATAAAGACAATATCGTAAGGCTCACTTGGGTTGAGCTTGGGAAGCCTTCGGAACGAGAGACAGATATTAGCGTCACTTTCAACTACGGGCTTGATGTAGTCAAGATGATGGGATTTGTGGATGTTACTCTCAAACTTACGTGTCTGCAGCTGGACCAACGACAATTTCAACGTTCTTGATACCCCTTGCAGCAAATGACTCCTCGGCTATCTTCGCATACTCTCCGGAGTATTCAAGCCCCGTAACAAGCCCATCGGGGCCTACTGCATTGGCCCAAACCATAGCAGAGTAGCCAACGTAGACGCCAATTTCCAGGACTACAATATATTTTCATTAGTATTCGTGGAGGTGATGAGGGGTATCTATATAGCACTTCAATATCTCGATGCTCACTCACCCCGCTTAGCATTGGCAATCTTGGCCAAGATGTGGTGGAACTGAGACTGGAAGTTGGAGCTCATGTATTCCGAGTCATCTCTGCTGTCCACGATCGACTGGTGGAAGTCGCTGATGTGACTGGGGATGGGTGTTGAATGCTGTTCAGAGTAGTCGACGACCTTGCGGCCGAGTTCAGGTGATGCGTATAGGGGAATGTCGTTGAACTTCATCTTTCTGGTGATGATAATTATAATGCCAGGATATCGAAAATATCTGAGAAAGCCACGTGTAATAAATCAAGGTTATGTTTACTATTCCAGGCAGAAGACAGATGATGAAAGGTATCTGAGTCCGTATATATATTTATCCTGTGACCTCGGAGTCCGAGTTCAAGGGCGATGCCATCGACATGTCTTGCTGCCGACTTCCGGTCCACCTAAATCCTGCAACAAGTCCGCTTTCGCACTATTCGGTGAACTTCGGATTTAAGACAACGTTTTCTCTCTTCCCTTTCCACTCTGGTCAACTAAAGTCAAGCTTATATCTGCATAATAGGCTGGTGGTCCCTGCCTACCAATTGGAACTGTGAGCAAGCCTACAGTGTGGTTTTATACGGAGACGAAAGTCCTCATTGTAATTCGTTTTTCTCAAGAGGGAGACCTTCATTTACCAGCTTTAAGTGGAGTCGTCAGAATCTCACTGACGTATTCAAGTAAGGACGAGTTCGAGCTTGACGTAACCTGGTGCGGGGTTGACGCCATTACGACTTTACGTATTTACGAGCAAAAGACGACGGGGAGAATGACGAGAATGAGCTAGGAGAGAAGAGCGGGTGCATTACTATGCTAGAAAGACAGCAGATTTATTATTACCCTGAATGAATGGGAGGCATCTAAGCTACGTCAAGGGACAGTACCTTAGCTACACACATTATCGATTTAATGGAACGACTAGATGTACAAATCCACCATCTCCATCCACTCGCACTTAGAAAACAGCACTTGTTTTTTCTACCATACCTAACTCCCAGCGCTCTTATTTGCACCAGCTTCAGCGGTCAATCCAGACCTATAGGAGCAGAAATGCTACAAACCCGGCCATCCCAAGGACGATGGCAGACACAACCGTGCGGTCAGCAGCCGCTGTAGGAACGACCAGGGGAGAGCTTGACCCAGGGCCAGGCGTTACCGAGCCCGAGGGGCACGGCTTGGAGACTGGAGGGCCGGGAGGAGGAGGTGGCCCGGGAGGTGCAGGAGCAGCGGAAGACTTGACTCCTGGAGGGCAGGGCTCCGATGGGGCCACCGGCCTGGCGGTGGGATACACTCTTCCGGGGCCGGGCTGGGGAATCCCTGGTTGCTCCGGCTCCGATGGTTGAACTGGAGGCTGGCGGTTGTTGGTGGGTTCCGGGGCCGGAGCCGGAGCTGGAGCCGGAACAGGGCACGGCTTTTCGGTGGGTTTCTCCGGAGGAGGACGAGGAGGAGCGTTGGGCTTTGCCGATGAGTAACCACCCTTAGTAGGACAGGGAGCCGACGATGCAGGAGGGGCAGGAGGGGGAATAACAGGAGCAGCAGAGGTATACTTCGTAGTCGTGCAAGGAGCCGTGGTAGGCTTCACCTCCTTTGAAGTATACACCAGCTTTGAAGTATACACCGGCTTTGAAGTGTATACAGGCTTGGAAGTATACACAGGCTTTGAAGTGTACACAGGCTTTGAATTGTACACAGGCTTTGAAATATACACTGAATTTGAAGTACACACAGTCTTTGAAGTATATACAGGCCGCGAAGACTCACACTTTGTCGTAGTCGGCTTAACCTCCCTGGTAGTGTAGGTTGGCCTCGAAGTCTCGCATTTGGTCGTATAGTAAGGCTTGTGAGAAGTGCTGCACCTAGTCGTAGTCGAAAATGAACAGGTGGTGGTATAGCAAGTCCTGGTCTCCGTCTTAGTCTTGGTCTCGTTGTCATAGCAAGCCTTGTGAGGTTTGCAGTGCCAACAACCAGGCTGGGCCCATCTGTCTTTGCACTTCTCGCACGACTTTCGGTGGCAGTCCTTGCCTGGACACCTGGTAGGGCGTGGGGGTGGAGGGTCATAAGTTGGACGTGTGTAGTAAGTTGTGGTGGGACGTGGATAGTAGGTTGAAGTTGAACGGGGACAGTACGTTGAAGTTGAACGGGGACAGTACGTTGAGGTTGAGCGGTGACGACAGTAGCAGGGCCTGGAGTAGTCGTCCTGGCAAGGGCAAGGAAGAGGTCTGGGAATTCTGCAGTTTTCTCCTTTGCAAGGATTGGGTCGGCTTGGGGGATCATAGTTCCCATGGTGCCTATGCAGGGGTCCGCAATGTCTGTCATCATCATGAATATGATGATCGTGGTGGTCCTTGTGGTGGTGGTGTTGGTTATGATGCGGGCGGCAGTGTGGGTGTTTACACCTGTGGTGGCCATGACCATGGCCGTGTCCGTGTCCGTGTCCGTGTCCGTGTCCGTGATGATGCCTAGTTGGGTCATCAAGGCCGCTCCTTGGGTTATCAGACTGGCGGGAGTCATCATAAGTAAGCTTGCGGTGGCTTCCAGACACGGAGGAAGAGTCGGTCAAGTCATCCTTGTTTTGGACACGAGATTTGTCGGTTGAGATCTTTTGGCCCTCGGTTTTACGGCCAGGATCGAGGGAATCTCTCTCGTCCTCGGACGAAGATTTGTCAGAGGTAGTGTCGGTAGAACCAACTCTGTCGTTGGACCGATCCCGATCAACGTCAAACTTAGAGTTGCGTTGACGTTGGCGGGTATCAGAAGAAATGTCGTCAGAGGTCTTTTCAACAAATATATCAGCACTCTTGCGAGAGTCTGTCAAAACAATTCTGTCGGACTCTCCCGGATTGCCGCCGCCCTGGTACAAGGCCTGAGGCTTGCTGCCCTGACTACTCTCACGGTCGCCGGTGTTGTGCGTAGACGACTTTATATCTACATTAGATCGTCCTTCATGGAAGTCGGCAAGACCCGCGTGGACAAAGCCGTTTAGAACGGCCAGAACGGCCAAGAGATTGCGCTGCATCGTTTGGAGTGTGCCACAGAAACGAGGGGCTGCAGGGACTCAAAACGATAGCAAAAGGTGGACTTGGTTAGGGACGAAAGATCACAGCTCCGGCTCCTAAAGAGATAGATAGTAACGAGCAAAGACAATAACCCTAGGAACCTAGGTCAGCCCTGGTTCTAATCTCTCTCTTTATAGCTGACTCCTGAACTTGCACAATTGACTTTATTCTCATACATGTAGCCTGGGCATTGGATGGAGGACGTTGCCCGGTAGCCGAGCATAGAGTGCGTTACGCATAGGGAGGTCAAGAGAAGGTTCATGTCGTGAATAACTCGCCGAAACCCTTCTCAGAACGAGGCCGAGATTCCTCATGCCACAGCCACGCATCGAGAGAAGGCCCACTGACTGGCGAGAAATGTGTCACAAACGCAGACTTCTGCCATAGTCCTCTCCATGTCAATGCTGCACCATCCACGGCAACCAAGGCGGCATCGCGGGCAAATAAATAAGAGCCAGAAAGTAAATCGGCCAGGTCCTATCGTTTCCATGCATGAATAGGTGAATTGACTTCAGATCTGCGAGCCACTGGTGCGAGAGTGTTGGGAAAATAAACGACGCTGTTGTCCATAATCCAAATTGTTGTCCTCGAAAGCTACCATACAACCATCAAACCTTGCGCCAAAGCCGCGTAACAGATAATGCTCGCTATTAATATGCACACAGTCTCATCCCCCGCTTTCTTGTTCTTTTTTTTCCTTTAACCTTTCTTCTTTTCGGCCAAATACAGTTGCTCCCCCAACGCCCTTTACGCCTGTAGAGGATACCAGGATATCGAAGATGCACACTTATTCCTCTGGAACGCCTGAGAAAAGCCCGAATCGCATTCGATGGCTCTGTGAAAATATTAGCTTGCAACGCCAAAAGCATAAAATAGGAAGGGGCCAAGGCTGGGACTGGGCCAATTGCTTCGGAAACGAAGAAATGGGAAGACGCACAAAAGGAAGCTTGGGAATCACAACAGCCAACACAGCGAGGAAGTTAATGATGAAGTAGGCTAGGTCGTAGTGGGTGTAGTGCGTGCTGACAAGGAAGAGCGCAATTGGGACACCCAAAAGAAACTTCTTTGTCGGCGTGTATTGGGCTCCGTTATCGATTTGCTCCCACATGTTTAAGTTGTCGAAGGCGCCACTGTTAAATTCGAAGGGCACGCCGCGAACATAGTGGAACATAATGTAGGAGCCGAACATGTACGTCATATTGGTGAGAGTCCACGATGTCTCTTGAGAGACACCGGGGATAATATCATAAAAGATCTTGAGGCACGCGATCAGGACGATATGAATAGTCCAGGCTCCTGTACAGCAGTCATAGTTAGCAAGGGCGAGTAGCAATGGAGAGCTTTTCGGCGCGCGCGGAGAGCGAAGACTTTAAAAAAAAATGGAAAAAAAGGGCCAGGTATACCTTTGGCGTTTGTCCAGTTGGCGTTGAGGTTTGGCAGAGCAGCCTGGTCGCTGATCTGCTCAAGTGTCTCGGGAGGTTCATGGTACACCTGAAGGATACTGCTTGATCTCCTCCGCCGAGCACCAGCCGTGTTACGGTCGGGCATGTTGAGGTAAATGCTTCCCCGTCGCGCAGGTTTTGTGCCTGCGTCGTAGGAAACGGTGCGCTGGAGGAGTATCGGAGAAGACAGCTTGGCGGTATTGACGGGGTGAGGATTCGGAGCGCTGCGGTAAGGTGCGGAAGAGGGGAGGCGCGGAGAGTCCGGGTGAGACGAGATCGTAATCTTCGATGAGATGTCAGTGAGACGGGGAGGCGATTCGTGAGAGTGGGATTCGTGATTGAAGTAGGTGCCCCTAATGATGTCACGAAGAACGCCGGGTAATGCAGGTGGTCGCAGGGGGTGTGATAGAGATTGATGGTATGGATACAAGGCCGGACGGGCAGGACAGCCGATGAAGCGGCAGAGATGGGAGCGATTATACAGCAAATGAAAGATGATGACAGAGATGAGTCTCGGCGGTTGCGTCGTTGAGAAGGGCGAGACGGGGGGTGATGCCGAGCGGAAGATTGAACGAAGCCAGCGGGGAGACACCTAAGTTTTTTTTGGACAGAGCGATGAGCCACACTCGCCCGCGCTTTTAGTACTAGACGCAGTACGGGAGTACTTGGTGCACTGGGTGGGATGCCTACCTTATGCCTAGCAGTAGGTACCTTACCCGACAACACGGACACGGCCAAGGCCAGAAGAGACGCACGAACCACGAGGCCAGGTATCAAATTCAGGGGACCTTCCAGGGGACTTCAGGGGATCTCGAGGACACCTCAGCGGTCCTGCAGTGGGCTTGCAGTGGGCTTGCAGCGGCAGGCCGGGCAGGGGTTCCAATGGAGGAGCAGCCCGCTTGAACAGAGGTCCTGTCCAGAATTGGGGGCTGAGGTCACGATTCAGTCGCACCAAAAACGGGCCAGGGATAGTGGAGGAGGTGGAGAGGCAAGAACGGCTTCGAGAGGGGACTCTTATTAGGGGGATGGTCGTTGTGAGGCACTAGACGTGCCAAGGTCTAGCGTCGTCGTCTCAATCCAGGCCCCAAATTAGCTTCAGGACTGTCCCCGGGCTCAGGATGGGGGGGGAAACAGAGTGGCACGCGTGCACAAGATGACGACGACGTTGACGAGCACCAAACAGATATGATATGATGACAGTGGCACCAATCAACTTGGGGGATGAACTTGAACTTGGACCGAACAGAACGGGGTCCAGAGGAAGCTTGGTGATCAGCGGGGGGGGCCAAGACGGCAGAGGTGACGCAGAGGTCGGGATGGCGACTTGGATCAATAATCGATAAGAAAATACGTGATGGACCTGGTTGCTTCCGGCAGTCCCGTCGTTGTTCGAAATAATTAGTATACGAATCCCAAGTCCTGTACGGTCGTGCTTCGTAATGTAGCAGGAATCGTCAATATTGCAGGCTATTGCAGGCTATTGCTGTGCAGATAGATATACTCCGTAAGTCGGCATTAGACCTAAAGAGCAAGGCTAAAATAAGGTAATAATAATTAATCCCCCCAATCCTCAAAGGTCCACCGGGCTGCCAGCAGAGTTATACTTTTCCCTGCCACCCTAGACCCAACAGAAAGATTGACCCAAGATACGAGACACAAGATGGACAGATTGCGTGGCATGTGCAACCTATAGTCGACTCGGCCGCCTTTTTATTTCTGACATGGCCAGACAGCTTCCATTTCCAGTCACAGGCCGGCGCCGGAGTGGACGCCAGTTCCCAAGTAGCACGTGTGGAGTTGGTAATATCGGCTGACGTCGCATGTCTGTCAGAGCATCAAGACGATGCGCCGCGGAGGCCGAGTCCGTACAATGCGACACCCCGTCCAGTAGTTTTCCAATAGAGGGGCCCCTGCTGATGCCATTGCGGATCGAATTCTCCATGTCCATATCCGTGATCCATATTCCGCCATGTCGGACCGTTCATGAGGGGCAACCCTGGTTTTCGACATTCCTGTTGGAGATTGTTTCTTGTACGAATACGTGACATCCCCTTTGTTGAATAAAACACTTGAGGGCATTAAGCAATAACATCAATTCCAGATGCTAACAGAGTAGCCCGTACGTACCAACCTACTCAACTTGAGTGTCTATCTTTGCTTGGCAAGCTTTGCTGGCGTTGGGGGGGGGGGGGCTATTATTAGATATTGAAACCACAGGTATACATATGATCGGATTGGTCCAGTATGTGCCATGGACTATGGAGTAGTTAATTTGGGGTGGTTTACGGAGTAGTTCTTTGTCCGTTTATTACTTTTCTTTTATTTGACGTCAGGCATCTTGGGGGCCTAGAAAATTGGTTGTCGTTTCAGCCGCAGGGCCGCAGAAGTGGCTAATCTTCGGGCATTATTCCAACTCCAGGCCTCAAGGCTATCGAAATGAGTGTGTTCCAAATGGACGCTAGAAATTTTCCGAAAGAACTTCGTCAAAAGCCGTGCCAGATGCTCATCTCCTTTATTATGTGAAGCGAATGCAATTCACGCGTTGCATTACCATCATCACCGGAGTTTCTGCGGCTGCGGCATCGGTCGGCTTCACTTTACCTTTCTTGCTGTACCTCTTTTCCTGAAACGGGCAGCTTAACCGCTTTCAAGCTGCCATCCGTCAACAGTCGCGTTCCCTGCCCTTGCTCCCATTGCAGAGGAGCCTCACTCATACAGGGGTCTGATGCATTTTTATATCCTACCATTATTTCTCGTGGTCAAAAACCATCACACCACATCTGTGTGAGGACATTACTCGTCATATTTGGGTTGCTCTATCTCTGGCTTCCAAAAAGTCTGACAACACACCAGTTGAGGTTGTACACGGCTCTTAGACCAGGTAATTGAGCTTCAATCCGAGACACGTCCTTTATCCAAACCGGCCCATCAGTCGGACCGTGAGAATTTTATTCAACGGGTCGTCTCATATCGTGGGATTGCGCATAAAGGTAGGGGCTCTATTCATTCCCTGATACATCTGCTCCCCCTTTCGCGTTACATCAAGTGGAAATGGAGATGGACACTACCCAATTCCAACCCGAGGAGACCACGGAGGCTGTCGTGGTCATGTCTAGCGACGTGGAACCCTCGCCTCCGAAGAAAAGATCTCTGGATGAGGTTGATGACACCCCTTTAGATGGTGAAGCATCTCTGCGTGACTCCAAGCGCGTAAGGACCGACCAGCCTGCATCGGCAGAACCTGAGCCTCAAGGCCAGGAGCCCTCAGGCGAGTTGTCTCCAGGCGCGGAGGAAGGAGAGATTGAAGAAGATGAAGAACCCCAAGATGACGCAAGAAAGGGTTCCGTGTCAATAAGCACCCCCTCAAATGGGGATACTGCAATTGCACCACCTGTTGTCCAGGAGAAGGCCCCAACCCAACCCGCAGGATGGAATCCATCCATCAGTAACACAGTTTTGCGAACCTCTCTAGCCAAACCTGCCGCGCCTTCTACTCCTCACTTGTTCACACACAACTCGTTGAAGTTTGAGCTCCCTAGTCTCTCAGAAAGGAGAGAAGGCTCATGGTTGGAGCGTTTTAAGGAATGGACTCGAGCCTTCCAAGATACTAACTCAAAGCTTACGCACGCCATCACTCCCGATCTCGTTCAGTTGGCTTATGTGGAGTTCATTGATTCAATATCCGGGCTGAAACCCAAAAAACGAAAGAGCGCAAAACAAGCATCCAAGGAAATAGAGAAAACAGGAGAGCTTGCGGCTCTTCTGTCAACTATTCAACCTACACCAGCCTCCAAACCTAGCCCAGTTGTCCAGCCACGGGCACGGTCTGTGTCGAAAGGTTCTCGGAAGGGCAAGAGCTCACGCGCTTCTAGTGTTAGCGAGGATGAAGCTGCTACCCGTGCCAATGAGCACGCCTCTGAGAGTGAGGCAGAATATGAACCTGTCTTGAGCAAGGTCGAGCAGCCCGACAAGGCCGCTCCTAGTGCAAATGAATGGGCACAACTTCTGGACGACTCTGCCCAAGTAAATGGCAAGTCTAAATCACAGCCACCGGTCAAGACAGGACAACCCGAAGTGACCTACAATGAGCCCATCATGACCAAAAGAAACGTGCCAACGGGTGATACTGCTTTGGAGCAGCAACGCAAATACTTCCCAACAGCCGGTGATCCTACCAAGATGTGCCTGCTTTGTGGTCGGGAAACTCACCTGGCACCCTACTGTCCTACGCTAATCTGCTCGTTTTGCGGTAGTCTCGAGCATTCTGATCTTTCCTGTCCTAGCCGGGTGCGGTGTGACAAGTGCCGTCAACTTGGCCACCGCTCATTTCAGTGCACTGAGAAATTATCGTTGACCAGTGGTGAAGGTTTGGCCTGCAGCGTTTGCAACGCAACAGATCACCTCGAAAAGGAGTGCACCATGGTTTGGCGATCATTCCACCCAGAGACAGGGCCTATCAAGAAGGTCGACTGGATCCTGGCGACTTGCGCCCTCTGCGGAAGCAATCAACATTTCTCCCTAGACTGCAAGCGGAACCAGGGACTCGTGTCAAACCCGACGTGGTCGGTAAAGAATCGCGACGAGTACATCGACGCAGCGTGTGGCGTGTCTAGCATCGAGGGGGCAAGTGGTGGGCAATCTAACGCCGGCAATGCGCGTGCCCCAGACCACAAGATTCGGGGGCACGCGACGCGGACAACGCACGTACACTACTCAGAGAGTGATGATTCAGATGTGGATTTTCTGGGCCATAGACCGGTGCAAAAACGGACGCAAGTCGGACACATTCGGATGGCTAGTAACATTCAGATGCCAGGAAATGCAGGCACTCGAGCAAGGAACGAACAATGGGATCCAAGAACACAGCCCCCCCTCCCTCCTGGACCTCCCCCTCCTGGGCCCCCTTCTCGTCAGGAATCGTTTGGACATGCTCCCGGTACTACGTCCGGATCACGCCCATTAGGTCCGCCACCATCGTTACCTATGAAGCCGCCCCCTGTTCGAGGTTACCAAAACGTACCTCCCCCTCCCGGCCAACAAGATTCTGGTGGACGTCCTGGTGGTAAGTCGTCAAGGGGACACAGAGGTGGTAGGTCTGGAGTACGTGGTGGTGGTGGTCGTGGAGGAAGGGGTGGTGGGGGTCGGGGCCGAGGTAGAGGAAAATAATACGGCTTGCCCTGTGATTGGTGACAGTTGTTCTATGCAAAAGCAGCAATATACTACTGCGCCGTTGCTGGGGTCTGTCGGAACTGCCCAAGACTAGGCCAGAATCATGGCCTTTTTACTGGTCATTATTATCCCACGGATCCTTCTGCGTGGACGAGAAAACATACGGGGCTTACCCTCCAATCATCTATGATCGGTGTTCATGCAGAATAACCCCGATACAATAGACGCAAAGACACTTTCCGAGCTATACCAACTGCAACCATTGCTTGTAAGAGCCGAGTCTGTCTATGATAGTTGCAATCCTTATAGGCATTTGGTACATCGCTTTACTTGCTCCAGCTGCGAGTCGATCTTGAATCTTATTTCTTCCCGAGATGACTGGATCCTGTGTCTCATTCAGGTAACTATCTGGAGGGTATTTGTTCTCCCCGGCAGAAGTTCATCCAGATGCTATGAAAATGTAATGATGCAACTTGTACAATCATGTCGGTCTATTCCACACAAACATCCTATAGTCATACCATTTTCATCAATATAAACTCACTAAAAAGACATCGATTTACCATTGATGATATTTTCAAGTGAATTCTAACAAACTTGCGGATTCTGAACCATAAGATCATGTCCCGAGGGACATGTTTCTGACACTCACTCATTAGGTATCATCCCATCCTCACAAGTTTCTACAAACAGAAACAGCCCGTATCGATATCCTCAGAGCTGATTTTGAAACTGATCATTTCTGAAACAGATGGGAAGCATGCCCATCAGTGATAACTAGCAAGGGCGATTCTGAAACAAGGAGAACACATTAAGGTTGTTTCTTGAGAGCTAATAATAAATGAGGGTCCAATATGTTCCAGCTTGGTTGGTATCTGATTTGTCTTATAAAACGATCAACTCTTCAAATAGATGAAGTCTTCGGAACACCACATGACAACGTATAATGGGAAACGAGGCGTCGTGTACGTGTGCACCCAGAAGACTGGACAGACGTCATGAGGTCATCACCAAAAAAAAAACAAGAAAGATTGGAGGCGTAGAGAAAGAGAGGGAAACGAGGGGGCGTTACCGATGTCAAGGCAGATTTTTGGCAAGTGGAGAGTTGGAAGAGAATGAACGAATCCGGTGTAAGTGAGAACGAATTGAGCATCACGCAGTCTCGGCGTGGGAGCAGCAAAGGGCTGCCTCCCAGTGGTCTGCTGATCTTAGGACAGGATCCCGTGAGGCATCACTCCAACAGACACACGGGCATACACAAGCACACAGGCACACACACCCAAATTTTGCGTACAATAACACGATTGGACCGTCGCAAGTCATGTTAGCTCGGGTGGATGAGTGGCTGGGGGTATCGAGGGACTGTAACGAGCCGGATCTGCGCGACTGCGCTAGGATAAGGGGATGAAAGATCCGGACACCGGCAGGATGGGATGAGTGGGATGGAATTCTAGGGGAGTGGCATTGTTTCGACACGGCAGAGGCGTTTCGAAACGAGGACAGCGCTGAAGCGTGTGGATACCCTGTAACGGAGTAGATGTTTTGTTTATGGAAACATTGGTCAGGGAAGAAGGGATGAAATACCTTGGAAGAAACTAAAGATTTGGCGAGAGATGCTTAGGGTGAGGGCTCATGGCACTTTTTTTTCCCTTTTGTTTCAGTGTTTTCGTTTGGCTCCTTCTACATTTCTTCTCGGCTAATTCTTTGTTGGCTGAAGCGGAGATTGGGGGGGGGCAAGGGTTGGCAATGTGATGGACGAGGTGTGATATCACCAATTATTTCCGTGCGTATGATGGAGATGTGTGTGTAGATGTGTGTATGATTGGGTGTGTGGCCACTCAACAACCAAGCTCGGGGAAGGGCTGGAGCAAGGGGTAGGTCATC
The DNA here is from genome assembly GCA_024336345.1 of Mariannaea sp. PMI_226. Classification (NCBI taxonomy): domain Eukaryota; kingdom Fungi; phylum Ascomycota; class Sordariomycetes; order Hypocreales; family Nectriaceae; genus Mariannaea; species Mariannaea sp. PMI_226. Next base: position 1,747,722 of record JANFOG010000005.1, read on the forward strand.
CAGACTAACACAAAGCAGCATCCGAAAGATGGGGACGTGACACGACCCCGGATGGGTTGGATGGCGTCTGGATGGAGCAAAAGTTGGTGGTGGTTGAGTTGTGGCGCGCGACGTGGACGAGGCACGACAGCGTTCGTCGCGCATTTCTTCGAATGAGAGAGTCAATGGGGCACAGCCTACTCCGTACATGACGGGGAGATTCAGCTTTTGCGCCCGTCACAGTAACTATTCCCACATTCGCTGTGGACCGGATGCCCCCGTCGCAAAAGTGTTAGCCACGCATCGAACGCATGAAATGGCATCCGCAACTCGACGGCATCCGGTTCGTTGACTTGAGAATGAGGCTCTCTAGCTCGATGTACCAAAGTTAAGCGAAACATCAAACACACAAAAATAAAATCCATTTTGCTAGGTAAATTACGTATAGTTTCTTAAAAGCTTCGGAATATTTCGCCCAAGCGAACACACTCCATGGTTGAATCACACAAAAAGGACCGAACTTATAAGAAAATTTGCTCGTTGACTCTGAAAGACGGTCTACAAAGTCCTGAAAAGAGTCATACAAGACCGTTGCTCGGCTCCGCCTCGTCAATGGCTTGCCGTCAGGGCTTCCTCGCGTTCTATGCCGTCCACGTTGCGCGTCTGTCGCGTTGGCATACACGCTTCTCATTGGCCAGGTACCATCTGCAAGCCAAGTGCCGTCGCGGGAGGGAAGCTGCTGGGGTGCGGGAAGCGCTATCGATAAACAGCCGAAGGCAGCGAGTACTTTGAGGATACCTAATACTGTTTTTTGTTTCTTTTGGGAGGGGATATCTTGGCTGCCTATGAGATGGGATTTCCCTAATTCGTCGAATCAAAACAGCTGAAGGAACCTTTTTACAAGCTTCTTTCCTTTGGTCAGATGCATAAAGCAAGAGAATGTATCCCGGATATTCGGTTGTAGTGGGGGGGATTTGAATAGCTACCATAGTAGATTCAAGATGCGGTAATAGAAACCAAGCGAGCACTTTGAGTCAAAGGTCGAATCGAGTCAGTGCATGACAACGCAATGGTTGACAGCTCATCAGAGCCTCAAAAAAACCAGCATGTATTGTACCTACTTACCTTACCTATGCAGCTACAACAAAAAAAAAGATCGACTGCAGGCCTCCAAAACGGCCGTTGCTCTCCCCTTACCTACTGTACCCTACCCTAGCCAGACCCTAGAGAACAAAACCACTCAATCCAAGCCAGAAAACTGAGGCTGACATACGACATGCAGCCTAAAACAAAACCAAACCAAAAAAGACACAGGGTGTTTTCAAGATAGGGCGAGCATCCCGAACATTTGCGCATTTACAGATGTACAACTCAAGTACAGACCTGTTTTAGACTTCCCCAGCGTGTTTGGTCCTACAAGGGTAGCATGCGCGCCTCGGCCAATGAGCGAGCTCCAAAAGCGCGTGGTCGAGTCATAACGCGCTCTGGCTGCCCCGCGACCTCTTCCCACCTGCCCACCGCCACGAGGATCCACGCAACCTGCATCCTGTACGTACTCCATCTACCCAGTTACCTTAGCCTGTATGTACGGAGCACATACCTACATTACACACTTACATACATGCGATACTACCATTACTTACCTACTCCGTAAGGTAGACAGACTACTTACGGTACGAAAGAAAAGTCCTACACCTGCAGCCCGGGAAAAGCAGACCAGTCGTACCCACGGCACTTGTCTCCACACGCAAAGTCCCCTGCCGTAGGTCGAGTCCGTAAGTGGTCAAAGGTCAAGAGGTCAGAGAAGTCCTCCTCTCTTCTTCTGGAGAGTCTCCGGGTATCTCGCCCGGGCATCATCACCATCCAAGCAACGCCCATTGACTTGCCTGTCCCCCCCCTGCTCCACCACCCACTGCTAGAATGCGTCTTCCTGCACACGGCAGCTCGCATCCATTGCGTTGAGTCACTGCCAGCCAGTCGATCATGGCCTGCGGCCACCTTCTCGCGATGGACCCACGCCTGCATGGTCTCGGCACTAAGGTGACCTTGGTGTCTTGTTAAGCATGGGTGGTAGGAAAGCAACGGACGGGATAGAAAGTCGACAAGCAAGTTCCAAGGGGGGAAAGGAGAATTGGTGGAGGAAGCGTGGTTTTCTGTTCCCGCGGCGATTCGAAAAAAAAAAGAGGATGGCAGGGCTGATCCGCGAAGAGGTTCCAACGATATATCTCGTCCTCCCCTAGCCCTGTGCCATCAGACCATTTCTTATTCTTCCATTGTTTCTGTTTCGTTTCTCTTTCCATCGTAACTAGCTCCCATACGAAACTTGATATCCTTTTGATCTCATACTCCCATATCTTGCAACCATCTGGTGTCTCTCCAAGCCCTCGTCTGCTCCCCCGTCGTCCCATCGCTCAAGCTGAGCAAAGTGTGTATTATTGAAAGAGTCCAAGGTAAGGGAGAGCCATTTCACATCATCCCAAATTCAATCCATCATCATTGAATTCGTACCATTGGCCCAAGTACCATCCGTCTTACACACCATCTCTCTAGAACAGCTGCCTTGTCCCTATATCCAAATCAAGTAGTATCACTTGTATAGACAAGAACCAACGCCTCGATACAAACCGACGCTTTTTTCGCCATTATCGGCCACCTCCATAACTATATAGGCTTCATTTGAGCCCCGATATGCCACCGTGGTCATGGCCTCATCAACAGAACGACTATTCGTCACCCTCTTAAGGAGTGACCATATCAAGGATGCTCTCCTGCCTCTTCTCGACACTGAAGATATCTGTGCCATCCGTCAATCCTCATCGGCCTGCTGCAATCTTCTCACTAAGCGCCTCTTCACCCGTATCCATGTCAGCTTTTCATCATCTACATTTACACGACCTGCCCGAGTTGCTGCTCTGGCTCGTATCGGTCATCATGTTGAACATCTTAGCTTCTACTTGCCTCACTCAGAGGCGACTTTCCTCCCTCCCTTGATCCATCCTCTAACCGGCAATGAGATTGCCTTCCTGTACACTCCTCACACTAGCATGGGCTCTGTTCTCTGCCGACCCAAGTATGCCAACTCTGAGCTTGGTGAAATCCTCACACAGCAGTACCCTCCTCTCTTCCATGCCGCCACCAACGTTCCTAGCTTCATCAATGCCATGAAGAACCTACCCAACATGCGCCATCTTACTATTCGTTGTCCCGGCCAGGATCCTCGCGAGCGCTATCGTCGCAATGTTGTCGACTATGCGCTCATCAGCCTTCGCATCTCACTTGAACGCGCTCCACTTACAAAGCTTCACAAGCTCACGCTCTCTAATCTCCACCCATCAGCATTCAACTACCTTCGACATTTGCCTGGATTTGGATGTGTCCCATCGGCCAACCGCCGTTGGAAGCAAATTCGAAAGCTCTCCATCTCCGTGGATGCCTGGGACTTTTATGGCCCTTCCCCAGGTCTTGACCACCTCAAGATCATTGACGACTACATCCGCACTTTTGCACCTAATCTCGAAAAGTTTTCATTTACATGGCTCGGTCGCAAAGGACCTTGCCCCATTGCCTTATCTGGGGATCCCTTGTTTGCCCCCCCAAGAGCTTCCAAGAAGCTCTTCCATGAAGTTACCTCTCTTATGTCTCCTCTTCCCACACGACCAACTCGTGAACCCATTCACTTCCCCAAGTTGCGCTGCTTGCAGATCCGCAACTCTACAATGTACGCGCCGCAGTTAAGCCGGCTCATCAACTCGCACCGGGATACGGTGCGACAGTTTGATTTTACAAGCGTCTGCCTCTCCAAGAGAGACAACTGGGACGAGGCACTCGCGCCACTGGACAATGATTCCATGTGGTCCCGCAGCAACAGCCTGGCGTCCACCTCGCGATCTGAGTCTGAGTACAGCCTTGTCATGAGCCCCAGCTCCGAGCACCTCCCGAGCCCTAGCGCAGCTGTTGAAGCCGCCAGCAAGGAGCTCCTGGACCTGGACCTCGGCGGGTTCTCGTTCAGCGAGGAGGATAGAGAAATAATTAGCGACCTGTCTGGACCTGGTGATGCGCCTCTGTATCCTGACCCAGCTTCTGCAGAGAGTGAATTCGGTGAGAGCTTCACCACCAAGCTAAGGAAGAAGCGCTCTCGTCGCCGCCGCAGAAAGCACCGCAAGGAAGAGGATAGTATTGCCGATGCTCCTGCACTTTCACGAAAACCATCATCTGGTTCCCATCATGGGTCTCTCCATCGTTTCATATTCTCCCGTCCTCAACCCCAACCATCCGTTGAAGAAGAGGAGTTTATTCGTCCTGAAACTCCCATCCCCAGATCAATCGTTGCTCCCATCCTTGAGGCAGACCCTCTGCCAATTCTTCTCCAACCTACCATCTATGATCCATCCTCCAAGAAGAAGAAGAGTCACCCTGCGGTTTCGATCGCAGCTGCGACTGCATATATCAATAGCTCGCCAGACGCCGGTATCAGCCCCGTGCAACGCAACATAGAACAAGAAGAAGCTCACCGGCTCTTCGCAGAGGACGCAGCGGCACGTTCAAGCGCCCTCCAAAGGGCCAAAGCCGCTGTCTTGACCAAGCTGAGCCGCGAATTCTGCGGCGGCAACGGCAAAGCTCGACCGCTCGAGCCCAACGCCTGTCGGTTCCTAGCGGGCAGAGACCTGGGGACTGCCTTTGGGCCAAACATGGTATTGGAGGACCGCAGGGGATTGGAAACACGAAGTGTGCTAGTACCGCTGATGCTGAGCCGGGCATGAGTGGATGACGATGTACGACATATTTGCATAGTTCAATAATAATGAAGCGGAGACGGAAAAAACGGGCGAGGATGGATTACTAGTGTATGAGTTGTACGATGGGAATGACATGACCTAAAACAAGAGCAGCAGCAACAGCAACAACAACAACAACAACAACATCCTCTTGATACTCCCGCAGATAGGGATGGAGGGGAGGATTGGATGGAAGGGCATTATGTTTTGTAATGAGCTACGACTAACATGTATTCTTATGTCTGGTTACCTTCTTCATGTAATTACATATGATTTGCATGAGAATATTTATTTTTTGTTGATATTGTCTCTCTTCTTGCATCTGTGTGCTAAATCACAAGTATCAACTTGCTGCATTTTCCTTACTGCATGTTGTACAGAGGAAAGCACATGCAGTACGTAGTAACTTTTAGCCAATCCTATCATCGTCAGTCTAGCACATGTGTTCCATGTTATCCATTTTTTCTCTCAGGTAGACTGAGCACTAGGGAATACGGAGAGTCTCATTCACTCAGGGGAAATTCATGGGAAGCTCTCCCGTTTCGGTCAGGTACTAAAGCAACGTCTTGATTGGTCTTAGCTCGCCTCCCGTGTGGCTTGATAGGTCTTTACATTTCAAACTCCGCCTCATCAGTTAGTATTTTTTTTTTGGGGTCCCAAGCTGAGACCAACTTTTGTTGCCAAGAACCTTGCCACATCTGGTTACACAGTTAAGACACACACACACAGAGAGAGAGAGAGGGGGGGGAGAGGATGATGGATGGAAGCATACCTACCGTGACTACCGCATAACCCCCCTTTGTCGCCCTGGCATGTGGGAGGGTGTACATACCTGAGTGGGTAGCTACGTACAGTACCCCAAGGTAGACATGGGGGATTGATTGCTCCCCGTTACAAACGCGGATGCTCTCATGTCCTCACTCTCAAACGTTTGGGTAGCAGATGGACGCACCCACAGTGTGCGTGTCGCATCAGAGCTGTTTGTAATGGATGTCTCCATATTGGATATGGGACCTATTTGCCCTATCATCATCGTATTCGTTGAGTGAGGTCCATCTCTCTCACCAATAAGATTAAGCAACTATCCAATGTAACTAACAAACAATCCTCCCCTGAGCCCTCGAACTAATAGTAGTTCCCGAAATTACTCTGTACGGGGACCACTACGTATTGACTTACCACATGTTCAAAATTCATACCCTTCCTCCTTCCTCTACGGTTCCTCAACGGGTCCTCTCAGGAAGGAGGAAGGGGCAATTTGGGACTTTGAATTCCTGAACCGGTAATCTGTACATAATAAATGTACATAGTACTCTAGTACTCTAGTACTCTAGTACTCTAGTACTCCAGTACTACCTACTCCCCTAGTCCTCTACTCCCTACTCCGAGCTTTGTCGTCTAATCCTCCGCCCGGTGCCATTTTTATTTGAGGAGGGATAATTAATTGCATCTGGTATATTCACATATGGATCTGCTGTTATGTTTTTTTTAAACCCCCTTCTCTCCCTCTCCCCATCCCACGTACAACAGTACAGAGCACTTCATACCTCAGTCCCCCCTTGACTTCTTTCCTCACCCTTTACCCCTGGTCCTGGTCTTGGCATCATCACTACGTAATAAGTGCAGAGTCCATAATAATTTACCTTTTCTTCAAACTTCGCGACAACTGGCCCCGCGCGTCGTCTCTGCCAGACTGCATCTTCATCAACATGCTACTTCGTAGGCTGGGGCGCCTCGCCCTGAATGCTGCAGTAACAGTCGCAACAGCATCAGGTAAATCTCTCCGCTTCTGCTTCTCTGCTGCCTCCCTCCTCTATCTCCCTGCCCTTTCGCTACCAACAACTACTTCCAATGAAGCTTGGGGTGCTAACAACTCTTGTCTATCCAGCTTTCCTGCCTTCAGTTCTAGCAAGCGACAGCGAAGATACCGCCGTCCATTCCACCTTTGTCTCTCCCGATGGCAATGTCGCTTTCGCTATCACCGTTGCCGACGACCACCAGACCGATCTCTACTTCACCATTCGCGCCAAAGATGATCTCTCATGGGCCGCTGTTGGCCTCGGCAGCCAAGACATGCCTGGCGCTCTCTACTTGATGGTGTACAAGAATGAGCGCGGCGACAACGTCACCTTCTCCCCTCGCATCGCCTACGGCCACTACGAGCCCGAATTCTACGAGGACCTGAACTATCAAATTCTCAACGGGACCGGCATCGTCGACGGCTACATGTATCTCAGAGTCAAGTGCATCGAGCATTGTCGCAGTTGGCCTGCGCGCGATTCCTCCGGAGGCAGATTCGACGTGACTTCACCTGACCAGAAGGCCATTTTCGCATACGGCCCCAAGGAGGGATACCACAGCGATAAATTGGATGCTCCGCTCAAGTACCACACCAATTACGGCGTCTTTAGTATCGATGTCAAACGAACGAGGGACAGCTCCCCTGACGATCTCGAAATTGACGACCAATCCACCAGTAACGGTACTACACTTATTATGACCGACAGGGCCCCGCCCAATTGGAAGACTCCTCTCCATGGTGTTGTCATGATCATCTGCGTCGCCGTTCTCTTCCCTATTGGCATCCTCTTATTGAGATATGGAGTCGGAGCAAAGTGGCATGCCTTGAATCAAGCCGTCGCCTCTGTTGGTGTCTTGCTGGCGTTTGCGCTGGGTATTGTCAACAGTTTCCTTTATCAACGAGTAAGGCGCCCCTCCAATCCACACCAATCGCACAATCCACTGACATTGATTATAGTCGCGAAAATTCAACTCGAGTCACCAAATTATTGGCTTCGTGGTTGTCGGTCTTTTACTGATCCAACTCGGTCTTGGTGTTCAGCACCACACCCAGTACAGAAAGACACAATCACCTACTATCTATGGACGGGTTCATCGTTGGGTCGGACGCATCCTTCTCTTTTTCGGCGTCCTGAACTGCTTCCTGTAAGTCACGACCCCCTCCCCACTCCCCCCTCTGGAAAGCAAGCTGGGCCTGGGCTAACTATTGACAGCGGCTTCACCTTTGCCCTTGATCGAAAGTACGGCATGATTGTCGCTTCGTTGGTTATCTTTATCACCTTTGGCGGCCTCATCCTCCTTATTGGATTGTCCGTTCTCAAGAAGAAGAAGCAACGACTTGCCGGTGCCCGTGAGGGTTTCAACAGGGCCCCAGAGGACTGGACACAGCAGCCCTCCTCTCACCGCGAAAGCTATCCTTCCGAACCCCCTCCCGGATACGATGCACCATCTCACCAAATCGGACTTCGCTCCATGTCTCCTGCAAGCCCGTGGCGGTCGAGTCGTAAAGATGACGATGGAGATCTTAACTTGGGATCCCAGCAGCGACCGAGGGAGTTTACCTAAACAAAAAAAAAGTCTCGCCCCATTATTTATTCATTCAAATTTTTTATTACAGCATGGGAGAATTAAAAATCCGGCGTTGGTTGGGAAGTGCGATTTCACCACTGAAATGAGTTGACGGGGGAATTGTGCCATCATGTGTAACAATAGAGTGGCTGGGATATCAGGTGTTTTATCTTTTTTTTTTCGCTTCAGCCTGACGACAAAGTAAGACGATTTTAATGAGAATTGATAAATAACACAGGACTTTTTTCCTTTTCGTGACCTAATTGGCCCTGGTCGTTGGAAGGCTATGCATTTCATACCTGATAGAGCCCCGCCTGGCCTCCAGTAGAAGCAGGCTCAGACTCAATATTCATTACTTGGGTGCATAGCTGGCTTGTCAACAGTCATTCATTACGCGTATGCACCAAGTTATTCAGCATCCATATTTCAATGTGTTGTGAGCTCTTGTTTGTTGGATGGATGGGTTTCTTGACAGAAATCGAGAAACTGTGACAACTTAAATGCCAGAAATAATAAAATAAAATAAAAATAACTTTTATCCAGAATATAGAGTCTACATGGCCCTTAGTATTGCTTCTGCATGAAAGTCCATTCAGTTTAGGCTTGTCCTCTCGGAGTTGCATCTATAGTGTCGTCCTCGTCTCCTTCAAGCCAGATTTCGTGACCATCGCCTTCCTTGACTAATGTGCTCGCAAACACAGCGCAAATTGCGATCCCACTCATAATCCACCATACAAGACCTATCATTCCATTGTTGAGCCCGAACCCGTAGATGACTCCTCCCAGCATGGGCCCAAATGTGCGAGATGCACTGTTTACGCTCTGTCCCACTCCGTGGATAGACCCGAGCACGCTAGGATGAGGTGACGCATTGTTCACGAGGATAGTCTGGCTAGGAAGAGCAAATGTGCGTCCTAGGACCTGAATAGCTAGCACGCCAATGATGGCAAGCCATATTGCAGGACCGCCTTTCGGCCCTGGGGGCGGAGATGACTCGTTGCTCGGCACCACTGACAAGTAGGGAACAATAAAGTAGGTCAAGGGAAAGCAACATTGGAAGATTCGCCACGCCTTTAGGTTACCAAGCCGAGCAGAAATCCGAGGATATAGAAATAGTTGCAAGGTGATTCCGATAATGCCGAGAATAGCCATGGCAAATCCCACCGATCGAGGCTGAAGACCTAATCCCCCAGTGAAGAAGAATGGCAGGTGTCGCTCGTTCTTAGACGTTTTTGGGTCCCAGCTGGGCGTTGATAGAAAAACAAACCATAATGAGTTGAAACTTCCGAGATGAGTGCCCATGAGGAAGCTTGCAACGAGTGTCAAAACGACGTTTCGGGTGAACATTTGTCGGAATGGCAACCGTTGTGTATACCGTCTCTTGGAGAGTTTGACAGGGGTTTCACCCTCGGCCAGCTCGACTTCTGAGGTGGGGAGAGACGAATAGCCAACACCCGGGTGATTCGAGAATTTGGATTGAATTAGTGAAAAGAGTTTCTTCCCCAGCCTAGAACCCAAGTCAGGCCCCTTTTCACGTAGCACATCTTGAGTTTCCTCCAGGCCGAGCCATACGATGGTTGCTGCACATGCAAGGAAAATAGAACTGATAATGTTTGGCAACGCGTAGGGGAATTGAAGAAAAAATTTGACTTTTCCGAAGAGATCAGGATAGCTTCCTGCCGGGTCTGAAAGAATTCCACCCAGTATTGGGCCAATAATGACTCCCACATTAAAGGTCATGGGCAGAAGAAGAAATGCCCGGGATTGGAACTTCTTTTCTCTAATGATCTCACTAATCCTATTACCCTTGAAGTTAGCATGGGAGTTTAACGTTGCCATAGCAAGAATGACGAACATGGTTCTCATAACCCCAACGTTTCCATTGGTCATGCCTCCGAGCGTACGGAAGAGAAGTGCTTGCCAGAAAGATTTGGAAAACCCAAAGCCAATACACGACACACTAGTTCCGCAGAGCCCAATAAGCAGAACCGTCTTACGGCCTGCCTTTGGCGAGTCCGCTATCCGACCCCAGATCATTGCTGTTATGAACTGGGCTGCAGTGAATGCAGCATAAATGACGCCTGCTTGTGCAGATATGGTCGAATCTGGCAAGGATCCATTAAAAGATTTGAGCTGATAGTACATGTATGCCTATTGAACCCAGTTTGTAAGTCTCCTTAGTGTGACCTGGAATCTGGACTAGTAGTTCCAGTCGATTTACATCATAAACGGTCGTACCTGTAGTGAGGACTGGGTGAGTGGCTCACTCATACGAGCCAGGGTGAGAATGAAGAGCTGGTCTTTCCGTGGCAAATCTCTCCATGCTATGGGTGCATTGGGGTTTGCTTCTGATGGAGGAGTTGACGGTAGTGGCTCATCTGGCTCCATTGATATTCTCCTGAGCCCATCGTGGTCTACTTCAGGTCCTGGCTCGTCTTGCCATTCTGTGGGTGAGAGCCTGCCCGACGGCTCAGGTTCATTGCTGGTCTCAACTCTACTATCCTTCATCTGTGCTAGTTGAGCAACTCAGTGAGGAATTCAATGGAGTTCAAGACAGGAATGGCACGGGGAGTTATAAGTTGCTGAAGAAAAGAAAAAATGTGATTTGATGAATAATGAGTGGTAATTGACGAGCAATGGATACTGAGTATAGCTGCGTGGATGATTCAATTACTCGCCACGTCTCAAAATGAGAAATGCAGTCAACGAAAGCGAGGCGATCACGGCACAAAGAAAATTTACAGATACAAGATCGTCCCTTCCACATGACGAGCAGGGGAAGGAGATAAGCCCAACTACCCCCGGAGCCTTCCCCACGGATTGACAGTAATTATGTGTGATGTAGGTATGGTCGGAAGGCAACTGCTACCCGGGTTCTTGCTTCCGGCCGAGAGCCGAGCTCCGCAGGTTTACGGCCAGTGGAGTCGCAAGTGGAGGCGAGTTGAGCTCAAGGTGAACTCGGATGTGAGATGCCGCGAAGGCCGTTGCGACAGCGGAGTCAGTTCGCATGGCGGGGTGTCATGTTAGCGGCGTAGTGAGCATGTCGACATTCGGTTCAAATATGGGCATTACAGTATTTTTTTTAATCACAGGCCATATAGTTTTTTTTTTGGCCATGGTGAGGTTGAAGCTTCTAAGCAGGAGTATTTGATGTCTGTCATTGCGATTTTTCAATGCTGTAACTACAGTCATATTAATAGAGGAACGTACTTCCATCTGGGTCATTCATGTGTCCTCGGGGTAATTAATTCCGAGTAGAATGCATCTACCTATTGGATGCATCCAAGGTACCAAGGCTTGTCAAGTACTGGCTATCTTCTGTAAGTTGGATAAATTGCCATTTGCAACGAAACAAAATCCAGGCGATGATGCTCTTAGAGTTGAACAATAGCCATAGTCAACTTAAATTAGCTCATTGATTGCTTATATTCTACTGCTTGAAGTTCTCAAGTGCTCAATCCTGACCTGTAGGGTAGCTCGCGTCCTACTTCATCTGCGAAACTTCGAACATCACCTTTACTGCCTTGTCTATCAGCGCGAGTAAATCCGCAAGCGTACTCAATATACAAAGACAATAAACATATTGCATCTTTGTAATCGCATGTTCCTCTAGGCACCTGGTCCAAAACAGGGCCTGTTGTTGTTCATCTCAATGTGCAACGTCTAAGAGAGCGGCCACCTCCGGCTTCGGGAACAGTGCCAAAGCCGCACAACACTGTCCAGCGTCCACAGTGCCGACGTTGAGATAAGAGGTAATTAACCATCACATCCAAACTTCAGTCATCAAAGTAACTTCCTAACGTAGTCAACGACATTAGTGACAGAAACACAGCCAAGATGTCTATAACCATTGAAATTAACGATTTGAAGGTTCAGATTACAACAACTCCCCTATCTCAAGAGGAATTTGCGCCATTCGGGGATGTCATTACAAACCCTCGTCCAGACCTACACCCTGTCACGTACGCATCACATGGTGGCCCTTTACCATACGATGGTATTTCAGCAAACCAAGGCACGGCCATTCGATACGCAAATGTTAGCAGGCCCCGCAATCACTACGCTCAAGCACCCAGCGGCAATGGCGAGCTTATCATGAGCCAGTTCGTCTGCGCAACCCGACAACTAGCTCTCACAAGCAACCCCTCACAACTTGAGTTCAGTGTGAGCGTCCTTGAGCGACACCCATTCACCTCTCAGACCTTCTCTCCACTGGCATCTACAGCCTCACATTATTTGGTTATCGTGGCTCCCAGTCTACCGCCGAGTTCCTTGGACGAAGGACTACCGGTGCCCAGCGGCGACGGGCTTCCTGGAAGGGGACCGCCCGATATTCGGAGTCTGCGAGCCTTTGTAGCCACCGCAGAGCAAGCCGTGACATACGGAGCTGGTACTTGGCATGCGCCGATGGTAGCTTTAGGAAATCCTGAGGAGACATTGGACTTTCTTGTCATTCAATTTGCTAGTGGAGTGGCGCTAGAGGACTGTCAATTGGCACTATTCGAGTCAACTGGGTTGGGAGAGCCGAATATCAAAGTGAGGACTCCAATTATCACGAAAAGGACTCAGAAGTTGTAGCCCAAGCCTCAGACGAAACGGAAAATTTAGTCCTCCGACACTAAAGAGAGAATCCCCCGGTAGCACAATCGACCCCAAGCCACGCGTCTCATTTCCAAGTGATATTCTTAGATGTGACTTCTCTAGATCTGGACGCAATTTATATGTGGTGAATGAATTGGAGGTTCATACAAACGTTTCAGGTGTTACTGGGTTGACTCTATTCTAATAATAACCCTCTCGGCGGGACGAGAAGAGCTAGTCTCTACCCAGCTGAACAAAATACGAGCCTCAATAAATTAAAAAGCCCAGAGAGGTGGGCTTAGTCATGTATAATTCACTTTAATTACAACTATCTACCATTTTAACCAACGCCGACGTACGTACGCCCTTCGGATCGGCATTGGATAAGACTCCGACGAGCATGTTAAATACCGGACCAAACCTGGTGTAAGGATCGATACACGAAGAAAAAGAGGGAAAAATTAAACCCAAATCGAACCCCAACACGCTGAAATTTTTAACCGCTAAAATGGTTGGACAACTTCCTTCAACGGATGCACAGAACAAGCTTGAGGATCTGTCCGGGATCGTTCTCAAGCCCGGAGAGAACCCTTATGGCGCCCTATTAAATGCGTGTGACCAGAATCCTGTATGTTAACCTAAACAATATCCATTCGGAGCACCCCATTGACTTGAAAATGCAACCAGAGTCAGATTCAAGCCCTCTATGCTGCTCACCGCACAAAGAGAAATGCCCAGCAGAAGGAAAAGTTCTTGGCTGCTGATTTCAAAGAACTTATCATTGATCAATATCTCCTAAGGCTGGAGGTTCCAACGATCCAGCCAGGGTTCCAGGATGAGCGCAACTGCCTTGTAATTTGGGCGAGACCGCCAGACCACATTGTTCGACTGGCAGCAAAGCTCCAGGAGTTGCTGAAGGACGCTGCTCCCGGTAAGTAGAGATGCTCTAATATTCGTGGCACTTTTCTAACGCTATTATATAGGTATTTGGCTTATGCCTATGCACAGAATGCACATGACTGCCCTTGAAGTGGCCTTTTCAAAGACCCCGGAGGAGATTGCCTCTTTGGTTGCCAAGTTGAGACCCGCGATTCCTGACATTGTCAACTTTCTCTTTTCGCACAGGTCGCGGCTTGTGAAGCCTATGATATCATACGACCTTTCTGCGTTCGCAGTCTCATTTCTACCAGCTGCCGGGGAGCCTGGTGTTTCCCCTGAGCCAGTTGTACCCCTCGTCAAGGAGGGTACCACGGTGGAAGGCGACTCTTACACTTACCATCATGTCCGCCGCGACATATTTGACAAGGTACAGGACGCTGGCATCGAAATTGGGTCAAGATATCAAGTCCCCAGTGCTCATATTACTCTTGGTCGCTATCTCAACAACGATGACCATGACACGCCTGAGAAGAGGCAGAAGTGGATTCAGGCTATCGATAGCGTCAATGAGTGGCTCGAAAAAGAGATTTGGGATAAGCCAGATTCTGAGTTCATTGGGGAGTGGGTAGTTGGCCAAGAGAGAGGGCTTGATGCACGCAATGGGCCTCTTTGGTACGGAGGTGGTCGTACTATCATGATGGGGGAGGGATTTTAGAATTACACCTGATATGGGGTTGAGGTAGACAAAAAATACAATAGAACCATCAGAACACAGACGCGATGCAATTTAGACAGCGTAACATTCAGATTGCTCATTGCTTCGTATGCTATCTCGTCTCGAGTTACTGGGCTGTGCCTTTAAGTGAGGGTCAGGCCGGTGAAATGCCTCTTCTCAAGGCTTGGATGGCCAACCACAACTTCACTCAAGGATGCAGAGAGTGGGATGTGAAGATGAAGTCACAGAGATTTTTTTTATTCACTCCCTATGAGACATTGCTCAACCGAGGACATGTACCTCCCTTCGCCAGTGTCCATGATGCCCAAATTCCGCAAGGAAAAGCATGAGAAATGGTGACCCCAAACACACAAAGTACTTAGAAAACCAGAGCAGCACCCTTCGTCTTCTTGTCACCACTGTCAAAAAGTATTAGCATCTCAGTAATCCCACAGGAATTGTGGTTCACATACCCGAGCTCGAAGTGCTTGCATCGCTTCAGAGAGAGCTGCATCTTGGTCTTGCACTTGACGCACTCCAATCGCAACACAACCTTCTTGGTGGTCTTAGCCTTCTTGTGGAAGACAGGCTTGGTCTGACCACCGTAACCCGACTGCTTGCGGTCGTATCGGCGCTTTCCCTGGGCGAACAGCGAGGCCTTGCCAGCCTTGTACTGGGTAACCTTGTGCTGGGTGTGCTTGCGGCACTCCTTGCCCTTGCAGAAGGTGTTTCGGGTCTTGGGGATGTTGACCTATTTTGATCCATCGAGTCAGCGACCTGAAATATTATGCATCCGGGCGAGGCGCATCATCGAGAATCGAGAATGGCTATTCGGCCTCCCGCACGAGACAGTCATGAGGAGATGGGCTATCGAGTCAACGGTTCTGAGGCTCTAGAATCTGTATTCTGTTTTGCTGATGCATCGTCGAGGCTGGTTCGGTCGTTGCGCAAGATCGTGTGGTCGAGATTCAACAGAAACTTTTTATCTCCTTCCCAAAACCATGACTGACTGTCGACGTGCGGGCAGGCGATCGTTGCATTTCTCTGCTAAGAAGGAGAACGCGCTCTCTATTGATGCAATGACGGAAGACTTTGGGGTGTTGTTCGGACATACCATTTTGACGACGTTGTGCGGTGCCGTTCCTTAGGGTGTTTGGTGATGCAAAGTTCCGAATTCAGAGGGAAATTTGGAGGTTTTGGTGATTTCTCGCTTTGTGGGCAACTAGGGTCGGCGCCATACCCGATCAAGCGGTGCGGCTTTGAAAGGGCATGAGCCACGAGTGTAGCCTGAAAATTACGGTGTCGATGCGGGACTGCACAGCCGCACATTGGTGAGGCTAGTGAGACAGCTCCAGCGCCACGGAATGAGGAACCCCACTACGCCGTAGACAGCCAAGTAGACCTCCTCGCTGGCAGCATCACCAAGGTGTTCTTTAAGGGGACGAGACGAAACCGATTTCTTCTCTTCACAGCGAAGCTCGCAACCACCGCCAAAATGGATCCATACTCAGCCGAAGGCGAATTGATCAACATCCACAACCACTTCCACCAGGGCCAGTTCCAGGAAGTCGTTGATTTCGACACCTCGTCCTTTTCCCCCGACAACGAGTTGGCCGCCCGCGTCATTGTCCTTCGAGCTCGACTTGCTCTCGGCCAGGCCGAAGATGTTCTTGCCGATGTGAAGGGAGAGCAGACACCCGAATTGCAGGCTCTGGGAGCCCTTGCAGAACTTCAACTGGGCAAGACTGACGCTGCACTTAAGACGATTGAGAAGTTGGCGTCATCGTCAGCGGACAATGCGACTGTCCAAATTATTGGCGGAACTGTGCTTCAAGCTGCTGGAAAGTCTGAGGAGGCACTTGCGCTGTTGTCGCAACACTCAGGAAACCGTATGTTGCCTATCAATACCTATCAGATCATTCTTTGAATCTTTACTAATCGATCGTCTAGTGGATGCGCTTTCCCTTATTGTTCAGATCCATTTGCAACAGAACCGAACCGACCTAGCCCTCAAAGAAGTTGCTGCTGCTCGACGATGGGCACAGGATAACCTATTGGTGAACCTTGCAGAGTCATGGGTTGGCTTGAGAGTGGTAAGGGAGACCCTCGTGCTGAGGATCTAATCTACACAACGCATGCTGATAATCATAATAGGGCGGAGAGAAATACCAGCAAGCATTTTACGTTTATGAGGAGCTTGCCCAGGGTGCCTCCACATCATCAACTCAAAGTCTTGTCTCACAGGCTGTCTGCGAACTGCATCTTGGCCGACTGGAAGAGGCACAGACCGCTTTGGAGCAGGCCTTCCAAAAAGATCCCCAGAACGCCGATGCGATTGCCAACCTTCTCGTGTTGAATGTTATCTCTGGAAACAGTGCCACGGAGCAGCTTGAGTATGTTTCACTACCTTACCTTGGAAAAAAAACATATGCTAATCCGAATTTCTAGGAGCCTAAAGAAGGTCAATGCAAAGCATCAGCTCTTGGTGGACCTCGACGAGAAGAGCGCGCTTTTTGATAAGGCGGCGACGAAGTATAGCCCCAAGGTGTCAGCGTAATCTAGAGCAACGGTGTATGAAATGATTTATTATGATGGGCGCATGGCTGTTAGATGATCGGTAACCTTAGCGAGACATATCACAATCTCAAAATGATGGGGCTTACTATATGGCCTCGACTTTCTCATCACTGGTCCCATGACGTCTATTTACAAGTACTGTGCAGGGGATGTTCATTATTGAGTTTTCAGAGCTTTGGGGGGCTTTGAGAATGGACCCTTAGCCATTGTAAGCCTCTCAAATATGGCATTGAGGAGGAATCCATTTGGGCGGTGCAGTACCGATGTGTGAATGATACATAACATATCTAGCACTACATCGTAGTTGGAGTTACCAGCCTTGACTGAGTGACAAATATTTTTGGCGGCTGCAGGTTCTCTCCTAGATGAAGCTACAAAACGAGTCTACCACTCCAAATAAAAAACTGGCGCTCAACTAGAAACAGCTTCTTTACGCCCTTCATATTACAACTGGATAGTTGCGGTGTGGAACGTCTATAAAAACCAATTGCTTGTCGTGTGGCTGATAGAAACAACCAAGTGATGTGTTCAATACACATTTTTTCTCACATAGCAAGACGTACTGGATTCGTATCGATTACTGTGCGTAAGCGTATCAGATATTGCCAATGATATTGAGCCTTTCTGTTTGTGTAGCTAGGTAGTCTAGTCTCAAGGACTCATGTCTTTCTCATGGCCCTCCAATTTCGTCCATTTCGTTGAAAAAAACCTCATATATCCGTGTCATATAAAAATTATCGTGACAGCCAGCACGAAACTCCCAGAATCACAGCCAAGATATCAATTCGCTTCGCTCGACTCGGCCCTGGAGCCTTTTCTTACAGTTTATATCCCACCCTCAGCCCGCTCATTTCTTCTTGTTAGGAAACTTGGGGCTGCCAATCTCACTACCACGCAACTTGACGTTGAGTACTCGCTCCATGGCTGTGAGAACCTTCTGGTCGGGGGCGGCGGTGCCTTGCTCGAAGGCGGCAATGACGGACTGGGTGGTATTGCATCGAGTGGCAAGATCCTTCTGGGTCATCTTGGGCTCCATCGCCGAGCGGAACTTGGAGATGGTGTTACCGACGTTCTTGCCGATAGTGTTGGGCTTGATGATATCATCGGAGCGATCGACCTTGGTCAATCGCTGGCCTTCTTGACCGGTTGAGGCCTGTTGAGGAGCCAGTGTCAGTCTAGAGTACTTTCCAAGATCCCTGAGAGGAAGAAGCAGAACGTGTGGATAGGACAAGTTCAAGTTTAGGAGGTTCGACTTACAGCGTTAGCAGTAGAATACTTCTTCTCGGTGCCAATAACACCACCGCTTCGCTGAGCGGCGTTGAGGGCAGACTTTCCACGGACAACAGTCTCGCGCTGGCCGCCACCGTTGCCGGAGACACGGCTTCCAATCTTGGTAACGGAATCCCAATCGTCAGACATTTTGTTGGTGGTTTGTTGGTGTTTGGCGAAAAAAAAGTATGTGTGTGGATGTTTATAGAATGCGAGCTTATCCTCGATCTGAGAGTGTTGACTTGGGTGAGTTGAAATGGTTGAAAGATGAAAGTTGATCAGTGGGCGTGCAGAGGAAGATAAAGGACGGGAGTCTAGAATTTATGGAGAAGCTCATGGAAGGCCTCGCGGGGCACTGAGTCAATCGGCGGGACACCCTTGGCGGGGATCCTCCAGACGGGTGCACAGCCCGAACTGGGCCGCTGTGAGCAAGAGAGGCAAAGCCACCCAGTGGCTGGTGCAAGCTTTTCTGCCTTCCGGACTGATGCGGGCTTACTGGAGTTAGGTACTTTCGGCTGTACCGTCTTCTTCATGTTTCCGTCCCTCCTTCATGCGCCAGGAGGCGAGGAGGGAGCCCAGCATGGGCAAGATCGCTGTATGGCTGCTTCATCTCCCTCTTTTCCCCGACGATTCGGAGATCGGACACGGCCATGCCGGTAGTGACCATCTCCCGCCTTTCAGGGTCACCAAAGAGATGCACACTGGTTTTTCGCTTACTGTGCCAGCTCGGTGGTTTACGTACCATAAGTCTTTGTTGTTGTACAGACCGGTCTTTGCCGCCGTGGCCCAAAGCTTCAACTCAGTCGGGGTACCGAGGAGAGATGATAGGCGCCCATGCAACAGAAGAGTATAAGTAGTTTCAGAATAACCTACCCATAACTGCACCATGGTCTTATTTGGAGCTCATGTTGTGTTTTCCAGGAGCTGGGTGATTACTAAGGTAATTCAGGCACATGGCGTGATATTAGTTCAACACCTTGATGGACTCTTCGGATCATGAGCAATGCTACATAATTAGTTGGCATCCTCTCTACTGACCTGGAATCTGCTCACTGTTTCCCCCTCCTCCATGCTCCTCGAATGATCTAGGGTGTTTTATTCCCCCCAAATCCATTACAAATGGTTTCGGATTACCTCTTCCAATGAATTTCATGAACGGTATGTTCAAGAACTCATGGTATATGGTGCATCCAGTGATATCCTCAGACAATTTGTTCCAAGAGAGCTGACGGCCACCATGTCTGGCTGTCCGCCCCGCGCTGCGTTTACCATGTCCCCGAAAAATATCTTACCTGCGGCTGGGCAGGCTTAATTCTCGACCTAGCAAGTGTTGGCGGGATCAATCTGACAATATTAGCTCTGGCACTTTTTATCGGAAAGATCAAACCATATGCAAACGGGATGTCGCTTGGGCGGCCCGTCTCATTTATCCGTACCACACTCAGCAAGTGTTCGCTCCTTGCATGTATGGAGACCTTGGATTCCTATTTTCTTTGCATCGCTGAAGAATAATTGCTAGTTCAAAATTGAAGCCAACTCGGTTCAGCATGTCAAGGCCCTCAGATTCTGTTCCAAGAACTCCCAGAGCTGGCGAATACACCTGCTAAATCTCAGTCTCTGGACAATCAAGATACTGGTGCCAGGATATTGAGCCTCTGAGCTCCTACAAGGGTTTTTATACGATGCAAGCCAGTCTCAATTTGGAATTCTCATCCCGGATAGGCCTACGTGGACTTGATATCACTGTCACAACGACACGTCAACAACTACACCGGCGATTATTCCAAATACAATACTCAAATACTCACTCAGGCGCCTTTGTTTGTACGTGCGTATCGAGCCACACCAGAAGGACCAAATTGAGCTTTCCCCTTCCCGAATAAACACCATGATTTATAATCGGTGAATCCTTGGAAGAGGTTCGTGACGCTTTGTCCTACCCTCACCGCTTGAGCCCTTGGATGGGACCCAATGGCGTCAAAGAGCTGGGAGAGACATTGAAATCACCAAGAAGCCTGTTCAACTAAGCCAACACATCGACATGTTCAATTGCAGAGCAATGCGTCACAGCTAGTCTATTTTATCAAGTGGAGAGCGCCCTAGTTTCGCAACTCGATGCGCCCTAGTCTAGCAGCCGGATGCGCCCTCAATTACTTCGCTTTGCATCCCTAAGCTGACCGATGACGAACTGCTCCACCAGTGACACCAACAGTGACACTGGAGAAATGAATTATTGCTTACAGAGCTGCTTTATCACTATGAGCATTTAGGGAAGACCTTCAACATTGCGGATTATGTATGTCGCTTTCTCATCAGCTTGCATATGTCATTCCAGACTAGCGAAATGGAAATGTGTACTTAGGCATGGCATGGCATAACAAGAAGCAACAAAGTTTGGGAATTATTACTTTGCAGGGATAAATGAACTTGGAACAATTCCAAATACCCTTCCCGCGCCCCCGCCGTACAGGCCGAGAATACGGCGTTATGGTTGGCTCATGACTATGAGCTGATGCAACAATTGGGGTATGGCTCGCCCTTGCTTGCTTTGGTTCGTCCAACCCCGCTGATCATGGATGTTAGGTGTCGACCAGTGTTATAATTTTAATCAAGTATTTATCGAGGGCTCTGTGGGTATTGAGTACAAAAGTTTGCCGAAATCGCTAGTACAATCACTAACACACGCAGGGTCCAAGCATTTCAACCCAAATCGCCGATAAAGCGTCATATCGACTCCATAAGCTATTCTGACCAAGAGACGGGCCCATCAGGACCAAAGCTATGTACGATTGACTTCCCAGTCAGCCGAAGCTCCCAGGCGGATAACGGCAAAATTACCACCTCCTCCCATGGCATGGTATCGTTCAAGTGGGAATGCGAATCCCTCGAGTCTATAAAGACCCGGGGTCGTCCTCGCATCTCTCGGCGAGGTCAATCTATTACCATCTTAAGTTGATAGCTGCAGCTCCCACCACCATCACATCTTGCATTCGACAAATCTTACCCAATCGGCCAGTGTTCTAACTTCCTCCTTTGACCTCTTATTTGTTAGTATTCCTCAGCGTCATCCAATCCAGCCCCACCGGCTTGACCTCCAATCGCTTCATCTCACCAGATAATAACTTACCATACGCACATCCTGTGCCCTACCCCGCCGACCCCTCAAAAGCTTTACTTGGAGCTCTCCCCCAAGCTTTTGTTTTCCTTCCCTCCTCCATTCTGAACCTATTTTCTCTGTTAAGCTCCGTTGACCATTGCTTGCACCTACTAATCCTTTGTTTTACAGTCTTACTACCCAATAATCAACATGCCTCTTAACGGACACTGCCTCTGCAAGGCCGTCACCTACACGGCTGACGTTGACCAGCCCATCATCACCGGGTATGATCACTGCGATGATTGCCAGCGACAGACCGGCTCAACCTATTGTAAGTGAACGGAATGCTCGCAAATTCTACTTGTCGATATTGGGGTCATTTAACTAACCTTGCTTTAACTCAGCTCTGGTTGTCGTCGTTCCCAAGGACAAGCTTACTATCAATGGCCCTGTCAAGACCTACTCAGGAACCAAGGGCTCTTCCGGACAAATTGTCCACCGTCTCTTCTGCTCCGATTGCGGTTCCCCCATTGCCCACGACCCCGATGCCGCCCCCGAGATCATTGCCCTCAAGGCCGGTACCCTTGTGACTGAGCAGAAGAAGGCCCTCAAGCCCGTATGTATTTATCCACACCAAAGTTACGACTGCCCTACGTCTTCGTATGCTAACAATCTCGCTAGGACACTGAGATCTGGACTGTTGGCAAGCTTCCCTTCTGCCAGGAGCACCTGGCCAAGCCCTTCTCTCACATGCCCCACTAAAGCAATAAATGAGCGAATTGATGAGTTGTGAATGGTTATTTATTTAAATGGGTTTGGTGAATGATTATTGAAATAAAGGTTGAAAACCATACACCCAACTACGGGCATATTTATATAGTAGCCGTATACTATGCAAATAAAGGAAGGCTAATTTCGTTGCCATTCCGTTGACCACCCATATCTATCATGTTATAATATTGAAAAAAAAAGGCTTTGGAGGTCCTCCTTGAGCCTAGTTGGGCCGCACAAGTATCTTCTTGAAGTGCTAGTAGGGCCTTCAGACTGTGTTATCTGTTAATTGCAATGGGAACATGTAGAACGCTCCGTATCCTATGAAAAATCATTTATATGAACATAACCTGGCCAATCCCGGCCCTGACAATCTATATGCTCTTGAAATTTACCATTCCTTCATCATACCGGCTTTCATTTTAATCATGTACAATTCATACGCTATTATATCGCAATTAGAAAGCATGCCGCGGCGACAAAGCCTCCTAGGACCCGTAGAGACAAATCTCGGCCAGGAGCTAAATCGCCGGCATCTGGGAACTGTTTCTGTATACTCTCTGTGTGACTCGCCGTGGCGGTGAAACAGCTCGCTGTCCCGCACTTGTAGCCGGTGGGGCAGCACCCAGATACTGGGCCAGCGTCCAAACCGCAGAGGAACCAGCCGTCTGCACAGGTTGAGATGGCATTGGGGGCGGGCGGAGCATCTGTGGCTTCTACGACGATAATTGTAGGGCCATGGGTGACGACGATGGTGGTCGACGATGCGGGGCAGTCGTGAATGTTGCAATTGCGGTCGGTGCGGCAGCAACCACCTCCGTGGGTAGCCAAACAGCCGTAGTAACCAGTTGGGCAGCCGGTCTGCGTGCTGCCTGTAGTGATGTCCGAGGGGATTGGGCGGAGAGGGGCACCGCCCGTAGCAGAGCTCGTGAGCGTCTCAGTTGCCGTTGTCTCACTAGCGGACTTTGTTTGAGGTTGAGTAGTCTCTTCTGTGGTGCTTGTGCTGGTAGAAGTGGTGCTACTCGTGGAAGAGGATGATGCGGCCTTGGTGGTGGTGGTGGCAGTGGTGGTCTCTAGTTGAGTTGTTGAAGAAGTCCATGTTGACGTACTTGCAATACGTGTTGCTGAAGCACTTGGAACGCCTATTGAGGGAGTCCAATCAGTATCTGTTTGAAGTGAAACAGGAATGGCAGAAAGGAAACTTACAGCCAAGACCCTCACATACATATCCCGAGATGCAGCATCCTCCACCGAGCTCTTGGGAGCAACTGGTTGCTCCAGCTGGACAGGCGCCCACAGTTCCCCCACATGATTTTCCGTTCGGGCAGCAGGCCACACCGCCGACGGTGCCGTCTTCCACCGAAGCACAATACGTCCCGTCCTGGCAACACTTGTTCGGCTCATTCACACTGGAACAGCTATTGGTCCCTATAGGACAGGAGTCTCTCCGCTGTAAGATGGCTAGTGCCTCGGAGGCGCGCCGGAGCAGGCTGCGGTCCCCATCGCTGAAGTGGCGGGCGTATGCTGGGAGGTACGAAGCTGATCCATTGACATTGATGGCCTCGTCTTCCCCATCACTGTCGAGGCTGCCGCGTGGGGATAAGAAAGGCAGGGGAGCGAAGGCAAGGTGTTCAGCGAGGATCTTTTCGTTTGGATTCGGCGCAAGCTTTCGAATCGCAGTTGGAATCTGCCCTGAAGCTTGGGATATAAGAAGCGCAAGCGAGGCTGGGATTGTCAGACACGCTTGAAATGGCTTCATGGCTGCAGGCTCACCGCTCTCCAAGCTCGCCTAGTTATTGAGATGAAAAAAAGTGCCAATATCATAAAAGCGTGTCCACGTTATAAAACCCAGAGAGATGCAACAAACAGATGCAATAGAATGTAACCCAGCAGCAGGGATGGTGGATCTGCGGTTGGGAATCTTGCAGCTTTCGGAGTGACCTGCGTCGCAGCAGCAGGAGGGCCCTCAGGTCCAATGGATCGCCGCCACGAGGATGGAGTGCAGATGTATTATGTATCCCTCCCCAGCGGCAAAGGTATTTATATCATGGCGAGAAATGGTTTAGGGGACTCGCCTGACGATGGGCCGCAGCTGATGTGGCATGGTAAGCTAGTACCTGGAAAATCGCTGGTAAACAAGTGGGTGGCTGGGCGACGGGCAGAAAACACGAAGGCAGGGGTGCGGATGCGGGAAAAGGTCGAGCGGTCAGTTGGACTAATACATCATCTGTGGTTGGACTTGGTTTCATGAGCAAGACAACAATACGTGACAAAGATGGAGGACCTCGGAGATTTTGGGGCGTCAGATTCACAATCTTGGCAGGGCAAGGATATCCCGCCATATTACTGACGGGCTTCGGGCATGCGCTGGGGAAATGGACGTCAAAGAGTATCGTGCATGCATCGAGGTGCATACAAAGGTGTAGGTGGTGGTGTAGGTGGTGCATGTAGGTGCATACACTGGAGCACTGAGCACTGGAGCTAGCCAGCTACTGGATGTGCTCTGGTGTGTTCCAGAGTACACACTGCCCAGCAGGTGTCGTCGCTGTGGGCCCAAATGGGAAAGCTTCCAGAATGACAACAGCTCAAGCCATCAGCAAGTTATTGTGAAACCCTCCCGTCCCCCCGTTATGGGTTAATTGTGGAACATCTGAATATCTGAGATTGAATGGAATGTTGATAGCTTATACCTAGGTACGTGATTACTTTTTCTTCTCTAGGTCCCTCCCCTTGGTTTTTTGTCGTAAAATGTACCCTTTTTCTTACCGACTTATCTTACATTTTCCATATCATACAGTACATAACTTACACCATGTGCATACCTAAGTAGGGTAAATCCAATGGCCGTGATGATGAGCATGTGTGTGTCGTGTTAGAAGCCCAGATCTGAATCCTCGCGCTTCTTCTTCTTCTCCTCCTCGATTCTCCCTTCCCCTTGCACATCCTGCCTCTCGTCCTTCGTCTTCTCAACTTCCGTCTCAACCTTCGACTCCGTTTCCTCCAA
The DNA here is from genome assembly GCA_024336345.1 of Mariannaea sp. PMI_226. NCBI lineage: Eukaryota > Fungi > Ascomycota > Sordariomycetes > Hypocreales > Nectriaceae > Mariannaea > Mariannaea sp. PMI_226. Next base: position 1,772,738 of record JANFOG010000005.1, read on the forward strand.
GTCCTTCCTCACCTGCTCCGCTCCCTCCACCACCCGTACTTCTTCCTGCGTAGAGTCCTCTCCCCCTTTTCTTTGTCTACCAAGCTTCTTTACTAGATCAATAACGTCTTGTGACTTGGCGAAACTGCTGTCCTCAGATGCTTTAATCTCCTTGATGAAGGAATGACACAAAAGTCCAGCCGCAACACTGACATTCAGACTGTCCACGTTGCTGCCCTGAACGAAACTGGGTACTGAAACCTCGTAATCAGCGGCAACTTTGAGTTGTTTAGGCAACCCATGCCCCTCATTGCCAAGAACGAGCAGGCACGGATGATCATTGAGCGGGCTCCGGGTTTGGATCTCATCGGTTGAGATAAACTTCTCTCCATGCTTCCTCACGAGCTTTCGGTCTGGTGGCGCCACAGCAGCAAAAGTCTTCCACCCGGCCCGGTTTGAATCCTCGATAAACTTCAGAGGGTCGTCAACGGTGAACAGACTGATTTCTTCAACTGCTCCGGCTGCGGATTTGAGAACAACTGGTGTCAACGTTGAGGAGCCGCGGTTGGTGATACCAACGGCATCGATGCCTAGATAGCTTGCGGTACGCAAAATACCACCCAGATTTCCAGGATCGATAATTTCATTCAGCAAAAGCACGAATGGCTTTGGCATCATGTCATTTGCTCGCTTGACAAACGTGTCTGTTCCGTTGATCGCCTCTTCCTCCTTCGCCTGAAAGTCCAGTTCAACATGGAATCCTAGCCTCGTAGCCGTTTCCTCTAGTCTACCAAGAGACTTAATCGGTCGCTGCGGCAGAGGGGACGCTTCAAGGACGAAGCCGTTGTGGGGTCGACCCATGCTCATCTTGTCCATGATACGCTGTTCCTCGTTAGGGACGATGGTGACGGGTATGCCGTGTTTCTTGGCCAGCCGTGTCATTATAGTGTCGTCCTTGGAATCCCTGCGATTGTCTCCACCGTAGATATAAAGATTGTAGAGTTTTCGTCGTCCTTGCTCAAGGGCAGATTTGACAACAGATCTGCCATAGAGGAATTGAGACGCAGCCGTGGTGTACTTGACTGTCATGGGCATCATGACCTTTTTGCGTCCAGCGCGTGAAGCCGGCATATCCTCGAATTCCATGTCTCTCTCGCTTCGTCCTTCACTCCATCTGGTTCCTCTATCTCCATCGCTTCGTCGGTTACTTCGTCTCTCAGTCCACTTTGATTCTCTATCCCCATTATTTCGTCGATCACTTCGTCTCTCAGTCCACCTTGATTCTCTATCCTCATCATTTCGTCGATCACTTCGTCGGTCAGTCCACCTTGAACTCTCATCTCTGTCGTTTCGTCTCTCCGACCATCTGGATTCCCTATCTCCATCCATTTGTCGGTCAGACCACCTTGACTGCTCATCCGTGTTGGCTCGTCGATCATGCCGTCTTGGGGTTCCGCCGAATTGAGACTCGCTCTCCTCACGACCTCGTCTCTCAAACTGTGCATTATCTCGTCTCGCATCTCGAAATGATCGCGGCTTGACAGGCTCTTGTATGTCCAGTTTAGTCGCGGTTTCCTTTAGGTCGCCGTGCTTGAGCCGATAAACCAAACTCTTTTTCCCAAACGGGGTATCTGGATCGGTGAATCGCTTTCTCCGGGTTCGGCGGTAGTCTTCATCTTCCTCATCTTCCTCAGCCTTCTTCTTCGCAAGCTTCTTCCTTAATTTTTGCTGCTGACGGAAACTGGAAGCCCCATCCAGCGCCCTTGTCGTAAATTTCGCCGCAAATTCATCTTTCGGCTCGACGCTGAAGGATTGATTTCTCCTGGGTCTTGTCTTGGGGGTATCTCGCCGACGATCACTGGAAGTGTCTCGGGGGCGGACGGCGCCGTATTGGGCTCGCTCTGAGTGGCGGAGCCCTCGATGAATTGCTGAGAGGCTCGAGGAACGGAACAATATTCGCGAAGGAGTGCAATTGGCGCGGAGGATATTAGCAAACGGCCGGTGCAGGGCAGCTGCGGTCAATTGCTTGGGGTGTATCATCGCATAACGTTGCCTACCCAGCAAGTGACTAGTGACGATCTGTGTAAGAAATATTGACATGCCCACCATGAAAGTTAGAACATTTTCTGCCAGTCGATGCATGGGGCCCCACTTAGGCGGTCAAGGATGCTGCGAAGTATGATTGGCTACAATTAAAGATCAACTCCATTCTTTTCAATGCCGGACCTAATTACTGGTCTAACGCGAAAGTCGCGTTTCCCGCATTATCCATCCATCTATCGCTGAAGCAAAGCACCTGGATAATGCCATCCAACACATTCCCCATGGATTGCAAACTATCCGAGGGACTTCTGGCGAGCAATTTCCTTTTCCTCCAAACATTGACTCCTCAAAAATCTCTACATTAGCCCACTAAAATTTTCTACGTCACTGAACACTCAACTCCCGACAGCTGCTGATCTCGACCCAATGCGCCTCAAGTAATGGACTTTGACGCTGTTCCTTTGAGGCCCTTCGAGGCCTTCCAAAGTGAACATGACGTCCAAAGGATGGATTTGGACGGTTTTCGCGATACAATAACATCAGGACCTTCCGTGGTTTCACCTTCCGTGGAATCACATGACGATGAGGATATCGACGACTACCAGGGTAGAACCTCTGATGATAGCACCGACAAGAAGCCATCTGCGTTTTCAACGACGAACAGCCGAATCGAAGTTGCCATTCCAGAGATGTCACAGGAGGATTGCAAACAGTACATGTCCGCACGAAGTGCTATTGTTGAAAGAGTGGTACTGGAGCTTCCGCCGAACCAAAATGAAGTGGACTATCAGATCGAGTTCACAGATGGGCGGGAAGAGCAAGTATGTACATCTTCTGCTTTTGTATGCCATATTCATCTGCTTTTCTCTTTTATAATTTCTATCAATCTGATTTGTCTGGAAATTCTTGGATTTTATTGGCCGCACCTGTCACCTATCAGGTCTCTATATCACTAGTCTTGTGTCGGTTACCTGCACCTCGAGACTGCCTGCTTATTTCCAGCTTTCCCCTTTACTTTTCCTCACCTAAGACTAATCAACTATATTCTTTATGGTGGTTAGTGTTATTCGATTTTCACGGCGATAAAGTTATTGCCGCCTATTCGAAGCACAGCTCAGCTTGTAATCCCTTACTCAGCTTGATCTTTCTCCAGACTGCAAGTGCATATATCATACTCTTTCATTTGCACGGATACCTGTTCTGCTCTTACCGCTGCCAAGGTCATATGGTTTCTTTTACTAACGAAACTCAAGGTTTCCTTGGCCGAGCTCTTGACTATAGAGAACGGTGAGCTAGCGCTGGCCTCCTTCAGCCAAAGTGAAATCTCACGAGTCATGAGCATGAATGGAACGAGCAGGAAACGTAAATACGACGATCCTTCGGGTTCCGACCTGGATTCTTCCACATCAGATTCGATGATTTTGAAAGAGGATGATACCGCTGATCACTTCAACCATGCTTTACGGTCATCAACTCGCCAACTTCGGTCTCGACAAACAGCAATGCACAGCTTTCACAGGAGTTCCCTCATCTCCGATGACGAAGACGATTCTGGGGCTATTGTTAAGTCAGACGTGCAAAAAGAACCTACTCGCAAACTCAGGACCAGGAGCACAAGACAACTTACCTTGACCAACATGGCATTTCGCAGTCAGGTAGATGACCCAGATGAGGACGAACTACTACATGACCCTTCACGCGTCTCCTCAGATGGCGATGATGCCGAATTTGTCTATGTGACTTCGGACATTCAGCCCAAAATGGGTCGTTCTTCAAGGGCTAATCAGAGGTCGAGACGCCTGCAGGCGACTCGACTTGCGCAATCTAGAGCGCGATCCTTGCGCACTGCCCAACGGAACTCTACCGACTCTGATATCGAATTTGAGGCACCTCGACGGTCAGCCAGGTCTACAAGAAATACAATGAGCATGCGAGATGATATCAATGAGGACTCGTTCTATGCCGTTAATGATAAAACGCCGAACATCCCCAAAGTCATCTCAATTAGAGAAGTCTTTCAACAATTGCCATCAGCTTCTGCATTTGCTTCAATGCATATGGAAACGTGCCATACATGCAGTGGTTCAAGACAACGCGGCCAGCTCATCTATTGTCAAGGCTGCACCTTGTCGTACCATAAAAATTGTCTTGGCTATCGAAGTGCCAGGGAGCACATGGTAACCAAAGTGGGAGAGGATAACTTCGTCTTGCAGTGCAGGTTTTGCGTCGGCGTGTACAAGAAGAAAGACCTGAATGCTCCCTCGCACAGTTCGTGCCAGACTTGCAAGAGTGATGGTCGTGCATGTGCAGCATTTTCTGTAAGGAAAACTGCTCGACAGGAAGAAAAACTTCGAGAACAAAATGGTGGTGTTGATCCCATCACCCCTGTTGCCGCAGATCTCTTGAATAATTCCGACAATGTGCTCTTTCGGTGCACTGGATGCCATCGGGGCTGGCATACTGAGCATTTACCTAGTGCGTACAAAGACTTGGTTGGCTCCGACGTCAAATCGGAACGTTTCAAAGACTATTCAGTTGATTGGCAATGTAACGACTGCAGCTCTGCCAAATACAAAATTCACCAACTCGTTGCCTGGCGACGTAAGGGAGATACCCCTGAAATATCTCACCAATTAACCTACGATCAGGTCCAGGAAGATGACAAAGAGTATCTCGTCAAATGGGAGAGCCTTTCATACGCGCATTGCACATGGAAACCAGGAGCTTGGATCTTTGGTGTGGCAGCTGCCGCCATGAGGACCTCCTTTGGTAAGAGGGATGCCGAACTGGACTTGATGAGGTTTAGTGAAAAGGAGGCCATTCCTATCGAGTATATGACCCCGGACATCATCTTGAACGTCAAATTACATAACTCTGCTCGCCTTGGTTCCAAAGATGCTATGCTATCTAGTATCGGGCTCGTCAGCAAGATTTTCGTCAAGTTTCAAGGTCTTGGCTACGATGATGTAGTATGGGATTCCCCGCCCAAAGAAAGCATGGGTAGTGTCTATGACGCTTTTGTGAATGCCTACCGCGAGTACATCGAAGGAAAGTACTTCCAAATTGATACACCTCAGAAAATTCGAGAGCGGATAAAGGCGTTCAAATCAAAATCATTCGTCGAGCTTGATGAGCAGCCGACGGGCCTCAAACGAGGCAAGCTTATGGGGTATCAAGTCGAAGGATTGAACTGGCTGCTAGGAAATTACCATTCTGGACGAAGCGTTGTTTTGGCAGACGAGATGGGACTGGGCAAGACCATCCAGGTTGTAAGCCTGGTCACTTCCTTGGTCCAGGATAAGCCGAAGGCAAGTGAGAGAATTGGGTTGTAACAGTTTTGGTCATGACTAACCGTGCTATGATAGTGTTGGCCTTTCCTTATTGCCGTTCCTAATGCAACGTGTGCTAATTGGCGCCGCGAGTTTAAGCAGTGGGCGCCGGGCTTGCGAGTTGTGACATATCATGGAGGAAAGGAGCCGCAAGATCTAGCATACAAATATGAGCTCTTCCCGGACGACTCCAAGGATATGAAAGCACACGTGGTCATCATGTCATATGACTCTGCAGCAGATCCTCGGACAAGAGTCTTATTCAAATCTGTCAATTGGGCGGGTCTTGTTGTTGATGAGGGACAACGACTAAAAAACGACCAGAATCTTCTTTATCAGGCCTTGCGAGCTATGAGAATTCCTTTCAGACTCCTTCTCACAGGCACACCGCTACAGAACAACAAGCGTGAACTCTTCAACTTGATCCAATTCATCGACTCGAGCCATGATGCTGAGCAACTAGACGAGGAGTTTGATGTCCTCGACAAAGAAACTCTACCCAAGCTTCACGAAAAGATCCGACCGTACTTCCTTCGACGAACCAAGGCTGGTGTGCTCAAGTTTCTGCCTCCCATGTCTCAGATCATCCTTCCAGTGACCATGACGATCATCCAAGAGAAGCTTTCCAAGAGTATTATGGCCAAGAGTCCAGAGCTTATCAACGCTATATTCGCAAACAGCAAAATGAACAGGAAAGAACGAGGCAGCCTCAACAATATCCTGATGCAATTGCGAAAATGTCTTTGTCATCCTTTCATGTACTCTGAGGCAATCGAAGAAAAGCACCACGACCCTGTCGTACTTCATCGCAACCTAGTGGAAGCATCCTCAAAGTTACTGCTGTTGGAGCAGATGCTCCCTAGGCTCAAGGAAAGAGGGCACCGAGTCCTCTTATTCAGCCAGTTTTTACAACAGCTAGATATTATTGAGGATTTCTTGATGGGTCTGGGCTATGAGTATCGCCGTCTCGATGGATCGATTGGAAGTTTGGAAAAGCAGCGCCGTATCGATGACTTCAATGCACCAAACTCGTCCGTATTCGCATTCCTACTTTCGACAAGGGCCGGCGGTGTTGGTATCAACCTTGCGACGGCCGACACGGTAATCATTCTTGATCCAGACTTCAACCCTCACCAAGACATGCAAGCTTTGTCTCGCGCTCACCGTATTGGACAAAAGAAAAAGGTTCTATGCTTTCAGATCGTAACAAAAGACTCTGTAGAAGAGAGAGTTATGCAGGTTGGCCGCAAGAAGATGGCATTAGATCATGCTCTCATCGAGAGCATGGATGATGATGAACTAGCCGGTGATGACTTAGAGTCCATTCTCAAACATGGTGCTCAGGCATTATTTGACGAAAATTACGAGAAAACTGCTATTCAATACGACGCCGCCGCCATCGACAAGCTTCTAGATCGAACCTTGGAGGAAGAACCTAAGATGGAGGTAACCACTGGAGAGAATCAGTTTTCTTACGCCCGAGTCTGGGCCAATGAAAAATCTGGGTTTGATACACTTGCTCCCGAAGAGGAGAATGAACCGGTGCCACTCAACTCAAGTGTTTGGGATCGCATCTTGGCCGAGCGAGAGGAGGAAGCGCGCAAGTTAGCAGAGGCAAATCGAGAAGTGCTGGGGCGAGGTGGTCGACGCCGAGGGGTAAGATAGGAAACTCACCCATACACGCTTGGATGCTGCTAACTAACTGTGCTATCAAGGCGATCAATTACAACCTAAAAGCCAATGATACCACTGCTCAGATACTTGGCGATCAAGACGGCCATTCCTCCGACTCATCAGAGGACTTTGCCGATGGCGCGAATTCTGTGGATGAATCCGAGGATGAGCAGAATCCGACTTCAGCAAAAGGTAAACGGCAGAGGCTTCAACAACAGAAGACTCCGAATCCAACTCCAACTCCAACCCCAACCAAGAAGTCAACACAGAAGAAGAGTAATATTAACAACAATGCTACACAGAAACGGCCAAAGACGTTGAATTCGATAGAAAAGAAGGGGAACCCGACACCACCAAAGCGTGGAAAACGTCCACAATCGTGCGCGTCAACGCCCAAGAAAATGGCGGCAGCAGTGACCCCACGAGCTCGACAGCTGCCAACTCCAACTCGAAAGGAAAAGGCCGAGGTCGGAAAGCGAAGCAAAGCAAAGGGCCCCTCCTTGCGTACAGAGGGCCAGCCGAAAGCGCCTCGAGCGAGCAGCAATCAGGTACCAACACCGGAGCTTCCTGGGACGACATCAAGCAATACATAAAGCCACATTATCAAAAACAAATTGGTGAGAGACAAAAGTCCACACTCCTGCCAGAGCCGGAGCAACAGACAGAGCTGCAGGATCCAGCTACATTTGTTAAGGCATTTGACCTTGAGACGATCCATCTAGTTTCTGAGGCCGAAGTACGCCTTGCGATGGACTACGTGCGACATTCAGGTTCAAACTCGGAAGCAATAAAGCTCCAAACAGCCATTTTGCTTCGTAAACTTATGGCATTGAGGAAAGAAAAAAGGCGGTGATAAAATACTAATTTTGGGTGATTTTCAAAGAAAGGGGCGCAAAGTACAGATGATTTTTTGTATGTGGGAAACGACATTGAGAGCATACATGCATGAAGGCAACTACACCAGCTTCCCTCTTGCGTGATGGACGATGGAAAGACATCAAAGCATACCGAGGTAGGTAGCAAAGGGAAATGAAAGCAAAACACAGCGAAGCAAAGCAGAGTAAAGCAAAGCACGGTTAGGTGCAACTCGGAACAACAAAGCTAGGCACATCTAAACAAAGCTTGGCTAACGGCCACTGCACAACGCAGAGCTCCCGAGGATACGCGCAGGTAGATGTTACAGATAGAAGACAAATATGTCGCTCCCGCAGAGACTATAACGAACTCCCAATAGACGATACGATACCCATTGCTCCATCTTTCCTGAGTTTTCCAAGTTGCTAAAGTCTCCCGTCACGTAGGATACACAAAAGAATGCTGCAGGTAACCGTAGTTGAGGCAAGCCGGGCCACACATTGACACACACACACTCACTCAGACTCACTGACACAAACGCACGCACACCACGCGCGCATGCACAACCTGGAGAAGGCAAACAGCCGGGCCTCAACCCGAACTTCCAGCCCAAAATGTTGATAAGAAGCCCCTAGTTCCGCTCCGCCCTCCTTCATTTGCGAAATTCCAGGTTCCAGGAGCTCCCTTTGGATTCCATTCTCTTGCCCGTCTCGCTCTTCCCGCCCCTTCAACCCTCGTAGTTCACGCTGAACTGACCTCCGACATCCTATCGGCCGTATTGTGTGTCTACATTTATTTCAGGTGACGGCGTATAGATACTTGCACACTTTTTTTTTTTTTTTTTTCATTTATGATTCCTTTTCATTATTCCCCTTGCTCGTTCGATCCATCTTCTTCCCGTTGCCGTTGACAGCATGGGTTCCGCCTTTCATCCTATCCCTCCCTCCTCGCAAGCTGAGGCGGCTTCTTCTTCAAACTCGATACATTTGGATTTGGATTTGCCTCCTACTATTTCTCCTTCTCGGCCTCGTTCGTTTGATCTCGCAACGCTGGCAATGGAACTGCCCCAGAACGATGTCCAGGGTCGTGCCATTCGGGCCACTCTGTGTGACCGCACCCTGCAAAGTATTCAGCAGGTTGCTCTGCAGAACCAGGCGGCCTCCCGGGCGGAAGCACCTCGCAGCCTTACCTCTCCCAACTGGCGCGCTCCTCAGTCTTTTGGAGACGTTGGAAACTGGCCGCCCACGGCCCAGGGCAACTACACGCTGAGCAACCCTACTAATCGTCTAGCTACCAATCGAGCCTCTACTACAGGTTTCAGGAGCGAGCTGCCTGCTCAGCAAACGCCTAGTTTGGAGGGTTACGCTTACTGTATTGACCGTGGCAACGGGCAGTATACTCGACTCGTTCCCGCAGATGTGCTGCCCCCCATGGTTGAGATTTCCGCTCGACAATCCAACCCCAACGGCATGGTGGTTCTTCCAGAGCTCCAGAAAGCTCCTCCACAAGGAGTTGCCGAGATGAACAGACCCATCACCATTAAGGTATGTGTTGTGTGGCTTTGAGCCATCTTGTGATGCGAAAACCAAGCAAGCTGAGTGCCCAGACTTCTCCAAACTCACTGGGGTCAACACCTGATAAACTCCAGGTAACTAACTGGCCGTCATTTTTTCGTGCGGCTGCTACATTATCTTTCTATTCTTCTCGTTTTGCTAGTGTTGTTCTTGGAACTAATATTTCGTTTTCGAAAGAGGCAAATTGACCGCATTGTTGCCACGGTCCCTGCCACCCCGAAGAGAGCCAAGGTATACTGCGATAAGTGGGTTCATGAAGGCACATGCGCTTTCGCCCAGCAGGGCTGCAAGTATAAGCACGAAATACCGTTTGATAAAGCCACCCAACACTCGCTAGGCCTCTACCAGGGCCTTCCAGCTTGGTATAAGAAGCACCAGGCCGCCGAGCTTCAACGACACAAGGACAGGGAGGACCCCGGGTCAACCGCTCGTCGTGTATTTCCACTTGTCACTGATCGGCCAGGCGTTGGCAAGCAAGGCCAGACTGGGTGGCGCAAGGCAAATGTGATCGCGATGCAGCAAAATCAGATGCCTGGACCCGCATCTCCATCATCGATGGACTTTGGCCAGGGAAACGGTATATAGCCCTAATATAGTTAGAGGCAGCCTACTGATATATCTATAGAGGTCTTTCGCCCACTATCCATATCGACCACTAGCCCCCTCAGCCGAAATATCTGGGGCCCTATCGAGCCACCCCAGAAGCCTGGTTCGGGGTCATCTTCTCCTACAGTTTCGGAAACCACTACGTGGGCGTCTCGCTACACTGGCAGCTTCAAGATTGATTAGTAGGCTGGGTGATCGATATTGCTTTGGTACCAAGGTCTCCTGGAGGGGGGTTTCAAACAGGGCTTTCTGACACTTGCTATTTAGCTTTCACGAGAACATATCTCGAGTATTGCGATTAGATAAAAGGACAATTTGGGGATCTCGTGCATATTATAGGCACGACCCTAGAGATATTATGAAGGTAGCGCTTCAAAGCGTTAAAAATGATGTGCAGAAGTTTTGGGTACTTTTCTGCTTTTACGCATCAAATAAAATTATGGATTTATTTCTAGCTACTTTTGCAACATCATTGTTTCAATGTTAGTTACCATAGCGTGACGTGTTTACAGTAACTATACCTTGGTAAGGTTGGATATGTAGATGGTGTCCCAACTTGTCTCCAGCATGTCATCACTATGTCGATTGAACAACTCCCCAAACCTCACATCAGGATAAACCAATTTTAGAGCGGCACAATGCTCACTCACCCGTCATTTCTGCTGCTCAACCCTTATTCGCTACTTCATCTTTTGTATTTATCTTCCTTTTTTCATGGTCTTTAGCCTTCTTCTGTAGCGAGAGGTCATTTGACCCAACATGGACTATCCCCGGTTACACGTACCTTTGCCTCCATGCAGCTGAGGTCATACAAAGAGCCTTGTCCGTCGATGCCTAATAATAAGCGAAAAGGAGCAAGCACAAAGCATGCATGTTTAGTGCACCAAGAAACAAAAAAGGAAAAGAGAAAGAGAAATAAAAGTGAAGCGTTCAACATTAGCGTCTTGACTCATCTGCCGCTAGGTATCTTACATATTGGCTAACCTATTGGGTGTGGAAGGGCACAACCATCTGCAGGTCGGTTTCTCCCAGATGATTTCTCGGTGAAGCATTTATGCAAGCCAGTCATGATTGACATAAAAAAGCTAAACATGTTTGTTGGGTTTCTGCTGCTTTTGTGTTTCTTGATTGCCAATTGTGGAGTCATCACTTCCATGACCTACTCATCTTGGTTGAACCCTTGCAAAGAAAGCGTGAATCATCTAATGCCTGAATGATCTAGTCAAGTAATGGAGAATGATCTCTCATATGACAAAGCTCCTCTGATACAACTGTGACGTTCGTCTGACTATACTCAACCATGATCGCAGCTTGGTCACCATTCACAACTGGATTATCATCAAAACAAGTAGAAAGTCAGGGCAAGAGGGGGTTGGTTAACCAAAAGGTCACTTTGCCTTGTTTCCAGATGGAATGGATATGGTCGTACCAGAATAGTCTTGTCACAACCGCACCTCTTCGACAAAGTGATAGGTCCCAACATCAAAGACTGGACCTTTTGTTCCTGCAAGTTTGCAAGTGGCGTTGCTCATGATTGGGAGGAGGCATGATGAAGGGGGCTAACAGCTGTGCGAAGACTCAAGAGCTCCAGAGGAGCGGAATGAATGAATTTCTCGCTTATGCATTGTATGATAGTCGATTGGGACCGCAAACACCCGAAACATGAGGGTACCCCCCTGCTCCCCTCGTACTGTCCCTCTGATATGCCGCTCATGTTTCATGAAGCTCACTCACCATGATGGTGCCCCGCGAGCTACCGTAATGCGGGGCAGTCATCGGCCTTGATTCTTATCTTAGGAAGGTTAGTGAGCCCACGAGCCACTATGCCACTGTCCTATACCTAAAAAAAATTGAAAGAAATCTACCTTGTATATATCGCATCCTCACTGCGCAAGCAACGCCAAAATCTACTAATAACGTTGGGCAGGTCCCACGGCTGAACTCCGGGTGTCCTGGCGTCATACACCCCACCTACCACACCAAGCTGCACGCGCCTGCCTCTGCTTTGTGCGTGAAGTGTGTCTACCTATTTCGTATGAACCAACTTTAGCTTCCTATTCCTATTCCACCACCATACGGCTTGATACTAAGCCTCAGCTAATACTCTTCCAACACAGAACCCGCGGCTGGATTCATTTCAACCTTTAGAAATTTCAGTCGGCTAGGTTATGGCAAACGAATGATCCTGCCAACAGTTCAACCTCCACTTTCCCCGCCTTCTCCGACTACATAGCAAGCAAGCTCCCCGCCTCTTGGCTCTGTCGCGGACCCTCCCACTCGGAGAGGGTCATTCAAGATGGATTACATCTGGGCCACTCTGAGTTCTTTCTCAGCAGCGTCGGAAGGATTCCAGTCCAGCAAGCAGTATGATTCGGCAATCAAGGACCACAGTCATGCCGTCAAGCAGCTTTTGTTAGCCAATCGCCAGCTGGTGGTCGCCAATGCTCTTCCTATACTCGCGGTATGGAGCTTCCTCCCGCGTTTTCTCTTTACTTCCCATGTTGACCTAACCATTTTCCAGAAACTCGATCCCACGAACGACTCCATCAGTTTCCTCTCGGTCCTCCTGGTGTCCTGGGAGAGTCCCCCAAGCGGTCCCGAACGTAGTGCCCTCCTTGACGAAACACTCCGCTTTCTTCTCAAATTCAACCCGTACCAGGTCCGGTATATTGGTCAATCATTCCGTAAACTCCTCGAGGATGTTGGAAAGGGTCACATGTTCTCGGTATGTCATGTCAAGGTGACCAAAGTCTCAGTACTGGGGCAAAGATGCTAACTCCGGCCCCGTCTCAGCCTCTTGTCTCTGTGGAGGCAATCGCGACAGCCATCCTCCGGCTGGACCCTAGCGGGAGCATGTTCACATCCTCACACCTAATTATGGCAAAACTTGCCTATCAGACGAACTGCATCGAACCAGCACTGAAGGTTTTGGACTTGGATATCATGTTTTATCCGGGGATGGCTGGCCAGAGGGAAGGGAAGTTATTGTGCGATGAAAGCCTTACCCCGGCGTCCTACATTTCTGTAGACACGGGCTTGACTGATTCCGTAAGAAACACCACTGTGCTGGAGTACAATATGGTCTCTGCTCTGTCATACATGTCCAGGAGGGATTGGACTATGGCTCATCGTGCCCTGGAACGGGCGATTGTCCACCCTTCTCGAGATAAAGGAGTATCCAAGATAATGGATGCGGCGTACAAGAAATGGGTACTGGTAGGACTCCTGAAAGACGGAAAAGAGCCTACTCCACCCTCTCACGTAGCCGCCTCAGCCAAGAACAGCTACGACACGCTAGGAACCCCTTACAAGAATGTCGCCGCCCTTTTTTCCACGCTCGATGCTGCCAGACTCAAAGCTGATGTAGAAGCAAGCCGCCAAGTGTGGGAAGAAGACGAAAATCTCTCACTTATTGGTGAGGTACTTGCAGCGTACCAGAAGTGGCAGATCATCAACCTCCGAGACGTCTACACTCAAGTGTCCATATCCCAGATACGCCAGGTAACCCTAAGTGCTGAAACTGGTGAAGCATTGAGAGATGACTCAACAGTCGCCAACCTCGTTCGTGGAATGCTGTCATCGAACCTCGTCAAGGGACAGCTCCTCGAAGGCCAAAGCGGTGAGGACAGCTATTTGAAGTTCGAAGACGACAACGAATACGTGACAGAAACCGAGTTTGCGCGACGTATCGCCCAACATCACCACAATATTGAGAATCTGGGAAGGCTATACAAGGCAGCGGACGATCGTCTGACGCACAGCAAGGAGCACGTCAAACACTTAGTTAAAGAGCAGAAGAGAGCTGAGAAGGAGGCCAATGATCCCGGAGTTGGCTTCGATGCTCAGATAGAGGACGAGGATTTGATGACCGGGATCATGGCGCATGGTTAAGTGATTTTGCACACGAGCCCTATCGGACGTGATAAAGACTGGAAGTAACGCACTTACTTAATTATGAAAGACGCGGCTGTACACGGCGCTCAGTGTTTGATGTAGAACAAAAACCCGGGTGGGCATTGGCTCAGTGCCATCCCATTTGACTTACGAGAAATGAAGACTAGTTGCATTGTTCTTACGATCAGGTACCATCACTGATGACAGTTACTGGATGTGATTATTATATGAAGCATGAAATCGCTACGTGTATCAAGTTCCGGCTGGCAAACAGGATGAGAAAGTTGAGATCAGTTCGTGAGATATTGACTCCCAATACAGATACATATACCTTCGGTAGGTAGGTATTCCAGTAGAGGAAGAAAGATAGGTAGACACTCTGGCAACACGAAGATGATGGAGGTGAAACAAAAACTATAAAGTGAAGTCCTACTATCCCTAGTGTGATTTAAAAGCCATTCAATTGTGACAACCGCTTGTTGTACCAAAACAATACTGTTGTGCAGGTACTCAGATAATAGTAATACAGATAATAGAAAGTGCCTCATTCCGGGAATTTTCTCTCTTTTTATCCACCAGCTTGGTCAAGCAGACCACCAGCAAGGAGGTGGCTGTATTCGTCGGTGTGTTCCATCTCAACTAAAATCCTTCCTCGCCATCCCTCTTCTCCTCTCCCTTTTCTATCCATCCTTTTCTTTACATCTATATTTTATTCCTTCTTCTTCTCCTTTAATTCTTTATCTTTACCTTTATCTTTCTCTTTCTTCTTTTCCTCATCTGCCTTATTCATTATTTGATCGTCATTTACTCTGACCTTCCCCCCGAGGCTGCCGCACCTTCGAGCCGCCATGCAGTGGTTTAGAGTCTTCACAAAGCTGACCAGTGCGGTGGATTGAATGTTGTCAGCTGCAATCCAGTTTGGGTACGTCTCGTCCGTTGTGACATTCCACAGGTCATGGTACAAAGCGCTGTGGGCTGGAAGGGCCATCTTGACGATCGAGTTGGCGGGGAAGATGGCTTCATCTTGGGACTGGGTCACGATCCAGTCAGACCAGAACAGTGTCGAGCCACGCTTGGGCCGCTCCTTGCGTATATGATCAATTTGGTCGGGCGCAAGCTTGTTGGCCTTGTTGGCATCAGACCAGCGGTGCACCAGCGGGAAGGTCTCGCTCGTCACAAAGCCGTACTCTGGCCCAGGGAATTCTGGCATCTTGGCCCATTCGTCATCGACGCGGATGATGGTGGCTGACGTTTTTCCGCCGATGAAATAGCCAAGCGGCCATCTTGTCACATCTTCATGCTCAGGAAGCTTTTTGACGTTGGAGTACCTGATGAAGAGCTTGTATAGCTCTCTGCGGTCTGCTTCAGCCATCGGCTGCATGCCGTACTCGAGGCGTCCACTATGTTCAGCCGAGAGGTCGACGATGATGAGCTCTCCAGGGTACTTTTTATGGAATTCGCCTATGGCTTTGGCAATCTGCTTGATGTCCTCGCCCAGCATACCGTTCCAGGCCCCCATGACTTTGCTGCCGTGGGCAGCGTAGTATTTCCCCTCGAAGAGCACGGGACGAATGTCAAGAACTCGAACACCATATAAGTTAATCTGCTGAGCAGTTGGATTGATCTGAGTGAGGGTGTTCGCCTTGGACGCGGCTCCAATCCCTTCCGAGGCTTTCCACATCCCTACATGATGGGAACGAGGTAAGATGAGGTCTCTGAGAGGTATGTCTTTGATGTAAGGGAAGAGCTCCTGCATCCACTGGGTGCCGGAATCCATAGAGATGAACTCGCCCTCCTTTCCAGCTAGGACAAACTGGGAGCCACCCGGATATGCGTGATAGCCCAAGTTGTAGGTGCGAATCTTCTCGCTGTTCTTTATTGTACTGCAGTTGGTACGCAGGTCCTGGGAGAAAGTCACATAGACTTGGCGTTTCTTCCCTGAACGTCTTTCGAGCAAGAACGACATGGGCTTTGAAACGCCTTCAAGGTGATAGGTGACGTCTGCAGCCGAGTCCGGCTTCCAGTCTCCGCCTCTTTGGAAGCTGACCGTTCTGAAAGTCCCTCCGGGAGAAATGTATTGAGGCCAGTCCTCTTTCCAGTTGGCCATCTGGTAAGCGTTGATGCTGCCTTTGCGCCAGCGGTATGGAGTGGCATTGATAACATCAATGACGGTGGTCCAGTCATCGACGTACAGATATTTTCCTTTCTTATCACGCATGGGCTCCGAGAGCCCGATCAGCTCTGTATCTGTGTAGTTTGGATTGTTTGGCGGGTGGCTGCTTTCGCTGGTCCGGCGAACAAGTTTTGGTTGAGAGACAGTGTGGAGTTCATTATCAGCCGTGTCGACTTCATCCAGCTTGTAAGTGTGTTCTGGCCTTTGTGCCCTTATTTCACTCATGGTCTGGGAGGTCTTCATCCTATCCTTCTCTTTCATGAGAAATTTGTGCGGCACACTTGTTGTCATTGCTGATTCTTCAGGTTTTGTGACACGCGTCCTCCCGAGCATAGGGTTTTCTTGGGGAACCTCATGATGCTTCCTCCCTTCCTTGCCCTGGTCGAGCCAAAATGTATGCTCGTCTGCCGTTTTGCTCTCTTTCTTGTTGCCTTTGAGTACAATGCCCGGTTCGATGGCATCAGGGATGTGAGGGCCAATAAATGGCCAGTTCCCGGGGAGAGGTGTAGACTCAGGAGCTTGCTGAGTCTTACTTAAAGACGTGGGAGTAGGTCTCGGAGTAGAAACGGGAGCCTTGGGAGGCGGTAGGCCGCTAACCACTCCGACCGATATACCAGCCAGAAGGGCCAGTTGTCTCAATGAGACGCAGTGACTCTTTTGAGTCGTCATTATTATCTACCTTGAAAGTGCAGTTGGTAGTCAGGATGATATACGAAATCTAACGTGGTTGATAGAACTGGGAGCAATCAAAACGGCGACCCTACTGACTAAAGCACAGAGATGCGGGATGGTGAACGAGAGACAGTCGGTTGAGAATGAGAAGGGAAACCATCGCCACTTATATGTTCATCAGGAGCCAGCTCAAGGTTTTGCCAACGTATGCTCCTCGTCAGACCAACTGAGTTATAGTTTGTTGAGTCACAGAGACACGAAGTAAGCTTACTTACCTCTATTTCCAAAAGGTTTTCAAGAAGTATCAGCTCATGATATAGTAAGAATAATATTATTGACTTTCATGAATCAAAGTGACATCGCCTAAATTTGTAAATCAGTCAATCTGTATATTAGGAACTTCACTTACTCTGGAACCAATAGAGATGAGACCAGCTGTGTGCCAAGATCTCTTCTTGTATCAAAAGATTTGAGATGGAATCAAACAACAAGGGACCAAAAAGAAAGAAGTGTATTCAGGTTTTCATTTTTGCAAATATGATTATTTGTATTGCAGGACTTATTGTGTGTATGCTTTCCCTGTCTCGGGGGGTGTATCGTCAAAATCCTAGCAATGATGCTGTGTAAAATAAGCCAAGATGCTTTCATGATCCATCTTTGATGCTTTCCCTGCTTCCTTTATCGCCCGTCCCGACTCTTTTATTCGGGATACCAGTCTTGTTCGACATTCTGTCTACCATCTTCCTTTGAGGTTTCCTTGTTTGACACTGACTCAACTCAACTCAAATGAGTGTCAAACTATATACAAATGCCTTGTCTAAATGCAACCCAGACTCATAAACCAATGTCTAAAGAAACTTCAAAGCTTTCCATAAGAAAGTAAGCCCATTAAGCTCAAATGGCTCCAAAGTAACAAAAGTATTGACAAACTTTTCCCATGCAAAATAAAACAAAAAGAAAAAAGGACGAAGAGTCATACCCAAACTCCAACTCAACAGTCAATAAAGAAGGGGGGAAGAGGAGGGCCCAATTAGGAAATTTGGCCAGTTCTCCTTCGACGCACAAATGGGGGTAGACCCATGGTGTGTCGTTTCTCCTCATACACAGGAGTTCCAGAGGAATCAACAACGCCTCGCGGCACTGGCCTGCAGCAACAGCCCATCGCAGCGTGGAGGAGGAATGCAACGTCTGTGCATATAGTTGCGATCCACATGAAGGCAAACATCTTGATTCCGATATAGGCTTTAATGTTCAGTTGGTCCTGCGCCGTCAGAGCAATCTTAGCGGCAAAGCTGATAACAGTGGCGATGATGGACGCCAGGCTGACCACGATGGCCGCGAGACCTCCGAGAAACGACAGAGCCAAACTCCACCACCGAGTGCGGATGACGAGGGGGCTAAGAAATAGCAGGACAGTGTTGAGGCAGATGCCCGCCATGAAGCAGCCATACATGACCTGCGAACCGATTCGGAGAATGGTCAGGACGGTGATTGCTTCGGATGGCAGGGCAATCTGGGCACCAGCTAGAAGCTCACTGACGAGGACCTCGACGGGGTTGAACCAGAACCACTGTTTGGGATGGGAACAAAAAGTGACGCCTCTGCAAGAAGAGATTATCAGTCAGCCAAATCTAATATGCCATTGGGTAATATCCCTTCAACATTATACAAAGAGAGGGAGAAAAAAAAAAGAAAAAAATAATGTAAAAATAAAAAAAACAGGGACGGGGGAAGGGAAACACGTAATAAAAAACGTACTCATCATCGTAGCCTTCACAGAAATTCCATATTCCAATTTGGTAGAAATCATGAAGACCCAGACTCCGGGCGACCGAGTTGAGCAAATTGGAGTTTTCGACGGAGATGGGGATGACTTGGGAGACGTCAAGCCGAAAGAAGTAGATGTCATCCAGGATGTTGTTCTTGTAAGTGTTGCCGATAATGACGAGGATGAGGAAAGGGATAGAGAGAAAGTAGAAGATGCTGGCAGCGATGGCCGTGTTTCGACGTGCGTTTTTCGGAGCCATGGTGTAGATGATGGTGTCAGGATTGGTGTAGCTAATTACTTGGAGGGTCGTGGGATATCGTTTTTTGTTTTGAGAGGCAGCTATTAGTTGCCTTGCTATAAGAGTAATTCGATATGCATATCACGGCAGCCGGTCTTTTTTCTTTTTCGTTTCGTTATTGAAGTTGGTGATGGGGGTGAGCTGGTGAAAGATGTCTGCAGGGCATTCGTTAGGACATCAACCACCATGTACGAGTATGTTCGCGTCCTCCTCTTGTATTATTAGTAGAGACCCCAGTGAAGAAAGGACCAAGAAAAAAAAACCCTTCAAAGGAAAAAGAAAAGAAACGAATGGAGACAAGAAAAAGAGAGAGAAACAAAAAGTGGAAGGGAGACAATGACGAGAGTGGATGGTTTCGTCATGAGAAGAGACAAGCAAGAGTCACAAGCAAGAAATCGCAATTATACATGAATAATCAACCCACCCTCTTGGCAGAGACAGATCAGACCTGCTCTGTGCTGCGCAGTACAGTACCGTACAGTTCAGAAACATGCCATTGCAGTGTACAGTACTTTTACAGATTACTGTTCATTATTAGCTCGTCCAGCTCCAGTTCCATGCATACAGACGTCACTGGAGTCAGTTGGAGCTGGTGGCGTCCGAGCCAGTCTCACTTGGTTGCTTTGGATCCATGATCTTGTCTGGGCGATCCACTACAAGACCCTCTACAAAGTCACTCTATAGGCCTTCCGTCCTCCATAAAGTCTTTTGGGAGACACTCTTGACGCTGCGCTGGGCGGAGCCCCGAAGGTCCAAGGTCCAAGCTGGTGAGGCGGAGTGTTCGGAGTGTTACAGCATCAACCCTTGCTGTGTCGGGAAATAGCGGGCAGGGGGGGTCCCCTGAACAGTCAAGCTTCAGGGGAGGGATCGCGGGGCCGGGGGGGGGAGGATGAAGGAGAGATGAAGTACGATGGGACACGAACAAAAAGGCGAGATGCATTCTCAGCCAAACAAATTGCAACGCTCGGCTCCCAACTTAAACGCCCACCGCGAACAGGCGACGTGAGGCGCTCGTGGGGCCCAAACCTGATACTTTCTTTGGGCGCTTGTTTGGATAGAAGGGGTGATTCTTGGAATGATTCCACAGATTATTGGGGCCTCCAAGAGAAAGAAGAGAAAGGAGAAGAAGAGAGAGAGACAAACTGAGAAGAGCTCTGATGAACCCACCCCATGCGTCGAAGATGTGATCCATTTCTCTTGCTTTGTCGTGTTCCTCTCCCTTTGGCGTTCATGGTTTGCTTCGCCTCGTTTCCTCTTTTTTTTTTTTTTTACCCCATCCCTTTAATAGTACAGTATCGTTCGTTTCTCATCCGGTCTTCTTCTCTTGACCTATCCTATCATTCCTCTTCATTCACCAAGTTTAAAAAAACTGATGGTACTTAGATAATGTCAGGATATCCACCTCTTTGACTGCAGCTCGTAACAGGAATAGCAACCTCGTACTCAAACCCCCCCCCCTCCTCCTCCAGATGCCCACTGATATACGGAGTAGGCTGTGCCAAGGTGCCGGTGAACCGACTGATCAACTCGTCGTCGCTCCAGCAGCGCAGTGGCCAAGCTGATGACGCGTTGCATCTGGGACTGAAGTGCCTCCTCAGATTTTTTTTTTTCGGTGGGAGGATGGCCTTGGCATACATGGCTGAGTATTGTTATTGTTTTTTTTTTCTTTGATAGTATTTTCTAAATGGCCAATCTAGAATATCAACCAAGGCCAAGATGGAGCTTGTTATTCATCTCATTGGGCACATATATAGATGTATGTAGGTGGTTATGTCATCTGTGTCATGACCTGGCACGCCTTTGCCGTACGCAGATAGTACGAGAAGAGAACATCAGATTCAAAGATACCGGGCACCGGGTGCCAAGCTCTTCATTGTCCTTTCGGCTCGTCTCTTCTCTTTTTGTCCCTCGTCCGCTCTCAACCGCTCTCAATCAAATCAGCTGTCAATTGCTCGTGCTCTCTCCCCTGTGAAAAACTGGAGCCGGGGCTGTGTGGCTCTCGCTGCTTTGACTTGACTTTCGACCCATGAAATCTCTAGGCGCCGAGACAAATGGCAAAAAAAAGCTGTCGACATCTTAAAACACCGAAACAAGCCCTTTTCTTCTTTTGCTCCACAACCCTGGATCCTGCTGTTGCTTGGTACCGACTGGTGCTTGTAGCTCAATTACGATTACTATTACTCACTGCATCTTGATTTGCTGTACGAACCGGCAGAGTGCTCCGTATGTGTGTGTGTGTGTCTTTTTTGCATGCAAACTGGGCTTTTTCATCCAAACTCTCGTCTTGATTGATATACATTCCCCCCCAACAAGGACGTCTACAGATCGACACTCAGACGCTTTGTTCTCCCACCGGAACCTCTACATCCTTGATTCATCCCAACTCTGAGCAGCATTGTACTCTACATTATCTCTCTCTCTTTTTTTTTCTCCTTTATCATCCTATCTGTCTGATCTGGGGATCCTTGCTTTTTTCGTCAACTGCGTCCGAAGATCGTCATCTTTTCCCATCTTCACTTCTCCCACATCACTCTTAATCTCCACTACCCATATCTTTCTGTATTCATTTTTATATTCCCACTCCTCCCCGTCTATATCGCCGACATCGCATTTTACAAAACAACCAAACAACCAAACAACTAGTATATTTCACATATTCTTCTTGAAGCTCCTTTTCCCCAGTCGCAAAAGTTCGCCTAGGCAATTGTTTTCTCCCCCAGATGAAGCTTCCTCGCTCAACTATTGCCGTTCTCGCGGCCGTGGGCTTTCACCATGTTGCTGCACAATCGGTCGAGCTCTCATCAACTTCAGGTATTACCTTCGTGAAGGGTTCAAGAACGGCTGGACTTGGTGACGCAACTGGTGTTCCCACCGGCACATATGCCACATACACCTCCAAGATCACATTGAAGGTTTCCTCTGGGACGGAGACTTCGACGGACACCAATACCAATACCCATAGTCTGACCAGTACTTTCACCGGAAGCTTCACTTCGGATATGACTACAGCTAGCAACTTGACTGAAACGCGGACCAGCACCACAGCCAAGCCTACCAATACTCGGCCTTGCAATAACTATGTCGAGCTGTGCACGCGCAAATACAGCAACGTCACTGTCGTGGGGTGCCACAACTCGCCATTTGTGCGGCCAGGAAACTCCGGGTCTAATCAGGAGCTCGACGTTACCACCCAGCTCAATGATGGCATCCGGTTCCTCCAGGCTCAGATCCAGTGGCCCTCCAACTCGTCGGTGCCTCACTTCTGTCATACGTCGTGCGATCTTCTCGACGCCGGCCCCATCACTAACTGGCTCACCACGGTCAGGGAATGGGTGGACACCCACCCGTACGATGTTGTGACTATTCTGCTAGGGAATGGCAACTACTCCAAGCCCTCACTGTACGCCCCATACATCGAGCAGACGGGAATTCTTAAGTACGCTTACTCTGCGCCGTACCTACCCATGGAGTACGACGACTGGCCGACCCTGGGAGAACTCATCGTCCGTGGTAAGCGTGTCATCATGTTCCTCGACTATGAGGCCAACCAGACAGCATATCCTTGGCTGCTGGACGAGTTCTCGCAGATGTGGGAGACACCTTTCGACCCGGTTGACCAGGCGTTCCCCTGCACTGTGCAACGTCCCCCCAACTTGAGCAAGGAGTCGAGCCAAAACCGGCTGTACCTGATGAACCACAACCTCAACGCCGAGTTCAACGTGTTCGGGACCGACCTGCTGGTCCCCGCGGTATCACTTCTCAACCAGACCAACAACTACACTGGCTACGGTAGCCTTGGGCTGGCAGCCAACAACTGTCGGTCCGATTGGGGAAGGGCACCCAACTTCCTCAATGTAGACTATTACAACTACGGCGGCTTCCCCGGGTCCGTCTTTGAGGCGGCCGCACGTATAAACAACGTCACATACAAACGCGGTACGTGCTGCGGGACCAAGAGCGCGGCTGCTCGATTAGGAGCGGGACAAACGGCATCGTGGGCTGCTCTCATGATGGCCATTCTATCTGCATATACCATGCTGTAGCTGCATGCCGATTTCAAAGGCTGGGAGTCTTTTTTTTCTAGTACAAGGCTTGGAGAGCATGTTTGGAAGGGAAAAATTGTTGATATTTTGTTTCTGGAAGAGCGAATCGTTTCTGTTTTTGGATAGTTACTGGCGGAAATCATCATGCATGAAGGACATAGAGAATGTATAGAAATAGCTGGAGGTCATGGGTTAGGCCGATCCTGCATGGGACAATGGAGTTGATTGGGTATTTTAGCATCTATGACATAATATTCGAACATTTAGATCTCCTTGTGGTGCTCTTTATTTCTTCCTTTTCTTTCTTGGCTTCCTGAGTGTTCTCTTGATGGTATCCGACGATCTGGAGAAGTGATACATAGGTTTGAGATATCATTGACGCATATCCCTGCCTTGGAGTCTTGCAGTTGCTTCTGGGCGTACACATCCCCCAAGTGAGAACTTCGCAACATAAAGAGATGTATGCAACATTGCCAAGCATGCCCTCGTAGTCGGTTTTATGGTATCTTGAGGACCAGATCCCGTTTTGTGAGCTATTCACAACTAAGGCTTGGGAACTGAGAGTTTATCGTTCTCATGTGATCTGTGTTGTAATGTACACTTGTATTTCGAGTCTTGTAAGACGATTGCAACTCAAAATCTCCCGGCGTAATACCAAGTGCCTACGAGTTTTAAATTAACCTTACTGTAACCATGTATGTATAAGATGGCTATGGAAATGTAACCATCAACCTGTCTCTGATCAAGAGTCAACCTCTGTTAGAGGTCTACAGAGAGCCTCGCTATCTTCAATAAGCTTTGTATTGAACTAATTCACAATAGGATCACTAGCTCCAATGCCCAGGATTGTCATCATCTGCCCACATTTTTCATACATCCTACTAGATTCTTTCTCAAATCATAAGCTAATAGCCTCATTCCAAAACCACATCGGACCTTGTATGCGGAGGTATAGGGTAACCCAACCTGCAAGCGTCCATGTGCTCTCACAGATCATCAAGACAAAGAGACAGCTTCACAAAGGAGCTGAGCAGACGATAGGCTTGGTCTGAGAAAGAGATACAGTGAGTCCGAAACTAACTATAGCCCTTGTAGAATAATGGTAGTTCCATGTGACCAACCCTAGCAACCCTCCATACGTCTTCCCACCAAGTTGAAAATCCTTCATCATGTGAGCATATCTTCAATAACAGCTGAGCCAAGAAAAAAAAATTCAGGAATCAGGCTGTGAATTCGTGCAACGTATCATGGCGAGAGAAAACCGGCTAGGCGATTTATCGAATAGTAACAATCGAATCTTCAGGACTGGTCCAGCCTTTGGAAGGACATCCCATTGCGCCGTTCGAAGTGTGGAGAGTTATGTGCCACACCCACGCCAGTGACATATTTTTCACCAGCACTCCGTCTGTACGGGTGCATAAATATCATTATTTATCATTATTTCGATTAAAATTTTGTTCAGTGTTTCTTGTATCCACAACTCTGCATCAGCAGAACCTGGGGTTGTGAATAGCCAACCATCAAAGCGTTCAGGTGAACAGAGTAATATTACAAATAGATATGAAGTATCATCGTTCACCATCTGTCTGGAGCACCGTCGACCTTGTCTGAAATCGAATGCCCCTGTGATACTATATTTGTCTTGGCTCTGGCGAATGGCCAGTACCGCACACTCACTCTCATCCTTGCAGAGCAGGGGGTGGAGGGGACCGGCCAGCCTGGTCCAGTAACCCTGCAACCCTGCAACCCTAATTCGTTCAGCTGTGCGAGGCCGGCTTACCATTGGTGGCCGTGAAAATGGATGGCCTCAGCGTCGGGATAGGGAAGAGCTCGGAACGACTACAGGCCGTGAATTTGACGAGCTGAATTGGATCGGCGCGTGTCCACCCTCGTCGTCTCAACCCAAGACAGGCGTTTGCGTCTGAATCTGGGCGAGAGCCTCTCGCCACTGGTAAAGGTAAATTGGCAGTTTGGCGTCCAGACTATTGTAACTACTGCACTGCACTGCAGCAAATAGTTCTGCGTACTCGCCGATTCAAATATTTCAAGTGACTGCCTTGGACCCCAACTTGGATTATCCCGAATGGCATGCTTCTCCCAGCGTCGGTCAGCCCTACCAAAGAGAGAATTGTTTAGGGAGGGGGGGGGGGCCGTCTACTATGGTATTAATCAGCCGTCAGTCATCTAATCTGCTCCAAAGTGTAACACCCCTTTTTTCCACTTGGGCGAGCCAGACGGTGAAGCGTTGGAGGCCCCCAAAACTGGTCGTGATGGTTCCCCATACACACGCAGTTTTTGCCCACATACGTTACTTTAGCACTGCAGGAGGCTACTTCTTTTGTAGCGATGGGTGGCTGATACGTATGGAGGTGCATAGCACCATAGGAGACTATATGCTGCAGCCACCTTCAGGTACCCGATCCTTTCCCCCTCCTTTAAGAGAAATTGTCTCGCAATACGGGCAGGAATAACCAGAGCTTGCATCTTGGCACTGTCTCACCGGAGGTTCGGTGGGGAGAGAGGCTGAGAAGGACAACACATGGCGGCCGCGACCCCATAATGATTGCCAGCCCTACCGCTGCGCGGCCCCCCGAGCCGAACCTGAAGAAGAGGCATTGCTTGACTTGACGCTTCGCTGGTGGTGCCGCCCGACGACCGAGCACTGCCAGGTCGCACTACGGGAAGGCCTTTCAGGCCTAGAACCGATCTCAAAACGGGTCCTGTGGGTTTTCTGCATTCAATATACTCCGTACCACGGAGGATTCCAGGTACTGTGCTTGTGGTACTGGGCGCAGTCGATGAGCTTGGCGAAAAATAAAAGGGAAAAAAAAAGATATGATGTGGTGAGATAATTAAGCTCAGGGCATCTATTGCGGACCCAGATATCCGGGCGCCCCCAGATTCCTGGGCAGATTTCCAGGAAGAGGGGGCTTTTGAGGAAGAGAAGTTGGATGCCGTAGGCACACATGGTAGAGAGAGAATCATGACGGACGGACCAGGGTAACTTGCCTGCCTACTGCAAAGTTGACAGGCTACCAACAGGGAAAAGAGCGTACATATAACTTACCTGCTGTGTACTCCGTACAGTACGTGTATACAATACACCTCACACACATGAACAGATGAAGAGTGATTACCGGGTAAATGTCAAGCAAATCACAGTGGAGATGATGTTTACTACCCAAGTAGGTTGACTAGAAGTAAGCATTGTACTCCGTACTGAGTGAGGCACAAACGACAGCCTAGACAACCTAAGGTTAGGTGAGGTAGGCAAAGGTTGGGTATAGGCAGATGGAGATGGATGGGCTGAATAAAATCGGCAAAGTCTACACAGATTACGTGGTAGCGCTACCGCTTTCTTCCATCCATTGATCCCACCATCCCCAGCCCAGCCCAGTCCTGCACAAGTCCGGCGAGCCAACCAGCCAGGAGCCCTGTCCCTTGTCCCCGTTCCTATCTCCGTGCCCTTGTCGCCCATCATTGCACGAAGCTCAAGCGCGCCCTACAGTCCTCCAGTCCTCCAACCCTCCACCTTCAATATTGGTCATACTCTCGTTCTATTGCCTTTGTCTTTCGCTGATTTTATTTTCCCTCTTCATTCGTTTCTGTCTGTCTCCCATCTGGTAGCATACTCTGCGTGCTCTGCGTTTCTTCTCTCATACCCCGCCGGCTCTGCGATCACCATACGTCTCGATTCAGGTTCCACTCGTTTACTAGACTCATTTGCGATCCTTTGTTCTGGAGAAAGGCCCCCGCCGTATTGCGACTACCAACCAGTACTGAACCATTGACCCGGGACAATCGCTCTAGAGGTATCAACAAGATCAAGCCTGGCAGAAGTATAACGCTCGCCTTCTTTCTAGGCCGTGATTTCTGCTCGCTGGCAATATGGCCTATTATGATCAGCCGGACGGGCAGTCCTACTACGCTCGTGAGCAGTACAATTTGCACAACACCGCCCCAAATTCACGACCTGCGATGCCACCGCAACCTCTCAACCACCGTGTTTCTGCTTTGACCGTGTCCGACTATGCGGATGGCCAACCTACCCGCTATGACCCTTTAGGAAGCCAAAATGCTTTGCGTGGCCGTGAATCCATGGTTTCTCTAGACTCACACTCAGGACATGGAAGCCCAGACCCAGGCAACAATGGTTATGACTATCCGTCTGGTGGACCTACATGGTCCGGCTCGTTTGGCTATTCCAGTGGCGCTGGAGCAACCTACACGCCTGTAACGGGCCAAAATTCGAAACGCAGTTACTCTTCCCTAAGGCAACCAGTAGAGACTATTGATGAGGAGGACTACGATCTCTCGCTTCTTCAGAATGCTGTCCCGATGGGCAAAAAATCGCAATACGCACCTATAGCCGAAGAAGAGGATGATGATGATTTCACACCTGGATTCGATGTCTCATCAGCGTTGGGACCAACGACTGCCCAGGACGATGTTTTCATGAAGAAATTACAAGAAAAGGAAGCCAGCGGTCAACTCACCGGCGGACTGGGGATTGGCTTTCAACCTGAGGCGAGAGTACGGGATGCTGATCTGCTGCCGACCCCTTCATATCTCCAACGTTCCATCTCAAAATCATTCACATCAAGGCTTGCAGGGCGGATGAAGACAATTAGGAATAGAGGACAGGACGAAGCAAATCGACGAGGTGAGGTCATTGAGGTCGTCATGGAAGAGCCAACCGGCATGGATCTGAGCAGTATGGAAGGCCCCAGCACCATTCAAGTTGACGAAGCACGACGCTCGACCTTCCTTGCCAAGGAGAAAACGACGGAAATCTTCTACCCGCAGCCGAATTGGAAACCATTTTCCATGCAATGGCCCTACCTGACGTTTCTGGTCTTGCTGTCATTAGTAATGGGAGTCATCCAAGAACTGTTGTTCCAGAAGTTCAAGCACAATCCTGTAGTCAGATTCAAGTCACCAGACGATATCAGCCCGGCTGTTTACTTCATGGTCAAGTTCTTGCCCACACTGTGCGCCGTCACCTTTGGAGTTTTCTGGCAGTTTACCGATTTCGAGGTTCGTCGACTAGAAGCCTACTATCAGCTTTCGAAACCAGATGGTGCACTGGCATCCAAATCCATCAACGTTGACTACGTCACTAGCATCGGCATCTTCAGGCCCATTCATGCGCTCAGGCTGGGTCACTATGCTGTGTTTCTGTCTTCGATCGCCTCGACACTCGCCATTTCTCTCGTTCCTACTTTCGCTGCAGCATCAGTCGTGATGAAGCCCAACCGCGCCGAACGGTTGGCCCACCCTGGCGGTTACAAGGAAATTTACATCGCTGCTGTTTGGTCCCGTCTCTTGACCGCGACGTTATGCGTATGCGCCGTGCTTGGAATTTGTCTCTTCTGGGTCCTGCAGCGACGGCGGTCTGGCCTTCAAGGTGATGTGAGGGGCATTGGTGGTCTTGCATCCATGGCTGTCGTCGCCCACATCCTCATGGACTTTAAGGATATGGATACTGCCAAGCACAAGGACATCCATAACAAGCTAAAACGCCACCGTTATATGCTTCGTAACTCATCTCTTGCGCCCTACGACGGCAAGACTAGCTCGTTACAAGACAGTGAATCGGATGACACTGCCCACCTATCCGAAAATCCACACCCTCTGATGCTTCGAGCGGCAGGTAGTATACCTTTCATCATCGGGCTCGTATTGTTTGCGGCGTTTATCCCGGCCTTCCTCTTTACTCCCGCGAGCATTGTAACGGACAAGGCTCCTTTTGTGGTGACAGCACTCGCTGTCATCCTGAAAATGTGTTGGGCGGCCATGGAAACAGCTGTGCGAGTCATGGAGCCGTACTACATCCTCTCGAAGCGACATGCACCCTCCAAGACTCTCATCCTAGATTACACTGCTCTTCCCATTCTATACATGCCTATCAGGGCCCTGTTGAATGGACACATTCTTGTCTTCATGGTTGGATTCGGAACCGTCATGGCTGAATTCTTGACAATCATGGTGACCAGTTTGGCAACAGTCGAAGGACAAGACTTTGTCATCGGGTTTGGATTCTTTACCGGTGAGGATGAGAGCAGCGAGGAGAAGCATCGACTTGATTCTGGTCAAGAGACGTTGGTGTCGTTTTATGTCTCGCTCTGCCTCACCTTGTTTGTGCTGCTCTACATGACTATTGTAGCCACCACCGTGTTCGTCCGACGACGCCATCCTTTCTTGCCCCGACAACCCAATACAATCTCATCGATTTTGGCCTTTATCCATCAGAGCAAGATGCTGTACACCTTTGTTGGCACGGCCAAGATGACCAATACTGAAAAGGGAAAGAAGCTAGACGATGGCAAAACGTACGGACTGGGTTGGTTCAGAGGGCGTGATGGGCAAACTCACTGCGGCATAGATGAGGAGGAGCTCACCAGCTCGTATAAGCATGGTGCAACTGGACACACAGATCCTTGGTCGACTCAGTGGGATACGCTGTGATGATAATGTTCATATTTTTCATTAGTTAGCTCTAAGGTACTTAGCATGTTGCATGTTGTCTAGTCAAGGATTTTTTTTCGGTAGGGAGGGTTGGTCTAGGTTGTGTTTTCCACTGCAAGGAGAATCGGAGTTATTTTGAACGCGCCATTCTGCTTGTTTGGACATGAAGCTTACGCGCTTGGTGGTATCTGGGAACTCTAGATGGCTTCATTTACGACTTTTCACGGACAATACCTTGAAGTTCCAACCAATTCAACTTTGGCATTATGACAATTACCCCTGACCAGTGAAACGTATCCGAGATCTAGCCCTGGTGCAATCCTGGGTTACTTGTGCACGTGCATAAAATCTACAGTTCGTGGCCATGGTTCTGGTCTGTGGGTTTCAAAATGGGAAGAAATGCAACAGAGGAGAGGGCTGAAACAAAGCCGGATCGGCAAGACCAGACTGATGATACTGGGGCCGAAATTCGAAGGGGAGCAGACAAAGCATATCAATGATCTACCCTGGGGAGTAAAGAAGTGGCATAGAGGAACATGTCACTTAGTTGGCAGTCGTTTCCTGTGCGTCGATCGCTCTTCTAGCCACAGAGTTTCGTATCAGGTCTACATGGTCAATAGCAGGAAGATGAGATCGATGTGGATTCAGCTTGCGTGTCGTGCTGAGTCGTGTCTATGGAGCAGTGACATCTTTTTTTTTTTTTTTTTTTTTTGGTTCTTGGGTTCTGTGTGGAGATTTGATCCAAAGTGCCTTGTAGCGATTCGGCCATCCGGGCAACTCACTCATCCCAAGAAATGATGATTCGCCCACATGCAAAAAGTTGAAGCACTGGGCACGGTAACTAATGTGGAATCAATCCTTCATGCAACATTCCACGGAAGACGGCTCCAGGGGAACGAAGACGCTTGGCTACAGAGGAGAGGTTGATGAGTGGGAAGCAGTGGATACAGGATGTAGGGTAATCGAGAATGCTGGATTCCTGAGGTGGAGAAAATGGGAGGTTTGGGAATGGAGGCGTAGATGTAAAAGGAGCGCTCATTTGCATTTGGATACCTTTGTACCTCATGAAGGAATTATTGCAAGTATTATAGTGGCAAAACACCAACTAGCTCGACAATAGACTGAATATATTACAACACACTATTAAGTGCCGATCTGGGATTGATCGTCGCGTGGTGTCATAAAGCCCGATGTAAGGAAAAACAAGCACAAGATTCGGATATTAGAATACCTATACGGCACATCATACACGATGCATCATACCATTTCACTATGATATGGCAGCAAGGTACAGAATTAATTGCTGTGCACATCTGTAGGTTGGATCTTGTCATCCAAAGACATCAGAAAATAAATGCCTAAATTTAAACGTCGGGCAGCCCCCAACCAATCATTACACGCCAGCAGTCTTAGTTTGGGGAGACGACGGCGAATTGGACCCAGCTTAGTAGATAGGTAGACCCTGGATGTCGCATTTCAAAGCTCCAGTGAATTTGAACCGTCTTGTGTGGCCTACCTTAGATGCGCCTCCTGTAATACCTTATTTCACCTGTCAAAGTGGGCTCAACTGCCTCATGTTAATTGTTTTATTTTGTAAGTGCGGTAAATATAGGCACGGAGTTATGGCCAGAGGAGAACGTCACGTGAGGAGGAAAGGGTCAGATTACTGTGTACATTTTTCTTTTCCTTCCGTTGACATGGGGGCTACGTTGCAAACATGCTGGCATACGCAACGCACACCGTTGACTAGCAGCAAACAAAATGCTCACGATGAAAACGGGAGGGAAAGTTGCCGTTTTGGCCGCGCAATACGAGAGAGGTGATGGTTTCGTCGCCGTCTCTGCCACCAGCAATGCATGTTTTCGTGACCGGGCCGTTGGTTTCGTTTAGGTACTGGGTCCATCACCACTGCAGGTAATCATTACAGTTGCCCCATCCGTTCTGTCCATTCTTCAACACGAAGCTTCGGGGAGGGGGGGGCAAGGAATTGAGTTCCAAGGGCGAATTGCCAGAGAGAGAGTGTGTGTGAAAGCTCTCCAAAGCAACCAAGCAAGGGTAGTAGCGCGACGTTTCGGGCTCCGACAGCACCACCAAAGGGGGCTGTGCAAGACCTCCAAGACTTTTTTCCCTCCTGCCCTGGCTGGGGTGTTTGCAAAAAAAGCGGGCTGAACTCCTGGAGGCTGGGGGCGGTTGGTATCTTGGAGTGGAGAGCACGCAGGTGTTTGCAGTGCCTTGTGAAAACTTGGCAACTCGGATCTCCCGTAAATTAAAGTCGGTCGGGGATGGGGGATGATGACGAAGAGGTTGACGAGGATGGTTACGATTGCTTCAGGGCGATGGAGGTAGGTACGGTGTATGTAATCTATAGGAATGAAGTCGTTAATTACATTGAAGGCCATCACCGTCCAACTGAGCCGAAGCGGAGAGGCTGTGTAGATGCCAGCGAAATGAGCGGATGACTCCAATATACGGAGTAGTGACCCAAGTCAGGTCCCCTACCTTCCCACCTGGGCAGTCCACTTCAGGGCTTTTACTTTCGTTCACCTGCCGCTACAACAAAGTCATTGATGGAGCGTGGCAAAGCTTTGACTCTTGGATCTTTGAGCAGGGACGAAAAGTAACCCAGACCCCGAAACCTACCAAAGGAGGTGTCGGTGATTGCAGAAGCAATGCTTGCATCGTGGGATCTGCCTGAGACCCTGAGAGCCTCACGATGAAGCGAAACCGGCTACGTTACACACGAGCACCCCAAACCCTTTCGCTTGTACATTAAAAAATAAAACGATACAGCGCAGAGAACGGGGTAATTAACTTTCCCCATAGCCACATACGTAGCGGTCTATAGTACCTACCTAAACGTGGATCACGGCCATTTCGTCACACTGACAACCGGCTCGCTTCCTGACCGACTATGCCGTATCGTATCTCTCCAACCGCAGCATCTCGTATTGTGCTATTTTTTTTTTGGTGTGTTAATAGCTAAGAAAACCCATGTGCGAAGAAGTACCATGTACTACTGCCCGCCGCTGATGATGGAGTTGCGCCCCCTAAATGCCATGTACCGCTCTAAACAAGGAGGCTTGCCTCTAATAGCCAGCCGCTCAGCACGAAGTGTCATAGAGAGCACTAATAAGGGGGGAGGAAATTCAGCTTTCCCGGACACACGTTACATACCTGGGTACGTAGAATCCGGTTTCCGTAGCCCGCAGATGTACGTTCTCGGTAGGTGATGTGCTTTCGTGCGAAGTGCATTGTGTTAGGCGCGCGCATTTACAGGTACGGAGAAGCTCTCCTCTCTTGTCCAATCCATTCATGCGTTCAGCCCCCAGCGTCCCTGGCTCCCAACACCGCAGGTCAGGGGTCAGGCTAAAAAGATTCCAAGTTGTATCGTGGCAGTATATTTGTTAGTACGGATACGAGATCATAATCCACCAACCCACCACAGGATGGGGTTCAGGACTTAGTATTAGGCCTCATTCCTGCCTTGGCTGTTTGTAACTGCACAGCCTGCGGATCTTTGCGCTACCACTTCCAGCCCCTTGCCTCCCATCGCAAGCTACCATTTTCTACCTTTGAACATGCTGCGGTGTTCTGCGGTTTGGTGGCCTGCACTGCTTGATTGAGTAGGCTGTCGTAGTGCCCATTCCCTTCAGTGGCTCGCTGACCCCAAGACCTGCTTGCTATCGTCACTAATACTCACACTAATATTCCCCTTTCTCCCTGACCCGAGCCTAAAACGGTCCTTCACCAAAAACCAGACCACCGCACACCCCTCTGCCTACCTGTTTTCTGTCACCCAAAGTACCGCAGAGTACTTCACCCACGTATTTTCTTCCCAGCACCTGGCTGCGGGTACTTTGGTGTCTCCGCGTGCTTTATTGTACCTTCCCTAGACCCCGACCCCTTCCCTCCTCCACTCCCTTCCGGGCCATCCTCCTTCCTTCGAACCTGCATCTGCATTTTCCTGTTCTTTCCTTCCTCATTCTCGCGCTTTAACTCACCACCCCCCACAGAGAGTCCTCCAGCCATTTCTCCCGCGACCGCCGTCCGCAACCTCATCGACGACGACAGAGCTACGCCTCGTCGCGGAGAGGACCTCACCCTCGATCGTTCGCTACCTTCACCTGCTTCATTTCCTCGGAACTTTTTTTTTTTGTTGCCTCCTCTCTTCGACTTTATTTCCCCGTCCAATTCTTCAAAGGGTTTCCCTCGTTAACCCGCCAGCGCCAAACACGAAGTGGTCCACGTCACGACTCCTGAAAACTGGAATCAATTGCTTTTCTACCTCGCTCTTCACCCCAACCTCGACTTCCCATCACCTTTATTACGATTCGAATCATCCAAATTGTTCGCGACTGAGAAGGAAAAAAAGAAGAAAGAAAAGAACATACTCATTGAGAAACCAAGCACTCCAAACTAGATTTCCGACAACCCTTTACTCGACAGCGCCATTCTTATCGACCAAGCACGTTTTGAAACTATCAATCACGTCTTGACTAAAACCGAACTTTCTTCGCCCGGGAACGACCAAAATCCCCCGTCGCGATGTGGTCTCTTTTGAAGAAGCCCCTCGTGGTGCTGGCCACCATGGTGGCCGTCGCAACGAACCCCGTATCTGCTGACGAAAAGATGCTCGTTTCCACGTCTCTCAACAGTTGCCAGGCTGATTCTGGTTTCACAGCCAGTCTCTTCAATATCGTCCTGACCCCGGGCAACAATTCAGCCCACGTTGATGTCGTCGTCACTTCATCGATTCAAGGCAAGGTCGTTTTCGACGTCAGTGGCTATGCTTATGGTTATCGTTTCATGCGCCAGACCGTCAACCCTTGTGATATGGGACTTGCTGGTCTTTGTCCCATGGTTGCTGGAAAGATTCCTTTCCAATTCAACCTCAAGGTCAGCGATGACGCACTAAAGAACGTTCCCGGCATTGCTTACAGTGTCCCTGATCTCGATGCTACTGTCAAAGTCTATGTCAATCTGACGAGTACCGGCGAGAGTGTTGCTTGCGTTGAAGCCGACGTCTCAAATGGAAAAACTGTCAACCTTATTGGAGTCAAATGGGCCACCGCGATCATTGCAGGCCTGGGCCTTATCTCCTCTGCCATCGTCTCTGGCCTAGGTCATACCAACACCGCTGCTCACGTTGCTTGTAATGCCCTCTCCCTCTTCGGATACTTCCAGGCGCAGGCTATCCTTGGTCTTACTGGAGTTCGTCTACCTCCTATTGTCGCGTCGTGGACTCAGGATTTTCAGTGGTCCATGGGCATCATTCGAGTAAGCTTCATGCAGAGTATTTTCAAGTGGTACCAGCGTGCGACTGGCGGCACTCCATCAACCATCTTTGACTCCATTTCCAAGGTTTCTGTCGAAGTCCAAAAGAGAAGTTTGAGCATTGCTGAGACGGGTCTCAGCCTGTTCAAGCGTGGCGCTGCGATGATGCCCAGCGGGGTTCAGCAATTGGCCAAGCGTGGTAACATTCAAACCGATACCGGCAGCTACCTAGTCTTTGGTATTCAGCGTGTTGCTTTCAAGGCCAGGATCGAGTCGACTAATCTTTTCATGACTGGTCTGACCTTCTTCTGTATCTTTGTCGTCTTCACTGTCATGTGCATTGCCGCTTTCAAGGGTATCTGCGAGCTCCTTGTGAAGCGCAAGATGATGGCTAGCGACAAGTTTCTTGAGTTCCGTAACGGCTGGCTCACCGTTCTCAAGGGTATTCTGTTCCGTCTTACTCTGATTGGTTTCCCTCAGATGGCAATCCTGTGCCTCTGGGAGTTTACTCAGAACGACTCGCCTGCCGAGATTGTCCTCGCTGTTTTCTTCTTCTTTGGAATGGCCATCACTCTTGGATGGGGAGCTTTCAAGGTTATCAGAATCGCCCGCCGATCAGTCGCTATGCACCGCAACCCTGCCTACATTCTTTTCTCGGATCCCCAGGCGCTCAACAAGTGGGGTTTCCTTTACGTTCAATTTCGTGCCTCTGCCTATTACTTCATTGTCCCAGTTCTGGTCTATACGCTCATCAAGGCTATGTTCGTTGCATTCGCCCAGAAAACTCCCATTGCTCAGGCAGTTGGCTTCATCATCATCGAGGCGGCTGCTTTGATTGGAGCCTCCGTCCTCCGCCCCTGGATGGATAAGAGCACCAACTCTTTCAACATTGCTATTTGCGCCATCAACTTCATCAACGCTGTCTTCCTACTCATCTTTACCGACGTTTTCGGTCTCCCTGGAATCGTCATTGGTGTCGTGGGCGTTATCCTTTTTGTTCTCAATGCCGCCTTCGCGCTCATCCTGTTGCTCATGGTCATGGCGTCAACCACCTTCGTTTTCTTCCGAACGAACCCCGATGCACGATACCAGTTTATGGCCGATGACCGTGCCTCCTTCATGAAGTCTCAGACCCAGCTCAACACTACTACTGAGTTGGATGCACTGGCCGCTACTGCCCGAGGAGACAAGGGTGGCTATAAGAATCATCTCGACCTCGAGGATGACGAGTCCCTATCCTCTGACGGCATGCGAAGACGGACCGAGTTTGAGCAGTCTCAGGCATCCTTCCACCGCGATAACAATCCCCCACGATCCCCTGTGAATCCATCAATGCCTCTCTTCCCTGCCGAGGGTCAGCGATCACAGAGCCCCTTCAGTACGGCCTCGGCCATAAACCAACAACGACAGCAGCACAGCGCAAGCCCTGCCAGTGGATTCCGATCACAGAACAGCGCTAGGTAAGTTTTTTTTTCTACCGCATGCTATAGTTTGCATGGACTAACATGAGATGCAGCCCTTGGCAACGTGGTGCTGGTTATGACCACTAAATGAATGATTTAAGGATGTTTTTCAGTCCTGGTCGCATATTTTGATGATCACTTTTTTATCTACTTTGGCCCGCATAGGAGTCGACTTTGCACTATGAATGCAGTTTTCTGTGGGGTTCACGTGGTTTTGGAGGTGTCTAACCTTCACGGTATTTTACCCTTGCCGAGCCCGCGCTGTCCTCTTGGGTGTTTGTTTTGATTGTTTTTATCCTCTTTTTTTTGTGTGTGTTCAAGTCGAAAGCATGACGACGGTGTCTGCGACGAGATCAGGCGTTGGCGAACATCAAACCCCCTAAACTCTACTACGAGTCTTTTGCTTTGTATATATAAGTCATTGTAGGAAAGTCAAGGAAATGGAGAGATACCTTCTTACAGCTGGACTGGGTTTGGTTTGGGAGTCTAGCCAAGAATAGGGCGAGATTCGGTCGAAGAATGACCGTAGATCAAGCAAAGAAGTAGCTGAGATACCACCTCACCCAAATACGAAATACAATTATCTGTTTAAACCCAGATCCCACATGGTTACGGAGTGATTGTTTCAGGAGGCCAAGTTCGACACCAGGCGAGATGGGCTGGACAGCTGCATCTCTTTAATACACCTCTGCCACTTGGTACTCATCAATTAAGGAAAATCAAAGATAACGGCCTATAAAGTAGATGGTCAATAAAGAAAAGTATCGGACTGACTATGTCTATCGACAATACAGAGTTCTATCCACGCTTGGATGCGCCTGTATAGTAACTAGCGATTTATCTATCGTACATTCATCTGCCCTACCCAAACAGCAAACATTTGAAGACCTCGGGACACGGCATAAAACATCCACCGGTTCCTCTCTTAGTTCTCAACGACGACTCGTGTTACTGCGCCGCTGCCTCGACCTAGGATAGGCCTCTTTCTGTGCCTACTTGTCCATCTCGTATACCATTACTTGATTCGCCCGATTGGCCCCCAACAAAGTTCCCAGCTGACAAAGGAAATAAATAAAGGAAAAGATAGACGGACGGACGGACTGACGATCTTGGTGACAACTATTGATACAAGAAAGAATCGCACGATTCAAAAGAGACAAAGGAAAATTGAAAGACTGTAAGGCTGTGACTCCAGCTGCCTGCTTTGGAAAGGCAGGAGTATGAGAAAAGGAAAGGTTCATCCTGCATGCTGTTAAGGATGGAAAGGCACCTAAGGCACAAGGTACCTTCCCATCTTCATACGATACCTTGTCAAGGTGAGGTAGGTACCTGACAAGATAAATAAGGTAGGTGAAGGAACACCTTAGAAATAAGGTAAGAAGAAGTGAGGTGGACTTCCGGTGATGAAGGCTGAAGGTTTGTTATTTCCCTGAAAATATTTGAAATCTGGAAGATTTAACTTGCGTTTCTCGTTTGTTTGGCATTTTCAACTTTGCCATCTTGATGCCCGAGAATCTTGTGTCGAAAACATCCACTCTGAACATGGAACTGAGGGCGAGTATATCACTATGGGTGCTAGAGACTGAAGCCCTGTTCCATTAATTTGTCGACATCGCCACCAGCCGCCTGTACAGCTTTGAGGGCCGCTTCACTGAGCCGTCTTCGTCGTTCTAGGGCCTCCCGCTCACGTCTTGCTTTGGTCTTGGAACTTCCGCTTGGAGCAACTCCGGTCATCAGCAGGCCACCATCGTTGGGAGTGAAATTGACGAATCCAATCTCCCCACCGCCGCTTCCTGAACTTAGATCTCGAGATCTTCGCTGCTTTCGCGTCCCCGTTGGTGTGCTAGGAACCATTCCGCGACCGGACGCACTTCGAGTCGACCCAATAGATCCTCCCGAGCTGTGACGCGAGTGCCCAGGCTGGGGGGATGCTGATGGGGCTCGGGTTTTGCGAATCGGCGAACAAGAGAGATGTCGCGCGCCAGACGAAGGTGCCCGTGGCGGGCGGCTCTGTCTCTCAGATGCAGGGCCCGACTGCGGAATAGGAGGAGGCGGCGGGAGATATGTCGGTCCTGAGACGGCCAGTTCGTTGGTGGCGGCAGCAGTCGTACCCTGTGACTGGGGCATTTGAATCATAAGCCCGGCAGCCGTTGAAGAATCTGGTAAGGCTTGGCACTCGTACGGAAGCTCAGCATGTTGCGTGTGCATAGCCATGTTCAAGCTGGCGTGCCTTTGATGCTGGAGCTGCGGGTCGACGACGTACTCCCCGTTTGGCAGCAGGTTGAGATCCCACCATCCAGCGCTCTGATGATTGTTTACGTACTCATGGCCGGACCAAGAGTCGGGAACTGAGCTTGGGGTAGGAATGGCCTGCTGTGATGACTGATGAGCATCTTGAGGCGCAACTTGTTGATGCTGTTGCGTAGGGACTGGCCAGTGACCCGTGTGCCCCTGGGAAGCTATGTCATTTCGATAGTTTCCTGCTTCAGCAATAACAGGAGACTCAGCTGGAGTGTGAATACCGTTAGTGCTGAAGAAACGAAGTGAGCTGGCTGGTGGCGGCGCAGGAATCTCACTGAAAGGGTCATCGCAGAAGCCGTGTATGAACCCGCCGTTGTCGGGGTTTGTGGTTGGTGACACCATGGCATCGCCACCGTTCCCATATGAAAACCCTTGCATCCTTAGAGCTGGAGGTGGGTTATCCATCGTCGGTGAACCTGGGCGGTCCTCGGCTGCAACAACCCTTCGACCCTTGCGGAGTTTGCCCGCCTTTCTCAAAGTAGACGAGAGGGCTTCAACGAATTTGTTTGCTTTCCGGGGCATGACAGTATTTGGTGGCGTGGGAGATGATGGCTGAGTGACGGGCATGCGTTTGCTGGGAGAATGCAAAGAGATTCCTTCAACCCGTGGCAGGTCTGGGTCGGACATGGAAACACGGGGCATGCCCTCCATCTTTCCGTCTGGGCCATTGTGGTTCATTGTGATATTACGATGCCCGGCGGACATGATTTGGCCGACCTGCGAGCTGTTGGGAAGGAAATCGAATTCATCGTCAACGGTAGACACGCCTGAGGACCCGGTTGACTCCGACGGTTGACCAAGTAAAAATGAGTCTGGCATGGTGGGAAGAGAAGGGTCGTTGCCATGAGGGTTAGTCATGAAGCTAGTTACTTCCCCGTCGAAGTTGATGAACTCGCCAAAAAAGTCGTTCGGGCCGTCATCAATGTCCTGCCAGGTGAAGCTAGGATCTCGGTCCAAAGCTTCAGCACGGTACGGCAATGTCCACGACGCCATGGCGATCGATCTTACGTTGGATCGAACCGTCGATGATGTTGTTGGTTGTTCTTCGCTAGGAGATGATTGGTTTGCGGGGTGGTCAGGATAGAATTAGAGGTTTGGTTGGAGAAATGACGATTATAGAGCGGGTATTAGCTAGAGAAGGAGTGAAAGGCAGAGAAACGAGCGAACAGGAAACAAAGTTCGAGATAGGTAAGAAGAAAAATGAACCAAGCCCGAAGATCACGAAGTTGAGCCACGACAGAGTTTGATGGAGTGGGTGATGGGAGGTCGAAGTAAACGGTATAGGCTGTGATATCTACCAACAACAACGAAACACCAGCAACCGGCGAGACAAGAAACAGCAAGCGGTTTGAGAGACAGCTACGTATGTGGTCCATCACAGCAACGGTTGCCACGTACTTGGTGATCTCAGAGACTCGAGAAAGGACTGAACGGACGGGCAAGTAGCGCTGGGCTGCAGCTCTGATAGGAATGCGCGAGTTAATGGAAGAACATTCCAACCACCACAATCGCGGCGAGACTCGAAGTGACAGACTGAGCACAGATGCAGAAACTACGGAGTTGATGATTTTTTTTCTTCCTTCGGCTTTTATCGCACCATTCTTTGGTGCGACAAGGCCATTAAGCCTCCTCAGATCATATATTGCATTTTGGATGAGGTGAGGAACGCACGCGCATAATAAGGGGCCTCAACCAGCTCACTTGGTCTGGAAACATATACATTTGGTACGTGCAGGACTCAAAACTCTCATGAGGGGAAGTGAAGCAAATAGGAATAAAGCCGCTGGCTATCGGCAAAGCTCTGTCGAAAGAGGTCAGGCCGGTGAGGCAGAAGGAAAGAAAAAATGAATGGCCAAACCATGTTGGGAGTGAATGACGACCGATCTTCGAAACGAGTCCTTCTCTAGGTTTCATGTGAACAGAACCTTATCGGCGCAATCAATCAATCAGTCGGTCACTCAGCCGGTCAGTCAAATGTTAAATGCCCCTCGTTGTGTTACAATGAGACTGATGACGAGAAAACGCCTTGGCATTCGCAAATATATTTCAAATCTTTCTTCGCATCACACACTCCCTCCTCATATTAGTCTAGATTGTCAGGAAGGGAGCCCCCTGAGCGGAGCTCCCGAGCATGCTCTGCCGAGTCCGAGTGTTTGTTTGTGCTGTGCTCTGCCGAGAAAAGGTCCCACTCAGCCCTGCTCCACACGGGCCGGCACAGCGAACAGATGGTGGAGTAATTTACCGATTAGCATGGAAACATGGACAAGGCAATTCTTGCTATTCACATTCACTCCGAACACATAAACGTCTCAGGCATGCATAAAGAATGAGCATTGCCGAGTCAACCACTGGCTTGAAGGGCGGTTTGTCTTCTTCTTCTTCCCCCCTCTCGCTCATTTTTATCATTCTTGTTATTATTATTCTTCTCATTACTCTCATCATCATCAGCCGCAGCCGCAGCAGCAGCAGCAGCAGCACACGGGCGAATTTCTGGGTATTGAAAATCCGCTATTCACAAAGTGCACACGGTAGTCGTTTCATCAGCGACCTATTTGTCTCGTAGGCCGGAGGGAGATTCGCCCATAATATATTCCCTACAGTATATGCTATAATATAAGGTTGAGCGAGGCCTGTCGTTGCATTTAAATTACACCAGTACACGTACTGTGCTAGAGGGAGATCCTACTAGGAGCCTTCATCACGGCTAATTAATTACGAAGAAGACGGGAAAAAAGAAAAGAAAAGAAATTAAAAGTCATCACGACCTTATTCAGCCTCCCCCCCTTCCGGCCTTCTCCTTTTCTTTTCTTTTCTTTTCTCTTCTCGGCTCATGACTTGTATCATTGATGTTTTTCTTTCTTCTTCTGGCGGTTCATAATTAGTGGCTCATCACCAAAGGAACTAGATTTCTTTTTTTTTTTTCTTCCCTAGTTCCAGCGTCAAAACACGAATAGCTTCCATGTTGAGGTCCCTCTAGGCTCCTCTGCCTCGTTGTCCAGTAGCGGTGGCGTCTCGTTCTCATCTATTGCGGGAAAATCCGAGAACGCAGACATCAATCTTACTTTGACGTCACCAATGCCAAACGAGCGAGTCGCCGCTCACGTCAAGTCATACTCTGGCGACATTGGATTGAAGCCAGAATATTACAATGCACTTGCGTTTTCGGACCGGGGACACCAAAGTTTAGAGCAAGTACCGAATGGCATTGCCACTCAATTCAGTGATGTAACCTCAATGAGGCACTTGTATAGTGCACAAAGGCCTATATGCTGCTGCTATTGTATGCAGTCAAACTAAAAACCTGGACGCCTCCAACCATGCTCATCGAATAGGAGCGCTAACCCTGTCCAGATACTCAATCCTGTTGCCTCGATGAGAACCCCTGTATTCCAATCAGAAGGGGACGGGGGGATGATGATACGCCTCTGCAACCCATAGGTATCTTTGATCCAAAATATTTTGCCATTCCTCGCCCCGGATTGACGCCTGGCCATGAAGCCGAGAAAAAACCATTAAAAAACACATTCCATCGTCGTCAAAATTGACAATAGGACGACGAACCCAAGAAAGAAAAGAAAGAAATATACAAAACGCCCAAAACTACCATATCCCGAACCGACTGGTCCCCCGTATCCAATATGGCGTGTGCCTCGTCATTATAAAATCAGAAAAAAAAAAACAAGTCTAGTCCGCCCTCGTTCCGCAAAACGCCACTTTGATTGCCTTATTGTTGTTGGTGGTGATGATAATGATGATAATGAACCTTGTTTCCTGTGTGCGCCGAACCCCGTATCTTGTCCTGTAGATAACCGACGGATCGTTTGAGAAAATGTAAAAGAAATAAAAATAGTACAGAGTGATAAGTCTTCGACAAGGTGCCCAATTTTTTGCGTATCATTGTTGTTGATCCGAGGCTTTGTCGCATTGTTGTCGTCTGTGACGCTTCTTCTTGTCACGTCGCCGCATTCGAGGCACGCTATGAACAGCATTTTTACATCGACTAGCAGCCTCGCTCGATGTCCGGTATTCGAGACCAATTCGTTTCCTAAAGGCACCAGCATTTGATGGGTCGGAGTGAGGGAAGATCGAATCCATCCATAAGAAGTCGTCGTCTTCTTCACAATAGCCTTCGTCCACTTCAATTT
The DNA here is from genome assembly GCA_024336345.1 of Mariannaea sp. PMI_226. NCBI lineage: Eukaryota > Fungi > Ascomycota > Sordariomycetes > Hypocreales > Nectriaceae > Mariannaea > Mariannaea sp. PMI_226. The sequence continues at coordinate 1,815,297 of JANFOG010000005.1, forward strand.
CGCCATGCATGGACTGGCATTGCAGTCCACTCAATGAATTCTCCAACGGTTGGGTCTTCTCAGCCTCCAAAACCAGTGGAAGAGTGGGAGGAGGCGATGACGGATTCTTTTTCGCTCTTGAAGACCCTGAAATTGGAGTAGGAGCCACAATGTCTGGATCATTACGACATAATTCAGTTTCCACACAAATGCTGATGTGAGCTGTCATATCCTTGGAATCAAGCTCCATAGGTGTCGAACTGTCCTGTTCGAGGCGAAGAGGTGACGGTACAACTGGGCTGTGAGGGAAAAGACTTGCGGCTGGCGCGACGGCGGCAGCATCAGACGGGTTAGGTGTTGTAATGCGTTTCCGTGGTATTAATAATTGATTTCGAAATCGGAAGGCCAGAAGATCGAGAGGCTGATTTTGAGTGGATTGAGAATCTAGGCATGGCGAAGGATATGGTGATGTCGGAGGCGATATGGGTGAATTTGCACAAGCAGCAGCACTTGTTCGGTCATCACTCTCAGGCGTGTCAGAAGAATCGCAAGTGGGAATGCTCGATATTGAGTGTGTGCTGAGATAGTGATGTTGCGAGAATATCTCAGAGGACGAGTCACCCCGTCCCCCATCTGAACAAGGCTCGCGCATAGCTGGGCGCTAGAGGGCCCATGGGAGAGAATATTCCGATACCTTTGGGGTTCAGAATCTAGAGTGTGTGTCTAATCAACGAGTTGGGGTTGAAGTCGAAAATGAAACGAGGGAGAGGCAGATGGGAGAAGATATGGGAAGGGAGCGAGATTGTACGTGGTACACGCAGGACAGGACGTCAGGGTTGAGTAAGAGGATGAGAGTGACAGGAAAGACAAGCAGGGGGAGCGAGTAGACGGGGTAGTATGAAGGCATCCACAGCGGTGCGCTAGACAAGTAGGCGTTGACGCCGCCCGGTCCTTGGGGGTGGACCAACCTGAACTGGGGAGGCTAAGTCGTATTCAGTAGGGACCTAAGAGGTGGTCGAGGAGTCTGACCAGCGCCAGGGAGCGAGGGGGCATCTTGGGAGCTAGTCAGCCATTCAAAGCCGTGAGACCAGCAGAAGCCATCAGACTGAAGTGTGGGCATGGGCGTGGACCACTACCCACCCGTCCATCCATCTCATCCATCCATCGAGTCCTCACACCATCCCCAAAGGCCGACGCCAGGCGATGGTTGGCTCATTCGCACTTCTTTGCTGCGTTTGGGTCCATCCGCCCAGTTGGTTCTGGAGACGGTACCGACAGCTGGGTACTGGTCAACTTCGTTCGAGGGTGGCCCCAGGGTTAGAGTTCCTGTGGGCCGTCTCAGCCTCCTTCCAAGGACAAGGGCCAGGGCGGGATGGGATAGATTCCAGCTCCTCGGGGTCCGAGGGCCAGTTGTGGATGGTCGAAACGACTGGGGAGGGGGGGAGGGAAGGGTTACAGGTTCTGTACCTCTGCTGCACAAGAATCCTTTCGGGAGCTCAGTCGACATTGTCCAGATCTGAACTGCCCTTGCAGACACCCAGGTAGGCCATCTCGTGGTTTCTGCTTGTTGATCCCTCCGATATTAGGCCTTCGTCTTATTTGGGACTTGACGACTACGCGAGTGCCGTTGCTGAACCTGGAGGGCATTTTCCCGGGTTTTTTCTTTTTGCCTCAGCTGCCAATGAGACTCCTTGCTCAGTCAGGGTTTGGGATGCCTTCGTCTCCCTCGTACTCCAGGGCTCGGGCACTGTACCCGGAACCGACTTATACATTTGGCTCTCACTGGTGGCCCAAGCTTGAAACTCGATACCTCTGGAGAAGTTTTGGGTCGTCGTACGTACCGACGTAGCAGCAACTGCAACAGGTACATGGCATGTACTATGTAGATTCATGGGTATCTTTGCTCAGGCTTGTCACCAAGAAGTTGGTGCGCAAATGGTGCTCCAGCGGCGTGTCGCCGAGGCTTATGCGTACATTTTCACCGCGGCTGTAGTACAAAGCCTGTGGCCACCCGCAAGAGAAAATAAAAACGCGAGAGGCAACGGCAACGCCATGTGACGCAGTTAGGTAGGAAAAAGGGCGTGCATGCAGAGTGCAGAGCTTGTAAGAATTGAGAGGTGCCATGCCATGACATTGGGATTGGAGAGCTGGAATGCTGCTATGGCGATCTTGGGGCTTTATGAGACGAGCTAGTCCCATCGCAGATGATGGTGGGTTCCTATGCATATCGGTCAGGGAAGCAACAACCTTACTGCTGGGACCTTCTCCTCCAGGGGCGGGTTAGGGAAATACTATGTACGTATTGTGCTCTGCCCCTACTTTGCTACCTACTGTACCTGCACTGTACTGTCCTCCGTACAGAGACCAACAATACAAATGTACAGCTTGACACCAGAGGAGTATGCTTTTTTTCTTTCCTCTACTGCTTCTTCCTCTTCTTCTTCTTCTGCTGTCTTGTGCCTTTCTAAATAAGAGCTGTCCTAGCCTTACCTGGCAACTTAGCCGCCTTAGTTAAACACCTTTAGTTAAACACCTACCCTCCCGCACCCATCTTGATTACCTCGTACAGTAAGATGCGGCGCGTGGTGAGCAAAGGAAAGATGTCGGGTGCAAGTGCTTCCACTACCAGGTACCTAATTACGGAGGACGGAGGACGATAACCGGCACACTTTGCACACAGACCAGCACCTACCCAGACAGGAGAGTGCATACCGCACCGTTCGTTGCTGCCCTGCTGGCGCCTTTCTCCCCCTGGCTTCCCCCAGGCATTTAGGGCAAAGTATTTGGGTACTTGGTGAGAACCTGAAAATCGGGACGCTAATGCAGCGTTTGACCCCCGCTCTACTCATCTAGCCATGTTCTCCTCAAGTTCTGAGTACCCACCCCAATGACCCCAGGCATCTATTTCCCTGGCTACTCCGTGCTCTGGTGTAAATCGTGGCTTCGCTCAACTGCCGCTAATCCATTGCGAGTTCGTTGCCCGACCGCTCCAATTTCAACCAGCATCAGCGTTCAAGGGTTAAGAGCCTAACAAGCCCACGACAAACCAGACGGCAAAGGGGCGTACAAATGGAGATTAACGGCCTACTAGCTACATAATCTAGCCATGGAGTAATCTGTAAGTTACACCGTAAACTTGGAGGCAAAGGACGAGAACACCACGACTGTCGCATGGTTACACGACAACCAACTCCTTATTCTCAAATCTCGTCTTCTCCCCTTCACCAACGGCTGCCTAATGGTCCGCAGCTCCAGGAGCTGCCAATCAACGCGTGGCTCTTCCTCGAGATGATGGCCTTGGTAAGCTCACCCCAGGCTGGATGGAACCAGGTAACTGTACTGCATGCATATGTGTGTGTGTGTGTGTGTGTAAGGTTTGTGCCTAGACACTGGTTGGAACCACAAACAGCAGCACACCGGAGGATGTGCAGAGGAAGTAAAATGTATGAAGCTAATGTTCGTTACCCCTGCTTTCCAAGCCCGTGCGATGTCGACCGCCTCAAACTTATTACTATGTAAGTTAGGCATTATGGCACGAAGTCCTGCATAGCCTGGATGTTAGGCACAGTCATAATGGCTGCCATGGTCTCCATACGGAATAATTGACCCCCTTGTGAAGTTTGGCGTCGCGTCTATCAGTCCCCAGCTTCCACTTAGCTGCTGTTCACACGTGTGTCTGCATTGGATTCTAGACATCGTCATGCATTCTCGTAGGTTTTTTCTTGTGGAGGCACTGCTGCAAACTATCCACCAGTCTCGTCTCCGGCTGGTTGGTTCTAGAGCATGGTAACGAAGGGGCGAGCACGTCCACAATTTATCCTAAGCGACAACGTGGTCTAGGCTACGCATAAGTCTACTTCGGGTTCCGAAGTTGATACATGGAACTATTAACGTAGGTTCTATCGGATAATTAAAAAAGGACGCTCCGGCCCGAATGAGCGGGAGCAGATATCAATAGTTGTGCATCAGTCGTCATTCATTTCCTGTCCACCTACACATGGGGCTTGGAGCTTGGAGCTTGGAGGATGGTACGGAGTACAAACTACTGCAAAGCGCAATCGTCCTCAGGTCATATCCCCCGCCGCCGACTTGGTCTGGACTGGCCCCGTCACCGTGCCAGGCGTGATGCCTCGGTTAGCAGCTGCTAATTACATAGTTACAGACTGAGCTCGATTGAACTGAATTGGAGGCGCTTTTGTTGAATTAAACCCTTAGTTGGTCTCTAACCCAAGCTTCGGGCGCGGGCATAGTGTATTTTCTCTACGATTCATGCCCGCACAAGCACTGGATTGTTGCCATGATGACGGTCAGGGTGAACGATCCCAGTCTACTTGGTGAGGCTTGGAACCCATCTATAAGGAAGGGCGGCACAGCAAACCTTTGGGTTGCACCCATTCCAACGGTCTGGCTGTTCAGACCATGTTGTCGGGTTACCTTGTTGTTGAATAACAACGGATCCCGTCGGTCTAGAACCATGTCCTCTGTCAACATGCATGCCATCCTCATGGCACGATACGCTGCAGCAGGATTGACAGCACCCTGCAGCCCCAAACTGACAGCTTCTAGTCTTTCTTGCGACAATCACTGGTGGTCCTGGGTGCCAGAGCCGCGGGTTTGATATTGGGGTGTTATGACGATTCAAAGCTCCACGACGCTAAGATCTCCATCAAAACCAAAGGCTCCTCTGCTCCTATTGGGTCAGCAGGCCCATGAACTGGACAGGGGGTTCGGAGTTGGCTGAGCACTAGGGTCAGGCCAAAGTAAAGCGGCTTGGCAAGCTACCGATCGCTTGATTGATTGATGGGGTTGTGGGCGAACAGCCCGAAGAAATGGTCCACTTGGTCCACACGTGTACGACGAACGAACGACAACGTCAAGTGGGCTTCAAACAAATCCCATGTACAGATATACGTAGTACTGTATCGTTTTGCACTGGCATTATTATTATCAGTTAGTGCACCCTCTCCAAACATGTTCCATAAGCACTGGCCAGTCAGTCAGATTTGACTATGTTCGTCGTCCCAGTCCAACCTTGGGGTGAGGAGTGGAGCCAAAGGCTACGATCCTCAAATCCCCTCGATGTTAGCCCGCGGCAATCAAGGCCCTCCAGCTAGCCGGCCGCCTACCCTATGGAGTAGCCACAGCAGTTACCAGATCCCGTCCGAATTACTATGTACATATATTTAAACCCAAAAATCATGCTGTGGCGTGTTAATGATATTCAAAAAGTTGAACAAAAAGTACCCAAATAACATGTTTGAGTTTCTGAGAGCTTGCTTCTCCAGAGCATGAGTCGCGTAACCGGATTTCCAGACCAGGAACTGCCCTGTTGAATAGCGTTCATTTCATCCTGCGTGTTTGCATACTGCTATTTGATAATAATCCTCACTTCTGTCATATGATTAACACATGCGACAAACCGTCACGATATACAGCCGAAAATAATTAGCCCGTAGAAATCGCCTAACGTGAAACAGGAATAGGACGCAAGGTCCACGACAGTTGGACTAAAGACTTGGCTCCCCGACCCTAATCTGTAAGTCCCTAACGCTATAATAGTTTAGCTATCCTTCCTGGTGCTTTACAAACTACGCCAAGGATCGTGCAAAGCTATTTTCCCCCCAGTAACCCGTTGTGCTTGTGCCTGCAAGCGAAGCACTCCGTTCTGAATGCCAAAAGCAGCCGACCATGCCCGCTAGTACAGTATTGCTGACCGGCCAAGGCATGATACCCCTTAACTAAGGGTTTAGAGTGCCATGGTGACTAAAGTCGTCGACTCCGTATTCTTCAGAGGGAGATATTGATGAAAGCAATAACATGCTCTTATGCTATCCGTAATGAACACCGATTCTAGTGACTCAATAATCCGAACTATACCCGCCAAATACTACTCTGTTGGTGTGCTACTTAGTATCATGGGATTCAGCATGCGAATTATCATGTTCCCCGCTTCTTTATTGTAGGGTAGGTTTCTTGTTCTTGGCCCTTGTGCTCTCTCACACGTTTTGTGCATGTTGTGGCGTCTTGCCTTCCGCTGATAGCTGCCAACAGGCCGCGATTCCAGCCATTTCATAGCCACCAGGATCCCGTCGGCCCCGAATTCCTTTCATTGGGGATTAGGCTCAAGTAATTTGTAAAAAAGGACGCGAGGGGAAACAATCTGAGATGGCGGCCATGAAAAGTGAGACAGCTTCGTGACCTGGTATTACACTATCATGTCGGGCGTAGCACTGACGAGGTCACGAGAGAGTGTTCGATTGGAACAGTCAACCATTGATACTTTGAGATGATGAGCCTGGACACCACAGTCACATCCTTGTAGTATCTGATGGGCATTTAATGATAGGGAATCAATGCTTAAATTAAACTCTGCAATGAAGGCAGAAGGGATTTCCGTTACCAGAAAATAGCTTATTGGCCTCAATCTCAGAGAGCTAATATGTAACGAGGGACGTTACCAAGAGGGATGGATGGCTTAGACTAGACCGCCCAAAGACGTTGTCGGGTCCGAATACAGTGCACCAACTTATTTGGAAGGCAGGGTGCTTGGGCTGTGGCGTCAAGGTCGTGCACGTAGTTCGTGAAGACGTCTATCCTATTTCAAATCTAAGGGTTTCAATGATCGTACGAGTCAAGTAATGATACATTACTGGCGGCCGCCATGGCACAAGTCTTTAGCTCTGGGCTACTCTGTACTTAGAGCCGCATTCCATCATAATGAATATCTTGGCTTCTAGCGACGAATCCCAATCGCTCAGTGTCAACCTTTATTGGACGAAGAGCGAAGAAGGTAAGCCTTCAGAGTTTCCCTTACATGCCGGATGCTTGTTCCCGGCGGTGCGTCCGGGAATAAACACTGCCAGTGGATAATTAATAGAGTTCTCATCGCATCTGAAATTCCGCCCTCGAAATTTAATTCCAGGACCAGTTAGATTGTTGCTTGCATTGTGGGCTTCATCATGACAGGTGTAAGTCATGTTTTTATCACAAGATCTCGCCCAACTTCGGCTCGCGAACTTGGCCGTGTCATCCGGTGGAGAGAACGACATAGCGAAAATGGAAAAGTTTTACTCACCGCCAATAAAACCAGGCATTTTGGGCGTCACGAGAGTGTTTTTGGCTTTCTGTCTTACCCGAAGCTATCTGCCCGAAGCTATCATGGAGAGAGAGCTGTACGGATGTTCATTTGGGCTCGAATCGGGATCTGATTGGCAAAGGAGGGTAGCCAATCAGGCGCCATATACTCTATCTCCAGAACGCCCTATCCGTGTACCGGGCGCCGCATTGTCTTCTTTCTCTGGGCTGGGTTCAGCCATGAAACTATGAAAGGAAGTGAGTGGGAACGACTGACGAACACGTAGACATACAGACATAGTAATAATATTTTCCTGCGAATAGAAAGATGAGCTGTTAGATGTTTGCGTGTGGAATTTGCTTCCTGTTGCACACACGAACCAATGGGATTGGCAGAATGGCACTGAGCAGCCCCGCGCCGGCGGCTATACCCTGGTTTCTACTGCGCCTGTCTGTCCCTTGTCTCTCAACAACTGAGCTGATTGGCTCTTCATGGCAAAGCCAAGGAGCTTCTTTTTCAGGTGGGAGAGGTGCGCGGGAACTTGGGTCGCATTTAATGCGACCGTGGCTTGATATATGAGGCTCTACAGTGCCTCGTTGTTACTTTGCCTGTGACAATGTACTGTTTGAGTTTGGGTAGACCGCGAGAGCGAATACCTACTTGATGCAGAGCAATCCGTACAAAGAAATTAATTACTTAGGTAGATCTAATCTGTATTACAGCAAAAGTCACCACCCAGGTGGTCAGTGTAGCCGTCCCAGCAAACCAATTTATTCCTCTGGTGTCCTTACCCAGGGCTGACGTGGGCCCGATCTACTGTAGCCAGGATATTCAGCGCGCCAAGCAAGGCCCATACTACCATAGTACGTACGTCGTCGTCGTCAAGTGCGGGGATTCTTGTGGGAGCTTGGCGCGATGGCTCGACCTGGGCGGCTACAGCTGCGGCGTTGTCTCACAAGGAATTTCTAGGAGGGGGAGGGGTTTGGCCTCACCAGCTTTCTCGTCTCGTTGCTGAATTTTTCTTTCCTCTTCTGTTCCTGCGATATCCTCGTCTTGCATCTTCGTTTGCACTTCGTTTGCACTTCGTTACGCAGTATCGTCGCTATGTCTGGACAGCACTATTACCCTCGTAAGTCACACTTTCGCCCGCCCATCTGTGTCACATCAATGAAGACATTCAGCTGACGATAGCTTCACAGCTCCGCCAGGCGCGGTCCCTTCACCAGGCGGTTCGTGATGAGAGCTCAATCTTCCACATGTATAGCTCCATAGACTGACGGTTTCTCATTTTCGCCAGCTCCTCCTCCTCAGCAGCAGCAGCCTACACCTCCGCAACCTCAACAACATCAGTATGCACCACCTCCGACGTCCCCTCCAGCAAACCGGACACAGTTTTATGCTCCTCCTCCAACGCAATATACGGCACCCGGGAACTACCCTCCCCCACCGCAGGCGCAATCACCAGCGGCTGTGAACTACCCTCAACCTCCCCAACAGACTCCGTCACCCCAGCATGCTCCTCCTCCTCAACAGCCCACGCCGGTTCATTATCCTCCTCCTCCCACAGCTGGATCTTCTCAGAACTACCCTCCACCACCGCCACCACAGCAACAGCAACCGCAGCACCAGCCGACGCCGACTCCTCCACACTCTCAAACCCAGTACCATCCCCCAGGACAGCAGACAACACTGGCAATGCGTCCAGGATCTTTGCCGCCACAGCAGCAGCAGCAACAGCAACAGCAACATTTTGATCCTCCACCGCCTCCTTTCGAAGACAACGGTAGTTCATACCCCCCTGAGAAGCAAAAGGATATTGAGCAGCAGGAGCAGCAACTACAGCAACAGCAACTACAGCAACAGCAACTACAGCAGCAGCAACAGGCCCCAGCTGCCACAATGCCAGGTGCGCCTGCACCGGGGCAGTTTGTAGGCGCTGGCCTTGTTGTCGATGATGTAGGAGTCTTCAATGGTGGCAGCTACAGAATCAGCCACCGTGATTCCAACACAATCTTGACAATCCAACTCGCCATGGGCTGCCCCATTGCTGGCAAGTCAGGCTCCATGATTGCCATGTCTCCAACAATAACTCTCAAAGGCCATGTCAAGTTTAGTATGAAGAAGGTCATTTCAGGAAGCGAAATCGCCAGCTCAACCTACATTGGGCCAGGCGAGGTGCTGCTTGGACCTCCCATGCTCGGAGACATCACCAGTCTGCGATTGAATGGCAGCGAGACCTGGTCGGTCGGTCATGATGCCTATCTAGCTTCAACTCAGGGCGTCGTCAAAGACTACAAGAGACAGGCACTCAGCAAGGCCATGTTCAGTGGTGAGGGACTATGGGTGTACAAGATCAGCGGCACAGGTCTGCTTTGGATCGCGAGTTTCGGAGCAATTATTCGCAAGGATGTGAGCCATTCTCCCGTTTGCATTCGTATATCAGAAGTGAGAACTGACAGGTCTCTTAGCTCGTTGATGGAGAGAAGTATATTGTTGACAACGGCCACCTGGTTGCTTGGAACACCAAGTACGTCATGGAGCGCGTGGCGTCAGGTGGCATCATTTCAGGAATTGCCTCAGGCGAGGGTCTCGTGTGCAAGTTCACTGGACCGGGAACTGTGTATATACAGACTCGCAACTCGGTAAGTTTTCGTGGTGATTAGAGAGAAAATGGATGTGATTGGCTGACCTATGTCACAGAGAGCGTTTAGTGCATACATGGGTGGTCAACAGTATCAAGGTTGAGTAAAGTGGTAGGAGAAGAAATAGATACCAAAAACAGGGTTGGATATGAGACGTGATTCGCAATATTAGGATGTGTTGGATTTCAAGCCAAGCAGAGCGTATTTAGTTTTGATACTTACCTATTCGGAGACAAGTCCCACTGATCGTATGCGTGAAGAGAAGAGGTGCGGTGCATGCATGTCTCCAAAGGGAAGCATGTACAAGCAAGGTCCTAGACGAGTGTATGTTAGGGACCCCTATGCCAAGGTAAGTTAAAGTAGGTAGGGAGGTTAGAAGTAAGGTAGATAGGCAGATATCTCCTTGGGTACCTTATGCAGACACAGTCCATGCATAGAAATTTCCAACTGCTGGCGGAGGAAAACAGAAAGCCTAGATTACGAGATGCGATGTAGAACCAGAGGAAGCCAGTCACTACCGGGTTCCCGGTTACACACCGTATCTTATTACCTTACCTTAAACCTATCATACAGTCGAGAAGAGACCTCTGGTTCAGTTCTGGAGCTTGCAATTAGCTCATCACATGTTTCTGGGGGGCCTTGTTCTCTTTTTGGCAAGCCCATATCATCACTATCTACAGCTGGCATTGCGGCAGTTGTCACCCACTCTTGTTACCTCCTTTATTCTCCTTCAACCCTCTTCGCCATTTCTCTCGGAGATATCAGCCTGACTGCCTTGATCATCTTGATAACCTTGGCACACGCGACCGCTCAATGCCTTCAACCCAGCGTACCGTTTGAATCCCAATCCATCTCCAAGCTCTTTGTTTTTTTTTGGATTGACATCGCTCTATACGCAGCATTAGGAACATCCCACAATTGACCTACTGAGCCTCTCGGAGATCTTTCCTGATACTAATCGGTTGGTCATGAAGTCCTGCGTCCTGCTTTTCTACTAACGGATGGATATATTTTAGTTACGAAAGAAAGAAGAATCGAACCCACCTTGCAAAGCAGCTCCCAATACTAAAAAATCTTCCGAATGGGCCGTTCCAGCTGGCCGTGAGAAAGTTTTTGGAACATCAACCTTGATATTCTCATCAGGTACGCTCTTACATACCTTAGAACATAGCAGAGCAGTTCCTAATGATCCATCCCAACAGATCAACAGCACCGCATCGAATTGCGAGAGGACAGATAGCGAGCGAGATTCGAAACTCAGCCTTAAAAAACTCTTCACTTTTTGGGACAACCTGTATACAGCAACGACGACGCTGTAAAAAAAAAAAAAAAGCCTTTGATTGTTTCTAAATACGCCATCTCTGGCCTGCCTCTCGCTCTCCTGTAAGTTGCCTCCATGCATGGATGTCCCAATACATTTCGTTTTGTTGTCTTTTTGTAACATCAATCTTATCCTCAGTCTGAAATTTTGTAGAAACTATGACATCGTTTACCTTGAAAAGGCGGCAAAAGTCACTCACACGACTTGAAAGGTCCGGCCTGTCCCATTCCTCAGTGGAAGGGCCTTTTGGGGACAAGTCAGACCTGTCAACTAATACAAGGAGGGACCACTTGGATGATCACCATGTTTCTTCAAGTTTTACTGAAGCAATGCAAAATCCTGACTGGCGCCGACGCCTTGACAACAGTTCGTCATCCTCATCCGACCAGCCCCGAGTCGAAATCCCACAACGTGACAGGATCGAACAAAATGTGAGAACCGAGGAAAAAAACTCCAAATTTGGTTCATTGGTCCATCGAGATACTGGGAGCATAGATCAGTGGGATTGTGTAATGGCCAGTAGCTTGAAATCTGCTCTTGACAGCTGCACTGCTGATGCACAACTCAATGAAGAAGGGGCAAACCTATTTGAATCCATGAGCAGCAGTGATGAAGGATGGGTGATATGCAATCTCCTAGATGGCAAAGAGTTCAATGGTCGTGTGGTCAACGGAAAAGAGATCAGCATAATCGAAGTTGTCCCCGTCTCTTCACAGACGCGGCTGCAGACACCAGCAAATGGGTTGTCCTTCCCTAGCCTCGCAAAGATTCAACGTGTCAACAATGACAATCGTCATTTACTTCCAACCCCTTCCATTCTTACAAAACCTGACCAGGAGGAGATACTGGCTGCTAGCATGGCTGTCGCTGAGCAGACACCTCCCAGGCTATGCGCACTCCCTTCCGGCCATAGGCCCCAAAACAAATACCGCCGTGACGAGTCGTCAAGCACGAATAATTCTGAGAAGCTACAACATGAGATTATTACTGAACTTGCTGCCAGACCAAATCCTCCTACAATCAAGGAACAAAATTTGCTCGATACCAAGCACCTAACCACAACCCAAACCGCTGCTTGCCATGTTGCTCCTGGGTTGCAGAAAAAGCACATGGCCTTTCAGAGAATGCTTCAGAAACTTCAAAGGGGGGCAAATCAGGCATCCAGGGTCCCTTAGGCGGGGGCTCATGACCGATCCAGCCAGCTCGGTCAGCCTACTCAGCCCAACGAGCAGGCTCGCACATTGGTGAGTGAGGGGAAGAAACCGAGGATGCAGGAATACCGAAATCAGAGAGGGACGGACTCAGCCATTGAACTAGAGTACCCTCCAAGCAAACGTAAGAAGGGAGGCTCTACAGATTCTGGATTGGGTATGTCGAACAAATCAAAACAGTTGAATCCGCGAGCGAGAGAATTTCTTTCTTTCAACGGGCGAGACCTATCCTTGTCGGAAGATGCAAAGACGATCAATCCTGTCCAGGAACCCTTTCGTCTGGTGAAAGAGAAGAGCAACGGTTTTGCTGAATGGGTCGCTACAGAGGAATCTACACACCCCACCGAGTCGCCGTCTGAATTCTGGAGTAAATCACCCTCGTTAGCAAACACGAGCACCATGCCATCCTTAAACGCCACCCCGCCAATCTTGGGTCCTCATTTTGGATTTCCATCAGCCACCAGCTTTCCATTTCCTGCAACAATCAGCTTTCCTTTAGCTCCTTCAACAAACCCCATTATTCCTCACCAAGGCTTTGGATTTCACACGGGAGCGTTGGGGACATTTCCTGAAACAAGTGGCCAACCCTGTCTTACAGCAGCCAATCCAACGGCCCATCCTATGAATTTTTGGATGGCCAATCCAGGATCTTTAGCGGCCAACCTTTCAGCTCCTATGGCAATACAAGTCCCTAGTCGGGGAGGTACGGGAGGGGTCAATCTTGTCTCAGGTCCGGTTCCTAAGCCTCGGGAGCCGGATACTCAAGACCAGCAAGCGTACGAGGCATGGATTGAATGGCGAAAGGCAACTGAGCCAGGATACGCCCAAGAATGCCGAAATAGACAGCAACGAAGAGCGCGACGCAATATGGTGAACATATCCTACCCTCTAACGAAACAAATCGTGCAGAAGGAGTCTCAATCTTGATGGTACGGTATGATGACGATTGTACATGGGCCAAGTATCTCCCATGGAAGTATTCTCCTTTTGAATTAGTGCTGATGAGGGGATTGTATCACACAGAAACGTTTAATTGCGCTTTCAGTTGCCATTAGAACCTGCCAAGGTTACTCAGCGTATCTTCATCCCACAAAATGACCTTCAGGGATGGCAAAGCGATTGCCCTATAGGGGGCCACGGTCCGCAACCGAATCCTGGTTCCGGACACTCAGCACCGGTGACAATCGACTGGTAGGTTGGGAAGAAGTCAGAGGGTAAGTGCCACCAAAAGTGCAAATGTTGACTGGCTGGTGGATTGGGTTAAGGAACAAGTTGCTTATTTATCTCGCACAATGCTGGCGATCCAGCAAATTAGGACTGACAATAGCCATTCTTCAGGTCCTATCACTAATTGTCCTTAATATCCACTATTGTCACCAATATGGCTACGGGAATTGTATTTGTGATGCTTCGATTATTGGAGGATGGATAAATGTAATGGATATCGGTTTGAGAGGAACAAATCACGGTCGGTCAATGCATCGGATGGTCTTTCATCATGGCGATATCATATGGATTAACCTCTTGAGGTAAAATCAACTTGCAAAACCAATGTACATTAGGTACAGTTGACAGCTCCTTTATACAGCACCAGTGTTAGGAAACGTATGGAACTTTTTGCAAGTGAGATCTGGATACGGAGCACGCAGCGTGAAGCTGGAGGGGAGTGAAACCCGCCTTTGTGGGATACCGATTGGAGGCTCTATTACATCGTAGGATGCAATAGTCTGACTACACCTATGCAAGTTTGCCTTGGAAGAAGTGGCCCAATGTTACCCTGGTCTGTTCATCTTGTGTGTTCTGACTCGGACGCCTTCTTGGAATATGTAATGGACTAATGCAGTATCATTATTTCGGGTCCGAGGACCCGTTGCCGTCCTCAGGTTGAACAAGGTCCAATACACCCTTGCTCATACATTGTTTGCACAACCTCGTTTTCTGCTTTCCCCACTGCCTCTGCACAGCCTACATCTGTTTCTCTCTCACTTTTCTTCTCTTCAACTGGTTCATATTGCCACTGCCTGCATGTGTAAAAACAAAAAGTCCCTGAGACTTGCACTTTTCTCTTTTGGAGGAGGGGGAGAGGAGAGGGGGGGGGGGGGAAGAGAAGGTGTGAGCGGGGTCCGGAGAGAAGGGGACTTTTTTGGCTTGTACATGAAGAACAAGAAGACAAAAGCAAAAAAAAAAAGAAAAAGAAAAAAAAAATACAGATATCCTGCGGCGAAGCAACATGCTTCGTTGGTAGAAGGGGAAAAAAAGGGGGGGCATTGTTGGTGCGGCTGAAAGGCAGTTATGCAGGTAGAAAAATCATATGCTGGGTGACGTGGATGCTACCTACGCTCCGAAAGTGAGCAAAACAGAAGAGAGAAAAGGAGGAAGGGGGAAGAAGAGTAAGAGAAAAACGACCGAGGCGCGGGGAGCAGATGCGGTGAGGCTCTGTGAGGCTGTGTTTTTGCATTTGTTTGCTGGGAGGGGGGTGTGGTTGAACAACCGTCGTGGATCCGCGGAAATCGTGTCCTGAAGAAAGGGAAAGGTCATACCAAAAAAAAAAGCATAATAGTTTCTTTATTCGGTATGGGAATGATAATTTCAACCCATTTGCAGACCCATGATTGAGAAAATGAAACGTATAATACAAAAAATCAATGAAAAAAAATCAAATAACCCCAGGGGTCTCCCAATAATGTCCGCATCCCCCAAGTAGGTAACCCAACGTCGTGAAAATATCCTGTGCATGGTCAAATGAAATAAACGCAACCATCAACTCCAGTAATCAAGAAATGGGTAGAAGCAATCTAGTTTATCTGTGATCGCTGATAGAAAAAGAAACCAAGTTGAAAGGACCCCGAAACCTCAACACATCAACATCAAGTTGGTGACATGCTCGTGAAGAAGCCACCTCGACTAATTGATAGCAACCAAATTATTTGCAGCAGTAAGCTCTGTCAGCGACAGGTATTACTGGAGACCTCTTTCACTTCCACTGATATATTTTTGAGAGGATCGCACAGCTCCCAGCCGGTCATGGTTCGGCGGATGACGTTGACACCCGTAGACGATGCCCAATCTATCAAGGACTTGTTAAGATCCCGTATAAAGTCTACCGGGTCGCAGAGACCTCTTGTAGCAGCTTCAACATGGTCGGCCGCGAGGTGTTCCATATGCTCGTCCCATGCCTTGTCGCCGGTGAACTCCATGGAACACTCCCGAACGTTGCAGTGTAAAAACTCCGGCATCGGGCATCGTTTGTGACGCGCACCCTCCTGCATGCTGATAAGTTCGGCATCAGGTCCTGATGATTGATTCTTCGAGCTTTTGGGAAAGTCTGAAGGGTCTAATGGCGTATGCATGCGACGCACGTGTTGCGTGAATAGATCCTTGCGTTTGAAGGATCGACCCGTGAGGTAAACTTTACCATTGCGTTTCATAGTCTTCCGGCATGAACCGTTAGTGCATAGCCAGAAGTATGTGTTCAAGTGCTGAGTCGAGACATGACGCTTCCACTCATTCTTATTCGAGAAACCATCAGGGCAGCCAGCAAATTGAAAGATGCAGGGGAAAGCTCGCTTATGCTCCAGTTTGTTATGCTTCTTGAGGGCCGAAGCGCCGTCGAAGAGGGTATCTGGGCACTGTGGGCAGATGAAAGATTCAAGCGGGCGGGGCTTCAAGGGTGTCAGAGAGCTTTTGCCGCGATATGATTTGGTCACTCCGTTTCGGGCAGCCCTGGATCCCCTAGGACGGCCCCGGAATCCCCGACGGGAGGAAGCTGAGAGGTCTGGCCTATAATCGGGATCTCCTTCTTCTTCCTCAGAACTAATAAGATCGGTGCACTCTCCTTGAGTTGAGATCTCATCAACTTCTTCAATATCGGGATACTGGCTAGCTGTAGTTGGAACATGAATCGTCGAGTCGGCGGCCTCGTTGCTTTGTGTAGGAAATGGGGCAAGGAAAGCATTGAGACTATCCCCCGAGTACAAGGATTGTTCTTCAGTGCTATGCATATCATAATACCCTGGCGCTGGAGTTTGACTTCCGAGTATGATGGCCGGGTCAATGTATTGGTCGGTATAGGAGGGGTTGAGTCTTGCCAAGTCACTTTGGCGATCTAAAGCGTCCCCCATGGAACTGACATATGGCGAAGTCATGTCAGAGGGGGTGAAGGGATCATAGGAGCTATCGTGTAGCATATCGCTCTCTGTTCGCGGGCTCTGGGAGCTACTAGAAGCCGAGAGCTGGGGTTGTGAAGAAGGGGACTTTTCTTGTGCTTGGTGCTGAGAGAGAATTGAGGGGAATGGAAGTTGAACGTATGCCACTCGCCTGACGAATGGTTGACCTTGTTGCTCGTGGAGGTATCGAAGGATCGGTTGGACTTGAGTGTCGCCAGACTGGACGAGGTTCGGATCGATGACACCCTGGAAAGTTGGCTGCGACAAGTAATCCCCAGCTTGACCTTGAATGGAAATCAAGGGCACGCCCGTGAAATGATGTGGCCCAAATCTATTCTCAGAGGGGTAGAAGCTCATCGCCTCCATACCGAGATGATCAAGTTGGCAGTAGTAGTACTGGCAGTAGCAGCGAGTTGAGAATAATTGACGAAGGGGGAAGGGGATAATGAGCAAATGTTGGTGCTTTGCTTTGACTTGGCTGATTGTGAAGCTGTGTTACATTGGCGTAAGATCAAATTCTTGAGTCGACAGTCGCTCGAGTCCTGGTTGGACTTGCGCGCTGAAATGGCCTTGCCAAGGCGGAAGAGTAAAGAATGCGGGTGCAGTTCGAGGAAGCACAGTTCGAAAGTGAATGAGTAGGAAGGTAGGATGTGCAGTAGCGAAGAAGAAGAAGATCAAGAAGAAGAAGATCAAGATTAAGATCAAGATCAAGAGCGAGAGCAAGAGCAAGAAGAAGGGTGAGAAGAGATACACGACAGACACAAGATATGATCAGTCAATGTATATAGAATGCGATAACAATAGTTATAAAGGAAGGGCTGTAAACCAGATAATACCACTGTGTGCTGATGAACGGAAGCGAAAAATAAGTCCATCATGGTAAGAGGTGGACAGGCCGAGTCTTTTAAGTCTTTGTGTGCCGACTTTCAGTTGTGACTGGCCAGTAACTCATACAAGGTGCCGTCAAGCGCAGAGTTGATTACGGAATTGGCTGGGAGGGGCACTCAGACTATTCTACCAGCACCGGGCCGTGGCAGCAGAGCCTCACAAATCCTCTGGTCACTTGTACATGTACAGAGTACCTACAACGCTCATGGGAGCAACGGTCGATGGTGCTTGGTGTGGCTGGGGGGCCAGCCCGATGCATGCAACGCACTGTCGTCTGTCCTTGCTTAGTTTCATCCACCCCCTGGACACGCTTGTGCAGGACGAAGAGGAGCCATAGCATGAGCCCCTGGACCCAAGTACGTGCTTGGGCTTTTCCTTGTATATCGTTGTCGAGTTGCTGGACTCCGAAGCAAGGCCATGGTACGTAGGTACGGAGTATTCCGTACCCCATATTTTCAAATAGATCCAGTTCCCGAGACTAACGGGATGGATCGCCGCCGCAATCGCGGAGGCGTGGATGGCCTGCTGGCTGAGCCTTGTGCTTCCGTTTCCGCAGGAGGAATGGTGCCCAACACACAAACTCCGGTGAATGCTCGAATGGGGGGAGGTGTATACCGGCAGATAATAGAACAGCTCGCAGCATGGTTGATTTGCCTTGGGCTGAAGCTTAGACACATGCCTTGCACTGCCATCGCTGCTCCAAACCAGAGGACGGATGGTTGCAGGATTTCCGTTTCCGCCTTCTGCTTCCAAAAGAGCCCAATGCTGAAAATAATGCCGAACGGCTTCATCTTCTCCCTATTGCACGAACCGTTTGAAGGATCAGTCCTCTTTTTTTTTCTTTCTTTCTTTTTTTTTTTTTTTTTTTCAAATATTCGTAGATGTGGGCTTTCAGCTATTCTGTATAATGGTGCGGTAGCTCCGATGGAGACTACCCTCGGTCGGCAGTTGCTCTGCTTATCAGGTTAGAGGAGAGCTAGTGGTAGAGAATCCTAGTTGGCATCCATATCCCAGGTCAAACGCCCAACGCCATGATGCTGAAGAGAGAAACTCGGACATGGAGGGCCAAGGGGGGGTGTAAGTGTTGGAACGGCGATGTCGCCAAACAGGAACCAACTCGAGGGAGATATTTGGAATTGGCAAATAGAGGGACATTGTGGGGGAGTGGGGATGGGAGTGAGTGGCCCTTGGAGGACGGGCTACAGATTGTGCTCTGGTATAGGGAGTAAACGATCCAAGTACGAAATCCTGATGTTAGTAAGGTAGTCAAGGACTGGGAGTCGAGCGGCTAAAAAAGGTTAGACGGGGCTGATGTATTGTACAATAGAGAGGATACCAACTTTGGATACCTACTTAGCGATGATGTTAGTGTCGGTTGTCGTGATGAAAGCACGGGCAATAGGCTTGGTGGACTGGCAACGCTGGTACCTTCATCTGTACATGGTACATTAAAAGTTAGTGAGTGGGCCGGTGGGCTAGTCGATGCATGTGCTGCCAGAACAAACGAGACTGGTTTGGGGGTTTGAGAGTTGTGGCTGGAGATCGGACTGATATGTCGTCGTTTGGCGCTGGTTGACGCCGGAGGCAATCTCACAATCCTGTGTGGTGGACCTGTCTCAACTGAGGTAAGGTTGGGGTAAGGTTGGGTGAGTGAGGTAGCTAAGTTAGCATACCGTCCTGGCCTGAGGATATGGTCGTTCCAATTAAGGTTGTCTTCCTGCACAAACTTTGTCGTGGACGACCAGTGAATATCTTGAGGTAGGTACCTATACAATACACAAGGTAGGGTAGGTGTGAAGGCGCCGTAGATACGTAGGTAACTCAAGTCCCCAAAGACTCATCTCAAAGCAGTTAGTGGGCAACCGTCCGTCCGCCTGTGGTGCAGTCTCGGAGATGGTAGGAAAAAGAAAAACAAATACGCATGTCTTAACTCAGCCGTTAGGCCACTCCAGCAAGGCCTCTCGTTGGTGAAGAAGCGGTCCGACCCTCGCTCAGGATCCACGACGCGATAAAGCGAAAGCTCCGATCGCACTCAGGATATCAAGATACCTCCTCTAGGTACCTTACTTTCCTTGACATTGCCAGGGTATTGTACCCAGACTGCGTGCCACACATCGAAGCACCGAACTTACGGCGCCTGCAGGCTCCAGCCAAACATGGAGCCTTTTCACTTTTGCATCAGTCAACTCTGCATCAAAACCCGCAAGCAGGGCCGAATTATTGTCATACAATGTAGGAGTTTGGTGATGCGCAAGGAGTCGCCCAAGATCGCGAAACCATACCACGCTGTACCAGCCGGATAGTAATTACTGAGGACTGTGCAGCAGATAATCAATTAATTCAGATCACAGGGAGACATGTTGTACAAAGTCCTTTGTTGTTTGACCGGCTGAACCTAGCGTCCAAAGAGAGTCTGTCACCCTGAGCTCAAGTCGCCGAGAGCCAGCATGGCATGGTGCGCAATGAGGCCTTGACTTTTTTGTTCAGCCAGGACGGTGACAAACGAGCACACTCTCTTCCCACCTAGGTACCTGATTGCTATTCACGTACCGTTATGTACAGGGTACAAAGCACACCAGACGTAAGGTAGATGGGCCCCCTTCCTCTCCAACTGATCTTTTTGCAGCAGAAACCGATGGAGAGGGTACGTGGGAGGAGAAGTTTGGAGCAGACAAGGAAAGGAATAATTCACCAATGGTTGGCTAGTCCCGGCAAGTGCTTTTGGCGCCAGGGTGAACCTGGATAATCTGATGGAGTCTGGAGTCTGACCTGCCGCATTACTGCATAGGTTGGTTGCAGGGTGAAGGGTGAAGAGCAAAAGAAGCACGGCCATACATGAGATACACGTATTGGTACCAAAATCTGTATGTGTCCTGCTAGATAGTTCCCTCCTTGGGTAAAGTAAATACAGTATTCAGTACAAAACTATGCTCCGTGCATAGGTACTCATTCGTTTACCGGGAAAGTCCGATTGCCTTGTACAGATTACAAGGTCATGCTATGGGCAGTACTTGCTTGGCCCAGGGTGAGAAGGACCACTTTCTGGTTCGTGCAAGATATCTTTATATTACAGGCATGCAAGAGAGATGGCAAAAAAACAAAAACATACCCTGGGTATCAGAGAGACCAAGCAGCAACAGCCATGGGGGATCCTGCGGGCCACTGTTCGAGCCATCTTACATACCTTGCTGTTTACAGAACGGCCAGCCAGCCGATCGACCAGCCAGCCAGCCAGCCAGCCAGCCAGGCAAACATACAGACATACAGACAAAGAGATAGACAGACAGGCAGGCAGGCGGGAGGGCGATTTCTCACTGGCTTGTGGGAGAGTCAAGGAACAAGGGGCGCCCCAGCCGCTGGTCCCCGTGCCGGCACTGTCACTCCCCCTCCCAAGGTTTATACCGCTGTCGACGTCACCTCACGGCTTCGCCAAGCCCCGCGCCTGGGGAAGGCAACGAGGCGACCTCACCTCATACATCGCATCTGCCAAATGCCAACTGCCCACAGCCAAGCCGACCATGCTGCTCATTGGAATGGGTAGAAGCAACCCACTCTGGCGTGATCTTTTTGTTTTGTCGCCCAGTTACTTTGTGTCCGGATTACAGTATGAAGTCCGTGCATGTTAATGGACCACAGCTCGTCAGTAGTTTTCCCTTTCCCCTTCCACATTCATTCATCCCTTTTTCGTCCCATCTTTGTACATAGTATCTAACTCACAATCCTCTTTCCCCCATCTCCTCTCCTCCCCCGTCCTATCCTGTCTTTCCCCTCCCTGGTCAACTCTACTTCACGCACCCCTTTTTATCGGCGTAGCCCACTCTATTCGCTCTTTTCGATCAGTAGCAGGCGAGCTACTATGCAGCCTCGGGCCAACATGCATATGTGCTAATATTGCTACGCTGTACATATGTAGGAGCCAATACATTCCATCCTCTCACCTCTCCTCCCCCCTTGTTTGCTTGACTTGAACACTAACCATACAGCTGCTGACTTGTGCCAAGTATGCGTGGTCATGCGCGACAAGCTTGGACACAGCGCTTGGCCCCGTATCACTCGGTATGGTTTGCTCGGCTCCTGTGTTCTCCAGAAAATGGGTAAAGGAGGTACGCACTTGCACTTCTTACCTACTTAACTTATCACGTCTTAAGGTAGGTACCTATGATATTACTCTGAATACCTGTGCTGGATGCACGTACCTCAGGTACTTCATGTGCTAAGTGCTACGCGCGCGGAATATCCGAGCGTCGATATGCCTCTCACTTTCAACTGATGAAGTTGTCTCTTTCTTAGCTTCTCCCTCTTCGATCAGTTTGACCCCTTTCACCGAAGAATATTTGCTGTTGTCGCAATTGCTTTTACCATGCGAAAGGATATGAGGGGGAAATACTGATCAAGTCGCCAGAGCTCCGAGATCGACATATAGCATTAGGATCTAGTCAAACTGTACAAGAGACATGCCTGGGACTAGGGGCCAAGGGCCAGGGGATAGCCATGGCGGGCACCCACCCTTAAGTTGACGCACTAGTTCTGGAGACCTGAACCAAGTAGATGGAGAACTCGCTCCACAGGGTGAAATATAAGTTACACGTTTTTTTTTGGTTGACAACAATCTAGATATTTCACCTACCCTGAAATTGGAATTTGGCATGCATAAAAAAAAGGAAGTAGAACCATAGCATTACCTTGCGAACACCACTTGTTGTCAAAATTGCAAGCCCTGAAGTGGAATACGGCAGAAATTCACCAAACACAAGCCGATCCTGGTGATGCAGCTGGTGCAATCCTACCCGTTTCTTTCTTACCCAAGCACTGAGGGTCAGCATAGTTCCTTCATCTTTATCCTTCCGTTACCTTGGCAAAAAAAAAGGTGCAGGATTACTAGCTTCATGATATGCGCCTTGACGCTCTGCTCTTCTTCATCTATCCTCATTGGCCAACATTGGAGAGCTGAGGCCCGAACCTGGCTTGTGTAACCAATGTGGGGGAAGATGCTACCAATAACAAGCATTCCCGTACGCGGCAAACTCTACAACATCTCCCATTTCCAGTCAGACATACCCTCCCGCCATCAATGAATTCAAGGAAAGGCACGGAATATCTCTTCAGTCCACAGGGACAAAGCATACCTCACATCCTTCGCACGGAGATGCGAAACATCGGTGTTTGAGACCTAGGGCGGCATTGGCAGGAGGGAGACACGGCCTCCGGATTCCTTCCTTCCAAAGAAAGGAAAAAAGAAGAAAGACAAAAAAAAAGAAGGGAACTGTGTATGAACAGAAGTTACTCGATCCGAACAGATATAGCAAAACGAGCCTTCGCTAGATTTCGGGTTGCGAAATGGCAATCATCAAAGGTCATACACAGCCATGTCAAACGCTGAGTTCGGACGAAGGAGGATGGGGTACGTACTGAGACTCGAGACTCGTAAATGAGCAAGTCTTCTTGTGGGTACGTACCCTATTGTCTACTTCCCTCCCACATGGCAGGTGGGTGAGCGGCAAGGCGGAGGAAGGTGGGCCTCCCGTCTCCCGTCATGGAGTTGAGCAGCCATCACTTTCGCTCACCCACACACCACCCATTTAACACCCATCCACCACCACCCATCCACCACCCCATCCATCGGATTAACGTGCTGGAGACTATACGGACGTATTCGTAATACGAGGCAGGTTGTTTTGTACGGACAGCATACCTTCCCTTTCCTTTGTCTTGTCGTTACTACCCAATCTACTTCATCTTCATCCCTATTTTTATCCTCCTTAAGCCGCCAACGTACATATCGTAGATTACCTTGGCGCCTTAGTAAGAGAATAAGATGAGCGAACTCCTGCTCATAACAATTGAACCAGCGCAGCGCAGACGGATTGAGATAATATGCGGAGTACCTAATCTGCACTGTAATTCGTGCATCTTCGTCCAGGCCTGAGGATACAG
Organism: Mariannaea sp. PMI_226; assembly: GCA_024336345.1. NCBI lineage: Eukaryota > Fungi > Ascomycota > Sordariomycetes > Hypocreales > Nectriaceae > Mariannaea > Mariannaea sp. PMI_226. The sequence goes on from JANFOG010000005.1 coordinate 1,838,513, forward strand.
CGCGCCCGGCGCAGTCAACAAGCAATGTCTGTGCCACTTCCAACCAATTGACCTTGCGCTTTGGGGGGAGGGGAAGCTCTCTAGCAAATCCACCCCAATTTGATCAAAGAGACAGAGAGGAGGGAAAAAAAAGGGAACCGGGCTCTGGGCTGCGGCCTCTGGACTCTGGGCTTTGGTACTAACCTGGTATCTCTCTCTCTCTCTCTCTGCCAGCAGTCTGCACAGATTGACAACCCGAGCCTTTTCCTGTCCCAACTTCGGAAATCCATCACTATCAATATGGTGGAGTCTCAGAGATCACAGATGACTATTCTTCAGCAGATCTATGTTTGTGAACCTTCATGACTCGTCGTCCAGATTAAAAAAAGACTCTTCTTGTTACTTGCATCGGCACCAATTTCTTCAGGGTTCTCTTTTGAGCCGCCCCCTCATCGGCGAACTTTGCGTTTGGTCTTTCTGTCTTCCCCCTGTTCCCAGCTCCTCTCAAAGATAGTTACTGGTTGGCGCAGCCCTACCTCTCTCTTGGGGCACAAGATCTCTGTGACTGTCGATCTCAGTCTCACTACACGCCCCCCTCCTCTTTCCCCCCCGATTAAAATCGGGCAGTGGATGTTTGCACCAGGAGACGAGTGGGATATGGCCCCCAGCAGTCCTCTGCATGCAAGATAGCCAAAATAAATACGGGCTAACTGGGCTTTTATATACAGGGAAGGGTATATCGCGAAAAGGGAAACTTAGTGTTCAGGTGCCGCTCAAGGTGGGCACGGGTCAGGAAGAGGCGCCATTGTTTATATTTTCTTTTTGCTTTCCTCTCCCCCCCACTGGGCTCGTTCTTAGTGAGAGATCCGGCCTTGAACTGACACACATCTGGTGAGCCGTCAGGAAACGCCATCCATCACCTCACCTACTCTAGCTTGGGGGCTTGTCTGACAGAGGTGGAGAGGTGGAGCTGCGCGAGCGAACGAACTACAACAATACTACAGCTGTTACATGTGCGCTAAGTACCTACATGACGGCAAGCCATACGAAAGTTGACGGATGGTCATTAAAAGAAACGGAATGTTTTTTTTCAAAATAGCACATCATTAAACTCGGAAACAAACACATACCTGAACCATGGTCAAGAAATGGCTTTTGGAAAAAGGAGCCAATGTACTGTTATACTGTTAAAGAACCCACAAATCATTTGTCGGCTTTCAAGTACACCCACTCACTACCTGCATATCGTATAAAGTAGGCAAGGCTAAATGACTGCTTGCACGGCCGCTCCGCGCAAGCCATAACGTGCATCAACGTTTGGTGTTACGGCGTGGCGGCCCTTTTTTGCTCACAGCCCAGCCCAGCTTCAGTTCATTCCCACCAGCCAGTAGGTTCGTAACCGCCGAGAAACCGTGCCCGTTAACCTACCTCCCCTCCCCCTTCTCCCCCCTCCCCCCCCTCTTCTAGTTAGGTCGATATCTCTCAATCACTTCGTGACCCAAGCCATAATCCCACTGCCGTGACTACGCCTTGTCCCAGCTTTGGTCCCCCCTCAGAACTGCGCCGCAAGGGGGCCAGTTTCCCAGGCTCCTGATTGGGCCGCTGGAAGTGTATCCGTGTTTGTACGTTCTTGTGGCCTCGGTGTAGATCTCATCGATCTGTGGATGAAGCCAGCGCCATGTAACATCTCATAGCGTTTGGATCAAGGAAAGGGTCCCCCTGGTACCCTGTCTTGTGAGCATCTAGCCTTGACCTTTAGTTCCCCAGAACCCCCACAATGCTGCAAGGCCTCGAAAGGAGAGAGAGGGGGGGGGAGGGGAGAAAAGATAACTACTGAGTGTCAGAAAGAGTCATCTGCAAGGGCTGAAGTGCAAGGCAATGGACAAATATGAAGCATGGACACATAGTAGGTACAATGCGAGGTCAATTTGGCTCGTAAAGCGGCTGTATTTAGCCTGTATCATTCTTACCTCATCGTGTCATTGGCTTCCCAACTAAGATTGGGGATAAGACGTAGACAATTTGTGATCGATATGTGAAACTATTTTTGTGGCAGCGTGAACAAACTTATTATTTTACACAAGACTATTGTCTCAAAAAAAGAAAAGAAAAAGAAAAAGAAAGGCCCGACGTAAGAGCAATTATCATCAAAGAGATATGTATAATCCATAATAAACGCCATAAATTTGCAGTTTTTCTTCTCCGCATTGCCTTTTCTCACACCTTTTTAGGTGCTGCGATCCCCATCTTCCTGAGTGATGAGCCTGTCTAGAGCGCAGTAATCTCGGCATCTCTTGTGCTCACATCTGATACAGCTTCCACTTATTTTGATGTTATTATACTCTCTACATTCACACTGGCAGCATCAATGTTAGCCAAATATCGAGGCCGAGGGGGGGGGGGGGGGGGGGTAATCAACTCACACATATCCAAATGTATGCTTCCTCTTGCCGCTGCTTCTTGTGCGACGACATGTCTGATGAACTCAACTTCCGCTTCAGACCAGAGGATTCCCTGGATGCTAAAGATGAATCCGTACTCGGAGTCAGTTGTCTGCTTGGAAACTTGCCACCAGATTCCGTCCCGTCCTTCTCCGGCTCTTCATCCTCTAGGTGCTTCCACGTGCAAATGTTTCTCTTGGGGCCAATTCGGCCACAAAAATGGTCATCAATATGGTCGCAGCGTTTTGTCCAGGCATTGACACCCTCCTCACCAATCTCGACGATCTTCTGGCAGAAGCCACACCAGAAGCGGGTATCGCAGTGGCGACCAACCCGGCATTTCTCGAGCTTACTGCCAACTTCCTTGTCGTCAGTGATGGCGTGCTCTTTGTTCAGATGATTTTTAAAGCTTTCCCTGCGCTGACAAACCTTGCCACAAGGCTCGGTCTGATTGGGTCTTCGCTCTTCGCATTTCCACGTCTCAAGCTGCCAGTGCTGGCTGCTCTCGTGCCTCTTCCAGTCATTCTTGCTGCCGAAGGACTTGGAGCAGTTTCGGAATGTGCACCCATAAGGCTTTTCATGACGCTTAAGGTGTTTCCTATTGAATAGGTTAACATGAAGACCTAGAGATGATATTTAGAGAAACAAACTTTAGTTCGCACTGGCGATGAAATGTCTTGCTGCACTCTGTACACGGGTGGGCGTTTCTATGAGCTGTTGACTCCTGACTTGAACTCGATTTCGCATCGTCACTGGCCGCCTCTAAGGCACGGTTGAGGATATTCTTTGGAATATGCTTGAGACATTCTATTACTTTATCGGCAGATCCCGAGTGCAGAAGCTTCAAAATATCACCAGACGGGAAGCTGGCTTTGGTGTGATCATCCTTCGTGTCGGAGCGATTTAACCTAGGTAGAGAGGCCTCTGAAACGTTAATATCAACAGAGGTTCCACTGTCATGGCCCATTGAGATGTCAAGAACATCCCGCACATTGCCCTGATTCTTGGTTGAGTAATGAAGGCGAGCGCTCGGAAGAGGAATTCGCTGGTTATTGAGAGCCTGGCGAGAATGTAGAGAGGGTTGGCTAACTTCATTCAATATGTCTGGTTGCATGAATCTCTGCTCAGGCGCTTGCGCCTGGTCCAGGGTTGGGTCCGCATTTTCAGCTGTAGTAGAATGTGAATCTTGCAGAAGAGAGTCCAGATCTTCACCGATATCTGGCATCACATTCAAGGAATCGGTGACCATCGTCTCTGTGTTACTGAAGGAAGATGGAGGATAAGCGTTGCCGACAGGCTTTTGGATATCTGTAGAGGAGCTGGTGATCATATATGATAACCCTCCAACGCCTTGCAGGTCCTCCCGCAAGGCGGGCTGGCTCCGACCGGAATCCTGTGTAGGTGGTTGAGTATCGTGATATATGTACTCCTCAAGGTCAGCGTCAGCAGCCAGATCTTTCCTGTGGATGCGACGAAGGTGAGAACGGAAATTGTCAGCTCTCGGCCAAATCTTGAGAGGCCCTCGAGTAGTACACTGTTCAAGACGGCAAACGTAGCGAGGGCCGGATACTGTGAGGTCTGAATGCACGCTTCGTTTGTGTCTGTCAAGGTCATTCTTGGTGCCGAATCCTTTCCTTCGGTTGCATCCTGGGACATCGCAATGGAAAGGTTTGTTATGCCTGAGCCCATGCTTGCTATATTGTGTTAGAAGTCGGGCTGCAGGTATGTTTTAAGGGTTAAGGAACTCACTTCAACTCTGACTTCGTTCGCAACCAGCTCTGGCAATGTTCACAGAAATGCTTGTGCTCTGCGCTCGCTGGAGTGGCTGAAGTTCTGGAAGCAGGTTGTGGTTGTCCCCAAGCAGAGGACTGAGAATTTGGAACGGGGCGTGGGCATAATTGAAGAGACTCCATGAGATTCGCGGTCTGGTGGGTCTCCGTGCTGGATTCGCCCTCATATACTGAGGTATTCTCAATGCTATAAGGTGCGCGTATGCTGCCATATCCAGAATCGTCGGGAGCCGTATCACATTCCGAGGGCAAGGTTCGATTCCTGAAGTTCTGGAAAGAAGCCCCATTGGAGTTGTAGTTGACCATACTTTGCATCTGTTGCCCAGTATGGGGATCAACGGAAGGGACGATGGAAGTTTTTGGAACCCAAGGATCTTCACTCATCCTCATCCCATAGAATCGCGACAATCCATATGGTGGCGGAACGGGAGAAGTTTGGCTTCCGCCATATGGGTGCTGATTTAGACCAAATGATTCGAGGCCCTGCCGGTGGATTTGGTTTGGATTAGAGGCGTCCATTCTTACAGCTTGGCGTGATGCTATCACGACCAATACCGATAGAGAGGAGGATTGGGAACAATTCGACTCGTCCTCTCAATCGTAGAGAGCAACGTGCTTCGGGATATCAGAGCAGATCCCAAACAGTCAAAGACTGCTCAGGACGGCATACACGATGGATAGGATGGGTAGACTGCAACTACTCTTGAAATTAGTCTGTGATCGCTCATGAGGTTAGATATGGCAACACACAGCAAAGTAGATTGGCAAAGAGGAAGAAGGCTTGCACAATCAATCCTCCACACAGTGTTGAGGGTCAAGTTGGGTATGTGTGAGGAGCTCTCAGAGTGGCGGAGTGGACGATGATGACGACAGTGACAGGTAATGTGCAGACAAGGATGAAACAGTTCCTAAAGAGATGGAAGGGGTTGGGTGGATGAATAATGAATATGAAGTCGATGGTAGTGCTAACGAGAAAGCCTACCGAAGGAGGAAGCAGATATTGGATGGACTATGGACTATGAGAAGATGGAAAAATGCAGGGAAGATGATTGTGCAAGAAAATGCAGGTGGAGGGGGTTGAAGGAGGAGGGGGCAAAGATTGCTGGAGCTCAAGCTTCCACGCAAACATGAGAAGGGGAGATAGAGAGATAGAGGGGGGGGATTCAGGTAACGAGAGAGCGGGAAAGACAGAGAGGAAGAGCAGAGCCTCCTTGTCTTGTTGGTGGTCACATAAAGGCAACTTACGAGCTCGAGGGGTCTCTCGACTGGGCGGGGAATTGAAATGGAGGGCAGACGGGTGGAGTTCTTCTCTGCCTTATTTTATGGCAATCGTTGCGGAGTGGTTCGCAAATCAGGGTGTGCAATGCTCGATTGGGTTGCACGCAGGCAAACCGAGACAGACCCAAACAATGAATTGAAACGAAGATAATGAGGATGGTATCGTGCCACGTTCGAGAGGCCCGTGTGATGGCAGTGCATCCAAATGAGCCAGGATGGAGAGGAGCAACAACAAAAAACCACCTATCTAGAGCGGTTGACAGACAGGGCAACAGAGAGAGGGAGACAGATGGAGAGGCAAAGAGAACGGGAGAAGAAAGTGAGAGGAGATGATTGAACCAGAATAGGGAGACGAAAACAACGACAATGGCGCCTACAGTTCGGTACCTAGGAACCTGTGGTAGGTAGAAGTGCGCCAAGATACATCTGTACTGCGCAAGAGGAGGGTGATTGGGCGGTCAACCCTCTATAGAAGACAAAAAGCCGGTAGTGGACAGTACTGCGTACAGGGGAATTCTTTTCTCTTTCACCACAGGATTAGGTAGGTACGGGGCGTCTGATGAGGTAGAGATTACAATGGACGGGGCAGGACAGGGCGGGATAGGAGAGGATGGGCGAGATGATGGTGGTTCGCACAGAAGCATGACATCGGCCTCGAGTACTTGTCACTTCGTACCTCCCAAAAGGAGTCGACATGTGCTGCGCCCGCCTCACTTTTGGGCCGTTGTTTGGTTGGGTTGGGCCACACCAGCCAATCAGCAGCGCAGATGGACGCTCATCATCGATCAAGGTGCTGGTGAAGGCGCAAGGCAACAGCCAGGCAGCCACGAGGCAGCCAAACAAGGCGTCCAGCCCAAAACAACTCACCTCACCACCAATTTGCGAACCACTTGTGTTGCCAGGATTTTCAGGACTTTATGCTTCATGCCTGGGCATACCTGCCACCAAGACGGGAGGTAGCTTTGTACTAGGCGTACTTGTTGAAAATTTTGCACTTTTGCGCCCTCTGCGCCCTCACTCACCACTCACCACTCATCACTCATCAGAGGTGGTACAAGATGCAAGCATCTTTGACAACTCCGCCATTCTCTCCCCCGAGAAATCGCACGTGGATTATTGTCACATCCTCGCAGTACGATATCCGTACCAGACAAAGATTGCTTTATTGCCACTGGTGCTCTGCCTCTACGCCACGACCCCTCGAAATTTCCGTACCATGTTGTCTGGTAAAGTAGTGCTGCATTGACAGCATTGATTTCGTCCTGCGCAAAAGACCATTATATTGACTTGACAAACCTATGCACTCAACTATGCCTTAAAAAAAAAAGGCCACACTCACTTCCTTGCTCTCCCAGCGGACAAATGTGAGAGAAAAAAAAAAAGAGTGTCAGTGACTTGGCGGAAGCAGGTCCACGTACTCAATCCACCTGAGCAGCTCAAGCCAAGCCACAAAGTCTCACATACAACACCAAACAAACGCCAGCATCCACTCACAGTACCAGACTTCTCACACCGCCAACGGACCTTGGAAGCTTTTAACTTTCTCCGCGCCCAATAATGCACAGCCTCTGGCCGGGGCAGAGACATACAGAACCACCATGGCGCTGCTCCATCCCGAGGTTGATAACAGACTGCTCATTATCTCTCCCCGATTCTTGTGACGGTACCGTTCAACATTCGATGCATGGTATCGATTAGTGATATGCATTTCTCAAATCAAATTGACCACTCACAACAACGTGACTATAAACCGTGCTGCAGTCACCGCCGTGCATCAAGGTTGCTTCAGAAAAGCTCAGTCTAGACATGGAGCACGAGTTGATCGTACGCTCCATTGCATGCAAATGGGATGGGTTTCCCCAATCATCTTTGGTCTTTTGTTTCCCCTTCTCTCTGAGAAGCAGCGTCTCTTCCCCGGTGTGCTCTTCACATTTACTCCCCATTAAATGAGAACAGCCACACCGCCACAACCAACCCTTCTTCTGCACGTTTCCGCTGCTAATCAGGTTGCATAGTTCATTTAGCCTGTCAACCTCCACTCAGGAGACCCTCCACGGCTCCATGTACCCAGTTTCTCAACCTACGGGCGGGCGGTGCCGGCAATTGTTGTTCACGATAGAGTATTCGTATTGGCTCAAACCAGGTAGCTGGGTTTACACCGTGCAGACGCCAAGTTCAGTCGCGACTTTCAAAGGAGCATCCTTCTCTCTCAGCTGTCGTGAATAGCTCTCACACAGTGTCGAACATGTCTGTTCATACTCCTGCCCTGAATCCGCCCTGACCACCAAGACTTGTGTTGTCAACCACTGACTGTCCTAACCTAAGCTCAGTTTGCCGCTGTTCTCATTGGCTCGGGAGCTCCCGTTCCTAGATCGTCACTAGGGGTTGACTGCCGACGATGGCTACCCTAACGGACTAGATTTCAGGGTCCTTTTCTCCAGTTGCTCATGCTAATAGTCCCTTGCTTACAGCGAACCAAGTTTGATCTGTTTCCGTGACAGCTGCACAAGAGAGCTATGTCCTCATCTCATCACACTCCAGCACAATCTAGATGCAAAGGTCTGTAGCCAAGCATCGAGAATCGGCTCTAAATCTGGGTCTCCTAGCCCATTTGCACATTCTCAGGGCGAAAGGTTCCGCAAAGAACGCACTGTGTAACCGGAAGACCTGAAGTTTGTCAAGTAACCCTGCGGTACGGCGCATCCCATCGGATATTTGCCTCTTGTACATGCAGAATTCTCCTTTCAGTCAAGTTTAGAGGGACTATCAGACGCATGGCAACCTCACAGGCGGGGTTTCGAGATCATTTATCGGGTTATGACCCTGTATGTCCTCGAGTACTTACATGCAGCCCCCGGAGTTGTTTCGATGATTGGTCTTCAAGGCAACAACTGTATACATTCTCATACACTTGAGAAGGTAGATACTCGCGAGAAGGTCTCTGATACCGCCTGAACAGTACTGCTTGCACCCTCGGAGAAAGCTAGCTTGGAGGGGAGGAGAGGGACCGAGCTGATCTATAAAAATGCCAGCCTGATCCGCGAAAGCTGGGTTGATTTCTTTTCTCCATCACTTCATTCTTGAAGCTTTCTCATATATACATGTTCCAAAAACTCTATATCATCCATATCCTTGAGGCCCATTCACAATCCCTGAGTTCAGTGAGTGATCGCACCAACACTTTTGCCATTGATCCTGATATATATTGACCAAGCTACATCCATTTCAGCAAATTTCTCAATTCAGCCTCCGCAGCAGCTAACTACGGCAACCGATACACTAACTCAAAATGTGTGATTTCGAAGAATTCCTTTTCCTTTGCAACCATTCCATAGTTCGCATCAAGTCATATTGCCACTTTGCTCGCAACGACCCCAACCACCAATGTTTCGGGGTCAAAGTTCTCCGCAATTCGTGGCGCCAATGCGTTCCTTGCGAGAACTGCCTGGATGATGCAGAGACCGTGACCGGAATGGAGTGTGGTGGTGATGACAACAACTCTGAGAAGGTCAACAACAGCAACAGCGGTTCCAAGTAAGCGAACCGAGACAAATACAATAGGCTCTCCCTTAACTGAGCAAGCTGAATGGTGACAAAACAATACAGAGAAGAATAATCACTGAATTTTGTCACATTTTCGGATCAATTTCAGGCCTGGATAAAGCTCTGTCTGACTTGTATTTAATTATCTATATATTGGCTTTTGGATTCGCTGAGGGGAGTTAAATTGCAAATCGTACTGGCAGAGAGGGAACAAACGTGGCCAAAAGTAATGGCGCCGAAATCATGGGAAATATTTTACTGGAAACCTTAAGGGTAGCGAAATATAATCCCCTTTTCACGCTCATCCCATGCTCCTGAAATGAATCGTGATGAAACAGGGCATTCTGGAGGTCACACAACTTCTCAGGTTTACGCAACATGTAGGGAGACCAGAAGAGGGGGCAAGGATCACCCACAAAGGCAAACAAAGACAGCAAATCTGGGAGGAGATGAGGCCCGGGGGCTTACAGGCGTCTAGAACGAGCGCCGCATCACACAATGGACAGAGTGGCGGGGTGATTGTGATGCCCTACTTCTCTTTTGATCGTTACGCGGGATCAATGCCCCCTTGAGCGTGCGGGGAGGTACAGCATCTCCGTGGCCGGGGCATTATGGAGCGTGTGTTTGCTGTTCCGTCCAAAGAGATTAGGGAGTCTAGACAATGAGTAAGGCGGTGTATGCGGAGTGAGAGTCGGTAGCTAGTACTTCTGCTGCCCGGTGAAGAGTTCTCCGCAGAGAAGCCGCGCGTTCGAGTGTCTGCCTCGAAGTTTCTCTACCGTGTAGGCGCCATGAGAGAGAGTTTGGAAGAATTGATCGATGACTAGCTGTTCCTATAGCTATCATGCAATATGACCATGAGGAGGGCATGCTGTAACCACTCAACAGACATGAACCTGGATGACTTATCACAGTGATCACAACGTGAGGAGCACAAAACGGCTTTCTGTTTGGAGGCGCCAATTACCCTGAACACAGCGTCACTGCAGCGGAGAATACAAAACGGCGAGTATTTAAGCCACCAAAGAGAAGAAAAAAAGGAAAAGAACAAGAAAAGCTTGGAATATCCAAGCATTAGGGCGGAGTAGAAAAAGTAGGGAGTAAAAAAGCAACGAAATAAATAGAGAAAAAGAGTCACAACAACGAAAGATGGAAAAGTTGCAGTAACAGAGTTACAAAAGCCTAGGACAGCGATGGGAACAACGGAATTGAACCAAAAAAAAAAAAGAATTGGGCGGTATCTAGCAAGAATACACAAAATGAATCATAACTTGTTGCTTTGCTTGGTAGGACGTAACTCGGCTAGTCAATCCATGTTTGTGGCGCCCTCGACGATGCCCACGACGTTGTACCGCTTAGAAAAGAAGGTGACCCAGTCGTTTAAAACACCCTTTTCCTTGTCTGACAGATCGTCCCAGTCTGGGCGAACATCCTCACTCTTAGTAGATGTCTTGCCTAGAGCTCTGGAGGCGTCCTTTCCTGCGAAGACTACAGCGAGGAGAGGGAAGGGAAACGTATTAGTGAATGTCCGACGACAGCTGTACTGCTGAGAGGGAGAAGTGAAAGGCTTCAAGGGGAATCAAAAACGAGGAAGAGGTGAATGAGAGACATACCGTTGTATGAACCACCAGGGAGATAGGCTTTGTTGCCAGTCACATCATAGACCTTGCCCTGTTGAAAATACAGTGGTTAGCTAAGGAAAGCTTCCAGGGCCGGCTAACGCAGGGCGCCAGAGACGCATACTTTGATGGCGACATAGCACTTCTCGCCTTCGGAGCCTAGTTGACGCAGTTACTGTTAGCATACAGGCCAGTCAGGGTGGGATATCACGGGGGAGAAGGGGGTTGGTTGGCTGCTTTATGACGGGCAGCGGGGTTGAAAGCGCAGACGCACCATTGGACCTGGCAAGCTCCTCCTGGGAGATGGGGTCGTCCTTGGGAGGGTTCAATTGAACGGGGACCTTGGGCTCGAACTTGCCAGACATGGCGGATGTGATGCTGCTGAAGGACTAGAGGAATTGGAGGAGGTGAATTGGGCGAGGGTGTTTGTCCAGAGATTAAATAGAGTAGGCTAATAAGTAGGGTAATAGACGAGGTTAAGGCATTAAGGGATGTTGTCAGTGCCCAGTGTTGCCATTATTCGCCTTCCCCGGACGGACCCCACCAAAAAGCCTCGGCGTCCAGTCCGTACGAATTGGCAGCTGCTTTTTCTCCGGCATGGTCCGTGCTTGCGCTTCGACTGTCCGTCCCGTCATAGAGCAAATCCATCATCAACCCATCCCATCCCGCCTGGTTCTTGTCGCGGGCATCTGTAGCTTTTGCAACTCAACACCCCAACGCGCGCCGCCACCCAGCCATGTCGGTGTCAGCAGTCGCCTCGCTGCGGCCCCTGCGAGGCCACTGTCTTCGGCATGCCTCCTCCGCGCTGCTGTCCGTTCACCTCCGATCCCGCTCCGCCTCACTTCACATCCGAGCCGTCGTGCCCCTCCATCCCCAACTCGACGCCTCGCAGCGACGCATGCAGAGCACCTCCAGCACCAGCAATGCGGACAAGGAACTCTCTGAGAGGCAGAACCAGCTGCCTAGGAAGCACCAACCCGTGCAGCAACCCATCACATTCCGCAAGTTTGCGACTCGTGCCCTGGGCGCCGGCCTGCGCAGTCTCGTCACGGCATTGAGCCCCTCGGGGATCAAAACTGCTTTCCGCCAGAGCCCCGGAGCGACAACTCTCGCATTGGCAGTGTAATATCCAGCCTACATACTTTCCCTACTTTCTTCCCAGAAAATCAATGCTAACTTCTTTCTTCACAGTCTCGTCGTGATTGCCATCGTTGCTGGCTACACAGTCAAACTTTACTTTACCTACTTCAATCACTCTCAGTTTACGAGATATCCCAAACCCATCGCGAACTCGCTCCGACGCGCTCTCTACTACACCAATATTCAACCCGATGCCGAATTGGCGCTCAAGTACTACAAGCGCGCTATGGAGCAGTGCGCTGACTTTGGTCTGGACCCTTTCTCGGATGAAGTGCTAGGCATTCGCATCCAGACTTCATACTGGCTTCAGAAGATTGAGAACTACAATGGCACCCTCCACGTCCTTGAATCTGTCTTGGGAGATTTGAGAAAATGGGTTGATGTAATGGAGCAGTCGGTTCGTGATGGAAAGATCGACAACGCCGGGAAACTTGTCACTCCAACCCCTCAAAAATCGGACGGCACTGTGGCAAAGGATGCTGCGTCAACCCCTGCTTCTTCTCCTTCCACCGACAAGACCGAAGACGAATTCATCCCCGAGAACCTCTGGCACAAACGTCGGCGCCTCCTCGCCAAGGCCGTCGGTGTTTCTGTCAAGCTTGGAGAGCTGTACTCGGACGAGCATGTCCTCGACCCAGACAACTCCCAGAAGCATTTGATTTGGGCCGTTGAGACGACATTGAAAGAGTTCCGTCGCCGCAAGACAGAGGGAGTCAAGGAAGGCGAGGGTGACTGGCTCTCTCCCGAAGAGACGGGTGCTACTCTAGAGTCCCTCGGCCGGGACTACGAGAGCAAGTCGCAGTTCCACCTCGCAATCCCGCTCTTCTTCCAAGCCCTCCGTCTCTGCGAGTCGCCTTGCCATCGCCCCGTCATCATGAACAATCTCGCAGCCACCTTCGCCCAGCACCCCATTTTCACCCCAACTCACGCCGACCAACCTTCCGACGCCCTCCGCGAGCTGCACGACCCGGCCACCCCGACCAGCCGCAAGGAGTGCCTGGAAGCCGCGCTCAACTGGTCCCAGAACGCCTACCAGCACGCCGTGGAGGTCAAGGGCGAGGACCGCACCCCCGAATGCGACGAAGCCTGCGCCGTCGCTCTGTGCAATTGGGCTGACGTTGCCGCCATGATGGGCAACGCCGAACTTGCGCGCAAGAAGTATAACCAGTGCATCGACATGAGCACTAAGCTGGAATTTCCTCAGGGCGTGGCGCAGGCACGCACAGGTCTGGCAAAGTTGGATGCTAAGACGGCCTAGGTACGCACTGGCTTTTTGGCCGGGTGTCCCGACTCCCATCCCTTCTCCCCCCCCTCCTCCGGAACCTGTATTTAAACAAGAATCTATTATGGGGCGGACTGTATGATAACGCTGCGTTTACGAGCACGTCTTGAGAGTCGCTCGATGTTACACATATATAGAATAACCCACCGGAGAGCCTTCTGGATATAAAGAAGTGACAAAGGAGCACCAATTCCCCCCTACTCTGCTCTCTTTAGTGAAGCGATGGGATCTGTTGCACGACAATATATGACTGCAATGGATGGAAGAATAATCATGGCATGAGCTAGGACTATATATCTTCTATCATATTTGAACCCGTGTGTTCACAAAAAAGAAACGCAAAACCAAACGGCTTGTAATGAGAAGTACTCTTCAGACTTTTCATTTTCTCATATCTAGGTGGAAACCCCCCCATCTCAAGTCATTGAAATGTCGAGTTTTGAAGGAGAGAATGTAATCGCCCATTCATGATGACTTTGCATATTTTCCCAGGATTTGAGCTCCATACTACTACAAATTGATTCACCCTAAGACTGTACGCCGTACGCCTTCACCATTCCATTCCCAATCTTAAAAAAAAAAACATTGCCTAGTTCATGAATTATGCCATCTTCTGCCTCTTTGCTTCTAAGCCACTGGCTGCTGCTACGCCAGTCGCAGCAGTGCCGCTTCCGTTCGCCGGTAGGTCGGCCAACGGTGGTCTCCCAGCTCCGGCATCTCCAGGTGGTGGACGCTTCATTGTGGGCGGCCGGTACGATCCCCTATTTGCGAGAGGGCTCCCCTGTCCTCCTGGAGCACCTATTCGGCGTGCCTGATCTAGTGATGGGTTGACTAGATTCCCTCGAGCACTTTGAGAGCTAGGAGGAAAGGATGGGCGTACTGGTGTGAAGCTGCTCGTATTACCGCCCGGCGCGGCGGAGGCTTGGCTGCTTGTGGGAGGGACATGCTGTCCACTCCTGGAGACGGGTTTGGAAGAAGTATGGTCAATACCGGGAGTTTTGCGGATGGAAGGGCTCTCTGCTTTAGGATTGAAAGCCTGTTGTGCTTGGGGCATTGCGATGCGAGCGTTAGTCGCACCTTGGATAGCTGATTCGGACAGCTGATTGACTGCTTTGGCGGAGAAGAAGCCCACATTCTCCGGTATGTTGCCAGCCGGAGGTCCAGGAGGCGGGGGGCGGGGGCCACTGGCCTGGTTTGGCGTTGTAGAACGAGGTACGGGCTGAGGTCGGTTCGTTGGAGGCTGCTGGCCAGGATTTGAAGGCCTAGGTCGGGCCTGAATTTGATTTGGGGTTTGTGGAGGCCGAGTTGCTGGGGCTCCTGCAGAAAACGATCTGGTAGGTGCATGGGGAGGTTGTGCCTGGGGGCGGGAGGCATTCAGAGTATTTTTGTCACTTGGGCCTTGCCCCATTGCGGACGTAGACAAAACTACTTCATCAGGGTGACCGTCCTCTGGGACACAGAAGTCGGCCTCGTCAAGTTCTACAAACATTCAGTCTCGAGCTCCTCAAATCCGTCCGAGGACATCATACCTCCTAGGAAGTCTTCAAACGAATCTGCGACAGTAGCGGCAGGCTCTGTTTTCACAACAGCTGTCGTCATTGTCGTTGTCGTCGCCAGCCCTGCACTTTTAGACTCCAACACTGGCTTCTCCATTTCTCGCTTGACAAAGTCAGAGTGACGATGAAGGTTGTCCTGGTCGAATTTCTTGACAGGTTCAGCCTTTAATTTCGTCACTTGCTTGACGTAGTCCTTGTCGTAAATACAATTACCCAAGACATTTCCGAAGTTTCGTAAAGCTCTCTTCATCGCGTCGGTGGTGCCCTCCTTCTTCGCCTTCTCGAATGCCATCGCCTTTCCTTTTGCGTTCTCGATCGACCCGTACCCGATATCCTCGTGGAATGTCCCATCCCGGAGTGTGATGCGGACAATCACGGACAAGCCGATACTGACACGTTGAGTCTGGGGATTTTCGTCGGCGAAATCGACTTGTATGTTCTGAATAGAGGAAGACCATCCATTGAAACCGAAGACTTCGTTTGCAAGCGTGATGCATTTCTCGGCAGTGAGATAATGGACTTTGGTGCCGCCTGGGCCGGCACGCGCTGAGATGTATTCGGGACCGAGCTGCTTATCGAGCCTCGACGCGATTGTGGCAATGTCTTTGGCAGTCCATTCGGAGACTCGTTGTTTAGCCTCCTCGAACGGGTTGGCCACAGTTGTGTGTTGATCGCCTGGGCTAATACAATATGATAGTTAGTCAGAGTGAAAGGGTATGCGTGACGAGCACGATGCAATAACGTACGCAGGCATGTTGGAGACAACCAAACAAGCGCCGTCTATGCTGTCATCTATATTCAGGCGTGAAGTTGACAGATGGCCATGAGATGAGATGTCAGGATGTTCTTTGAGCGGTAGAAAGTATCCTGTTAGGACCAGCAGGGGGTTTTACGTTGCGTGAAGACCGAACGCGTTCAGTTATGGGGAATCGCGTCTGTTGCCTAAGATGCGATGACAGGAGAACACGTGATTCGAAGACCTACCTTCCCTGGGCTAGGCAGGTAGTCTATTGTATGGAACTGCCGGGAGGTCCCGCGCAGCAAGGCCTAGAGTGGCGCCCCACTGATTTTTAGGACACAATCTCGCCGACGCAGGTGTGTAATTGCTCTGTTCTGGTCCAAGTACATACACCCATGGGAAATGCTACCTAAGCGCACCCACATAATGTTATGCCCCTTGTTTTCCTTCATTGCTGGCATTGACCGCTATACTTTGATAATCTGTGAGACACCTGACTTACCATAGTCTGCAGCAACTGAATACATAATCCTTCTGACGTTTGCCTGGGTACCTAATACGACGTATGCCCGATGACGCTTGCTGCTATGTGGGGCATGTCTCCGATGACCAACTAATTGAGATCAAGATGACGATTGAGTTGGCGTGTACGGAGGACGGAAGTAAGACGATGGTTGATGAGACATGGTCGTTTGATGTCCCCTGCATAACAAGTGATACGAGAGGCTATAGGCCACTGGGTGTTTGGACCGAGACTACCTCAGAGCTCCCAACAATTTTAAGATCCCACAACTCACGTCGAGCAGGGTATTACTATGTTCTCTACCCCTTCGTACATAGCTTGGATATAAAGCACCTCAAAAGTTGACTATTCAGTGTCATATTCTTCCCGCACTCAGGTTTCATGCATAACTCTTACCTGGATATATATCTACTTAGTTTGGTACTGTTTCTATCGGTGCTGTCTGAGCACGAGACATCCTTTCGTGCATCAGCTGAAGTTGAAGTAGTGAGTAGGCCACCCATCAGTGACCTTGATAAGCGCCTTACCCCTGGCCTCAAGGAATGGGCGACCACAGAAACTACCTTGATCAGGTGTGCATAGGTAATCGATAAATATAGAAGAATGCTCACTTCCCTTGTGGTGGACTCAATTTTCGCGCCCTTTGGTTTCCAAAGGGACCCATATTCGCTGGAGTGGAAAGGCTTGGAGACGAAGAGCCAGAGATCACATTGGACGAGCATATTAGAAGAGCAAATAAGCAATTAGTATGTCACTCAAATCATAACATAGTTGCGATTAGCTCCAAATGGAAAGAAACCAAATGAAGTTGGGGCAGAAAAAAATAAGTACCCTTTCTACATACATATATCGTGTAATCTGTCCACAGCCCCTGGGACGAAAAGCAAAAAGAAAAACGCAGATACAGTACTAATCTTTCCTCTCCACAAAGCGTGGAAAAAGGGATACCAGTGAACGCAGACAAACGCCGTTCAACCCACCGTGACGTAAAATGAGGTGCCGAAAAGTCTATGCCAGCCTTTGTTGCCAAATGAAAGTCGTTGTACCGATTGTTGTCGTGATATGTGCAGTTGATAACTCGTCCCAAGCGCCGTTGTTATGCAATTGTATTTCTCTTGTGAGGAAAGTTTCGTCTACCATGGTCCAACTCGAACGGGAGCGCCGTATGCGCCAGACACCAGCTGATTCAAGATGGAGTTGGAATCAGCCGGGTTAGAAGAACCGTTTCCATTTGATCCCATCCAGCCGACATTGTTGGCCATTGCACTTATCGCACCAGCTAAGCGTCCACCCGACTGTTCGTTGTGTCTAGAGAGTGTCTGGTCCCATCCTCCACTATGCAGATTGATACCCCCACCTCGCTTGGCGGCTTCGTTGATAACCAAGGCCCATGCTTTAGAAATCTCCTCGTACGCATTTTCTTTGTGGTGACGGTAGGCCTGGGGCTCCCAGTCAGGGAGTTTGTGAATAAGGCTGGTGGCACCATCAAGGAATTGAAGGGATTTGTTGGCCTGAGTCTCGATAGGGGGAAGGAACTGAGGCGTGAAATCGGAGAGAGCATTGATCAAGGCAACTAGGGTATCCTTTACTCGGTAATAGGTATATTCGGCACTCGACTGGCCATAGGGAGCGGCATCCTCAAGCTTGGTCATATAACCTTCCAAAAGTCCCAGGGCGGAAGAAACGGTGGGACGGGGAGCACCGGAAATAACTTCGTTACCAATATCGGGATGTCGCTCGCAAATGCGCTCTAGAACGGTTCGGAGTTGTTCAGTGTCAAGGGTTTCAAGGAGTCGAGGGAGTGAGAGAGGTCGGCCTATGAGATCGTTGGCTCGAACTTTCTTGGACGGTCGAGCGAGGGATCGTGATGATATGGCTGGGGAACTCTGGGGTGACATGGTCTCGTCACCATCCTCATCGGCCTTTCGTTTACGGTTTGCCATGCTGTGGTGGAAGGGCGATACTAATGAGGTTGTGTTAGCAGAAAGCGGTGACGTGAGAGTAGGCTTGAGCCAAATGGAGATAGGGTGGAAGTTAAATGAGAATCTCAAGGGAACTCACAGGATCGCTGAGGAGAGAGACGAGGATTTTCGTGTTGATGAGGGAAAACAGGGGGTTGTGGTGAAAGCAAAACGTTCATGGTGAAAAGACGGATTCGAGAGTTGCTGGGTGGCAACGGGCACGCTGTTGAATGAGGGGATAGCGGTCCCAGCAAGATCGAGGGACGTCAAGGGGAACCCCAGGCAAGGGAAAATAAAATGATGATGATGATGCTGTAGCCTGGAGTTCAAGTGCAAGGGTCGCCGTCGAGATCCGAGAAGTGGGAGGGGGTGTGTTCGTCGGCAGAGCGAAGATAGGTTGCGTTGTGAGACGTCGGAAAGATGCAAAAGTTGAGTGTGTGGAGGAGAAGGAGGTCGGGGGAACAACGAGGGAAGTGGGGCGGGAGGTTCACAATTGAAGGCGGTCAACAGTGGTGGCGGCACAAGGGCCCAGGCGAAACAAGCAGCCTGTTGAGCCTAGGGCAGAAAAAAAAGATTGCGTTGTTATGGGTAGCGCACCTAAGCAGGTAGGATGTCCCCTAGTCGTGGTAGGGCCGCAGCACCGGCGCCAAACGGGAGCCACGCAGTTAGTTGTGGGGATGGGGGACAGGATGAGGGAGCGAGGGAGCGAGGGAGAGAGGACAAGAGAGGAGGACAGGACTTGTGGTTTGGGTATTGGTTGTTGTCGGGTACAGCCCAGCAGTTATATGGATTTCTGTCTACCTGTGCTTGGCCTCTGGCTACGAGTGAGATGACGACTCGGGAGTGAACCAAAAGGTGGGAAAAGCGGGCTGAAAGCCAGAATGAGACAGAGTTGCTACGCATCCTACGCATACTATGTACATTGGCAGGCAACTAATAGCTTTGGAGGCAAACCCAACGAGAAAGCGGAGCCGTTGCCGGCCATGTGTTGTGCTGTGTTGGTCATTGATGGCCCAAGCTGATTGGACGGCAGGCCTGTGCTTGCTTGGCTTGGTTGTTGCTGGCCACCTGGACCACACCTTGACCTTGTTGCTTCAGTGCAACATTACCAATTACCTCCGGCGCTGCCTACCTAGGTGCCCTACCTAACTTAGGTACCTAGTACCAGACAAGTCCCTTTCTGCAAACCACGCGTGATGTCCTGGACCTCAAGTATCTGTTTAGTTATGTAGTGGAGTTCATACCTGCATGGTGGAGGCGATTTGGTTGTGTTTGCCGCTGCAGTGGGCGAGTAAAAAGCCACCTACAGTGGGCAACACTTCACTCAGCAGTTGTCACGGGCGGTGGCATTTCAGCTTCAGTATGACCGTTTTTTTTGCCTTTCTTTTTATCCCCCCCCCCCCCTCCGGTCTCGAAGTTCGACGTGAAACAATGCGACTGCCCCCATCACATTCCTGTCAACGGATACGTTTTACATATTCTGACGACAATACAAGTATACCTTATAGCAGCGGTTGGCATCTGCACATAGCCTCAAGAGTCCACTGAATCCTCCGAAATCCCGTATGCTTGAGAACTCGTAAATACTTGGTGAAAGATAACCATCAACTGACGCTCTGTGAATTCTCCCAGCCAATGCAAATGCAAGGGGTAGACATCTGGAGTAAGGATCAAGTTTACCTCAGTTTCAGCATGTCCTTGTCCGGAGAAAGGGTCAATTGAACCGAGTCAATTGTGCGCTGTACGAATACACAAATTCGCCTTTTTTGGTTTGCTCGTTTCTGCGCTGCCCGTCTTGTCTCGGTCAATCCGGCGGCCGGCCACGGGTGCGGGAGCGGCGCACAGATTCCTACGAAAGAACCCCGCGTCCGGGCCGGCTTCGCATATTCAGCCAATTACCACGGGCATATCAAACAGACTAATAATTCAGCATGATATCTACCAAGTCCCAAGCCTAGTAATAGACAGGAAGCGATAGGAATGCATGCCCAGTGGAGATCCAAGAATGCACTGTTTTTCGTCTTGGCTAATTGTCTTTTCCTCTCGTGCCACGATCACGGTGGCGCAACATGCGATGCCATTCCATAAAACGAAGCTACCACCAAGTTTCGATCACTTGAGCTAAGTCAAGACACCACCCATCCATCCATCATCTGGTCATTCGTTCCTTTGAAAGAGACTAGCAGCCCACCCCTCCACTGCTGTAGTTACGTGCCAGGCTTAACCTGCGACTGCCCTGTTCATTGGCCCCCCCCCTTCTAGTGCAGGGTCCAAACAGGACGTAACTGACTCTGTGGAGTTGTCCATGCAGTGAAACGCTGTGGTCGAGACCATCACACCTTGGCATCGTGGCACTTTTGCAGCTTTCTGCTGTGATTATTTGTGGTGGGGAACCATTCCCATACCGCACCAGCCAGTGATCTGTCTTACCACATCCCACCTTCACATAGCATCTGCATGTTCCTGGCAAATAGCAAAGCTCGCGGGGGATCATGTCGGAGGAAGACTGCACCAATGCTTAGCGAAAAAAAAAGAGGAAAAAGAAAATAAAAGACAAGAAAATGGAGCGACTGAAATGAAAGAAAAAAAGACAATCTTTCAATTTTCTTCAAGTGAGACAGACGAACCGCGAGTCGTTGCCGGAATAGCCCATTGATGTCGAGGCGTCAGTCTTTTTCGCTGGGGGGAACCTTTTGGGCTCCAATCCAAGGAGAGCGACATGATCCTTCGGGGCTACCGCATGAACACACAATTCTCAATCTAGTTTGGCCGTCTTGCTTATTTTGTTGGTCTTTTTCTTGGAGCGATTTATTTCACCCCAACCTCGTTTCGTCAAGGTGAGCTATCGCAAGAAAAAGGACTGTCCAGACCGGAGGCTCAAGCTTCATGTTACGTCTTCCCAAGGTGTCTTGGGCTCCCTACCTGTTGGAGAGGTACTGTACCTTGGATCCTCAAGGAATAGCATTGGTCAAACTGTGGCAATTGATAGAGCAGCAAGGAACAAGGCATTCAAAATTTTTATGCCTCATAGAAACAGTAAACTGCAGATCGCAGCTCGCGCATCCATGTCATATACATAGCACACAGCACTCTTTTGATTTTATCCGAAATTCATGCAAATGACTAGTACAAGCCCTGGTTCCGGGAAGCTGGTCTCATCTGATCGGAGCCAGCCAACCGTCTCGTTGAAGCCCCGCGATCCCCATTGACCCAAGAATCCAGGGTCCACAGCTCGGGACCGCCCCACATTAAACTGATTATCTCTTATCGATTGTTAGATTTCTTATCGCTTATCAGCCAACTAACCTTGGAAAAATTTCTGGCTGGGAACCGGAGAGAAAGAATTCTGTATGGGGACGCGATATCTTACATCTACAACCCAACCCGCCCCCCAAAATAAAAGATGGCAACCAAAGAGAAGAAAGAAAAAAAGTCAAAGAAGGCTTCCAAGCCAGAGGTGACACCAGAAGACAATGAACAGGTTATGGAAAACACCGAAGTTCCCGAGGAGACTGAAGAGTCGAACGAAGCCACCACCGAGCCAACGTCTTCCGGAAAACGCAAGGCTGATCTCGATGAGATTGAAGTCGATGTCAATCTCCCCGAGCCCCCTTCGAAACGTGCACGCCGTGCTTTGAAGAAGGGCAAGGCACTCCCTTCCAAGCAGGACAGCGACGACGAGAATCGATCCGGAGAGCAGAAGGACAAGAAGGACAATGGCCGTTCAGAGCATGGCGTCTGGATCGGCAACTTACCCTTCTATGTAACACCTCAGGAGCTGCGCAAGTGGCTAGTGGATAACTCTGGCGAGGTCATCTCTGACGAGATGATCACCCGAGTCAAGCTTCCAAAGAACAAGGACTCGGGACGGGATAAAGGTGCCAAACCCACCAACAAGGGTTTCGCATACGTCGACTTCACAGATATCGGTCCTAAGGTAGCCGCCATCGCCCTTTCTGAGACTGAACTCACTGGCCGAAAACTTCTTATCAAGGACGCCAAGTCCTTCGAAGGCCGCCCGAAAAAAGAACCTGAACCAGTGGAAGCTGGTGCCGAGCACAAGGACCGCAAGGAGCAGGTTGACCCCAATGCCAGCCGCAAAATCTTTGTTGGCAACATGAGTTTCAAGACGACCGAGGAAGATCTACATAGGCAGTTCGAGAAATGCGGCGAAATTGAATGGATCAAGGTCGCCACGTTTGAGGATACGGGCAAGTGCAAGGGTTACGGCTGGGTCAAGTTCAAGGATCCCGAGGCCGCAGCTTGGGCTGTCAAGGGCTTCGTGAAGATCAAGGAAGAGGTGGAAACGGAACAAGACTTTAAAGAGGATGACGATAATGATGACGAGAAAGAAGAGTCACGCCAGAAGCAGTTCAAGACACGCAAGTGGTGGGTTAACCGTCTGCTCGGACGTGAGCTCAAGCTCGAGCTGGCCGAGGATGACCAAGTGCGGTACAAGAAGCGATTCGGCAAGGACAGGAAGGTGGCCGACGAGAACCAGAACCCCCGAAACCGGCCGCCGCCACGAAAGTTCAACGAGAGAAGCACTGGCGGGGAGGCATCGGGAGGAGATGCGGCAAAGCCTCTGAAGACAGCTGCTGATATTTCAGTGGCACGACTGACTGGCGCCGTCGTTGAGCATACAGGTACTAAGATGACGTTTGATTAGGCAGTAGGTATAATGGACAGGCGAGAAAAAGAATTCACGTTTGATGATACCCAAAAAGAAAAACAGATGCCACAGCTATCGATAATTCCCCTGGCCCAATGCGAATAGCTGCGTATTAGCTTGAGATTGCCTCCTTCATCACCATTAGTCACCATTTCCCCCATTCGGTTGACCGGATGGGAGCGGGCCATCCGCCTCCCCGCATCTCAAGGGAATCAGGATACATAGGTTCCCCTCATCTTGTGAAACGACTTTTCTATCGCTTCTTTTCGCTGTTTCCATATGATTTAAAACTCAGCCAATCAATATAAGCAGTCTCTGATTCAACATGTATCAGTCTACCATCTCCTTTACTATAGATACCACCTGCCCCTGGTTAGTCTTCCCTTATTCCTACTATCCCACGGGCGTGATATGTATAGTCCATATGAGGGCAGTATACTCTTGTACATGAGCTATTCCGCTTCCTATTTGTTGAAGACACTCATCAATCCCGTGGTCATAGGACGTATCTAGCTAAGCAAAGGCAATACACCAGCTTTCCCTTACCTCTCCCTCCCTCGTCCTAGTTACCCCGAGCCTGCCCAATGCTAACTTCCCTTGGATTGGCACGTAGACTTGGTAAAGCGCTCGCTGAAGTTGACTCTTCCTCGGTTGAGTTTGCCGTACGCTTTGTCCCTTTCCAAGAATCGCCAGATTTCCCGGCCACAGTTGATGACCGCTTTGAGAGGGCATTAGAGCACCAGCATGGAAACAATCGTGAAGCCCAGCGGCTTTTCCAGACTTACATGGCATCCCTTGCAGAGCCTCTGGGCGTTCCGATGAACTTCGTCGGTCCCACAGGGAACACCTTCAACGCCCACCGTATCATTCAGACCGTTCAGCAGCGACGGGGGTCAGATGAAGCCAACCGCCTGGTTGACGCGCTGTTCCGTCTCTATTTCGGCGAAGGGAAGCACCCGGCGGCTGACGGGTCGCTTGTTGAGGCGTGTGTCGAGGCTGGCATTCCTGAAGAGGAGGCTAGGAAGCTGGTGAGTGACGGCGATGAGGGAGCTGCGGAAGTCAAGGAGGAGATTCGAAGGGTGAGCATGGACACTGATGCAGTTCCCGTGATTCAGATGGAGGGGAAGAGGCGGGATTTGACGTTGACGGGACTGAAGGAAGTTGCCGCGTATGTTAAAGCTTTAGAGACGATCATCAAGGAAAGTAAATAAGTGCATTTACTACACATATGAGAGTATACCGATAAGAATGCCTATTGCAGAAAGACGGAAACTAGAGGGTAATAAGACAAGATGTGGCAAGAAAAAATTCCAAAGCAAGACCTGGTCTCTTTACATTGCTAGCTTTGAATACTAGTTCATAGGCTATTTAGGAAGGTCTGTACTGAAATTGCATCTCCGACATCAATATAATCCAACTGGTAACTGCTCGTCAACGGCGCTCTCTGAAATTACAAGGCGAGGATACTCACCAGGATAACATTTGGTTTTTTCCCCCATTGTCCGGTACAAAGATATACCTGATTTTGAATGGATTCCTTGGAGTTTGTGCTGTGTGCCGCCAAGGCGTCCGGGACAGCAATGTCGAATATCTCAACGTTCAACATATGGTTCATGATACCCATGAGCTTGCTCGGGTCGCCGCCGCTGGGCCGATCTACCGCGCAAGTGGGGAAACTTGAGTCGGTTTCTCCATAAGGAGTCTCCCAGAAGTAGTCAAACTCTCGGATGATGTAGTCAACCTTGGTTTGATCAGAGTGGTAATCTAGTTCATGTGAGCTAGAAAAGAGATGTTTGAATGTAAGCAAGACCTACCCATAAAGACAATCAAACGGGTTTTGTTGTCCAGGAGCTCTTGGAGAGTAGGCCATTGGTCAAGAGCCAGCGTCCCGTTTGGATGAAAAACGTATTGCTTCAAGCCTGTGCTGTCAAAGGCCTGATCAAACTTGGTGACTGGAATGGCATCAATATTGGTCAGTAGAAGAGTGACGACCTCGTTTGGGTTTTTGTTCATCCAATCGGCAACTTCTTGCAGATATTTCGTCAAGGGTCCCTCGTCTAATTCCCAGCAAGAAGTGTGACACATCTCGATTGTGCCAAGTTTGTCCTGCGTTTGGGCTTGCAAGAAGCGCACACCCATATCCAGCTGTTCAGTAACAGATTTGTGTTGGTTCTGTGTTGGCAACTCGCCGGTGAAGGCGCTGTTGTGCGTACCAACAAAGGTGATGTTAGAGTATTTACGGCTGCATAGCTCGTCATGACCATTGCATGCAGCGAGTGCTACATTGATGAGCGGAATCATGTATAAAAAACGCATGGTAAGTCAATGCTAAAAGAAACAAATAACAGTACTGGGGGGATAAAAATAAAGGAAACGATGGAATGTAAACTTGAGCCGTCAGGAAGGATGGATTAGAAGAGGCACATCGACGAAATCAAAAGACTGAGACATATCTATAAGTACTGCATATCTTGTCCACAAGGAATGGGGTTAAATGCTCCGTCAACTAAGGCATAATAGATCGCATGGTAGTTAACGGTATGTTACAGTGAAGGAGAAGGATTGACATTGTCATACGGGTTTGTCACGGTAGCGCCGAGGTTGTGAAGGAGCGTGGTGTGGGCGTGATTAACTTGAGGCAACCCCTTGACCAACCAAAGCTGGTTGATGGACTTTTTCCGTACAGATGTATGAAATTGGGAGTAGGTGTGTCACATCACACAAACTTGAAAGAGAACCAAAGCCGAAAAAGGGGGGTGTGGTGCCTTTGAAGAACGAGTAGCAACTGAAGGAGTTTTTGAAATGGATTCCTTGCGACCAAATATCCTTTATAGACAGTGAGTGAGATATGATGCAGACTGGTATTTGTTACTTGGCCATGGAGCGTGTGTGGAGCAATTATCCTGCAACTGAAGATATTTCGAGGAAGCTTTCATCAGGTAATAGTAATTCATGCAACTAGGTATCTAATACCTAGGTCTCTTACCTACCTTACCTTGTCTAACTGGAGTATTTTACAATACCTGCCAATCTGTACCTTACCCCCATGGATGAATCTGTTTACTGCTTGCATTGGCCGTGAATGAGCCGTGAGTGAGCTGTGCTGTGAGTGAGGCACAGATTACAGATTGCAGTACCTATAATTGCTTAATTGCTATAGTAGAGTTCCAGCGGTTATCGGCCGTTGTTAGTGTTGGCGGTTGACAGCCAATCAACCAAAGGCGTTGCACGGGTAGACGTACTAGAGTGCCTCTGCGCTATAGTAGCGTCACTGAAAGCCACCTCCTCACTGACTGATGGATGGATGATGGATCTGGCCTTGACTCAGGCACAGCAGCCAAAAAGAGTCCAAAACAAGTAATTGCCCGTAGGCAGTGTCTAATCGTAATCTGTCCTTGATCGGAGACCCACCCACGTTCTGACGCAGGTGGCCCCAAAAGTTTTGTGTGCTTTCAACGCGCTGTGTTGGCGGTGCTGCTAGTAAATCCCACTTCTGGCATTTACAAAACATTTGGCCACCTCACCAACACTTTCGCATCGCAACTTGTGATGCCCTCACGCCCACCATGTCTGGATATCTTTCCATGATGGGCTGGGCCTTTCTGCCCAGTGTAAGTGTTCTTTTGCTACCTCCCTTCCATCCATCCATCCACCCTGTCACTATTCAATACGTTTCCTACATGGAGCCCGTTATTCAACGTCATGCCTACCGAACATGACTCCTCCTACCTACCTCCCAACCTATGGAGAAGTCTTACGACTAACAAAAACTCATAGCTGGCTTCTTCTTGGATTCAAACCATCTATTACGGCCTAGCAATCCGTGCTGGCGACCCGAAACCTGCTCCTGGCTCGGCCCGCTTCAACTCCCACCGACGCATCATCCAAATCATCGTCATAGCCGCATACCTCGCCTACACCATCTTCGAGGCGGACTACGACCAGCGCAACCAACCTTCATACTATGAGGACTTGGGCATCAGCTTCAGCGCCCAAGAACGAGAGATCAAGTCTCGCTTCCGCCGGCTCGCCGCCATGCATCACCCAGACAAAGCTGGCGCCAACGCCCCAGACTCGGCCATATTCTTCATGCATCTGAAGCAGGCCAGCGACACGTTGCAGGACGTTGCGAAGCGCTTTGCCTACGAGCGCTTTGGGCCTGACATCATCCGCTGGCAGAAGTGCGCTACCTTCAAGGACTTTGTAAGCTACGGCGTCCTGTCCGGCATCCTCCCTCACTATGCTGTCGCGGCCGCCACCGTCTATATCTTTGGCCTCTTTGGCTACATGGATTTTGGAAAATACTACAGGTGGCTTGTCCTCATTACCCTCTGCGTATTTGAGCTTCACGTCGTCACGCGCCTCGACTTTCCACCGTGGGTAAATGTCGTGAATGCTTTCCTCACCCGTTTCACCTCTCATCCGCCTTTCCTACCCTTCCAAATAATCTCACTTGCTCGAAAACTCTCAATCACCATCTACATTGGCCTCTCTCAGATTGGTCCGCTTTTGGACGTCCACTTCAACGGCGACCAGAAGGCTGCCACTCAGAACGAGGAGAAGGCCCTCAAGGAAAACCTTGCTCGCCTCGAAGCCACCATCACCCACCTGGACGCTGACGCCGCCAGGTTGCTGGATATGGAGCTTGCAGCGTACAAGGGAGACGCAGAGGCGACAAAGAACCTGCAGGGGAAGATGAGGGAGTGGCTGGTGCAGAATACCATCCGAGCGGATCCCATGGTTAGGGATGCACTTGGAAACTCACTAAAGCGAAGAAGATTGGGTGCTCCTGCCGGAGCGAAGGGGACTCAGTAAAAGGAACACGAGATTAAACGGACGAAATTAATATACCCCATCTCTATAGACGAACAGATTACTCAAAATGTATGAATAGAAAATATCAAGCTGAAAAATATACTACGGCATATCATGGATCGTCTTATGACCTCGTTTTATGTAAAGAAGAGACTCCTACCGGATCTCTCAATGCAAATAATATATGTCTTGTCTATAACGTTGAACAACGTTGTAAGCCTTGCAAGGCTAGCCAGTTCTAGTTTACCGTTGTAAATGGTCACGTTTAACTTCCCAAATGGCTGGGTTTCCTTCTATAATCTCTGTGCGCCTCTAGTTTCAATGGGAATCATGCACATGCCGATAAACGCCGACAGGATCAATGCCGCCGATATAAAGATGGGCGTGGTGGCTCCATCGCCGGGGACTGTCGCCGCGAGGACGGGTGCCATCAGACCCGTGACGCGGTTGAGAAAGCTGGCCACGCCAGTACCAGCGCCGCGGACTGGGGCAGGGAAGATTTCTGGCGTAAATGCGTACAACACACCATACATGATGTTTTGGGCGAATGCTTCTACGCAGGAGAAGAAGAGCTGAGTATTAGGTGTGGTGCCGTAGACGACGAAGAGGAAAAGGAAGATGGCGGACAGTAGAGTTGAGCTCGCAAGCGTGCCGCGGCGACCGAGGAAGGGGGAAGGGTGGTCGACTGAATAAGCCGCCAGGAGACTTCCAGGAACACCGAGCAGAGAGGTTATGGCATAGTTGCGATAAGTCTCGGCGGAGATGGCATCCGTCTCCGACTGGGGCCCCTTTCCTTCAGCGTCGGCGTGCGCACGCGAAAAGTACTGGGGGAGGAAGGCATTGAACAGCGGGTAGCCCATGCCGATGGCAGCCCAACAGAACCAGATGAGCAAGGTGGCCGTCCCAAGGGTTCTAGTTTTGAAGAGCGGTCGAAGGCGTTCCCCAGAAAATCCCTTCAACTTCTCCTTGATCACATTCGAAGTGGATGCTGGGACGACCTGCCGCGAAACATGGGACGTCTCGGGTTCGTCCTCGTTCCAGGCAACTTGGTCAAGAATCTCCGACGTCAGCCACGTCTTGGTGTTATTGCGATAGGCGAGGCCATGGACCACAGCGACGGCCTCGTTTTGGCGGCCGTGGTTGAGGAGGAACTTGGGCGATTCGAACAGATGAAAGATGAAGAAGCGTACGATGAACATGGCGAACGTAATAATGCCCATAGTAAGCACAAAATATCGCCAGCCCTGCTCCACGGGCCAGTTGGCGATGAAGAACCAGGCAATGAGCGATGCTGCAAGCTGTCCGACAGGCCACCACACAGACAAGAGAGTCAACAAGGAGCTGGAAGCATCGGGTAGGAACTCTAGAAACAATGCGCCGTCAACGGGCAAGTTACCTCCGACACCAAAGCCAAGGGCGCCGAAGAAGAAGCACACAGAGCCCCAACTCTGAGCGTAGGCGGCTAAAATGCCGAAGACACTAGTAATGACGAGTGTCAGGTTGAAGGCAATACGGCGGCCAAGAAAGTCAGAACCGATGCCCCAGAAGAAGCTACCAGCGGAGAGGCCCACGAAGAGGGCACTCGTCGTGTATCGGACAGTCTTCTCCGCGATGCCAAATTCTGCGGAGAGAGATGGGAGGGTTAGAGATATACCCTACAAGAAATAGTCAGCTTTCAGTCTACCCAAAATCTTCGTATGAGGTTCGATAATGCTCACTTGCATCCACAAACTGTCTCCTTGTTAGCAACTGTGCAAGCCTTGTCAGAAATCAGAAAAGATAGTAGCACTTACTTATCAGCAAACCATCCAAAGCCGCAAAGGATGAAGAGTTGCCAGTTGTAGCGTCCCATGCCGATATCGCCAATAGCCTTGTTGATGAGTTTTGACTTGACTATTGATCGGTTAGTTTTGATGTCTCCATTCAGCCCCTTCATGTTTTTCAACTTACTCTCATAAGCTGTCCATTTCCCTTGGCCCCCTTGTCTTGTTTCCTTGCGAAGCCCTTCGATGCTGTACTCGTTGAGATTATTTTGCAGCATCCCCTCCATCTCATGATCGCCGTCCTTTACGTCGTCTCCTTCGTCATCTCCATCTGATGGCTGATTTTGTCCTGCTTTTCCCGACTTGGCAGCTTGGCTGTAAAGATGAGCCTCTTCGAGAGGGACAAGGACACCAAGGTAGTTGTTGACAGACTCTACATGGCCGGAGCCTAACCTCCATGAGATCCGCATTGCTGCAATTTATGATGGTGATGATGATCCCTATTCCGCCACTGCTCCGGGGAGTTTGCGAGGTTCTGCGCGGGAGGTTACGAGAGTATATGACAGAACCAAGCTACTAAAACTTCTTGACGTTTCTTAAAATAGGAAAGAGAGCTGGAAAGATGATATTTGAAACAGAATCGTAGAGACTCGTGAGGATGCGCCTGCGTCAGCCTTGAGATGCTCTGCCTGTCCCACGGTATCAAGGTCTAACAAGTAGGAGGAGAATCCCGGAAGAAAATGAATAGAAATTAAACGATGTATGTAAATAAACCCATTGGTAGCCGTTGGCAAGAGGTACAAATGAGCGTTGAGAATTGACTGATGATTGTTGGTTTTGTGACGAGACGAGACACGCCTTGCGTAGAGGACAAGTGACCCAACCAAGGATGCGGTAAACGAGAGAAGTTCCAGTTGTTGATGGGAGCCCCCCCACCCCCATATCTTTTTCATAATAATAAGGCACTTTACCTACTGTAGCGTGCTAGTGTGTCACAAGGGGCCGGAGATGGGGGAGAGAGGGGAAGAAGGTAGGGAGAAGGGCTGCTGACCACACTAGCATCTTGGCTGGATGTTGGGATTTATCACAGTACGTAATGACTGCCTTGGCCGTACTTACAGAAGCTGCATCTTATTTTATTTTATTTTCTTTCATGGTTTGTCTATTGTTAGGATTCTACGATGTCGGGGTTCATTATGGACACATATTTACCTTAGGTACCTGCGCGTAGGGGAGAAAAGCAGACACCAAAATGGGTTCGTAAGCAGTCTTTGAGGTACGCACGTACGCTGTAAGCTCCTCTCAAGAGCGTAATCACCGAAGATGAAGTGCACAACCTTCGTTCACATCACCGTTCCCCCCCCGTAGAGATGCTGCAAACGAACAGTTCATACATGAAGAGTCTTCAAAGGCTACTAAATGGATGCCTACCCTGCCCAGACATTGAATGCAATTAAAGGATCATTACTTCGCAGATCGGTCATCATCACTGCTCATTGGGATAAAGGGGGTGGGTCACAGAGGGGGAGATCGAGAGCAACACACCCACGATCTAAACAGGTACAACGTTGTAGATCAAATCATCAAGTCAACTTACCATTTTACTTTTCTACAAAATCTTCGCCTTCACGTTGATGACTTCCCCAATTCTTTCGGTTGCTCTCGTGCCAACTTGTCGCTTTTGGAATTGTCCCAAAAGAAGGAGTATGATCTCATTAAAACACCCCCCCCCCCCTTTTTTTTTTTTTCAGTGGGCCGTCATCACGAAGAAAGCCATCCGGGATCCGGACGTCGAACCCTCGTATTCTAAAGTGTCCCATTCCTGCTATGTATTCCAATCATTTAAGAGTTAGGCTATGTGCCGTGTTCATTTCTAGGGCTCTTTTTTTCTTTTCTTTTTCTTTTTTTTTAGAGATTACTACGACTAGGAACGCCTCCGTTTTGTATTGACTAATGCAGCCATATGCTGTAAGGCTGAGCATGTTATCACGTTTGCTTGCGGCGTATCGGACCTAGAAAATATATCTATATTTGGTCCATTGGCATAAGTGAGTCAGGTATGCATTGCTGCTTTAGGTCGCCGTCCTTCTGCTCAGGAAGCCTTACTGCTCAGTGTCATGTGCCATGTGCCAATGACGTAGTGGCCAGTTATGCGACCTTAGGCGTACTGACATAGAAAACAGCAAGTTGGTAGTGGAATCAAATCAAATCACTTCAGTCCTCGGCAATTCAATCTACTGGCCGATGGTAGAGATAAGGTTGTTAAAACTTTGGTACTTCAAAAGGGAAAATCAAGACCCGAAAACTTCGAATATTGTCTCTCAACGCCAATACTCCTTCCATTATTCTTCGATCGCAAAAAGGTATGTCCACGCTCAAATCGTACAGACAGATGTCAGCCATTTTTTATTCATCATCCTCGTCACTGGTTGTCTCGATGTTGGCCTTGGAGGATTTTGATTTCTCCTTCGTCGCCTTGTCGGTCGATACAAGAGCAGTCAATGACCCATTTTCTGGATCTTCCACTGAATGGCCGAGGTCGCGTAGTGCGCTGTTGATCGCAGGAATAGCCTTGAGCAACGTTGTATATTGCTCCACAGAGAGGGAGATGCCCTATGTAATCAATGGTGTTAGCGACAGAGTTTATCCATGTAACTCCGTCATCCAAACTTACCTTCTTCCCAGGGAGCGTCTTTCCATCCTTTTCATAGTACTCTCGAATGTTGATGTAACTCATCTTTTTAAACTGCGATATACCGACTCGTCGCTTGTTCGATAGCTGTATTCTATCAGCGTCTGTTACTTGGCAATGGATTCGCGAAAATGCCCACCTCCCAAAAAGGGTTTCCGTCGCTATCCTTTCCATCCGGACCAAGGCTAGAGGATCCCTTAACCTTCTTGGAGACCTTTGGGCTTGCTTCTTCCCCAGCCGAATCCAGGTCCTCTACTACGCTTGCTCTGCGCTTCTTGGAATAATTGGGCATTTTGCGTGACCGCGGCACTACGTGAGTGCGTCAGTGGGTGTGAGTGTGGATGTGTGGATGAATGTGCTTGTCGGCCGTTGCGCGGCGCGTTACGTTAGATGCTCGTGAGTATATGGAAAGGTTGATGAAAATCTCTGCAACGTAATGCTGGTGAACACCAGATGGAATGTCTGAAATCGATTTGGAGGGGTTGGTTTAGATGGATGATTCTATCTCTGGAACGCGTTGGGCGTGTAGTAAGGTCTGGTTGGTAGCGTAACGCCAATTCACGTGACGGTGCATATCAGCAGATGGTGGGGCAGAGCTTCTCAATTAAGTGCATTGACGAAGAAGTGGGCGTCAGTGAGGGCAAATTGCATCACTCAAACTGTATCCAATATCATGGATCTGATTGTCTAGAAATGTAGTGTGTGCCGTGTACCTGTGGAAGTGGCTTCCAATGCTTAATGCGACCTGCAATCTTGTTGGTAGTAAAGGCATCACAGCCCCGGTTCGTATTCAAGACCATGCAAGAAAGGACAGGTTCGGGCGACATTAATTAACCTGTCTGACAGGCGAAAAGAAAAATATGAAGTGCAGTAGCTTAATGCTGATGGGCAGACAAACAATGCCCTTTTGGCTTCGTGTTCTGTTTTAGTGGGGAAAGATGGATGTAGTTTGGCCCCAGGCCCCTGGGCCCCTGGATTATGGACTCCAGACAAGGCAAAAGGGAGACGTTTCTGCCGCACCCGGTGTGCTCTAGTGGACTCTGGTGAGCTTTTGGCAGGCTTCGACGTGGCAGGGACCATGCTTTGGCGTGCGCTGGCGTGCGTTGGTGCGCTGAGGTGTGATAAGGTGTGCTGGAGCGCCCCGGCGGCGGCCGTTCTTGGCGATGAAGTTTTCCGTTTTTAGCGACGGCTCACAGCCACCATCGCGAGCTCAGTGGCCCACCAGGCTAAACAGTGGGGGCCAAAGCCCACTGGAGAGGGGTCTCGGCCCCCTTGTGCCCTGAAACCGACAGGTTAGAGGAGAACAAGGTGACCATGGAGTCCAAGTTGAGGTGGGATTTTTCTCAACGAGATGAGACCCTCCATCTTTCATCCACAGGCACATTTACCACAACACCAGTATTCAGTCATTAGCACTGTCGCATTTTTTTCTCACTCATTCTTGTCCCCAGATAACCTAGTCGCTTTAGAAAAGTAATGCTTACCCCTTGGATCACTATCGACCTCATCGCCGTTTCTTAGGGAAGCTGCCCCGATCCTGAGCCAAGGAGACCTCGAAAGCTTCCCACCCCCGATGCATCCAACTGCCGACCAAGATGCGCTCCAGCAAGGCGCCGCTCCCAACGTCTTGCCAGACGCTGATATTCAAGGCCTCGATCAGCGCCCATCGCCGACCGTAGGAGCGACTAACAACAAGTCATCAATGACCTCATCCAGCAATGCTCTGGCCGGTACCAAGCTCGAGAGTGTGAACCCAACACACGATCACGCGACCACATCAGCAACTACGACGCCACCGCTCACCAGCACGACGACAGAAGAAGATACACCGGTCACGAAGATCCTTCACTTCCTCGCGAATGCCACGACTGGATCTCTCGCAGGCGTTGCTGTCGGTTTCGCCGCTGTAACATACTTCACACTTGGCCGCTTGGGTTTGGTCCTAATTGGCGCCTTTGGCGGAGTTGTCGGTTTTATTTCATGGGAACAACGAAACCCAGAAGTGTCTAAGGCCGTCCGTGGCGAGAGAGGAATCGATATCATCGAACGGCTTCTATTACATTCTGCGAACAACAAGTTAGAGAGCAAGGAAACCGAGAGCAACGAGGATGAGGGTGCCTTGATCAAGGGCCTCGATGATTTTCGCCCCGAGACCCGTGAGGCCTTAGGAGGTCTCATTGATGCGGTCATCAGAGATTATATCAAATGGTGGTACAACCCAATCATCCCTCAGGACCACTCCTTTCCTCTCGCTTGTAGGAGGACCATCACCTCCTATCTCCTTACCATCTCTAATCACATGAACCGGAAGCGACCTGCCGACGCGTTTCTCAATCTTCTTACTAATTCATCATCTATCGTTATTGTCTTCATGTCCGAGCTTGCTGCCGCTTTCCAGGACTTACCCCCTGATAGCAATATGACTGCAACCGACGCTATATATAACTATCTCGCCTCCAATCCGGAATCCCACTTGGCGAACCTGCTAAATCAACGACAGCAAGCTGCGAAATTCAAAATGGTTGCCGAAGACTTGCTTGCGTTCCTCGATCGCAGCTCATACGGCTGCGATCCTCTGAGGATATTTCTCAGAGAGATTTTGGCAAACTCGGTTCTTGAGAAGACATTGCAAACATGCAGCAAAGCCGAGTGGATCAACGGCTGGATTGTATATCTTCTTGAAGCTGGCGAGCCAAATCTCAATCAAGCTATAGATTCCGGCATGCAAACTGGACCGGATGCCTCGCAAACTATGCTTATGGACATGGATGGAAACGTCGGAAACGTCGGCATTGCCAAACCCACCAGGATGTCTTCGGAGATGGACAGGGGCCGTCGAAAGGAGATTGGTGGCCACAAAAAGAAGCTTAGTAAGGCTGAGGAAGAGCTGGAGGAAGCTATGGAAGAGATGAAAAGGATGAATCTCATGATTGCTAAAGAGGAGGCTCGTCTCAAGCGAGACTCAACAGCCACGGAAGCTTCCCAAAGCCAGCCCAGAGATTCGAGCGAGAGCGAAAATAAACTGAAGCGCTTCAGTACCAGTGCGTCGTCTATTGGGTCAACAACTAATGGTGTAAGGACACTGCCCTCGGCCGCTTCGACGGATGGCTTCTCGATTAAAAGCGACGCAGTCCCGACGCCTCTCACACCACAATCACCATCAGAGACATCCAGCCTCAACTCAGTGCCAAAAAATTCAGTGGAAGGCGCTCATTTCACGAGCTTTGATCAAATAGTGCCTCCGGGACAAGGGGAAGAACAGGAAGACCCTCCCAAGAAGGCACCTCTCACTCTTCACAATGCAGCCATTACAGTTCACGATGATGCTGGTAGTGATACAGGCCGCATCCGAGCCAAGCCTAACTGGGATTACTGGGTTCAGGTTGAAATATCCGTCGTTGGCTACTCAGGCTGGATGATTGTGCGACGATACTCAGACTTTGAAACATTACATGAGATTCTCAGGCGAATTGCAACCGTCTCAGGTGCAACGGCATTCACAGAGCTGCACAAGGATCTACCAAACTGGAAGGTCCACACTCGAGAATCGCTCCGAGGAGAGCTGGAGAGGTACCTACGGGACGCTTGTTGGTACATGTCTTTGGCTGAGAGTGAAGGAATGAAGAGATTTTTGGAAAAGTCTCAAGGGCACACCCATGGCGATTCTAAAAGCTTCGGGTGGGAGTCGGTGAGCAAAGGCATGTTCGATGTCCTCACGACGGCACCAAAGGGTGCAGTGGAAGGGAGCAAAACTCTGGTCAGTGGCGTGACTGGTGTTTTTGGTAACCTTACTGGGCTCAATAAGAGGGCTACCACTCAATCAGTAGATTTGCCATCAAGCTCCAGTCGACTTTCCCTCTCGACACCTCCAAGGAGGGACAGCGCAAAGTCCCCAGCGCGGTCGGCGCGAGACAGTATGGATAGCCAACGCTCATCGGTTATTTCTATCCAACCTGGAAAGATTGCCCCCATGGAACGCCGACCAAGCTATCAGGCACCAAGCGAGTTCGAGATGGAACATAGACGTGGCCGATCAGATCTCATGGAGTCGGGCTCAGCACCACCGAGCTCTCGAGCCAGTCGGGAGCACAGCCGGGCTCCCAGCTTGGCTCAGTTGAGATCTCCCTCATCAGTCAGCCTCGACTTCACAAAGTTGCCGCCACCACCAGACCAAATTGCTGACGATTATGGCTCTCCAATTAGCAATGGTGACTTAGCTAGCAAGATGAATGATAGCCTCTCGCCCCAGAAGCACGCACGGAACGGTTCGCAGCAGGTTCTGACGCCGTCTCCGTCCGTGGTTATGGGCAAAAAGGGATCAGTCAAGCCTGGACGGCAACACTCGCAGCTGACTGAGAGCGAAACACGAGTAGCAGTCGAGCTATTATTCGCCGTTATCAACGAGATGTATACGCTGTCTTCAGCTTGGAATATCCGTCGAACTCTTCTGACGGCAGCCAAGTCATTCCTGCTGCGCCCCGGAAATCCATCTCTGTTGACGGTACAGAGACTGATACAGACGTCTGTCATTGACGGTAACACGTCAGACGCTGGTATTGCGGCTCATTTCCGTAAGCTGCGGGAGAACATGTTGCCTACAGAGCAAGAGCTCGCCGAGTGGCCTCCGGAGCCAACCGCCGAAGAGAAGGAGCAGCTGCGTATCAAGGCCAGGAAGCTCTTGATCCAGAGCGGAGTGCCAGCGGCACTTATGGGCGTTATGGGTCAAGCAGCCACGGGCGAAGCCTTGGGGAGAGTATTTGATTGCCTGCAGATCGAGGAGGTGGCAAGAGGCCTGATCTTTGGGTTGATTTTGCAGGTAGTAAGGATTGTGACGCATTGATGTGACGGACAAAACACGTAATATGGAATACACGAAACCAGGGAACCAGGCGTTCTGCAGATGGCTTTGTACGACTTTGAAGAAGGGACATGAGAAAGAAGGGAGAAGGGGAGGGGGGAGACAGGGTTCATGCTCCGAAAGCGCACCACCCCCACGGAGTCCTTGTCTTTTTATTTTCATTTGGGATCAATGGTCAAGAAACCCATCACGTACTCATGTATAACACGTTAAATAATAGTTACTGGGCCTAGACACGCCCGCAATAGAAGATTAATAGTGCGCGGAATATCCCGTCGGTCCGTGACACAACCACCGCTTTCTCCGTTCACTAGCTCTTTAAACCTCTTGCAGTTCGTATTGCGTATGCACTTTGATTTTCTTGCCTCCCCCTTCCGGCTCCTCCGGGCATCACAGGCTGCCGGGCTGTCGGACGTTTTGCTTACTCCGTCAAAGTCCTGGGCTGAATATGTCAGCTTCTCCGCTTGGAAGCCCTTTGTGACGATGATTATGTAGGCAGATATGCGATAGCCTTGTTCTCTCCCCCCATCCTTCGTTTTCCACAGTCAATTGATACTAGCTGCGTAGCATGTATGCAACATGAAGAGTCTCTGCCGCTCCAAGCGTTGCAATCGCCTGTGTCTGCCTCCTCGGTTGACGGATGAAGTTGATGGGAATTGTGGTCCAGCGCGCCCATTGAAGCATAGCTACAGTGAGACGACTACTGAAGCCATCAGCTCTACTATTTAGGTGTCATAATATTTGTCTACGTCTGCAACAAGTTAGAGATCGCGAGGAATAAGCTGCCTGCTGGACAGGATGATACATTTTCCACTCGTAGATGACAGGGTGGTTCTGAAGGAGCAAACTCTTTGCCACTCCTACTATCACCCCTATTTGTGTCACAGTGTCGTAAGGGGAAAGGGGAAACGAGTCTAAGAACAGGCTAGCATCATCACGAAATCTGACATGTTTATAATGACTTTATCTGTCCTGCATAGGCTCGGTAATGTACCGATGAGTTCTAATCACGCTGTCAATCTGGCACATGGACTAGTTCATGGAACTATTTCTATCATTTAACTATGTAATTTCATTAAGCATAACTATAAAAATAGTTCATCGCAGAAACTAGCTGCAGGTTCACACTAATGAATGCGCCAACCCAACTTCCACACAGTGTGTTGTTGATTGACGTGTCCTCCAAATATTAGACTGCCTATCGTGCAACATGTTCTTTTTCCGTGCCACGATAGCCAGCAACCAGCAAAAACAAACATGCAGGAAGCTAGGGAAAATCAATACCCGGGAACTCGAGTTCCCGAGCAAACAACATGGTGTGACATTTGTATCATAGCATGTCAAGAAAAGGGTGTGGTTTGAACCTGGTGAAAAACTAAATAAAAGCATAAACTCATAACATAATTGATTAGAAGACAAGAATGGAGAGAAGGAAATAGTATGTGAAAGAAAGAAAAAAGCTAGTCATAGCCCGTTTGACGAAATGCTGTGGCACTCGTAACCATTATTTGGATCATTATGCGGATAATTAGATATAAAAGAATAGGCGTAAGGAAAAATGAAAAGGATCGTAAGTGATATGGCGATGATGTATGCTCGCTGCAAATGGAAGGAAATAGTCGATTGGGTATCGAATGATCGTTTCAAGTAGGCCGTAAGTTATAAAAGGCAATATATACAAAACTTCGAAACGGTTTTGTGCAGTAGAAGCTCACAATGAATATGGGAGAGCTTATGGCTTATATACTTTGTTTGCGAGGATGAGGATGCTTTCTTCCACAGGTGCCTGTTTAATAGTGGCAGAGCGTTCGCGCTCTGTGTTGACATCAGGGGAAGCGGCAGATTCCAGCTTCGGGGAAGCATGTTTCGAGTTTCCGGTATCAATCAGCATCTCATTGCTCTTTTGTTCTGGTAGTGCAGTTCGCTTCTGTTCCAGGACTAAAGAATCCTGTGTGTCATTGGATGGCAAATCATTATCATTGCTGTTCATCTTGGTGAACTCATTTTCGACATCAGCCAGCAGAGTATAGACATCATCGCCCGCATAAACGCGGATGATGCTATCCATATCGACATGGTCGTAAGGAGTGCTGTCACTTGTGGGTTGTTCTTCGGCTTGGGTTGGCGCTGTCGTCTCCTTGACTAGAGCTGCTTCCTTCTCTAGAAGTTGTTCCAAAATGGTGTCAGGGACCGTGGCTGCAGTCATTTGGGGCGGCAGAGACTTATTCCTGGAATGAGCCCGGGTAAAAGTCTGCTTGGAAGGGCTCCCAGGTGGAGTGGAGATGCTGCAAACGCCAGACAACGGCGGTGTATTCACTTGCTGAACAGGGCTAGTGTATGGGTTTGATACTCTTTCCAGTGATAAGGTAGCGGCTGCAGCAACGTGCTCCAGCAACTTCTGGCGGACGCGGGTCCGTCTATTGTCGGCCTGCTCCAGCTTGTTGACCCAGTCATCAATGGAGGCATCCAGCTCAGCAAGGGCTTCCTCTTGTCGGAGCATGGACACATGGCTATAGTTGGCCATGCGAGGTGACCGCAAGTACTGGCAGATTCGCGAGTGAAGGTTTCGCCTGCCCACGCGGAGGGAGTTGTAGGTCCGTCGGAGATACTCAGCCCTCTCATCGAGATGGCGAAGTTCCTAAATATACTGTTAGCTAGTTCTTCCTCATCTAATTGCAGATTTTACCCACCCTCGAAAGAAGCTCGACATCGACGGGTCGAAGAACTTCAAATCGCTCCACCTGAGCAAGAGCCTGCTTCTGTAGCATGCTGATCTCATTCGGTCCTAGCTTTTCCGTAACCTCGGAGGGCTTAATGCCGAGAGGCAACTGCTCAAATGCAGCCTGGATGGTGCTCTGGTCCGTGCTCTTACTTCTCTTGGATTCACTCCTTCGAATGAATGGCCCAATGTTCTGTCGAGATTCAGACCTCTTCCTTGGACGTCCTCTATCCATGATTCCAGAAGGCTCTGATTCGCCCCTATGGTGGCCCTTGACAATGGTGGGCTGTTCAGGAATGGCAGGATGTGTATAACGATCATCCATGAGGCTAGGGGAAGCCGTTCTACATCCCATGATGGGTGCTGATACAGGGGTGACCAGTCCGGCGCCCGGTGTACCAACAGTAGAAGCCGACTTGGGCGAAATGAGGTCCGGCAATGATGAGCTTGGAGTGGTCAATGGCGTCCGACTTCGCGGCGATCCATCAGTCCGTGCTTTCCTGAAAGAATCGCTTCTACCAGAGAACTGATTGAGAGACTTCTGGTGCCGCAGCCTAGGGGCAACAAAGTCTGGTTTCGGAATAACCAGAGGGGTAAGTTGCTTAGGTGAAGGAGGAAGAGGGGGGTTTCTGGAAGGATGTGACTCGGCAACAGGAGAAAGGATCTCCGAAAACTCATCATCGCTCTCCGTATAGAGAAATGTGTCTGCAAGGTATTGCTTTCTTGAACTACGGCCCGGAGCACTATTTGACCGCTCATGAAGAGGGGGTCGTCCTGGAATTGTAGCTAAATTTCGGTCAATGGCGCACTGAGGTATCAATTATCTTAGAGAGCACATACGCGAGTCCATGGCAATTTCCTGCACTGTGGTCATAGGTCCCAATTCAGGAACACTAATCTTTCGCCGCCGAACAAGGCTCTGCGGGTTGAGCCGTTTCATTATAGCATTGGCTGTTACCTGCTGGGGCGACGGTGAATGTCGCTGTTGCTGCTGCTTTTCCATTTCCACTCCAATCGCAGGAAGAGGCTTCTCAACATCTGGAGGAGGTTTGTTGACGATGTTGTTATTGTTGTTGAGTACTGGTGGTTTCCTCTCCTTTGGGAATAGCTGATACTTGCGTGGAGGATCAGCTTGTTGCATTCTCCAAGTAAAGGACTTCTCCGCTCCTGGTGGTGGTGGTGGTGGTGGTGGAAGAGGAGGTGTTTGATCCTGCACGGGAAGAGAAGAGAGAGAGAGATGGTAAGTAAAAATTTGCAATAATTTGGTCGCAAAAGGATGTTTCAGTTCATACCGATTGTTGGGAGTTCTGGGCAGCTTGCTTCGATATATGGCTGTCAACATTGATAAGACATTTGGCGATGTGAGCCATTGGGACTAGGAACAGCGCCGTCTAGGGCGAGATGCAGGAGGGGAGCGAGTGTTAGAGACGGAGAGGGGCTGCCTTTAGATGACACCGCCGTTGAAGCCGGGGAAGGGAGCTACCATGAATTGGGACGTTTCGGGTCGAGTAGGCTGGTAGAAGGCGATTGCAACGTCAAAAAAACAAAATCCGGAATGGAGGGTATATAACGACGGGGAAGATGTCAGATGAAACTTCAGGCGCAGGACTCTATCCCTGTGTATTGTCTCGAAGCTGCAAGTGGATTGCAGGTTGCTTATAGATATCTGAGCTCACACTCACATGTGAGAGAGGCATCAGAGCGTAGATGTAATCGATTATTAGACATTGCGTCCCCTGAGCATATCAACAACAACCAACCAGTTACCCCTTGCTCGACGGTGGCGGCCAAGCCAAGCTCGAATAAGACTGAGTTCCAGACTTAACCAGAGAGATCGGGAAGCTTTCGACGGGCAGCCTGAGACAACGCGGCGAGACATTGTGGGGAAGCGTTGCTCTCGGTCCAGGGCACCACATGGACCCTGGCCAATCTCCAGCATCGGAAGCACAGTGAGATGGGGCCTAGTCCTGAGCACATGCTGGGGGGAGGGTTGAAAAGCCCAGGTTTGCCAGGTCAGACGTGCAGGGGTCAAGCTTAGGGGACGGATCCAGGGGGGGCTCAGAGGAGAACAGACTCCTACGAAGTAGGCCAGTCACTCACCCATTCACCAACCCACAACCCACGCGAAGCTTGAGCCCTGTTTTTCCCCTTCCTGGCCCATGTTGACACTAGCATTCGGCAAGGAGCACTTCTCCACCACAACAACCGCAAGGTCTCAAGCCTTCCTCCAAGCGAGTTTATTCACGTACTTTGAGATGAGCCGGGCCTGCTAAGCCTGCTGGACTAAGCCTGCTAGGCAAGGGCCGCAATCATTGCATCGTGGGAGCAAGGACAATCTGTTCGCGTACAGCTTGTCAGAAACGCCGCTCACTCATGGGCTCGTGCGGTCCGTCGCTGGAGTTTGGTTGGTGGTCTTGGGATTGGCCGAAATAGTGACGTCCCCGACCCGAGATAGAGTTGGGGTAGGGTCCCATGGCCAGCAGCGCAGTGTCTCCTGAGCTACGGCAGTTACCAAGTCAAGCGAAATCGAATTGCAACGCAAAATTTTCAACTCATCTCTGATATCTGATAACTATGGATAACTATGATGTCGGTCCGGCTGTGGGAGAAAATTTTGACAGCTGTTTGTTTCGTCTGAACCATGGCCTTTGGAGGAACCCCCCGGGAGTAGCTGCCTTGGATAAAGTATTGCCTCGTGGTCTCAGGCTTTCGAAATCCTTCGCCGCAGGTCAGTGGAAGGTGCCTGGGAAGTCAGCCCCTCAGAAGAGCCAATGACGATCAGGCCGATGCGTTTCATCAAGGAGCATCGTGATGTCAAAAGGGAGATGGGAGAGAAATCTTCTCGTCGATCTTAGTTCCACAGCGTTGGCGGCTTCAGGATCTGGCCTCCAGCCGGGGTGTGTTCCAACACAAAAGCCCCGAGTTGTCAAAAACTCTTACATTGTACTTCTCTCTCTTCCCAGGCCCAGACCATAAGAGACCTTTTCGGTCAATTAATAAGCCTCGTCCGCGTGGCTTTCGAAACACTTGCATCATTAGCATCGCTGCGCAGGGTCCATGAAGCTAAGGTAGGTACTATGGTAGGTAATATGGTAGGTAATTATTGAAGGCGACTCAGGTCAATCTCGAGACCCAGAGCAAAAGTTCACATCTCAGATCATGTAAACACCTCTTGGCTTGCTACGGTTCGCCGTATCATCAGCACCAGCGATACGAAGGTAGTAGCACTATGTAGAGTAATAGCACGGCAAGGTAGGACATCCCCCGGTTCTATTGGTCCGCGTGAGCCATCCGGTGTCAGCACCAGCGAGCCCATGAATGCTTTGCCTCATCACAATGCTTTTTATGGACCTAGTTTTTTGTTTTTTGTTTTTTGTTTTTTGTTTTTTTTCTACCTTTTTTTTTCTTTCTTCTTTCATAACAGAGTACTCCATAAATTTGTATGAAAAATATTTGTTACATAGTGTGCATGTGCATGTGCATGGTATTGTCTCGCCTCCCTGGCACCGCGTAGTTCAAGACTTAACGTATCGCTTTCATTATCATAACACTCTCATTTGATCATTTCAAGGGGTCCGTATATGCCGCCCTCAATCAGACTGCTTACTCTGTC
Organism: Mariannaea sp. PMI_226; assembly: GCA_024336345.1. Classification (NCBI taxonomy): domain Eukaryota; kingdom Fungi; phylum Ascomycota; class Sordariomycetes; order Hypocreales; family Nectriaceae; genus Mariannaea; species Mariannaea sp. PMI_226. The sequence continues at coordinate 1,881,493 of JANFOG010000005.1, forward strand.
AACAAACATTTTATCTGCAAACCTCTCTCAAGCCTGGATCGACCTTTCTCAAACCTCTCATCCGCCTCAACCGAAATACGTCTCCGTCAATCGCATCGATTCCAGTATGATTGTCCTTGATGTAGGTAGCAGTATGAACAGCAACTTTCCTAATTAATCTAGACTCGCCGGTATTGTTGCAGTCCTCTTTCTGTCTTAATTGGGTTCTTTCTTGTCTTCATTTGATCCCTACTCATGTGCTACTGAGCTCGACTTTCCAAGATTACGTCGTTCTTTTCCCAAGTCAGCTTGGATTCAACCTTGTTACCGTCAATTCCACCTAGAAAGCAACGTGAAAACAATTTTTTCTTGGTCGAATCCCCCACAACTTTACTTTTTCACTGATATTTTGGGCACCTATAGACAAGGTTCCATTATTTTCTGGCTTTCCGTCCCTTGTCCCAACGCGAGAGCACTGTCCGGGTGATGGAGCCGACCCCCTGGGATGTGCATTCACCCTGGCGCTGTAAGTTCCCCCTTCAAGTCACCCCGTCATGAAGCTGAAAGAAACGCGACGCAACATTGTGCTTGTCATGTCTTGAATGACGGCAAAGAATTGGACTCGTGATTGTGTTTGCGGAGGAGTGTCTTGATCTGTATCTTTCGCCGGTTTAGTCACGGTTGAGCCTGTGTGTCAGTATGCATGTCGGCATCCTCCCGAGTCAATGGTGTTCTCGTGATGAAGCTGTAGTGCCAGTGCGTCGCTAGCTCTTGGGTTGTGCCTCCGGCCCCTGATTCAAGCTTCTGTATGACAGTTCTACCGTTCTTCCAACGGCCTACCAAAACCCCACCCGAATTAATATCCTTAGTGAGCGCTCGGGGCAAGACAAATGACAAAAGTTTACTACATACTATGTAGGTAGCATGCACTAGGTAAGCTCCGTCATCACCTTAACCGAGGGTGGCTTGGGATGAGACAGCTTTCTTTTCTTGTACCTACTCAGATTGTAATAGCGCTAACCGTAGTGGAAAGCTGCCGCGGCACCTAGCTTTAGGTGCAGTCCAAGCGAAAGCGACCACGCTATCAAACACTGGTCCCAACATACATACAGGACCTGACCTTGATTGATAATTACGACTTTCTTGGGTCCTGAAAACCTGACTGCGTTTCGTACTTTGCACTGCGTAATCTTCCATTGAGACAAATTTGAAGCAAGAATATGGGGCAACGGGCTAAGATTTATCCGGAATGACTTCTAATGTCTGGCGATTTCGTCTCAGTAACGAAACTCGGGACGGAGGGCATCCGGGAAGCTATGCATCATATGCGCCTCTCCCGTTGCTGGTGATAAACAAAACATACCCATCTGTCGGCGTTTGAAGATTCTGCACAGAATCTAGTGCTTCGCATGAGAATGCGGCCGACGAACATTATGTGACCGATCTGCCAGTTATCCCTGGTAGCATCGGCCAAGATTTCAATCGGCTCTTTGCCGCAACGCCGTCGATCACCTATGTTTCAGGTAAAGTGACGGCTTCACTTGGCGAATAAGAGGGTCACTATACTATAGTACATTGTGCTTATCCGATGTAATATACCGGACCTTATGTATATCTCGGCTCAAAGGGGACGTTTTTTGAGCGTTTTATCAATTTCTTATAATGCCATCAACGCGGAGACCTGCCAAGAGGCAACAAGATAGAACAACCACTTAGATGACTTTACATGAAGGGACCAAAACTCTCATCCAAAGACATAGATATCCAGCCACCATTCGGAAAGCCTCGTAAATCTGGCTATTAAACACTCTCACCTAGATGCTAGGCATTCTCACCTACAATAATATGCTTTAGAAACGCATGCCCATGAAACCAATGAAACTCGAGGTCTCTTTGTCATGTTCAACATGGTAGCTGCTGCTGCATCCCGGCTTGTCAGATTACGTATGTAATACGTGCATGTCCCCGTCCTCCGAATCGTCGACCGTGACCCGGCCGAGATCAGAATGGAGTGCCTGAGCCATCACCTCTGTGGTGGCAGGGGGCTGCACTGCAGAGGTCCGGGCACTCTTCACTCTCCAGCGGCCCCTGCGTTAGATCATAGGTGAGGAACGGCAAGGATGTCCACCAGCCTTCTCGCTCGTAAGTCGCCGAGCGGTGTCCGCTCCGTACTCGCTTCTGTTTCGTGAAGTGATGTTGCCTTGCCATGGACACTCTGGTTGTGCTTCGTATTGTTGGTCTCGCATCCTAAATAGAAAGCACCACCGGTACCTTGCCGTCCTGTCATCCCTCTTGAACCGATCACGACCCCGTCAAGCTCAAAAAGGAGACATGTCCGAGTCATGAGCTATTCATATCTAGGAGAGCACCCTGCGGCAGCTTGAGCAAGGCACAGCAAAAGCGGCCAGCGAACACTTCCTACCTTTGCGGGGTGCATAGGGCGTTTCGTGCATAGCAGATCAGAAGATCAGGCATAAAATTATTAGGAAGTGATTTACATCATACATAGTACATACACAAAAGCGACGGCTTTAACTGCATGCAATACCGAATCATTTAAGTCTGCAGGCACTCTATCAATGCAACGGTAAAGTGTCGGTAACCAACCAGATCGTCATAAACAGCCAGTTTTGTCTGTTGGTTGGCTCCACCAACAATGTCAGCTTGCATTGGCTATCAAACAAGGGAGGATGAGAAATGCAACGCTCCCAGGTTTCACACCTTGGAACCCTGACTCTTGTTTCCAGAACATATACAGATGCAATTAATTACTTAGTAGACTTCGATATGCATATTGGCATAACATAGATTTCGCTCCCCGTCTCACAACCTCGGTAGATGTCTTAGATTGACAAGGCGACTCAGGACCTACCTAGCTCCCTCCCTGCCTACCTACCTGCCTTATTAACAACGGACATGAGAAAATGACTGACTCGATTGATAACGCTTTGAAGGGGGCAGAAAAAAAGAAGTGATCACTGTCCGAGTCTCCCATAATCAACCAGGTGGTGAGACACGGGCGGCAGTCTCGGCACGGAATAATGCCCTTCAGGAAGCAGTGCCGTAATTATGCGTCGTAACATGACCAGCACAAGCGGTTTTACCCTATGAATAATTAAAAGCTTTGCGCACGGCAGCCGCTCAAAAAATTTGAGTTGGACCAAGGCATCCAATATCGAGGAATCCAATCACAAATCCCGTCATTTGTGTGCACAATATGTAATATCTTGGTTTGCCTTGAGCAACAGACGAAGTGTGGCTGGTGGAGGAACTCAGCCCGGGGAAAGTGGACGTGGGCGGCGTAGACGTGAAATCCCGTACGTAATTATTACAGGACAGTAGTCAGACCAATGGGGGGAGGTGGGAAGACCACACAAATGGCCAGAAGGCCGAACGATTGTTACGCTTCTGCCATTGGATAACACATCAGTAGGGGTGAAATGGAAATCAAAAGTCCTCCAAGCCCACGACCCATCACTGGAGATGGCATGTTGGGTCTTGAAATGCCCTCAAAGCTTTAGGAAGGTACACACAAGCTTTTATTCGCTAGCGGGTTGACACCTCACGTGACTGTCCCGATTTGGCATGTCGCAACTCAATGTCCCACTTCGCCGTGCACTTCTGACGTGTGCAAGAGCTGTACGATTTAGGTAATCAAAGTAAACCAACCTCTAGCAAAGTGTGCTGCTCATGTCGTGGCTTTCTTTCATTAAGAGACCACTTTCCCTTCGAATCTCACAGTACACCATCATAAGCAATCAGAGACGGAGCTTTGCAACAATCAATATGGCCCACCGAGACCCCAGCACTCTCTCCAATTACACCGCCTGGCGTACCAAGCACACCACGGCCGATTTGAAGGTCAGCTTCGAGGAGAAGTGCCTCCATGGTTCCGTGACCCTCCATCTCCAGTCTCAGACCGATAGGGAAAGCAATGAGGTCATCCTGGACTCCAGATATGTCGACATCTCGTCCGTGAGTGTCGATTCCAAGAAGGTTGACTGGGAATTGAAGGAGTACTCAGCTCCCCTCGGTGCCCCACTTCACATTTCTGTCCCAGGCGGCGCCGCCAAGGGCGAAATCATCAACCTTGCTATCGAGCTCAAGACCACCACGAAGTGCACTGCTCTTCAATGGCTCACTCCGGCTCAGACCTCTAACAGGAGATATCCCTATATGTTCTCTCAGTGCCAGGCCATCAATGCCCGCTCCATCTTCCCTTGCCAGGATACCCCCGATGTCAAGTCGACTTTCAACTTTAGGATCACGTCTCCCTTGCCCGTGGTTGCCAGCGGCGTCCCTGTTGGTGATCACACTGGCACACCTGGAATTGACAAGCTCTACCTGTTTGAACAGCGAGTCCCAATCCCCTCATACCTCTTCGCCGTGGCATCCGGTGACATTGAAACTGCCCCCATTGGCCCTCGTAGTGTAGTGGCTACTGGTCCCAATGAGCTCGCAGATTGCAAATGGGAGCTTGAGCGAGATATGGAGAAGTTTATGGAGGTTGCAGAGAAGCTGGTCTTCCCGTACCATTGGGGACCTTACAACGTCCTGGTCCTGCCTCCCAGTTTCCCTTACGGAGGTCAGTTCTCTTGAATGCTCCTTTGCCTATATGTGTAAGACTAACTACAAGAGCAGGTATGGAGAATCCTATCTACACTTTTGCTACCCCTACCATCATCAGCGGTGATCGGCAGAACGTGGACGTTATTGCTCATGAGCTCAGCCATAGCTGGAGCGGTAACTTGGTATCTAATGCTAGCTGGGAGCATTTGTAAGTTCCATTACCGGAAGTAGCTACTGGACTATTTTGTTTGGCTAATCGTATCTTAGCTGGCTGAACGAAGGCTGGACTATGTACCTTGAACGCCGTATTCAGGCCGGAATCCACGGCGATCCCGAATTTGACTTCTCCGCTATTATTGGATGGAAAGCCCTTGGTGAGAATTCCGTCCACTCAGGTTGAAGAATTGATACTGATAATTGCTAAACAGAGGATGCTGTCGAGCTCTTCGGCAAGGACCACGAGTACACCAAGCTTATCATCAAGCATGACGGGGTGGATCCTGAGGACGTCTACAGCACTGTCGCGTATGAGAAGGGATTCCACTTCCTCTACTACCTCGAGCGCCTAGTTGGCCGTGAGAACTTTGACAAGTTCATCCCCCATTATTTCAAGAAGTGGGCTGAAAAGTCACTTGATTCCTTTGAGTTCAAGGAGACCTTCGTCAACTTCTTCAACAGCCTTGAAGACAGCGAGATTAGCGCCAAGGTGGCTCAAATCGACTGGGATGACAAGTTCTACAGTCCTGGTCTCCCTCCCAAGCCAGAGTTCGACACTTCTCTTGCAGATATGTGTTACGATCTAGCAGAGAAGTGGAAGGATCCTGTAAGTTTGCTTCTTTGGACAAGCAAAGACAGCTGCTAATCGAACCAACAGGAATACAAGCCTAGTCCCAGTGATGTTGAAGTTCTCAACGCGAACCAAAAGCTGGTCTTTTTGGCTGAGGTACAGCAGGGAGGTCCCCTGACTGCTGAGCGATCAAACCTCCTTGGCGTCACCTATGACTTCGTCTCCTCCAAGAACGTCGAGATCCTGTCCGCTTATTACCTGATCGCCCTCAAGGCTCAGGATTCGAGCTGCTACCAAGGCGTTGCTGAACTCCTCGGACGTGTCGGCCGTATGAAGTTTGTGCGACCACTCTACCGTGGCTTGAACAAGGTGGACAGAAAGTTGGCCTTGGACACGTTTGAAAAGAATAAGGATTTCTACCACCCTATCTGCAAGGGCATGGTTGAGAAGGACATGGGTCTCTAAATGTAATCTTATCAATAACAAAAAGCAGGAATTTGCAATGGATTGTTGGCTATCGATCTACTCTAGCCAGGTGGAATCTTTCATGACTTCGGCCCAGGTTTGAGCCTCTGGCCTGGTGAACTGTTGGACCGAATCAACGTAATCAATCCCAAAATTGCCATATAGGTGTGGGAATCCGCCCTCCCACTTGACATCTGAGGCGAAGTCGGCGAAACGTAGCTTGGCAATCCACAAAGACGAGGCCTCAGTGAAGAACAGCCCACACGTACCAGGGACCTAGGACATCATGTTAATGGGAGTATTTTCTTCCGATGAGGTGTATCTACGTACTTGAGTTGCAGTGCTCAAGTGGATAAAACCATCCTTCTGGTCGAGCTCTGACAACGGGTTCTCTTTGGGAAAAGGCTCCGCAGGTGCCGACGGCAAAATCTTGTACACAAATCTTGGCGAGGACTCGGCAGCCATGATTGAGATGCTGTTCAGGGGTAGGCTTGTAGGTATACTACTATGTACGTGGTAGGATCGAGTGCCAATAAGAGGTGAATGAGGACAGTTGCCTTGCGTGCTGCAGATTTCCTTGCTAACTCGATGCATGCAATTCAAGCTTGTGGGGGAGAACAGAGTTGGGGCGGCCTGCCCTATTACTATTGGTGGTAATCAACGACAGATTCCCACTTCACATCATCCAGTAATCGCATGGGGCATCCAATCCGGAGTATTATAGAGTGACAGAGGGTGACACGGCGACTTAAGTATCAGGCTGCCCAATGCAATTTTACATGCCGGATTGCACTTCTGGAAATGTCTCACCGGTAATCCACGCCAAGCCGTGAAGTAGGGCACGGTTATCTTAATGTGACTTCATTGGTTGCGTTCCTAGCTTACGGGACAGCTGATTTGTCTGGTTATCAATGCAACCTGCAGCCCAGTGCATTTTCACTTATAATAAACGTTGATACTCATGACGCTCCTCACAACTCTTCCTCTAATTGGATGACTCTACTAGGTGTGTAAGTGCTGCTGTGGAAAGTTAGCCACTCTTCGACTTCGGGGAGTACAGCACACCTACACGATTAAATGACGATCCGTCATACACTCGCCCAGTAAATACAACCTCCAAAAAACAAAGATACAAACAAGAAAGGACTAATCATACTTTAGGCATTCTGGCATCTACACTTCCTAATCTATATACTAAAATGATATCCTGAGATCTGTCCAACAAGGACACAAACGACCTAAGGATATCGGCTATAGGGTAACCCAGTTACATTTCCAACCGGAAAATTTATAAGTTGCCAAAAGCTTGTAGCCGTCTCCAGAATATAGGGTTCATCGGTCATCGCAATGGAAAAGATGTCAATTCTCGGTGTAATATAGTAATAATCTAGTTAATAGAAATGAACATGCTTCGGTTTCCTGATTCCCCCGGGCCGACTGTGGAGCCGACTTTCTTATATACCTGCTTACATACAAATCCACACAGTACGAAAAGTCAAGAATATCCCAAGACCTGATCCGCTCATGAGATTCTATACTGTGTGAGACCGCTGCTCAATTGGCTTACATCAAATCGAACTCTGGTCGTGAAACTTGGAATTGTCAACGACACCATCCTCATGTCTATTGTCACAAAACTAATCCGCATCAACCTTGAAGTAATTTGGAACTTGTAACGTATCTCGCATATGGTCTCAAATTTATACGAAGCGTCTGGCACCTACCGCTGGATCAAGACGAAGCATGTCGCGAGGGCCGATCCCTTCAAACCTCCAGCTCTTATCAAACTTGCCGTCTCGGCCAGTTGGCGAGAAGGTTAGATTTCTAGGGTGGTATGACAAGCCCCTCGCTGACAAACATCGGTCTTGGCTTGGCCCATGCAGTCGTATATGGCCTCAAACTTACCAGCTTACTGACCAATTGCAGTGTCACGTCCTATTCAACCGAGTCCGGTTGCCTATCCCTAGGCCACCTTTATCCTCGAGGCACCAACGTTACCGTTCTTGTGGATTCTAACTTGCTGTTGGAATCACTCACATCGGAGACGACACGTGTCGGCGAGTATGTGAACGTCATAGGCTATATCACGGCAAAGCAACCATCTCTTATCCTCGGCACACCGGCCAAAGAAACGGCACAGTTGTCAGTCCAGGCGGTTATGCTCTGGTCCACTGGCCCCATGGATATCCATGAATATGAGAAATCCTTTGACGAAAAATCAAGTCGGCAAGAAAGTGCATGAGCTACGTCGACACCGATTGCCGCTTCCGAACCGGGGGGGCATCGCAATGCGACCCCGTGACCCCGCTTCATCGCTGCTCGTGATTTACGCCTCAATCGATTCTGGGTTCAAGACTGCTCTTGATGGATACTGATTGCACGATTTTGGCCACATAGTCGATGCGTTGACGTCTGAGAGACGTTGAAAATCAGCGACAAAAAACCCCGCCATACTTGCATGGAAACTAGCGATCATTTGGACCGGCTGTGCAGCCTTGTTCCCCAACATCTGACGGCACACGTTCATGACACCGGTTGACATGGCCCCAATCAACAGCGACCGCTCCGAATCTCACCGTTGGGTGGATCAAGGGCGTGGTCAAGACCTGCCATTTCTTGCAATAACTGTAGCTAGCATCCAATTGGAAAGCGTGTCCTGCCGGGCCCCGGGCTAGTCAACTCCACCCACCACCAGCTCTCCTTGCAGAACGAACAGACTCTTATGCATGTACCATGGCACCAAGTTGCCATTTGTGTCATGTCTAAGCTCCCTTCGGTTGAGTTGGGCTGAAACGATGCCAGATGGCATTGCGTTGCTGGATATGACGGTCACCAATATGATTGTGATGCCCGTGTAGACCTTCTGGTCGATTGGGTATCTTATCCATCCTCCATACACGCTGTCAAGCGCCTAATTGCGGCGTCTTCTCCACCACGGATGCATCATCCTGGTACCTGCCTTTCACCGCAGTTCCCGATCCCCAACAAGATAACGTATGGGTTTATTGAAGGTTGGCATCGAATGGCCCTTGCACCCTCAAGTGAGACCTGATTCACGACATCCGGCCCCCGCCTGCTGATTCCCAGGAATGCAGAAGGCCTCTATGATGAATTTCCTTGCGCTGGTGTGAGCTCATTAATCATCGTGACGGCGACGACCGTGATAGTGATGTCTGGAGTCTGATCTTCTTGATGATGAATCAGAGCCTCCCCGGGAAACGATGATTGGCTGATGCAAAGGTCGCTTTAGAAGCTTCTCCGGGTGTTGCTGGGCCTTTGCTGCTGCTTGTCTGTCCCAAATATCCTTGGATTTCCGACAAATGTCGTCAATTTGTTCCTAACGAGGACGAACCCCGAGGGTCAGTATACTACCGAGATGTATCGCGGTAGAACAATTGCTGCTCACATCTGTTAGGCACGAGCCTGGAGTCGTGATGAGGAACCCATCTTCTCCCTAAACCAGCAAACATGATGAGTGTGGAAGGTCTTCAATATTGGCCTGAGATGAGATACCTCGAGCGTGTATGGGCGGACTGTGGCGTCTGGCCCCAGGTAGTACTGAAGCTCCTGGGTGATGACCTTTCTGTGGATGTCCAGATGCGGAATCCAATACTTGTTCATAGGAGAGGACATGGCGTCTGGTATCAGCTCATGGAAGTTAACTGGCAAACGTGGCCCCGGAAGGTTTTGTTTCGGATGGCTAGAACAGGAGGTTTTCTAATATCACGGTCAAGGCTGGGAGAGGGTATTTATGTAGGTCTCAACTGTGCACGAAAAGCTAGTCTGTAATGTGCGTAACGCATGAGACCAGCATGGAGGAGGTATGTCAGCCGTTCAAAAGAACCTTGTGTGATGGGCTCACCGCTTCTGCACACTAACAGACTGCTGAAAAGTCAACGTCTGACAGCCGCCATGTCTGAGCTGTACTGCACGCCTGCACATATGTCTCGCCCGTTCCATGTTTCCGGGAATCTTTTGGACAGGAACCCCTGTGATACGTCCCCTACGAGGTATCCTTCTGTGAAAGTGAGGCGAGCGAAGTCGCGCTTTATTGGCGAGGGGTATTGGCCACCCGCCTCGCCAGCGTGGCAAACACCAAATCAGCTGGGCCATACTCTGTATCCGCGATTCCAATCAGCATTTCCCCTTCTTAACTCGCGCATGCCCAAGATATTGGAATTTGGATTGATTGCCACCTTAGTCCGATGATGCCCGAATTAGAAGTGGTAGATTGCTGTCAGACTGGGGCCGGAGATGCATGGTACCTTTCTATCAATGCTCAGAGTAAACTTGGAGACTTGCCCCAGAACTGTTGATCGGAGGAGTTCGCAGCCCATGTCTTACCTAACTCGGCCCGTCACGAGGCACTATTGGCTTGGGGGGGACGGTAGGGCGCATTTGTCGACTCGATCTGTGAGGGGACAGTCGGGCTGCTACCCTGGCAGGCATGCGGGATGTCGATCTGTGAACAGCAGGGATAAATTGAATCAACTAATAATGAGTATGATTACGAGTCGATCGCGGCTGAATGGCCCCTACTGTGATATCGTGAATCCTAACTTATCTGCAAATTGAGGCTGATAAATCCACCGCCTTGGTTCACATATCCCACACTCTCCATATACGTCAACTTCGACCAGGGGATCCAAGTATTACTTAATTGCTCAATTAAAGTGAATAATCGAATCAGTCAAAGTCATAAATCATACGTAGGCAACAAAACTCTCCTTCGTGGCTCTCAATGGAGATGACTGGTTTGCGATAACAGCTACAGCATCGTCAACGTACGATTTGACAGGAGATGAATCAGTACCTTGACCACTTATAAACATGCACATCTAGCCTAGTATACATGGCATGCCGCATTGGTCAATACCTGCTCTGCCATGGGCCCACCTGGCACGACGCCGAAGCTTGACATTGTTGATGCTATAGCCCTATTACGTGGGCGTGCGGCAAGGAACACCGAAAAAATAAATGACGTTATTGGTGAAGAGGAAGTCATTGGTGCAGGTGCAGGCTGAAAGTAATTCATGCATTGGCTGCAGCCTGCTCGGATGATCCCTAACAACCGTTGGCGACGCCGCAGGATAGCAGAGAGCTAGTTAGTACATATTTCAGTTCCCGTCAGATCCAAGCCAGAGAGGGAAAGCTTGATACCTTTGTTTTCGTACGTGGGTATGGAGGATTGGACGGCGCTTTGGGCGCGCGAGATAATGCAGAAGGATGCTTGATGAGTTCAAAGTTGAATCATACATCATGCTCACTCGCGTTTATGGAAGCTTGTCTTTTTTAGTAGTCAACAAGCCTACGAAAGTGATATTTTCACACACAAAAAAAAAAAGTAACCAGTAATTTGAGAATCAGATCTCTACTCCAATAAAAAAAAGATAAAAAAAAGAAGGTTGTTGGGTGAGATACTGTATTTGCCAATGAAATATATCTCACAGCATGAAATCACACACATTCTTCGTTGAACCAGGTCTGTATATAAGATAGACTAACTGTGCGTGGTGGGATGTATCGTTTTCCGTCGACAACTCACCTTCCAGATCTGGGTTAGTACTGTACATGGTGGAAATAAACTCATAGATGAGGATTCCATGCCCAGGTATGACGAGGTATTTTGCATGAATCTCCCATATTATCGGAAATTTGTCGTCTTATCTCGCAAAATCTCAGCCAAATGCACAGGCCTAGGGTCAAGTGCACAGACATGACGTTCAACTCTGTCTAAGCGCATTTGTTTTCCTTTGGGATAGAGATTCGAGAATTTCTCGTAATTGGTATAACTATGAGGTCTGTAGAGGATAGGTGCAGAGTAATAACACCTTCACCATGAGGGACAAATTGCCTGAAATTCTGAGCTGTTACCCTGAATCTCAGGAGCCACACGTGATTTCATGTAAGACATTGTAGTACCGTACCTTTGTACTATCTTCGTGCATGGTCCGCCGCCAGGTAGTACGTAAGATATCAGCTAGAGCAAAGAAGAGAGAAGGGGTATGGTGATATTATACCCAACGCGAGTATGTATTTGCATGAAATACTCACTTCGTATAAAATTAGCCCCCCTAAAAAGCAAAAGCAATTCACGTGCTCGCGCGTCAACAATTGGTGTTGGTCGTGATCTGGGACTGAACGCCACTTCCCTCCTTGAATCAGATGCGGTTAATGCTCGGCTCCCGATTGGGTGGCGGTACGTCACATGCACGTGAACCAGGACCTCCCCTTACCAGCATAAACTGCCCCAATCAAACAGCACTCTGCACGAGACCTGGAATAAGTTGCAGCTGCGCGATCGCGTTGGCCTGCGAAATTTGTTGACAGCAACCATCAGCACCAGACAACAGGACGGGATTCTGCTTGCGCCGACCTAGACCACGACCCTCTGGTGAGCTGCGCTGTGCCTTTTCCGTCCTTGAACTCGCAGCCGCCCCCCGCAAACCGCCCGAATCCACCGCCCCCCCCTATAGCTGCGTCCGGACAGTTGAACAACACGGTGTTTCAATTGCTGTGCTATATCAACACCGAAAAGCCGAGCCAGGGGTGGCAGACGAATCCCCCAACAGCATTGATACTGCTTCACTTCTGCAGGAGGGATGCGCTGGAAGGCTTGATGGAGTGAGGCTTCTGGAATACATACTCGAACCAATTTATCTTTGTTTTTCAACACCCTAGAGCATAACCGAGCTGCTCGAAGCTCACGCACCCGCGCATTGCGTTCGTCGAAAATTTCACCGAGAGGGGGCCAACTTAGGTCCCCGTAGACAAGGTCGGAATCATGGCGCCCGGAGGTGGAGGAAACATCAAGGTGGTGGTGAGAGTGCGGCCCTTTAACGGGAGAGGTAGGTTACCTGCATCAAGTCTGCGCTCCAGACAGGCCTTGCTGATTTATTTGCAGAAATGGACCGGGGCGCGAAACGTATCGTTGAAATGAAAGGGAATCAAACGGTTCTCACAACACCCGACTCACATTCTGGAAAAGCCGTGAAAGATCTCGGTCCCAAGGCGTTTGCATTCGATCGATCGTACTGGTCTTTTAACAAGGAGGACTCCAACTATGCTGGCCAATCTGACCTCTTCGACGACCTTGGACAGCCGCTCTTGGACAATGCCTTTCAGGGCTACAACAATTGTATCTTCGCCTATGGCCAGACAGGATCCGGAAAGTCATACTCCATGATGGGATACGGAAAAGAGGTTGGTATTATTCCTATGATTTGCCAAGACATGTTCAGGAGAATAGGAGAAATCCAGAACGACAAAGCGACAAAATGTACAGTTGAGGTGTCATATCTGGAAATTTATAACGAACGAGTTCGCGATCTGCTCAACCCGTCCACCAAAGGAAACCTAAAGGTCCGAGAGCATCCTTCAACCGGTCCTTATGTCGAGGATCTTGCAAAACTTGTTGTCACCAGCTTCCAAGAAATCGAAAACTTGATGGATGAAGGAAACAAGGCCAGAACCGTGGCTGCTACAAACATGAACGAAACATCTAGTCGAAGTCACGCAGTCTTCACGCTGATGTTGACTCAAAAGAAATATGACGCAGAGACGAAGATGGAGATGGAGAAGGTTGCCAAGATCAGTCTGGTCGATTTGGCAGGTTCTGAAAGAGCTACATCTACTGGAGCGACGGGTGCCCGACTGAAGGAAGGTGCCGAGATCAATCGATCTCTGTCAACCCTCGGTCGTGTCATTGCGGCCCTGGCCGATCTCTCGACTGGAAAAAAGAAGAAGGGTAGCGGTCAGGTTCCCTACCGAGACAGTGTTTTGACTTGGCTGCTCAAAGACTCCCTGGGTGGAAACAGTATGACAGCTATGATTGCCGCCATCAGTCCTGCCGATATCAACTACGATGAGACTCTCAGTACGCTTCGATATGCCGATTCCGCGAAACGCATTAAGAACCATGCTGTGGTTAACGAGGATGCTAATGCTCGTATGATCCGAGAACTGAAGGAGGAGTTGGCAGTTCTGCGAAGCAAATTGGGAGGTGGCACACCAGGTGGTGTGGGTGGTGCGGCCGTTCCCCCTGATGAGATATATGCGGAGGGCACGCCTCTTGAACAGCAAATGGTCAGCATTACAGGCGCAGACGGTGTCATGAAGAAGGTTTCAAAGGCAGAGATTGCGGAGCAATTGAGCCAGAGCGAGAAGCTACTCACAGACCTGAACCAGACATGGGAAGAGAAACTCCTGAAGACGGAAGAGATTCATAAAGAGCGTGAGGCCGCCCTCGAGGAACTCGGAATTAGCATTGAGAAGGGCTTTGTGGGACTACACACGCCGAAGAAGATGCCTCATTTGGTTAACTTGTCAGATGACCCGTTGTTGGCCGAATGTTTAGTGTACAATTTGAAACCCGGAACAACCACTGTTGGCAATGTTGACACCAATGCGGATCATCAGGCAAATATTCGACTGAATGGTACGAGGATTCTACACGACCACTGCACCTTTGAGAATGGCGCAGATGGTACAGTAACTGTCATTCCTCGTGAAGGTGCGTCAGTCATGGTCAATGGAAAGCGTATCACCGAACCCAAGCAGCTACATTCCGGGTACCGAGTTATTCTAGGCGATTTTCACATCTTCAGATTCAACCATCCAATGGAAGCCAGAGCAGAAAGAGCTGAAGTTAGCGTTGGCGGGAGTCTACTTCGACACTCAATCACTGCCAGTCAACTGCAATCTCTAGAGAGGACATCCCCTTCACCCAGCCCTCGACCTGGACACGAACGATCCTTTAGTCGAGTTTCGGAATTCGGTGACTCACGGCCAGAGTCCCCCGCGCTTTTCCCGCGCAATGGGAGGGACTTCGACTGGTCTTTGGCTAGACGAGAGGCTGCCGGTGCCATTTTGGGTACGGAGCAGAATTTCACAAACCTGACAGACGAGGAACTGAACGCCCTTTTCGAGGAAGTTCAAAGAGCTCGGGCTGAGCGTGTCAGTGGCCGAGAGGATGGAGAAGACTCGGAATCAGTGACTTCATATCCTATTAGGGACAAGTATCTATCTAACGGCACCATGGATAACCTATCCCTCGATACCGCACTCACAATGCCTTCGACACCTAAGCAGGGTGAATCTGATGAGAGGTTAAAAGATGTTCGGGAGGAACTGCAAAACATGCTAGAGAAGCAAAAGGAGGAATACCAAGATCAGCTCAAGAATGCTGAGGCGGCCAACGTAGCGATGGAAGAGATCAAGAAAGAGAAGGTTAAGATGGAGAGTGCCCTGCAGGAGTTGAAAGAAGATATGCAAAAGCAGCTGAACCAGCAGCGAAAGCAGTATGAGGAGAAAATCGAGAAGATGGATCCTCTGAAACGACCGAAAACGAATCCGAAGCTCTCTGACGAAGAGATTGAACAGGCTAAGAAAACTGTCAAGCACTGGCGGAGCCGACACTTTGTTAAGATGGCCGAAACTGTTCTTCAGAATGCCGCAATTCTCAAGGAAGCGCAGATCATGAGCAACGAACTCGACGAAAGTGTGGTTTTCCAATTCACTGTGGTCGATATAGGGCATGCTGTCTGCTCATCATACGATATGATGCTGAATGGTCTTACGGATGAAGGAGATGATCTCGCCTTGGAACTTGCCCACAAGCCATGCATTGGAATTCGCGTGGTTGACTACAGAAACAGCGTGGTCCGTCTTTGGAGCTTGGAGAAACTGTATGATCGAGTTCGGCAAATGCGACAAATGCACCAATATCTCGACCAGCCCGAGTATGCACAACACCTCAGCCTGGACAATCCGTTCGTGGAAACCTGTATGCCTTCATATACTTTGGTTGGCGAGGTAGATGTGCCTCTCCAGGCTGTCTTCGAAAGTCGAGTCCAAGATTCAACTCTCGACGTACTTTCACCATATACTTCCCATGTTATTGGCATCATCAAGCTCTCTCTTGAGCCGTCACATGCTCGGGCGCCTACCAATACCTTGAAGTTTAACGTTGTGATGCACGAGTTGATTGGTTTTGCTGAACGTGAAGGTACTGAGATACACGCACAGCTTTTCATTCCTGGCGTATCTGAGGAGGATGGTATCACTACTACGCAAATGATCAAAGATTTCGATGAGGGCCCAATTCGATTCGAGAGCGTCCATAGCATGAGCGTTCCTCTTTTTGCTCCTCCAGATGTAACCTTGAGAGTGGCCATCTTCGCCAAAGTGTCGGCGATGCACCTGGACAAGCTCCTGAGCTGGGATGATATGAGAGATGCGGTTCCGGTAAAAGACAACGCAGCTCGAATCAACGAATCGCAGTTCTTCACCCAGGAAAAGCACGACTTACTATCTCGCGTGCAGATTTTGGAGCTCAGCGAAACTGGTGAATATGCCGCGGTAGAAGTGACACAGACAAGCGAGCTTGATACGGGAACCTTTCAGCTGCATCAAGGCCTTCAGAGAAGAATTAGCATCAATATCTCGCACAGCTCCGGCGATGCTCTGCCATGGGGAGATGTCACCGCAGTCCGTGTAGGAAAGATTCAACTGATTGACGCGGCTGGGAAGACTCCTGATATGACAGGAAACGATGCTGATCTTACGCTGAAGCTTTCTTCATCTCCAATCTTTCGTGAGAACGCTAACGGTACCCGGAGCATCTCGGTATTCGCGCAATGGGATTCAAGCATGCACAACTCACTTCTCCTAGACAGAGTTACTGCAGAAAAGTACAAGGTGCAGATGACTATCTTATGGGAGATTAGCTCAGAGAAGCTTGCCGAGCCGATGAAGTTTTCGCAGAAGGTGTGCGTGCAGATTTTGTCAAGAACATTTGTGCGCCAGACTTCTGTTTTTTCATCGCTCTGGCAGAATGTCAGATTCGTACGGTCATCAACTGGCATATTCACACTGACGATGCGGCCTGCTCCGATCAAGAAAATCGGTGACCTGTGGAGAATGAATAGCCAGCATGACTATGTCAAGGGAGAAGAAAACCTGAGTAGCTGGGCGCCCAGAGGAGTCTCCTTGGTGGGCGACTTCATTAGTGCACGCAAGAAGAAGAAACAGACAGCGGAACTTGGAGTAACTCAGGCAATACTTTCCAAGATGTCTCTGGCGGCAAAGGATGCACCTGCAGAACCCGAACCAGAACCATCACCAATCTTGAAGCCTATTATTCCGAGTGACGATGACCTCTTGAATGATACGCCTGACACCTCTCAAGCTCCCTCTGAGCAGGGCGATCCGCTTGACGCAGAAGCAGACGGATTTGAGAAGATTGAGGGTCCTGAAGAAGTTGAAAACAATGTAAGGGACGAGACCATTGAAGCGAACGACGCCCAACCTAAATCCGAGTATGACGAAGGACAAACAGAGCTACTGGAGAGGTGTACCAAGCTTTGGAAGAAGTACCCTGACCCTCTGGCGAGCATTTTGGGCCCTGCAAACACAACTGCGCCAACCAATGGCGTCGCGAACGATGCCCCTTTACCACCTACCCTTATCACAACCATCATCAGGGTCCCAAAGAACCCCAAGGTGCTAAAGGGAGGCTACCTTCTCGTGCCGAATGCTGAATCCACACGTTGGGTTAAGCGATTTGTAGAATTGAGAAGGCCCTACTTGCACATTCATTCGGCTTCAGATGGTGATGAGATCGCCTTAGTGAGCTTGCGAAATTCGCGAATTGACAGCCAGCCTGGCGTGCTAGGCCTTCTACACGGGCCTGATGACTACGATGCTCCTCAGGGCCAGAATGGGGGAGCAGATTTTACACCTGGTCACCGACGAACAGGGTCTGGACGCGTCATATCTACCATCTGGACGGGCGGTGGAGGAGGGTCGTCTGGTGGACCAGGGCTTCAGCGCCTCAGTGAGCGAATGCAGTCGGCTGTGTTTGCCATTTACGGGACGGACAACACGTGGCTCTTCGCGGCGCGTAGCGAGCGGGACAAGATGGACTGGATCTTCCGAATTGACCAGACTTTCATGTCAAGCAACGACAGCGTGCCTGGGAGCGGAGTATCCAGCCCCTTTCCTGGGAACTGATTCCAGGATTAGCGGCTGGATGAATGGGATTATGACTTGCAACGTTCTCTCATTTCGGCATATATCGTTTTCTTTGTTACTTTTTTTTCTTTTTTCGGCGGTGAACTAGATGAGATGAATTATACCCCCAAAGAACGAGAAGGGAAAAACACCAGTGATGTAGGAGCACAATTTAGGTACACTTCGGAGAAGCTGGATATGGCTAGACTCAGGATACCGTCAAGGGCACAGGCACAACGTCAGAGTCCATTCTGGATAGAACTATAATGCTGTGAAATAACCCAACTACATAATTTGCCCGTCTTGACTGAGAAAATAGGTATCTGGTTAACGCCGAATGAGATACACCTACAAAGTAAGTGCGTGATATTTGGTAGGGGCCCTATCTATGCCTGGCACGTCTTGAGTAATGCGTTGTCGATCAACCTGCCCAGACTGACTAAGTGCGCATGGCGTTGGATATGATACGAAACCTCAGACTGTAGGCCAGCTGGGACTAAAACGAACCCACGCGAAGTGTGGTTTACCACGGTACTTGGGGCCTTGCTCAACTACAGGAACCATTCGTATCGAGCTGTGCTAGTAGACCGCGCTATATAAAGCGGGTGCTATGTATATCAGTCATGAGCGTTCCTATTGGTAATGGTCATTGTGAATTGCTTTGCCCTGTTGCGTGACTGCATGACGCGAGTACAGCATGGGAGCTGGGCTGGATCGGTCGAATTGGTTGGTGATCAGAGTCTTACTAGCACCATCCACTCGCGTTGCAGTACGTAGACTGACTCCAAGACAAAAACTGACACCTCTCTCTCGGACTAAGCAATTAGGCTTATCTTGTCTTGTCTTGCCTTACCCCCGCCGTTGATGCTATGTCTCAAGTCGGGAGAGATGGACTCCTCCGAGGACGAGACCTACAGCTTGATATAACCCTCTGTGAAGTCAGGCCGGGCTCGATAAGATTGCGAGGACTATCAGCGTTTTCAAACAATGCAAGACGGCAGATGCGAATCTAGATGCGGACAAACGTGACATGGAGCCTCAAGCGGCGATAGGATGCGTTAGACCCGACAAGTGTTGAGAGGAGGAGAAGGAGGAGGAGGAGGAGGGAGAAAGAGCAAAAGTCAACCGGCGACCTGGTGGGCTGATCACCCCGAGAGGCCTGGCACAGAGGGGATACAGGAATAATCAATAACGAGGTTCTCCTATGACCCAGGAATAGAGCACGGGGCACACTGAGCACCTTGTCCAATGCTGCCGTCCGTTCATTTAACTGGACAAAGCCTTGCAACGGATAGAGAGACATGGGGGGAGATCATGGACAAGGGGAGTTCTCATCACCATGTAGCCGTCCCTTTCGTGAATTAGTGGATGTCGTGTGCGTCTGCAAATGTGTACGGGCCGTTGGTGTGAAGTTGCAACGGCTGTGCTAGTGCGAATCCTACCGAGGAACAATAGAAGACTAGAACCGCGGTGTTTACTATCAATGGACCGTTGCCCACATAGTATTACCGGTGAGTGGAGGCTAAGATGAAGGGAACGGGAATGGCTTCTGTCGGCACTTGTGCATGGTCATATGGTGGGAGGGGATGCTACCAAACAGTACATGATCAACTACCTATGTAACGGTTACATGAGAGGATAGATAGATGCCAGGGGTATAGAAGAGTACATAGTATCTTGTCCTGGGCTGAGAAGTGTGCAGGGTGCTACTGGAACATGACAGGAAGCAGCTCGTAATCGGGATGATATTTAGACTATCTTACTTGGAGGAGAGGGAGGGCTCACCGTTTTTTTTTTCCATGACGGGAACCAGGGTATAGAAAAACACCACTGGAACTCGAGTTGTCATGCTAGGCGAGGAAGGGGAAGCAGGGAGAGGGAGACACATTGAAAGACCTTGAAAGAGGAGATTTGATCCACAACTCGCTTGGGTTGAATCTGAAGCTGGGCATAGAGCCGGCTGGTCGGTCCGATCATTTTTGGGGTTTGTCAATGAAGCTGACCATTGACATGCTCTCCAGGCGTGCCGTGCCACGGATCATCCAACAAGAGACCCAGGAAACTGGAATTGAACCCGGCCTCATATTCGATCACGTTGTAACCAAAGCAAATATTACAGTACTATGCATTTACCTTCGACTGCTAGGGTCCGTCCTTGCACTGATTCATCGAATGGGAGCCCAAGGCACTCGGGAAGTCGAGATGCAAAACCCAAGCGAGACGAAAAAAAAGGACTCAATAAGGCGGTCAATAACAAAACACATGATCGTTATCAGGCGACGGTTTATCATATGTATGGACCAAACTCTCTATCCAGTTGCTATTTGACTACGCCAACAAGTACCTAGCTTGGACTGGGTATTGTATAGTAAGAGCAAAGCTCTCTTAGGGCCTTGCCGAGAATTCTTACACATCCAAGCTTAGAACCCCAGGATGGGCTGGCCAAGCACAGCCCTAGTTACTCCACATTCTTCTCCTCGAGACTGCAGTGGTCAGTATGGACACGGAGGACGAAAGAAACTTACGTTGTAAAGTTTACAACCACAGGCCGCCGTTGACACCACCGCTCTACCTGGACTCTGTAGGTTGCCCAGTCCGACTTTGTCTTGTTATTGGTAGCAAGAGTACATGGGGGATGGAAGTTCCCGTAAGACCTAGCCGGCTCCTTCGTCTAATACTATGGTACACATTGTCTGCATGATAATTGTTACGTTGTGGCCCTGTCTGCGGAGCACAGCAGATGATGATGATGTGTGCTGTGACATCCATCCCTGCATCAAAACGCAGGCAGGTTAAGGGCTCCGGAACGCTAGTCGGGTTTCATTTCCTCCTACCTCTGCAGCCCCCTTGTTCACGAGGGAAACAGAAATTCTGAGAAGCGGAGACGATTTGGGGATGAAGCAAAACACGGATGTCGTCACTTGCAGTATGGTAATTATCCGAGGCAGAGGTAAGTCGCTAGCTATATCTCTCCGGCCCAGCTAGCCCGCGTTATTCTGTTATTTGCCTGTGGAGGCTTTATTTTCCCTTTTCCTTGCTTTTTCTTTTCATTCCTTTTCTTCCCTTTTCCTCCACATTTCTAGTTCGCGTGCCGAGGTCGCTCTTCGTATCTTTTCTGGGGGTTACCGACCGCCTGGATAGAAGATTGCACCGTCAAATCTCGACAAGGAGCGGGAACGGCATCGTTCCAGGTCCAAGGCCTCGGAAAGGAGATTGCCTTCTGGTAAACGACATTAGGGTTTGGTAGAGGGGGTGGAATCTGGTGGTGTCGTTAGGCATCCATGGAAAGCGGTTGACTAATGGGAACTCGAGCAACGGGACGATTGCGGTGCGGCGCGGTGCGATATTCTCGGATGAATAATCAAGTTATCTCAAGTCCGGAGTAATATCGTACATTAGTTAATTATACATGAAATGAATTCTCCTACGCGAGTGCAGGGACCTGGGCTGTAATCGAGCGCGTCGAGCCAAAAAGCAGCATCAGCTGTAAAACAGGTATGATGCCCGTGCTCGACGTAGCAGAACAGAGGGTATGCATCTGTAACAGACAGTAACCTCGGGAAAACAAAACGTTCAAGCTAAAACAACGGCACATTGACTTGCCGGCAGTGCTGTTGTCCGTTTCCCTGACGGATGCAACGTTGAGGCATATGCGACTCGGACCACTAATGCAAAAGCAACACCACAACGTTTTTTTTTTTTTTTTTTGCTGAGTTCTGTGTTCTTGCATACCCTCCATTGCCCATCTTGGGCCCTACAGCTATGGTTTGGTTGTAGGTAACTACTTGCTTGCTGAGAAGCTAACATGAGCACTGAAGTTTTGATAAACCGAAGAGAGGACAACGGGGGCTGCCCAAGCCCAGTCCAAACAAACCGCTTCGGTCAGCCCTCAAGGACACGGGTGGGGGGGGCTATAACTCAGCTACAATACATAGGTCCCCAGGCAAAGCAGGTACAAAAATCATGAGTGGAATTCTTGTGATGCCCATTACCATGAGGTAGGAAAGGGAAAGATGGATAATTGCCTTACCTTAACTTACCTTACCTTACCTCAATTATTGCCAGACCTTACGTAACAGTACCTTCGGAGCCTGGCGAAGGCGAGCAACCGCTAAAAAGAAAGAAACGGGGACTGCCGTGTGCACGCGCATGTGGCCGGGAATAAAGCCTACCTAGGTACCTCTTGGGCAAATTTAATTACAGGTCCTCTGCTTCGCAGGGGAGACTAATTAGCGGCCTACTATGTAGGCTCGGTACGGAGCTCCGTAGCGTACCTTATTAGTCTTATTACTGTGATAGCTTTCCCTCACAGGCAGGTATCTAGTACTATGTACATTGCTTATTGGCACTGCAACCGGGTGAGGAATTGTTTCCTTTCTTGGCAACAGCCCGCAGCTGAAGATCTCTGGAGCTGGAAGGAAGGAACGGTTGATCGACCGTCGATCAATGGTCATTTCTCGGAAGGCACAACCCCTCCGAAGATGAGTTTTTTTTTCTACCCCCTTCTTTCTTTTTTTTTGTCCTTTTTTCTTTCTGACAAAGGAAACGGATAATACTGACCCAGATAGGTAGGTACTTTGCAGTGATGAGGGATTATTCTTTTCGTCTCTCGGCTCTTGGAAACGGATTTTTCATGTCTCTTCTTTAATTTCTTCTTTTCCTTATCCTCATGCAGCGCACCTACCTATATCGCTTTGCGGAGTGTTATGTTATGCTGAGCACTTTGTTCAGGAGGCATTATTTTCACAACAGCTCAGTTTTCCGTATCTCATCCCTCCATCCCTCCATCCCCTCGGAACTTGACATACGTCGGAGGTGTTATATCAATCAATCCTTGTTAAGCCCTTATCCACATCCCGTTGACACACACCGCGGAGACCTTTACACACACACATCCGAGCGCGCGCGGTGACATCTCAGGGCAAATTCTCTTTTCCCACTAATAAACTCAATGCGTACTCACTTATTTAGCGGGAAATGGCGTCTCCAACACACTCACTTCTGTACTCCATATGGAGCCAAGCAATCAATACCTTTCGTTAGAGGTTCGTGTCCCCGACTTGCCAATTGTGCCTCTGTACGCAAAATCCTCCTCACGCTTTTTGCATTGAGTGCAATCTCCTACGGTCCCCACCACCTCCTTTCTCTCTCTACCCCTCCTCTTCTCCTTCTGACCCCCTCTCCCCCCTGCCTGGCACTCATCATTCGCTTCTCGCGTCTACGTGACAACCGATCCAGGCTTCTGTTCTCATACACCAGTTAATTAGTCTAGCTCGGTCCACCTCACACCAGTGAACCTACCGACCATGATCCTTGGTTCTCCCCCATCTTGTCTCTTCTCTCGTACTATGTACCCTCACAACTTGGGGCTGCCTGACCTACCTGACCTACCTGCATCGGCATTCACCCTGACCACCTCCTTGTCTCACCCCCTTCTTGCAAGTCGCTTCCAAAAGGGTTTGGTTCAGATGGTCTTGCCGTGTCCCGTCAAAGTTCCAACCCTTCGGGTACGAGTCGTGTAGTTTCCGACCCAAACCACCGGATCCCGGCCCCAGTCCCTTGATTTTAGCTTACCCAAGTTGCCGGGACCTTCCTTTGGGCATTTCCATCTCATCAATAATTACTGTGGACATAGCTGAGCCTCTTTGGCCATGTTGAGTTTTTTGAACTAGAGCGCCGAACCCCTTGGCAGTTGGCGTCATTAACATCTTCCCTTCCTCCTCCTTGCTCGACTAAACGCTAAACCGACTCACAGGCTTGGCTTGATTCAGTAGGTGGCAGACAACTCGCCATCTTGGTTCTCTCTACTGGAATTTTTCATGGTCGCATTGTGTGCGCCACAAGATCCAAGGAAACTTTCATTCTTGCCGTAGCTCCCGCTCACCCGCTCCGTCCCTGACAGGTCATTTGTTTATTTCAACCCATTCTTCGGGGGTTTCAATGTTCTTGTCTGGCCTTTGTAGTGTTATCGGGGAAACCCTGCACTTTTCCCAGTACAGCCCTCATGCATGTCGCCGAGATGGGAGGAGAGTCCCCCTTTTGCCCACTCACACGCCGGCAAGAGGACCGGGGTGTGTCAATGTGCGGCACGATACTGCAGGGTGTTTGTCGGTGAACAGATGTTGGAATTGCATGTTACGTTGATAGTTGCCCACCACTTCCCTGCTGGCTTGCGTTCCCCCCCCCCTCACTCTCACTCCCACTACCCACCCAAGCATTCATCCGTTGCGCCTTGTCCGCAGGGTTGAGGCCTGTTTTTGCGCCACCAGCCTGGGTTTCCATGTTGGATTGTAGTAAACCTACCGGTACTATGGAAAGAATAGGGCACCCACACATCTCTGTTGGTTCCTTGTCAGATAAACATGCCACCCATTTCATAGCCCTGTCTTTATTATTCTCACAATTGCCGACAGGCTGGGCCGGCAGGCAAACAGAGAGGGGCACAGGACTCGAACGGGTAACTAGGCTGATCGTGCTCCAACACAACTACTACGTACTATTTGCAAGGGAGCACGCTGGTCCTAGTTGTTTGCAAGCCGACTCAGATACCCGTCCCAGACTGCTGGGTCTTTGTGCTGCTCTCGCCCTCTGTTCATTTCGTTTCGAAATGGAATAGATCCTCCTGCAAGTCTGATGTATCTGCCTCACTGTCTTACTGTACTCGTCTCGTCTCGTCTCGTCTGATTTCCTCCGGCCTTGGGGGTCCTGGGTCCATTCTCGGGCGGCCTATTTTAGGGTCTCTTGACAAACTTGAGCGGACTGCCTTTGTCTTGTTTGGCGGAGGTATCTTTCGACGAGGAGGGGGTTCTTGTGCGGATCCCCATCCCATCCGCATCCGCATTTACATCCGCATTCCCATCCTATTCTCTCATTGTTTCCTCCGTCACGCAAGCATTTCCCCATCAAACACCCCCCCCCTCACCGTCTGTGGTTTTCTTAAACTCCATTTCTAGTACTGGTCTTGCAGCTCTTCGCCTCCTCTTCTGCTTCATTTTCCTTTTCAATCTAGTTACTTTCTTCGTGCGCTCTCTCGGTCAGCAGTTGTTCCTCTTTCGGCAACGCCTTACTTCGCCGTATAACTATCGATTCTCTTCGTTTGGCATCACCTCCATCCTCTCTGCCGATCATATCCATAACTAGTCAAACGCATCAAACGCACGCACAGAACCCGCTAGTTGCTCCTCTGAATACGTTCTCTTAGCGACGACTCTAGAGCAGTTTCCTCCCACAAGCTCACACCGAAAACTGTTGACAATCGGGTCTTTGCACAACTAACGGGGTCACTTATTGCTTCAGAAATCTACTGCATCGATAGGCCAAACACAGCGTACCACGCCATATCATCGTTTGCGTGCGTGTCAGTGTGTGGTGTGTGTGTGCATGTGTGTGCGTGTGTGTGCGAGTGGGGTTGGAGCCATTGGCCTCAGCGCTTCTCAGTCTCGCCAAGTCCCTCAAGAACTTGCTTGATTGTGCTGGCTCCCGATTGTCTCTTTACTTCTATTTCTTAACCTTTTGCGACTCAACCCTAGAATTGGACACAATATCAACTGTACGACTCGGACACGCGTGTTTCAATCATGACGAAACACCCTTTCTCCCCGGCCGAATCCGATGACACCGGGACGAACAATCCCTCTCCTTCTTTGAACACTTTTCAGTTCACTTTCAACGTTTCCGCTTTGAATTCTGGGAAGAATAGCATCATCGAACCTGACGTATGTACTCTTGTGTGTTTCGGAAAAAATTCCTTCGCGTATCACTTATTAGAGCTCTTCACTAACTGGAAGCCTTTTTATTTTGTCATCTTTTATAGCCCGATGCGCAAGAAATGTAGGTTTACCACAATTTACCTTCTCTTGGTTAATTCTGCGACTAATTTCACTCCAATAGGGATTCAGAGTCTTTAAGTGACAGTGTTCAAAACTTCCCAGAAGAATTCGGCCGAACATACCACGCCTACAAGGCAGGATGTGAGCTTCCCCCCCTTAAACTAGACAGCTGACTTGGTTGTGGCCCTAAACTAACTTGCGTCTTCTAGCATATGCTTACCCAAACGATCAGTTAGAGCAGGACCGTTATGACCTTCAAAATGACGCTTTGTTGGGCCTCTTTGGCGGGAGATACTTCTTCGCCCCTCTCTCGACAAGCAACCCTCCGAGAACGATACTGGATATTGCCACGGGAACCGGTGACTGGGCAATCAAGATGGGGGACCTGTTCCCTAATGCTGAAGTTATCGCCACAGACCTCTCTCCTATTCAGCCTCAATCCGTGCCCCCTAATGTCAGCTTCTATGTTGAAGACTCGTGCGTATAACCCTGCGTTGCTTGTTGCCCCCTCCCATGACACAAGTTGGTATTGTGACTAAAACAGCTCTCTCTTTAGTTCTCAGCCATGGGATTATTCACAAAAGTTGGATTACGTCCACACCCGTGCGACTGCCGGCTGCTGGTCGTCCTTCAAAGAACAAGTGGCTGATCAAGCCTTCGAGAATCTCGCCCCTGGAGGTTGGTTCGAATCCCAAGAATACGACGCAATTATCAGCTGCGACGACGACTCCCTCGACCCAGAAGGCCCACTAGCAATGTGGTTTGACGACATGAGGGTCGCCAGTCGTACCATGGATCGTACCCTCGTGGTTGCCGCTGAGCTGCGACATGCTTTTCAGGAGGCTGGTTTCGTCGATATTCAGGAGCGCATCTTCAAGATGCCAATGAATGGTTGGCCCAAAGATGAGCGTCTCAAGGAGCTCGGCAGAATGTGGGAGAGGAACTTCCTCATGGGCCTGAGTGGCTTCTCTTTCGCGCCCTTCAATCGAGTCTTCGGGAAAACAGCTGCTGAGATAGAGGTGAGTGTCTGGTCTAACACTCTCGTTTTGATACGAGTAACTGGTTTCGTTTTTCTTACCCTTGCCCCAGGTATCGCTTGTTGATGTACGACGAGATCTTATGGACACAAAGATTCACGCCTACGCACCTATTTATGTCGTTATTGGACGAAAACCTTTCCTTGGAGAAGAACGCAGATCATCTACTCAATTTTCTTGAGCCCGAAACGACAAGGAGTTACATGAACTTTTACCCAGTGGAGGACGAGGGAATAATGCACATAGCGAACTCGAAGTGGAAGCATGCATGGAATGACTGGGCTCTCTGGATGCCAGAAGTGAAGGGAAATGAAAGGGGGGAAGTCGAGTGATACTCGATACGCCATGGTGGTCGGTTAGTTTTGACATTCATACCCATGATACCCCAAGTGAACACGAGTTCCTATTATGTTGATGAACGGCCCCATTGCATATAGATACGGAAATCATTATTTAGATTCTGTTGGGAATCCTCAATAGAAGAAATCCAACTAAAAAAAAAATTCTTTTCCTACTGAGAGAGAAATGCTCATCTGTTCTAAGGCAGTGATACCATCTAGGGTCAACATATCTTGAGCCACGGCGCATTATCCACCCCCAATCAATCCTCTCTTAGCTTGGCTATGCAGGCATATTGCCCTTCTAGTTATCCTCTCTTCGTGCTTGAGCTCGGCTCTTCTTTCCATGACCATAAATAGCCAATGGGAAGGGGCCTCAGTTAATCTCCCCTATCATCAGACTCCTCCGAACTTTCAGATGTGTCCTGGGTGGGCTCACGTTTTCTGGTGAGCCATAACAGGATATCAGCCTGGTCCTTGGGAAGCAGCTCCGCCAGTCGGTGCTCAGACAGGAACTCATGGTCAACGTATTCGAAGCCCGGAACGACAGTTTCGGAGATGAGAAGCGCCTCTGGTTCGCCTCTCTTGCTATCATCCTCCATCTCCTCCTCATGACCGAGAAGGTAGCTGGCCTTCCAAACACCGCCTTCGACCACCCACTGCAGACGCTCGCCCTTTTCTACATCGTGACCAACCACAAATGTCTCAATACGGCCGTCTTGGTGTAGAAGGACATAGCGGCCACGGCCGCGATGCAGCGTGTGGATGATGCGGCTGCGGTTGCGGTGGAATCGGCCTAAGGGGCGGCGGTGGGTGAGGAGGTAGAAGATTGTGGTCGAAAGGCGACGAATATCAGCGTCGAAGCCTGGACGAGTCTCGCCGGCGAGTGAAACGGTTTCCTCAGACAGTGGGCTGGAGGGATATGGGGAAGGGATGGTCGTTGGGGAAGCGTCAGTCTGGCTGAAGTATCCACCCTCGATGTGTGGAAGGAGACTTAAAGCTTTGATCAAGGCATCTGTGTGGGTGGACTCTGGATCAGAAGAGGGAGTGTATGCTGGCCTGAGGCCGGTTAAGACCGTTTGTGTGGTCGTGTTTTGAACCATGATGACTATTCAGGAGTCTGCGTGGAATTAATCACAGTAGTAGTCTTGAATGTGAAGTTTCAGATTTGTAGAATTAGAACTTTTACCAACTTCAAACTGGTTTTCGTGAGAAAAAAAAATGAATAGAGGTGAAATAGAAAGATGTGGGAGCAAGATATTTCAGGCCTAAACTCCCTCCTCACAGCTGGCTATCTCTCGGAATCCGGGACTAATGTTACGGCACATGACGTGCCCAAGTGATTTATAAACTGCTCTTGACCTTATATGAATTACTGCTGACAGGAAACAGTTTGTATGTGTGGGTATTGCAATTAAAAAGGAGTGTAGGTGACTGGCACAAGTCATGATCTATAGGGCGGCACGGCTCTGATAAAGGATTCCATTTTTGGCATGCGTATTGTTGGGCTTGGGTATTTACATCCTTCTTCTCCTCGAGCTTAAGAATATGGAATAAGAGAATTAATTGTCGATTTTTGTTGATTCCTTTTCGTTTTTGGATGGGCAATATGCTGGTATGCTGACATTGTTGAGGATCACGGTTGTGATACGAGAGCTTATCAGCTCTCGCTGTTAGCCGGACCGTTAAGATCCTTCCGGGATCTCCGGATTAGGAATCATTATGCCAGAACTCACAGGATATTTACATGCTATCATCGTGGTCGTTGGCTTCATGTGATCAGACAATTTACGTGTTCGTATGCTGTGCGTCAATCCATTCTGGTGCGGTAGCACCGTCACTCAATCCCGGAACCTGAACAATACTAGGGGTTTATGTGTTGTTTGCCTCATATTCTCTGCACTGTTGTATCCACTTGTACATCGTAGGTTTCTCCCCAATTATAGCTCCTCTGGCCGTGTAAGAGAGCAAATACCCAATACAGACAGGCCTGGCTGATCTCCATTTTCGAAGCTGTCAAAAGCTGTGGAGCTGGTTGGGCTGGACCCTCGATTACGTCAGCTGAAGCCATGACGCAACAGGGCCCGAAAGTGGCCGACGCCAGGGCAGGCACCACCCGCTCAGGTCGCATTCAGCCCTCTACAGCATCAGAGACTTGGTGATACCCCGCGGTATCAACCCTTCTCTCGCCGAACGCCCTGCTTCTCGCCTCTGCCAGTTCTACCGTGTCCCCTGCGGCCCATTGGGGGCCTATCCGCTCACTATGAACCCATCTCGTTTGCCTGCGGTGCCGAGCATGTTGAGCTTGGCCCGCTCAAATGCGTACCTTCGCTTTGCGGCTGCTTCTTCCAAATCCTCCATCCAATGCCGCGCCCGTTTCCTATCGTATACTCGCACGCGTTTCAATCAACCCCCACGGCAAGAAATAGAAGATCCCTATGAACGCCTCCGCAATGCAAAGCCGCTCGTACCCAATCGCGCCGCCCGCCGCTTCCAAACCGCTGGCTCTAGCCGCAACTCCAAGCTCTTCGTGGTTGGCACCGTCCTCGCCGCCGTAGGCTTCTATCTCTACAACTCACAGACGGTGCCCGTGACAGGTCGAAGGCGGTTCAACTTTCTTTCTGACGCCATGGTTGCCCGCGCGCATTCCAAGGCTGCCGGGCAAATTATTGAGCAGGTCAAGCAGCAGGGTGGGCACTTTTTGTCTGATTGGGATCCGAGAACAATGATAGTGAAGAGGGTTATGAAGAGGTTGATTCCAGTGAGCGGAATGACGGATTTGAATTGGGAAATCTTTGTGATATCAGATAACCGTGAGCTTCACCTGTTCTCTTGTTCCTTTTTTTTTTTCCTTTTTTTTTGGAGACGATTATCGTTCTGGGCAGAACTAACACAACTGTATCTAAAGGAACGGCTAATGCATTCGTTCTCCCTGGAGGCAAAGTTTTTGTGCACAGCGGTATCCTCAACGTCTGCCGAAACGAAGACGCCCTCGCGGCCGTGCTGGGCCACGAAATCGCACACAACACAGCGTCGCACGCTGCAGAGCGTCTATCCGCTGCCTGGGTAGGTAACCTCACGGCAGGAAGCCTGTTCTTCCTGGCGGGCGCTCTACCTGGCCTCGCTCTTTTTGGCATATGGAGTTTCGTGGGAGGCTTCTACCTCCAGGACTTGCTGTTCTACCTGCCCATGGGCCGCAAGCAGGAGAGCGAAGCCGATTATATCGGGTTAATGATGATGGCAGAGGCGTGCTATGACCCGAGGCAGGCAGTTGGGTTCTGGCAACGCATGGAGGCGATCCAGAAGTCAGGCGGACAGGAGGTCCCCGAAATGTTGAGCACACATCCTTCGGTAAGATACTGACACTGTTGAAATGACATTAGAAAAGTTTCCCTGTGGGCTAATCATATGCGTCCCCTCTCTTTAGAATGAAACCCGGATTTCCAAGATCAACGAGTGGATGCCAGAGGCGATGGAAAAGAGATTACAGAGCGATTGTAGAGGAACAAGGGCATTTGCGGATCGTTTCCGCAAGGCCATGAGGAGAGGAACGGTCGAGGTGCCTGTTCATGCTTGATCAGACCTAGCTCCTCAGCACATCAAGTTGCATATTATATTACGTTGCCATTCGAGTGATGGCCATGGATATGGTTGTAGAAATGAAAGCAGCAATCCATGCTGGATGACGGCTTGGGGGTGAATGTGACCCATACATTTTGAATGTAGACTGAGGGTGTTGTATTATTATTACATTAGACACATGAAGGCACAATATGGCGGGAAAGGGACACATGGTATAGGAAATCAAATCTCTTCATCTATGCACAAGAACTATATTCATAATCTGTCATAGCGATACAAGACATACAAGTGAAAAGTAAAACCTGAAGTGGAATATCCAGGGTCCACGATGGGTCGTCACCAGACATTGCACTCATGGTACCTACGGTGGTATCCTCCAGGTCAGTTGGCAATGCGCACGCTGTGATACGCTGAAGTTGTCTTCCCCGCGGGGATGACGCTCGGGGCTCTTTAGCGCGAGCGTTGCCCCCGAACCCGCCAAGTTCCACTCAAGTCAGGCCTGCCGCCCCGCTACAGGCTGGAGGTAGCCTCGCTATTTCCTACTTCGGCAGTGCTATGGACACCGCGGACCGGCAACAGGAGAACCGTGCCGAGGCATCTCTCTCTCTTCAGCAGCTTCTTCGTCATTAAAAAGTTGCTGACCCTCCTCCCCCCCGTGACGTGAGACCTCGGAGAAATAGACGAAGTTTGGTTCCTGGTTTTCCCCCTTTAACAACCATATTTTCCCCAACTCACCATTACTTTCTCTTTCTTCATTTCTACGACACCAAACTTATCTCCTCCCTTTTCGCCCTCCAGCATCAGACACCCTCCCGTCCTCCTCCCAACCAGCACCATGTCTGAGCAATACTCAACCGCCGATGTGGGCAAGCACAAGAGCGACGCCGACGGCTACTGGCTTATCGTCGAGAGCAACGTCTACGATGTAACAAGTATGTTCCATTCCCTCACCCTTTTTCTCCTTTGCATGCGCTCGGTTGTATTCCCCATCTTGTCGGCTCCCCGGGCGCATAGAGGCGCGCGCGTCTAGAAAGACGTGGCAAAAAAAATAGTTTACTGACAATGATTACTACAGAGTTCCTCGAGGAGCACCCCGGCGGCGCCAAGATCCTCAAGCGCTTCGCTGGCAAGGACGCCACCAAGGCCTTCTGGAAATACCACAACGAGCATGTGCTGCAGAAGTACGGCGCCGACCTCAAGATTGGCACTGTGGCCGAGAGCGCCAAGTTGTAGTTGGCGGACATGGGAACCGACACCGTGATATGGGTGCGCCCTCACCTCCCCTTCCTACTCCGAACTTGATGGAGAGCAAAAGACTCCGAGGCATAGAAGGGTGGAAACGCGGATGAGCGGCTTGGTTGCTTTACTTGTTTTTCACGGCGCAATTGATGGCGGAAATGTACAAAGAAAGAAAGAGACGGGGAAGAGTTGATCTGCTTGGTTGATTTGTTGGCTGATTGACTTGGTTTGGCTCTTATGCGCAGACGGGCTGCGGCCGCTTCTACCATGTCAAAGAAAAAGGCCCATTGCTCGATTAGACAGCTCTACTTCGCTGATGGGGGCATCATCCCTTCAGCAGCAACTTATTGTATGAATTACACATGTTAATCAACTGACCACTGTCGAGGGACTTACCTACCTAATGATAAGGACATAATGACCACCACAATGCCGTTTCGGCGGAGAGGAACCAAGCTGACATCATTTGAAGCAGAAGGGGACATACAGATAGGGATCAACGGACCACAAAGGGGGATCTTTCCAATTATTGCAGTATTTTGCAGTATAATAGGACATGCTATGTTGTAACTCAATAATAATGTGTATTCAATCTGCGCTGGAATGTCGAATGTCGAATGATGAATGATGCAGCACTTTAACGAGACAATCTGGACGGCAGCACGTGACTGTCGTCAGTTACTGGTCCCCACTAGTTAGCAGTCTCACACAAAAGCTGTAGTCATGCAGCCAGTTCGCAAACTCCTTCCATTCCATCGCCAAGTGGGTCGCCTTTAGAATAAGATGGATCCCTCCCACTTCACAAACGACTTACATAGTGCCCATACTTGACAATAACCTCTCACTTCGAACATGATGGAATCAGTCCAAACTTGACCAGACTGAGAAGGTCCAGTGAATTCACCGTAGACATAAAAGCCTCCTCAAGCACCCTCCCTACGCTTGCCTCCCTCGCTACACTCATTCAACCACCCATCCCATCCGCCTTTATACTTCTCTCCTAAGAAAGAATATTACCTCCAGCGCCATTACATATCCACCAAAATGAGCGACCCGTCCTCCCACGACATTTTCAACTACAGCCTTCAACGTCCTCTGTTGGACCAGCGTCGTGCTCGCCAGCTTGAGAACATCCCCACCCTGCCGGAGCGTGATGCCATTAACCATGCTGTTGCCTCTCTCCCAGATCCCCAGGACGCCACATACTTGGCGGGGGACTCAGATGAAGCTACCATGGCGCATATTGCAAATGACATCTTCCCAGCTCTGAGTGGACAGAAACGATCTTCTCGCTACTATGGATTCGTCACTGGCAGCGTGCTTCCCCTCGCCGAGTGGGCTGACAACGTCGTGACAATGACGGATCAGAATGTCCAAGTTCACCTTCCTGAGCAATCCATCTCGACAACTGTTGAGGACCGCACTCTGATCATGATCTTGAGCTTGCTGAGACTCGGAGATGAAAAGGCCTGGAAGGGTCGCACCTTCACCACAGGCGCCACTTCAAGCAATATACTTGGTCTCGCCTGTGGAAGAGAGGAGGTTGTGGGGAAGAGGCTCGGAGACGGAGAGTCTGTGGGAGAGCTTGGCATGTTGGGGGCATGCCTCAAAGCCGGCATTACCCATTTTCAGGTCCTCACGAGCTCCGGCCACAGCTCCCTCTCCAAAGCGGCCAGCGTTGTTGGGTTCGGAAGAAGTTCCGTCAAGGAGATTCCTCTAAGCAAAGAAGAACCATGGAGAATGGACATTGAGGCGTTGGAAAGTCACCTGAAGCTATCTACTGCAGCGAGCATCATCGCCATTAGTGCAGGTGAAGTGAATACTGGCCGCTTCTCCACCGCCGGTATCGAAGAGATGAAGAAGGTCAGAGAGCTGGCAGATAAATATGGAGCTTGGGTTCACGTTGATGGCGGTAAGTCCTCTTGACATCCCTTGCCTACCAACTGTCTCCCGCTTCCGAAAATATTGACTAAGTGATAGCATTCGGCATCTTCGCTCGTGCTCTGGATCAAAAGGACGAGTACAAGCTGCTCCAGAAACGACTTGAAGGTCTTGAGCTTGCTGATAGCATAACTGTGGATGGACACAAGCTCCTCAATGTGGTAGGCATCCAATGGCTCTGAAACAAGTTTCTTTTGAACGTTTCTAAACTTTCTCTCTAGCCCTATGATTGTGGCATGTTCTTCACCCGATCACATGGCACTCTACAATCCATCTTCACCAACCCGAACGCCGCCTACCTCGCCACTGGCTCTCTAGCTACCATTCCCTCACCGCTAAACATAGGAATCGAGAACTCTCGTCGGTTCCGCGCCCTTCCCGCATACGCCGTCCTCAAAAGTGAAGGCCGCCCCGGTTTCGCGGGTTTGTTGGCCAACATGACTGAGCTTTCTCGCCGGGTAGCGGCATTTCTGCGTGCCTCAGTGCATTACGAACTTCTACCAGACGATAACTCCAGCCTGGACGAGATTTTCATGATTGTCTTGTTTCGAGCAAAGGACTCTGCCTTGAATGATGTGCTGGTCGAGAAAATCAATGAGACGAGGCAGATGTATGTCAGTGGAACCAAGTGGAATGGCCAAAAGGCAGTGCGAATGGCCGTCTCGACGTGGAAAGTGGATGTAGAGCGTGATTATCAAGTTGTAACCTCCATCTTGACTCATGTGGCGGAAGGCAAGAAGTTCAACTTGGAGAGCTGCCAAGACTAGGGCGTGGCAGTATTGAAGCGACTCGGGCGGCTCGGTGCCAAAATGTCATCGATTAGGAAGAGGAAGTTCGAGTTGTCGGAAGGTTGGTTCGTGGCCATGCAGCCGTGGTAATTAGAGTATATAATTTTGTCGCCCGCGTATCTTCATCCAAACGCCAGGAAATGCTTAAACCATGTAGAAAAGGAAAAAAAGTCATTTTCCTTCAAGAAGGAAATCCTTCCCGTGACGCCGTAGTTTAACGAAATAAAATCCAAATGCCCAAAATCAGAAAGGATGTCACCCTTCCATTCAAGCAGACAAAGAAGTAGAATCATGCCTCTCTCTTCTTTCTCTCCTCTAACCGAACTTCTTAGAACCGCCCTTGAAGACGGCCTTCTTGTCCTTGCCCTTCTTTCCCTTGCCGATGAGCTCGAGGTGTCCGGCGCGCTCGCCCAGCATGGCCTCAGTGCGGGCGACCATGCCGCTGGTAAACTTCTTGATCGACTTGTCGACGCTGGCCTTGGTCTTGGGCTTGGAGACCTTGGAGGCCTGGCGCTTCGAGTGTGTGGCCTTGGGGGCGGCAGTGCGCCCAGATTTCTTGATGGCGCCTTGGGCCATTGCGGGCGAAAAAGTTGTGTTGTGTTGCTATGTTTGTGTATGTGTGTATATGCGTGACGGGTGTGAGAGCGAGAAGAGTGGGAGGGGAGGTTCTTTTATTTTACTATTTTCCTACGAGACAGCAGGGTGGGGCCAAGAAAAAAAATAGATAAACCATTCAGTGCCGTCCCTTACTCTTCACCGAACTTTCACCGTCGGTGAAGGTGGGGGGGGAGATGTCCTGCCTTCGTTGCCCCCACCAACTCAAATAGATCTCCTGACTGTGAACACTACGCTTGGCCTAGCGTCCCGGTATACATAAAAATATTGAAGCAGAAAGGTTAGGTGTTAATCAGGAATCTGAGCAGAGTACTCGCACCAAATAAGACATGTAATTAACTTATCAAGGACGATTCCAGGAGAGCTAATAAAAGGATGGAACAAACAAAGGCATCTTCTATTGCTTGAATCCTTTATGCTTATGAAACAGTTATTCAAGCGACGGACACTCGTCCTTTCTAGTCTCGGGCTCATGATTAATTTGCATATGCTGACAACAACTCCACACAGCGCCAACCGAATTATTTCAAAATCACGCCGTCTTTACCCTTTTCCCATCTTCTAACTAATCCAAAAGATGATATTAGGCAAGTCCGTTACCAGCCATCGCCCCAACCGTCGTCATCTTCCGTCTCTTTCGGCTTCATATCAATCTTCTTGGCGATAACTGGCTTTGCGGCAGGCTTGGCGAGCGGCTTCTTCGCCGTAGAAGACTTCGACAGGCCTTTTGGAAGGGCTTTGGCTCCCGGTTTCTTCTGTGACTGCGCTGCTAACCATCCTGCAAAGTCAGGTTCTTCGTCCGCAAATGGGGTTGCTGAAGCAGCAGCAGGCTTCTTGGACGCTTCTGTGGTTTCAGATCCACCAAAGCCGTCATCGTCACCCATGTCACCCCACGAATCCCCGCCGTCATCTCCATCATCTGCTGGCCAAAACGATTCTGCCACTGCGCTTGATGAAGATTTACGTGACACGGTCGGGGGTGGTGATTTCACTGCCTGGCGGTGGAGATTGGAGGCTGAGGATGTTAGAGGCTTCTTGGTTTCTGAACTTGGAGAAGTGACCGGTTTAGGTGGCACCGCGCTAGGAGTCGATGTCGCTTGCATTTCGCCTGCTGCGGCGGAGAGTTTGTTAGTAAATGAAGAGATGGCCCATCCGGCCCAGCCAGCATTTTCTGTGGGCTGAGGAGTGCCCATTCGAGGGGTAGAACCATCAGATGCCTGAGGAGGGGGAAGAACCGAGTCCGGCATGGATGCCGCCGCCTTTCTAATTTTCTGCAGATATATATCCGCGGCTCGATTAGCAGCCTCGCGAATGATTTTTTCCTTGTCAATCAAGAGAGGAGTAATGACAGGCAAAACTCTGCACGCGCTGTCCTCGTCCGTAAAGTACTCTGCAGTAGCAGCCAAAGCCATCAGGGCGGCATTTCGCGCGTGGACGAAGGGGTCCCTTAGTGAACGAGTGAAAGCGGCAATGAGAACCTTTGACCTCGAAGAAGTTCCCAAGTTCTTGGCAATCTTTCCAAGGCAAATGGTCGTGTTCGTTCGAATGCCTGGTTGCTCATCGTTCGCAGTTTTTGCAAGCTGTTTCAACAAATCGCCATTGATGGTTCGATCTGAGAGTTTCGTAATGATAACAAGCACCGATTTCAATGTTTGCTCTCGAACAACAGGCGCGACATCAGTGAAGCCGGTCGACTGTTTCATTTTTGTTAGCGGATGAGCTATTGGTTCAAGATATCGAGATGGCCATACTATTAATGGGAAGATCTTGTCGTTGACAATCTTCTGAGGAAGTCGATCAATCATAACATGAAGATTGTCCAGAAGACAGACTCGGATGGCTCGATCAGGGTTTCCAAACATTCGAACAACAAATGGGGTAACCCTGGAGTCAAAATCTTCATTGCTGAGCTTAGTAGAAATTTTCAGGACGACACCAATTGCCTTTGGTCCTCCGCCACCAAACTCAGCTGATTTCATCAGCTCTGGCATAACTTTCATCTTGAAGAACTCTTCCGGGAAATCATCGCTGAGTTCATCGAGACCACTATCAAATTGATTAGTTGCAGGCTCAATGTGGTGGAATAATAATACTACTACTAATAACAAAAGAGAAAAACACTCACGTCAAGAATTCCTCCTTCTCTTCGGCGGTTTTGATGTCAAGGTTATCGATGCCTTCCGTCAGCCTGATGAGAGGACTGTCGAAGAACGACCCCGCCCTGCTTCCTTGGTCAAGAAATGCACCCGTGGTGATTCGGGCTTTCGGATTCGCATTGCAGAGACGCTTATAGCTTGAGTGCATTGTCGGCGGAATGTTCCTCGTCTGCCCTGCTTGGTCTGTTCCCTGATAGTCGCCATTGAACACCTCAAAAAGCAGGACACCAAGGTTGTATGCATCCACAGCTGAATGAGGGTTCTTTTTTATGACGTCCCATCCACCTCGGGCTAATTCAGGCGGGGCATATCGTCCAGCGTCTGGGACTATGCCGCCGTATGTCTGGCTCTCCAGTTAGTCCAGAACTGTCGCATGGCCAAGGGTTTGCCAACATAGATTATTGATTCATCATCCTTGATGCTACTCAAAACGTCGAAACCTCCCAACTTCCACTCTCCGCTCTCAGATGTATAGACCGATCCGACTTTGAGACTACCGTGTATGGAGGAGGCGTCCTCATTGATGAATTTGATGGTTCGCTAAGACTTGTGGTCAGCCTTTTGCAACCCTGAAGATAGGCTTGACATATCCTACAGCGACACTATGAATGCCCCATTTGATCGTTTCGGGGCTAAGGCTCTTTCTTCGGACATGCCACCTTAGAGGCACTACTCGTTCGGTCGCAATATAGATGTATGTTTCCGTCTGCAAACCTCGGTATTAGCGCAATGCTAGCGAGCAATATCGGCTACATCGGACAGTTGTGTGGTGTTCTTACCTCAACTGCATCGAGGACTTTAATCACGCCGGGATGTCGGAGAGTTCGTAGCTTTTTCAGGGCGTTCTTGGCCAGGGGAAGTTGAGACCGTTTCGCGGTGATGTCAAAGGAGAAAATACTGCAGTTCGAGCCGTCCTCCTGCAGTGATGCTTTAGTATAATTGAAAAGGTTTGTCTTTGAGTGAAACGTGTTACCTTCTTAGTTCCGTTATACAAAGTCCATATAGACTCGTCAATGTCGACAATATCGCCAAAGGTGTATGGGAAGGGCGGGCCTTTGGCCATGGCTGAGGCCACAGCAGACTTGAGAAAGTCCATGGCGGCGTTGCGACGGCACAGGAGGCCTCTGGCAATCAGTAATAGAAGAATTACAAGGACTAATTAGTAGTGGCTGGTAAGACAAGGTGAATGCTGTACCGAGGTGTGAGGGGTGAGGTAGGCAGGTCTTGAAGATACCTGTGCTTGACCCAATCGTTATCGCAACGTGGTGGTTGCTATCGCTCAAGCTTCCCCCACTAGTAGAGCTAGGTGTCTCTTTGGGTACCTGGCGTGCAAATTTTGGCGGTTACGTCAACGGTATGCGTAGCTGGCACTGTGCTAAAGGGAATGGCGTCGTGGGAAATGAAGTGCATCCGGGCCCCTACCGGAGCTCTACAAAGTGCTCGTTGTTGCGTTCAGGGTTCAGGCCTCATATCCATACTGTGGCGCACTGTATGAGTACGAGAATATACTACAGTAAAGCGTTGGCTTGCTGGCTTGCTGGTACCACCTTAGGTAAGGTAGTATTCATAGCCATTCTTATTTATTATTCCACAGCCCTTCGTCCCTTCCACCTGCACGTCACACGCTGTAGCCAATCGCTTTCGCCAAATCTCTGCCCAACTGTCGATGGGCGGCAGCCTACCTCTACAAAAAGAAAGTCGACTACATGCCAGCCTCGCCATGAATCCTTCTCCTTTTTCTCGACGTGTGTTCCCCTGGAGAGGACCAAGCGGGTGTCTCCCCGTCCTTACGGAGTAATCACGCTGGCATCCGTTGTTCTTCCGCGTCAGAAGTTCCTCTGGTCGGCCTCCCAACCGCGACCAGTGGATTGTCAGTAGCAGTCAACAGTCACTCCAACTTTAAGCCCACCGAGCCATACCTGCATTGTCTTGCGTCTCGTATCTTGGCCGCCGCTAATTGCTCCATGTTGACTGACTTGAAGGGCTTCCTTAGCCCAACTGTAAGTGACAACTATTCTCTTCTTACTACGTCCTGCACAAAGTACGCGCGTATCGTCGAATGATGCCTATGGTAAAAGGTCTGACTGAACGGAACCCTCTGGTCATACCATATTCACTCTCTCTGATCCTGCTCTGGCACTACTGCCCCAGCGGCAGCAGGCCAGTCCTTCACGTTGCCACGTTTTCGTACTTTGT
The DNA here is from genome assembly GCA_024336345.1 of Mariannaea sp. PMI_226. Taxonomy (NCBI): domain Eukaryota; kingdom Fungi; phylum Ascomycota; class Sordariomycetes; order Hypocreales; family Nectriaceae; genus Mariannaea; species Mariannaea sp. PMI_226. The sequence goes on from JANFOG010000005.1 coordinate 1,921,026, forward strand.
TCACTATTTCCCCCGTGTTCGAAGAGCGTCTGGGAACGATGACATCGTTATTCTCGTCGCAAAATGGAGTCCCTTTCCTCGATACCTCGACGGGAATTGACCAAAGGCCGCGACGAACAGCAGACACATGTCTGCCGCAGAGCAGAGCAGAGCAGGTATAACCGATGTGGTGCCTAGCTTGATGGCCAACAAACTGAAAAGATCTGACGACGATATCGTGATTTTATCTCACATGCTCTTAAAACTTTCATTCCGCCCATTTCTTCCATACTTCTTCCCATCGCTGACTGTTGTGCCTCATTCTAGCCAAGGCCCCCAAATCGCCTTTAATCAAGCTTTATCCTCCAGATCACTCCTTCATCAGGCAACCAAGTATCAAGCGAGAACTTATGCCAAGTGTTATGGGTCATCAGTAACTCTTGATTTGTTCCGTTGCGGATATTCACATAGAAGTCCATAGCGGGTATGGCTGGGGATAATGACCTAGCATCCGCGGGCCAGCTGCACCTTGCGCCTGAGGGTGACTCTAACACGGCGAGCCGTGCACTCCCTCGTGTCATCTCGAAGCCTGATTCTCAACATTCAGGCTCATCTCGTGAATCCTCGTCGATCAGCGAGTTACCTAGAGTTACGAAATTTTCCAAAACTCACGTAGCCAAGAGAGGCCACAGCCGGCTGAGAATGCCCTGGCTGTCACAACGTGCCCCACTAAAGCATCAAACAAAAACATCAAGTCCAAATGGAGGTTCGAACAACAGAAAAGCACACAAGCCACAGATAGATTCATGTTCTCCTACAACCCGTGAACCTCAAAGGCAGGCTCTACCAATAGATCCTGAGCCAGGCCATCTGCCAATTGACACCGACCTGGACAGTGTTGAGGGAGCACAGTTACCAGCGACCACTGAAATTGAAAATTGCAAGTCGTTGGAGGATCTTTCAGCAGCACCTTGCTCCAATCCCTTCAAGGCTACGACGGACTCCTCCAAAGATACCTCGATTCGACCATCATGGAGTCCAGAGCGTAGAGGAGGTGGCCTCGAAAGTATTGACTCTTCTAAAACAAGTCCTTTCAGTGTACAGCGTGCCTCTGGCATTCGCCATGACTCTTACGAGGCAAGCGAGTGTATCATTGCGGTAGCAGAAGTGAATCTGGCGATCAATAACTCAAGTTCAGATCCCTCAATATCGCCATCTATTCATGTGGATACAAGTCGTCACCCAATCGTAGGGCATGGACTACCTCAAGATAGCGAACATCCCCGACGAACCATCAGGCCTTCCGCGTCTTCGGATTCAGGTAGGGCTGCTGACATCGACAGCAACACGGAGGATGAGGATTTTCGCCCGTTTGCTTGGACACGACCCAAGAAACTCCAAGCTTTAGAAAATTCCTCCGAGTCGGGTGATGAGGACTCAATTTGGGTCTCGCCTGCAGCGGACCCAGGTGGTGAAATAACGCCTTCCAACTTGAAGCAAACAGACGCTGCAGGCTCTTTTCAGGAGAACCATGCAGTTCAACGATGCAGTGAAGAGAATGGCTCCAAAAATGACACTACACCAGTCGTACCACTCCATATAGTGCTCGCTACCCAGAGAAAGGCGCAGTTCGACTCGGACGCATTCGATGACATGATCTATCACCGATCTAAAGTACAACTTCCCAAAGGCGATTCTGTTACGACTCACCTTCTCAAAAAGAAATCGTGTCCAGAGAAAAGTGAGCGACTCTTTCTACATATCAATCCTGCCATCCACAGACCGCATAGGCAGTCCACATCATGGTACCAGAGAAAAGCAAATGAAATCAAAGCCCGTGGAAGACGAAAAGAATGGTATGGTAAATATCACGAAAGACAACGTTTCTTGCGAGCCCAGGAGGCTGCGCGGGAGGTTGAACGCCACCAAGCTGTCATAACCGGGGAAATTTATCCACGTCGAGATCCACAGCCCCGAGTGCACGCAAGAATCAGGTTCCTCGCGGATCTTGACGACGAAGACCTCCCTGATGAAGTCAAGTCTAATCCACCCTGGCTAGAGGCGCTTTCTTGGTTCCGCAAAACCGAAGACGAGAAAAGGAAGCGGCAAGAAAAGAGGCGACGAGAAGCAAAAAAGCAAGGAATTGAGCAGGTTCATCGGCCTGGGCCGAAGAATCCGCGAGAGCGATACTTGCAGGCAGCGACGGAAGAAGTAGAACGGTTTTACAAAGCCCACTTCTGACCAGAACATATATGATGAGGAGACTAAAATCAAGTAATTATTGTTATTGTCATTTTAGCGGGCGTCATGGCAGGCAATATTCTCGGTCAATATTTAGCCCCTCATGGCTGATGCATAGGTATGTGGGAAAATAGCTTCTCTGGGTGGGAGAACGGTCAACACAGCAAAACGGCGTTGAGTGAAGAAAAAGGTATTAACAAGTGGAGGGTTATGTAGTGAAAAACTTTGTTGATTGGATCAGTAGTTGTTGATACAGAGTTGTAAAGAGCTCGCGTGGTCTGACAGGTAAATCCACACTTTTCGCATGGGGGATGATGTGCGAACACTGTTGGGCCAACTCTCAGTTATCCATACTGAAACCGTGACATCTATGATAGTTTGAATCCCTTTCGACTGCAGGGTTGATCAGCATCTTTGGTAGTTAGGTCCTTATATGTTATACCTCAACAATTGGCCTACTGCAAGTCTGATATGTGATTCCTGCTGGATGTCATGTCACATACGACCATAGCTCTTAGAATACACTGGATCCCGTCTGCTCTCCGCACGTTAAGCTGAGAAGCGGTGGATTAGTACTCGGGTCGGTGACGACCGGGGAATCCCCACTGTTGTATGTTTTTTGTTGTATGTTTTTCTTTCTTTTTTGGTTTCTTTTATGTTTTGACATACCCATATCATGTTACTCTTTGATGTTACTTCTTTGAAGTATCGGATGCTTGAAACTGTCTCATCTGGTCAACGTCCATCAATGTTGCATGTGTACCAGATGAAAGTATATGTCATGCTTGATGGGTCATCGGTAAAAGATCAATCAAAAAGAACAATTGACATTGCTGTATATACATCAACCTATCACTCGGACATTTTCCCGTCCAGACGCCGCTGTTTCTACAAAGCACCCAAAAAAACCTACATTGGGAATTAGATCCTCACCCAACCGACAAGATATGTCCTCCTTGGTAGAGGTTTTTTAGACTCCCTTCTCCTTTCCTTTCCCATTTCCTTTTTCTGTTAGTCTTCCCGTTACTCTTTATTCCTCTGGGTTCTTTTTTGGCACGGGTTGCTCACCCAAAGGATCTCTTACACTCCCTTAGACAGCAGGTTCAGGGCACTACCGGCGAGGATGAAGCCAGCCTGGTCCTTGGTGACAGCATGCTTGGTAGGGATGAGCACCTCCTCTCCTGAGGCCTTGGTCACACGGAGCTGGACATCGCCCTTGCCGCCGTTCTGAAGCATCTCGTAAAGGCCAACCGTGGCAACCTCATCGCCGGCGCCAATCTTATCGTAATCAGCCTCGTTCGCAAAGGTCAAGGGCACAACGCCTTGCTTCTTGAGGTTGGTCTCGTGGATGCGAGCGAAGGACTTGGTCAGGACAACGCGAGCGCCAAGGTACCTGGGCTGGAGGGCAGCATGCTCACGAGCAGAGCCCTCGCCGTAGTTGTGCTCGGCGACGACGAGCCACTCCTGGCCACGCTCACGCCAGAGGGCGCCGAGGTCGGGAATGGTGTGCTTGGAACCGTCGAGGTCGTAGGCGACGTTAACCTCGTTAGTCTCGGCATTGATGGCGGTGTTGAGGGTGTTGGTGGATATGTTGGGCAGGTGGCCCTTGTACTTAAGCCATGGCCCAGCGGCGGAGATAGTGTCGGTTGTGCACTTGCCGGTGACCTTGACGAGGACGCGGAGGCCCTTGAGGTCGGCGCTGGGGAAGGGATCGAAAGGTTCCAGCAGGGCCAGGCGCTCCGAGGTGGGGGAGATGGCAATCTTGGCATCAGGGTTAGGGGCCTGGGACAGGACACCAAGCGAGGCCTTGCCAGACTCGAAGGGCGACTGGGGGCCTTCAAGACCGTGAGGAGGAGTGAACTTGAAGTCTTTGCCGTCAGGGGTCTTGAGGGTGTCGGTGATGGGGTTGAAGGTAGTAGAGCCGGCGAAAGCCATAGCGGTGACGATCTCGGGAGAGGCGAGGAAGTTCATGGTATCAGGGTTACCATCGTTACGGCCTCTGAAGTTACGGTTGTACGAGGTCAGAATGGCGTTGCTGGTGCCCTTGGTGACGCCGTCCTGTCGCTTCCACTGGCCGATGCAGGGACCGCAGGCGTTGGATAGGACGATACCGCCGGCATCCTCAAATGTCTCCAGAGTACCGTCACGCTCGAGGGTGGCGCGGATCTGCTCGCTACCAGGGGTGATGTAGAAGTCAGCATTAGGCTTGAGACCGGCGGCGGCAGCGTCCTTGAGCAGACTCTCAACACGGGTCATATCCTCGTAGGAGCTGTTAGTGCAGCTGCCGATGAGGCCTGCCGAGAGAACCTCGGGCCACTTCTGGTCCTTAACAACCTCCTTGAACTTGGAGAGGGGGGTAGCCAAGTCGGGGGTAAAGGGACCGTTGATGTGAGGCTCCAAGGTGGAGAGATCGATAGTAATCAGCTCGTCGTACTCAGCACCCTCGTCGGCCTTGAAGCGCCACTGAGCATCAGGATCGCTGCTGTTGCTGGCGAAGTTTTCCAGGGCAGCAATGTTGTCGTTGGCATAGGATCGGCGTGTAGAGTCGAGATATCTAGCTGAGGCTGCGGTGTAGGGGAAAATGGAAGTCGTCGCGCCGACCTCGGCTCCCATATTGGTAATGGTAGCCATGCCGGTGGCACTCAGAGTATCGACACCAGGGCCAAAGTACTCAATGATAGAGCCGGTGCCACCACGAACGGTAAGCTCGCCAGCTAAACGCAGAATAACGTCCTTGGGGGAAACCCAGTCGCCGAGTTTACCAACCAGCTTGACACCGAGCATCTTAGGGGCCTTGAGCTCCCAGGGAGCACCAACCAGAGCCTCCACGGCATCAGCACCACCAACACCAATGGTGATCGTGCAAAGGCCACCAGCGTTGGGGCTGTGGGAGTCGGTTCCCAGCATCATCAGACCAGGCAGGGCGTAGTTCTCAAGCACAGTTTGGTGAATGATACCAGCACCAGGTGGCCAGAAGTCCATACCGTACTTGCGAGCAGCTGACTCGAGGAAGTCGAAGACCTCCTTGTTTGTCTGGATACCGGCCGACAAGTCATCCTCGGCACCCTTGGAACCGACGATCAGGTGGTCACAGTGAATGCTGGCGGGGATGGCAGGCTTGGCGAGATTGCACGACATGAATTGGAGCAGGGCCATCTGGGCCGAGGCGTCCTGCATGTTGACACGATCGGGCTTGAGGCGCAGGTTAGCCTTGCCTCGAATATCACGGCCATTGTTAGTGTTGCTGAGTAGCGACTCCTCGACGTTGTCAAGGTGGCTGTAGAGGATCTTCTCAGCGAGGGTGAGGCGCTGCTTGCCGAGGACACGGCGGACATCGGTGTACTTGGTGTAGAGCTTCTCGTAGGTGGGAGGGAGAGGCTTGGCGGAGGAGAAGTCTCGTCGAGAGGGCCTTGAGGCGGCGAGGGAGGCTGCAGGCCGAATTGCCTTGGTTCCGGTGCGACGCAAAAGTTGCTATAAGATAGAGGTTAGTGGTCAGTCATAGGTCTGGACAAAAGAAGAACTGCTATGCTGGGGGAGTAGAGGTAGGTGTGCAGTCAATGGGCAAACAGGTAACTCACCGTCATGGCGCCGCCTGAGCGACTGGCCAATTCTCTTGAGGCCATTGCAAAGGGTGAACAGTTACAATTGCAATCACAGTCGCAAACCCGTTAGAGTAATGACCCTGTAATACGTTGTACAGCTAAACAAGAACAAGCTTGTTTTCCTGAGTAATAAGTGTGAGGTACGAAAGTTTTAGTGGAAGCGAAGCGAGGTCGGGGGTCGAATTTTGGCAGCTCATTGTAAATTGGTGGATTTGGATTGGATTTCTGGCTGGCAGATCTGGGGATGTGGGGCCATCCACAGCGCCGGTGGTCGGCGCTATGACTTGAGGTAAGGTACCTAGGTATGGAGACCAACACATCACATTTGTATCATGAAGTCAGATAGGTGGTGCTACAGAGACAGAGAACATTCATCTAGCGTCCCATCAGGGGATTTCCAATTCTATGGCAATGCCCTTTCATATTTATCCACCATACTTCCATTATTCTAGGTGTGTGTATGTAGTCCTTGGCCCCGAACCCCGGAAGGGAACACATTCAAGCATGTCCTCCTCCTTTGCTAGCATAGAAAAGTATAGAAAAGTTTCCCAAATGATCGCTCAGTCAGTCCATTCATATTATCACAAAGAGTGACTCATTTCGTCACTTTAAACCTCCCCGCGTATACGTATAGTTGTCTTGATTCTTTTTCCCCCACTGACCGTCTTCTCGTCTTTAAAACAAGGCGACACCATCAGCATCTTCCAGCCACAGCAATGCAAGATCCTTGTTTAGCCCCAGTCGCAGCTTTTGCAGCACATCGCTTCCCTTGGTCGATGACAACCAACCACTCCTCCAATCCCATCCCCTCTGCACCTTGGTTCCTGCGGTCATCTTTTGTAAGTGACTAACCATCATAGAGCTGCCGCTCATCACATAGCTGCTTCCACTCAACGAGCCCGTCGACTTCTGTATCAAGTCCCATGGTGTTGACCCCTTGAGGCCCTGGCCAGAGCCAAGGACAACCTCAAAAAAGTCGGAACACGCCGAGTATACACGTTCACCCACAGTCTGGATATCCTCAATAGCCTTGAGCAGAATATCAATCTGCTGCAGAGTAATCACGACGGGCGATTGGTTCACGAATACCGTAGCCTCAGCCAACAGCGCCAAGAGGAAATCCTCGCTGACAACCGAATCCCGAGTATCATCGTACAGGCCTCCACGGATATTGTCGTCGGAACTGGCAATGACTGCTACCAAGGCGGAAGCCGCCTGTTTCTTGAGTTCGAGCGCCTTGGCGGAAGAAACACTTCCCAGTTGCAAGGAGTCCCTGGTGTCATAGAACTGCCGCAGCGTAGCGTAACCACTGAGCATACGTCCGAGGAGTTGAGCTGCCTCCAAGTCCAGCTTGGCACGTTTTTCCAACGTCTCGGTTCGCTTCCGCAGCAAATCCTTCAGGTCCGCATCGAGGTCTTTTTCTGGCGGATATGCTGCAGACTGGACTAGGGAGTATGACATGAGGAGGTTGAGCACAGAGCGGACACTGTCAGGTCGGTGAGATAGCGCATAGTACCAAAGCGCCTCGCCATATCTGTGAGACTTCTTGGAAAGAATCTCGGCAAAGGTCTGTTACAGGTCAGCTTTCTATCACAAATTCTTTTGGTTCGTTTACTCTTACCTCTGCCGTCTCTTCAGCATAGTTGATCATGCCAAGATCATTAAGTATCCTCCAAATCTTGTCGACCATAACGCTCGAGTTTTCGTCGAGGGTAGCCAGAAGATCCCGCAGCAACTCGCCAACAGTCTGTTCAGATCTCTCTGCCGAGTCCATCCGGCCGAGTACGTGAATCGCCATTTCCCAACCATCGCGCTCTGGCGATAGTTGTGCAATGCCAGCCAGTTCTCTAGCATAAAGCACTAGCGAAGTGTCCTTAATTCCCTCCACTTCATCAGGACCAGGTTGGGATACGCCCAATAAGGCAAGGTCATCGAGGTCCAGACTATCCATGGGCAAGGTGCTCATTGTTTCAGTTGCAGGAAGCCAGTTGCCCAGGGATGCGATTTCCGCCACAGTACATGCTACAGGCAACGACCAAATTCGGAGGAATCCCAAGATGGCATTGACATTACCCTCGAAAACGGAGGCAATGGCAACTTCAACAGGGTTCAAAGTGTTGGGGTTTAGATCAGATTCGATAGCCAGGTGGAAGGCTGTTGCGAGTCGTTCAAAGTAATCGTCTGTGCCGGTCGAGCGCGACGCTGATGCTGAGAAAGTCTGGGAGTGGGAGATTTTGAGTGATTTGTGACGCTGGTTTCCATCATCCCACCAGCCAAGTAGTCCAATCGTTGCTTCACACCAATCTTGGGCCACTTCCATGATGGCGTCGTGATTACCTAAGATAATGCTATAAATCGTTTGTAGGTTCTCGTAGATATCCCACGGAATCTGGCTTGATGCCTTTCTCGCCAGAGTTGACAAGGATTCAGATTGAGGGGAGAATTTTTCATTCATGGAGTCGTCTAGACCTTGGTCTTTGCCCTCAGCAAATAGAGCTAATCTGTCCAAGGATCCACGGGCTTGAATACGGAACAGAGTCCAGTTGCTATTCCAGATATCCCATTCAGATCGCGCACCAGGACACTGATCCAAAGTATCGCAGAGAGCAGCGGAGAATCGCCTAACATTCTCCAGCGCTTTGCCCGTATATGCAAACTCCCCACGAGGTCCTCGACGAACATTCTCCCATCCAGCATTCTTCAGCAGTTGCGAGGCTCCGGCAACATCTCCACGGAGCAAGGTACAGCGAACTGTCTGCCAGAACAGACTGTGGCAGGCGGGGCTAGGTTTGTACCTGCTAATCTCTCGCACCTGGTCAGGGTATAGGTTGTGGCTCGTTTGCATCCAATCAAATAGGATCTCGGGTAGCGGTGGTGTCTTCTCGTTATCCGTGTCGCTGTCGAAGCGAGTATGGTGTATACGAAGAATTAGATGAGCAATGTAGGAAGCTTTCTCAAACGGCGTGGCCTCGGCTCCGGGGCCGATAGTCGCGAAGTCCTCACCCTCAGGCTGGGGTAGCTCTTCAACATAGTCATTCCATAGGCGGACCAATCGGTAGGTGATACTAGCCAGCGAATTGTCCATCTTTTCAGCATTGTCTTCCGTGCCAACGCCTTCTTCATAAAGACGGCACACGAGATCCTCCGTCTGTAAGATAAGGTGCGAAGGTTCAACAACTCGGGCAGGTTCCTGGTGAGTGTAGAGGTCCTTCGCGATGGCGGCGAAATGAAAGCCTCGTGTTCGCGGGCTCGTTCCAAAGTGAGCGGATGATCGTTTGAAAATGTCTTCGGCCTCTCTTCGAACTCGATGAGTCGCGGCGGGTGTGTTGAGCATCATCAGATCCGACTCGTCTCCGATCATCGGCTGTCCATATGGCCGGTCATCGTGACGCATATTCAAGAACATGTCCGGTTCCTCAGATTCTTCTGCTTCGTATTCTTCGTGGTATTCTTCTGCCTCGGTAACATTCACATGTTGAACCACGTCTCTATCCAGGTATCGCATGATTGCGGCTTCGTCTTCGTCTTCGTCTTCGACATCCGCACTAAATCTGTTGAAACTTGGCTTCGCTCCGAATAGGCTCCCTCGGGGTGGAGGTAAATCGAGCTCGCCTTCTGCATCCTGGTCTTCTCCTTCCTCCTCATCTTCATCTTCCTCATCGGCTGCACTAAACTGGCGACTCAGGCCTGACGGTCCTCTGCCCCGGATAGAACGACCAAGAGGCACATTTGAGGCAGCGGGCCGGCCAAAAGGGTTCTGTGCTGTGCTCCCACCTGTTGCGCTGAAGCCAAAAGGTCTGTGATCATCTCCCCCATGCATCATCGAGCTTCCCAGAAAAGAATTGGTTGGCGCACCAGCGGGTGTAAATGAAGCGACAGAGGATGGAGGGGGTCCAGCTGGGGTTGTTGAGGGATCATTTCCGAGAAATGAAAATCCAGAGCCACGCGGCTGATTCCTGTTAGGCGTAGCAGGCTCTGGGCTGGCTGGTGGACTAGAATCAGGCACAACGAATCTGTGAGCCATGGCGTCTTAGGATGGAAGCTACAGCTTCTCTACCGTCGAATACGTCGATTTGAGATGGCACAGTGGCGATGGTACAAATCGCCACTCGCGCAAGTATATTATTGAAAGGGTAAGTCGCATGTAATGAGCGATGCGGAAGATCAAGGAGATGCGACGGTTGACGGGTTGATTGTTCGCAGGTTGAGCAATTCAGCTCTTTGTCAACGCGTTTAGGATATTTTTTGGAGCTATCACTCTGGGTAACGCATATCCGATGTTTAGCCACTTCTCACCTTGGCCTTTCACCGAGACCCACCCTCATTGCAAGCAAGCTACTGACCGAGCTCACCGGACTCGTTGATGTTATCAGGCCTTTATTATCCAGCATCCCGGCAAAACGTACCTCCAAAAATGGGAAATACATGGTAGTTTTCAAACAGAACGAAGTTTATGCAGCACTTGGCACTTAGCCTGGCATAAGTAACGTGATCACGGTCATGCCTCGCAGAGTGCTCGGGATTTACAAGAGGATTCAGAGGAGTTCTTATGCGCTGGTCCATTTTTTTGTTCAAGGGATTCCACCGGAGACGCAACAAAGGAGGCAAAATAGCCTTGGCAAGATCGGACTTTAGATACAACTTATCTTATCAACTACTGCAGGTCTGCTGGTCTGCATGTCGTGAACATGGGCTGGACCATCATTCACCTACCAGCATTCGGAACGCGGTTTTCGGAACCGCCTCCGACGCTGAAGTGCCGAGCTATTTGTTGCTCCGTCCCCACATATGCATTTAGTTACCATGTCCCAAGTGTCAGCTCCCCCGCGTTCACTGAAGAGGTTGGCGAGTTGCCTCACTCGGGGCCTGTACCAATCGCACCGGCTACCAACCAGCTGAGTCAATGACCCCATTCGCCAGTCATGATGATCCAGTTAACAGGTAATGCTGCCTTCCAATAGGCTGGAAGATGTAACACAGCTCATCGGCTGTCTTTCCCTATCAGCGCCGACGTTGGAGCATGGGTTTCCAAACCCCCATTGCGGGGTAAACCCGTTCACGGAGCTGCTCGGGGATCGGAGTCTGACAGCGCGGCTCCAGACTTCCTACTTAAACGTAACCACCTGGGTTGAATTGAGCATTGCCTTTGGTTCTTCATCGTAGTTGTTTTCTCCTTTTGCAATCAATTTCATCTCAGCTTTTGTTTGACACAATGGCTTCCACCGTTGGCCAGGTACATCCCCCATCCCAAATGCCCCAATAATAACCCCTCCATCGACGAGTTCATTACCCCGCTCGTCGTTGAGGTCATCTCGGAAGCTTCTCCTAACTGTCCATGAACAGATCATTACCTGCAAGGCCGCCGTCGCCTGGGAGGCCGGCAAGCCCCTCAGCCTCGAGGATGTCGAGGTTCTTCCCCCTCGTGCCCACGAGGTTCGTGTTCAGATTTACTACACGGGTGTCTGCCACACTGGTAAGTGTTCTCGGTGGTCTTCCATCACCTCCTTTGCTTACGCTAACTTGGTTCCCTTTTTGTTTTAAGATGCCTACACCCTGTCTGGTAAGGACCCCGAGGGTGCTTTCCCCGTTGTCCTTGGACACGAGGGTGCTGGCATCGTCGAGTCCGTTGGTGAGGGCGTCACCAACGTCAAGCCTGGTGACCACGTCGTCGCTCTTTAGTATGATTCCCAATATTTCCTCCCAACTACTCAAGCTTTATCTAACTTCTTCTCTCTCCTACAGCACCCCAGAGTGCAAGGAGTGCAAGTTCTGCAAATCTGGCAAGACCAACCTGTGCGGCAAGATTCGAGCTACCCAGGGCCGAGGTGTGATGCCTGACGGCACCTCCCGATTCCGCTGCAAGGGCAAGGACCTTCTTCACTTCATGGGTACTTCTACCTTCTCCCAGTACACCGTCCTCGCCGACATCTCCGTCGTTGCCATCGAGCACGAGGCTCCTATGGACCGAACCTGCCTGCTTGGCTGCGGTATCACCACCGGTTACGGTGCTGCCCGTGTCACTGCCAACGTTGAGGAGGGCTCCAACGTCGCCGTCTTCGGTGCTGGCTGCGTCGGTCTTTCCGTCGTCCAGGGTGCTGTCGCCAACAAGGCTGGCAAGGTTATTGTTGTCGATGTCAACAACGACAAGAAGGCCTGGTCCGAGAAGTTCGGTGCCACTGACTTCGTCAACCCCCTTGAGCTCAAGGACCAGACTATCGTCGAGAAGCTCATTGAGATGACCGACGGTGGCTGCGACTACACCTTTGACTGCACTGGTAACGTTTCCGTCATGCGCGCTGCCCTCGAGGCCTGCCACAAGGGCTGGGGTGAGAGCATCGTCATTGGTGTTGCTGCTGCTGGCCAGGAGATTTCCACCCGACGTAAGTTCCTTTATACCGCTGGTTGTACAAGTTTCCCTGCTAACCCTGTTTTACAGCCTTCCAGCTTGTCACTGGTCGTGTGTGGAAGGGCTGCGCCTTTGGAGGTATCAAGGGCCGCTCTCAGATGAACGACCTCGTTGGCGACTACCTGAAGGGATCCCTCAAGGTCGACGAGTTCATCACTCACCGAAAGAACCTGGGCGAGATCAACAACGCTTTCGAGACCATGAAGCAGGGAGACTGCATTCGTGCCGTTGTTGACATGCGGACTGTGTAAGTCGGCTTTAAAAACATAAATAGTAAAATGAGAATCATGTCCAATAATCAATGGGGTAGGGAGTTGACTCAATCAAAATTGTAATAACCAACACTGGCCATCCGTTCTATATGTGCACCGATGTCGACACCTTGATGGGCAGAACGACCTAATGACGCACCCCGCCCAGAGCCAGCCAGGCCAGCCGAACCTCTCCCCCTTGTCTATCCAGACCCGCTCAGAGCCTTTAAAAGGAACAGTTGCTGCAGCAAGCCAGCCAACCAACGGTCAGTATATACGCGCTACGAACTTAAGTACATATTATTTTGGAGAAAATGGGTGGGGAAAAGCCGAAAAGAGTATACATATTATGCAAGCATTAATTATGCAGCCTAACAAGGGTATGGATGGCACAACAGCTACCCTAGAGATGCGCATGGTCTGGAAAACGGGGCTTTGTACAACGATTTATGTTTCCAACCAATATTTTCTTTGATATGGCAGAAGGGTTGGAGTTTTGCTTTGATATTCAATATAACCGGTTACTTTTCTTTTTGACTTTTGGGTACCGGGATTTTTTCCCTAGTGTTTTACATCTCTATGCAGCTGTGCTCTTTCTCACTCATGTGGACGCCTTGATTGCTGAGAAATGCATCACAGATGTGTGGGATATGTCCATAGGTACTGTGTAGAATGGCCGGGTACACTAATAAGGGGCTTTCAACCGCTAACCCAACTGGTTGTAGCGGGGTCTCCCGGTAGACAGCTCGCTGTCGCGGTTGAAATCCCAAGACGTGTCTCAGTGGAATGTACAGTCATGTCAACGCTGACAACAATCCAATATTCCAAACATGCGGACGTCAAGGATTTCAAAAGACGCTGCTAAACTATTCGATCGTGCAGCCGAACCCACTTCGCCGCCGAGACGGATAACGCGGTCTGCGTTGGCACGATTCGCCTTCGCAACAAGTGCAGAAGAGACGAAAGCCGACATTCGAGACATTGAAGATGTCGCTAATCCTCCAGCTCGAAAGCGACGACGGGTTGCGGTGATAAAATCGGAGGCTTTGTCACCCAACGGTATAAAAACCGAAGTCATTAAGTCTGAGCTCGAGGACGACAGCCTTTACTCCGTACCCTCGATACCCTCGCCACCCTCCAAGACAGCACGCCGTGCTCGCAAACCTGCTCGAAAAGCGGTCGACCCATCAACTGGCGAGACTTCGATCGAACCACCATCCGACTGGGAGGCAATGTACGATGTTGTGAGGAAGATGCGAGCACCAGGAGGAGCTGCATACGGAGCGGCCGTCGATACAATGGGCTGCGAGCGACTGGCTGACCGAAGCGCCTCACCTAAAGACCAGAGACTCCATTCACTTGTGGCGTTGATGCTGTCGAGCCAAACAAAAGATACGGTCACTGCAGTTGTCATGAGGAAGCTACAGACAGAGCTGCCTGCCCACAAGCCCGGAGCACCTGTTGGTCTCAATCTAGACAATATTCTTGCCGTGGAACCGGCCATGTTGAACCAATTCATTTGGGCAGTGGGTTTTCACAACAATAAGACAAAGTAAGACGCAACAAACATTCCAAGAAAGAGCCTACCTGGACTGACACGCTACAGGTATATAAAACAAACGGCTGAGATTCTCCGCGATAAATGGAATGGTGATATTCCTGATACAATCGAAGGCCTCACATCTCTTCCAGGGGTCGGACCAAAAATGGCGTACTTGTGCATGTCGGTTGCCTGGAATCGTACTGAGGGCATCGGCGTCGACGTGCACGTACATCGAATCACGAACCTCTGGGGTTGGAATAAGACCAAGAACCCAGAGGAAACTCGGCTCGCACTTCAGTCGTGGCTACCACACGATCGATGGCGAGAAATCAACAGTTTGCTGGTTGGTCTCGGACAAGCTGTCTGTCTCCCTGTTGGTCGACGGTGCAATGAGTGTGATTTGGGATTGGAGGGACTTTGCAAGGCTGCTGATCGAAAGAAGGTCTTCGAAGGTAGGAAACTCAAGGCTGAGGAGGCCGAAGAGGATGGTAATGGTACTGCAGAAGCCAAGTCGAAAATCAAGCAGGAAGTAGAAATAAAGAGGGAGATCTGAGATGATGTTGACGAATCAATTGTACAAATAGATACCTGGATAGTTGGATGCTGGACCATGTTATGAGTTGTCGGAGTATTGCAACGTATACAAAGACAAGTACCTGTCTTAGATAAGATAACTTATTTAGGTACTTTGTATCCAGTGGTATGTCAGTAGACCACGTAGCGAGTTGGATGTTGGGCGACGGGGACATCCTTTCAAATAACGTGGTCATCGTCACCACCCTACTTATCCACTGTGTCGTACGTACTGTAGTACGCTGGTGGGGTTTTGCGGAGCCAGCGAAGGCGCTATTGTAGTCATGAGGGAGACCACTTCACGAGATCATGAGCCCGGTACGATATCGGAGATAAGACTGGGCCACTGGGCCTGCAACCATCTAAGCCTGTATGTCAGCAGCAGACGCTATCTAGGATGCATCATGTTTATGTTGATTCAAGCGATCACAGAAAAGAGATAAAGATAATAAAATAAGCATAATTTAAATCATTGATTCCTTATGCTGAAAAGTCACATAGTCACAACCCAGCTGGATGAGATGGGGTGATCGCCCAAACAAAGCCCAGTACGCCAACGCAAACATCCACTTTGCCCCTGATAAAGTACAACGGCGACAAAAACGCCCCTCCGGCTCCTGTAAATCCCGGTTGCCAGTAACTTGTCATTATGTCGTGGTCGTCAATATAAGCAAAAAGTCCCTTTTAGCTGCCATGGAGTGACGCCAAACTCCGGTAGCTTATGTAAGGGGGTTGGTTTCATGGGTTCGTCATACGCCTCGGATGACCTGGGTTCGCTCGGACTCAAGCTGGGCGGCGTTTCGCTCGTGGGACTGCTTCTTGCACTGCATCGAGTCAATAACATGAAGGCATGACATATTTTCAGAAAAGGTGATATGATACGTACGTCCTCAAGACCGGTGCACTTGTGGTCTTCTAGTAAGCGGTGCTTGCCGCAGAAATGACCCTGGCAAAAGCTGCAATCTCCAACAATTCGCTGGGCAGGCTCACGGCACTCGGCGGCGGTGCAGCGGATTCGCTTGGCAGGCATGGTAGTGACGGTGATGGCTGTAGTTGCGAAAGTGTGACTGTTGTGTTGCCTGTTCGGAGGTGGAGAGTTATGGGGTGACGACAGCCGAGCCGGTGAAGGAGTGATGAGAAAGTAGACAATAGAGACTGGGCGTTGGCAAAGACAAAAGGTTTGCTCTTGATTTTTCCAATTTATTGGTGAAGGTTAGACGCAAGTGACAGCGATGTAACTTCCGGAAAGCAGATGACCAGGACTAGATGACTGAAATGACTGGAAATGTGTCAGCGTTTCGCGGGAGGACGGGCAGCCGTGGTGCTTTATAAGGAGCCAAGGAGGCTGATGAATGAATCATTCTAGGTGGAGCAAGGCGGTCGGTTCGCCTCCCAGACCCATTGGGGCCGGCGACGGTCGAACCAAGCTTGGTGTGTAGAGAGTTCGAGTACTCCGTGTTCAGAGACGTAGCAGAACGGGATTTAACTGTATTCACACAGGACACGGGACCAGCCAGCCAGCTCGACAAGGTCCAGGCGCGCGAGACCATGCAGGGCAGCCCCAAGATTGGTCCAATTTCCCTCTTCGCTCCGTCTCCTTTGGGCCATTGAGGCCAACTGCGCCATCTAGACCGTCCATTTCCTGCATATCGAGTAATTTTTTTTTTTCGTCTTGTCTTGCTTGTCATGTCACCCCAACCTTTCAGGATGCACATAAAGATGCAAGGACCCCCCCCTCGGACAGCCGCAGGAGTGCAGAAGCTCGTGGAAGCCCAATGATAGCGACGGAGCAAACAGGCGGCCCCCCCTCCCTCTCTAATCCCCCAATACGGATTCGAGGCGACCCCGGAACTGGGCCACTTTTACCCGCGTAGACGCCTGAATGGAATGACACCTTTTTGACCTGACTGCACTGTCCCGGACCCCCGGGGGTTTTCCATTGAGGAACAAGGCCTGGCGAGGCTCCGAAAGCGGTTGAGGCGAACGCCGTGCCGTCATGTTGATCAGCATGCGGACAGCCCGAGACTTGTTTGAAGGATACGAGGCGATGAGCAAGCAGTAAGTGAGACGAACAATTACGTTGAATGCATGGTCATGGTAACATAGCGCAATATTATTACAAGATGAATGAGTAAAGGGTGCCCTGGTCTTGTCTTGGGGTCCCCGAACTCTTATCGTGGTTCGGGCGAGGACTTGTCGCCAATACCACACATGTTGAGAGAATGGCGCGGTTTGCGCTGGATGGACGAGTGCTGTTCAATTTGCCTTCAGGTTGACTAATGCACAGCAGCACAGTACTGTGCGTACGAAGTGCATACAGTACGTAATTACATCCTGGAGTAATGTGGGTGCCCAACAATGCCGGCGATACGCCGTCCACGTATGCCGCCTCTGCCTGGGCTTTTTTGCCTAGGTGGACAAGCCCATGGTCCATGGTCTTGCCAGCGGCTCCAAAAACTAAACGCCCCCCATGTTGCCCGGGGCGTTGTTGCGCAGGGATCGCCCCCAACACAGAGCAAGTTCGTGCTGGGTTCAGCAGCCACTGCATCATGGTCAGCCAATCGATTCAAGCGCCACACACGGGTCAGCCCAGGCCCGGGTCTTCCTGAAAGCGTTTCGCGATGCAATGGACGCTGGAACTGGGGGTCCCTTAAGTTCTCCCAAAGCCCAACTCAAGCGCCTGCGGCACTGTGCTGTACCATAACACAGTACATTTCGTGGGGCATCACGAGGACCAAGTCCGTCAAAGAAGCGGCTCGAGACAACATAATAGTGATTGCAAGCTTGGAGGGTGATATGTGAAGTGGGGTGGATGGAGGATGACGCGAGAAGGGAAATACCACACGTCAATAGCTGGACGAGCTAGCATTTGAGGAAGCTCACAAGGTGCCAATCGATAGATATTGGCAGTCCATACCACTACTTGACATGCCGGCTTGGAAAATTCAACCACCCAACCATCATCTAACCATCAGCATGAGCTGTTTGACGAGCCTGAGTCTCGTCCAAGGTAACCCCGCGTGGGGTGACTTCAAACTTTGGCCCAATGCCGATCATGTTGTGAGCTATTTATTTTCACAGCGAAGCACATTAAGACAGATGTTTAACGATTGTTGTCAATGTGATGTTTCATCCATTGATGTGATGTGTCGTGCGTTGTCTGCTGTGTCGTGGATTGGTGTCTGCCAGTCCTTCCCTCCCACACTTTGTGACACCAACCTTCGGGACTCATCCGGCAATGTTCCCGACGTCCTCCGACTCGAACTCCGGCGTCCCCGGATCCGGATCTCCGCAAATGTCGACAAATCGACACACCGAGTAGATGAAATTTTCTTCTTTCCCCTTCACGTTCATATAAGATTTGTAAACAGAAGCCAGGAGCTCATTCAGCAATGGTAGCCGTGAGAATCGTTGCGAGAAGGGCGCCGCCTTATTATCTGTACGGTGCGGAGCCCTAGATCCTTGTCGATTATCCTCAGAAGCAAAGCTGCCGCACACCGTACGGTAGTTAGTGACCTGCTACTCCGTATGTAAGAATGAATTGGCCAGTCGCCAAATGAAGTGACTACTATCCCTGAATGCCCTACGCCTCACATCCAGCGGTGAGGCCTTCAACTACCGCCCAGCTCATGATGGCGGTGTAAGACATCCTTGACCACCGTTGTCGGCTGAATCGCAGGCCCAGCCACTTGACTCGAAGGGTGCGTCGGAGAGACACGAGCCATGTCTCGAGAGTGGAGACGGTGGGGTTTGATCTTTTATCCCTTATATAGCATAACAATAACACCACTCTCCAACAAACACCCCAGTCAGCTTCGCAACAAGCGACGAACAAACGTCGCTCTAGTATAGTGGTTAGTACACTTCGTTGTGGCCGAAGAAACCTGTGTTCGATTCACAGGAGCGACAAAGCCTTTCTTTTTGCATTATTATCAAAATCATTAATCGATCCTTATTTTTTGCTTGATGTGCTTTTTCTAAGTTGTTTTCTTTTTCTTTTTCTTTTTTTTTTTTTTTTTTTTTAAAAAAAATAAGAAAAAAGATATCAGATTGGTTTGGGCTCTTTACACTCCTTCATTTCCATCTCATCTCCCCACCTTCATTATCATACATCAGGTTCCATCGCGTCTACCAAAATTCTTTCCACCCACTGCGTGTATCCTTATTTTCTGCTTGCCAGACACCCTCATTGCACATTTCCATCGTATTCTCATTGGTTCGCACTATCGTACATGAAGTAAGGCATGAGAATTGCCTTTTGATTTTTGCCTTTTAGATTTTGTGTCGTCGCCACTCATTCTCGAATAACGGTCATGGCGGGTGGGTTTCAGACACTTCCTGATTTTTCAATCTTGATAGATATGCTGTTGGCCTGCTACAGCATCACCGAATGAAACCATATTAGGCACTTTCTTCAACAAGGTGTTCTCTAATCATTCATATTCTCAGGAAACCTCGCACCATACCTTGGCAATGACGGTAGAGCACTTGTCGTAGACCTATGAGAGCTTCCATGATTCTTTGCCGAATCATTTACAAAAAACTTGTTTTGAAGAGCAGACTTGCTGTCATGATTCTGTATATGGTTCATGTTTGAGCTTCATATTTTTTCCCGTTCTACCAGAATGACGACCAACATGGGTGCAACAATGAGCACCACCTTCATGCACCAAGGTATTACCGAATCGGGAACGTGGGGTTCTTTCGATGACATCAAGTAAACTGCCACTGCCACCTCTTGCAGTAACTCTCGGCATGAGCTGCACTTGCCAGCATTTGTCATCGCTGGCCCACTGCATTGCATCGGTAAGTGTGAGGTTGCCGATTGTAAAGAGTTGCCGACTTTGTGTCTTGCCGTACTTGATTCCGACATGGAGAAGCTAGCTTCGCCTGATTATCATTGTCATCATTGTGATTAATATCACGTCTTCGTCATGGCTTCTAAACGCGGCATCCGAATTGCAATCGACCGTGGCGGTACCTTTACCGACTGCGTAGGAGAGCAAGATGGTGAGGAGATCATCATCAAGCTCCTCTCAGAGGACCCAGCCAACTATGGGGATGCCCCTCTCGAGGGAATTCGACGCATCATGAGCCATTACGTCGGCCGAGACATCCCTCGAGGTCAGGCTCTGGACACTTCTAAAATCGATTCTATTCGAATGGGGACAACAGTTGCCACCAATGCTTTGCTTGAAAGAAAAGGCGAAAAGATTGCCATGATTGTGACCAAGGGCTTCAAGGACTGCTTGACCATTGGCAACCAGTCGCGGCCCAAGATTTTTGACCTTGCTATTAAAAAGCCTGACGTACTGTATGAACAAGTTGTTGAAATTGATGAACGCGTCACCCTCGAGGACTATGCTGAGGACCCG
The DNA here is from genome assembly GCA_024336345.1 of Mariannaea sp. PMI_226. NCBI lineage: Eukaryota > Fungi > Ascomycota > Sordariomycetes > Hypocreales > Nectriaceae > Mariannaea > Mariannaea sp. PMI_226. The sequence continues at coordinate 1,940,996 of JANFOG010000005.1, forward strand.
GAGCGAACCACGACTGAAGCCCAAGCGCAAGTCGGTACCGAACAAGCAGAGGGTAAAGATCTTGTTCGAGGAATGTCTGGCGAAACGGTGCGGATTTTGAAACGAGCGGAAGACGGTGAGATTCGTTCGAAATTGAAAAAAATATATGACGGTGGGATCCGAAGCATCGCCGTCTGTCTTATGCACGGATATACTTTCCCAGACCATGAATCATTGATCGGAAAGATTGCAAAGGAGATTGGATTTCAACATATCTCCCTGAGCCACGAGTTGATGCCAATGATTAAACTTGTATCGAGAGCAACATCGGTTTGCGCTGATGCGTATCTAACACCTGCCATCCGCAAGTATATTGATGGCTTTCAGGCTGGATTTGAAGGCGGTCTAGGAACAGAGAGCGTCAAACATGAAAAGGGTGCAAGAGGAGCCAGGTGCGAGTTCATGCAAAGCGATGGCGGACTGGTCGATGTGGATAAGTTCACTGGATTAAAAGCTATCTTGTCTGGGCCAGCTGGCGGTGTTGTTGGATATGCTATCACATCTTATGATGAAGAAACTAGGATACCAGTCATTGGGTTTGATATGGTAAGACCAGTCACCTTGAACAAGGTACACATGGACACACTTAACAGTGACATAGGGTGGTACGAGCACGGATGTCTCGAGATATGGTGATGGAAGATATGAGCATGTCTTTGAGACAACGACGGCAGGTGTCACGATTCAATCCCCTCAACTTGATATCAATACTGTTGCAGCAGGTGGAGGCTCGCGATTGTTTTTTAAGAACGGCCTGTTCGTTGTAGGGCCAGAATCGGCTGGCGCACACCCCGGCCCGGCCTGTTATCGCAAAGGCGGCCCAGCAACTGTCACTGATGCCAACCTCTTCCTTGGTCGTCTTCTCCCCGAGTTCTTTCCCAAAATTTTTGGCAATAACGAAGACGAAGCTCTGGATGTAGAAGCAAGCAGAAAAGTATTACAGGAACTAGCTGACAAGGTAAACCAGGAGACAGGTAAGAGCATGACGGCAGATGAAGTTGCCTATGGCTTCCTGACTGTTGCCAACGAAACTATGACGAGACCAATTCGGTCCATCACAGAAGCAAAGGGGCATGATTCCTCAAAGCATCGTCTTGCTACATTTGGAGGCGCAGGTGGGCAGCATGCGGTAGCTATCGCGGAATCTCTGGGGATCCAGCAGATCCTCATTCACCGATATTCTTCTGTCCTATCTGCCTATGGAATGGCTCTTGCGGATGTCGTTGATGAACGACAGGAACCAGAGTCTAAAGTATGGGAAGACAATGCAATTGGAGAGCTAAGAGGAAAGATGGAAAAACTCAAGGAAAAGTCTCGAGCATCTCTGAGGGATCAAGGATTCCAAGATGACGAAATTGTGTTTGAAGAATACCTCAACATGAGATATCGTGGTACCGAGTCCGCACTCATGATAATCAAACCTGATGCGGAAGCGGCGAAGGAGTTCAAGAACAAGGACTGGGATTTTGGAGAGGCATTCGTCAATCAGCACCGGTACGAATTTGGGTTTACCTTGGATGAACGGGACATTATTGTCGACGATGTCCGTAGTCGCGGTATTGGAAAGAGTTTCCGCCACAAAGAAGATACTGTGGACCAGCAACTTAAGACCGTGACAAGACATAATGTACTGGAGACGAAGCGTCATGGCCTTCAAGAGGTGTATTTTGAAGGTGGAAGGAGGAATACGCCAATTTACAAGCTCGAGAATCTTGGCATTGGAGACTCGATCAGAGGACCTGCAATGCTTGCGGACGGAACTCAGACGATTGTTGTAACACCTGAGGCCGAAGCACTCATCTTGAAGACTCACGTTGTCATCAATCTCGATAAAGACCACCTGAAGGAAGAGTACGTGTCTCAAACGCTAGTTGCACGCTTGAAATATGGCTAACTGATTAGGTCACTGCATGTCAAGGATCGTGAAGTAGACCCAATAATGCTCAGCATCTTCGGACATCGCTTCATGGCCATTGCAGAGCAAATGGGACGCGCTCTTCAAAAGACGAGCGTCAGCACAAATGTGAAAGAGAGACTTGACTTCTCCTGTGCTATTTTTGATGCTACTGGCGGCCTTGTCGCGAATGCTCCACATCTTCCAGTACACCTAGGCTCAATGTCCACCTGTGTTCGACGACAGGCTGAGATTTGGAAAGGAAAACTGGAGAAGGGAGATGTCATCATCTCGAACCATCCTTCTTACGGCGGTACCCATTTGCCAGATGTGACGCTGTTGATGCCGGCGTTTGACAACAAAGGAGAAAACATCTTATTTTACGCCGCATCAAGGGCACACCACGCAGATATTGGTGGCATCAGCGCTGGCAGTATGCCACCTCACTCTCGTGAATTGTTCCAAGAGGGAGCATCTATCCGTAGCGAGAAGCTCGTTAGCCAAGGAAAATTCAATGAGAAACGAGTCGTTGAGTTGTTCTATGACGAACCAGCGCAACATCCGGGATGTAGTGGTACTCGCACTCTTGCCGACAACATCAATGATCTGAGAGCACAAGTGTCGGCAAACCAGAAGGGAATCTCTTTGATCGAGACACTAATCGAGGAGTATGGCCAAGAGACTGTTCAGTTCTACATGGTCAACATTCAAAAGAACGCCGAACTGTGCGTTCGCCGGCTCCTCAAGCAAGTCCACGAACGCTTCGAAGGTAGAGATTTGTCGGCAGTCGATTACATGGATGATGGATCGCCCATCCGCCTCAGGATCAAGATTGACCCTAAAAAGGGGGAAGCTGAGTTTGACTTTGATGGAACTGGTCCGGAGGTTTACGGAAATATTAACGCACCCCAGGCAATCACATTCAGTGCCATTATATATTGTTTACGCTGTCTGATCTCCGAGGATATTCCTTTGAACCAAGGATGTCTGAGACCAATTCATGTCAAGATCCCTCCCAAGTCGATTCTTTCACCATCTCCTGGCGCTGCTGTGGTCGGAGGCAATGTCCTTACCAGCCAGCGGATTACTGATGTAATTTTCAAGGCATTTCAAGCGTGCGCTGCCAGCCAAGGCTGCTGCAACAACCTGACATTTGGTTTTGGAGGAAATCAGAGTGGCAAGACAGCCATTAAAGGCTTTGGATATTATGAGACGATTGCTGGTGGGAGCGGAGCAGGTCCTGATTGGGAGGGGACCAGTGGTGTTCATGTGCACATGACGAATACTCGAATCACTGACTCTGAAATCTTTGAGAGACGCTATCCTGTTATCCTAAGAGAATTCTCCATTCGACCCAACTCTGGAGGCCAGGGCCAACACCGTGGCGGAGACGGCGTCATCCGTGACATCGAATTTAGGATTCCCCTTCAAGTCTCAATTCTCAGCGAGAGACGTGTTTACCGTCCATACGGACTCAATGGGGGCGAGGATGGGCAGTGTGGACTCAACCTCTGGGTGAGAAGGGTTGAAAGGACGAACTGGGAGACATCCCTGCGACAATTCCATGGCGAGGACAAGGCGGGAGAAACGGAGTACGAGGAACGCCACATCAACCTTGGGGCGAAAAATACTGCATCCATGAAAGCAGGCGATCGGATCATTGTATGCACTCCTGGGGGTGGCGGATGGGGGTTGAAAGGAACTCAGCCCGCAGCCAGGCAACGGGTCGATCCCACTGAGGCTTGGAGAAAGGGCAGTGGTTCTGCAAGAGAAGAGACTGCATTGCAGGCTTAAGCTGAAGGGCGAGTAAATGGGAAGACGTCCTTGCACTCACGGTGGAGGAATGCTGTGCGAAGAAAAGAACTGATTGAGTTGGTCACGTACCAAGTTGCTTGCAAAGATAATAACAGGCAACTCAGAGATCTCAAATCAAAATTCCTGGCCACGAGTTCCCTATATCTGACATGCAGAGTGAGATCAGGCAGATGGGCGTAGCCGGGCAAAAAATGAAGGATATTTTAGTGTCCCTTGAGTATCGCTATTCTCTCATTGCCGTAAAAACCCGTGTCCAGGTTGCCCGAGTAGCTAGAGAAAAAAAAAATACCAGGGTCCCAACATACTGAACTCTCTATTTGGCCGACAAATGGGACATGCAGTATGCTAGACAATTATCAGTAATGAACGTCTTAGCGTTGACTGAAGTTGTCACCAAGGGAGACCGCCACAATATCTGATCTGATCAATAGGGGGAACCCCTGTGCATCAGACCTAAGACCTGTGTTACTTCAAAACGAGCGCGATGAGAGGCTGAACGCTTGAAGCTGCAACAAGGTTATATGTGTGTGCGTACCCAACATGGCATGCGGTCGCAGCGATCATATGCATGCCGCTTAGCACCTGAAAATGACGTTCCGCATCAAAGGATTTCCAGGATATTTGCTCTGACCTAATGAGAAGCGCAATTGCATCTAGGCTCTTCAATAGGCCATGTAAAAGCCCCTTGAGGATTAAGGGTCTCCAAGCATTTACTAAGTCGTTTGACAGCCTATGAATAGTTTAGATCGGTTTAACTGGCAGAAGTCTTATCACTTGTTCGATCCAGTTCCTCTCCATCTCATCGTGGAGAAATCAGGTTTCTGAAATACGAAAGATACACTAAGCCTCGAGGATTTAAGAGCGTCTGAGGGTAGGGAGACGGGCCGTGTTCAAGGTCGTTGCGCATGTCTCAACCTGAAAATGGACCACTTGCTAACTGCGACTGGTTGGCTGATTTAGGATCGAAAAGAAACCTAGTTTGCCGGAAAAATACGAAAGCTAAATATGACTCAAGTTGAGATCGCGGAAGCGTGCTTGGTATTGTAAGGGCCAAGTGATAGTTGTACGTGAGATCTGCTCCGCTTCGGATGGAGTATGCAGCTGCCTCACAGGATCTGCCTGGAAGATTGTCGACTCCCAATCTTGTAATGAACCAAATATGGTTAGCGATGAACGATCCTGAGCCGAAGTTGTTTGGTAAAAGGCATTGTGTGTTGGCTTCCGAGAGATAGGGTCATGGCTGAGCTTCTCACCATCGAGGCATGATGTATCTCGGACCTGCCACTGCTTCCCATGCAATCACATCAGCCAGTTTGAATCACCGTCCCCAATAAGGGAAGTGAAAAGTCTTGTGGGCCATGAGACGACGCATAAAAATATCTCATGTTGTCCCTAGTAGGCGAATAGGACGTATGGAAAGTCCCCCTACTTCCCAAGGCAACAAGGCAGCACGGGAACGTGATCCAGACGCCTCATATTACCAATGGCGAACTATTCAGGATGATCAAATTATGGCGACCAAACCAGATGTGAGCCCGAAGAAGACCCAGTCGCAACCTGAACATGGGGGCCGCGTCTCACTGCGTGCAGAGACCCCTGGTCTCCCCCGCCCCTCCCCCCCAACTTCCAGCCCTACGAGAATTGGCAGGGATAGCAGTGCATTAGTCTCGCCAGTTATTGATGGACCGGGGTTGACACATTCTCGGCATTCCCAACCTCCCTTGGACCCTACGGCTTCGAGTCTCTTCGGGCAGAGACTTGTCTTAGTCGGGGATGCAAAACCCCTCCAGGCTCCAGGCTCACTGCCTGGATGTAGTGCCGGTGCAGCCTGGGAATGTGCATATCCGATCACCAATAGAAGGGCAGGACGGCAGTGGCATGTGGGAGGATGAAACCACATCGTCCAATGTCCTGTCTTGGTTCGGACGATTTTCTTTGAGAGACCAAGTGTGTGAGAGCTTATACCCTTTTACCCGTATTTTTGGGCAGACTTTTGGGTATATTATCAGACGGCAAGCAACTTTAGGAAATATTGCTACAATACATCTGAGACTGAGCATGGCCTGGACTGGGTAGGTCATGGCATAGGTTCTCCTGCAGGAGCGAGACACCGCGTAGTACATTGACAACCAGTGCCTGACTCACGCTGGTGACTTTGCAGTCCAGAGACTTCAAGTAGTTCGACCATGTCAACCGAGTACAAGAGACTGACTCTGACAAGGAACCACTCGTGAAGGGCTCGAGTGAGAGGTACGATGGCTGCAACACCGACAGCCCTCTACCCCTTATCGCCGTCACATTGTCTTGAAAGTCGTACCGAGCTGGAGGCACCAACGTGCGACTGAGGTGGTAAAGATCTGGTGTGGTGATTGAGAACGTGCCAAACGAGGAGACTATATCCAGCACGTGGATAATGGGAACTAGGTTCGAAATAAAGCTTTAATTGATAAGTTTACCTCAAGTTTTAGACGGATGATATGGCTCGTCAACTGGGAGGAAGTCCAGCAATTTGCTATCCTTTTCATATCAAGAAAAGGACGGCATACTCTGCTGTTTGTCTAGACACTCTATTAAGCACATTTGTGACAGAGAATCAAGCATGATACTGTGCACTCGTCCAAAGTAGGAAACTGGCCGAGACCACCCCACGAAAAGTGGCAGTTTGGAACGAGAGTCGAGTCGAGGAAGCGTATCCACTGTTAATGAACTTCACGAGAGGTGCTCTTCATGACGGGAAGTTGACACTGCCGGTGCAAGGGTAAGAGAGTAGCCTTTTCCCACTTAGGTTTCTGCCTGAGACCGTGATATTCTATTTGCGTTTTTCCTTCTCTCGCCCCCTCGGCCTTTGTTGAGTCACTCTCGGTCCGCGAGAGGGGGGCGTGTAGACTGCAAAGCTCATCGCCAACCCCTAAGACCCTGCCGTATTGTGAATTCGATTCGCTCATCTTATTTGCGGCTCTCCCCTTTTTACGTTTTGCGTGGTGCAACCTTTTGGGCGAGCGGCGGATGGGCATACAACAAATGCCTTGCTATTTAGATGCCGCCCACCGCGGCCTGATGAGGCGTCCGGGCATCTCTCTTCTACCCTATCTGAATCCAATACTCCAAAAATGCGCATTGCTGTGGCTGGCGGAGCCGGCCTTGGCTACTTTATTGCAAAAGCTCTTTCTGAAGCACCTGACGCTCATAGCGTTGTTGTGTTGTCAAGATATGTGAGGCGGCCGAGTCTTTGTTGAAAACTAAGATGCACAACACACTAACATCCTGAGCTAGAACCGGACTGAATACGCGGAACTTGAAGTCCAAGTCCTTGTCACCAACTACAATGACCCCGAAGCACTGGAGTTCTCCCTTCGAGGTGTTGAGCTTGTCATATCCGTTGTCAGAGGGGCTGAGCAGTTGGCCTTGATCAACGCCGCCGCTAGTGCCGGTGTACAACGGTTCGTGCCCGCCGAGTTCGAAGGTCGGCTCAACAAACGACCCTCACGGAACGACGGGCTTGACAATGGTGACTACGCGGCTCAGGCGAGGTCCCTTCTGCGGAGGCATGCCGAAAACGGTGGCATGCGATATACCGTCTTCTCCTGCGGCGTCTTGATGGAAAGATTCCACTCGTCGGGCCTTGCTGGCTTCGGCATGGGCCACAGCTCTGGCCTGTCTGAGCCTGGTAGTTATTTGCTAGATCTTCCCAACGCCACAGCTGAGATTGTGGAAAAGAACGACAAGGGCCACTCGGTCCGTATTTGCATGACCTCTGTCTACGATGTCGCGCAGTTCGTTGTAGCGGCGGTCCAGCTGAACCCAAGAACATGGCAAAGCGAGTATACTATGCGAGGGGACCGGATGTCGCTGCGAGATCTCGTCGGTGTTTGCGGCCAATTCTTCAACAGTAAGTTCAAACCCTTCTCTCTTCCTCTAATGACCCCTCAAAGCCAATAACCAGGGAACGACATAAAAACTGATTTGAGTTTTTCAGCTCCGTTCCGCATTGATTACAGACAATCTGCTCACCTAGTTCCATGGGTCTCTCACTACAGCCAGCAGGGAGACTACGAATCTATGGCGAAGTATCAACGTCTTCTCGCCACAGTTCAAGGGCGGTACGAATTCGGGACGGCAACGCTGAACGAGGCCATCGAAGCAAGCGAGTTTGTCAACGTCCGAGCCATGACCTTCCGAGAATGGCTGGTGAATATCTACAACTAGGTAAAGCGCCCTGAGAACCTTGCCGGTATGATTCCTGGCTGTGTACGCTATAGTTGCGTGAAAGGGAGAGAAATAAGGGGGTTGAACTTGTATTTTGTGCTTTTTGGGTGGCCTGCGGGCCGTCTTCTACTCCAGTCATTTCTCTCCACTTATTCTTTGCTTGGGAGTTGGTGTTTTCAAGAAATAGAATGGAGCTCGCGCTCGGATTCTAATGGCATAAACAATATAAAGTTAGCTTGCATTTGATATCTACCTGTGCCCTCTTTCAGGATCGTTTTCTGATGTGACTCAAATGCTACCGTTTCCCATACCCATTTCGCCTTCAAACCTGTGTGTGTTGAAACTCGATTATCCCAAACGCCTTCCACTCTTATCCAGGGATTTATGCTGACAAAGTGTTGAGCAATGTCAAACAGATCATGCTATGCCACCCCTTTCTATGAGCCCAAAATCTCTAGGGATACTTTCAGGACTGGAGATCTTTTATGCTTCCGTCTTGCTCGATGTCTCTTCTGGGTCAGCATCATCCCCATATTCTGTCACAATCCATAGACAAAACTTCTCCCACTCTACCTCCCACTGTTGCATTCTCTTTGCCTTGATGCCAGATCCCAGACTGGCCTCTTTAATGCCTTTCATCCACTCTGCTTGGTTCTCATCCTCAAAGGCAGCCCACCTCACGCTGTTCTCAGCAAGACTGCCCAGGCCTGCCAAACCCAGGTTTTTCCAGCCTTGGAGCGCTTGCCAAAAGTCATGCGACATGCCCGCAGTGTCTTGGCCTAGCATGGCGGGGTCATCGTTGCAAAGACTGCAAGGAACGCCCCGCGCTAACAGTGCAGGAAGCGGGTGGGCGGTGATAGAACTGCAGAGGCGTAGGACTTCGTTGGAGATGGGACATGACTCGATGAGAATGCGCTTCTCCTTGATCATATCGATCAGCAGAGGATGTTTGAAGAGGGAATATCCATGCCCAATTCGTCTTGTTCCCAGCAAGATGGCGTCGATAATATTGTTGTCTGTATCAGTACCGTCGCCCAATGTCTCTCCAGCGTGGAAGAAGAAAGGGAGGTTCACACCCTCCTGAGCACACTGCTTGCGGAACCAGAACAGCTCTGGGAGGAGGTCAGACAACGGTCGACCAAGATCTTCCGGACCAACCAGGTCGAATCCAGCAATGAGGTGAGGGAACACCATCTTGGTTGCAATGCAATTGTCCATGGTTTCCACAATCAACCGGGTAGGCCAATTGCGAAGGGCGGTCCAGATGGTTGTCAAGCCCCAGAAGCCCTGGCCCTCAGGCGAATTCTTGAAACGGGTGATTTCTTCCTCGATCACTTCGAACATGTGGATATAGTCTTTTTCTGGCTCCTCTTGGCGATCACGGCAATAGTTGAGCGGCCATGTGAATCTGGCAGTGTTAGCAAAAGTAACATAGCTGTACAAGTCTTGAAATCAACCTACCGGAGCTCAGCCCAGTTCACCCCGTCATCCTTCAATTGTTTCATAAGCTTGCGTAGAAACGCCCTGAATATAGGCTCGTAGTGAATCATTGTTCCGCACACCATGAAACACTTGGCGAACTTTAGCCAGATTGCATCAACGCCATGGTGATGCTCATGCATATCGTTGGTGGAGAGAGTGCACCTGCTCTTGAGCCACTTGAGGAATCCTGCCTTGCCGCCCTCTGGAAATTCCTCTGCCACCTTCGTGATTAGCAGGAAACTATCTGGCTCATACTTGTCTTCCCAGATGGAACCTTCGGCTTTTTCCTGGGCTCTGTAGCGGAAGTTCAAAGCAGCGTCTTCCCTGGCTTCTTTCGTGGTCAGAGGCCGGTCACTGGACATGTGCATTCCGGGTGCGCACATAAGCTCATCCAGAAGGAAATCAAAACTGACCATGGCATCCATATGGGCGTGCAGCAAGGCGCCCTTTGGCATGCGCTGAACAATATTCCAGAGCTTGGTGTTCTCCATCCGGTCCTTGGCCAGCATAAACATCATTCCTGGATAGATGCATTCATTTGTCGCCTGAGCCAGGTCCTCTTCGACCTGCGGTGTCCAAACAGTAGCGTTCTCATGGTCACGGATCTTGTCGACAATGTCGCAGGCTCGCTTGGCGATTGGCGAGAGAGAGGTTCTGAAAGATGCATCAGACCGACTCGACTTTTCCTGGGCGATGAGGTTGGCACGGCCGGAGAGATACTGCTGAAGGAACGGATCAGAGAGGGAGGGGATATCCTGTGCAACCTCCTCCCACTCTTCATTGGACATTGTATATTCACCCGCCATGTTGTGAGTTTTAGAGATGAATTTAAGTAGTCTGCTGTAGGCGAACTGAAAGAAGCTCCGTCCTTGGATTTGGAGCAAATTTGAGATGATGGAATTTTCTTTTTTCTTTCTTTCTTTTGTAAGTCTCACAGCGGGTGTTACAGCTTTGAGCGTCTTTGATGTGAAGACCTTGGGGTTTCACCCGAGAAGTTGTTGCTCAGAGTGAAATCACAGCATCACTCAATTGCAGAGACATCAGTATATTGGGGATCCAGTGTTCAGCCCCGATTGGGCAGGTCGACGAAGCCAAAGAGCGGGGACTTTTGCACTACTTCGCTGGCACAGACGTGCAAGAAAGATTGAGTATGGTAATAGAATCTACCAAAATTTGGCTTGTGATAATAAAGCAGTTGAACTTGCGTAATGAATAGCCACAGTGAAACTTGAAAAGACAAAAGACAGCAGCTGTGAGGATGAGATCAACATCACGTGGGCGTGCTCTGACAGGACTCCAGGACTCCAGCGGCGGCGGCGTTTTGTCAATAGTGGGCGACTGTGATTCAGTCACTTATATCCACGTGACGCTGCACATGTTTCTGCCACCGAACACCTCTGTCAATAATAACGTAGATCATAGCTACTTCGGCTGCCATGCTGCTTTCCTTTTATAGGATATGAAATTCGTCTCAGCGCGGTCTACCGACAAGTCGGCAAATTATAAAACCCGCAGGCTTTGGTGTCTCTCTGTATAAAAGTTGGCGGGCACACAGTATCGGAATCATCACCACATCACACCAAAGCGAACAATGCAACTAAGAAAATGAACCAACTGGTTAGTCTAAATACTATAACTATCTCCAGCTAGCTAAATGTATCATTTGCTTCAGTTCATCAATTTGGTTCTTGCTCTTGCTATTCTATCTTTCTGTCATAGTTTCGGTGTCACATCACCTAGTGCAGCTCCATACACAATGGCAGTGTCCATCGCGAGTGCATCATTCGCCGACAGCTCTCTTTGGTTTCTTGTAATACCCCTTTCTGCAAGGAAGCGGACCAACACCTCCTCTGATACAACATCTCCATCAACGCTTGCGTCAACATACAGAAGTACCTCAACCAGAAGATCTCCCACCTTGAAGAGAATCTCTCTTGCCTCAGCCATCAATCCAGCAGGCGACCTGCCTTCAATATGATGCCTCAAGTCCTCCCACTCTTTGACGGGATTCCAACCGGTAGGCTTGGAACTCTTGCCAAGGAATTTGAACGCCTCGCTGATCAAGTCTCCGAGTGCGTCCAAGGAATCTCGCCCACCCTTAGGGTGCTTCAGAGCTCTGATGAAGTCTGTGCTCAGTACATCCGTAGTGCCCTCCCAGATCGGAAGAACAGCGCAGTCGCGATGAAGACGAGATACATTGAGGTATTCTTGCTCTTCGTTGAGGAGGTATCCGACACCACCAAGTGATTCCATGCAGGAGAACAGAAGAGATACAGCAGGTCTGCAGACGTAAGCCTTACTGAGTTGCGTCAGGACCCGGAGCAGTGGCCCTGCTGATTTTGGCTGTGGTGTCAAGGCCCGGAGTGCTTGAGAGGTATTTGCATGCGTGGTATTCGGGTGCTCCGATACACCAAGGATATAAGACGTAAATATCGCCAATAACATTAGCCGTCGGTATTCCGCACTCATCTTGGCCAGTGTTCTCATGTGGAGAGAGCTTTCAGAAAGCTTTATCCTGGTACCTTTACCTGCACCAATCTCACGTACGCGAGCGTAAGCCCTGGCAATAGCAAGACCGCGCCCGACATAGCTGACGGCCGCCACTGTGGAATGGATCCTCGTCAAGTTCAAGATGTTGCTCACTTCATGGATGCCACGACCTTCCTGGCCTACCAGCCAACCACGCATATCCTCAAGAGCGAGCTCAGCGGTTGGGAGGGATTGAGTTCCGGACTTGTTCTTCAAACGCTGAATGCGGACGCCATTCAAGACCTCGCCATCAGGTTTTGGAAGTCCAGTCAATGTGGTAGCGTGAGGATCATTCTTGCGCATAGGCGCTAAGAAAGTTGATATTCCTCCCTTCTGGGTGCGGGCAAGGAGGACTGTCATGTTCGAATCGGTTGCGGAAGAGAACCATTTGAACCCATTGATATGCCAAGGTCCAAGAGGAATTCCTTCTCGCTTGGAAGCAAGCTCAACATCTGTGTTTTTTTGGTATACAGCTGTAGTCTCGGTCAACGAAACGTCGCTTCCACCGGTACGCTCTGTCATCCATTGTCCACTTGTCCAGGCATAGTTCGGATCCCGAGACACGAGGTGGTTAAACGCGTTCCGGAATACAACCTTCTCTTCGCTTGAGAGCCTGGAATACAGAGACGGGGTGGTGAGGTGTATTTGCAACAGCCGAGCGGCGCCATCTTGCATTGCAGATGGACAAGTGACGTTAGCACAAGATGCTGTCCAGAGCTGAAGACGGAGGAACTGGTAGGGTCGTGAGAACTGCTTATAAGGCGTGTCATAGCCAGCAGCTACAAATCTAATAAGATCTCAGCATCTCCATCCACCAATGCCAAAATGAACTTACCCATGGGAGAGACCAAAGTCCTGAAGGCCCCGCCAGCCCTCACCTGTGACAAGCTCACCACGCCACTGTCCAAATACATCCCTCCCTGAGCCCTTCAAATAAGGCTTGTTGAGCTCGGCGTCGGTGATCCATGCGAAGACTTGGTCAGAGATGACTTCCTTGCCAAGGTTGGCAATTTCTGGTTCGGCCGCGGATGCTACATCACTGGAAAGGAACACTTGGATTGAGGTGAGATGAGATCAATAGCACAGAGAGAGAGAGAGCTGGAATCTCACACTTGAAGCATCTCTGGAAAGTTGCATCATCGTATACTTGGTTATCCAGTACGGGGGGCTGCTGGAAAAATCCTTTATCTGCACCCGACGACTCCATGGCGAGCTCTAGTCAGAAAAGAGACTACGGAACATTTCAATATACTATTCCCCTATGGTCTATTGATTATTTAAGTAGAATACAGAAGGTTCACCATAAGTTAGGGGCACATTTCCGGTCAGCATCTGATGTGGGGTAAGCTCGCGCCAGCCGAGGCACCTTTTACCATAAAGTTGCTGCATCAGACCAGCGAAAGGCTTAGTCCTCAGGTGGTGCGGAAGTAATTCCGTTGAAGTCTCCATAATCTCCGCGATGCTTGTCAGGACAATATAGTTAACACCGTTGCAGGCAGTCTTTGAGTAGACATAAGAAGAAGCCAAGAGGACTCATGGGCCGGTCCAAGTGAAATGAAACCTGACCAGATGGCAGTGTCTTATATTGAAGTCCTCCCAGTTATACTTATCACAATAGGTTAGTCTGCTTAGTGCCATGCACCACCACAGCGAAACACACATGTGTCTTAGGATTTTTGGCCGCCCATCCTGGGTTATTGTAAGACATGACTTACATCCTGTTATTGGATCAAAACCGTTAAGGTGTCAGAAACCAGGGTCACGAGAATAATGATTCGACCCCAACAGATTCAGTGTCTACTCACAGCCTCGACCCATTTCTGACCAAGCGCTTGGAATGTGATTAGTGACGGGAAAAAAAGATGGATGCAAGGGGTTTGAGAACACAACGCAGCCCTACTCACTCGAGACACTTCTCAGCTCAACCAATACGACATGACACCAAGGTAGTCTAATCATAGGTGAAGAAAATAAAATAAAAATGAGAGGGATTTCCAAATACATCACTGTTCTTACAAATTGCCATCAAAATCAATGATCTGCTCATTTGAGTCACGAATCGCACACGTCTCGCTTCCACGTTGCTTTGCGTTGCACCCGCAATACCATCGTCATCTGCAAGATTGTCGCGGTTTTTGAGAGCGCTTGGCGACAAGGAAAGAAAAGCCGGCCCTATAATTTTTGTTGCCCAGGTGGTTATTACGTAGAGGAATGAACAGCGCCGTGACTTTTGGTTGAACGTGCTTACGCCATCTCCAAAACGGTCATGTGTGCAACCCAAAGCGACAGGGTGCTAGGAACAGGTTCACGAGGCCAGACTCCGCGACAGTCGCAGAAAAAAAAAAAGGCCGTCGTTGGGATATGATCGGCCATGCTCTCGTCGGGATCGATCTCGTAGAAAATTGAAACACATCATCAACGACGAACTTGTTTTGATCCTGGAAATTTGATCTGCACCTCTGCATTTGCCTCAAAGGACGTATTGTATCCGTTGTGACTTTGTCTTCACCAATATTCACTGTGTATGGCATTTATTGACATATAGAGGCCCCCGTGCAGCAGAGTCGTGTTGAGCCAGAGCAGAAACAAAGAGAAAAGCAGAAAGAAAGCTACACACGGAGAGAGAGAGAGGGTGGCACCCCAGACAGAGAGCAATCAGAATTGTCCATTGGAACACCTGGGCATAATTCATGGCCCTTGTTTGCCTGCTCTTGGCATCGCGACATCATTCGTGTTTCACTTGAGCAGTTGACAGCCCACCATCACCAACCAGCACCCTTGTCACGCATGACCTCATTACTAGTGAGGTGGACAAGATACCTTGGTAACGTCTCTTAGAGCGTGTGTTCGTCCAAGTCATCGAGATGTGATCGGAAAAGAGGGAAACCGGCTTCAACCATTCCTTGATGGCGGTGACAGCCAGCGTCATTGTCATGGGGCCAAGGTATTGGAGGGACTCGTGAGTGAGGCTGGCTTTCGAGCTGTTGGAATACATAATGGACGGTATTTCCCTACCACGGCAGATACGATTTTTGTTGCCAAAATACCATTTTATACAGTTCTCTTTGCGCCAATACATCTTTTGTTCCTTGATCGCATTCTTCCGGCCACCTTGAGGATACTGCCAAGTGTGTCGCATATTACCCATCCACCATGGCCCTTGATCGTCTTGTCAGTATGGCTCTTCGAGCCGCGGAGCTCGTCTTCGCCGCCATCGTCGCCGGTGTTACTGGCGATTACCTCCACAAGTCCCGACATGCCAGCAGCTGGGACCTTGGTCGCTTCATCTACACGGAGGTGGTCGCCGCCATCTCCATCTTCCTTGCCCTTATTTGGCTGATCCCTTTCTCGGGCACCTTTATCCACTGGCCGGCAGATATCTTCATCAGTATCCTCTGGTGGGTTTCGTTTGGTCTGCTAGTCGACGTAAGTCAACAACATATAAGTACAGTTGTGTAATGTAATCCTCATTGCTAACTTTCAATAGCTGGTTGGCGATAGTTGCGGTGCCGTCTTTAACTGGGGCAACGTCGCTCCAAGAGGTGACATTTGCGGTAAATTCAAGGCCGACATTGCATTTGCCTTCCTGTCTGCCCTTCTGTGGCTTGTTTCTGCTCTTGTCGGCTACTTCTGGGTTCGAAGGCGTGAGGACCGTGTTGCCAGAGCTGATGCGGCTTATGCTCGCCGCCACCCCTGGTACCGCCGCAGCCGTGTCTAAACAAGAGGAAGATATATACGTGTACACATATATGCTCCTGCTTGGATAAGACTATGTTCGCTGGAATTTCTCTTGTGCCTTAGAGGCAACTATGGATGATACCCTGGAGTGTTGTTCATGCTGGGCATGGACGTGGTGGAGGAGGAGGAGGAGAAGCTTGTCTCATCATTTCGTACGGATCTCCTGAGTGTGTTTTTGTGATGAATTTAATATGGAACTGGAAACGAAAGGGGACGATTTCGGAGGACAGAAAGAGGATGTTGGTAATGCACACTATCACAAATAATTTTTGACATACTTCCCTACATTCTATCATTAACCTTCTGAATAAAAATTTTGCTTGTCTTCGCAATAATTCACTCTCTCATCTGTAGTTTTGTGGTATATGACGTCATTGACAAGAAGCTGGACTTCAACTTTCCATCCAAGAAAGCCGGGCCTACTGAATACAGTAGTCGTGCAAAGGAGAAATGTCTATCGAGGTCATGAAGTCAATCGACCTTCGGGGAATTCAAATCCCGGGTTTCATTCCACTCGCAGATCTCGATCACAGGAGGCCTCAGCAAGCTCTGTTGCGAAGTTGACTGTTCTAATTGTGGTCGAAATGCGTCACCACCCGAGTGCTCATTACCTAGTTGAGAGAGTTCGCTACCAAAAGCACACGCGCAAATTAGCGTAACAATCGTCATCGTGGCACGCCAATGGCCTTGGATTTTTCACAGCTGTTCCCGAATTTGCAAGGCTATAGAGCGGATAGACGGGATGGCGGGGGCGCAGGGGGGGATTCTGACCTCATTCCAGGGTCGAGAGTCAACAGGGAAACGAAAAGCAAAGGGCAAGCCACAGAAAATCAATGATGCAAAGGTCTAACGAAGAGTCGGGGTTGGCGCCACCACAGCCACAGATTGCTTTATTCCGAGCAAGCGTTTCAGAAACGTAAACACAATTACATAGTACCTACCTACACAGTGAACCACTTCATCATCAGCTTTCCTCTCCACTTGTTTTGCTCTGCTTAGCAAACTATTTCTCATTGAAGAGGGTCCAATGCTGACTTATATCGCGGACGTCACTTCGCATCAAAATGACGCTGACATTTCCCTGGGTTCACCTTGACTTCTCAACTCAGCCAATGGACGTTGCAACCCGGGGACAGGCTTCACGCCAGTTGCGAAAAACCCCACGCCAATCATTGTGGTTTAGGGGGCACCATGACGCTGGATGAAGTAGGTGGTGGGTTTAGATCCTTGATATTGATTCGGTTTGATACTACGATAGTCTTGGAAAGAATTCAGATGAGAACTCTAGCTATATAAGATTGAGACCATGTCGAACAATAATCCAGTCTCCTAACTTTTGTTATTCATCCACCTCATCGAAACATTCTACCAGTTACAACCAATACATCAACTGCAAACATGTCGTCTTTCATTGACAAGGTAAAGAACATGGCCCACTCGGACAAGTCGTCTCAGCAGCCCGAGGGCACACACGGCCCTCATAGCAGCCGTGCAGCCAACGCTGCAGACCCTCGCGTCGATTCTGATCGCGATCACCGTGCCCAGCAGGGCCTTGGCAGGACCGGTGACTATTCCAACACTGGTGAATATACCGCCACCAGCACTGGAGGTGCCTACTCCGAGAATCGACCTTTCAACACCACTGATGGCCCTGCTACCCGCACTGATGGTCCGCACAAGTCCAACATGATGAACAAGGCCGACCCTCGGGTCGACTCAGACCGCGACTACAGCCGCAATATGGGTGCCAATCCTCATGGTACGTCTGGCACTGGCGCACACAATGTCAACGAGACCAATCCCTTCAGTGGTAGCAGCGGCTATGATACCACTGCGACCCGCGGGGAGGGACTTCGATCTGAGGGCCTAAGAGGAGAGAACCTACAGTCCAATGTTTCCGAGGGTACTTTCGGTCCCCATAGCAGCCGAGCGGCCAATGCTGCTGATCCTCGCGTGGACTCGGACTTTGACAACAGCCGCAACATGGGCCTCCGATCTGGTGGCACCTACGGCACTACTACTGGAGATAACCTCACCACTGGTAATACTCATGGCACTCGCACTCATGGCGAGAACCTCGGTACCTCGGGCTATGGTACTTCCACTACCACTGGTCGTGAGAATGTCCTTGGTGGAGAGAACCTTGGAACATCTGGTCGGGAGCATTTTGGATCTTCTGGCCGTGATACACTGGGCACCTCTGGTGCAGCATATGGCTCGTCAACTCAGAACACCAGCGGCCTCGGTACTCAGGGCTCGACCACATTCGAGAGCCGTGGTACAGGCCCAGCCCCCAGCACCGCTGGCCCTCACAAGTCAGACATGATGAATAAGATGGACCCCCGTGTCGACAGCGACCTTGACGGCAGCAAGACCTTGGGCGCCGAGAAGACTTTCTCCCGATCGTAAGTCGGAGACACCGGCATTTGACTTTTTTTGTTCTCCCAGTACTTTATAGGGCCAGACGTTCCTTACACATTCTTCTTTCTCTGCAGAAACCAAACATCATCATCGGAGTACGCCCACAAGGATCCTACCGACGCGGCTCAGGTCCCTCCTTCAGTTATGCAGAAGCATATCGGCCCACCTGTCATCGCTCACGACAATCCCACGCGTGATCACGCTCGGAGACACAGCGTCTCCCACCAAGAGCAGCACCGGGGTTTGTGAATTGATTAAACTATGAACATTTTTTTCGCGGAACTTTTGTATGATTAATGTTGCAATGGGATAGGATAGGATAGGCTGAATAGGGATATTTAACATGATAAGTGATCTTAACTTACACATGCGTGCCACTTATACTTATGTCATAAGAAATGAATATCTCTTCACTATGATACTAACTTGATCTAAACACGTGAACATGAACTAAATAATATGATGGATTTAGAGCCATAGTAGACTACATGGGTTCCCAGTCCTGATAAAGTCGTCAATACTCTGATATTAAATAGTCCTGCCTAAAAAATCAAAACAACAGGCAGCCTTCATTCAGCCTGTGTACAGTAGGTATGCACAGTATGCGCAAATGGATGCCTTATCTAATCACGCACTCTCCCCGCCAATACAGCTACCCTAGACCCCGCGTGATGAGAGCACCGCCCTGTGCCAACTTACCTGCCTCATCCACGACATTCCTCTTCGTCTCAACCTTGGGAGGTTGCATCAACTATACCAAAAGTTCTTTCATCATGCTTCCGTCATAATGTCTTCTCCAATCCCCCACGCTCTTTGGAACTCCCGCATCCCGCTCCACATCACTCACCCCTCATCGCCGACTACGCCATTTATCACCAGCGTTCCGCGTTTCAGTTACCTCGCTCTTCTGTTGCCTCGTCTCTCCGCATTTTTTGACTCGCCATGTTCCAGTTTCCACTTTGAAGATGTCCAGCTCAGGAATCTGGCCGTAGGTCTTCTCGTGGACCTCTACCGACCTACTCTGCCTTGGAGATTGATAGTGAATGATGGCATGGGCTGGGACATTGCCGACACCTTTCTCAACTGTGTGAAAGAGGTGAGTCACTTAATGAGAGGGCTTTTGACACCTTGAAGGTCGTCATGAGAGACTCAAGAGCACACAATGCTTTTTTTTGTTGCTTTTTAGGTCGTCTCTAAGCGCGTTTCACTGATGACGGTTCTTGGAATTGCCAGAAGTGAAAATCTGGCTCAAGTCACTGACACACCTGCTGCCTAGGCTGACTTCATTCGCAATGGCAACGCAAATCAAATCATGAAAATGTCCAAGGAGCACACAACTCAGCTGTGGAATTCCGTCATCGATAATGACTATATTTCTTATAACCGTATCAACACCCGTCTTCTCAACGCGCCATCCGCTCTCAGAAACGTTCCTATCCGCATCTACATCCCATCTAACCCCGCAGGAGTCAACTCTTCCGCCACTCCCACTTCTGAGACCGGATCCTTCAAAGTTGTCCAATCCCTCTGTCCAGCTCAGAGCCCGGATAGAAGACCAAGGCTATTAGGACAGGCGCTGAAAGACTCGCTTCCCAGTCTGTTCCCGAGCAGTCGGGACCCCATACTGGCCAAGGTGGTGATGCATGGTGCGCCGGTACCCTTTGAAGCGCCTGTGGAGGAGTTGATGCGGGAAGCTGCTTACCCAGATGGCTGGCTCTGCTTTGTTGTGGTTATGCTATGATGAAATCGTCGAGGAGATGTGTGATACCAGAGCGTTGCATGTACAGGCGTTAAGAGTGAATTTTTGAGGCCGTATCTAGCCATTCTACTTGACTTTGTTTGCTGATATATCGTCTTAGAAATAGAGAAGATTTGACGAATTCTAGACGAAGGTTGACATCGGTCTACTACGTAAAAGTGATTTGCTTCCCCATCAAGCTTCTATACGCATCATTGACTGCCTTTCTCTTTCTCTTCTTGGTCTCTTCATCTTCATCCATCTCTTCTTCTTCATCAATGTCATCTGATCCTGAAATATGAGGTGCCCAAGCACGGATCTGCCCATCCATGTGAGAACTGTAGATGGCTCCAAGAGAGTTTCCCCCTCCCATGACGGGACCTACAACACGGCCACTCCCGCCAGCACCACGCCAGGCAACACTTGTGATGCGGTTTCCCACCATCTGCCCTCCACGTGGTCCAACGGGGTTGGTCATAGCTGGGCTTCGCAGACGTGTCACGACGTTTCCGTCGTGGAGGTCAAGCAGGAGAATCTCTTGATCATTAGCCCATACTAAAAGCTCATTTCCAGTCGCTAAACTTGAAGGAGTCAACAGTAAGCTAGCTGTCTTGACATGTTGATTCTGAATGACAGATCCAAAACTTGCTAGGGTATTGGCTCCTGTTGCAGCATCCCAAACTCGGATATGGCGGTCGAGCCCGGCTGTAACAATGTACCTGCCATCGTCTGTCCACTGCAACCCATTTACCGGTTCATCATGAGCCGTCGCCGAGGCTCTGAAGTGGGGCATTTCGTCCCAGTTCAGGCCGGAAGCTGTAGCATGATTGAACTTGTGACATATACCCAGCGTGTCCTCCTGATCTAGCTGGCCGATCACGCCTCCCGCTCTTCTAATGTCCCAAATTCGAGCCTTTCCATCGGAATGGCCGCTGACAAGCAAATGTTCATGACGAGGGCTCCAGGCTGTCGCGAGGACAGGACCGCCGTGCGCCACCAAGGCTTGAACTGCAGACCCAGACTTCAAGTCCACAAGCCGCACGTTGGAGTGCTGGGTAGCAACTGCAACTAATAGATGATCCGCGATTGGGCTAGTAGAGTGGGAGTATATCGTCGCATTCAAATCGAAGCTGGCCGACAGGGCGCAGGTTTGTGTCGACCAAAGCTTCAACTTTTTATCATATGCGCTCGAAAGGAAAGCGTCTGGATCGAACGGGTAGAAGGCCAGGTGGGTAATCCCATGTGTATGTCCTGCCGCACTTTGATCCTGGGTCGCTCGTGGGATTGTTCCTACAGGACGAAAGGTAAAAAGCTTGTGAGGATTGCCGCAGGCTTCGAGGTCCCAGAGTTTGATAGCCCCCTCAGCGCCACCAGAGAGTAACAGGCGCCCATCAAATTTATCGACGGCGAGAGTGCTAACTCCAGCAACGTGTGCGCGAATTCTGTGGGCTCGCTCAGCTATGGCTAGAGGGTCGCGGCGTGCAGAGATTTCGCCATTGAAACGATGTTGGGGCGCAGGCGCAAAGGAACGGAGAAGCTGGGTTGTGATGGTTTGGGCAAAGTCTCGGGGACTAAGGTCACCCGTTTCGCGGGTTAGCAAACGGGACTGCATTCATCTGTGCTGAAGGAGTTCTGTTGAAGTGCTAATAGAGCGACGACGTATAAAATGGGAGAGGTTGCTGCTGTCGAGTGCAGTTTAATCAACAAGCTACGGAAAGCGCGTAAAGTGTGAAATGTGAAATGTGAAATGCGAAGTGTGAAGTGCGAGCTTCTGGTGATGTCAGCATGGACGTTAGGAGCTGCTGCAAGTCCCACCTCCCTCCCCACTTTTGCTAGACTGAATCGTCTGCCACTTTTGTTCAACTTCATCTCCACAACAACTCAACATCAAAAGACAATCTCAAGTCGATAACCCGTTATTTCAGTCTCTAGCCCCTTCAATTACCGTTGCATGATCTATTGAGTGGCCTAATCGCATAATACGTCATAGACAACTCAACACTCACTCAATACTGATCTCCACACTATGTTGCATCCTCCGCCTCAGGCAAAACCTATCAACGTTTACTCCAACTTACCCTGAAACTAAATCAGGTTGACGATTCTGGAACTGCAGCCGAGACTAAGGGAGAAGTGGAAGAAATGGAAAGGCATAAGGACCATGACCTCGTAGTTCCCATCGGTGATTTTGTCGAGCCCGCGTCTACCCACGGATCAGATCATGAAGAACCTGCAACATCCGTCTCAAAACGTCGACATGCGACTGTGTACGATGCAGTAGCCGGTGAGTCACAAATTGTCGCATATCACCACGTCAAGCTCATCGTATACAGGAAAGGTTTCGTACAACCAAGGCCTCCAGGATGGGGAGACTGAAGCCTTTTCGAGGAGGATCAAGTATTCCACCAAGGAAACTCCCTTTGCTCCAGACGAGGTTCTATTTCGACGGCAAGACGCACCCGAGCGCTACCTTGAGCATGACATTTACTTTGCCAATGAACGAGAGTTACCCCGTGCTGGCCAGGGCATTTTGCCGGAGAGTGACTTGCTCAAGGCCATCCATGGCTATGCAAGCGCCTTCTACCATGCCAAAAGTCATGCTCGTAACCCCCCCAATAATAGAAATATAGCAGAGCGAAGCATGGACGAGACCGCCCTTCTAGCCTTCGGAATCTTGCTTGAGGAGGCTGGCAAGGATGCCCTTGGTCGGCGCGGCGATCTTGTCTTCACCGAGGGAGCTGAAGATGCTTCCGGTTTGGATGCTAGTGGAGATGTGGTGTCGCGTGCGGATACTGGCATTGGGCATCAAGAGGTGACCATGCAGAGGCGGGCGAAACGAAGGAAAGTAGCTGAGACTGACGACGATTAATCTCGGCATTATTGGGGCTCAGCAAAGCAAACGATCGAGTTGAATCCAGCGGTAAAGGCTAGGATGGGTTGCCGTACCCTGGACGTTGTTACCGAGTTAGTGGTCACCCGGCTGGTCCCCGGGTCACCCTTCACTGACTTGTGGGTGGTATTGGCCAGTGATCGACAACGCTGGCAATAGACCATTTCCAGTACTAAACCCTGTCTTGCCGCTTGCCCCGAATACCCTGGCGACAATTATTCGATAAATTCAACTCGAAAAAAACTCAGTATCTCGCACTAATGCAGGTGAAGGACGCCAATGTGGTGTTGGCAATCTGGGGAATACGTCGTTGGGCTGTACCCCAAGCCGTCGCTCATGACTCGGTAATGCCAGAACTTCTTTGTTACCCATTGGTCCGAACCCGCAATATCCGGGGTAAAGTTAGGGGTGTGCCTACCTTGTCCCGGAGCGCCTGAAGAGGACAGAAACCTACTCAGACTACTGTACTATAGGTAGGTGCACGTCTTTATCAGAACGTCGCGACGCAAACCAACGTTGGCTTTGATCAGGCCGGCTTACGCTGGCGCAACGTTCAGCTTGAAGACATGGATGAATTCACACCGAAATGGAGCTTTCTTTACCTTTGAATGCAGCATCATCAAAGCGTGATTCGATTATGCACTTCAGTTAAGATCTAGACTGTGTGCTCAGGCGCGATTGCACCCTTTCAGGGCGAATAAAGCAACCGAATACAGCCTACGCCCACTCCGTCAGGAAGTTAATGTTGACGGACAGTTCATCCAGGGATGATATTGTATCGGGATAAGGAATATGTGGTATGACGACAACCCCATTCCGGGAGGGGGAGACTCCGGACGATATACCATTCACAGCTACCCTACAGACCACACTTGTGCATGCTCCGATGCAGCCGCAAGGTTCAGGCATGAAAGAGAGCGCAAATAGAAATGGCTATCAACGGCTATCATGCTCTTTTGCGCTGCAGTAGGCTCTCGACTAAAGCCGAAATCTAGAGAGCTAAAGAGAGAGCTGGATGAAGTACTATGTAGTCTATCGAGACAAGGGTGAACCCATGCTCGCACGCCATAATCTGCGCTTGCTATTTGTGAAAGTGAGCTCTTCTAAGGGTGGCTTTCAGACGAGGTACGGAGTACAAAATAGGAAAAAAGAAATCTTCTTCTCACGCCCACGCATGACAAGAATGTCGGCTCAGGCCGAAGTATCTCATGCGTACTACATAGTATGTAAATGAGAACTCGGTGTGAGAACCATGTATTTTCTGTTATCACCGGTATTGCGTCACAGCAAGTCTCACCTCTCTTGACTCTGAGGGACTTGGGACTAGCCAAGTTCACGGCTAACTCATTAAGTCATTAGTAGACTAACCAGTACGGATAAAACACGCCACTTTTCTCCCCTACTGAAACCTAGCCCCCAAGTTCAAGCTAGGGGAAATCCTTTGGCGTCGGTGGTATTGGGATATCTACCGGTAGGTGTTGATGACTGGCTGATCCTCGCCAACCACTTTGAGGAATAGTTTCAGCCTCAGCAGTTGGGCTTGTACCCCACGGGATCTACCACAGTATACAGAATGGGAACAAAGGGAATTCCAGACCGCAAGAGTTCAATGCACAGTATATAGTACATCCCTAAGCAATTGCATGCTTTCGGTCAGGTAACAATACCCTGGAGCTGAGCAGGGCAAAACATGTGAGCTCTCTCTACTCGGCCGATGCTTGCGTGGCCTCGCTAATTCTCACCCCCTTCTCCTGGTGTATCTCGTCAAACGCCATCTTCATCTCGACTCCTGGAAAAATCTAGGTTTTGCCACACCGGTCGGACCTAGTAGGGATGTAAATTATTGATTCTTTTCCTTTCTTATTGTCTGTTGCGGCTGTACGAAGAATGAAAGTACAGTGGAAAAACAAAGTCCGTTGCAGGGCACGGCGGATTGGCAATGGACTTGATCAGATCATGGGCAAGTCATCAATACGCAGACACCAAGTGGAACAGACAGAGCCAACCACAAATCACCATTATCGTCAGCTGGACTTTGCCTGAGTTGGCTTATTGAGCAATGAAAAGCTCACGTCAGGCGGAGCAGATAGCCAGTCATGGTAAGACTATGAAAATAGCAGAGGCAAATAAGAGAGGAGCAATATCAAACAACGTCATGGTGCTTTTCACACTTGCGGCTCAACTGGCCAGAAAACCACTGTTGGGGACTACTGTTGAGGACCACTTGCTCCGTCTATTCTTGTGCCCTCGTACATATTACAAGACATGCAGAACCCTGCAACGTGTCACGGAAAAGGCGGCCAACCCCCCTCCCCCAAGTAATACCTCATCACATCACATGGTGTCTCTTTTTCCCCTCTCACTTGCCTCCCCCCTCCTCTTCCCCCCAAAGTCTTAGTCGTGGGAGAAAAGACGACGAGCAGTGGCCAGAGGAATGGAGCCATGGCCTCATTCAAAACCTGAGGAACCGGAGAAATTGGCCTTAGCTGCAGATCGAATCCCTGTTCTCGTACACTAAGCCGGAGTATGTACATGGTATATGATGATAGCGATGATGATGATGGTAATGATGATGCATACTCTCGAAGCCTAAAGCATCAAGCACTTCGTACTTGGCACATCATACGCAGTAAAAAACGTAAATGCTCCTTTCAGCGTCCATCGTTGCTGCACGCCCCCAGGAAACTGAGTGTCAGAACTCATGGTTGTTGGCATCAGCACCAATAACCGAGAGTGATAGATGATAGATACATACATTCATCGATTTGTCAGAAGAAGTGCGTACACTTGTCTCCATTGTTCCAACTGGATAGGTCGTTGGAGAGTAGTAACTATAGATGCGTGCAAAGACAGAGAGAAGGAGAGGAGAAGGCTGATGGTAGTCAGGCTTGCTCATGTTATCAGTTTACGGTCTCAGATGAACCTACAGTATAATAAGAATGGGATACCTGTGATAACTTTTGTTGGGCTTTGTACATGGTACATTCACTTGATGCTGAATTCATGATGGTAAAGACAGAACAATAGCACCTATCGGCTCCGAGGCGGGGGGCCTGGTGGTTGCTCGGCTAGGAACAATATTAACCTCTTGTTAATGTCCCCCCGGAAGCATCCTTGATAAGGTCGCGGACACCTGGACAGTACTCCATAATAATAAGCATGAATGAATAGCGGGAGAATCGGTGAATGGTACCTCGACCGCCTCATCTTCATCGTTACAAGCATCACCCCTTCCGAGGGGGATCATGGGAGAAACCAGCTCCTAATACTCTCCACCGGTTATTCATCTCGGTAGCCAGGATGCTGTGATGCTCTGAGATGCCGCTTCCAAGAGAGCCGTCAGATTTCGACATGGGTACGAGATCTGACGCCTGTGGATAGACCAGTTGGTTGGTTGCGAAGAAAGAAGGGAGGGGGTTGTTGATTGTTGTTGTTATTGTTATTGGTGGTGTTGTTGCTGCTACTGCTTGTTTGCTGGATTGCCCTATAGAAGCACAGGACCATACGGATTGTATGAGCATCCCATGTATGTCTGCATCCACCTCGATTGAGCGAGAGCGATCAATAGTCCCTCTGATACTTTCCTCGCTACACATCGTAGGGCGTACGAGAAGCAACATCACCAGACTGCCTCGCCCTCTCAGCTTTCAGGCGCAGTTCGCGTTTGAACGCAGACATATTTATCCGGATTAGGGAATCAGAATTCCAAAACCAGGTCAGCGGTTCCTTTAGTGGGCGGTCCGCCACGCCGACAGCCATGGGAATGCGACTACCATCGGAATCGTACGATTGATGATGCAAAAGTCTTGCTTTGGCCCATGGAATCCTTACGATGAAGGTGCGACTTGTTTGTCGATGTGACAGGGCCTCTGCGTTAGCACCCTTCACCCTCCTAACTTGGGGGTGTCTATTCGTTCGGTGTGGCGTCAGAGAAGGAGAGAGAAGGATAGAAAATTATGACAAGTCACCAAGGCCTTGAAGTTTTTGGAAAAGCTGCCGTTGAACCAATGTCACCTTTCGAATATGCCGTGATCTTCCCCCATTGGGCTTTCTTCGACAAGACTTGCACATCCGGCCCAGGGCATTTGCTAGTGCTCCGCTGGCGTCTCACAGCGCATTTTGTTAGGGTTGGGGCCATGATCTTGGTTTCAGCCTGGCCTAGGGAATAGGAAGAACCAAGCATCCTGAGCGAAGCTCATCGGTGTTCCCAATCGAGCGGAACCTCCATCTACTGGAGGGCGGTTCCTGGCTCAACAGGGGATTGGGGGGGGGGAGGGGAGGGTTGACCGACAAGGCAGGTATTAGGTCAAGAGGGGGGGAGGATTGTGGTTGACTTGGCCCTGTTCGCCCAGTTCCTTCGTCTAAAGCTTGCGAGATAACTGTTTGCATGGGTACGGTCCTCCGTGAGAGTTGTGAGCATTTACCGGGCCGAGCTGCGAGTACAGTACATGGCGCAGTACACTCCCCCTGTATATGCGCATGGAGAGTTGCGGAGAAAACAGCCTTAAGTCCACGGCAAGGGAGCTACTGTACCAGTGCAGTAGGTGATGTTGAAGGGGGAGGGTAGGTGAGGGGGGCACTAACCGCGTATATCATCCAAGCCAGCTGAAGGCTAACGCAGCCCAAGCCAAGGGGAGCCGTTGATTGAGGCCTCTGCCTCTTTGGAAGGAGACTGGGGAGGGCTGGAGGGAGGGAGGGGTGAAACGTGGGCAAGTGATCCGAGGACCCTGGCTTCAGAGTGTGTCGGGATTCGTAGGAAACCATGGAGCTACTAATCTGTCATAGTGGTGGTGTTGTTGTTGTTGTTGTTGTCGCATCTTGAGGGCGGACCAGACAACAAAACAATGGGGGAATACTATTATCAATGAGATGAGTTTTTAGTACATAGTAGAGTACTGGTGGCATTGATAATTACGAATGAAAACAAAGATGATTGGGAGATGGTGTGTGCCATGAGTAATGTGAAATGGTTCTAGAAGCTCGATAGAAGCAACGTGGGGATGGAGGAGGCGAGTTATGGTACGTATGTTCATTTCCATTCACATTGGGGACCGTGAGCTTCAGTTGCAGCTACGAGTGGCGGGCCACTACAAAGTAGAAATACGAGTTCAGATTTGCAGTATTAATTATGGTACAAGCTACAGAGTACAAATTCAATCTGTACAATGTACCATGCCGTTGGATAATACGAAGTAATTACAGATTAATCTGTACATAGTACACAGGACTCGATATCCAGTCCATAATAACTTAATAACACATAAACTACTCCTGGGTGCCATGGCCTTTTGCTTCTGGCCCGTGTGTAAGCGCGCGCGTTGGAGTCGTTGGGGTAGTTACGAGTACACTCGTCCAGGCGCACTTGTACCTCCCTTTACCTCCTCCTTCTCCTCGTCCAGCAGATTAATCATCTTTTTTCCCTTACTCGGTATATAAAATGCCAATACGTTCCGCACGCAGTAATTAGCCCTTGCCGGACCAAGGGGAATCCCCTGGGCAATTCAGCCTGCTAGCTAGGGGAGGTACAAAACCCACAGACAGGGCTCATTTGCGGGTTGAAGCGAAATCAAAAAGGGCATCGCTAAAAAGGGAGAACAGACGTCTTTTCGTCTTTGTCAAGCTTGGCCCAACTGTCTAAGGATTCGAGAGAGGAGGAGAAAAACGTGGCTGCACGGCCAGGACAGAAAAAAAAAAAAAAAAAAAAAAAGGGCCGGCATGAACTGCATGAACGGATCTGGGAGGGGGTTACAGTTTCTTTTCCTTTCTTTTGCTTCTCTTGTTTTCTTTCCTTGCCATGGGGAAAAGCTTGGTACAGTTAATTGCATGGCCCTCTCCATCCCTACTCACTATGTAGAGAGAGAGGTTTGGTTGCTCTGTTGGTTCGTGCCTTTGCGGTAGGCATGTACATTGCATGTGTGTATGTCTGTCTGTCTGTATGTACGTGCGTACGTACATATGTGTGCAACACTTGCATCCCAATGAAGAAAAAGAAGACCGTTTTGATGCCCAACCGAACCAGATCGACCGCTACTGTGAGAGGTTTCAACAGCCGCATCAGCTAGTTACATCCTGGCTCGCAGATCCCCAAGAAATTAGACTTGGAAATTTCACCCAAGGCACCGGTGAAGGAGCCGTCGTCAAGGAACACCGAGCTTCCCCTGGTGATGGTGGCGGGTTGGGCAGGAGGAGGGAAGCAGGGAGAGACGGAACAGCCAGAGGCTTGTACTTTGTAAAACCGTATGCGTTGATGCCAATGCGAACACACGCCTCCCCCCCCCGTTCCATTCCCTTGGGGGGAAGCAAAATCAAAAGGAAAGAAAAAAAAGCCTCGACGAGGATCGCCACCCAGCGACATGGAGTCGGGCGCCTCTAGAATTTCAGGGGGAGGCAAGTAAACTAAAAACTACAGGATAGCACCACACTTGCAACGCCTCTCTCGCTCAATGGGAGGATGCGATTGGATACCCAAGAGTTGGATGGCGTTGGGAGCGGGAGCAGGGGGAGAGCAAGGAGTCAGGACTGAGATACGAGTCGGGCCATGATGATGGGAGCACGTAAGTGGCTGCTAGGCGCAGGTTTTTCCAAGCAAAAATATTCGTTTCTGGGTACGTGCAGAACTAGTATGTTTTGTGCTCCATGCTCCATGCACTCGGTCAGCCGTGTCGCCCGTTGGGATATCAATTCCGTTCAATCACGGGAAGAAGCTATACGGGGGGTGTAATTACATCGGTAGTATAGTATAGTATAGTATGGATGACCGATGACCGATGACCGATGATGGAGAACGGAGAACGGAGACCAGAAACGGCGATGGCGATGGCGATGGCGACGGCGACGGCAAACGTCGCAACTGACTCCTGGCCACTGAATAGCCCATGTTCAGCCTCCTAATTGAATCAAAGCCATGCTTTCCGCCACGTTTGTTTTGCGTGGGAATCAAGGTCCTCGCAGTGGTGCGTGCTCTCTCTCTCCCTCCCTCTTTGTCTCCCTCATCTTTATTACCCTCCCCCGACTAAGACGAAGGGAGAGCGATATTTCAACACTAACCGATGACGATTGGGCCAAAGGACTTCAGGATGATGTACGTCGATGCACCAGAGTCCCACAGTAGGCTGCTTTGGCATGTCTACGTTGATTCATACATACAGTACAGAGTAATACAGGATTCCTCAGCTAAAGTAGGTAGGTGACAACTAAAAGACGGAAGCAGGAGACAACTAGCTAGGTCCTTTTTGGGTATTAGAATCCGTTGTCTCATAACGTCCACGCCGCCGCCCTTCTCATCACGCACGCCTTGGATGATGACTATGGGCGTGTAGCTTGTACCAGGGCTAATGCCTCAGATCAGAGAAAGAGAGTTCGACGGTGGAAAATCGAACAGCACTAATAAAGGAGATAATCAAGTCAGGTCCCTTCAGCGCCTGATCGACAAAGCATGTTAAAAGGCTGCATAGGAAAACGTTCCGCGTCGCCCCGGCCCGAGTCCGTAGACGGGACGGAACTGATCCTCAACTTTTTGCTTTTTTTTTTCTTTCTTGGTTTTGGTTTTGGTTTTGGTCCTTTTTCTTTCCCTCACACTCTCCTCCTACCCGCACCACCCCCCCTGTCCGCTCCTCTGCTTCTCTCCGTGATTGGTGTTTGACGTTACATAGTACATTTTAAACAATGGTTTCTCTGGCCTGATAGGAAGTAACAAAAGATAAAAGGGTTCGTGTGTCTGTGTGTCTGAGAGTGTTTGCCTGTGCCGCACAGGAACAGGAACCGCAAACTTGGCCGCGTTCCGGGGGCGTGGGCTTGGATGAATTGAGAAGACTTGTCCCCAAAAGAGGCGATCGTCGCGGAGAGGCTGAAAGTTAATACCGGTCCCGTGTCGTCGGGTTCCCCGCGTCCGCGTTGGGCGGTCGGTTGTGGCGGCTCGCGCTTTCACCCCATGTGCAAAAAGAGGCGCTTTTTTGGGGGGGACGGGGGGGGGATGGGGGGAATGAGGAGGGGAAGGGGGCTTCTTTTCGCTCCCTCTTTGCAAGTACTGTACATTGAGTACAGCAGTGTCGTAGCACATACACTCAGTCTCAGTGCATTCTATTCTCCTAAACTCTCCAAGATTCGTTAACCTAGGTACACTGTTGTGTGGGCCAGTACCTTACCTACCCACGCTACCTCTCCCTCTACCTATCTGACAATTCAAATTGTTTCCCATCATCCCCCATCACTAGGTACCTGTTTGTTTTCCGCCATGAGCTAGGCAGCCAAGTTAATTAACTTTAACAAGTTTACGAAAGCACTAAGTTCTGTGGGACGCCGGAAAGAGCATCTTTTTTTCTCTTTGCGTCCGCCA
The DNA here is from genome assembly GCA_024336345.1 of Mariannaea sp. PMI_226. Classification (NCBI taxonomy): domain Eukaryota; kingdom Fungi; phylum Ascomycota; class Sordariomycetes; order Hypocreales; family Nectriaceae; genus Mariannaea; species Mariannaea sp. PMI_226. The sequence continues at coordinate 1,972,083 of JANFOG010000005.1, forward strand.
GGTTGGTGGTTTGGGGTTGCAAGAACTTGTGCTACATAGGTAGCTTGTGCAGCTCCTGGTTGGGCCCATCTACCAGTGTAAAGAAGAAGAAAACACCCCGTTCTAATCTTTCGTTTCCCTTCAGTTGCCATTTCACAACAAGTAATTACTACACGTTTTTCACCCGTGCACAGGATGAGGTGCTCGAGAAACACGGATTCTTGCTCAATATCTCGTCCCACTGACCAGTGCACGGCACGCTATTCGTCTAGCTACTAGGAGAGCATGCGGTAAGGGCACGAATACGTAGACAAACCCGTTAACCATGCCAAACTAGTGGCGTCCCGGCGATCTGGGAGGCTGCAGCAGCTGATGAAGCCGTCGTCGGGGCTGCTTCCTTAAGAGGAGGCTAACATTGCACCGCAATCTCAACACGTAAAATGATCATATCACCTTGCAAGGGAGAAGGGGGGGAGTGTATGGTGTGCAACCAACTGTACTGTACGGTGCCGTGTACTATTACAAATGCACAATGCCTTGGAAAGATGCCCAGGGCGTGTATGCTCACACCTCCGACGTCGGGCTCACCGGGTTTCCAGTTTTCGTCATGTTATGCTTCAACAATCTCGGAACATGCCTGCTGTGCACCCTGTTTGAATCGTGGCACAACAGCAACTTCGTTGTTTATGGGAGCCGCAGCCCAAACCCAAACCCCTCCCATCTTCTCCATTGGTTTTCCAGTAAAACGAAAGAGATACCATAGTAGAGGTGACCAGTCAGGTGGCGTCATCAGTGAGCTCTTCTCTCATTACCGATGCACTCCTCCTAATGTCCCGTGGTCCATTTCAAAAACACAGTATAAACACGTAGTTCTCAATTTCCTATCGGACTTGCGGCATCTGTTATATTCCCGTCTGCCTTTTGCTGCCATCAAATCCGTGAAACGATTTGTTACCATCCTTTGATTGCACACTAACTCTTATGAAGAGGGAGATACGGTAATCTTGTCCTACTTGGGATGTAATAGCCGCCCCTGTCACCACTACATAGTACATATGTATGCAGATAACTAGGGGTCTCAGAGCATTTATCAGGATATCTGCCCGCATGTTTTGCATTTTCTGTGTAAAAAAAAAAAAAAAAAAGGTGTACACTGCACTGTACTGTATGTAGCCTCAGGGACGAAAGTCCTTGATCCTTGTAGAGGCGTCCTCTCCAACTGGGACTGCAGCTCACTTTGCCACACACAGGGCTGTCAAGGCTGTTTGAAAGGAAGGGACCAGATCTCGCTGGTGTGATACGTGAGCAAGCCTGTGAATGGGCCGCCAAGAGGACAAGGAGGGTATAACATAAGTCCGTATTGTATGCTATGAGGGGTTGGGCTGTTGTCGCGTGCATCATTTGCCGATCAGTGCTTCAACTGGTCTATGCTACGTCTGAGCTTGGTCCGTTCTCCAAGTGTCAAAGTGTCAGATTGTCAATTAGTGTAAGGATCAGCGAGAGAGTGGTTTGCGTGGCCTTGTTAAATGTTGCTTCCCAGGGCAATACGCATATTAACGGAAGGATTCGTTGAGTGATGTTGACAAGCTTTGGGTTCTGCGCTTGGGCACACATAGAGAGAGTGAGGTCGGGCATGAATAGCACCGCCACAGATTGATCGACACGCCGAAGCTCGGCAAATTCATCAAGTCGGGGCTCCGGATGGGAGAAAGAAAAGATTTTCTCTCCATAGCAAGGAGCAAGCGATGTTGCATAGCGTCGTCCGGCTGTGTGTCCGTGTTGAGAAGAGCACTGGCTCGAGTCGGCCGAGAAGGGCTACTCGTCCCAGCTTTGACTGTCGCTGCATGTCAGGTACGAATGCTGCATAGCTCTTCGTACCTTGCCTGATTTACACCGCTCAGCATCAAAAGTGAGTGGTTGACTCAGTTTAGCAACACCCACCCAGGGTCGAGTCAGATGGGACATGGCGAGTCTAATCGAGCGCAGGTTTGAGGCCGTCGGGGCGCACCGGACCCATTCTTTCAGACGGGCTTTGGACAACAAGGCTTGCAAGGAAGTCTATGCCGTTGTATTGGCCCGCTGGGCGAGCTGGACGTTCTGCCTGATATGACGAACACGACGTAGGTCAGACGTCAACTCAAGACAAAGATGGGCGAATGCATTACGTTCGTGAAATTTGCGACTACTTAGCCGTTCACTACACCTCGGGAGTTCCAGAGAGGAGTCTGTTCCATACCTGCTGGCATCTGAATACGGCAATAGCAAGGTGGATTTAGCCGGAGATGAGGTCATGTTCTAGAAGCTTTCAGCGCAGGGGCGGCTATTTCAAGCTCCATCCCCTCCCGCTTGGAGTGGCATGCGCATGGCATGGCATGGCATGGCACCCCATCCTCACTGAGCGCATCAAGCGGGCGATCCTCGAAAGCGAGACGGTCTCGTGTGAAGCAAGGTATGAATCAACTTCAGATGCTTTCTGGGGTTGAATGAGGGGGGGTGTGTGATATGGAGGATGCGTGTGGATCTCAGCGAAACGATTATGAAGGCTGATGATACCGCTTCGACAGGAGAAAGCACCGACTTCTTGTACATCGACTTGTCTTAGATCAGCCTAAGCTCAGATGTACCTACATGATAATCTTCCAGAAGGCACACGGATATTCGTCAATGTCTGGGCTCCCTCCGTAGAAGCGCAAGACTCTCGCAGTTTGCATTCGTGGCTTCCGGCAGAGAGGATCGTTGACTCAAGACCAGGGCCGTAATTTCTAACGACCCTCATCAATGAACGCGCCACTGATCACCAGCCCCGCGGAAAAAGTCCCACTGGAGGAAAGGCGGTGATCCATCGCCGATGCCGAGCGGTGTGGAAAGAAATGCAGAGAAAGGCTACTTGGGGGGGAGAGAGGCAAAAGATGCGGTAAAGGAAGTTACTAGATGCTTTTCCGAAGCTGTTCAGTGAATTCGTTGGCGCTGGCCTGCTTGGCTGAATTTTTTTTTAGTGTAGCATACATAATAGTTAGTCATGCAAGTAATCACCTAAAGTGGATTCCAGTAGAAAAGATGGCAAGTCCGGCCGCATTAGCGAACTTGTCGTGATGCTGTCTGAGATAGTCAAGGTCAAACTACAGGAGGCTATATCCAAACATGATTGACGTCGTGCATGGCCCAGTGTGTGGGTAATGAGGAGTGTGGTGTTGCATCAAACCCCCGCACGCCGCTCCTTTCTTCATGATCAAGGAAAAAGAAGGACGAAAAAAAAAGGGAGTCACTTGATCACGATGAAATCTACGGATAAATCTCATCATGCAGCAGATGCTGGTTTCACAATGGACGCCGCTCGGCGGTGCGTGCGCTTGGGGGTCGAAGCGGAATTGAGACACAGCAGACGTTCAAACACATTGCAAGTAATATGCCAAATAGCTGTGATCTGTATTTGAGAAGCAATCAGCACCAGTAATGTGTAGTGTAGCATTGGCCCACTTAATGCTTGCTTGACTGTCCTATAAGTCGTCCCGAATCCCTGTGGTGATTCCACATCCGCTACATTAGTCCTCCGTCCAAGAAGGTAATAGCTTTTCACTGATGATATATTTCAATTGGTTATCGCTTGTTAATTTACATTCAGTATACCAAAGGCAGTAATTGGAGAACTCTACAACATTACAGGCGGTCTATCATTGGCGTTGATACAAGCAGGTCTCTTCCGAATCGGGCCTCATTTCTAACTCATGTGCATCATAGGCAGGTAGTGCATGCGACTTTGAAACAATGAGGCTTTCTGTTCGCTACCCTTTCAATATACGATAGGATGCATCGCAGCCCTGTTTGACTGTTGTATTGATCACAAGAGCTACTAGCGGCCGCTCGACTCCGCTCAACACCTTCGTTGCCTTGCCTTTTGCCCGTCGACGCCAGACTGAAAGCCCGAGCCGAAGACCACACAGACGCGCCAATGCTACGTGACTAAGATGAACTGTATTGCCGATGCTATTGATGAAAAGCTGAAGCCTCTCGCTCACGTTCCTTTTCTTCACCAACCCTAGCGTTGTTCCGAGTATTATGCAGGTTGGAGGCGCCAGACGCCCATCATGCTAGCCGACTTGTCGCTAATTTGATCTTTGAGCCAAGGTCCTCTTCACCATATCAGGTTTACGCGCACACGCGGTCTTTGAGTTGGTTGCGGGCAAATTTTTCGTTTATTCCTTCTCACCGCGGAGGGGACGGACCGTTCTTGGCATTCATACTACCATGTAATTAACACCTATGTAAATTGGGGACTTATTCGAGATGAGGCGTAGGGCCAGTTTCTGCGCCAATTCCTTAGAAATTACCCCATGACAAATTATCGGTCCTACCACGATCACGGCGCACACACACGTTCTCGTATGGAGTATGGATACACGGGAACCGTGGTGCAATGGGCATCTTTATGATCTACTCTGAGTTCAAGGTCGGCGATATTCAATGCTGCAACATGCCGCCTTGCTGCACAAACGGCTGCACTTTATGATGTGGGCTTGGGTTGACTGTACGACTGTACGACCTTGATTGTGCAACTTCAACCAACTTCTCTACTCAAAACTAGTTTGGTCGTTTTGATGATTTTGGAATTGCGGGGAGAAGCCATCTACCGATTGGACGACAAGACTTGCGACCGAGTTGCATCGAGCCTGATGTCGAGGTCCTGCAGGGTCCTTCTCGTTAGGATAGTTAGGTGATGTCCAGACATCGTGCGCCAGAACCCCCCTGGACGTTTCCGGCTATATTCGGCGTCTGTGATCGACATTGCCGGTTTTCTGGGGACGCAGATATTATGTAGGCATGTTCTTTAGCAGCAGGCATTAATTGTACCGGGCTGTAAGTTGCGCGCCGACACTGGTTTCTCTAGACCGGTCTGAGCCTGAGCTCGCACGCTTGGTACTTCGCACAGAGCACTTGGAGCCCTTCTTCCGTTCTCTACAGCCCTCCTCATAGCGCTACGATAGAGCGCGGCTGCTATAGACATACTATGGTGCTACCTAAAGTAATGACTGGGTATGTAATTGCTACGGTGAAGTGGAGCGAATGAATCGTGGGACGGCTGTGGTACATAGTACGAGGTATCCTCAATAGGTAGTCATTTACCAAGGTACCTAAGGATCACTGACGCAAGAGGTCCCTTTGCTCCTCCTGACCGGTCAATACGGCAATCGTGCGAATGTCGGTTAAGCAGTGGCCCTGGCCAGTATTTGGTCTGATCGGTAGACTAGGCAATGTTGCTTTGGATTTTCGTAATGATGGGACCGATGGTGAGCTCGTTCCTTTCCTGCTGTGACAATCCTTCAACTAATAGAGTCGGCGATAAGTAAAAACCTCCGTCACTCAGTACGAAAGATTGTGACAGCCTACCACATAAACCTTAGGTAGGTATGTACCTGCCGTTCAGTTGTGTAAGTACGTACCATCAGCTCCCCACACCAATGGGTGACGTTCTTCCAGGGCAGCAAACCCAAAGAAAGACCAACCAAACACGTTCGGACGGGTACCTGGATTTCCACTAAATGAAAGAAATGTTGTAGGAGCCAAGGCCGCTCCCGTCACTGGAGTGTTCGTATCACACGTTAATCCTTCCTGCATCCTACATTGCCTGGGCAATGGGTTAGTTTCATAATTGCTGCACCTTCAATGCAAATCATCGCGATTGCGTAACTCGCAGTTAATACAGAGCTTTCTTGCTTCACTTCCAATATGATACAAGGACCGTCCTACCCTACGGAAGGTTGGTATTGGCCGCTTCCCTTGCCCTCCCATTGTTTTCTGACCCAAACAATCCTGCCGTCGCGTCATTGCCCCACTTTTCCCTTCGTTTGCCTGTCACGGTGACGGGAAACCAAGCCCACTCACGTGGCACGCGGAAGCTCCCACCTCCCACCCCATCCATCATCCTGCCAGCCCACGATCAAACCGACGTGCTGTGCCGCTCAAATTCTGTTCACGGACCACGAAAGGGCAAAAAGGAAAAAAAAAAAAAAACGACCCTGGCCGTACCTTGGTAACCCCCGGATGATGTGATAATGTTACCTTACCACAGTACTTTACTTAACTCAGATGGGTAGATATTCAGCATGGATTTGGTGATATGACCATTCATAGCTTCCCTTGGCCGATGACCGACGATGGGGTCAACTGGACGTGAGGAGGTAAATTCAACAGGGCGCGCCCCGTGTTCACGCATTTATCCTATTTTATGTTGCTTTTTCTGTCTCAGAAGTATCCTGGAATGGTATTTTTGTGTTAAATTTTTTTTTTATGAAATACTGCTTTGAATTTCGTTAGGCGAGCCCAAATCCTGGACGAGGCTTTATGATACATTCAAAACCACATGATTATTGCATTGACGGTAGGTACCATTAGGTAATTCCAGCCTCAGCTGGGCTGAACCCGTCGCGGTCTCATGTGCAGAGGGCCACCCTTTTTCCGGTACATATTGTTCGCATAATGGAAACTTGGAAATACACAACATGGGCCCTAACTTGAATGCCCTTACAAGATCATGAATCCACTCTCCAGTTTCGAAACCATGGCCCTCTGCGTATTTGTGGAGCTTCCCATTTTCTCAGGAGGCCCGTTGCACGCTACTTGGCGCCGCATTATGCTCCGCGCGCAGTCCCCGTCTCCACGCCACACTTGACGATGGGGCTTTTTTTCCGTGCTCGAGTTATGAATGGGACGAAAGTGAGTATGCCGTCTCTGATCAGCGCACATACAGTACGATACATTGTCATTTGTACTGCGTACCACGCAATTTATGGTTGATGGCAACCTACCTACCAACGGATATTGCTCAAATCACCTCATGTGCTCTTGGTACCTACAGCACAGTAGGTAAGGTAGGCACCTTAATTACGGAACTGATAAGCTACTGTAGGTATATAGGTAGATTAGATAAGCAGGCAACGCATTGTAGAGGTGATCGTTCCTCGGGTTGCCGTCGTTGGAGGAGCGAACCCAATAAAGTTACCAGCTTCCAAATTTTCGCCTGTGCCAAAAAAACACCCCAAAAAAATAGACGTGTTCAATTGGCTCCATGTCGGGCCCAAGGACCTTCAACTGACCTCATCTTAACGACTTGGGTTACTAATACTCCGTACGCAGGCGCGAAACTAATTACTGCTTGTGGTGCTTCGACCGCCGCGCAACTCCGCGTCCAGCTCCGTCCAGCCCAGCCCAGCCCAGCTGTACCGACTGGCCTTGTCTTGCGGCCTTGCCTCGTCCGCCACTTTTTTTTCCCCATCCAAATTTCTCACCTGCACATGTGCTTCACTCCGAAGTTGCGGTGTTGAGTTGGCTGTGCGTCGCATCTCGCGCTTGTTTGGCTACTCATACGGAATTTTTTTTCTTTTTTTGTTCTATTTTTTCTTCTTCACTTGCATCCTTTGTTGGCCGATTGTTGTTTGCTCTCCAAAGTCGAAGCACGGCGAACCGAGCACCAGGTGCGCGCCCCTCATACGACAACGCCCCCCCCCGAACCACAAAGTACGTACTTTCCTACTCGTTTTGCCTTTTGAAGCTCGGCCGGCCTGGCCCGGTATCCTCCTGACTGACTGACTGGCTTTGTGTGAGGCAGTAACTGAACATCCGGCCCAAGTTGTCTGTCTCATCCATCTTTCCATCCACCCGCCCCAATTCTCTCTGTCGGCCGTCCCCAATAGCGAGAGAGACCCTTATTGCAAGTGGACTCCAGTGACCAAATATCCACACGTCGGCCAATCTGATATCCGCTTACCGTTCGCCTTCGCCTTGCCAGTCCGACCGCCCCAAGGCAAGATCTCGCCTGTCACTTGCCGAGAAACCACAACGACAATTTGCGAAGGCTGGCCCATTCTTACTCACGTACCCGAAGAGGGCACAATTCTCCAAGTACTCGACGGGCCCTAGCTAGAGGCGGTTCCAGGTACAGTGACATAAATCCAACGACAGGTGTGGGTGGCAGAAAAAAACGGGCTCGCAGGGCACCATCCCTCTCATCCTCGCCGACAACCCCCAGTCTAACTGCAAAGCAACTGGGTTCTTCACACCCCTGGGCCCTGTTTAGCTCCTCCGACTGTCAAAGTTCACAGGGTTGTTCTTCAATTGGCTCTCAGTTTGCCTCTCTTTGCATCCCACACCCCAGCTCAGACCGTCTTTTGGACTCTTCGAAAAGTCTTTGAGGCTGTTGACTGAACCACCCCCCCCTTACCTCTCTTTCCAACCCTCCGGCCCCAGTCTCTCTCGTGCTCCAGTGGGCCATCGTCGCGAGAGTTGCGCTTGTTTAATCTTGACGACCGTCGACAATCATCATACCGTTTCCCCGTCACAACTTTCACTCCCACTCACTCACACCTCCCACCTCTTCCCACCTCGCGGTCCCCATTCACTCTCTTCCCCTTCGCCTTCCGCCATTGCTCCGCCTCGCAATTGTCCCCCGTCCTTCTCTCTCTTCCTTGCAGCGTGTGTCGCGCCCTGCCCGCTGCGTAGCCCCACTGTCCTGTCCCTGGACCAAGGAAGTAAGAGCTTGGCGAATCTTGCCCAACTGCTGATCCCGCCGAGTCACTGGGACTGGCCTGGCCTGGGGCTTAGTACTGGATTCGAGCTTGACGTCTTTTTCCTTCCCGTCAAACTCTGCTCCCTCCCCTTCTTCCTCATTGACGGTACGGTACTTGCTTGCCTTGCACGTCTGTACATGCCATCTTCCCTAGTCGTTCCGGACACGCCCGTCCCCATGCCGACCCAGTCTCTCAACTGCCATTGCTGAAAGGGCCCAATTATCATCGCCCCTCCAGCTCCAGCTCCAAACTACCAGGAAGCTGTCTCCCCTGGGACCCTCTCTCACCTCGTCTCTTGTCAAAGCTGTCCCATGGCCACCGCCTCTCTGTGGTCCCTGCTTTTCTCTTCGTCTCACTCCTGATTATGTGTGCGAGTAGTACTGCTGTACATATATAGAAGCAAGCATGGATCCAGTACCTCCCGACAGTAAACGCCCTCGCCTTTCTTCATGGCCGGCTGGCGCACCTCAACAAGGCGTATCACTTCCGCATCCTCACTCTCATCCTCATCATCCTCAGTCGACTCATCTGCCACCTCCTCCGCCACCACCGCCCGGTGCCTTACATCATCCCGGCCCGCATCCATATCAACATTACCCTCCTCGATCAGCCGAACATTCCACTGCCCCTCCGACGCCTTCCACCTCTGCTCCTTTGTCGCATCCTGAAGTTGATCGTCGTCATCATGAGCCGGAGCCATACGCTCCAATGCAAGACCACTACCGGCAGCAACTGCCGCCGCCGCCCCACCAACAGCAGCAGCAGCAACATTCACATCATCAACCTCCGCCTCCCTCACAAGCGCATCCTCCCTACCAGTCGTACTCTCATCGGGAACCTCCCATAAAGCGGGATCCTGCCGAAGACCAGCGTCGTCCGAATTCCACAGGCCATGCGCATGCGCATGCGCCTGAGCCTCTACCATCAACACCTCAACTCGCTCATCCTCACCCACCTCCACCACCGGGCGCCTACCCGGATACCCAGCAGCGACACATGAACTACGATAATCCACCCTCGATGCCCCCGACTCCGGGTGGCTACCGAACACCCAGTTACCCGCCTCCCACTCCGCTCCCTCACCAGGTTAACTATGAGCAACAGCAGCAGCAACAACCTCCTCCCCCGCCACCACCTCCACCACAGCAGCAGCAACAGCAACAACAGCAACAACAACCACAACAGCAACAACAGCAGCAACAGCAGCAACAGCAGCACAGCGGGTATCATTCCTCCCAGGTTGACAGCAACTTTTATAACGTCTATGTACCACCTAAGAAGAAGAACACACGAGCATCTCAGGTTAGAAGCTGTAACATCTTATGTCGCAGTAGTATGGTACTAACCAAGTTGCGCAGGCTTGCGATAGTTGTCGACAACTCAAGGCAAAATGCGACGAGACGAAGCCATGCAAGACATGCAAGGAAAAGGGCGTGGAGTGCAAATATCGTGACCCTGTCCCTAAAGCGTAAGCTCGCCAACTCCTCAAGATTTACGTCAAACTTCGCTAATAGAGTGAATATAGTACCGATAAGGCCCAAGCGGATATTCTGGATGGACTCACCGCTGTCCAATCTACCCTAGCCACTATCGTCAACCAAATTGGGCATTTTGATCAACGTCTCCTAAAAATGGAGTCTTTGTTACCCAAGACCCTCTCTCCAGTACAATTGAAACCCGAGCCTGTAGTGGAGGATGAATACAAACGACCTGATTCACCATACGCCAACGGTACAGTAACAAACCCCGAGGTATTTTATTCCCAGAACGATGGGCCTCGGGATCATCCATCCGCCTCAGACCACCATGCACCGCGACTTGTGGAAGATGAAATTGGAGAAGTGGAGCCAGGCCCCCCAGTTCTTCCTGGAGAGCCCGCCATTCCCATCAACCATACAACTTTGGCCGGTCTGCTACTAGAATGGCCATCAATCCGAGAACTCACAAAGCATCATGTCGAAAGAGAGGGCGTGAAATACATTAGCGAATATCCCATTAGCCAAGAACAGAACAGAGGTGTTCTCATCGTATATGGTCGTGGAGAGGACTCCCACCGTTCCCGCTATATCAAAGAACACACGGATCATGGAAATCTAGATATGCCAGACGACTCATCAGATATGGCATCTCCGTCGCCAGCCGCTGACTGGGGACAACTCGGTGGCTTGAGCCCGGGTGATGGGATAGATTATAGGGGTGGTGTCTTGGCTGTTGATGGAAATCCCGATTTTTCTGAAGCAAAGGTGTGGTCGTATGTGGAGAGTTTCAAGGAGCATATTCTCAATATGCATCCCATCATCCAGCCCGCCATGCTTGAGTACTGGGTCCGACACTTTCTCGACACGCTTCCCACTTCACAGCCCCGATGGAATAAGCCACAGAATACTAAGTCGGTGTTTGCTGTGGTAGGGGGCAGCGGCTCACAGACGTCAACACCCACGGAGTCGACAGGCGCGAAGAGGAAGCGGTCACCAGGATTTGACGGATCCGAGCCTCCCACTCCCGCACATCCTCGAGCTGGTCGGCCAGACAGGTCTATCCACAGTGCTGTGGTTCTCACAATTCTCGCACTGGGAAAGGTCTGTCAGCATCGCGAAAACGTACCCGACGTGGTGCACGCAGCTGAGCACATTTCACACGGCAGTCCTCTCAACCGCAATGGGGGGATGGTGTCATCACCTCGTCACGGCTCTCCGCCAGTAATGTCAAATCACTCGCATTCTTCGGGATTACACTCTCCAAAGGAACCGGAGCGAGGTGTTCATAGCCGGCGCTCCTCTATCCATGGTGTTGGAAGCTCGCGATCTGGATATAACCTAAAAAAGAATTACGAGGTGATTCCAGGGCTGGAGTACTTTGCATACGCCACTGATATTCTGGGGAACCATACTGGCGCATACAACAACATGAAGAATGTCTACGCGAACATCTTTGCTGGCCTTTACCATGGCCAACTGGGACGGCCCATGGAAAGCTTTGCATTCATTCACAGGGCTAGTCATAAGTTGCAGGTTATCTTGAGACCGTAAGTTTTTCATTTACCGCTTTGACATTTAGCGCACTACTAACAATCTTCTAGGAGCCTGGATAAGCTACGGAGGATCAAGCAGAGTGGCCAGTTGATCCAGGAATCAAGGCACAATCAGCTCGCACTGGCCTTCTGGACTTGCCTGCAACTAGAGAGCGATCTTATTGCAGAGCTCCAACTTCCCCCTTCAGGTCTCTTATCCTACGAGGATGACATGCCTCACCCTAACATGAGTCTTCTGGAAGGTTATGACCAACGAATCCTCGACAGCTATCCTGGGCAGCTATATCTACGAACACACCTCAACAGTATTCATCGAATGTTTTACGCCCCCGACGACCCCAACAAACAAGGCCCTAAGGATAAATTTATTAACATCGGCCTGGTGTCGGATGCCGTTTTGGGGATGCATTGGGTAGCCCCAAGCTTCGCCTTTAAGGAGGACGACCCCCCTGCAGAAGACCTTCTTTCTGCTAGATTGCGAGCCAAGTACTGGGGTGCACAAGTAATCACTTATCGACCGTTTATTCGACAGATTCTACACTTTTCGCACTCAATCAAGAATCATCCATCGAGTCCCAACTTTCCTATCATGGGTTCCGAGTTCCGCCACGATGTAATTGTTCCTACGATTCATCCCAAAACGAGGACGCACAACGACATTGACCCTGAGGTAATTGACTTGGCCAGAAGGGGAATCAAGGCTCTTATCGAGAGCACTCGGGCTTTCCACCGCCTTGGCCACGAGCGACCGATTATTACCAATGTCTTTGGTACAGCACATGCGTAAGTCGATGGGAAGCACTCTGGTTGAATAGCGTATACTGATATCAAACAGCCAGTGGGGAAATGTATTAGTTCTTTCGGCGGCCTTTAAGGATCCGGTCCTCCATAAATTTGTCAATGAAGATCTGTTGCAGGTTCTTTTGACCAAGACGATATCCTTTTTGCGGCAGTCTGCTACAATGAGCAGTTCCCTCAGGATTGACATGCATATCCTCGAAGGCGTCCAAAGAGACCTTTTCCCAATCAACGACCCAAGAGCTGGTTCAAGCTTCTCAAGCTCCAGTGCGCCGGGATATCACACCCCAAGGCCTATCCCAATGGCAGCACCACCACCAATGTCTCATCCGGTAAACGACCAGCTCTCACGGACACCAGTGCTTCACCATGACCAGCCTCACGCACGAACACCATTGGCTCATCATATGACAATGGCGCCGCACGGGCAGTGACGACAGCCTGAATTAGCTCTCACCATCTATGTCGGCAAAACACGATGTTGAAAGTTTCTTTCCTACCATCTAATCATTTATGATCATGGCGTTTGGATAAATGGACCAGCTGGATTGAATGTCGGATCCAGTTGGTGGTTTTTTTTTTCAGTAAGAAAACAGAGTGACGTGGACTTGATAACGATGATGCATCCCAGGAGCCACGTCCTCTATGAATAGAGCCAAATACGCTTGCTGCACTTCTTTTCTTTCCTTTTTCCCCCCACTACGATGGGCAGCAACTATTTTGTGTGGCAAAGCCAACCGAATCCGCACCGCCGACTCAAAGACAAACGGTCACGATTTGACTTAGTTGCCTTGACTATTATCTCATTAGCGATGGCGCGTGGCAGAATCAATTTCCCTTTAGGTGCAAACCCCGATACTCGGTAATCCCCGCTGGTTTATGCAAATTCATAAAACCATGGTTATTTTAGAGAGGGATATACAGTAATTTTTTTCTTTTCTTATTTTATTGTACAGGTTGCATAGGCCGGCATTTGTGATGGATTTTTTTGTCATGGACTTAGCAGTATACTTGCTCGTATTGTGAGGAGGATTCAGAGCGGCGGACAAGTTTTTTCTTTTTTAAAAATACCAATACCCTAGTGGTGGTGGACATATCTTGGATAGCGTTATTGAAAGGATTTACTCTTTGCATCTTCAACACATTTATTTTACCAACGAAGCGGATGAGTTGCTCCATTGACTTGGATATTGGCGGGTGAGCAAGGTAGTGAATAGGAGAATCGATCAAGATTGGATGAAACTGAACCTCAAAATCCCCTTCGCCCTTAATGTGTGATACTGATATTGTTGGATGATATTGATACGGAGGGCAGGTAGTAGTGCCTCTCAAGTAGAGAGTGAACCTCATCATGCTCACATCACTAGGATTCGTGTGGAACAACAACTACAAGGGGTTTTATTATAGACCATGCCGTTCATAGTAACTATCTAATAATGATTAGATGAAGGAACCAAACAAGCATGCAATAAACCATGCTGTGATAAAAGAAGTGTCCAAGAGGAGGAGCCCAGCTAGGCAGCAGTCAAACGAACCATGTCTGGTCAGTGGTAGCAGCCCCGCAAAGACCTTCGAATATCTATCTATACCTTGGGGTATTACAACACATTTCCGCACATGAATGATGGATAAACTGAATAGAAGCATGCTCAGGGTGTGAAGCCCGTTGCATTGCCCTGTGCTTGTCGATCCAGCCCTCCCCCCAAAATCCTTCCCCCTTTCGATCCCTTGCCCTTGCAGGATCATCGATGACACCACTTCGGCTCCTTGCTGACTGCCCTACGGCCAGTGCTTTGGGCATTGTGCAGAATCTCCGATGGGAAACGGAAAAATAAGAAAAGACAAGAAACCTGGGAATAGGCTTTAAACCCGTGCCGTCAAGCTAGACAGGGGACCAGAACCCCCGGAGGAAGAGGGGGACGGACGGGCGGGGGAGGAGGGTGTTGATTGTGGAAAAAGCATTGGCCATTTCGGTTGGAAAGTTTTGAGGAACAACATCATCCCACCTCATTCTAGAAAGCATCTTCCACACCCCCGGCCCTCTCCGCCAAAGATACAAGGGGGAGATCTGTGCTTTTTTTTTTTTAACCTATTAACCCTTGAGAGAGCAAACCGGGATTAAAGGGGGCGTGTGTATGTGTGTTTGCCACGTAGGATGTACGGCTCTGCGGATGCGAGAGAAGCTTGGCCTGGGAGTTGCGGAGCCGACGGTTAAAAAAAAAAAAAAGAGAGAGAGATGACTCGAGATAGGGGACGGGGTTTTTGTCAGCGAAGATGGCAAGGTTCTCAGGAGTCGGATACGGGAAAGGTTTGACGGAGGTATCAGGATTGGTGATGGGGTGAGGCGAGAAAAGGGGCGGGAGAGTATTGGATGGCATTTAGAAGTAGTTATTAGCTTAGAAGAAGACGAAGATGAAAAGAAAAGTAATGTGGTGGGTATGTTTGAACAAGTGATTGGTGATGGATACAATAATTCCATGTCATCAATTGACGTGAGGACGTCTCAGTCAGTATAGCTGTTGGGACGGTCTGGTTGAGATATGTGAGGTCCCATTCCTAGTTGCTAAGTGCTCTCATATCCAAAATATCAACCATATCACGCCCATTCCTTCTTAAAATCCGAGTCGAAGGTCTCTTCTAGCATGACGAATGCCTTGAGGACATTCATCAGTTCAACCGTCCTGTTATGCAAATGATGATGGAGGCACAGGCTGCTCCTTCTCCTCTCCAGTCGCCTCTTCACCAGTGGCCGAGTTCTCAATTCTATCCTCGCCGCTGTCCAAGATCTGTGACTTGCACTTTTGCTTCTTCTCCTTCTTCTCCCTGGGCATGTAATTAGTGCCGGACTGTGCCTCAGAGGGGGGGGAGCTATCCTTTCACTTTCCCCAACGGCTCCCGTGTTGTTTTCATCATCAGTGTCCTCTTTCTAGTATTCAGATTCTTCCCTACCATAATCGCCGTCGCCATGGACATCTGTATCCGGGCTAACAGCTATACTAAAATGGTCCTTCGGACTAGGAAGAGATTGTATCGAGTATGAGAGAAAAGTTTTTGAGATGGAAACACACTTCCCCCCTCTGGATGCGGTTTTTCACCAAAACTGCCATGCCCCCTATGCTTCTAGAAGTCTAGGAGGGTACGCCTTGGCCCCCGAGTCTAAATCATGCGGCCAGTTTGGAAGATAGGGGATCGCTGATTCTTCCAGAAAGACACCTCCTCGGCCGGTCGAGCAGAGCTCGTCTATAGATTTAAAGTCATCTCTAAACCCGGATAAGGCTATGAAAAGAGATCGAGTGGTCGTTGGCGTGCGTTCGAGGATGTCCGAAGAGGCCGCCTCGATGGGGCTTTAACTCTGAACGTGACGATTTAATAGCGGTCTGAGTGAAGGGCATTGTACAACCGGGCTTATTAACCATGTGTTGGTTGATGTAGGAATGGACGTCATCCTCAAAGATCAATAGCGTCTCATCGTTATGCTGAATGAGTATCTGCTCAACCTCCTTTGGCATAGGTGCAAGGAACACAATGGAAGAGCCTCTAGGGTCTCTCCCTGGATTTTGCTTCCTACCGTGGACTGGAATCCTCTTGAACAGGTAGCCTAGTACAAGAAAAATTTCAGGTAAGACCTTCTAAGGGACCTTGTCGATGTCGGCGCATAGCTTGTGGAAGTAGCCTCCGCACAAAAGGGAGTGAAAGGCAAAAATGGCATTCCCCGTAACGTACAGGCGACTGACCAGTTTTGCAAATTGGATGGGTGTGCCCTGAGCAGAAAGGAGGCTCTGTCATCTGAGAGATTCGATTGCAAAGCGCAAATGGTGCTTCATAGACATCTCCACGTCTGGGCCACCTGGGTAAAGGCGAGTTTGTGGCATGAGGGCATTCGCGGCATTCAAGGCGAAGTGAGAGTTGCTCGTTGCGTGCAGGAGGTTGACGAGGCAGAGGATTAAGGTCGTGGGGATGGGGAAATGGCTGCTAAGGCCGGGGAGTCGCAAGGACTTGATCTCGTGCGCATGAGACTGTGATGCCGTTGAAGACGATATTGCCGAGGAGATCAAAGCCTCGTCTCCCAGCACAGCTGGAGGCTTGGTGGTAGTTCTCAGCTGTAAGATAGACAGAGTCTTCGCTGAACACAACCGTCTTGTGAACGAAAGAAAAAATGGCAGCTTCCGGGAGGGCTAGGGCATCCGTAGATATCTGCATACATCTCCAACTGCTTTTCGAACTTCGGGTATAGAAACCCCGGACTGGGCAACCTCCTGTAATATGTGCCATATTATTGTGATTAGGAAAAGGTCCAGCACATATAATTTAGCTCTTTGGATGAAATGCCATATGATGGTTATTCTTTCTTCATCCCGAACAAACCTTGAGGAGATATTTCGTCGACTTTCTTTGCGGGTTTCCAACCCGATCCTGTTCAATTTGTAACAGAGATATAAATGAATCTCTGACCAAAGTAGTTAATTGTGGTTCTTCGATCTGGTCCACAGAGACTTGGTGACTTTCATATATCGGCTAACGAGGTTCGGATCCTTCTTGAACTGGGCAAAAGTCTGAGCCCAGAATCGAATAATATCGTGCTGTTTGCCTTCGGCCTTTTGCTTCTGGATCTCCGCAGCTGATTTCCTGGTATCCTCCGTTCCTGCTTTTGTGTCAAAGTGTTTCTTGGAGTTATTGAGATCTCCTCCCACCCGATTAAGAGCCTTCTCCCTATTGCCAGAAAGCGCTTGAAACGGCTGCGTTGAAGTCATCAAGTCCGTAGGGCATATTGCCGGCGGCCAGGGTTTCTTCCCACGATTGTTGAGCTTCATTGACGACACCACTGTGAACCGGCAGCTGGTCTCGGAGTCTCTTCAACATGAATGAGAAGATACGCCTATTGATCAAGTTGAAGAAATCCCAAGAGAAATCGCTGAACTCTTCTGCGTCGTAGATTGTGATAACAGCCTGGCATTTTTCTTTCAGAGAACTGTCGAAGTAAATCAGTATCTGTCCGAGCGCATGGGATTTTTTTTTACATCTTCGCTCTTGAAGAATGCGTACTCGTAAGGCAGCTGTGCGCAGAAGCAGTCCAAAGACCCGTTCGAGACCTATCTGATCACCATTTTGGATGATATTGGTACGTTGATTGTGACAGAAAAGCAACAGTAGTCCATTCGCTAGATGTGAAGATTCTGGACGGCTTTGACTTGAAGGCTTTTTGTTGATGGTCGCTTAAGTTGCCAGGTTTGCTGGTACAACATCCCTACATTCGAGGCACTCAACGGCCAGCAGAGTTGAGGGCATGCATATCTATTCATGAATTGGGAATCCAGAATGGTTCAAGGAAGAAAGCAAGTGTGGCATCGAATGCACAGAGCTGTTTTGGCATAGTACTCGTTTTTATTTTTATGTTGTTTGTTTGTTTTATCTGTCTATAGCTCTTCTTATTTGTTTGCCATGGCTCATTGGGGGAGGTTTCTATCATGAATACCGCCATTGCATACCAGTTCCTCCAGAGGGGAGTAACAAGTCTGCGCTACCTCAAAGTAGACATGATCCGTGACACGATGAGGATTTCTCCTCCTGCCAAAAGGCCTCGTGTGCGAAGCCTGGATCTGTCTGTCTAAGAGGAGCAGTTGGCGCGTCACAACAAGCGCAAGGGGTCCAGTCATGAGCCAAACAAACAAACATATTAGCCGCCTATGAGACAAATCCTTCTGTTGGTTACAAGACCCCTTCACCTCATCCAAATCCTGTGCGAGCCAGTCTTGCCGTCAGTGATGCGCCATGCAAGAAAGAGTAGGTATGCATATGGATGGATAATTACATCCATATCCTCGTACTAAGACACCAGTTTTTTCTTTTCTTCTGTGCAAAATCCGCCTTTAACGCCACCGCAATGAAATTAACCCAGACCCCGGCCCTCTCCAGGGAATATACAATTCGCCATTATCCGTCCACCGTTGACGTCGTCCATCGGAGTTTGATATTGATTCACAGGATCCCAACAATCAGGCTTTCAAGCATACCACCGGTCTGACACGCAATCTGGGCCCTCTCCACCTCGACCTTGACTCTGCGGTGCAGAGTCCTGAAGCCTTCGTGCACCTCTGCCGACCCACCGACGAGCTCGCTGTACAAGTCCAATAGATGCAAGCCAACCTCGACGCAGACACTGACATATCTCGGGTCGCAGATGTGTCCGCATACCCATTTCAGGACCGGCTGTACGGAAATCTCATCTCGCGTTTCTAACGCATCTCGCAGCGCACTGCGGTGGCGGAGGGCCAAGAGGAGAGTGAGCACATTGAGGGGTGAGTGGTCTGGCGCATGGTTGTCTAGAACTTGGTCAAGCGCACGCGCGTATCGACCATGGCGCAGGTCGGCCTGCCACGGTCGCTCCTTTTTCTTGGACGCACGAGGCTCGTTCGCGATAACTACGTCAGCCCCCTCACCAATTAGGTCAAGGCGTTTGGAGGCTGCAACCCTTCGCTTTCGCTTGTTCTTCTTGCCATCGTGTGACTCGATCGTGCCGGCGACCAGGGCAGCCATTTCCTTCTCACGCTCGGCTTCTCGGTGGGCTTCGATACTAGTGAGACGAGTGCGAACGCTCAAGACACCAGACTGCATGCCGACGGCAAGGTGACGATCGCTAGATTCGGCGTCATCGCTTGACGGGATGACCTTGACAGATAGGACTGGAGATTGGTACTTTGTGCTGGAGACAACATTCCAGCCAGTGGTCTCGAAGACCTTGACGTGACCCTCCAGACCACCACTCACGAGTCGACGGCCATTGGAGGCTAGACTGAGTGACGTGACGGTCTTCTGGTGGTTGGTAATCATTTGGAGGGGTCGGGCAGCAATCAGGTCGAGAACACTGATAGAGTTGTCTGACGCCGCCAAGACTGTAGTTCCTGAGGGCATTGACAACACATCCTCAATGGGTGCGGAATGCTTGAAGGTCATGACGGCCGTTTTGCTTCCTGTTCTAGGATCCCAGAGCTTTACCGTGGAATCGTAACTTCCAGAGATGATCATGTTGGACATGGTTCCCGGCATGAAGTTTGCTGACCGCACGTAATCGTTATGGCCGACAAACGTGGTAATAGGGTCATTGCTAGGGAGATCCCACAAACGCACCGTCTTATCATCGCTCGCACTGAGTAGGGTGGTGAGTTCAGTCGGTGAGAACTTTGTTGTCCAGACAGGCTGCTTGTGCGTAGTCCACGTCTTGAGGATGGCCCTAGAGTTGACGTCAAAAACCTGCATCTTTCCCGTGTCATCACCAGCCACAAGGACACGGCCATCCTTTCTAATCTCTCCACTGCGCGCAACATCGCCGAAACGCGTAATGGTCTTGAGAAGCTTTCTAGTCCGATTCGAGTAGATCTGAATACGAGTTCCTGTGGTAATGGCAAAGGAGTCGCTGTTGGAAGAGATGTGGACGACAGGGTACGAGGTTGGAGAGGTGATGAGTAGCTGGTTCTTGAATGATCTCCAGTAGCGCTGCTCAGCGGTGACCGGCGACGGACCCGAGGGCAGCTTAACCAGTGGGAGAGGGCCCACCTGAGCTGCCATTGTTGGTTCTGGTCCTTGTGCGAATGGTGCTACTGCTGGTGATGTTGAGTGAGCGGCTCTCGTGGTGGTTTCGACTTGGTCTTTCTAGGATCAATGGCCGCTGCTGTGATTATTTTTTTTCTTGCGATAAGATTAGAAGATTAGAATGGATAGGCTGGTAGCGGAAGACTACCGCGGGGCATGCGATTAGCCCTTTTTGGTTTAGTGCAAATATGGGTGATACTCTGTGTACGTACTGCCACCGCGCAGCTTCGCCTTAGAGGTAAGGTATCTAAGTGTCAAAACAATCTCCCTATATATGGAAATAGACGACCTCTGCCTTACGACAAGAGATGTTCGTCTTTTGCTACGACGGCAAAGACGAAATAATTGGCAGAGCCTCTTCTTAGTAACCCTCCAGATTTGTACATGCCTTCTAAGGACCGTACGAATGCTATCCAGATATCAATAACTGCGTTGAATACCAAGGAAGCAATGGATGAATGACACAACTCGAACACAAAAGAAGTGAAATAATAGGTTTTGGATTATAGAAAAAGATGTACTCTTTGGGGTAATGCTCGATCTTATCTATCCAGATGCAGAAAACCTTTCCATATGATTATGATACAATGAAATTCTTATCCGTGTCGTCTTGCTAGTAACGCCGTAAATCAAATCCGTATCGTCGTTCGTTTAATATACATTACATCCTCTTCTCTCGTTGCTTCGTTTCTTTAGTAGCCGCCTCTACGTCGTGATCTTCCAGATCCAATGTCGATCCTCTGCATCTCTTGCATCAATGCCAGCTCATTACCACCACCGTTGGCCCCGCTCATGAGCGGGAGTGGCACCTTGGCTGGAATCGGAGGTCCAGAGGAGTATTGGGGCGCTCGGTTCTCATTCTGGTGATCCCAAGTGCTCGCCCGCGGCAAGCTCCGAGTCGGGGTCGTATTATATGAATTATGTCTATCTTGATAATTGTCTGGCGGAAGTGGAGCCAAAGGACTGACTCCGGCGGGAGATGGTCCCGCAGAATTCGGGTTCCGTTTCTGCAAACGATTTCGGCCTGTGCTAACAGGTGTGCGAGGCTCCTCAGGCGCGTAATAGGGGGAACTGGCCGCAGACATAGAGTGGCGGCCAGTGCGAGGAGTCCTGCGGCTGCTGGGTGGGAGGGGTTGGGCTCCCGTCAGAGCTGGCCGCGATCGGGGCTCGGGTGACGGCTCCTTTTGCTTCGTTTCTGGTTCTGGAGCCCAAGACTCGATAGGCAAATGGTCCGACGGGTCAATTTCTCTACCGTCATAAGTGATGATCTTATTGGAATCAGCACTGATACAATCCCCAGAGGTGCTGGAGACGAGGCTAGGGTTGAGCTCGTCGTAAGCGTCGGGTCCGAAAGGCACTCCAGATAGCCTCCTAGTATCATTTGGAGGAGGCGCGGGGCTCACAGACTTCCTGCGGATAACATGCTGAGGGTTGGGGCTAACGCTGGGGTTTCGAGGGTCAGGGCTCGTCCAAGGATTAGGTGAGACTTCCCTGCCTGTAGCCGCAAGTGGTTCTGATCCACCAGTGTAGGTTAGAGCACGTCGGTTATAGGGCTGGATAGCATAGCTCTGGGAATTGTCAGGCGTTTCAGGGTAGGTCTGGTGAGACTCTGCCCGCGGACGGCCACGTGAAGGTGTTGAGACGCTTTGTGAGTGATGCCGGGGTCTGTCTCTACGATCACTGTAGATGCTATCTGTGACCTCTTGGGCAAGGACAGGGTCGAGGCCTGGGACAAGAGAGGCCGGCGTAACGGGCATTGAATGACTGTTCGAGCTTTGGATGAGCCTGGTTTCCATCTCTGGTCTCTGGTTTGAGTGCTGGGTCTGGCTGCTCTGAGGGTGGTATGAGATTTGACCTGGGCTTCGAGAAATATCTCGGGAAAAGGAGCCATTGGCAGGAACAACCTGATAAGAGTTCATATCCTGTCCTGGGCTTCGGGAGTAGTCTCGGCTCCGGGTCTGCGACACGGGGACGATTTGATAGGGGTTCTGGTCATATCCAGGGCTCCGGCTATAATCCTGCCCTGGCGAAGTAAATTCTTGCCCTGAATGTCGGCGATAATCCCGGTCGCGGGCTTGGGATATGGGCACGATTTGATAAGGATTATGCTCCTCATAACTATGCGAAGCAGGAGATGGCGAATACTCTTCAGGAAAAGGCGATCCACCTGGCGAGCGGCTCAACTGAAGAGCTTTCGAGTTTGAATCGTCGAAGCACATTTCATCTTGCTGCTGCAATCTCGAAACGCTGTACCTGTGATTGTTCTGGTATGAACTTGGGGTTTCTGGTGCATCCTCAACCGTTGGCTGCAACGACAGTCGGTGATGTGGATCGTAATTCGCGTCATATGAGCTAGTTCTTGGCGAGGCATCATAGCTCTGAGGGGAACCTTGATTTGGGGAGGATGCGATATCATATCCTCGGAAAGTTGGTCGTCCTGGGTAGGTTGGCGTAGATAGCCGGTGTGCTTCATTCCGCAAGACGCCATGTCTCATCGGCGGCTGTGAGGACTTTGGTGGCGACGCATCGTAGCTACTCCTCAGCGCCAGTTCCTGACCTCCACTATTGTGTCTAGATCGATGGGCCGGCGGCGGTGGGGGAGCGCGATCCATCTCGACCAGCGCATATTGCCTAGGATCTTCCATAGGTGGTGTATCATAGGCATCTAGTGGGGGTGCATGATAGCCCTGGTGATCTACCAGCTGATCCTGTGGATGAGCAGGATACTTTGGGCTGTTGTAATCAGGCTCATCGTGATGTCGCGTGGGAAGCTCCTGTGGAGGATTCATCGATCGGCGCGCACCTCGAGGTCGCTCACCACGCGTTGGAGTTGTGTATTCGTTGGGTGTGATTGCGTGGGGGGATTGGGAGTGGTGGTCCGCATGGCGGTTTCGGTGCGAGGGCGGTGTGCTGTATTCAACCGATTGCAGCGGGGATTGAATAGCAATATGACTTCCATGAGAGGGCTGCTGAGCATGCGCTCGAGGAGGAGGGGTGTTTTGTTCAGGGGTGGGAGGAAGCGCGGCTGGAGCGGCTGGAGACGCGGCTGGGAGTGCTGCTGGTTGTGCAGCTGGAGCTTGAGGCGCCTCACCCGTGACTGGATCAGACGGCAAAGGACGTCGTTTCACGGGAGTTCTCTGCTTGATGGAACCTTGTCCCTCGTCTGAAGTTGGTTGTTTAGACTTCATCGCCGCAGGTTTTTCCGGTTTAGGCCGCGAATCGTAGAATGTGATTTCTAGCCTGATCTCGCCAGCGTACTTCCCACGACAGGACAGCGTCTGCCAGACATCATTCTGGCCACCCCCCGGAATAATGATGGCTCTGAGATCGATCCATGACTCGCCGATTAAATCCGTCTTCTTGTCGTCGGTAAAAACAGAGATTTTGAGCTGGTAGTAATCGGGGCAGTCGTGGACAGGAAATCGCAGTTCTTGGTCCCTATAAATGACCATCAGATACAGTTCAACGAAGTGCCGAAACACCAGGGTAATGAGGCTGAGAACTTACCACTTGGGGGTTTGTCCACCGCGAATATCGGTCTTTGTCTTCTTCGCCTCCTTTCCGAGTCGTGCCGCACAATAAGGGTCCTGCTTCCCTATGGTTTTGCGGTTGGGCAGGTTCTTTGCCCTATCGACGATGGCAACGAGCGTTCCGATGATGGGCCCGTCAACCGACATGTCGGCAAAGATGCCTGCTGTATGCACGCCATTGAGGGGGTTTGACTTTGCTTTTGCCGACATAACGAATTTGCAGGAAGCAAAGGAGGGCAGGGTGGTGAGGGTTGGGAGGTTGAAAGTCGGAGGAGGGGGGGAAGAGCTATTTCACATCGGCGGAACCCCAAATACTCTGGTGACCAATTGCTGTTTTTATGGAAGGACAATAGGATTGTGGAAGAAAGACAGAGTCGAAGGGGGGTTAGAGAAAGCAGAATAAGAAAAAAGTGCGAGGAAGAGAATAACAATATTAAAGGCAGACAAATAAAGGGTAAGGGTGCCAATAACAAATTGGGCAGGAAAACCACAGACAATGAGTGCAAGCTAAATGGTCCCAAGGGAGGAAGACGAAACGGGGACTAGATGCTCATAAGGACAAGACCAGGAACGAATAGAACAAGCGAAAAGCGGCGACGACGAGAGGGCGGCGGCGGGAAGACGAGTGAGCTGCAGGAGTTAGTGCCAAAGACTACTGGCAATGGTCAGACTTTGAATCAAAGCTGGGCAAAGGAGAACTTGAAGGTAATGTGTTGTTGAGCGAAGGGATTGGATATGAGGAGGGATGGAGGGGCCCTGTCACAATGATGAGATGTAAGGCCCAGGATCTGCGTGTGGTTGGGCCGCCGAAAACGGTTTAGACTCAGCTTGACGCAGACCTGGGTAGTGGGCCGTAACGGGAGGCTGGGGCTGAAAACGGGGAGGCTGGTGGACTGTAGTCAACCCTGCACCAGCGGCCCAGGGGCTGAATCGAACTGCCATCCACTGAGTACAGGGAGATCACCCCACTGTACGGAGCAAATGCTGGCGGGGTGCTCCACTGCACACTTAGTCCCAGGGGCGATGCCAGGGCTTGAGGCATCGCGTGGACTAAAGATGGGCCTTTGGTGGTCGTCAATATTGAGGTGGCCAGTCGCCAGCGTCATTGCTAGAGGATTGCTGACTGCGATTTGAAAAGATGTAAATTGGCTATGAAATGAAAGGTGTGATGAATGGTGGCCTCAGCACCTGTACGAGGTCCGAGGTATGAAGCATGCTGGTGGTATTCGAACTACTGCTAATGTACCGCATACAATCCGAACTCCCCCAATTCAGGCATACCCTGAATTTCAAGTCGCCAGGAAGGACGCGGCACATCCATGGGCACACCACCTCTTCTTTAAACACGCAGGGCATCTCGCATGCTTGATTTGTTCAACCGAAGCACGGCACTTGGCCAAGACCTTGGTTTTTTTGTTTCGGGAGCTTATCCGGTAAGGGCATCGAACGTGCGAAAGATCCGGTGCCAATCGCCCTAAACCTTGAGACGGGTTGCACAGCCCCTTATGCATTCGCAACCCAAGTGCGCGTCTGGGGCGGAGAACCAGACGCTTGACAATGTTTAGCCCAGGTTGTTCATCTCTATATATCTACGTAGTTGCCTACAATTGCTGATTTCTCGTGTCATAATTGGTTATATTCATACGCACATTGCGATTCTTATGTCCCACAGCCACAAAGAACGCGAAGAGGGAACGGTTCTAAACATGTTCCACGGGGCTTCTAGTTGCCAAGACATGAGGTGACGACACCCACCAGGAGGGCCCAGTTTCTCGGATTCGTGAGTGTTGAGAAGTACATATATGAAGTTAAGGTGTAAAGTGCCTGCTGTGCATTGCCCCGTTCTCCTCCTCAAAGGGGACAGGAGGCACATTCGTTTTCTTCTTCAGCGCTAGGAGTTTTTTCTTCTGGCTTGATTTGGTTCATTTACCCTCCTTCATTGACCAGGCAGGTCGCGTGCCATGTCACGAAATCGATGCGAAAGAGACCAAGGGGAATAAAAAGCAAGGCTATCAGAGCTAGCCCTGACGCGTAGCCGAGAAGACCCCCATCAAGCTGTAACCTACGAGGCGCAGAACTGGGATCTCGATTTTGTGGAGAGGGTGGATGGGAGAAAATCTGCGACTATCCTTTCTGCGCCACCACTACGCACAGAGCCCCAGGGACCGGGATTCCACCTAGGGCTGGGACACTCAAGCTTTCTGATTTCAAGGGTTGCCGTAACCAAGGTGATAGGGTGAGACAATGGAGTAATCTGTACGTAGTACGTCGTACTCACGCTCCCTTTGCAAATCAGTGATCCACAAGTTTCCGATATCTACGAGTTGAGAAGTCTCATATGTTCGTTGAGGGGGATCAAACCCGCATTCCCCAGAAAGAAACCCTATAGAACGTTGATCGAGGTACAGTTGTTTGTCTCATATCCACGGCACGTGTTTATGTGTCTCAGTGACTCCGTACATACGCAAAACTTACTCCCTGACGTTTCGAGATAAGGAGAGGGGAGTGGAAAGTCGGTATCATCCGGGATAGCCTATATTGAATAATGACGAAGAGTTCGCTCTCCTGACCAGCGTAACCTGTATTATCTCCTTATATTTCACTCCAATGAACTCCAGTCTCGTAACGATATATATGTATTTCAAAAACTTTTCAGCTCGCTACCAATCACAACTCTTGGAAAGCAGGTCCGCGAGGGCCTCCAAGTTCTTCTTGTCAACATCATCGAACCCATTCAACACCGCACAGTCAATATCAATGATAGCTACCACCTTGTTCTCCCCGTCTTGGTTAGCCACAATCGGCACGACAATTTCGCTCTTGCTGTCTCCATCGCACGCGATGTGACCCGGGAAGGTTTCGACGTCCTTGACCAGCTGGGTTGTCGCCGTCTGTGCTGCTGTCCCGCACACTCCTCGCCCAAATTGGATGGTCTGGCAAGCCACCTTTCCTTGGAACGGTCCTAGAATGAGCTGAGGATCCTGAGATGACTTATCAAGCACGTAAAATCCTGTTGTATAGTCAGATTGCCGTACTTATCATAGTAGTCCTCGAAGACTGTAGTCTGTTGCTCACCTGCCCAATTCACCTCCTTACTTGGAGCATCCAGAGACTTGTAGGCATGCCACAATAAGGCCGCAGCATTGGAAAGATTACTAGATATTTTTCAGTCAGACACAAACTTGTTATCAGTTATGAAATCCAATGTGCTGGAGCTTCTACTCACCAAACCTGTAAGAAAAGAACCTATATGTAAGCAGGATATCCGGAAGATAAAAAGGGGTGGGTAAAGATCAAACCCAGTTGCGTTGGCCGAAAAAGAGGCCCTCTGCCTGCATCAAGACCTGCTCATAAGCATCCTCCTTGGTAACGCCGTCGGCGAAGTTGGAGGCATCCGCATGAACCTATTTCACTGTGAGCGTCGTGTTCGGACATAGACTGGTAGCGCAGATACGCTCTGATGTGACTTACCATGGTGGATAATTCTCTGGCTATTATACGCAATAACACGTATTATTATATTTTAAATTTTTGGTGTGCTGCTTATTGCTCGTCGCCGCACAACAAGGCTTCAAACATGTACTACTTTCGGTGTCGAATTTTTGAGGTTGAAAGGTGGTGAAGAGTTATCCACCTTGTCATATCAATTGATACTGCTAGCTTGTCGAGATTTGTCCGCCCCCCACAGAATGGCGGCGGACATGCCATTTTAGTGGCATTGGTGTCACCAGTCAAGTGCTACAAGTCTCAACCCAGTATCAACTAATCTGTGATGCACAAGCACTTGGCTACATGCCTAAAAGTTCCAGCACATTTAAAAGTTCCGCCACATCAATCCGTAGACAGTGTATATCGATTACCTGTAGTGATAGGCTACAATTCAGTGAAATCGAAAACAAAAATATTATTTTGAGTCAATATTCCTCTTGTTTTGTATCAGGCTCTTCATGCCAAATTCCCGTCACGATATTTGCCGCTGTGATAGATCCATCTAAGCCCTCCTAAAACAATTCGCGTCTTGACTCTAGCGATCCCCGAGGCATCTCTCACAATGTCCTCGGAATTAAGTTGAGTATTGACATTGCGTTCAAGACAGTTCTAAAAGAGAGCTACAAGAAAGATAGAAAAGATATCCTGGAAGTTCCTACAGGGGTTTGCGTCACGGCGGTCATCATGGGTCGATTTTCTACCTCCCAAGGTACAAAGTACTGCTGTGGGATTCAAAGATGTAATTCCAGATCCATGACACATGCAAAATTCTCAGTTCATGTTACAGACTGAGGATCCTCTTAAATCTTTGTTGTCTAATTAATAGTTAATTGAGCAATGTGATCAAAAGAAGCAATCGATACATCCATCCATTCATCTCAGCAAGGTACACAGGTGTATTCCAGCTACCAGTTTTTAGGGCTAGGCGTCAGGTATTTCTCCGTTCCGCCCGGTGCTGCCGAAGCTACCAAGCACCCGGAAGCCACTAATGAAGTACGGATATGGATACCGTGCTGGCCTCGATTTTGGCCATTTCGGCCGGTCCCGAAAACTCGCCTCAAGCTCCGTCATCACCTCTACCTCAAGCACCGATGCCATGAGCTGCCGAACGCCATGGCGATACTGCGCGTACGCCTCGCGCCAACAGGTTACTGGGATTAGCAATTGGCCCCCCAGCCTTCGAGTAGCCGTCTCGCACACCTCGACCTCCTCATCCGTCGCCAAGTTGTTGCAATCGCGTTGCATTCACAATGACGGCCCCAAGACGGCCAATCCTCTCATTAACCCCCCTTCCGTGAGCCGACCACCGCCCCTCACACTACCACGCCGAAGAGACTTCGAATCGGCCCCGAAATACTACTTTGAGCTGGGAAAGGGCTACCTGAGATTCTATAAGGACGGCTTCAAGAACGTATTGGCGAGCAATCGCCTGCTTCGCGAGAAGCTCAACCGAACCCCAGCAGACGACCGGCCGTCCATTCTTCGACCTTACTATGTCCCGCGAACCTTTTCTCGAGCCGATTGGGTGTTGCTTTGGCGAGTACGCCATGACATGATTCGATTGCCATTCTTCGGTCTCATGCTCATCGTCATTGGGGAATTTACGGTGCTGGTCGTCGCCTACGTGGATCATCTTGTGCCATATACGTGCAGAATACCGACTCAGATCTTCTCGGCTCTTGAGAAAGGCGAGCAACGCCGCAAAGCTGCTTTTGACGAACTGGAAGCCAAGTACCCTCATGGCGTCCTCAGTCCTCGCGTCACTCAGCCTGTCGCTCGATCCCATGTCCTCAGGAGCTTACATATCAGCGGAAGCATGTGGGACAAGCTCGGCTTCACGCCGCCAGGGATGTGGGAAGCCAAAGGTAAGTATCGCATGGCATACCTTGAGGGCGATGACAAGAACATTGTGGAGGATGGTGGTCCCACCGGCCTCGAGTACGACGAATTGCGAATTGCGTGCGCAGAGCGTGGTATTGATACCTTGGGCAAAAGCGAGACGGAATTGAGAGGGTGGCTGGGTGACTGGTTGCGGTTGACGGCAGCAGAGGACATCACCGAGAGAAGGCGACGAATGACGGTGCTGTTTCTTACTAGGTATGTGACGGCTCTACAGCTCTACACAAAAGAAAGGAGAACGATACAGTACTAACTCGCATCCCAGACCCGAGAACTGGCCCCAGCATCGGGACTTCGCTGTGCCTGAGTGGCATTTGTAATGTAATGGGAAGTTCGGACACTGACGCTCAAGATAGACGTGATACGCAGGATCAAAAAGAATAATGATGAATGGCGCCCAACAAATAATGGCTTGGTTCGCTCACTCATCTCCGGTGGCATATAGACATCCAGCTCTAAAACAAAATAAGAAAATCTTTCACCAAGTCTCTTGATGCTTCTCTCCGTGCGTCATCGCAATAAGTCGTCTGATTCTCTACCGCAGCTGCTAGTTCACGTACCACCATGTCGGGCGCTGTGGCTTTGAATGATCGACGTTATCGGTGAAACATACCGGATAAAGTTGTCTACCCATGATTGTCGGCACGGGCATAGTCAAAGGTGAGTGCCAAAATGTGCTCAATGTATTAGCCTTCGCACGTGGTCATTACCTATCCGGACAACGTCGAGGTCCGACTAACACGACGCCAAGGTGGGTTACATTCATCGACAGTGCTCTTAGCCAGATTAGCCATGTACCTACCAAGACCAGTGTGATAAGTCAGAAGCCGCAAAATGCTACACAACCAAGGACGAGGCCGCGCAGTAGCAGGAGCGTTTATTACCCGTTTTTCCAACAGTTCCCCAGATCTCAAATTGGGTCCCTCGTTTTTTGGTCGATTGTGGGGAACAGGAGAGCTGGCGCACATGATGTCAACGTTCATCGCCGAGGCTTGCATCACATGCAATGACCCCAGCAACTCTCCCCCAAAACTCCCCAAGCCTTTGCTGGCCCCTCCCCCTTCTCGGGAAATTCTACCCACGACTCTCATTTAAATACAACTAATTCCCCCACAAAGCTTCACTTTCCTATCAAGTTAACTTGTACGCTTTCTTTCTCGCCACAGAAAACCCCTCGTGCTCGTATCCTGTCTCTTTCTGCCTTCGTCCCTTTTGTTGCAGACCCTGAATCCTCATCGCAGCCATGTCGCTCAAGAACGGTTCGTATATGCCCATCAAAGTCGGCGCATATGGAAGCCGCGCACATCAAGCGCAAAAACAAGTACTGATTTTATGGTACAGATAACTTTCCTTCTTCCGCCGCCTTCGACGCCATCCAGGCTGCAATCAACGCCAGTGATGCCGATCGCAAGGATGCCATCAAGAAGGGCAAGGGTGTCTTCGCCTTCACCCTCAAGAACAAGGCTGGTGAGACTGATAGCTGGCACATCGACCTGAAGGATACCGGCAAGGTTGGAAAGGGTCTCGGCCAGAAGCCCAATGGTATGTTGACAATCCGTATCATCCGGCAGCACCATTTTCCCCCCTGATGCTCTGGTGCTCGTTACCGCTAGTAATACTAGCCACTTTGGGGATCAAGGTCGACTAACTCACTCGACCTAGTTACGATGACTCTCTCCGATGAGGACTTTTCCAGCCTGGTTGCAGGCAAGGCGAACGCTCAGCGCCTCTTCATGTCCGGTAAATTGAAGGTCTCCGGCGATGTCATGAAAGCGACGAAGTTGGACCCTATCTTGAAGAAGGCCCAGACCAAGGCCAAGCTGTGATGAAAAGCAAAACTGCGGGTCGTGTTGGGCTTATATGAATATCATATCGGTTTTTTTTTTATCGCATGTCATCATTGCCTTATCCTGGCAAATACGCGCACATAGATGTATACTAGTGTGTCAGTCCAAGTCAAGACTGTTCATGGTCCCAATTCTTTTAATCTATTTTCTTTCAGGGTTTCCTGCACATGAATCATTCTCATTCATTCCGCTCATATCATATTCTCATTCAGTGTCCTAATCAGAAACGACTCGACAGTTTCTTAGCAGCCGCCTTCGCCTCCTCGTGTAACTCGCGAACAATTTCAGCAGCAGGTTGAGCCTTGTTTACAAGGCCCACGCCGGTTCCTCTACATGCAGTGATTAATACGATTGACTCCTGGACTAAAACGAAACAGAAACAATAAACTTACGCCCAGGTCATGGTAAAGTTGGTTGCTTCCTCCTTGGTATACTTTGTATCCAGCTTCTCCAAGCACTCCTCGAGCGATGCGCCAGCGATGAAGTCCTCATGGATGGGGCTAATAACAGCGCGGCCGTCATAGGGAGGATGCCACAGTTTGCTTCGGTTAATGTCATCGTTAAAGGGCGACCTGAATATTTTTAGCTAAGAGCAAGGAAATACGTTCTTTGGGTTTTGAAGTACTTCAGCGTCGAGCTTGCGCCATCGACGGCCTTGAGAATGGTGTCTTTGCGCTTCTGGGGGTAGTTTGACTCAGTCGCAACGGTGAACTTTTACCAGTTAGCCACAGCACACAAGTGTCAGAATCACACGTAAGATCCAGTAGTTACCCTAGTTCCAAGAACAACAGCCTCAGCACCTGTGAAAATTTGTTAGCGTTCATCCTCGGTCACACGTAAGCTGGATAACTGACCCAGTGCCAATGCTGCTACAACACCTCTGCCTTCGCTGATGCCTCCAGCAGCCACTAGGCCAATATCATGGTTTGGATACTCATTCTCCAACAGATTCCGGATCTCTGGAACTAATGTGACAATACCTGCTCCTCGGCGGAACTGGTGGCCGCCGCCATCGATGCCCTGTGCTACAAGCACATCTGCGCCATCTTTGATCGCCTCTCTGGCCGTTGCAAGATTGCCCACTTGGACAAACACCACAGGAGCTGGGTCAAGAGCCTTGACTGCCTTGATCATAGCAGTGTGCAGGTTTAGCTCGGGGTTTTGAGAAAAGAGCCACACGGCCGCGGGATTGTGCTTCGCCAGAATGGGAAGAGCAGTCTTGTTGAACTCGGACATTGATTCATGGCCAGTAAGAAAAGCCGTTCCGATAGGGATTGGCTTGTTCGCTGGGAGGTCGCTGAACTCAGCTCGAGCTTGAGTGAAGGCAGTATCTAAGGCGTCCAGCTCGGGAGATCCAGCACTGATGTTTACATTTGCTCCCAGAAAACCTAGCTAAAACATCAGTTCTCATGTTTCATAGATATATTATAAGCTGAAGACAAGGAAATACCGAAACCCCCAGCTTTGGTCACCTCCATAGCAAGACGTGGAGAAGAGACACCGGCCATTGGCGCACTAATAATGAGGGGAGCCTTGGCCCACGGAATGAGGCCGGCAAGTTTGGTGGAAGGCATTGTAAAGGTGGTTTTGGCAGGCAAAAAAGATCCGTGGTGAAGGCAATACAGTAGATAATATCGCCGGCCGATTTTTTCCAAGAATAAAATCAATGAGGATGAAATTTACGTCGTAGGTACGACTTGTATATGGGGGAACTTTAGTTGACCATCAACGGCTTCTGCTGACATCACGGGATAGTCCCGCTAGCATGATTTGTAAGACCAAAAAGACTTCTTTGGCAACTTACACCTCTTACTTAACCTTTCCCGGCCAAACTCCACACATTCACAGCGACAGACATAATACTTCCGAGGCTAGCTGGAATTTTTTTCTTCTCTTTATTTTTTTTCTTCATCATTGTCTCGATTCATGTTTTGGTCATTTCCTTCATAATGCCTATTTTACTTAGGTATGGATATATAACTTAATATCGGGCAACAGCAACGGGAGGCTTGTTGTTGAGAACGTCGTCAATCTCCTTGAGAATCTCTGGTGTCAACTTGTCGACAATAGCAATAGCCGACACGTTCTCGTACACCTGCTCAGCGCTGCTGGCACCGGTGATGGCGCTGCTGACGTTCTTGTTGCTGAGGACCCAAGCGAGGGCAAGCTGGCTCTGCTTGACTCCGAGTTTCTCAGCAATAGGCTCCAGCTTGTTCACAGTCTCGATGACGCCATCCCACTTCTCCTTGCCAGTGGTCTTCCAGAAGCCGTTGACCCACTCAACTTCCTTCTGGGCGAACCGGGAGTCATCAGGAATACCGTTCTTGTACTTTCCAGAGAGAATACCCTGCTTCATGGGAGAGAAAACCGTCAAGCCCAGGCCAGTCTCGCGGTACAGGTTGGCGTACTCGGCCTCGACCTTGGTGCGGTCCAACATGTTGTAGGCTGGCTGCTCCATGAGAGGTCCGATGAGGCCGAGTCTGTCGGCAACACGCCAGGCCTGAGCGATCTCGTCGGCGTTCCACTCAGATGTGCCCCAGTAGAAGGCCTTGCCGGTGTCGATGATGTGATTGAATGCTCGCACAGTCTCCTCCATGGGAGTCTGACGATCAGGACGGTGAGCATAGATAAGATCGACGTAATCAAGGTTCAGGCGCTTGAGGGCGGCATTGGTGCCCTCAACCACGTGCTTTCGTGAGAGACCCTTGTTGTTGACGGGATTCTTGCCAAAGGCTTGGCCCCAGTAGATCTGCCCAAATAGTCAGTCAAGATGAACCCCGACTATATCTTGAAGGTGGCTTGTAGCTTGCCTTGGTAGAGATGACTAAGTCATTGCGGTTCCAGCCAAACTCCTTGATCGCCTCTCCCATAACAATCTCGGACTCGCCGCCGGCATAGGCTTCGGCACAGTCGAAGAAGTTGACACCGCAGTCGTAAGCAGCCTTCATACACTTGAAGGTGGCCTCTGTTGAATTCTCAGAATACGATGCAATGCAAAATTTCAATCAGTGAGAGAGTTTCTTACGCTTGTCCACATGACCGCCATAGGTCAACCATCCACCAAGGGAAATGGTAGATACTTGGAGACCTGATTGACCAAGGAACCGATAGGTCATCTCGGGAACACCTTCAGGCTTAGACATGGTTGCTGTTGGTTTGCTGGTTTTTTTTCTGATTGCAGAGGTATGGCCAACAAGATTGGTAGGTTGAAGGACGAGACTTGGGCCGGGGGTATCACTATATATGTCGATACCCAGCCCACATGTGTTTTATAGCTATCCCCTTCCAGTAGCGACCCCCAAGCCGGGCCAATTCGTATGATACCTACATTGAATTTCTGCGGAGTAGTTCATTGCCCTTCCCCACCAAGCCCACGCGGCTCTAAGGCTCTCAGGTTCTCAACGTGTCACTCTCAGCGAATAGTTTCCTAGGAGACTGTTAGCCTCCACTCGGCGAGAGGAAATGGGAATAGTTCACGGCTCAGAGTGGTGCCCGCGGTGCACCGGGTTGACAGTTGCAGAGACCCGAACGAGTGTGTTAAAGCCTATCTCCATGATGTTGGCTATGGGGGTGAGGGGTAAATTCCCCCAAACATAACCGCATTTGTAAGCCCATCCTTGACTATTACCCGAAAATGGGCGAACATTCTTGTGAAGCGACGTCATTGTGGGATATGGCTATCTGTTCCTGGCGGCTATTCTTGTCCTCACCGTTGTTTCTTGATCCACTGGTGCAGGCATTGAAAGTGAGGGGATCTCGTTAGTGGAACGACTAAATCATTGCGAATTTTCAATGTGAGGGGCAGTGGCGATGGGTACGTAGCATATTATCTGCTACCCTAGAGCCTACTCTTGTTGCGATTTCTGGTGCATCGATATGACAAGTTGCAGTATTCAAACGTTTTTTCTGTTTGTATATTCGACCTTATGGAATTTTTTTTAAGGGGTAGGCGTGTCATGTCCCGTACTCTTGCATTGTGACTGTTGCTTTCGTTCAATGTGCGATGCTACTACTGATAGGTAGTTTGCAAGGTATCTATAGGACGTCATGATCTGACCAAGAAGGTGACGATACTCTACCATGCATTAGTAGCTCCTCGGCCTATATCTTCCCGACTATATGCCGTGGGTATGCCAGTGCCAGTGCCATGTCGATAATATGGATATTAGAGCGCTTCACTGTCAGGAGGCAATGCGAAGCAGAACATCTTGACTAGAGAAAAAGTTCCTTTATTGCCACATCCAAGACATAACCAGAACACTACCTGGGCCAACTACCCTGAACAACTCACTGAGGTGAGTGGCGATGTTATATCGCTTGACGGAGTCCCAGCCCGGCACGTCCTCTTGCCCCAACAGGGATTACACGTGGGTTCGCCCTCAGGACGTTAATGAATACATACATACATACATATATGCGATGTTGTATCACTGGGAAGCGGTGGTACTAAGTAGGAAATTCTATGTATGACCAGAGCAGCAAATATGCACATCCTGCGCTGTATTTTGAGATGGGAACAGACACAGACGAAGTGCTGGAAGTTATCCCTCTGTAGCCAAGTTAAAGACCTGGCATAAAAGGGTACTAGTTATTAATGAACCACGACCGCTAGCCCCAACAATACCATTGGGTAAAAAGCATGGCTGGGATCCAGTTGATGTTTAGACGAGCTTTACAGCTTATGCAATGGCAATGGCACCTAAAAAGGGGTGACAAGGAACTATGATTGATGAGAGAAGGGAACGCCTATCTCCCAAATGCTGCGTACTACTCTCAATTTCCTGTTGATTCTTTACCCATACTGCTAAGCTTTCCAATATGGAGGATATTAAGGTTGAGAGAGGTGTTGCTTGATTGGCTCCCCTTGCGCTTATTACGCAGGCTTCATGAGACGCCGGATTAGCGCAAGCACCGAAGTTGAAATGGAGACCAAATCTCCGAACTTGTTGAGTAACCAACTTGGGGTTCCATTTTAATTGGACGTATTATTACCAGAACGAAAATTAACACTGCTACGTACCACGTAGTAATTATGTCGTACTGTACAGAGTATGTAGCGACGGGCTGTACGCACAGAAGACCGTTTCGACGAGAAGGAAAATGAGATAATTACGGTTGCCCGGATGCTTGGTTGTAAATAAACCGCATCGGCGTCAAGGCAAAGAGATCCGACAGCCGAAGTTGAGAATCGACTGCACCGTTCATTGAACTATGCAATAGCTGTAGCCTACAAAGTCATCGCCTCCGTCATTGTCTCGCTCTAAATTTATTGAACTGAGATGTGTTCAAGTGGCGAAGGGAGAGCTCGCAAATGAATCAAATCTTGAAGGTGGCCGTGGCAACTGGTCCGTATACAAATAACGCATAATTCGGCACATGGGAGGATTGTCGGTCGCCCTGGCGTCGGCTAGGGCTTGTGAGGACAGAGCAAGACAGTGTTGATTGATCGACGGTTGCTCTGAGCTGGATCAGGGGAAGCGGAATGGCTCACTGTTGCGTACGCCGCTGCTCTCTGGTTAGGACCAAAGAAAAAGGGAGGACACGCCGAAAGTAGGAGGTGGATACCGCTGTATTGGCAGCAATGCATCAAAGCTCTGTTTAGTGGACACGACCTGAGGGCCTCATCAGGACTCACCGGTCAGTGTACGGAGGAGGAAAGTCCCGGGGTTTCACAGCAAGAGGGCCAGTCCCCCTTGGGAGAGGTTGTCTGTTCCTTGCACAGGTGCGGCTGGACCGGGGTACGCGCATCCTTGCCGAGAGGAGCGCCGCAGATGGCAGATGACAGATCAGGCGATGTGAAATCGAGACATGATTTGCTGTGAAGCTTGGAAAAGCGGTCGAGACTGTGATATCTGACATTGGTTTCTACCACAGTATACGACATTGTGTCAGTGTGATGACACCGCGAAGCACACCATACATAGGTACTCGCTGCCATTGGAGAGTATCAATATCCAGGTATTTCATGTGCTACGTAACCAGACGAAGGAGGCTGATGACGTTGAACGGATGGAATGAGACAACGGGCGCTAGCAACGTCCTGATTCCCTGGCACGACTTTGTAACATGGTAGCGCTTGTCGTCGCTGCTCGCTTCAACTGAGCCGCTCGAATGCATCACGAGTGGCCACTGCAGTTGGTTGACGGCTGCGCCAAGGCAAGCGTGCATGCACGTGTAGCCGTGTATTGACCCAGCTCAGTTGACATGGGCTTCGCTGGACCTGCGGACACGGCGGCTATGGTAGGAAACGGACCTGTACGGAGTATGCATCAGGTTTATTCTACAATTACTGGATAATTGGAAAGCTGTTATCGAGTGCGGGAATAGCTGGGTCTAGAATAATCATAGCAAATACGAAATCAGTGTCCGGTCGCCTTATTTTTATTATTATTATTTTTTGCAGGCTAATTATCCTCGACGCATGCTGCAGCCCAACCCGCGAGGTGCTGACGATCCATCTTATTGTGTGAAAAGACCGACGAGAGCTGGCTGGAACTGGAACATGTTTCTGTAGCCAAGACTTCCAGGGCATATCCCTCCTTCCCAGAAGAAGTTTCCATCACCGAGCATCATCTCTCAAACAGCATCTTCATGGCAGGTTACTCAAGACTTGGACTTGACCCAAAGGATCGCGCTTCTAGGTTCTGGCTCGACGAACAAGGTAGCGGAGCTTACTTGCTTGAGGTACTAGGCCTGAGGGACTACTACCTTTAGACCGAGAAGAGTACCTGAGCGAAGGCACCTCATGCATTGCCGTGCAACGGAGGTATCCTGGTGCCAGCTATCGGCGCTGGCTCCATACGAACGACCGCCTGTAAAATGGTCGGCACCAAATCGAGGGGGGAGCTACCAGGTACGCAAAGTACCTACTGTGCAAGAAAAAAAAAACGAGATGGACACCTAAATTAGCGGGTTGCATAGGTATCTCATCTCATCCCATCCTCCGTCCATTCATCCAGGCATCGCGGCCTCCAAGTGGTCCGTGACCTCCAGCGCATCTCGGCTCGGCCTGCCCATCCATGCGCATTTCTCTCAGAGGGCTCACGGCAATACGCCAGGATGAGAGATTAATAAGAGGGATAAACGCAGTGTGTACCAATAAGTGGATGATGTATTTCCTCGAGCAGAATACCGTCAGTTATAGGCAGCTTCCTACTGCAATAACTTCTTCCAGTATGATTGCTCTAGCGACCTCTTACTGAACGTAGTAATTGGGCCACGGGTGCTTTCTCTCTAATTACTGTATAATTAAGCCTATTGACTCGCGCTCTGGCTCCGTCGTATATTAGGTTGTCGACCTCCCCATCTTGGAATAACACCCTGCCGCAGGTACCACGGCTCCAAAGCATCCGCCTTTTCTTGGCGTTGCTGTGGAGTCGTAGTCGTTGGAATACTGTGCATACTGTGCAACCCAGCCTGTTTTGTCTGTTGAGTGAGGTCAGAACCTCTGTCAAAAAACGATTAGGAGTACAGTGCAAAGAACGCAAAACTGAGTGTGCGCCAGTTGGGCGATGGGTGGCTCATGGAGCCCCCAGCCTTCTGCAACAGGAGGTACAAGGGCATAGGTACCCACTAGCTCGCTGCAATGGACAAGGACTGGGACCGTCTTTTCGCTGAGCCTGTTGGTTGTTTTAGAGGATGCCGGTTACCTAAGGGCTGGCCTCAGCGCTTGAGGACGTCCCCCTCCACTGAGTTTCTGGAGTCGCCGCTCATCTGTTGCCCGTGAACCCAGTGCCTCGGGCTGCGTCTCATCCCTGCCAATGAACTGGACCTGGATTGGACCTGGGCTGGACTGGTGGACTGGAGCGTCCGTGGGCTGGACACACCCCGTGCTTAGGTCCACGGGTACCTTCGCTAAGAATGGGTCTTCTTGACCCTGTGCCTTTGTACTTAGGTGGTTAGGTACTAGCGGATGCTCCCCCCGACTCGCCTTTCGCCTGGGCTACGAATAATTCGTCGGGTGCTTTCTTTCTCTTCCCCTTTCCCATCCCATCTTCTCCATCCACCATTTACCTGCCCTCACGTCGACCGTCCTGCGAAGGCTCTCCTTCGAAGTCGTCCAGACTTGACTCGAATAATCGAATCGATCTACCTGCTGTCCGCTCTGTGGGTGAGTACACGACAAAAACAATAATTGCCCCTGTTTCCCTCATCACCATCATCATCCAATTCCCTGTTGTTGGACGTTGGCTTGGTAGCTTCACTGGGCCGGGCTGGGAGAGTGTCGAGATCCAACTCAAGCAGTCAGATTGCTACTGCCAGTTTGCACTCGCCTTGCTATTATTGGAATCAGACTGTGCCTCAACGTTGCCCTTCTTCGGCGCCCTGCTTCTTCTGCCCGCGTCGAGTTGTCCGTCATAAACTGCAGCCTATAAGGGGGTTACCTATTGAGCCAACGACTGCGGTCGGCCCTGTGCATCAGCTTCCTGCGTCTGCAGCTGTGCTTGCAACACAAGTCGGCTTTTTTGCCGCGCCCCAAAAATCCCAGTCCTAATCCCACCCAACGGCGTTCTGTCCAGCCTGACGAAGCCTTGGCACACCCGCCTCGTCACCCTCTTTTCCAATCCAGTTGAACGCCACGCCACTCGTCCTTGTTTTCCCATCTTCTCGCTCTCTCAATTATCCATCCATCGCACCATTGCAGAATCTTATCTAGACTTTTCATCAACGCTGACCGCTCTTTTTCGACTTTGTTTACAGGTATCGATTTTCTCCATTCGAGCCTCTAGTTCCCCCGTCTTACACACCTTGAACTTCCCCGACCCGTCCCGTCGTATTGCCCACGCGTTTCCGAAGCTGGTCCTCCCGTGACCGCCCAACGCCGCCATGGCTTCCAGCTCGTCCAACGTCGTCGGCGTCCACTACCGGGTTGGCAAGAAGATTGGAGAGGGCTCCTTTGGTGTCATTTTCGAAGGCACCAACCTTTTGAACAATCAACAGGTGGCCATCAAGTTTGTATGTGACCTCAATTCGCTAGCTGTCCCGTCTGGGTCCGCTTCACGTGCCTAACCGTAGACAGGAACCTCGAAAGAGTGATGCTCCTCAACTCCGAGATGAGTACCGAACGTACAAGATTCTCGTCGGCTGCCGTAAGATTCCACAGTCAATTTTCGATGTTTGCGTCGCTAACAATACGCTCTAGCCGGCATCCCCAATGTTTACTACTTTGGCCAAGAAGGCCTCCACAACATTCTGGTCATTGACCTCCTCGGCCCCTCGCTTGAGGATCTCTTCGACCATTGTGGAAGGAGATTCTCAATCAAGACTGTCGTGATGGTCGCCAAGCAGATGCTCTCAAGAGTGCAGACTATTCACGAGAAGAACCTCATTTACCGTGATATCAAGCCTGACAATTTTCTCATCGGTCGCCCCGGTACCAAGGCTTCCAGCGTCATTCATGTCGTCGATTTCGGAATGGCCAAGCAGTACCGCGACCCCAAGACGAAGCAGCACATTCCTTACCGCGAGCGAAAATCTCTCTCCGGAACTGCCCGCTACATGAGTATCAACACGCATTTGGGCCGTGAGCAGTCCCGACGTGATGATCTCGAGGCTCTTGGTCACGTTTTTCTTTATTTTCTCCGGGGTGGCCTCCCCTGGCAGGGTCTGAAGGCTGCTACCAACAAGCAGAAGTACGAGAAGATCGGCGAAAAGAAGCAGACTACCGCCATCAAGGATCTCTGCGAAGGCTTCCCTGAAGAGTTCTCGAAGTATCTTACCTACGTTCGAAACCTTGGTTTCGAGGATACCCCCGACTACGATTATCTCCGCGAGCTCTTCACCCAGGCTCTCAAGAACACCGGCGATGTTGAGGATGGCGAGTACGACTGGATGAAGATCACCAAGGATTCGGGAAAGGGATGGGACTCCATGAAGAATCACAATGCATATCTTCACAACCCAAACGTGCGACCGGGCCCCTCCCAGATGGAGCTGCACAGCGGCCATCGCCAGGGGAATACCACCTCTCACCAACAAGCACAAAACCTCACTGTCGGCCGTTTAAACGCCGCACAACCCCCTCCTCCGTCTCCGATCAAGCAGATGGGCAAGCAGAGAGATCGACCAAGCGCCCCAGGCGGCTTGTCGGCCCAGAGGGGGAACGGAGCTGGGGGTCTCCGCGATATGGCAACCCCGACTGGCTCGACCCAAGCCCAGTTCCAGAACAGCGCCCAAAACCTACCCCAACCGACGACCTCGCAGCCGGGACCAGTGACCCAACCAGCTCAGCCAAACGGCCGACCGGCTGATGCCCAGCCTAGTGGTTTCCAGAAGCTCATGAAGACGCTCTGCTGCGGCTAGTTGCTTCCTGTCGGCTGTCAGGACTGTTTGTGTATCTATTGCTGTGGAATATTTCCACTCGAGTTGGACGTAGATGGCAGCCCGAAGCCACGCACGATTCCACAGAGCCTTATTACACCTCAAGTGGTATAGAACTTCATCATTTGAACGGGATCACCTGTGTTGCATTCTTCAATCGAGAGCAACTTTGTTGGGTAACTGAGAGCTTTGGTACCCGGGACGACGAGAGGAAAATTTCTAATAATACCGCGACCTTGGGGGCACTGATCAGCTGGAATCAACTACATCTACGTGCGATAACAACCCCTGGAACTGAAGGGTCACTCACCAATATCCATTTACGGCCTTCTCAAATGAAAGCAACACTCCTTGTGGACACGTCTCGGAGTCAGGACGGGTTTCCTTTTCTTTATTATGTCTGGCATTACATTATGAAACCATACTAAAAACCAGTTTAATCTTCACGCGCCGTGCAGCGTGGGAAGAGGGAGCAGGGCTGCATTGGGTTTGGTTCGGTATCATTTCTTCTCCTCCTTTTCATGACACTGTTTATAATACTTCTCTTTGATCGTTGGTTGGACGATGTCTCCCGAAGCCTAGCGGGCAGTGAGCATGAGGGCGAAGCGAATTTCGCGTGTTTCTTTGCGTTGGAGTGTAGCATCAATGAATAGTTGGCTGTGGGGAAGATAAAGTCGGGGAAGAGAAGTTTGGTGATTTGTTCGCGAGATGAGATAGAGCACTATAGGGAGTTATTTGTAGGGTAAAGCTTGTAATGGGAAACAAAAGGCATTGCCAATAATATTATTGCCCGTAATAGTTTTTTTTTCCAATGACCACAACAAGACGCAATTTTTCATGACATTGTTCTAGCATTACACGCTTCTCGCTCAGGAGGCGTCATCTCCGAGGGAGTCTTACACTATCTGTCGCCCTCTGTCCATTTAGCTGGCTTACTCCATCAACACCAAATCAAACATGACAAGAATGCTCAACATTTTAAGCCAAGGCACCAAAACCCTATCCCATATTCGCAATTGTTTTGTTTTGTCATTAGGTCAGCTTCTGCTTAATGAAGAAAGATCGAAGGTGTGAGAGCTGCCAAGTGCAGGTGACGCCCAGGACGACGAGCTGGATAATAATCCAGCGGATAACACGGGCGTTAGTAGCCTCGGACTGATCTCTGAACTCAGCCTCTCGCTCCTGGGGGTGAATGAAGGTTAGTCTTTGATCGTATGTCTTGCACTGTTATGTTTCTGTTTTGTGGTGTACTTACTCGCTGGAAGACCTGCTCTCGTCGGATGTCGTTCAATCGAGCATTGAGATCCTTGACACGGGCGGTAATATCCTGAATCTTTGTCTTGTCGCTGCTTTCAATTTCGTTGGTCTCTCCAATAACCAGGTCAAGCGTCAACTTGATACCGCCGTTGTGGTTCTTGGATGAGAGCCAGCTAGGGTTGCCAGAAGACGACGAGGGAGTGAAGCAGATCTTGTGGTCGCCAGAATCGGCAGCGGAGAAAGTGAAGCGACCGGAGGAGGAGCCACGTTGAGAAACGACTCGGTGATCGTTGTCGAAGATTTCCTGAGAGGAATAATATTAGTCCAGTCTACTTTGAATAAAGAATAAAAATTGTAGAGAGTTTGACAGGGCTTAAATGGTGAACTAGAGAAAAGGGAACATACATCGACGGAGATGTAGATGCTGATACCGTCGTGCTTGGCCCAGGCTTGAACTCGCTCGTCGTATTCCTCGGCGTTGTAGTGTCCCACCACAAGAGTATCCTTGGGCAGCTCCTCAAAGAAGCACTTGGGAGATGTGCCATCAATGTAGAAGTAAAGCGCATTCGCGACGGCGCTGAGCGACAGGAGGGGGAGTAGAGCTCTCATTGTGGCGGTTCCGAGGAGTGACGAGGCGAGAATGAACGACAAAGATACTGAGGGAAGTGAAATCGAATGAACGCCGGCGCAATTGAAATATTCGTCCTGGTGGCCGTTCGTCGTTGGGGGGAATTCGATAGTCGTGTGTGAGGGCGTCAGGCCAAGCTCTTGGCTTCAGCGTTGAAGCTGCCACGTTCGAAGATCAGCCATGTCAGGGGGTGGTGGAGTCACGTGGCGATAAGCTTTCCCCCAATCCATTGCCATCGCGTTCAGCGCTCGATGACCTCAAATTTTCGCGTTGATGAAGGCAAATAGGCTGAGACGGACACCACACATCAATTCGCATCCCGTAACGATATAGCGCCCTGCGATATTACGTCTCCCATACCAATTTGATGGTTTCTGGGATGAATCCGATCGCCTAACTTTCTCCTGGACAGCGACCCGCCATCATGACATCCGCAGACGTCCGCGACGTTCTCAACCTCCCTGACGGAGCCTCTGGACCCCGGCCAGCAAAGAAACAGAAAATTTCTGCTCCCCGACCGAACTTGAAAGGTCTTGCTCGTGAGGTACACAATCTTGGTGGCGACAACCCGATTGCGATCGTTCCCGAAGTCACCCATTTCAAGAAGCGACGATTTGCGAGCCGCAAGCCGGCATCACGCTGGGAACTACGCCCATTCAAAAATTCTGCGCGAGATGACCAAACGCTGGTGATGCGGCACTGGAGACGAAAGGATGAAAAGAAGCAAGGAGTCGAACCCCAGGAACGGACATCCGACGGGAACACGCAAGCTCAGAATGAAGAAGTGATCGAGGATTCGGCTTTTGCGAAGTACAATGTCCAGGTGACGGTACCCCAGTACAGTGACAGCCAATACCAGCAGTCTCTACAAAACAGCGACTGGACGAAGGAGGAAACGGATTATTTGCTCGGCTTGGCCAAGGGTTTTGATCTACGATGGCCCTTAATCTGGGATCGGTACGAGTGGACACCCTCAGCAACGAATGGAGAGGCCGATGCAGACGGTGACGAGAGTAAAGCTATCGTGCCGGCAGCCCGGAGCCGTTCGATGGAGGATTTGAAGGCACGGTATTATGAGGTCGCATCCAAAATGATGGCTTTGCAGAAGCCGGCACAATACATGACACAACCAGAGTTTGCGCTACATGAACTGATGGCGCACTTCAATCCTCAACAAGAGAGGTTACGGAAAGAATTCGCTCTCAACGCTCTGACCCGGTCAAGGGAGGAAGCTCGAGAGGAAGAGTCACTGTTGCTAGAGATCAAGCGCATCTTAGCCCGAAGCGAGCGCTTCAACGATGAACGCCGAGAGCTCTACAACCGTCTTGATTACCCTCGTGCAGATACGGACA
Source organism: Mariannaea sp. PMI_226 (assembly GCA_024336345.1). Classification (NCBI taxonomy): domain Eukaryota; kingdom Fungi; phylum Ascomycota; class Sordariomycetes; order Hypocreales; family Nectriaceae; genus Mariannaea; species Mariannaea sp. PMI_226. The sequence goes on from JANFOG010000005.1 coordinate 2,016,361, forward strand.
TTAGTGCCTTCAAGTCATCGACTGGCCTTGGGAACCTGATGTCAAGCTTGTTGAATGCTGACAAGTCTAAGAAGCGCAAGTCCTTGATGGCAGCTGAAGGAACAAGTCCCTCAAATCCTCCGGCACCTGCAGCACCTCCTTCTCAAGAAGCCAGCCGACGTGAAAGCACATCCGCTTCCACTGGTGGCCCCCGCGAGCCCACCACAGCCGCCCCGACACCAACACCCACAGGCAAGAAGGGCCAACAGGAGAAGCCTGAGCGGCGGAAACTCACCACCCAAGAGGAGGTACTCTACGGTGTCACTCACCACGACCGTTTGGGTTCTGGGCCTACCTTCCGGACCGAAAAGATCAACAAGCTCTTCTCACACAAGTCTAACCAGCAACAGCTGCGCATTACAAATGCTCTCAATGAACTGGATGTGCCCAATAAGCTAGCCATGCCTACGGGCGCCACAACCCACCAGTACGAGATGCTGCTCGGTGCTGTAAACAGTCTTCTCGATGCGAAGAAGCTGTCCGACAAAATTGACGCCGAGATCAAAGTGGAGCAGGCGAAAAAGGCGGAGCGAGAGAAGGCTCAAGCCCCTTCAGGATCCCAGTCTGGGCCAGGGGCAGATACGCAGGAGGGAGAGAATGATGGCAAAGATCCGAAAGCTACTGAGGAGGCAAAGGCAAAGCCGAACGGAGACGAAGAGTCAACGATGGCTCAACCTAACACCACTGGCGAGGATGCCACAGAAGAAGGAGCAGCCGCGGATGCAGCTCCAAAAGAAGAAGCCAACGAGGAGGCTGATGACAACGGTCGTCCAGGCAGCAGTGGGAATCCTCATAAGCGTAGCGCGAGTGTTCTCGGCGGCGCTAGTGAAGACAAGAGTGTCAAGCGTCAGAAAAAGTAGGAAAGGGATGCAACATATTTTACAAAATCGAGGATGCTGTCTCGCGTTGTTAGCGCAGGGGGAGGAAAAACAAATAAATCTTGGGCATAACATGCATGAGCTTAATTGATCAAGGCATACATTCTCAGCTACTATCAACATCTCAAAACCCGAGTAAACAACAAGACTTGCGTTATGAAGGACTCCAACACGTTGGTTTCACCGCAGCTTTGCGAGAAGATCGTCAACAGTTGCTATCTCTTTTTGGTCATCCGTATCAATCAGTGGCGGCGGCTGTTAGAGGTGTCCACGAGTCAGGCATAGCTATGATGATACCGAGGACGGCAGACGGCAACGTCATGAGCTTGAACACATGGGTAACCCATCGCCTCATGACTCAGACTGGCTTTCCACAGGCTTCTGCCAACATCGCAGAAATACCCACAGCATACGGGTATCAGCAATGATCCGGCCTCATGTTGGACGTAAGGTCTGGAGAGCCGTATTTGAAGGGGGCAGCCATTGGGCTAAAGAGATAGAGAGACACCAACGGCTCGCTCAGTTGGCCTGATACACATATTTGCCATGAGTCAAGAAAGAGGTCAAGGGTTTTGAGGGATCGTTTATGCGGGATAGGTTTACGTCTATAGACAGCCTTTGGAGCTATTACTAGCGATTGATGAAGAAAGACCTCTTGTCCTAATCATAATATTACTTGAAACATCAAGCTTTTTGTGCCATTCACTCATGTACTCGATCATTTTTGTTCAAGTCGAGAGCCTCGATTTCTACCGCCTCTCGCAAGGTCTCACGGCCCAGACGTTATCAATCGTCTCCTCCGTTTGGAGGCTGTGGGTGGACGTTCATGCGGGTGCAGTTGAGACGAGGCACGCTCAACCTGCCGTGTCCTGTAAGTGTATCAAGAAGGACTGGAGATATGGGGATGACAGGCTTTGGAGTATTCACTATATCCAAAGCGAATATCCAGCTCTTGCACATATAAGAGCAATCGGGTATGCTCAATCAGTCAAAGAGGCGTCTTAACGTAGATATGGCTACCCGTCCTTCTCTCATAGGAAAAAGGTTTTTTTACAACAACTGGATATATATCTAAACATTCAAGAAGCCTGTTAATCAATACCTACCTGATCTGATATAAGAGTTTCGTGACCATGAACCTTGACAGTCAGTAAATCTAACTTTTTTTGTTTCTTTCTCCGCCTTTGGGTAGCTATGTAGAGTGTACTAATTTCTTTCATTGTGAACGTACTCCCCGAACCATGTTATATGTTTACTCATAATTGTATACTAAATTAGCAAGGTATTAAATCCTACTCCAACAGCATGGCTACTGATAATATCAATACTAGCACGAAGTTGCGATTCGCGATAATTTTGGCCTGATTTGGGGTTTGACTGACACCCAGCTACTGAATGTGAACACAAAGGTAGAGTGAGGTAGGGGAACCGGAGGGTGAAAGGAGCAGTCGTGGGGGCCAAGATGAGCCCTTGACAGACTCAAGAGAGATCCCAAGTTATTGCATCGTCAGGAACAAGAACGTCTCGAGAGTGTCAGCAGAGAATTGGGTAATATGATAACTAGAAGGACTTTGAGCGCTTAGATAGAGATGCCACCCAATAAGAACATGTTTCTCTATGTCGGCGGTTCCATTTCGGATATAGAAATGATTGAACATCAACGTCAACCAACCCGGTTGTTGGGAGTGGTGGGAAGGGGGAGAAGAGGGAGGGGGAGGGGAAGCAATACATTATCCTGTGCCGTGTACCTGAAGCTAGACGATTAGAGTGAAGAGATCTACATCTTGAAGCAGGGGTGAACGACATGCGCCGCTTTGTGGGTGTCTCGACAGCTGGGATGGATTGACTACTTGGAGGAGGAGAGGAGTATAGGGCGTGTGCATCTAAGCGAAAAGACATAAATAGGATACAATAGATCGAGATTGAGGGTTAAGGGAGGCCAGGGAGGGTATGGAGGTGAGGCTCAAGATCCGGTCGAGATCCGGTACAAAATGTACGTTATGCACACGCTCATCCCTGGGGTACATATGCTCAGGCGATAGGCTTGACTTTGTCCAGCCGACGACTGCAAGTGAGTAGACGCCTTGCTGTTAGGGTACGTGGCGGTGGCGGTTAAGAACCTCCCAACCGGGAGAGGGGGGGGGGGTTGAAGCTTAAGATGGTTATCAAACACACTAACGTCAGTGTTCGGGTTCAAGTATTGGAAAGGGAGGTGTAAGATGTGTGAAAGGAGCCGCCATGGCTGATCACTGCCAGTCGTGATGGGCGGTGTGAGGTTCTCAGATCATTCCCAGAGCCAACTGGGGAGTTATAGACAAGGAATAATCTAGGTAAGCCGCATCTACTTCACACAGCATGCGGCTTATTATGCAAGAGAGGAACAAACGTCTGTCTGCGGTCAACGAAAAAAAAAAAGAATTAGAGAGGAGTAGCAGACGAGATGTGGCAGTAGATGTAGATGTAAGGGGGTTGAAAGATGGGCGCTTAGTTGGCGGTTAGAGAACAAGACAGGATGATGCGATGCATCTAGGTTATCTTTGTGGGCGGCAATCTGTGACGAGGCGTGCATGTGCATTTTGCAAGTTGTCAAAAAAAATTCAATTCATGCACGTACACTTTCATACAACGAAGCCAAGAGAAGAAAAAAATATGACAGGTTTTTTTTTTTTTTTTTTTTTTTTTGGTTCTGGATGCGAGATGCAAGAATTAGAAACCGCTGAAAAATAGACGAGGTTGTGAATTTCAAAGGGATTGGATGACAATGGAAGTTACCTCACCGTTAGTGAGTTTGGCCTTGAGGCTCTACGAACCTCCTCCACACTTCGATCAATCAGGCACCACGCCGTTATGAAGAGCCTTGATTGGTTCTTTTCAGATGAAACAGAGTAGTATTACTCGTGCAGAGGTGATTGACAAAAACCGGTCATGTGATTAGTTCAAAGGAAACAAGTCATGTCCCCTTTCTGGCAGATGTTGATCGAAACCCAGAATCAAGATTAAATCCTTGTTTCTGAAATGAAAACTCACCCCCCAGAGCAAACTCGTCGTCCATCCGTGCATACTCCTGTATAAACTGTAACCAAACTCCCTGTAACTGTCAACCTATAATTACGTGAGGCAGCCTGTCATGACATGTGCGCATATAACATCATACGGGGCTATTTAATTACGGAGGCCTACTTGCGGAGAATACACTAGGCAGATAGGCAGATCCCAACTTTGGGTGTGCGTTCTCAACCCGGGCCATGAAGCGCGCATCAACCAACTGCAAAGGGACGGCTCGGCGAACCGCGGGCCTTCCCTTGGCCCCTCTCCCGTGCACCCATCCCCTTTTCTTGGGCCCGTAATCTGTACGAAGCACAGTAAGAGTAATCCCTCTCGTTTCCCCCAAAGCTTGGATGTGATGCTATTCTTGGCTCGCGCGTGGTCTGGGGGCAGGGGAGAGGGGGGTTGTTCAATTGTCAGGAGAACGAGGAACTAATAAAAATCTGGAGCCAACGTTCATCCCCTTTGAGATCAAGAACGAAACTGGCACCTCGAGTTCGTCTAGGTTGGGGCATGGAGCATAAATAGGTCCCAGGAAATGCCCTGGCTGGGGGGCAGTTAGGTGACCCAAGGGGGGGGGGGGGGCGAATATTCCGTACATTTAGATCGGAGGCCCGTTGAGGAATAATGTAATGACCAGGGATCACCATCAATCTATCCTGACAACTTGATCAGCACCCATCCAGCACAGTACAGGGCTTGAGCTTGGTTGGGCCAGTACTCGGGCATGGTTGTGTCGCACAGCGTCTCTTCGACACCTGCACTGACATCATTATTTTGTGTGCCCAGAATTCATCTTTCGTGGCACAAGTGTGTCGAGCCTGCGCGTTTCATTGTTGAACAAAGCGGTCTCAACTCATCGCTGATGGGTCGTGGGGTCATGTGTTATGGAGATTGTCAGTTGATAGCGTCGGGCGCCAACACCATTTCTTCTCCAGCTCCAGGACACGCCGTGCAAGCGGCAGGCGGCTGCACTTCCGCCTCGCCACGATTCGACTACCTATCCAACCTAACTCAAGTCACTTGGCGCCCGAGCTGGGATTGAGGGAGAAGAACGCCACGGTTGGACGACTGCCAGATGGATGTGGATCGAAATGTGGCGCTCCAAGATGGTGTCTTAGTTATTGCCTTCGCTCTGGCCATCATTGATCCCTTGGCTCTTGTGGCATCTCATCATGCTGACGACACCCTCCTGTGTGAGCAAGCAACAAAGGATGAAGCAATCTTTGCCGATGGCGTCGCAAACTTCGAAACGCTGGCCATATAAGAAACCAGCAACTTTTCTCCCCCAAAAGCAGAGCTGGTTTAACCCTGTGCACGTAATTAGTTGCTGGCCTTATAATGAGGCTTCCGTTGTCGCGTTCCTAAAAGAAAAGTATTGAGCAGACTGCGGATAAATGTGAGTGTGTTGGTCACCTGATGGAGGATTATGCATAATCCGGGCTGTGCTGTACGCTGTACATATTTATCCACCAGTGCGACTGCGATTCCTCTTTCTGTTGTGTTCAGGAATTATGTGCCCGTCCAGGATTGTTGCTTTGCGCAACTTCATCACGCTTCGTGGGGCATGGAGTGTCATGCAGCCAGCCAGATCAACTGCCGCCTCTGAGGTCCATCAACTTGAGCAGCCAAGATGTCACGCATGAGAGACACTGGGACCCTGGCAGGGTGCGACCTTGCTGCCCTCCCACCTTGAGGCACCGGCGTTAAGCAGGGCTTTCGGACCAGACCCTTGCATGGTCGCTTACTCGTGCCGAGTTCTTCGTTCCGGCTTCCACCGCGTCTTTCGTTTCTTCTGCGGCGGCGCTTCGAAGGATTGACCCCAACGTCAGCACCAGTCTAGTCTAGTCTCGAGCTCACTGGGCTTCCCAAATAGGTGACCAAAGTCCGTTCACAATATTATATAACGAAGGTTCCCTGGCAATACTCCGTAGATCCGGGTTGATGAGGGCAAATCTGAGGTACTCGTTGTACAATAGTTCGTACATACTGTACATAGAATACATAACCTCTGGACCAACCTCAGCTCCTTGTTAGTCTGAATTCGGTCCACACCGATGCAGGACTGGGATGTGGTAGAAATCACCCATCTAGGATCATCGACAGTCATCGCTACTCTAGGAATTTGCTCAGTTGATATCTCTCCACAGTGAGCGGTCATACTTGACAAAGCATGTGGCCATTGTCATTACTGATGAAAAAGGATGTCTGAGGAGAAAGCTTGCACAACGTAAAAGAGACTGCGATTCGACCTTTTGATTACATATAGTGAAAAAAAGGGCATTTACATGCACTGTGGATTGATGGTCATCTTGACTACAAGGGCAGAAATGAACAATATCGGTGTGTCGCAAGAGGAGAGAGAGCCTGCGCATTAACTAGTCAAGACATGTTCGTGCAACCTTTCCCCCACCTGTGTCACAGTGCCCTCAACTCATTCGCGAGACTCGATGCATATGCTCTTGGCTAGGTGTGATTGTTTTGCATTACTAGTGGTTAGACCTCTCACCAAAGAAAGCCAATCACTGGCAGGAGGCCGCTTAGCTTCATCACAGACTAATGAGGAAAAACACACCGTGAGCGTGTATCACTTCGGTGGTGAAGACCTTGGGCTTCACTAGCTTAGCTAATGCGGGATCGGCATCTGCCGACAAGCGCTCCATACCTGCGACACTAGCATGTCAAATCTGTACAGTGACGTTGAGGTACTGACGCAAGAAACATGAATGCTGAAGATCTTGATGTTTATCAAATTGGGGGGACCTGATAGCACCAAGAGGTTTCAGTAATTTTGAACCCGTGGAAACAACACGGAAGTGTTAGAATGGAACGTTGAAAGGACAGAAAACCGATGTCTAAATTTAACAACGTCACGCTGTCAGTGGAGGTATCCAAGGCCCGAGTGTTTCCAGGAACTGAGAATCATATCAGGTTGCCTGTTTCAAGACCGGCAGAATGAGTATTATTCGTAGCAGGTTGACTTCGAAACAGTAAAGCGTAGCAGTAGATCGACGGTGCGTTAATGGGGGGTGATTGAGTAGAGATAGAGTTCCTTGCCTGATGGAGTTATGGATTCGACAAAAGGCACTTGTCGACGTGTTTGAGTATCTCAAGAAATGAGGTACGTAGTCAGAAGTAGAAAGTTGGCGTCTTAGGGCATTTCAAACTGCACGGTCTCAACCACAGCTCTTGAGCGGTCATGGATGGATTCGAGGGAAACAATGCACAACCTGCGCACCAACTGGCGTGAGCTGTGATTTTGCGGTGCGCAAAAGCTATGGGTACCTCGCTTGACTGGTTTCTCGATCTAAGCCCGGGGGTTGCGCGTCACCACACTGCACACTGGGCCTTTTTCAGAAGGGAATGAGCACACATACTGTGTGCTACAGACCGTCTCCTGTCGTCGGCGGTCAGTCGCGGGCGCAGCAGCTCGCCATCCTTTCCCTCTTCGTGGGGCCCCCAGTCCGTAAAAGGTTGAGGTCGTGGCACAGCCGCGGCGGCCAGAGATATGAGACACACACAGTGCTAGCGTGCTAGACGCGGCGTTAATGAGCTGTCTCGTCAACAGATGCCAGATACGTCCACCCCCCTCCCAACATGGAGGACATGATTGGACATGGGGTGGCGCAAAACAACCAACGGCACATCCGCCGGCTTGTGTTTTGCTGAATCCGATCGTGACTGCTGCTCTGAACTTGGCTGGTCATCGAAGCCTCCCAGCGCCTTGACAATCCCCTATTCGTTGTTGGTAAGATGCTTACAATTGTTATTACCACAATCCTGCTATCCTGAAGTATTTGGAAAGAAAATAAAACGCAGAAAATGAGACCGCTTATGAGCCATTGATATACTCTAGACTCGCAGCTTGCAGTGGCCCACACAGAGCAGTGCGGAACAAGGACGCCAAGCGAACGTTGGAAGGAAAAAAGAGGTTTGGTGAGAGATGGCTGACTAGTGTTCGCAGCCCAGTTTGGTCAATTACTATCGCGGCCTTGTGCCATGTACTAGTTTCTTGAACGGTGGTGAGGTTGTATGTTGTGATGACATCCACAGCGAGACACGGGCATTCAAGTTGTCCATCGCCAATGGCGCCAATTCGACTCTCGTCCGGAAAGTTGACGAGGGACGAAGCTGCAAGAGCGGCATGTATGTGCATCGGGTATGCAACTGCCGGTAGCTAGAAAGGCAAGTTACTACGACAATCTCGAACGTAGCAGTTGACATTGGTTGGTTCACGATTGGCCGCAATGCGCCGAGAATGTGATCAGTGGTGATTGTGAAATGCAGTGACAACGGGCAAGCAAGACAAGGAGGATGCACTTGGCTAGAAAAGGACATGAAGCGGAAAAGAAACAGAGGGTCGGATGTCTCACACAAACAGCGAATGGAGAGTGTTTCTGATGCAAACACAGGGAGGAACGTCGTGTAACCTTACCTACCTGCCTGACGATGGAGAAAGCACAGTCTCATAAGCAATCAAGATGCCAGCCCAAGTTGTAGCTGTAATGAGGTAAGATAGGTAGTTATTACCAACGACAGGTAAAACCTAAATAATCAACCCAGGAAGCACGTCAGGTGCAGGTGAACATGCTTTGTACATTCCCTATTCTCTGACCTCTCGAGTTGGAAGAGATTAGAGCCGAGACAATAATGTGCACCCTAATAATGAAAGCAACCACCTATCTTACATGGGTGAGAAAGCACCGACGAAGGGTGTCCGTTCCTGGTGCCCAGCGAATGTTGCTCGGTGTAATCCCAATCACTGATCTAATAGTATAGAGGGACGGGACCAGGAAAGAAAGGAATAGGCGCTGGGTACTGTGCAGGGTTGGCATTTATATAGGTGGGTAAGTCTGTCAAGGCACATTATTTACTTGGAGAAATGTGCAAAGTATGTGCCTCGCTCGCATTTCGTGAAAATGTAGCCCGGGTCTCGCTATTCGTACATTCTAGTAGGCTTTCTGGTGGCCGAATTCCGGTCCTTCGCAAGCTTGATCAAGGATGCGGACCAGCAACGGTCAATATGAATAAACTCTCCTTTGACACATAGCCTCCATTGGCGTTGTCATGAGGCCTCCTAAAAATCGACATGAACTAATAAACGATGCACGATTCGGTGCTCCGTTGTTTCCGCAAGGTTGGCCAAGGTGACTCAGACAAAACTGGCGAGATGAAAAATAAAAGTCTGGGCTAGACCATACCAAAGGCTGAGGGAAGACGACCAGACGACGGACCCATTTCGAGCTATGCTCCAGTTCCGAGAAGGCTTTTCTGGAATGGCGTGGGTCGCATGGGCAAGCCCAATGGTCCATTGACAGGAATATCTGCTGGGTACTATGTAATGGCGAGTGAGTCTGAGCCTGAGGAGCAAACAGGGGGGTGGAGTGATCCGCACTGGACGAGTACGAATAGGCCTACTAATATGGTAAGGCATAAAATGCCACTTTTCACTCGAGCCACGCCCTTGTGCGTCTTGTTCCATCATGTGGGATCCTGGTCGCTTGTCAACTTTGGCGGAACAGGCCCCGCAGTAAGCGGCGGAGGGTGCAGCCAGTCGCGCGTCGTACCAAAAGAGAGGTCATTGTGTATCCGCGCTTGATGAAAGAGAGAGGAGTGTGTGGGTGGGTGGGGTGGGAAGACAGAGACACAGGCTGTTGGTCAGCAGTGGGGGAGAAGAATAACAACGAGCGGAACGAGGATGGCTTATTGTCGTCGGCAAAGCAAGAAAAGCGTTGTGCAAACGGGGCGCGCCAGTTGACGGCGCCAATGAGGGCAGCCAGGATGATTCAGCACATTGTTGAGCGATGAAGAAAGGAGGAGTCCAACTGGCGGGTGTTGGAGCTGACGGAGAAAATGTACCTACCTTACCTTTTGGGCGAGAAGCTACATGCATTTCTTGCCTACACTGTCAAGTGGCCTGCCTGGTATACTTTCAGAAGCAGGTATGTTCCTCCGAGGATGGTATCAACCAGCCTACCTACCTGCCTACCTGAGGTAACCATCTTCACTACCTTATGTTTTCGCAGAACGTGATGGCCTATAATAGACATTACTAAGAACGAAAGACAAGGGGATTTTTGCCGATAGAGGACCAAATAGGTAGCTTAGGTGCCTCACCTTGGGATTCTAGAGTACCTTCGTGGGTCCTTCTCTAAGCTGTCTGTCGGTACCGAGAGGTAACACCATCGAAGCGCCATGCCGCCCCAACGCAGCGGTCCATTTGGAGGATAGAGTCAGCAGTCGTCACCCCCAGGCTTTCAGAACTGAGCGATAGGACTTTGTGTCATCCAGAACGCCTATCGCATTGTATTGGTCCTTGGAATGATGGCACTTTTTATTTACTTGTTTTGTGTGTGTGCGTAGCCGACGATGAATGCTTCTACTTGCTACGCGCTATTATAAGTTAACCTACCTGGGTGCCTATTATTAGGTAGATAGGAATCTACCTGTAATCTGTACGGAGTACCTCTCTTCAAGTTCCAGATTTAGCCATCTGAAGAAAAGCTCGTATTGTCCAGCGGAGAGAGCAGAGCAGATTACCTTTTCATCTCGGTTTGGAACAAAGGGAAATGTTCCCTCTCGTCTGTTCCCCGTCTCATCACGTTTTCGATTTTCATCCAGCCGCGCCCCGGCCCGCAATCCACCCTCAGAGTCGGAGGGGAGAGAAAAGAAAAAAAAAAAGGCAGAAGAAGGAGGCCCAAGTCCCGAATCTTCCAGGGGACCCATGTTCCCTGTGTGCGCGCACTCTCGTGTGTGGCACACCCCCCTAGCAAAGTATCTCCGACCAGTCCCAGTATCAGGGTCCCGCGGCCCAGCAGTCTTTCTCGAATCTCACTCGCGCAAATCGCGTGACGGAGCAATGCATTATTCTGTGACCGGTTTTCTGTCGTCAACCATTTCTGGTCTGGAGGTCTCGCGGCTAATGCAGCTGTGGTTTTTTTAGGTGCTGAGGTGATGGATCTTCAAACTGGCGAAGTGGGGGGGGGGGGGGGGGGGGGGGAGGGGAGAAAGGAGTGTGTGTGTGTGTGTGAATGTATCAATCAAATGGAGCGAGCCAGAGGTGTGAGAGTTCGCGCGCGTCTGTCTGGGAATTGATGTGCTTGATGAAGGGTGCGGCGGTTCCTCAGTGCCACAATACCTTACCTCACGTAGCACTGCAAAGTGACGAGTTACGTACGTACCTTGGCTTGATCTGAGCCCCATGCCCTTTTATTTTAGTTGGTTCTTTAGTTTTGTCTTTTTTGCTCCAGGCCAACAAAAAATAAAAAATAAAATAAAATAAACAAATACCACAATAGATTTCTAATATCTTTTCCCTACCTTGGATATACCCTCTCTCGCCTAGACCCAGCTAGACCTAGAGCCAAGGAAGGACAGCCATAGCCATTTCATACCATACCCCCAACCCATCCCATGGTCCATGTCCGTGTTGCCCTTGATTCCTTGGTTCCTTGGTTCCTTGGCCCTTCCGCTGCTGCTGATGCAAGTCTCCCGCTGTCTTTGCCGCCGCCTTCTTTTTTAGCTTGAACCGGGCTCTCGCTCCTCACTTCCTTCCTCCTTCTCACACTCTCTCATCCATCCTATTTTGGGCCTTGGCCTCATTTCTCGTCCTTACCTGGCCATTCTTGTATTCTCTCTTCTGACACTCTCACTCTCACCCTTACGCTCACTCTCCTGCTCTTCCTTTTGGTTTCTTCACGTTCTCTCGCTTCTTTTCTTGTGCTTCACCTCGACTTTCCCTCGAACCAGGCATGATCTGAGCTCCCCGCCACCACCCCAGCCCTTTTTTTTGCGACCATAGGCGCAGTAGCATAATCGCGCGTCAAAATCCACGCTCCAAGCGCGGTGAATCCTCAACTTCGTTACCATCACCAAGTCGACGACTGCACCTAGGTGCACTGCGCACGCTTTCGCAAGCCTTTTCAGGCCTTTAGTTTGGAGTTTTAGGGAATTTTATCTGGGGTATTAGAGGCTTCGGGGACACGGCTTCCTGGGGGGAAAAGGAGTGAGTGCAGCCTGGTCACTTTCTCGCATCGTGGACGACTCTGCCTGCAGCTGCACACAATCCGCTGCGATTTACGAAGCGGTTCCGCACCACCCGTCCGCATCTTGCACCCTTATTTTACGACATTTTACTTCCGGCCTTGGACAATCCGCCTCGACCTTGTGTTCTCAAGTTTATAGAGGGAGACTCATTCATCGCGGGCTGAATTCAGCAGTTTGTCGCACCTCGTCATCGTCAGTGTATGGATTGCTTTTGCCGACTTCCCGACAGAATCCCGCGCCAAGGGTCGGTTCCTTCCAATACATTTGAATCACCTTGTTGCTAGACATCGGTGCCATTAATCCGACTGAATCTATTTCTTCACCAGCTTCAGTAGTTGTCGGCCAATCCGTCATAAGCCACCCGGCCATACAAGTAGTCGGTGACCCAAAGCTCTTCATCGCGGAAACCCCGGAAGCAGTCAGCAGATTTGAGTCGAATTGGCAGGTTTCGCGAGGGAATTCTGCCAACCACACCTTACTTTGCGCTGGTTGACCCGAAAATCCATCCAATCTATAAGCTCAAGCCTCCGCCGCCAGTCATTCAATCAATTGAAAATGTCGACTTTCACCGCCCTTAATGGGGGCTCCCCCAAAACATCAGATCCCACTGCCATGGGTGCCGAGAAGAGCACTGCCTCGGACGAACGCGCAAACAGCACGGCCCCAGCTCAGGCTCGGCCCACTTCAGACGTCTCATCGAACCAGAGGTCAGCCCAAGGCAGCGACCGATCAACGTTCCAATCATCAAATTATCCCGATGCCGAGAATGCTCACAAGCGCAAGCGCTCAGACTCAATTGAGGTACGGCGCGAACCTCCAGTTCAAGAGCGCACACCCGAGACGACTTCAGCTCACAACCATACTGATTCCCGTGAGCCTTATGGAACACCTCAACGCGACTATCGCCATTTTGGCGAAGACCAAAGAGAAAAAGATGGATGGTACCCTCAGCGTGATGAACGTGGATATGACTCACAGCAAAACTCAGCTACTACTACTCAAGGCCACTCGGAGGAGCAAATTGGAGATGCGCTGCGGAGAGCTGCTGGTCAGATGGAACCCGCCGACTATCCCCAAACAAGCCCCGATGTTGAAGAGCGGTCGATTACCGTTTATGGAGGCCAATATAGCGAACAGAGACGGGATGGCGTCCTGCAACACGACCCTAAGAAACGAAAGAGAAATTTCAGTAATCGTACGAAGACTGGTTGTTTGACTTGTCGGAAGCGCAAGAAGAAGTGCGATGAGCAAAAGCCTGAGTGTGAGTCAATTGATCCAAATGGATTGCTTGTCGATGTGTGCTAATACGGTTTGGATAGGTGGAAACTGTCTACGCGGCAGTTTTGTTTGTGCTGGATATCCGCCTCAAAGAGGCCCAGGATGGCAAAAGCCGGACAACAAGACCCCCGCAGTTCCTCTCGAATCTAAGGACCCAAGCTATGTGCCTCCGGGTGCATATGGTATGCCACAACAAAGTCCGTACGGGGCGCAGCCGGTGAAGCGTGAACCCCTGCCCCCATATCGCGGCCAGGCGTTGAGGATCGACCCGCCACAGGGCCGCCCTCTTGTGACCGAAGATGACCGGCCAACGGCATCAACACTCCCCAGCGCGTCCTTGGCCAGTCCTGAAAATAAACTCTCTGCTCTGCCCTTCACTCCAGGCAATACTTTTCCAACTCCCGTCAGCGCAAACACTCAGCCACCACCATTCGCAGACAGAATGCCACCCAAAGACTACCAGCGTGTGCCTCCTCTTCATGATCTTAGCAGACCAGATCCCGATACACCTCATCCTGGGACTCAGCTTCCTCAGATCAACATCCTCCATGCGACGAGAACGAACAGCCCGGTACCGCCTCCGCCGCAGGCTCCAACCTCGAATGTCCAAGTCGCAGCCCAATTAGCCCTGTCCCATTCGCAGTTCCCTCAGAGACGCACTCAAAAGGAAGAAATGTTGGCGGGAAGGCACTATTATCCTTTTGACAAGGAACTCTGCCTCGAACGTGAGCGATGTGCCGCTGCTTGCTGGAGGTTCAACAACTTAACCACGCCGCCAACGTATGGTGTATCTCCCGAGGAGCGGGCGCGCTTGTTTTTGGAGATTTTGCAGCCCCGCGATCCTGTGCGTATCGCGCCTAACGAAGCTTCCCCGGTTACAAACGTCGGCCGTGTTGGTAGGCATGTGGCTGTCGAGACGCCCTTCACTTGTGATTATGGCTACAATATCACCATCGGCCATCATGTGGTTATAGGACGAAACTGTACCATCAATGATGTTTGCGAGGTCAAGATTGGCGACAACTGTGTGATCGGGCCAAACGTCAGCATTTTCACAGCTGGTCTCCCTATTGATCCTAAGAAGCGCCAAGGTGGTCAGGGGCCTCAATTTGGAAAGGCCATCACCATTGAAAAAGACTGCTGGATTGGTGGAGGTGCTATCATTCTTCCAGGGCGAACTATTGGAAAGGGTAGCACTGTTGGTGCAGGTTCTATTGTAACAAAGGTACGTTGATAAAAACTTATGATGAGGGCCAGAATAAGTACTAATAGATCTCTAGGATGTTCCACCTTTCACTATTGTAGCCGGGAACCCAGCGCGCGTGCTTCGCGGCATAGCATCTTAATAGGAAGACTTTGAAGATGCACAGAACATTTCCATGATGCTGCTGAGCATTCTGCTGCATGCACTGGGGCTTGTGTATGTTTTGTGTGCGGGTGTGGGCAAAGCCGTCTGGCTAGAACAAATCCAGAAGAGCAACAACCAAACTCTCTCGAGACAAATAAAAAAGGAGCCTCGATAACACTAGGGTCGGGGTTCCGAGTTGAGTTACTATGAAGTACGATTGTGCGTACGCCATGTTTTTTTATCATGTCGGGAAAATCAAGGGGGCCCCATCCCTTTGAAAACACTTGCTGGCTGAGACGCAGCGAGTGCCCTTGAAAGTTGGACACCAGCTCGAGAAATCGAACAGGAGTTGATGAGGTGGGATGGGATGGGTTGGGATGGGTTGGGATGGGACCAGGATTAGGAAACGGATACAGGTTGGCAATGCTTGCATGTAGTCATGATTTATGATGAGGGAGATACGGAGTAAACAAGCCAGGCTTATGGCACTGCAGTGAGATATCCCAATGTTATTGTTATTGTTTTTACTTCCCTGCAACTTGTGCCCCCCGCCCATTCCTTCTTGCTCAGCCCCTACTGTATTTGTGCAATAAGTCAGATAGTCTAAGTGATTTTTGATCACAAGTTATGCCGGTGATGGTTCGGAAGGCCTCGTGGAAGGGCCGCGCCGGCGCGGGCCTCTTGTTCCTGCGGCCTTAGTTTTTGCTGCGACCACCTCGGTAGGCCATGCGTGTCATGAACCCCGCCAAAACATGAACCGTTTCGGTTCGTAAGATATTGATTGACTGAGCAGGATGAACTTTTGCAGCGCCGGGGTCGGTTGAGGGGGAAAGGGGGGGGGGGCAAAATGTGAGGTGAGAAATCGGACCATAAAGCAGTGTTTGTTGCATTGACCAAGCAAACGAGAGACGATAAATGAATAAATAGATATTTTCTGTGACGTCTCCCAGCGGATATAGTTATATCAGACTCAAATATTGTCAATTTAGAAACAACTGGAAGTATGATAGTGCGCAAAAGATAACGAGTACTCAACTGAGGCAAACAAAAGGTCGTACTTCTGGCACACGAAAACGAGAAACGGGGTGACAATACTTCCTAGATTCCTGCAGCTGGCGGCGAACCAGAACAACTACTCAATTGTTGTGCCAGAGGTCTTGTCTCGGTGGGATTTTGTACTCCGATTCTGAACCTGGGAAAGATTGGGTAGATCGCCTTTCTTCCTCAAACTCATGGCAAAGGAGAGTGTCAATAACGTCACTGCCAGACTCTCATTAGTTCAACGACTGTTCCCGATAAAATGAAGGGAACAAAGGGATAGACATAGACATAGTGCACCCAGTCTAGTCTTTTTCTGACTCAAATAATATCTCAATGGGGAATAATTCTGATATCAAAATGACAAGATTATCAACAACGCTCACTTGCATCGAGCTTGGTCCTGGGGCTGCCAATAAATTCTCAGTCATTCTACGGGGCTCTCTTCAATGGCAAAGGCAGAGTTGTCCGACGGGCTAGTTTCGCAAATCCGAGGCGTATTGAGATTGCTTAGGATTTACTGAGATCTCGGGATGCTTGCCGATTATCTTTGAATTTGACACTGCACTCTTTCCAGATGGTGAACGTATGCTGAAGGGATCTGCACACACGCTCGCGGTTGGCGAAAGCAGAGGCACCCTTTCAGTAAAGGGTTGTTGTCAAAGATTCTCACTGAGGTCTGTTTACGGAAAGCGACACTATGTTGTATCTGTAGACTCACTCATCATGGTAGCAACTAGGGAGTTGTGCAGCGGAAGAATCGAACTCGGAAACTAGTCTTCGTACATCCCACCTTTAGGATGAGTCTCTTGGTGAAAGTACAGATAGAGGTTGAGGAATCCGTAAAGCTTTGTCGTAGTAAATCGCGTGGGACTCCTTGAACTCAGCGCCAACCTTCCTTCCGAGGAACGGTGGGTGCAGTATATAGAGATTATTTGAAGCACATGGATTTGAAGATTAGGCAGTGCACCATTTTATACTCCTCGCCTGTGAGAGAGGCACCGCGTGTGGAGTGAATACGGTAACATATGGGAACGTCACTAAGATCATACCCGCAGCTCCTTGTCGAGGGCAATGATCCCTTTGTACGGTTAAGAATCATCAGCTAGGACGTCTTGCATAGCCCGGCGGTTAATACGAACAGAGTTGTGATTTGATGCGTGAGGCGAGCACCAGTGTTGGATCTGTCAAGGGCCGTGACAGTGGCAGCCCAATTTCATCCTCATCTAAGTCCTTATCAAGGAGATTGAGCAGTTGGTCTAGACCACTGGTGGCACGCCGAGCTGGAAGGATTGGCAGCATCTGAAGCCCTAGAAGCATATACCCATCATCCCATTCAGTGGAAGCTGAAGAGGTAAAGCACTAGAAGAGACGGAATGTGCAAGGCTGAGCGTACATAGCTTAATTTTGTCACATGGAGGGTCCCATTGCCTTGTACATCTTTACTTTCTTTCATTATCTTCGTCATTTAGTGTACATAATATCGCTACCCCAGGTTCATCCGTCGTGCGAATATCGGGCTAGTTCAGTCGTTTCTGTCGTCTATTTTATTGTACATGTAGGTGTTGGCATTAATTAGCCGAGTGATGCGTGATGCGATATAAACATACAGCCGCTACACTGAACGCCAAACTTTTGGTCCAATTACGCCACCAATTCTCTATTGTCTTAAAGCAACCCCTCTCGACTGGTGTTTGGACTCATCACCACGAATGATCCTTTTCTAACTGCTTCATGTTGGTATCGATAATCTTCTCCATCATCTGCAACGCCCGGGTCTGATCATTCAACCGAGCGAAGGCCCGGAATGTGTAGCTGTCTGGTTTGAAGCCTGCAGCTTCCAGGTCTTGCAGAGTGCCCACTGTCTGAGACAGCTTCTGCATAGAAGCGTACCCCTTGACCAGCGTATTCCACGTCACATTATTCGGCTCAAGCTTGTGTTCGCGCAAGACTTGTAAAACCTGTTCAGCTAGCAGCTTTTCATGTCGCATGAAAAGCCCGTGGATCATGATGTTAAACGTAAAGAGGTTGGGCACGGGATGAACTGCGGTATCCTCGCTGCTGCTTGGGAGTTCATTTCTCTCATCTTCGTTCAACTTGGTCTTCAGAGAATCCCGCAGCATATCACCAAAGACTTGTAGGGCAGGGCGCAAGAGTGACCGGTGTTCCAGCATGGTCAGGATAAGGGTGTCGTGGATGATGCTCCCTTCTTTCTTGACTAGGTCGATTGCCCAGTTCTTCTCAACATCGGTCTCTTCTAATCGAGTTTTGAAAAACGACCAAAAAGTCATAATATCGTATGGATTTTGTAGACTTTTAATGTATGCGCGCAGCATAATTGCCAATGTCACTGAGTTGGGTTCTTGACGGGACACGGGACCTGAGTCGAAGAATTCCTCCGCTATAGGTAGGATGGTGTGCGAAAAATTCCACTCCTCGGGAGGCCCTGATCTGAACTTCCCGAGGCCGTCCTGGCCACTTTGTTCCAGGATCAGTGGCAAAGTGTCTGGAAGGAGCCATTGTAGAGGTTCAAGATCGAATCTCTTCGAGTATACGGAAAGCAGCGGTGTAAAAACTGGCAAGGTCCTTATTGGTTGTTGTCTCTTCTCACGGCACTCCATCTCAGCGAAATAGAAGACAGAGTGCAGGATATTATTCAAGACATCCACGTAGGGTACCTTGGCTGCCTTGGCAACATCAAGAGCTTGGCGGATGTTCGATGCCTTGAGACTGTGTTTGGCTCCCCGGAAGACTATTTCGTAACATCGTGTATCCAGGTCGGCCCCGTTCTCTGCAAGAAGAAGTGGGAGACGAATCGCTTCTGCAAGATCACCTTGCTTGCAGAGAGAGTCGACCAGAGCTGTGAAGCTGGCGAGGTTAGGAGCGTAACCGTTCTCGAGAAAGAACTCCATGGCTCGCTGAGGCGAGAAGGAATTCGACGAAGTGCTATCTGTATCTCTCACGTGCAGCAATGTTGTGACAACACTGGCAATAATGGGCTGATTAAAGTCGATTTTATCTGCACACAGACTTCGTAAGATCTCGTACGCAGAATCCTTATGGGAAAGGCTCTTTGCTAGGGTACTAGCGTATCGTAGACGTGTGTGCCAGTGCAGCTTCAGTCCAGTCTGTCGGAGAGTCTGATAAATTTCTGCCACCTGGTCTGTTGGAAGCTTTCCGGCCAGTAAGGCGAGGGTATACTGGCGCAAAGGTACATAATTCGATGGAAGGTCCAAAAGTACCTTGGCAATCAGATCCACGATCTCATCGGCTATTGATGCTCGAACCTGAGGACTCTTAACCTCGTCAACGTTGATTGACTTGAGGTAGCAGAGTATTGTGTCGGCTATAGCATAGCCTGGGGGTAAAGGGTCCAGAGTGGCTGCCAATACTTGACCTGCTTTGTGAGGGCAACTGTGAAGCGTGGACAGCATGACATGAAACCACTGCTGTTCTCGAGCTTTAAGGTCCATTTCTTCCCATGCTTTGCGCATACTCGCCGTATCTTTGAGCTCAAACAACCACTTTCCGTCATCTTGCCAGGGTCGATGTATGGTGTTCCTTCGTTCCATGACTAGGTGCAGTTTCCGTTTCCAGGCATTAAATTGCCGTCTCACGGCTAATAACTCATCGCCTTGATATTGATGTCGAATGTATCCCCATTGCTGATAATCCGCCTTTTGTTCTGGAGTTATTAACCATGGGCGCACTTTCGATGCCCTTGCAGCTTGTATGGTGGCTTTAGGTCGTCTTTGAGCTACTGGTTTCGAGGGTCGTTTCGAGTCCTTGGTAGAGGCAAAGGCATGCTTCTTGCTCTTCTTTGTTTCCCGTTTGATATCAGAGGGTTCTGCATCCTTAGGCGGCACCTCGACAGCGAAGAGGTCATTTATGCGTCGTGGGGGGGCTGCAGGACCCGAATCTTGGCTCGGGGAAGACGCATTTGTTGCCGATAAATGTTTGAGATCGAATTGGGAGATAATTTGGGACCGGTTATCTCCAAGCTGTGACTGCGATGCAGTAGAGTATTGTTTCGTGGTAACCGTCCCTACCCATCTGTAATTTTGTCGCAGCGCAAGAAGGGCCGGGGACACTGCGGACTGGGCCTTCGCGCAAGCGCGGCATATATGAGCCACTGTCATATCTACCGATTGGGCGCTGGCCGGGAAGCAGCAGCCTGCATAATGCTCTGAATAGCGTGGCCGAGAGCAGGACGTTGAGTATACCGAGACGTGATGCACAGGTCGTCAAATTGGGCGTCTTTGAAACTGGAAGTTTTTCCGACGTCTTTCTTGGCGGGGACGGAGATCTACTGTGTAGCTGAGGGTCACTATTTTTGCAGGGGTGTGCGCTAGTTTTAGTGGAACTCGGCGCCTGCATCGCGGCTCTTCTCATCCCGTCGCCTTGGAATCTAGTGTATCACCATCAACCATCACCAACTCTGTTTTTCACCCCACCAAAATCTTGAGGCAAACGAACTTAAACCTCCCAAACCTCGAATCCACAGACTGTAACGGATAATTCTCAGCCTGAGAGGTTTCTGGCTCCTACCGACATGTCAGCCTCTCACAACTCGCTGAGCGTCGCGACCGACGACCGAAAAGCGCGGCTTGCAAAGCTCAAGAACCTCAAGAGAAAGCAGCCCACGGACGAGATCGTTGCCCCAGAGTCAGAGCGATCTGCATCGCCTCCCGTAGAGCCTGATGTGTCGAGATTACATGTATCTGGCCGCAATTACGACCACGAGACGCGAGGCCCAAAGCTAGGCTTCGAAGCCCCCCCAACCCTAGGTCTCGAAAAACCAACCCTGGAAGAGCAGGCCGCAGACGTAGAGGCCGAAGTCAGACGGCAGGCTGCAGAGGAAGCTCAGGATGACAAGGGAATCGATTTGTTCAAATTACAGCCAAAGAAGCCGAATTGGGACCTCAAGAGGGAGCTGAACAAGAAGATGGAGATTTTGAATGCTCGGACAGATAATGCGATAGCCCGTCTGGTTCGGGATCGCGTAATTGGTGCGCAGAAGGCTGCCGAGACGTCCAAAACAATAGACGGAGGAGATGGAGATGGAGAGGCCGCTGGCATGGATGGCGTGGCACTGGTAGAAGCTATGAGAGTCAGGGAAAGGGAAGAGGAAGCGGAGGAGCGACGAGAAAGGGAGGAAGAGGCATTGGATGTTTAAGAAGAATATTCATGTACGTTAGACTTTTCTTTTTCATATTTTCTCTCAGCGGATTCGGGTTTGGCGCAATGCGCTTCACGTTTGACACCTATTAAGTCTATTTTGATACCCAATTACCTCTCCTCATTCATAGCCCTGGTCATGGCTAACCTTCGACTGAAGGGACTCAAACTTCGCTCCCGCTCGTGGGCCTCTCGCCGCTGGTCTCTCGGTGGTGGTGGATTCCTGGTGTTCCGTCCACGGGAAGGGTTGTTATGGCCTCCCTTGGGGCCGTCCTGATCATCCCGACGTCGCTGTCGAGAATCGCGGTCTGGTGACCTCGACTCCCGCGCTTGCTCACGGCGTGAACCGAAAGCGCCCCTAGGCCCCGTTGAATTGTACGATAATTGTCTAGGATCCGCGTTCTCGCCATCTGAATGACGGGGCGGAGAATCTCTCATGCGATAGCTGGCGTTGCGGCCGCGAGAATCAGGAGAAAGGCTGTCTCGCGCGATTGGCTGCTGACGCTGGCGCTGGGGTTGCGGGCTGAAGCTACGACTACGACTTCGGCTTCGACTTTGACTTCGGCTCTGGCTATCGTCATTACCTCGGCGGCCGCGTAGGCCACCTTCTGATTCAGAATCTGGACTCCTGCCTCGCTGCTGCTGAGGCGGCGGGGATATTGTCCTTCGTCGAGGCGAGGCTGACCCAGACGCGCCAGTTGAGATGGTCGAAACCGAATCCACCGAGGCCGATCTTTGGCGTTTTGAAGTAGACGCGATCAATGCGTCGTCACGCTCCTCGCGTTCTCTCTTCCTGGCTCTCTCAGCTTCCGCCTTGGCAAGTTCTTGATCAGCGACTCCTTTCCTACTCAACCGATTAGTGAGATACAACATAAAAAAAAGGGGGTTTACATTGCATACTTCTGCTCAAGTGGTTTGAGGGAATCGTTGGTGAGCTTAGGCACAAGCTTGGGGTTTCTGAGTTGCTGAGACCGTGATGGCCGGGAAGTGTATGGACGCTCCTGTGTAGATGCTTTGCATTCATATGAATAGTGGCGTGCATGCAAGTTAGTATAATCAAGGGAAAGAAGAAACCCAAAAAAAAATGGAACTTATCTCTCTTTAGACATTTCTGACATTGGACGTTGGCAGGCGTAGAACGGGAGGGTCCGCTCCGACCTCTATAAGAGAACATGATGTGAAGTGAACGTTGATATGAAGGCTGGAAGAAAAGGGACAAGAATAATAGTTGTCGTTGGGCTAAGCCTAGAGTGTGATTGTGAAGTAAGGAGATCGAGTTAAAGTATATCAGAGAGAATAACGATGTGGGAAATGGATTATATCATGAGAAGAGCTTCTCAAGATGACTGTCACTTGTGGTTGATGATGGAATGTTTTGGTACTGCGCCAGATGAGGCTCAATTGGATGTGGACAATCAATTGGTCAGGGAGGCCAAGAATCCGGGAACCTCAGTGACATATCACGTGACTTAGTCAACAAAAATCTTCCAGGCGCACCAAGTAGTTGAAAGGATAACGACAACTATTGGCATTAGGATAAAGGGGAAGGGTAACACTGATCATCCAAGCTATGAACCCTGAAAAAAGAATTAGGCGACATCATGAACGAGATTACCCAGAGTTCAGCAAAAAATGCTACACTATTTAGGTGAGATCTCAGTTGAGCACAAGTAGGTACTGGATTAGCAATAAGACTTAACTAGCTAGGTCCCTGTGGCTGTTGTTGAGAAGAATCCATCTCCGAGGGGAGGGAAAAAAATTCTCTGAGCTTAAAGGCATTAAAAAAAAAAAAAAAGCTGCGATATAATTAGGTCCTACCGTCATTAGCTAATAAGCACCACACTCGCCACACGAAGAAATACCTTGCTACTCAACACACTCTTTGAGGGCGGTGGGAGAGGCTGAGGAATCTGCCGGCGCTAGACTATTCATGGATCAGCTGGTCCGACGGGCAATGAATTAGAAACGTTGACATCGATCTCGATTAATTCTTAATAACGCTGCACCTAAACTTATTTGCAAACGTAATTTCTTGCATCCTGTACGAAATACTTCGTACAGTACACGAGAGACACACCGTCGTCATCGTTCGATGTTGGCTCTGTCCTGCTTTCTCTCTTGCTCTTGTTCTTGTTCTGGTCTCTGCTCTGGATTATTATCGGCCTTGTGAGCGGACAGCCCCGTGCCCCAGTTTGGCAGCCCCCTGGGTCGGTCTCTCCAGTGCGTTGTTGTCCAGCCCCTCTCTCTCTCTTTCTCTCTCTCCCTCTCAACCTCACTGAGTAGTCACTTATGCTCCTGGGTTGAGTGGCTGACAAGAGGACGGCACACCATATAATCTGAACGGGAATACTTTTTTTCCCTTTTTTTTGGTCAAACTTGCCGTCGATCCTGTCGTCGGTCGTCGCCCTCGACCGTAAGGATCCGTCCGTTTCCCCCGTCCATCGACCTGTAAGTCTATTCAATACTGCCTCATGCCCATCATTTTGTTTTCCCGCACCCCCCTCCACTATCCACAATCCATTATTGGACCCAAGTCCTTGTGACGGCCTCTTTCGCCCGCCGCTCCCCCACCAATCCTCCGTCCTCGCCTTGCTCTCTCTCTCCTCGTGTACGCCCTCCCGTCTGCTCAACTCCTGCTGCCTTACCGCCCCTCCGACTTGTTTCTTGTGCACCAATATTCCTTACCAGTCTCTCATCCGTTTGTCGTCTGACCCGCAAATTCGAAATTTGTAGGACAGCCCACGATCTTCGATTCGACATCCTCGACCTTCGAATTCTCCCACCACCACAGTCGAATCTCGACGGAAAAAATCAACGTTTGGGCCACACGGAATCAAACGAACCGTACTCCTCGTCCCTTAGAATCAGCACCGTATGCTTGAGAGAGCCATGACCTTCCCGCCACGACGATGAACCCATTTTCTTTCTGCTGGTCCGCGTCCATCGATTCTGCTTCCTGATTTCCAATCCTGTCTTTTCCATTCCTGCCCCTTTGTCGTCATCGTTGCAACCCGAGTTGCAACCGCAGCTGTAGCCTCAGAAACGCCCTGAGTCTGTAGAGAATTTACCATCCAGCAGGATCATCTGTGTTCTCATCAAGTGTTTGTCTGGTTGGTATTCCAACCCGTGTGCTGTTCATCATGGCGACAGCTCACGTGTCTCCTGATCTTCCAAAGCCTTCTTTTGCAAAGGTAGCTACTCTTTTTTTTCACTGGCTTGGGACGATATCAATCACACCACCTCTTTCTCAGTCCGCTAGTTCACTGCTGATTATTTGATGCCACAGGTTGCTGCATCCGTCTCTAAGGACGCCGTATCTTCACCTTCTGCCCGCCGTATCGCTACCCCCTCTAAAGAGCAGCCCATGACTGTGAAACCACCGCCCACATCGACAAGGCCTGTCATTGCCAATGGCGGGTCGAGCAAGATGCCTCCACTCCAAATGGTCTCTTCGCAACCCAGGGAGTCCTTGGGGCCACTCGATCAGAATACCCCGGCCGAAAGGGTTGCAGATTCCTTAAATCGTCTCAGTCTCGGTCCGAAAGCTCCAAGCCTTGTGGTGAATGGGAGCGGCACACTACCTGCTGAGAGGGCGGGAGCTGTACCAAGTAGAGACATTGGATCGGACGATTCACAGAGAGCTGATTCAAGCTCAGAGCTGGGAACAAAACCCCCTAGCTTAGATGGGAAGAGTATTACATCTGGAACGACGTTTGCCCTTGATGAGAAAGAATCTCTTCGACCAGATGACAGTGCCAGTGTAAAGGCTGCAGCGGATGATGACGACAACTTCTCAATACGGGGCTCCCTCGCCGCGGGATCGCGAATGGGCTCAGAGGTAGCGGCAAGAGCCCGGGGCATGCAACTAGGTGACATTCCCGAACGCAGACTACCGCAGACCACGTCCGGCTCCAGCGCCCCCGGCATACTCACTCCACAAAGCTCATCCTCAGAGCAGCCCCAAGGCGTTGGAGGATCTTCAGATGCTTTGAATGTCATATATCGACAGGCACCGGATGAGAAATTGCTAGAGGCAATGGCGTCTCCCAAGGATAGGCTATTCCTCCTACGATTGGAGAAGGAACTGATTGACTTTGTCCAAAGCTCCAAGTAAGTGCATGCACCAGTCTCAAAAAAGTAGCCAAAAAAAAAAAAAGAAAAGAGTTCCTAACCGTCTCATAGGGAACCATATATGGATTTGCCTCCATCCAACTCGTTCTGTCGAATGCTAACTCACAAGCTGGCGGACTACTACCATATGACACATTCATATGAGCCTCATGTTGGATCAGTTCGGATATTCAGAACTCCCTTTTGCCGAGTGCCTACATCCTTAGCCCTCATCAATCCGAGTGCGAATGCTTCCAGTGCCAGCACCCCTCCTCCTGTCGTTCTGCCCAAGAGGATCATGCGTCGTGGACAGGACAGTGAAGGTGGCCCCAGCACCAGTCCATCAAAGCCAACATCTGAAAATGGGAGCGATGCAAAGGATAAACCAACTTTGGCTAGTCAGAAGTAAGACTCTGTGTTTGAATCTAACAATACAAAATACTGACTTCTGTAGATTGACAAGAGAAGAGCGCGAGGAGATGTACAAGCTCGCAAGAGAACGAATCTTTGGAAACTCAGAGGAAGGCCCGAACGGTAGGCAACCCAGCCATGCAAGATTTAAAACAAACTCTAACGTTTTTTGTCTCTAGAAGAAGGTGACAATGGAGTATCTAGGACCAGCTCCACGTCCGCAAAGGACAAGTCTAATCTGGGTAAGAGAGGGAAAAGCGGCAAACAACGACGTGACGATTCAGACAGCTTCGACTCGAGGAATCAGTACACGCCGTACTGGGGTCCTCAACAACAGACATGGGTGCCTCAACAGCAGACATGGGTTCCGCAACAACAATATGCGCCGCCCACGAATCCTCAATACGCAGCTCAAGCTCCATCGCCTGCCTTCCAGGCTCAGATGGCACCTGTGTACGCCCAACAGCCCCCAGGCTATTCCCCCGTGCCTGGCATGATACCAAATCAACCCTATCCCCAGTATTCCATGCCTCCTGTAAGAACTCCCAGGATGGAACCCTTTTTTGGGCCTATAAGAAAACTAATTTGTTCCAAGTACCAACCTCCGCCCAACCAGCCGCGTTATCCTCCTGCAAATGGAAGCCCAATGACGACATACGGTGTTCCAGCTCCTCCAGGAGCTCCGCAGCAACCTTGGCAGCAAGGCTATGCACCACCACCCCAGTATCAACCAAGAGGACCTGCCCCAGTCGGGCCTCAGGGTCATCTGGGAATTCCATATGCGTTTGGCCAACTCCCAGCCAACGCCAATCCAAATGATCCAAAGAGTCAACATCCCATACCGGGAAGCTATAATAGGAATCACGCTTTTAACCCCAAAACTCAGTCATTCGTTCCTGGAGGTAACGGTATGGCTCCAGTACCTGCTCCTCAACCTCCTTTCACTGCTCCTGGGTCACACCACGGCAGTCCTCAGGTCGGATCACCTCACTTGGCATATCCCAGTTTTCAGCCGCCTATGCCACCTCATGGAGGTTACGGCATGGCTCGCCAGGGATCTAGCAACTCGATGCCGGCCTACCACTCGCCACAAATAGTCAGCGTGGCTCATGTTCCTCATGGACCTCCACTCATGCCACCAAACCCCCAACATATGGCACCTCAGCCCCTTCCTCCAGCTCTCCCGCCTCATATTCCGAACCGCCCCAACGTCCCCCAGGGACCTAGTCAACCGTTTACTCACCTCCCAACATATGGCAACCCAGCAACGCTGCCACAAAAGCCAGCTACCGGAATTTAGACGAGCATCACCCTGGTGTTTTTAAGATGGGCAGCCCCAAAATAGGCGTATCATGGCATAATTAGCATCTTGGCGTTACCGGTGGAAACAGGATGGATGGTATGAAAATTTCATTGTAGGCCAAGACCTATTCACTAGATGAGCCAATACACTGTGACATAACAGGTTTTGATATAAACCGGGTGTGAGAGTGATGATAATTTTATCCATGTGACGATTGAATTCATTTCTATGGCCCAGAGTGCCAGAATTCTCAAGCCTACCACAACGCCGTGATTTTATTGTAACACAAAACCCAATGCCTCATCTCACATGCCTTCCAGGGAGACAAAAAAAAATGTCTCAACTCTTCTATGGCTGAGATTTTTTCCGCTTCCACTCCTGGACCCAGCTGGCAACATCTCTCTTGATTCATCATTACTTGACATCCATAATTTCTTCCTTTACTCAGCGGGCTCGCGAGGCTCACGGGGCTCACGGGGCTCACGGGGCTCACGGGGCTCACGAGGCTCACGGGGTTCTCTACCCTCTCGCTGTTGGCCGCCGGTCCTGCCGCCTCGTCCACCGCGCTTGTTTCCTCGTTGGTTGCCGCTCTTGTCCTCAGTCTTTCCCTCTCCCTCCTTCTCGGGGCCAGTCAGGTTGGCAACGGCCAATCGCTGGGACAGGTCGATCTGGGTGCGGATAGTGTTGGCCAGGTAGCTGACCATGAGGACGTCCTGGATGTGGTTGTTGAAGTCGTGCTCGATCTGCGAGGCGTCGACCTTAGGGGCCAGAGAGAGGGCGTTCATGAGGTACTGGCCGATGGCGTTGTTGGGCTCCTCATCCTCGTCAAGCACTCCGTTAATCCACTCGCTAGCACGGTCCAGGAGATTGATGGTTTGCTCAACGGATCGGCCGAGGCCCTCGATATCGGAAACAAGGGGCGCCGTCCTCGACTCGGCGTCCTTGGCACTGGCAATGGTCTCGAGAGCACTTCGGTCAGAGTCGCCATAGAGAACCTTGTGGGGAACCTGAATAAACAGGCAGCTCTCAGCAGCACGCTCAGCATTCACGGCAACGGGGGCGCTGATGTAGCATCGAGTCTGGATGTCCTCGCCGGGCTCGGTGGAAATAGTCATGTGAATGGCAGGGTGAGGGAAGGTGCCGGTGTCGGGGCTGCCAAAGAAGTTCTGGATGAGGGCACTGAAGCTGTTGAGCTCATGGGAGGTAGTGTACCAGCCGAGAAGGGACTCGCGGGGTGAGGCCTTGAGGACTAGGGCGAGCATATTCTTCTGGTATTCGACGTCGACCTCAACCTGATCCTCCTCCTCAGTGTGGGGGATGGCGAAACAAGAGCGGACCTCGACTTCAGTTCCATCTTCGGAGCGGGTGCCCACGAGGGCGCCGATGACTCGGGTCGACTGGGTGTCTCGGATATCTCGTCGGACGGCGTGGTCAAGGATGGACAGGACAGCCTAGAAGGAGGGGCAAGAAGGAGGGGAATGTTAGCCAGGATGGTCTTCTTTTATGTTCATTGTGCGTATGGACGTCCAGCCGAAAAAAAATTCAAGTGACAGCACAAGGTTCCTATCTCAAAGCAAAGAACGTTCCCACCAGCGCATAGCACCGTAGCAATCTTACCTGAGGTTGGATGTTGATGGTGAGCGGGGCAAGGTTAGTCTGAAGCCCAATGGTGTTCGGCGCCAGAGGGCGCGAAAGGTGAATGAAGCTCTCTGCGGCGGCAGCCATGCTGGGCGATGATCGAACGGGGAAGTATCGCGGGCGGCTGGAGAGGAGGAGAGTCGACGAGATCGAGAGACGGAAGGGGGGGGAGGGAAAAGTCGAAGAGGGACCACTTTCTTTCTCGAGTGGCCGCTTTCACGATGATGGTGCCGCCAATTTTCGCCGCCAATTTTTGTGATTTGCCGTTGGCGGGACCGGCCCTGGGGTTGTGCGCACTAAGATAACTGATAGCTAGATAAGACCTGTGGGCCACCATTGTTGTGGCGCAACAGGGCCTACATGCAAGGCGGACAACTGAACCCCACCATATTGTGGCTTGACGCCGCAAGGCTGAGATAGAAAGCTCCCAAACTTTTTTTTTTTTGGCTTGATATAGAGAGTACTATTCAACATCTTCAACCACCGCGACAAGCCGAATCGAATTATCATCCCGCTTAACTGTGGAGCCTTTTTGGCGCATATAAATTAATATGGCGCCTCGCGGACGAGGAGGCAATTTCAGAGGGCGTGGCTCTCGTGGCCGAGGAAGAGGAGGACGAGGCCGAGGACGAGGTACAAGCCGCTGGGGTCCTAACCGACGGTTTGATGGAGCTCGTGTGGCAGATAACGAAGAGTATGTTCCAATTTTCTCACCATGCCAACTTGAGTGCAGAATTCAATATTAACTGCTAGTTTCTAGATCAGAATCTGGTTCTGAACAAAGCTCCGAGCCCGAAGACGACGTCATGGATGTTGACTCAGAAGAGGACGACGATGACGATGAGAAGGCAACCGCCCGCCCATACATGACACTTCTACAAAGCTTGAATGAAAGCAGTGGTCCCACGGCCAAACGAAGAAAGTTGGATCACCGAAAATCTTCCCCAGCAAGAGACGGAGACCCCTCGTCACCAGAAGCGTCCGGTGATGAAGCTGAAGAAGACAAGGATATTGATCACGCTGAGGAAGAGCCAGAGGATGAGGATGCTGGTGTCGAGGATCAGCCTGAAGAGGATTCGGAAGACGAGGAAGATTCATCCGATCCATTTGATATGCACTTTGCTCATCCCAATGACGATCTTGTCGCCAAGGCAGTGAAGGCGGTGCAGAAAGGCGAATGGGCGACGAAACGTGCATTGATGCAATCTTGGAGAGCAACTATCATGTCTCCAAATTCGGGCGCCGTACCTGAGGTCCCGAAGCCCATCTCTGGAGTTGATGGCCTGAAATTAAAGGAGAAGCTTAAGGAGACTGCTTCCCGCAAGATTGGCTCGTTCGGCCCGGTCCAAAAGAACCTAGGCTCCCTGCTCTTTGATTACCGTGACATAATGCACTGCGATCGCACTGTTCAGAACTCAGATAAAATGAGGCAGTTGACCTGTCTCCATGCACTGAACCATGTCTTCAGGTAAGCACTATTTTATCAATTATTGATATATACGCTGACCCAAAATTAGGACCCGAGATCGCGTAATAAAGAATAACTACAAGCTGGCCAAGGAAGGGGAGGACACCGAGCTCGAGCTTCGAGACCAGGGCTTCACAAGACCGAAAGTTCTTTTCCTCCTCCCTACCCGAAACTCGTGTCTCCGTATCGTCAACATGATTAGAGATTTGTGCGAACCAGATCAACAAGAGAATCGCAAGCGATTCGACGAAAGCTACACCGACAAGGATGCCAAGTTTGGAGACGACAAGCCGGCAGACTTCCGAGAGCTCTTCGAGGGCAATGATGATGACATGTTCCGCCTGGGCATGAAGTTTACACGAAAGACGATCAAGTACTTTGCTCAGTTCTACAACTCAGACATCCTCTTTGCAAGTCCTCTAGGCCTGCGAATGGCTATTGGCTCCGAAGAGGAGAAGAAACTTGACTTTGACTTTCTGAGCTCAGTCGAGATGGTTGTCGTTGACCAGGCGGACGCGCTCCTGATGCAGAACTGGGAGCACGTTGAGTTTATCTTTGAGCACCTGAACCTCCAGCCCAAGGACGCTCACGGCTGCGATTTCAGCCGAGTAAGGAGTTGGTACTTGGAGGACTGGGCCAAGTATTTTAGACAGACGGTCATTCTGTCTGCCTTCAATACCCCTGAACTATCAGAACTCTTCAGACTTCATTGCCACAACTGGGCTGGCAAGGTTCGATTGCAGCCAGAGTATCCTGGCACCCTGCAACTCGGCGTGAAAGCCAAACAGACATTCTCTCGGTTCCAGTCTTCTTCCGTCGAGAAGGATCCTGA
Source organism: Mariannaea sp. PMI_226 (assembly GCA_024336345.1). Taxonomy (NCBI): domain Eukaryota; kingdom Fungi; phylum Ascomycota; class Sordariomycetes; order Hypocreales; family Nectriaceae; genus Mariannaea; species Mariannaea sp. PMI_226. Next base: position 2,046,973 of record JANFOG010000005.1, read on the forward strand.
CGCCAGGTTCGAGTACTTCACCTCTGCTATTGTCCCGTCCCTAGTCAAGCGAACCAAGGATGCCAGTGGCACACTCATCTTCATTCCTTCATACCTCGACTTTGTGCGCGTCCGCAACTATTTCGCCACCTCATCTGCCGTCAATGACGTTACCTTTGGCGCCATCTCTGAGTATGCTGATGTTCCTGAGGCATCGCGTGCACGCTCCCACTTTCTCAACGGTCGGCATCGCCTCCTACTCTATACAGAGCGAGCGCACCATTTCCGTCGGTATCAATTCAAGGGCGTCCGACGAGTTATTTTCTACGGCCTGCCTGACAACCCGATCTTCTACAGCGAGATTGCGGGTGGGTACTTGAGCAAGAGTGAGCAAGATTTGACAATCGAACCGGGTCAGGGCGGTGTGAGAGTCGTCTTTTCAAAATATGACGTGATGAAGCTCGAACGAGTGGTGGGCTCTACAAGAGTTGGCAAGATGATTCAGGAACGCGGCGATACCTTTGAATATATTTAAAAACAGTGACGTTATGACGACAGAATAAGCCCTTGTTTGTGTTGAAATTTCAAATTCTCTGGGTCTTCATGTATGTGTCATAGTCATTGGGAGTCTGGTGGGATCAAAAGTTGGCTGTCACATTATTTAATACAACATGAGGTATTTCGTTCATCAAAGTCTAGTATGACATTATCAGTGAAAGACTTGAAAAATCGTGTCATGACATAAATGGTATAGCTTTTGTACATGTCGTAGTGAGACCCCCTTTTCCTCAAAATAATGATACACATCGCTTCTATGGCGAGTTCTGCTTTCGCGTAGCTTGCTTCACGCTCTCCGGTACAATATCGTCCGCCATCTGCTTCGCCCTCGCCTGGTTCTTCTCCGCCAAACCAGCTGCCTCCTTCTCAGCGTGCGTGTCCTCCTCCTGCTTGACCTCAACAGCGGCGTTGTCACCCGCGCTGAGGGCAATGAACTTTTGCACCATGGTCTCAAATGCCTCCTCGCCACGGAACTGTGTCACCTTCTTGATGTTGATGCGGGTCACTGGGGTGTGATCCTTGCCGAGCAGGCGGTCGCGGGCAACGGTCTTGGCCGTCATCATGTAACGGGAATCCTTGGGACCATCAACGAGCTCGAGAATAGCACTCTCACCCTGATCGTATTCGTTCTTGGGCTCGGTACGGACGACGCGAGTGTAACCACCTTCGCGGGGCATATATCGGTCTCGGAGCTCGCCAAAGAGCTTTGGTAGGAGGACGTGAGGAGTCTGTGGTTATGGAAGGTCAAGTCAGTCAGATATATAGACCTCATCTCGTCTCTCCGTGATATCTTCCATGCCAATTCCGTAGTCATATTGTTCTCCATTCGTACTCGTCCGACTATTTATCCAGATCTCTCTCATTGGAGGGGCCACTTACGTAGAGGATTCCCTGTGCTGACCGCCTGCATGGCTCATTTCCGCGCTTCGCAAGTGTTATGAGCTTCTCAGCTAGTCGCTGAGCTTCCTTTGCCTTTGCATAGGTGGTCTGGATGTGTTCGTATTGAATGAGCTGGGTGACAAGGCCGCGCAGAAGGGCTTTTCGAGCAGCAGAGTCTCGGCTCAGATGCCGGTATTTGACAAGACCACCGGCCATTGTTGCGGAGGGAAATGCTCGCCCAGCTAGGCGACTCCAAAATTGACAATAGGGAAGAAAAAGAGCGACGACGAGCGTTGATGCGATTGCCTGGCCTCTCGTTTCGTTCGTAGGTTCCGATCCGGGGAAGCGGTTTTGGTGGGTGGACTGGAAATTTTTGGCTTGGGCCTTGGCGCGGAGCCGGGATGTTTTCTCTGCCGGGAGCTTAAGGATCCCCAAAGGCGGCTCTGCGCCATGTCAACCCACCAGACGGCCCAACTTCAACTTCCACCAAACAACCGTCCCCGACGACATAATTTGCCCGCGATCCGGGAGCCATTGGAGCTCGCGCGCGCTATGAGACGCTGCACTTAGATCAATTCCCGACATTTGCTCTCGAATTGGTCTCTTCCCGATACAGATTCCGTGCAAATTACCTCATCCTCGGTCGACCGGGCTCAAGCTCCAACCATGGGCTTCACCTCTGGTTTCGTGCGCATTCCCTTCCTTCGTTTGATTTCACTCTCGGCCTGTATTCTAATCACATATTTTCAAAAAATAGACCGGCGGTGTTACGCTCACCCTCTCTCTCGCCTATCTCTCCGTCCTCGCCCACCAGCGAACCCGCGAACAGCAAGGCCAAGCTCTTCGCGCACAGGCTCTCGCCCTTCAAGCCATCGTCGATCCCCTCCCGCCTCTGCCACCCCCAACACGCTCCGAAGTCGCTGCCGCTCAGCGTGCAGCCGCCGTAGAGGTCGCCAAGGACAGATGGAACCAGGAGGTTGAGAACGCCGTGCGGTGGGTGCAGCGAACCGACTGGGTCCAGGTGCGAGAGCGCCTCGAGGACAGCGTATCACGCCTGTTGGGCAACCCCGTTGATGAGGCAAGACGATCTGAGAAGAAGATCGAGCCAGTACTGAAGAATGTCGGCACCAAGGTGGCTGCTGTTGCCCATGATGCTTTCGAAAAGAGCAAAGAAGCTGCTGCTGCTGCCCTCGAGAACGGCAAGGAGGCTGTCCAGAAGATTGAGGGCGGCGCCCAGCCCACTCTGAGTCCTGTGCAGATGGCTCTCAACCAACGATTCGAGAAGCCCAGCGCTCAGGTGAATCAGACCGTGGAGCAGGCTCTGAAGGAGCGATACTTGCCGATGAAAGAACGTGACAATTCAGTGCTGAGGGGACTGTGAGGCGTTCGACGAACCAAAAAAATATAAACCGGTCTTGCGCTTGATAGATGCTGTTACCGGCTGTACATTGATTGTGTACCACCATTTCTTAGCGTTATTTGAATAGAAAACGGACTGAATGATTCGTAAACAATGGATCTCGGTATTATTGTGAGAGCAACCGACGCTCGTGGCGAGTCGAATCACATCAATGTGAAGTCTACCACACGTATATATATTTCTATGCTCGGAAGGAATTCCCTCAAGAAATGTAGCAGGGCAAAAAAGCCGCTGATTACCAACAGAGTGCCCTTGACTCTCCAAAAGGCTTCGAGATACTCATTCTCCTTGACCCCCCCCCTCCCCTCATCTTTGTGACCGTTCAGCTCTCCTGCTTCGGTTTTCAGAAGATACTAAGGTCCTTTTCTTCGAACGCTGTCCGCACCTTTTGGAAGACAGTGTGGCACCCCAGGCCTATAGGTAAGTTAGTTAGAAGAAGATGAGCGACAGGAGTGATAGCAAGCGCCGCAGTCGTCATGGCAATCGCAAAGGCAAAGAGAAGCAACGTAGCAAAAGCGAGCCGCTCATGAATAGCGATCGGCGCAAGCTTGATTTCCACTATGGAATCGAGTGGTTTATAAAGCGATTATTTTGCGTCACGGGTGCAAAGGAAACGGGGGAGAGGCAAAAGAGAGGGCGGCATCAGAGCTGGGCTGTGGCAGATGCTAAACGTGATGCAAGACGTGCTGCAAGATATACTGAAAGAGAAGAGAAGAGCTACAATAGGCACAGAAGTCGCGGGAAGCATGGAGATTCTAGCAAGCAGAGAGGTCGGGGTAAACATTGCAAGAATCGGAGATCACGTTCATTGCCAGACGACGCTTCGATTCGCACTGATGATGGGACCTCTTCAAACCATCGCAGACCCGAGCTGGTATATCATACAAATGAGAAAGAAAGGCGACTGGTTATTAGGAAGCGAGAAGATATGACGCCAGAGGCAGAGTGACGGAAAGATCGAACCCGAGTGTCAAAGAATCAGGTCTACTAAAACTTGGCAAGCCCAGGCCAATTAGAGGTTTAATTCAGTTCTTCTCTCACCTTTCATTACATTGATAACCTATCATAAGTCTCTATTGCCGTCAATCCATCTATGCATCTATGTACAGATGGAGAGTGATCTCGAGAACCGCGAATCAGTCGTCTTTGAGCGCTCGGCATGGCGCTAGAGGGATCAGGTCCTCACTTCTCAATCCAAGGTATCAGTGACTCTGAATGAGCGTTTCCAGGTTTTGCCGTGCCTTAAATCACCCCGGTCAGGTCATATATATATGAATTAGTCCAGTGATAAACTCGGGGTCTCAACAAGGCGGACGAGGCGTGACAAGCATAACTAGTGTGGGCCAGTGATGGATACGAAAGACCAAAGTTGTCTTTTTTAGTAGCGGTGATTGCTATTTCTCTAAAACCTTGGCTTGTATGTCGACTTGGCTAGTTGGTGGTTTTTGTCTCATCCCTCGTTCATACATTGGCCCAAACCAACATTCTCCTCCCGATATGGGTGTCATCATCAGAAACATTAAACTAAGAGAGCACGTGAATACTCCGCTGCTTAAAATTGAAGTCATGGGTAAATCTCTAAGACTAAGCTGCACCTTTAGTAAAGAGTCTTTGTGGCTTATCGGTTGTTGTTCATATGTCATATTAACCACCATAGCTACCATATCATTCATCAACTCTATCCTTTGGTGAATCCAGTCACAGCGGGGGGGACCTTTGGAGAATTATGTATTCGCGGGAGATCTTGTACGTCAGGTTATGACTACCTTATGCAACGCTGCCAAAGGGCAAAATTAGAATCCGAAATAATTGTATGAATTCAATGGTGTGGGTATAAACATCGTGAACATCCTTTCACATTTGCATAATCTTCACGTCATCTGTTTAGGAGGGAAGTTGGATTGATGCACATGCGAGAAACGAGGAGAGATGTGGACAGATATAATATTCAGCTTCACTTCCAATCCTTCTTGATATACGGCCTCACTATACCAAAACTTGCAACCATTGAGACATGAAGGAGGGAAGAAGCTTCCTTGTGTATATGCTATGAAGTGGAGTAGGGTAGACTGGCTTTGGTTGACTATAAATACGATTTACCAGCCTGTCCAATAATTAACATATATATACTTGAGAGTAGCATTTGAGTTGTAGAAGTGGGATGCCATGGAATTCTATATCCGGTGGAAAACCTGTGGTGATGCAAGCACGGGGTAAAGCCAGGAGAACAATCGAGACATCCTTCGTGATGACACAAACGGGAATCGTATAGCAATGCTGGCATGGAAAACTCGATGATTACCAAGAGCCCATGGCAATAATTGCAAATATACGCGCAGAGAATGACGTTTTATAGATAGTATAATCAGCTAACCGGGCAGTTACCGGAATACTATATTCCGTACCACGTACTCCGTAGTTACTTTAACATTGGGCCGGATATAACATCAACCCGTCTTCCATCGTACTTGTCCAACCACCAACCGTGGAGATGCCGTAACTTTCTCAGCACGCGACCTCAACCCAATTAGAAAACCCGGGGTCGTGATTGGCTCGGGCGCTATGGGCGGGGCGGGGAGGGGGGGACGAGTTTTTTTCTTCTTCAAATCCAGAAAGCAGACAGAACGCAGCCAGCCGGAGGCCCCGTCCCGGCAGAAGAACCCACTGTGTGATACGCCTGTACGTCCAGTACGCCCTGTACGCCTGCAAGCGATTCCGCATCCCGAGGTTGACCGAATGTCGTTCCCCTCTCCGCGGAAGCACGGCAGATGCTCAAGGGTTGGTTGGGGTGGCAGTTTACTATCTCAATTCGCTCATTGGCAAATCCTCTTCTAATGCTCCCTTGGCTCGGTCCCTCCTGTGCATGTGTGACCGGTTCGCCTGAACCTTGCGTTTCCGGTCGCACATAATACTATTTTTTTTTTCCTTTCCTTTCTCTTTTCTTCTCGGAATTCATTTTACCTCCACATCCCCATCCTCCTCCCTCTCTGGCTCTCTCTTTCTGAAAAATACGCACATTGAATCATCATCTCATTCCCATTGTGTGGTCATCGCATTGGCCGTTTTGCTATTAGTTCAATCTGCCATCAGGCCAGTTCAAGATCCGGGCGATTCCGCCTTCCACTACGAAGTACAGGCTGAGACTAGACCCCTCTAATTTTTTGGCCACTTCCCCCACTTCTTATCATCGGCCCCTGTTACCCATTCCATCAACTACTACCACAGTACTTCTATCTCCGGGTTCCCAATTCTCGTCGATTCCTTTCAAACAGTGTTCAATCAAGCCCAGCGACAATGTCTTTCTCCAGCCTCGTTCAAGATCTCAGTCTTCGTGACTCCAATGGCTCCCGCCGTCCCCAGCTTCCCGGCCCTCGTTCTTCCGTCTCCACTCTTGACGATCGAGCCTCGCACATCTCGCGAGCCATGTCCTACGCAAGCACCGCTGCTACCAGCGTCAGCATTTCCGGCGACATCTCCAGCCAGCTTCATGGCGGCTACTTCCATCCCCTCGCTCGCTCTTGGCAGGCTGAGCGACAGCTCACCAAGGTATGCTCTGCTCCTCCCCCAATTGTGAAGCCGACTTTGGACCCTTCCGATCGCTGACATGTGCAATGCTCCATCCAGTCCATGCTCATCTACCCTATTTTCGTTACCGACGGCGACGATGATATGAATCTTATCCCTTCTCTCCCCGGCCAGTACCAGTTGAGCCTTAGTCGATTGGTTTCTTTCCTCGAGCCCCTCGTCCACAAGGGTCTCCGATCCGTCATGGTCTTTGGTGTCCCCATGAAGCCCGGCTGCAAGGACGCGCTCGGCACCGCTGCTGATGATCCTGAGGGCCCTGTTATCAAGGCCATTCAGCTCATCCGCCGCCGATTCCCTCAAATGTTCATCTGCGCCGACGTTTGCCTTTGCGAGTACACATCTCACGGCCACTGCGGCATTCTTCGCGACGATGGTAGTCTGAACAACAAGCTGTCCGTGGACCGCATCTCCGACGTTGCTGTTGCTTATGCCAAGGCTGGTGCCCACTGTGTTGCGCCATCAGACATGAATGATGGACGCATCCGCGCAATCAAGCTGAAGCTCATTGAGGAAGGTATTGCTCACAACACCACTCTCATGTCTTACTCAGCCAAGTTCTCTGGCTGCTTGTACGGACCTTTCCGTGACGCTGCTGGCTCTGCTCCATCGTTTGGTGACCGCAAGTGCTACCAGCTTCCACCAGGAGGTCGTGGCTTGGCTCGACGAGCCATGGTTCGTGACATCAACGAGGGTGCGGACATCATCATGGTCAAGCCTGCCAGCCAGTACCTCGACATCATCAGCGACGCCAAGGAGATTGGAAAGGACATGCCTGTGGCTGCCTACCAAGTCAGTGGTGAATTTGCTATGATTCACGCCGGTGCCAAGGCTGGAGTGTTTGATCTCAAGGCCATGGCTTTTGAGTCAACCGAGAGCATCCTTCGTGCTGGAGCTACAATTGTGATCAGCTACTTCGTCCCGGAGTTCCTTGACTGGCTGGACAACTGATCCATGAATCACGATGAGATCGATGTGGAATTATATATGGCGTTGGCGGTTTCTAAAACCATGTCTTTACACTTTTTTTTCTCTTTCTTATCCTTAGCACGTTTGGGGTTGTCTTTTAGGAAGCAGGGAGTTGGAACTGACAATTTGGGATGGGAAATGCACATGGCGGTGTCTCGTTGTTATTCCTGATGGGTGATGCTCTTCAAGAAACGAGATTATGTAAAACAAAACTAAAACCCTACTACTTCAGATCTGGTATATTAGATACATGCGAAGAGGATCTAGATATACGTCAATAGACGGCGGACTGCGATAATCTACTTACTTGACACACACTTTCTTCTTCCTATTGGATAGTTCTTTGCCTTGGTTTGCCTATTACTGCGACACCGCCTCAATGCTCGGCGGCTCTGGTGTGACAGGTTTATAGTAAAAATGCGATACGAGGGAAGTTTGTAATTATCATACAAGCGGGCCGACGAGATTCTTTGTTTTGGCTTCAGGTAGAAGTGATATCAACTGACAAGGGAGACGCTTTTATGGCGTCATGAAACCTTATACCTACTGTAGGCAGATTAAGTAGCATTTCGACATAGAATAAGGGTGCAGCGATGCTTCCGTACCATCTGATAGGTACAGGATGTGATACATGGCTCTTAGGCGCGTCTGCTATCTACTCCATCCTAGTAAGCGCTCTAATGAATCGCAACATCTTCAATAAATATACGGTGCAGTCGAGAGATCGGAACCCGGCAGGGAGTTCGGGTATAGCATAACTGGGTTGTTGAAACGGTGCTGTACCAGGGCCTGCGATACGAGTACTTGGGGATATCATGAATGGCGCATGAGTGGTGAGTTGAAACAATACAAGAGCCAGCCGCCTTAAAAAAAAAATCTCCGGGCTGTTTGATGTTGGTTTCGCTGGCGGTCTCTCACTGGACACGGGCATTCTTTTTTGTCTCCACGATTTTCGTATCTCTAGCACCCTGCCCTTCTGGGTACACCCGCAGCCAAAAGTTCAGACATCTAGGGAGCTTCGACGCCCAATCGTTGGACAAGGGGGGTGGGGGAAGTGACATATGTGCGTGTGTGCGTGTATGTGTACATTGTATATTTGAAGGCCGTTAATAGTAGTTATAGAAGCGCCGCCAGTTGAGTATTCACCAAAGAGAAATACGGAACCCACGCTCAAACGCCAGTAAATATAATTACGGTTATAAAACTGACACAACGGGTTAGTAAGTACTCCGTATTGGACCACATAATCAATACCTCAGTAGATACGAGGTTGGCTCGGTCAAGTACCTTACAAGACAAGACTTCCAACCACAGCGCACGTGGTATCCAAGGGTTGAGGACCCAAGCTTAAAGCATAATTTAAATTTCACTGGCTTTCTATTATGTTAAGCTATTATTACGCTATATTATTTTATTTCATCGTATTTTATTTCTCCCCTCCTTTTCCTGGCTCAGCCTGGTCATGTTCGTTGCTTCATGACAGGCTCTGTGCCAAGAGATGTCGTTCGAGGTGTCTTTCGGGCTACATTTGTTGGCCAAGACTTTGTCAAAGGCCGAAACGAGACAAAGTCGTGTCAGAAACACTTTTACTGAAGCCCTGTCCCCGGCCATTTGTGTTTTATGAAACTGTTATGGAACCTGACTGTGTGCGGTACTTTTCTATGTTTCTGAAACTTTTTCCTTCTTCTGTTCTGCTTTCTCTACTTTCTCTACTTTCTTCCTCATTTTTCTTTTTTGTTAATTTCCTACTTTGCTTGGACCGCTCACACATGGTCTCATGTCTAACCATTCTGAGTAAACCACGCCGTTTCTCCTTGCAAGGCAAACGGGGTGGTTCTGGCACAAATATACAGGACTCGGGCGAAGACAGGGGGAACTAGGGTCGGCGATGTTGTGGGGCGTGCTGGGGCCTTTACTCATCATTGGCTATTAATACGTCAATACATGCTAGTTGGTTGGCTAGGAAGAGTGCAAAAGAGACTGACACGACATGTAATGAGGCGACATCGTACATACATAGTAATAAAACTGTCGCACGTTACCAAACAACCAAAGAGCGCCAGTATGCAGCTTCTTGCCGCATGTCGTCTTTTTTTTTTCAACTTCTTCGTATCCTAATACGCAGCCTAAGACAATTCGTCAAAAATAACGTAGCTCGGCAATCGAATGGCCATGGTCGCCCTCGACGCTCACCTGTCGGCACATCCAGCTGCATGATCTGCTTTCATGCATAACTTTGCATGTGAACTGTAGGCAAGCAAAGTACCAAATGGTGATGAGGCTTTTCTGACCAGGAGGGCCTTGTCCCAGTGATCCAGAGTCAACTGGATCATCATGAAGTAAAGGGACATTGGTGCCAACATACATGGTAATACATGACCGTTCGCCACGCTCGCCAGCAATTTATTTGGGGGGGAGGGGATTCTCTATTATCGACTGGTTCTCCTATTGTTGAGTCTCCAGGGCGAAAAGAGAGAGAGAGAGAGAGAGAGAATCCTCCGTCTTTACATATCATATTTGATGCACGAAAGAGACGGGAGCTGTGAGCGCAGATTATAGCAAACGTGTTGAAGCTCCACGTCGGACCCAATACTGTAGATCATCGCTACGCTACCGCCGACTAACGCTTCCTGTTCCAAGTCAGTATCAAGTGCTGCCGCAAGAGCGAGATCCATCTCTGGTGCATGCAGGCCAATCTGAACAACGTGATCTAATCATCCTAAAGATATGTCACCACGTTTCAAGTTAGCCAAGACTGGTCTTTGACAGGCCATGCAACTATGTGCGTAACCTATGTGCTATCGTGTTTTAAGCTACAGAGTACCACTGTACGTACCTTCAGTGGTCATCAATTCTCGTACTACCCAGCATCTTTGATTGGATGTTATTCCTTCATTGGAGACCAACTCAAACAGCTTCCAATTGTGGAATCTCCATACTGCGATCCGTTGACCCCTAGTGGCCAATTATTTCCATCCCTGGGCGACTTATAGACGAAAATCCCTTGTCAGCGCCTAGTCCACCCAAGTACCATGATGATGCCCGCCCTATCAACCTTTGTATCCGCTCCCCGTTCTCAATGCCTCCTCAAATAGAATAGCTTCAAACCAAAGGGCATCCAAGGTACCAAGGTTGGTAAGTCGTACTCTTGTATACTGTATAGTAATCATGACAATCCTAGGCAATCCTGTTGTTCGTGACCTAGGTAATTATCGTCCCTTTCTATATAGGTCTGTGGACTCGAGCCATCCTCGTTTGGCTCTCTTCCGATCCAACACCGTTGATGCCTCGGGCCCTTTTCTTTCTCCCCTCTATGGCCTTTGTTGCTTCTTCAAAGTATTCATCGTTCGACTGCTGTCGTCGTATGTACCCATCTTCATCTTTATTCCAACAATCGCGTTAATCCCCTCCGAGTTTGCTCTTCCCTTCCACCGCCGCTTGGCTTCACCAAGGCCTCCGCCAATCATCCCGTCTTGAGGCGTCGTAGAGAAAAGAAAAGTGAAAACATGAGCGGTCCTTTTCTATCAAAGCTTTCTCTTGCTCTGGAAGAGCCAATAGGGCTTCTCGACAAAAAGTCTTTGTATCCCAACAGTGAAAGTGAAAATGCAATTGGATTTCTCAAGACGGTACACTTGAAAGCTTTCCTAGCTCGCCTAGGCAGGTTCTTCATCCCAAGTTTCCTTCAAGGCCGACATATGCGCGAACAGATTCGTCCAGCCAAGATTCACCCTACCGCTTATCTGGATGGCATTAGAGGCCTGGCTGCTCTCTTCGTCTTCTTCTGTCATTACACCTATCAGGGATTCCACATTGCATTTGCTTGGGGCTTCGATGGCGCCCACACCCAAATGATGAAACTGCCTTTTATACGTCTTTGGTACTCGGGTCCTGCCTGGGTGACAGTCTTCTTCGTCATTTCCGGATATGCCCTCTCCTACAAGCCACTGAGGCTGATAAGGAGCCGCAACCATAAGGAGTTGTCAAATGTCATGGCTTCAACCGTCTTCCGCCGATTTTTCCGACTTTTCGCGCCGACCACTGTCTCGACCCTCCTCGTCCTCATCCTCATTCGACTCGGGCTTTTCGAACTGACGCGGGAATTCGCGATGAATCCTATATATCACAGAAACATTATGGAGCCTCACCCTGAACGGTTCGAAAGTGGCTGGGCTCAGTTTTGGGACTGGCTGTGGGCTACATTTAAAATGATACATGTTTTTGATTGGGATGAGCAAGGTGGACGCAATCGTAAGTAAAATTACAAAGTCTTGTTTTTTTTTTACCGTTGTTATTGTTGTGTTAGGAGGGGGTACCAGGGTCTCTTCTCAGGAGTATATGACCTAACACATTTCTAGCATATGATGTTCATTTGTGGACAATCCCGATGGAGTATCGCTGTTCTCTCTACCTATTTCTAGTTATCGTCGGAACCGCTCGTCTACAGACAATTTGGCGATACATCACTATTATGGCTGTTATGGCAGTGTCATACCGAAATTCCCGATGGGAGCTTCTCATGTTCCTGTTCGGAATGGGCATCGCTGAATGGGATCACATTCGTGGAGCTCATACCTCTCCCATCAGTCTCCCTACGACCGAGAAGCAAGACGGGCCTAAACGCAGTTCGACATCGACATCGACATCGACAATAGGTTGGCATATAGTCTGCATCGTTGGTCTTTACCTCTTGTCATTCCCGGATGACGGCTGGGACAGAACCCCAGGTTGGGTATATCTGAGCACTTGGATCCCTGCCTGGTGGGAGGCTGCCAGGTTCCGCTTACCACAAGGCATCGGCGGGGCTATCTTCATTTTCGGCGTCTCACATTCGCCAGCGTATCAGCGATTCTTCAACTCACCCGTCGTTCAGTACTTTGGCAAAATCTCCTACTCCCTATACGTCATGCATGGCCCCGTCATGCACGTGATTGGATATCACTGGGAAAAGATGGCCTGGAGCATTACCGGAGTTGAAGGAGAGTGGTACACTATCGGATGGGTCCTGGGCGCCTGCTTCTGCGTCCCGAGTGTGATCTGGTGTGCCGATATCTTTTGGCGAGCTGTAGACATTCCATCAGTCAAGTTGGCCAGGTGGATTGAAAGCAAGCTTATCGTCAAGGAGGACTAAACAATAAAAGGGAGTCTCTTGATGGGATTGATGTTTACGTTTTATTTTTGCTTCTACGATTATGTCTTTATGTCTGGGGACAACTTTAATGATGATTTTTACCAAAGGGGTTAAGGAGTTTGGATTGGCAACATGATATCTCGGTTTTGGGTAATTTAGCGATAACCGTGTTCAAGAGTTGCTGGTATAGAGACGTTCGCTGCATATTGTCAGAGCTTAGAAACAGCATGGCATACAAGGTGTTGGTGTAGATATTATCCTCGGTCTCATCCGAGATGCAATTTATAGGAGAACTAGAATCTCTCTATAAAGTCTACCACATTCCCACGCCAAACAAGTGCATATGATTTCCTAGGGGCCCGACTTATCGTCCTCTGTAAGAATGCCCGAAGATTATTATTCCGTTTTACTACCCACTGTGTCTCCAAGGACATAAAGAGAATAACCAAAGGAGTCCTCTGTATATGGTGCCCCTTCAGTAATTAACTAGGCACTATACTATCAGGACAGATCCAGTCACGATACATGTACGATTTGGTTTACTTGCAATATCTTTTTGGACCTCTTTGAAGCACCAGTTTGTAAATCATGCACAAAGACTTGCCCAAAAGCGGCCGAGTCCCGATAAATGATTGAACGGAATTGAAGGCAATCGGAACACGAGAGCATCAACAATAGGTTTCCCTTGGATCCAGTGCAACTCATAAGAACCATATTATGTTGTGCGGTCAAGTAACTCTTCGGCGAGTATGGAACATAGAAAACTCTAAACTGACAACTCAAAAACAGCAAAGCGAGAAATAATGATATTTATTCAATAGATAATAGGGCATTGAAACTAACTAGTCGGAATGAAAAATTGGCCATGTCAAAAGAAACTCTCAATTCCTCGAATATCCCAAATTGATACCATAGCTTGGTTAGTAGGTGTCAAAGTGGGGTTTACATGTGTCAATCAGCGCCTACAACCACGGTGGCAGTACGTGCGGATTCCAGTCTCTCAACGTCCTACCTGGGACATGCGTTCAGCTTCCTAGCTCTCAAGCTTGACTCTCTCCCCTAAACGTGCAACAACCATGGCCACCGCAATACCCTCAATCGCCTGTCTAGGCGTTATCGGCCGCAATGTAAGCTTCCTTATCTTCCTCTCTTGTCTGTCGCATTTTACCTCGCCTCATAGTGTTCTTTGCATGCCTGAACTGACCACGGCCCTCACTTCTAGAACAACCCCCTCCACATCTCCATCTTCCCCTCCCACGACCCAGCGACGAACACGTTCACGCCCATCCGCACGCCCCTGCAGTTCTCCCTCCTCCTCTCCTCTACCATCGACGTCTTTGACCTGCGCGCCAAGCACAACGCTGTCTCTGGCGTCGGCCTCTCAGGCGAATTTGGCCTGCTACATGCCGTAGACGACCGCCTTGCCGCCTACGGCTTCGAGACCAACACTGGCGTTCGCATGGTCTGCATCGTCGACATGCGCGGCCGTCGCATCGACAGCTCAGCTTCTGCTGCTGTTGATGGCGGTGTTCGCGGCGTAGGGACAGGCCTTCGTGACTCGGAACTTAAGCCCGTCTTTCGCGCAATGCAGGACGCCTACGTCCGATTGCTTCAGAACCCCTTTTACGACCCTGATGAGCATGCGCCCTTGGGAGGTATGGGGGGCAAGAAGATTACAAGTCGCAAGTTCTCGGACGATATGAAGAGGATAGGCGATGGATGGACACCAGGGGTGACGAACCTATGAGCAAGAGCGTGACGTATTATGAGAATTGCATTCACAGGCGTTTCGGAGTATTGGCATGGCGGGATATCCAGGCATAGATATCAAGTCTCGCTCCATTAAGAAGGCGGACTTATTTATCGTCCATCATTTTATCTTTGATCTTCCATGCTCTCCTAGCTATTTGAAAATAAACTTCATCACTCCGAATGCTAGGTCAGCACTCACACCGTGGCATTGTACTCATGTTCAGTAGCCAACCCGCCAATTACGCATTCGTTTTGTTTTCCGTCTTCAGGGACTCAACTCTCCACTTGGACAACCCAGCTACCTCGTCTATTTCTATACTTTCGCCCATAACTTCGTTAAAATCTCGCTTGTGGGTAATTTTCAGCTGGTCCAGCCGTTGCGATACAGCACCCCCCTCCCAGTGCCGTGCATCAACAGGTAAGGGCTGCCACCAGTCTCCTGTCCTAGCATGCCACTGCGAACTACACAGTTCCCATAGACGAGAAATGGCTCTCTTATAGGCGAAGCGCTCATCCTCACCCATGAAGGCACTTTTATTTCCAAAGTCAATTGGCTTCTTCTGGAGGCCAAAATCCGAGTCCTGGTCGGGATCGTAACGCGAAGTGCTTGACTTGGTATCGTAGTAAGAGATGTTGGGCCGGAATGGAGACATCTGATCTTGATAGACTTCTGCGATTGTCTCTGAGTAGGTTGCATCATCGTCAGCTGCGTCGAGACTAGTACAGTTTTCAGATGTCGTTCGCTTCTTCTTAGGGAAGAAGAGAACATCTGGCGGATTCTGGGCCCTAAGCACAAGCTTACAGCGAGCTTCGTAAAGGGCATCAAGAAAGGTGATGAAACGCCGGGCCTCGTTCTTCTTTTCCTGTGTCAGAACGGGAACGTTGTCGATGATGTAGGTATGGTATGTCGAAGCCATGGTGATGTAGTCGGCTGGGCCGAATGAATGCACGAGATCCTCAAATTCCCAATGTACAACGCCATTGTAATGCTTCGGAGTATGGACTTTACGCCCATATACCACGAGAGTGGATGGTTCCCATGGTGGTGGTTCTGGACTGGTCCAAGAGATAACCTCATTTACTCGCTGTTTCCAGGGCGCATCCTCATCCGCCGACAGGTAATAGTTGACAGGCATGCGTCGACGTTGAGACTTGGGCTCAGGAGCAGCCGTGTCCCCAATCACACCTTCATCGCCCACTTCAACCACATTGGTGGTTTCCGGTTGGTAGACCTCTTCTTTTCTCCTCCAGTCTTTCGCACCATCCATTTGCCAAAAGTCACATCTAGCCTTCAGCACTTCCAAGAAGTGGGCGAAATCGCTGGTGTCGCCATAAAGTTCGCCGCGCGATTGTATGGAGCCGCCAAAGAACCTTCGTATGAGACCTTTAGACGGTGCAGGGGTATAGTCAACACCTATGGCTTTCTGCAGTTCCTCTGGGACACGGTTTGATGAGGCAATGAGGACGCCGCCGAGTTGGAAGAACGCGACGAAGAGGTGACTAAGGATCTTGCTTGCTGCTCTGTCTGGTAGCTGGAACTCGTCCAAGAACAGAATCGGCGATTCCTCAACAAGTTTTTTTGCCATCCATAATATTGAATATTCTGACTGGTCGCTTTTCGCCCTCGGACTTGTTTTCCTGTGATGTTCGAGCTGCGAGAACGTGTACAGCATAAACGTGTTGAAGTGCCACCGCCTCTTCTTGTCAGTAGGGAGTCCATCGGCAAGCAGATCAAGTAGCATCGACTTCCCAGTGCCAACCTCTCCGGAGAGGAATAAGCCCTTGGGTGAATCAATCTCAATCGCTGCTTCATAGTTTGTGAGCACTCTGGTTAGTGCAAGACTCTCTCGTCCCTCCCGGGTAGTCAGCAGATGGCTAAAGAGAGGGTTTCTCCATATCGAATGGTTCCGCCGAGCAAGTATTCTATCATCTACTTCTTCTTCATTTCCTTCTACTGGCTTGCGCTCGGTCAGACGCGCAGTTTCTTGCAGTCTTTGTCGAAATTCAGTTTGCGGGGAATAGTCCTTGATTCGGATATAGATCTTTTGTAAGTGCCTCGCAAGCCGGTGTTGAGATTGATCGGGAGCGTAAAGGCCACTAGTAATGCGTGTCTGATATCTCACTAGGGGATCTGTGATTGTCACAGCCGTTGAGAAACGCCTCATGGTAGAATCGGTTGATTGATAAGATCCATGATTTGAAGAAGAGATCAAACCCGACGAGCCGGAAGCTACCCGGAAGCCATGACGTGGGGCACAGTGTCTTTAGGAATATGTATATATATATATATATAATTTATGAAGTTACCTAGGTATAGAAGCATCAATAATTACAAGATCGATGAGATGGTTATATATCGATATGAGTCGCCCGCGGGGAGATGTGATGCAAAAATACGATGCGTGTTGTCAGTTATCCAAGAAGCAGCTCCAATATGGGTAAGTTACTGTTTGCCGCTGGTGGAGCGCAAGTTGGGATAATACTCGATGACAGGGGAAGAGGAGCCGCAATATAATCTGTAGTACCTGTACCATACCTACCCATTGGATAACGGTCTGAAGTGCTGGTGAATACGTACCTGGACCCTTGCTTGCCTCACCTGGGCTCGACAGTGCCTGTAATTCATTTATGTACTATATGACATACAGTAGGTACTTAGCTATAGGTACCTTGACACGCAGTACTGGAGAGATCTCTGCGATGCTAAAGCAGGGGTATGCGGGTCAGGTCTGGGAATAAGAGGCGGCTTGCCGTTCAACTCCAGCCAGAGTTCTTGATGGGTTGAGGACAGGGATTCCGACTATTTTGAACGGTCAAGCTGTAATTAGATACCAAAAATGGAATGGAGGAAGAAAACGATAAAATGAAAGACAACCGAAGGAGAAAAAAAACCCGGAAACCAAATAATATGGAGGAGAGAAGCCCATTCCTATTTCATTGACCACCAGGCACACACGAGCCTTGGGAGCTATTGATACCTGGTCTATTGTACTCATTGTCCTGTACTCCGTACCTTAATTACTGTACCTGAATGCTGGAGAAAAAAAGGTACCTGGATACTACCGCACGACGTACTACCCTATGTAGGTGCCTCATCAGCTCCAGTGGAGGCTGCCAGCTCAGCACAGCGCAGCCTTCACCTGGATTAGGCTGCAGCCAGCCAATCACACCCCCGAAAGCCCACCTCTGAACAAAGCACTCCCTGAAGCTGGGGGCCCTGGCGTGCCTAACTGACCTGCTGGTCAACCACCTAGTCATTTTTTTTTTGGTCTCGCCTTAGGCCAATCGGTGCATGCTTCGTCACTGGCCTACTGCATTCCGTTTTCCAACCTTTGCCTCTTCAAATAACACCCAGCAAAGTCACCGCTCGCACCATCTCCATCTCACCCAAGCCCATTCTGCGACCCGAAATGCCTCTCTGAGCTCGCGTGGCAGCAAGTTCATCGTCGTCGTCACCATCATCCCCTTGGTCATCGTATCGCCATCGCCTCCCGACCCATCTCATCGCCCTCGATTCGAGCCTGTCGCCATCATCGATTTTGTCACCTTTGCGACCCGCCCAAAATGTTTTCCCCGTCTGTCGCCGACGGTGGCCCGGCGACGGCGACCCGTTCACGCCGCCGACAACGACCTTTGAGCTCTGAGAATCTTCCTCAGCAGCCCAAAGCGAAAAGACCTCGTCTGCCCTTGACTGAGCAGACTTTTGTCAATCCCGATGTCCGGCACGAAATGATCGAGGTCAAGACGGACAAAGTCGCGACCCGACCTCCCAACAAGGACAACAACAAGGACAACAACAACAGCAATAACAACAAAGAGCAAACCGAGAATCCGACGCCTACTCCGCGCAAAGAATTGAATGTTCGCGCGAAAAAATCAAAACATGGCGATAGGGCAGCCAACAAGGGCGACGGAAGCCTCGTTCTGGTAAGTGACTATTGTCTATTTTTGTTTTGATGTCAGTACCCGCTCACGGTCTGTAGACAAGCACCAACGCATACATCGTGAGCAAGCTCCCAGCTCTACCCGACAGGATTCGCTCCGACTGGTCAGGTAAGTTCATCTGTTAAAATTTCGTCGCATCGATTTGGAACATACTCACCATTTTTTCTCTCTCATTTGTTGATTATAGGGAACCAAACTGCCGATGTTTTCTCAACCTCAGGTTATGCCCTGACCTTGACAGCTACCCATGCCATCGTCTGGCCATACACTTCGACCTCACAATCACCCGAGACCTTTACTTTTACCCTTCCATCTTCCTCAAAACCCACAGATCCTCTTCCTGTAGGATGTCTCGTCTCCCCTTCAGCCTCCTCGACAGAGCCTGGCCTGGTCGTGGTCATGGCGGGTACCGGAAAAGTTGTTTACTGGGAATCCATCTCCTCTGCAGCAACCTTTGCCTTTATCAAGAAAGATCGCTCTGGTGTCGAACATGTAATATCCGGCATGGCGTCTGGAGAGAAGGTTGTTGCAATCACAAACGCTGAATCCGCTGGCTTCATCTTAACATTCAACTCTGGCCGACTTGCCTACCTCAACGTCCGCGATAGTCATGGCCGACCAGCTATCTCTGTTCAGTTTTTGCGAAACAATCTCTCCGTCTCTACGAGTGGAATTTTCGGCAGCATCCGCCATGCCTTCTCTCATCTTACTCTCCGTGGCGACATTGCCGCTGTCCGCGCTGATCGATCCGCTAGAGTGGGTGAACGTAACGTCGTTGCACTCACTGGAAAGGGTCGACTTCAGGCATGGAAAGTCCACCGGGGTGGCCACAACGATATTATCGGGGAGGCGGACGTACGTGAGGACATTGTATCTGCCCTGCAGGAGGTCGATCCTGCGTCTAAAGATTTCCCCAAGGAATCATTCGAAGCAATCGATTTTGCCTACGTCCCGAAGGGCTTGGAACCTAAATATCTTGAGCTTAGCAAGTTGAGCGACGCTATGGCTTCTGATGACCCCACGGTCCAGCACCTTCTACTACTTGTCAGCCTCACGCGGCGCAGCTCTTCACGTTACGCACTCGCCGAGGTCGTGTTGACTTCCACAGACTGTCATATCGGAATGATACGACCACTCACCTCGTACTCGACCCCAACATCAGCATCAATCGACACTATCCAGACCACCCGACCCCGTCTTTACCTTCCTCGACCTGCTCTTGTGGCGTTCGTAGTCTTTGACCGTGCAGCAGTTCTCGCCTCGATCGCAATTCCGCCTGAGTCACCTGATTCACAACTTCAATCCGACATTCACATTCTTCCACCCTCCTTCGAAGATGTCATTGATTTCCGGGAGGATGATTTACATGAGATTGTTGGATCCGGTATTGAAGAAACACCTGCCATCTTTGGCCACGAAGAGACTCGTTTGCATCGACCTAAGACGAAAAATCCAGCTGTGGTCCTTATGGTCCGAGGAGCGGGATCTGTGCGGATCGCGACAACCGACATTGACAAGTTTGGCAGTGATGAGCCTCCCAAAGTTTCAGCCAAGAGCAAGCTAGAGCAGGCGGTATTTTTCGGTGTGAAGCAAGATAACCCTCTCATTTTCAATGGCCGAAAGGAGATCACGTTTTCCAAGGAGGAAACAGCTCAAGCAGCCTTGGAAGTGAGTCATGAGATCCTGAGCTCTACTACACCATACATCTCGACACTTCCCGCATCTCTGGAGGACAACCTTCGGGCCCGATCAAAGGCTCTGGAGAGGTTGATGTCTCATCTCAAAACCACCGGAGCAGATCTTGACCGAAAGACTAGATGGAGCCTTCTCTATAACGCAGAAAAGATGCATGTTGCTGTTCATCTATGGAAACGTCACGAGACATTTACCGCAGCACGAGCGGCTAACGACAAAAAGAGCCTCATCGGAATGATCGTTGAATTCATCCATCAAGACCAAAAGCACAATCCTGTCGCCTCTATTGGTGAGACTGATCGCGTTCGCCACTGGTTCGTAAATGATACCTTTCGTCTTGAACTTTTTGTTGCTTGGGCATACGAAGTCATCAAGACTCTATACAAAGACCGCCTCCTTGATGATGCGAAGGTCACCGTGATGGTCTACGAAGCAGTCCAGATCAATATTTGTACTCATGTCTCCGCTCTTGAGTTCCGCAAAAACAATCTCAGCTTCTACGGGTTGGGCCTAGAAGAACTCCGCATGGGTATTTTACGTGATGGATATGACGACCTGCCGGAACCCTGGACAGGTTGCCACTACATCGCCAATAATATCAAGCGCCTTGTTGACCTCTCGTCCCAATGGGTAGCAAAGTATCGGGGTGAGGGCGAGGGCGAGAAGCAGAAGGGCCCGAACCAGCCGGATCCCCAGGTCATCCAAAAGATCTTTGAGGACCTGCCTCTCCTAACGGACGCCATGCTTACATCTGTTCTCGAGTATGCACGCTGGGCTATGGCAACACCAGACCAAAAGGCCATTGCACAGCAGTTTGCCAAGGTGTATCAGGAAGATCGAATCGAGAAGCCCGTTGCTCTGGCACAAAGCGGGAAATGGGACGAAGCAGCCAGTATTGCAGAGAAGCACGAGTCACTTCGTGCACTTGCGGCTATCTTACTGGATCACGTTGAGGAGTTGGAAGGAAAGCTTAAGCAGCCTGGGCTTTCCACGTCGGAGAGGGAGCGCCTGCAGTCGATTAGACAAGCCAAGAAGGCTAAGCTTGAGACCAGCGTGGGCACCTACGGACAAGCCTTTGCTTTCCCAGTATACGAGTTACTCCTCCAAAAGCATGGAGTTGAGGATGTCCTTAACTGGGGGCTTGATAAGCATGGATTCAAGACCAAGTTCCTTCGAAGCAAGCCCGAGCTGGCCAGAATATCATGGATCAACGACGTCCAGCTTGAGGACGATGTTGGCCATGGTGCGGATACTCTCGTTGAGCTTGCTTTAACCAAGGAGCAGCAGGTCTGGAATAAGAAGATCGAGTTGAGTCTTGGCAAGTTGGCTCTTCTGGCGGAGATGGAGGAGTCGGAACCCAACACCGGCGTGTTCAAGGTCAAGTCGGACGAGGCCCGCAACGAGGAGAAGCTCAAGAAGGTTGATGATGAGTTGATCGCCATCAGGATTCAGGATCAGCTTTACAGCCAAATCTTCCCCAGCACTTACGACGCTGTGGATGAAGCTGCTGCCCTCAACTTTGCCATGGAGGCGCACAGTATGAATATCCCCCGAAGGCAAAAGGCCCAACACCAGGTCTTCGAGGATGGAATGAAACGACTACTGAGACACGAGGCTCTTGACGCCATGACTCTTATCGATCTTTTAACTCTCGTTTCATTGAAGCCAGAGTCTAGAGAAGAGATTGCACATCCCTTCTGGCTTGCCCTCAAGGTCGCGGAAAGCAACTGCCATAGTGACGAGAAGAAGGAAGCCAAGAGACTGATTTGGCGCCGACTCTTTACACGTGATGACTGGGCGAAGATCAACGATACTCAACTGAAAGATGATCGTGAAGTGGTGGAACGACTTGCCGATACCGAATTGTACTCGATGCTGGCGGATTGCATTAGATTTCGTAAGTGGCTGTAACCTGTTGGGATGCAACGTTTCTTGACTGACCTGGAAATAGAAGACGCACGGAGTCCTTTCCGCCCCCAGCCACCACAGGAGGCTCTAGGTGCATTTGTCGACCATCTCGATCGACGTTTCCGCGACTTTGATAGCAATTTTTGCACAAAGCTGATGGATGCGATGAAGTACGAGGATAAGATACTTCACCAATACATCGAGAAGAGCCGACTTGGAGAGTGGCTCCGTACCTGTCTCTCAACTGCTCGGGTCGATGTTGAAAGTGCCGTGGATGAAGCCACCAAGGAGGGTGCCGCTGTTAGCACTGCAGAAGCGACGAAGAGCCAGTCTCTCTTTGCTGGCAAGCAAAATGGCAACACTCCATTGTTCGGAATATAAAGACAGGGACAACTGCGCTATTTGGGCAGACGGCTCCGGCTCTCTCTCACTGCACTCTCGACAGCTATGATTATTTTGTTTTCTTTTGTTAATAATCGCGTGTACAATACACCACACAGGCTGCTACTGCAAGTCCTCAAGTATGGAATCCTACCATACGGAGAAACAAGGGGGGACAAATACACAGATGCATATACAAAAAGGGGTGTTGGATTGATTGAAGATGAAATGGAACGGTTCTGCGATCGGACATGCGGGGTTTCCGGGTATTAGCTCTGCTTTCTTACAACAATTTTTTTTATGTCATTTGTTTTCTTTACATTGTTTTTCTTTTTTTTTTTACAAAGTTGGGTTTGCTTGGAAGATGATATGAAGGGAAAGACGCCAGAATGAGGGCTTCAGAGGTGGTCGCGGCTTGAAGAAAACATGATATTTCCCCCCTTCCTTCTAGGGGATGAGACAGACCACAAAATGGATTAAACTATGGGGATGGTAATAAGAATTTTACGCTGAGCATGCTGGCTGTTATTCTGTTGCATGCAGTTCAAACAAATCTTTTCATATTTGCCTCGAGAGATTATCATGTGATGTGAAACCAATGAAGTGTGATATTGGAGATGGAGGGAATGGGTGGTGGTGACGCACATGCAGATCCATACGTACCTAGGGATATGTAAGGCGATTATCCAAGTTTCTAGATTTGGGCAAACCTGGTCACATAATGAGAAGGACATCGTACGTATCAAAAAATCTTGGGTTTCAAATGACTCATATTCGTCATAAAGCAGACCACTATTGTCTTGTGCAATCTTGACCATTCCGGCATTATGTACATGTACCACATGCGCGACATCATAACCCCGGCACCTGAGCCCTGACTCTTCCACCAGGGCCTAAAAAAAGAACCATTTTTTGAAGAACCATCCAAAGGGAGGACCGACTCCTTCTAACGACGCCCAATGAGGAAAAAAAAGTATCAAACACAGCGCTCGGTTTTTTTTTCTTCTTCTCATTCAAAGGGATATGACGAGGGGCGACGACCCCCGGCAACGAAAAGTGCCGGCGGGCCGCTGCAGATGGAGCAGTTCATATAAAAAATGCCACCGCAAGAGGGGCTCATAAAGGACCACCAGTCTCGTAGATACCCAGCCATAACAAAAGATGCCCACATGTGCGATATAGAAATGCTGCTCGCACAGGTGGAAGGAAAAGCGAAGGGTTGAGAAGCGGGGCAATTTAGCCCTGCATCTTCTTTCGCTTGCCGACCTGGGCAGAGAAACCAGTCTTGATAGCGGTAACACTTCTTCGGGAACCGCAGTTGTTGCAAGTGATGAAGTAAAGACGGTTCTCACCCTTGTTGAGCTCTGTATCGGGGGATTTGCAAGTCTTGCAAGTGACGTATTCAACTGTAAAGGAGAGAGGGCCGAGTTAGTATATGTGTTTCAAGTGCTTTAGTAAGATCTGAGGGATAGGCTTACTGATGTATTTTCGGACGACGTTCTCGATCTGCTTCTGCTGGAATCGACCCTTGATAACCAGTCTTCGGCTACCGTCGACGGAACCGCTGGTACCCAACTCAGCAAAGAGGTAGGCAGTGACGTGCTCCTCGGTTCGCTTCATTCGCTTGCAGATCTCGGCAATGTTGGCGAAGACGGTCTTTCGGTTACCTTCACGCATGCACTGGGGAGGGGGAATCTTGTAGCTCTTGGTTCCGCTGAGAGCGTGGTCAGGGTTCTTCTGGGCGAGTTGGCTGAAGAAGCGGTTGAGGAGGAGAGAATAGCCGATGGCCTTGGTCTCGTCGTGGGCCCAGATGCCAGTACCGACTTCCATATCACCGGTGTCCTCCTCAGCCTCCTCCTCAGGACCCTCAGCATCCTTGACCTCAAGTTCCTTGAGCTTGGCAGTGAACTCATCCTCCTCAGCACCGGCCTCCTCGACCTTCTTCTTCTTCTTCTTCTTCTTCATGGTCAGGTCAAGGCCACCCTCCTCGGCGGGGGCAGCGTCGTCAGCTGGGGCATCGGCATCTTCGGTCTTGGCCTTCTTCTTCTTCTTCTTCTTGAGGAGGGAGAGATCGAGACCACCGTCATCGGCGGGGGGAGCATCATCCAGGGCTGGGGGTTGAGCATCAGTAAAGGATTCCAGGGCTGCAGACAACGGCGGCGTACGAGGCGTGTGGGACTGGGCCGTCTCCTTGGGTTCTTCGGTAGCGTTGACCATGGTCACGGAGCCGTCAGCGTCAACGACTATTTGCTCGTCGGTAAAGGTGACGGATTTGCGGGACTTGCGTTCGCGAGGGACCTGCAAAAATGAAAGAGAAGAAAAGTCTGTTAGTATCGGAGGGAGGGAGGTTTAGTCGGTGGTGGGGGTGAGGTTGAGCGTGGAGGTGGAGATGGAAATGTTTGAGTGAGGATTTGTGGTGTTTGGTGGCGGAACGGGAAGGAAAATGTGACTCAAAGAAGCCAAATGCTGGCCACGCTAGAAAGAGAGCAGAGGAAAAAAAGTTGTGGCGGCACAATTGGTACTGTGCATGTAGTGAGGCAGTGAAGTGGTGGAGTGAGAGATGGCACAGTACCCAAACAGTGCAGGAAAGCCTCTGTGGCTTGTAGGTGCGTGTGTGTGACTCTGTGTGGGATAATAATGCACCACCACACTACACACCACACACACTTTGGGTGAGTGCAAAGAGGTGGGGTAGCAATATCGTCGTTTTGGAGGGGCAGCTCAGATGTTTGGTGGGTGGGCAGCTGGCTGGTGCGGGCTGGACATAGGTAGTGGTGTGGGAAGAGGGGAAATCCAGGGCTAACAGTCTCCTACTGGGAGCCGCAGCATGCCGTGCGCTATGTGTGTTTGTGTGGATAATGTATGATGAATGATGTATGGTAAGAGGAACTAGGATTGACTCACTGGACTTTCCATGGTTCTGGCTTGTTTTCCTGGTTCTTTTTTGTTCTATTTTCCCCTGTGCTTTACTGTGCTGTGGTGCTCACGCGGCTGAAGAGGAGGGTGATTCACTCCAAGGATCCTTTCGTTTGACAATCCCACCTGGGCTGCGCAGCTTGTTTCTGGTCCAGGTCCAGGTCCGGGTCCGGGGGTCAGATTTCGTCGTCGATACGGGCGAAAAACTCGAGAAATTCCTGGCCGGGGTATTGATGCCAACTGCCGATCCCTTTTTTGCTTTTCCCTTGCTTGCCTCTGCTTGTTGGGTGAGTCGTGAAAACTTGACGAATGTCGACGAGAAGCGAGGGAAATCAACTGGAACGTCATGCGCCATACAAGCCCATCGCCCCGTTTAAAGGGCTCTCCTTCTCAGTGGATGACCTAATAGCTTCAGCTATCCGCCTGCCCAATCTGATGCCAGCTCGATGCCGGGACCTCGGAGGGATAGGCCAATCACGCTTTCCATCACGTGCTCCAGTTTTGGTAGCTTCTGACCAATTATTCTCTCCTATTCTTCTCCACAATCGAACCAACTCACTATCCGTGGCTGATGCTTGAACGACAACCCGTTGAGCGACTCTTTCTTCGGTGAAAGGTTAATGTAAAGCAGCAGTTGCTTTTGGTTCTTGTCCGTCGATCGTGCTGGGCGGCTCCAAGATACATATCATTATAATTTTTACTCCAACGCCGGCTTCCCTCAACCTTTCCGCAGTCGCCAGCTTTTCTCTGCCTCTGGTGTGGCTTGTGTTCCGAGGTCCCCTCCGATATTACGCCACGCCTCCGAGCTCCGGCAGCTCAACAGTCGACTCTTCCACAACTAGGCTCGCCTTCTTGTCAACCGCTTCCATCTCGGCTACTTCCAATCGCGTATATAATAATCCATCGAAACAGCCCAATATGTCCGCTGCCGAATCCATCATCGACCTCTTGCATGATACCGAACTGTCAGATGACAAGGACGATGTCGACTCCCTCCCCTCCATGTCGACCGAAGAGATCTACTCCGAACCCGATTCTGATGCACAGGAAGAGTGGGAGCGCAGTTTAGAACAACTGCAGCTTATTCTTACCATGATGATTGTTCCTTGGATGGGAAAGTTCTTTGGCAGAAAATTCGCCTATTGGAGTTCGGCAACCCCTCCCCGTCCCCCCATTCTCATCCCTCTTTCGCGACTAAATGCACGTTACTGACGAATGTCTTGATATTTCAGGTTGGACAAGATACATGACGTGGTACCACAATCTTGATGTTCAGTGGACCAACAAGAAAGCTTTCAACGCCGTGGGAGCGGTCGAAGCGGCCGCGACATTATGACTCGACCGATACCGCGAATTCGGAGCGTTGTCCTAAGTACGGCAAGATATAGAGGGGAATGAAATTAGTTCCCTTTTGAAAGTATTTGCAGATTTTACAACGGTGTTTGGGCATTTTGGGTTGGCACCTCTCAGCGATAGAAGTATTTGACTATCCACATACAACCACGTCTGCAAGAATAAGCACATATCCATCAGGATGATTGGGGCTCGATAACGAGCAAAATACGCAAGAGGGTACATAGGATGGATCATTGGGAATTTTTAATTTTGGTTTTTATAAACGACGCACAAGGCAAAAAAGAAGACTTTTTGGGACGAAGGCCATCCTGCCTCCGCGTGGCAGAATTGAATCAACTATATATAGTGTATAAACCCATCCCTTGGCTCCTCGCGGTCCGGTGTTGCTCCGACACCCTTTTTATATACATGAAAACATTACCCATACCCGAACATTGCTATTTGCGAATACACCCATACAGAAAACCTCAGGTCGCTAACTTGATACATGCTATTCCCCCTACGCCAAACATCCCAAAGTGTCCCGGCACTTCCCAGCGCGCCGAAAGCACTGGATCCAACAGTTTCGGCCCTGCGCTGTAAGAATTGGAGGGTTGTAGATTCGTGTGTAGTCCACAGGAGAACAGCTGGCAATGAAAGATATTGCCCCCGTTCTGACTGCAGTATATATGATATAGTGTCATGTCGACGTCAAAATGTGTTTCCCCACCAAGGGGCATGTTTAGACACCAATCTGGCTCATGCTTGGCCTGGACGCTGATCGGAAAGATCCACCAACATGCTCACGAGCGTCCCTGAAGGAGAAGAAGAAACTCGCAGCATAGGTGAGAAAGAGGAACCAAGTGAAGACGGCTCCGGCTTGGAGCTCACGGCAACGCTTCTCGTCACTGTGCGACCCCCAGGCGATCCAATCGTTGGGTAGCTTCTTCTCGTTGATATCACCACAGTCAACCATTCGGAGTTTGGCGGACACGACAATGCCACCAATCATAGTGAAGAGAATAGCGGCGGCATCAAGTGGAAGCAGGATCATGGGGTTGGCCAGAATCGAGGCGAAGAAGGATAGGATACCCGTTATACTCACGAGCCATGAGACGACGGCGACGAACATGATGAAGTTGACAGCAGCGGTGTTGATTGCGAGAGCGTTGACGTTGGTGGCGATCACGTTGCCAATGATGGCTGTCAGAAGCACTGTGATGAGCAGCTCCACGCACCGGAGGATCATCTTGATGAGGTTTATACCCATGATGGCGGCTGGCTGAAGACAGCTGAGACTCGGAAGGATGGGTTCAGGGGAAACTGACGGAGGAGATCTCGTTGGCTTGGGCTAGACGGGGTAGCCAAGGCTCAGTCTGTGGTTGGGGCGGCGATTAAGATGGGTGGCGGTTGAGAAGGTGGTAGGTGGTAAGGTGGTATACTTGGAATGTCGAATGGGGGAAGATCAAGATCAGCAAGCGCGTATATCGAATTTTTTTACTGGTTCAAACAAGAAGAATGGCTTGGATAATGACGAAGAAACTTGAGGAGGTTGTGATCTTGAGTGGAGAGGTGGTGGAGTTTGGATGAGTGAGGTCGTTAATGGATGTATGGATATGGGTTGAGACTGAGCCGGCAAGTCTGTGTATCTCCCAAGCAACCAGGCGAGGATGACATGGGGGGTCAAGGAAAAAAAGTGTGGAGGGAAAGCGGCGCCGCAAGCTTCTTAATAAAAGCGAGAGCTTCCTCTTTTGAAAATCTCTTAAATTTGGGTCTTTGGTAGGTTCAATGCAGCATAGCCATCCAGAATTGGAAGCACGCCCATACGATGGCCTGCTTCGTCGGATGATTAGACCTTTTTTTGGTGATTGCGAATGCGACTGCGAATGGCATCAGGGGAGGCCCCACGCGGTGTCATGGCTGTAAGTGACGACCAGGCAACGGGGGACCAATCGCCCGAAACAAGTCGCGCAAGGTCTGCAACGGGCCGCAAAAGCAAAGGCAGAAAGTCTGCAGAACCTGCAGAGCTTGCAGAGTCTGCAGACGACCTACAGGTCGCTGCAATATTTGCAATGCGTTTCCATTGCCGCCCAAGGCGAGATGGGGGATTTTGGGATTTGAGGCCAGGCGGGTGGGTAGTGAGTGAGTGAGTGTGCGTGCGTGCGTGCGTGCGTGCGTGAGCTGGCTCTTTCTTCCCTTTCCATTATCCCGTTTCCACTTCCACTTCCACTGTATTTCCATTTTTCCATTCTCGACCTGTTTTTTTTTGGGTGACTTGCAGGGGGTTTGATGAAGCTGCCCCTCTCTGGCGGTTGGCGGGTGGACCACAATGAACCACAGCAGCGTTGGGCCCAATGGCATTATTACCCTGTTGAGGGAACTGGCCAAGGACTTGGTGGATTTGATTGGATGGCGGGCCAAGCTGTCAGTGTGGGGTAGGCACAGCTCCCCAAGCACTACTATGTATGAGACAAAGCTGGCGACAAGCTGGCGACATGGTGGCGGGCGGCAAAACAAGTGCAAAATGGAGAAGCGCTGAAAGAGACGCTGTAGGCGCTGCAGGTCCCCTTTCCCCCCCAATGCCCCAAAAACAGAACGTCGGAAGTGCAACGCTTTCGAGCCAATCATTATTATCGTATCTGGCTCATTTGCCATGTCAGACCTCATTCAGGGCTACAAGCTGGAACCAGGAACCCCGAGGCCACCTCATCGCGGAGATCAGCAAGTTACAGATTCTTTTCTCATCTCAGTGAGCATTCGCAAATGACCCTTGAGCTCGCCCTACCCCTCGTGATCGTATTGATGCGTGCATCTGCCTTTGGTGCATCCTGATGCTCCATGATGCTCAGCCTCCTAGCCATCATGGACGTTTCGAGTTCGCAATCATCGAGCAGGCAGGCCTCCAGGACCGACTCTGGATCTGGGCCGCTCGTATTTCTCTTCAACCCTACTCGTCATGCAATCCGGCTCAGCGATCAAGGGGACGGGACCACACCGTTCGTATTTGACGTAACCTACATACCATGCTATCCAGCATCAAACATTCAAACCTGTTTGATCGACAACATTCTTACGCTGAACTCTCCTACTTAGATTTTCTGAGAAAAATTCCTGTCAATTAGACGCGCTGATCCGGCATTTCTTAGAATAGGGGGCAGGCATGTTAAATACCATGGGTGAGTTTATCTCAAATCTCATTTGACGCCGACGATGATGACAGAAAACGGGCCAAACTTGCAATTCAAAACAGGATGCGGACAGAGTTTCCTCCATTAATTACTGGAATTAGATGAGAGGAAACCTCCGTGACTATGCCAAGTCCGACCAAAAGTTTCATTTTGAGTATCGGCTGGGCCGGACGTCAAAAAACAATAAAAACTGAACTCAATCCTCCACGATTTCGACCCAGCTCCCTGGGAACAAGATACTCAAAGGCTGAAACAATGAGCAACTATAAAACAAACTTCAATTTGGAGCCAATCGACTGGAATTCGGCTTCTGCCGACAATAGAAAACTACAGCCCATGACGTGCCGTACCCTCAATACATCCTCTGAAAAGCAAAACCTTGGATTGCTAAACTTCACAGCTATGGATTGCCTCAAGGTTTTGTTCTGTGTTCCGACTGCTTGGGACACACGTTGGGCACATGACGGAAAGCTTCAAAGGGACAAAAAATTAACCAAAAAAAGCTGAATACAATCCAAGAGCAAGCAGCGATGAGGCATAACCGAAAATGGGGGGCGTGCCCGTTCATGGTGTTATCGTTTTTCTTCAGTGCTGCCTCTATCGGCAAACCCTCGTCCTCCCAGTGAACTGTGTATCGGCACGGGCCAGATGAAATCGATCGGCAAAACTGGATGCCACTGTCACCGACCAAGCCGGCCATCATGATGCTGCCCGAAATCCGGATTCCCGGGGCTGTAGATCCTTTATCAAGACCTAGATGAATCATCGGTATCAATCATTCTTCTCGTTGCTTCCTTGCAGGATCTATTTTGCTTAGAGGCAAGGCCCTCCTGTGCTGTGTTCCGTTGCGCGGAGAGAAATAATCGAATTCCTCCCCGTTGCAAGTCCTTTATCACGGCTTCAACAGCTTTCAAGAGAATCATCTTCCAGCATGTTTCTACAATACATGAATGCACTCTCGAAAGCAGTGCCAAGACAGGGTTGCGAGCCGCTTGAGCCGAACTCGATAAGGTATTGTACGAACACGAGGTTAACCATGTCCTCGGGTCGTCATGTTATCACTTCGCAGCACCGCGATCCCGCGAGCCTAATGTCAAGCTTTTGGACCTTGCGACATCATTCCCCGATGTTGGAGGCATATGTACCGAGTACCTGAGGTTTTTGGTGACAGGTTGAAGTTACACCCCCCCCTTCCCCCCAATCCCTCTTTGTCTCTCTTCTCAGCGGACCTCCGCTTTAGGAGGACCTCACAATGGGCAAAGCAAGAATTACTTTCCTCTGGCGGAACGCTATTCTTCCTCATTCGTCGTGGCCGCAATGGGTCCAAGCGCCCCAATGAGCCATCTTGGGGAAACTCTGGGCTTTGAGGGCTTCCTAACTAGGGAATGGGTGGAAAAAGGTGTCGTCGTGATTCCTGTTCAGGCAGTGTTCTAGAAAAAACCGAATGCTCAAAAAGACACACCCAAGTTTGCAGACATTCACCCCCTCTTCACCATTTCCCACCACCCCCGGGGGCATCTCCATATCAAACATAGACTTTCCCCCTTGCTCCCCAGACTAAGCAGCAATCACAGCACCTCGAACGGACGTGGCGTGGGCTCTCACCACAAGCTTTAGGTGTGGGCGAGAGGAGGCCTCATCGAGACGAATTGTATCCTCTTTTGGGCAGACATAGTTTATGGGAGAATTCCAGACTGATGAGAAGCCGTGTTTCACATCTTCAACGTCTCCACGTCTGAAACCCTGTCAGGAAGTTCAATAAAGCGGTCGCAAAGGAGGGCCTAAACTCTCCAACACCAAGTTGTATGACTAACTTCAAATCAATGAGAAAATAGGAGCATCACCTGCCAAACTGTTGTGATCTAGACGGGCTTCTGGCCGGCACAGAGCTTTTCAAGGCCAGGACCAAGAAGCCGCAGTACACCACTCGGGGATAACATCAGCCGACATGACTTCATATGACTGCGAGCTACTATAAACTGCTCCTCGTATCTTTTATTAACCTCATCTCGCAGTGTCGCTCATTCATCCGCCCGCTTATGACCGCTTATGATGGGTTCCAGTTCCTCCGTCCCCAGAGTTTGGCTAGACTGGTGTTGCCACATCCCTTTAAGATCCAGGGACAAGACAGCTCTTTGGGGTAGCCCCTCCATCAACTGGCGATACCGAGCCCCCCCAGCTAAACTCTATCTCATCTCCTGCTTGCAACGGCGAAGGAACTCCGATGGTGTTGCCTCCCGTTCGTCATCATCATGAGTAAAAAGGTTTTGAATCGGAAACAAGAGGCTGAACGTTTTTCTCTCAGCTCCAAGCCTTTCAAGAGTTTGCTACAAACTCCAGACATTAAAACATTATGAACCTTTTTTTTTTATGCTTGCGTCTCCCCCCCTCCCCCCCTTATTGTTGGGAGTTGCCTCTTCCCATGACCAGTCTTTGACTTTCATCAAGTAGTCACGTTTCAAGAACCGTCAGCCACCCGGTCTGGGCCTCTTCCACCCAACTACCGACGGTTTAATCCAGACCCCTTCCGATTACCCTATATTATTGTCTCGAAGGCAAGATTCCCCTCTGCCGTGACGTTTAAGATAGATTTTTTAGTTTAGATAAGTGAATTGTATTCCTTTCGTAAAAGGCAAATGATGGAAGGTGTCAAGGCCAGGCCGTCTCCTTAAGGCCGTCTGGGGTCTTCTATTTTCTTTTTTGGTGTAATCATCTTACGCATGAGTTGGAGGTTCTTCATCGTCTAGGAGCAGTCCTCGGTTTCGTGAGGCGGCTGATTCGAACCCCCCCGCTGTCGCATAGGCAAGATTAAAGGTATAACAGAGAGCTTTGCCTTTTTTTTTCTTGTTTTAATCTTATTAGTGATTTGAGGAGGCGTATCCTGTGATAAGAAGAGGGCGTTTTTGGACGGTCGAGATGGACGCAGAGAGTTTTGCTGCGCACAAATCTTAAAACTCATCATGAAGAAAAATAATGTATGAATTAGATGAGTAAGACGCGACCAAAAACTTATCCGCAAGCGCTAGACAGCAGTTGATCGAGATCCATCTGTTCGCGCGCGCCGTCACCCTTGTTCCTGCACTTGAATGGAGAAACGCCGTTCGGGACGGAAGTCCGTCGGCGAAGGTGGAGACGGCATCCCCGCTTCAAGATCTCCGAACCGGCTCCGGACTGGGGGACAGATGGATGACGTTCCTTCATCTACTCCCTGTGGCCACAGGGGAGTACCAAAAACAGCACGCATTGGTTCAATTGCCACTGCAGAAGAAGAAATCCCATTCTCAATTTTTTTTTATTTGTAATACCCGCCTTCTGTGGGCGACAACTGGGTTTTGCTCTGGGGCTTCTTTTCCTTGATTCCTTGTTTTTCTAGGACGCTCGGTGTTGGCCGCTGGATAAAGCTTGAGCCATCAAATTTAGATGGGGGAGGTTTCTATGGACAGGTATAGGCAGCGCAAAGCCAAATACCCTAGGCGATGTGAAAGCCCCTCTAAAGGCCTCCAAAACGGTAGGTTTCCCAATCGACGCACCCAAAAGCTAAAGCAAAGAGGTCAGCAGACAAGCGCTCGCAGAGTTGCGATGCTGTGAGGAATGGGTACCTGAGATCGAATATTCAGAATCATGAGCACAGAATGAGTTTGAAGTGGAAATAGAGATAAATTTTCATCATAATAATTGGCACTGCAGGCATTCTATGTAACTAGGATAAAAAAAACGCTGCTGTGATATGTATCTAATTGTACAGACGAAAGGCGTGATGGGGCATTCAAGTTTTGTTCCAATAAAACCAAGTGACTGACTAAACGCCCAACATTAAAATACCGGCAGAGAACAAGGATAAGGGAGACAAAAAAAGGGGTTGAATAAGAAGATGAGGTATGACAGAAGCCCCTCATCAAATTCAATTGAAGAAAAAAATGGGAATCCGTTTGGATTAGAGACTCAGGTCAGCAAGTCCTAACACGGATGCGAGGCACCGGCCAGCAGTGCCGCAAAAGAACCAATTCTGAAGTCTGTTCATCAACAAACATCAGCCCAAAAGGCCATGTTTGGGTTAATTGGAGGGAAAATTGAATAAAGACCATGGGCACGTATTCTGCTAGAGATTTTGCCTCTTGTAGTCTTTTTCTTTTTCTTTTTTTTCTTGTTTTCCCCTCCAGGTCTTGTTTGGGTATGCAAATCGCGTAGGGACCACGCCACACGGGAAGCTTCGCCAGAGCGTTGCCTGTGCGATTGCCGCGATGTTACACGCAATAGGAGCCACATAAGGTATAGATTACTCCATAAGCTTACTCCGCACTTGGTACGGAACGATTTTGTAGTATCGGGCATTGTCTGTGATTTTTTTTTCTTTTGGCGGTTACATGTCCCTGTTGGATGCAGTGCATTGTCGAAGGCAGGGGCGCCATGCTTCTCGCAAGTCCGTGCCCGACAGGGGCCCGCAGCATCACAAACACTCGAGCATGAGTGAACAAAAGTCCGTTTTGGGCGATTGCTCACGGGCGGATGCTGGGGTATTGGGCTCGGTGTGGGAGCACGGGGTAGGTCCCGACACGGCCCTGTAGGAGCAACCATGCTTTGTGCCTGAATAGTTTCATGTGCTTTTTCTTTCTTTCTTTCTTTTTTTTTGGGGGGGGGGTTGTGAAGAGCCATGAGACATTGGTGTTGAAGCGGAAGGAAGAAAAACCTGAGAAACACCTATCCAGGATATCTTTCAAAGACGGCATGAGCTGATGAAAAATGCAGTTGGGTGAGGTGGTATGTGGATCAAGTATGCTCAGCAGCAAGGTGCTCGAAATCGTTCTCGTGTTGCAAGGTGCAATAGCAGAGGTCTCGGCCTGGCACAATCACAGAGAGTTGGACGGTGATTTTTAGAGTATTGTTGTTATTGTCATTGTTGTTCTTATCATGCAGAAAGACAGTTGTATATAAAACAAATATGCTGGGATTGTCTGTCATAGTCATTGGTTGAAGTCATCGTTGGGGTATACTGTTGTTCGTGATAATTATTCGAAGTACACATCTAGGAGAGGAATGGCCGTAAAATTGTAAGGGTGACAAAGACAGGATCATGATCCTGCCGGGCGATCAAGCTCGGGCATTGTCCCAGTATCGCTTTCGGGCGCTCACTGCCGTCTTATCACCGGTAAATCGGTGTTGGAAGAAGTTGAAGACAGCAAACTCGTCGCGCGTCATGACATAAGAGTCTGGTTGAGCTTGCACCTTGCCCCAAATCGACGACAGAGCTCCCTCGAGAATTTTGCTGATGGTAGGGTCTGAGGAGCCATCGGGACTCTCACGGGCAATCTCCAGAGCCTGGGCGACACTGGCATCTTGAGCAGATCGCGTCGAGGCGGCGGCAGCAGCAGCAGCAGCGGCGGCGGCAGCGGCAGTCATGGTCTCGATTGTATCAGTCGGAGTACCCATTGGGCTCGGAGAGAAGGCGAAGAAGGGCACTGCAGCGGGCTGATGAGGCCGATGAGAGCTAGGCAGCGACATAGAAGCAGAACGAACAGGGAGGTAGTAGTAAGGCTGCTGGTGCTGAGGCTGGAAGTCTTGGGGGTGGATGGACAACATAGTAGAACTTGTTTGTCTAATATATGATGGAGCCGACAAGGTGGACGGGGATGTTGAGTTTGGCGCGACAGGCGACTCGCGCATGTATCAGATAATTCCAGGCTAGCGAGCTAGAAAAACCGCGCGAGCAGGAAGTATGAAGTGGGGAGATGAAAGGGCAAGGAGGCGAGAAGGGGTAGGGGGGGTGGGAGGCTTTCTTGTCAAGTAATAGGTAGTGTCCGTGATGGATGAGTGTGTGATAATATTGCGTGAGAGTGTGTGGTGTAATGTGATCAGACCCTTGCTGCCGTGAGATCTGGCACTCGGGTTGGACCGGGGTACGAGAGGCGACGGGGAGATGGGGTTATAAAACCAGGAAGTTATCGACGAATTATTCAGGGTCCCTGGCAGCTAGGGTGAAATGTGTGCCCGTCCAGAGTGGTGAGAGGGTATCAACTTTTTGCGTAAGGCACCTCAAGGGTGGGGGGACAAATGTGAATTGACTCAAGTGAACCTTTCAAGAGTCAAGCGTCAAGGACACACCGAAACCCCTAGTTTCTTTGTATCCTGGTTTTGAGGCCGGTTGTGATCTGGGGCAGAACGAGCCAACCAAGGGGAGGGTGGCTTTTGCTTTTGATGAGCAGGGATTTGTTGGAAGTAAAAGGTATAGCCGCGAGTGCACGTCTGTTCCGGACAGAAACGTACAAGCAGGGTAAATGGGACGTATAAAACGTACGAGTAAGGAGAAGGAGAAGGAGGAGGAGGAGGAGGAGGACCCGTAGTTTCACAGAAATAATAGAAAAAAGAAAAATAGACGAGAGAGCAAGAGGGAGTGAGAGAAGAGTGGAGGTGGCGATGAATTGAGTAAGTACGTCGAGTAAGTTATATCTGTTTGCTGGTAGTCTGATAGACGAGAAACAAACCGAAGCAAAGTAGAGTAGAAGAGGCTGAACAATGATGATGGAGACGAAGATGATTTCCCAGGACATCGGACCCAAGGCCTTTATACCCAGGAACCGCCACAACAGGAATATGGGAAACTGGGCACAGTACCCCAACATCAGAGATCTAAGTCTCGGGCTACGGCTGACAAACTTCACTACCGTCGTGTTCTAGTGTGTGTCGATGCCTCCAATGCCACTTCCACTTTTTTTTTCTTTGGTCTCTTTCTCTCCTTCGGGCAAGGCTGCCGCTCTTGTGACTGATCGCCGGGACGGGCAGAGGTATGCGAAAGCGAATGGGATCACGGCGCACTCAAGGATTGGGCGTGGATAAAACAACATAGGCTGGGTGCACAGATGAACAGTCTGGAGGGGGGAGGGGAGTTTGCGAAAACCGAGGGGGGGTTACTGTAAATTGGGGGGGTGAACAAAAATGTGGGACGGCGTCCATGACATAATTAGTCCAGAGATAGCCGACTTCAGGCGGAAGGGAGAAGTAGAAGGAAAAGAAGAAATAAATTACATGCTAGAAGGCTCACGGGGCGAACGAGGAGATGGCACACTCTGGGATTGAACTCTTTTTGGTTATACTTTTTGACATAGGCGTGTCCCGAGAAAAAGTGGGAGAGAGTGAGAGAGGGCCTCGTTCTGTCGGGGCAAGCGCGCCAGCGGGGTCTCCATCGGAGAGACGATGCCAAAGTTTATTTTCCGCCTTGGAGATCAACAAACTTCAGGAGGGACGAGACGCAAGACGCAGAGGCGAAGGGGACGACGACGACTCGGCTCAGCTGACGGTAACTGTGCGAAGTACTTCCTACAATTGTAATCACACCCCCCAGTTCCGCGGAAGCTTTTTTTTCTTTTACTTGTTTTAATTACTTTTTTTTTTTTGTGTGCGCGGTGTGTTGGTGTAAATACTTACATACTCGTCCCGCAGGTTGGTTATCAATCATCTTGGAGAGTGGCATGCGCTCTGGCCGATGTGGCGCAAACATTGGGAAGGCGAGACAGTAGACTGCGGTCAAAGCGACAAAAACAAACCCCTACCTGATGTCAAAGCGAGACAGCGATGCCTCCCTTCCACTCTCCCTCTTCGCTCCCACCCTCCATTCCCTGCCCCCGTCCCCCGTCCCCCGTGACAGCTGTAGCTGCGTCGATTCCCGCCTTGTTAGGACTATTTGAGACAGCAAAGTCTACTTGATGGGTGTCTGTCTCACCCTTTTTGGGATGTGCATATCGTCACCTTGCCGGGTTGTGGAGGGTAAATTGGATGAGGGGCTTTTGGTTGGATTGTGATGTACCATTGTCGTTCTGCCCCCAAAGTCCCAACTGCGTTCAACTAACATGACCAAAACCACACACAATCTAAGAATTTCTAATCTGTACCAAGTCGTAGATCAAGGCGCCGCGCCTTTCGTATAGAAAAACTTGTGAGTCGTGAAACTACCGCATCCAATGAGGCAAGGCTAGTTGAGTTGAGCCGTACTACTGGAGGTTCTCATTTGGCAGAATTTCCTAAAGAGGGAAATACCCGTGGGGCGGAAAGTGGGAGAAATGGGCGACGACGCGCAATAGAGTAAGAGCGAATAATCGCGAGACAGCGCGAGGTTTCGATTTCTGCTGCCTTGCAGACGATGTCCGCAGATGCATTTTTTTTCTTTTGTTTTCAATCATTCGGTATTTCTTCCTTTCTCATCTTGTGATTTGGAATCTGATTTGCCTTTCTTTTTTGTTCACTAAAATGTGTCACGTCCGGTTTTTTATCTCATTCTACAACTCATAAAGGTGGTGGAGAAGAACACGAAGGTGGCCAGGGGAGCAATATAAACTTCCAGTCAACATACATAGTGTGTTCTTCCCTGAGACGTTGAGCAGAAGGCGGTCAGCCGTCCCTTCGGCAAACTGTGGACTAATATACTTTGGTACCATCTAGGGTTCCCTGTTTTTGCCTGTTTATGAGGTTCTTTCTTTTCTTCTTATGATGAATAGGAGGGTGTGCATCTCCTCTCCATCCATCTTTTGCTGCTATTGCTCCCCTTCTCCTTTGGGCGAGACACTTTCCCCCCTCCCACTGGGCGCTTGATGCGTTGTCCTCATTAGCGGGCCTCATTCAGGCATCGTGTCGACGTTAGCAGGTTGATTGTCTTAGTTCGTCTCGTCACCACCACGATCCCGAATGCACGCCGGTGTCATTCACTCCACTCCGTATCGGGCCACAGCATCAGCCGCCGAGAACAGATTGGGTGCGTATGTTTGTAGTCTCCACTCATCAACTTTGATATTGACTTCCGCTGTGCTTGCCGCAACACAACCTATTACCTTGTTCGGTATTTGGGATCATTTGCCTCGCGGGATTTCGGTCGTTCACCGGGGCCAGGCCTCCCATTAAGGCCGGCTTGTGGGCGGTGACGCCTCCGTGCCACCGGGGGAATGTAATACTGGGTGCATATCAGCGGAATTATCACGTTGACACAGGATACCGAAAGTTTGCAGGGTGTAGAGTGAATGATTGGTTTCTCTTTTTTTTCACGCTTTTGACAAGGAGAGATGTTGGCCTCGGCCCATGGCCTCTGGCCCATGCTGGACAAAACCATCGGCACTACTAACAATAATATGCCCTCAGTTATAGGAGTGCACATGCCCTCTTCCCCAACACGGGATATACCCCGAAACTCTGGTTTCTAGGAACATACACTCCGAGTTACGTAGCTCTCGGATATGAATGGGATAATAATGTGCAACGGGAAAGTAACTGCAAGCAAGTGGCACAGATGAAATAACCTGTCAATTCATGTTGGGCTCTATATGAGACACCCAATGCCTATCACATGCTTATGCAGCTATGTATTTCGTGCTTTTTGCGAGCTGCAGACCTGCATGCAGGTCTGGTCTCGGGCCCCAAGTGATAGATTTTAAGTGATTACTGATGGGTGTACCAGCCACTGACATTGTAGGTAATTTTCATTCCTATTTTCGATCAAAAAGCCGCTACCAAGATCGATGCACAGGAACTATGTAACTCCCCCTAGTTTTGAAATTAATTTCTTCTTCTTTCCTTTTCTTTTGCCGATGAGGATCGTAGACCGTTGAGGTTGTGTAAGTGGCCGAGCTGTACCTGGAAAAAAAAATTAAAAAAAAAAAAATTACGTGCATGGAACAGTGAATTCTGGTGGACCAACTACCGCGCGTACAGCGCTCAACAGAGGAAACCGAAATTTGGCTGACCTCATACTGCATCGAGAGCTAGGCGCATCTCGACGACTAACACGTTTCGTCTCAAAGTTTAAAACTACGCGTCCCTTTTGCCAAGCAGGCTGAATTCCAAGATAGCCTCGCAGCCGAGTCAGAAGAGCCACCAGGTAAGCGGTTTTTGCTTCCCTAAGTCCCGTCCGAAGCTCTTCCCGACGTACTTTTACTCCATATCGGACTTCAGATATGAAGAAACCCCCCCCCCCCCCCCCCCCCCTCCCCGCTTCTTACAATGTACAACCCTCCGAAGACGTTACCTTATACGGAAATCTCACCATGGGGGCCGAGACGGGGGAGCTTGGGGAAAACTGGCTGCTGCACCCGTTCCTCCTCCGCAGCACTACCACAAAAATTCCCGTGGGGCTCAATCCGTGAACCGAACAAAGTACAGTGATATATTACTGCAGCAATCGTGAGAAATGTCGCCGCTTATTGAGTTGGTGTTTCTCTCTCGCGATAATCCCCTTCTGCTAGTCCACCTCCACCTAGCTTGATTCCCTAAGCCCGATCGTCCTGTCCTCATCCTGTTTGATGATACAGCGAAACACACACCCCTCCTAACTATTCTCTCTCCGTGTCTATCATGATTCAGTTAAGCGACTCTATTACCACAAAAAGTTACCCGGTTGAAGGTGCATCCATACTTTGTAATGTCCGATCGACACCCCGAGCCTCATGTCCGAATGCCGTTCTGCCCAGTGGCGGTTACCTTGCCCATGCCAGACTTGATATCAAAATAGATCGCAAGAAGAAATCACCTGTTATGGACAGTGCTGTGCATAGTTCTTATGGCGTGTGTACCTAGCGTAAAAGGTGTTTGGTCGTTGGAAACTAGTCCCTTTAGATTGTCTCAGTTTCCGCTTTGGACATGGATTCGATGCCGTTGTGCGTGGTGACCGGGCCGGAGGGCCTTCAACAGAGCCTACATACTGTAGTTCATCCTGTGGGCTCGGGAATTATGGGGACATTATGGTTCCGTGGATGTTATGCTTTCGGAACAACGTCCTGTCTTTGTGGGTAATTTTTTGTTTTCCTTTTTGTCCTTCGTGTAATTTTTTTTCTTCTTTCTTGCCCAGACCTGTCCTTGTTTGAGCAGGTCCAGCGCCCTGTATCATATTTCGGTGAGTGGTCTACGGCCTGATGGATGTGTGACACTCGGTCGCCAATCAGGTGTTCAGCCACCCATACTCGGGTATTGTAGCCGGGCGCATGCCAGAGACATTACTCTGTGTCAGGTACTTCAGACAATGTTGGTCAGGCCTCTTGACAGGAAAGATGATAAGTACACGCCTGTTTGCATTTGCCTACTTGTATCACTGTGGCATTCCTTTAGGTCTCGGAGTTGAGCCCTGAAAGCCTAAGTTGTTCAAAGCCGAATTGTTTTGCATATCGGCTTTGACCCAGCACATGACAATTCGCCTTATCTCCTACCGCCTAATGCGTACGCGCCTTCTATAATTTTTTTTTCTTTTTCTTTTGGCCGCCCTTTGCTTGTGGCAAGTTTCAAGCCCCTTGTGGCTTGGGCCTAGTCAGTGTTCGGTGGGCTTCCACATGGCCTAAACCCGCAATTTCCACGGATATAACTGTGGTTCTCCATGAGGAGATTAGTCCACCAAACAAGGGCCTGTCTCGGCTGGTCAACAAGTGCGCCGCTTGAGCTGGTCTGCTGTGCTTGGCACAGACTACTACAGATACAGTACAGATGACGACGGGCACTACATTCTTGCGAACTCACGTTTGGTTCTGTGCTGTGGCACGTGTTTCGTGCCCTTCCGCCTCTGTGGAGATAAAATAGTCTATCTTATCAGAAACCCCCTAAACCGCAGTCCTAAGCCGCAGTCACATATAACGTTACTTCTTACAGACCTTGGTGGGACGAGGCTGTCGGCCGCCTTGACGACAAGTCAGTCTGGCGTGGGGGATCCTGCGACCAACACACCCAGAAGTTCTCTCTACTGTGTACAGATTACATTCCGTTCAATTCGACGTCAGCGGCCTAGCTTTTTTTCTAGCCCCTGACCCTGTCTAGCAGCCACTGCTGCAGTGTAAGGCAAGGTCCTGCAAGTATCAGGGAGAAAGAGCCTTCATACTCCACGGTAGCGCAGCGGTTACGTACGGATGGAGTAGGAGTACATACTCATTTTGTCAGGTTTGGGCCGCTTTGGCCGCAAGAATCAGCCGTCTAGTGACATGCCACATATGTAACTCGTAATAATTACTTCTCCAGACGCCGCATATACTTCGACACTATAACAGACTCATCTCCCTCTCCGTCACTCAATCTGTCTCAATCTGTCACTGCCGCAGCTACATTTGACGACCATCCGAGCCCGAGAAGCTCATTGGTCCGTCTTGACGAGGTGGAACCAAACTCAAGGCTCCACTTGTTCGTTGCTGCTTCCACGTTGAGAAGTTCACACCGGACATCATCGGGCCTTTCATTTCTAACGTCTTCTCAGGTCCACGGATTACTTTTTCTTTACGTCTTCCCGACATTCCCGCCATTTACTACTATTCCCGGCATCCCCGTAGATAGAAGGTGAGAGACCGCCTTCTGTCAGCGACAGAGGAAGAATTTTGCTGATGGTATGCTCGGGAAGCTCTTGTCATGAGATTGCCTCTCCGACCGCCGGCTATTCGTCCGCATCTGGAAGGGAACGGTAAGCACTGTTATTATTAGTGCAGAAACCGTGGAAATTTCTCTCAACTCACTACTGCATGGCATACGCACGTATGGGCGGTTACCTCATTCGTAGCCTTTCCAGCTAACGCGGGACTAGGGCCGCAACACAAGTGGTCAACCGATCCAATCCAGGGGTACAGCCTGGTCCGCCTAGTCGTGGTGATAATTGATATGTAAAAGCCACCATATTGACCATACTGTTCGTACGATGTATTATACGTGCACCCCTTACTCTAAGGATATTAAAACCTCATAGCAAGTAAACCTGTGGCAGGCCACTGAAACATTTTTTCTGCCAGGGGCCGTGGCTGATATCCGCAAAACAAGCTTTGGGGGGGAGGGGGGAAAGCTGGAGACACATCGGTTTGCCTCAAGCGCAAATACTTGCGCAGACCTGTCTTGGGCTCACTCATTACATGCGATGCACAACGCCGATTGAAAAAAAAAAAAAACAAGAAAAAAAAGAAAAACAAAACAGTTCGGTGTTTCGGTTGGGATTTTAGACTTTACAAAGTAGACCCCTTCTCGTTATGATGACAATTTTGCTTACAATTCTATTTTGATTATGCCGAGCCTCCTCGGCACATATGGGGCTGTCACCATGACACCCATTTCTCTGATGTCTGTCTTCCAGAGTTTCTAGAAGAATGCTAATCAGTGCATCTAGTTACTGGACTCTTTGCCACATATTAAATGAGTCCGAGAGTGTGGCGAGTATTGTCAATGATTCCCAGTGGAGGTAATTGTGACGCAACAACAGATGTCTCTCAAACGTAGTGTCCATTTCTTTCTCTATCTCTCTCTCTGTGTCTCTCTTTCTCTCTCTCTAATACCCCAGGGTTAGCTTTGGACTCAAAGTGATTGGATCAGCGTCCTGATTATGCACCTCATCTTGCGTCCGTATCCCACTTCCTATCCAGGTAACCTCATCTCCGTAGCTAAGTTGACCGCCAGTTTAGTATCATGTCTTTAACTCCACTGACGCCATAAAGATC
The DNA here is from genome assembly GCA_024336345.1 of Mariannaea sp. PMI_226. Taxonomy (NCBI): domain Eukaryota; kingdom Fungi; phylum Ascomycota; class Sordariomycetes; order Hypocreales; family Nectriaceae; genus Mariannaea; species Mariannaea sp. PMI_226. Next base: position 2,090,032 of record JANFOG010000005.1, read on the forward strand.
AATGGAAGATAAAATCGGTGGCCGGATCGGGGTCAAAGCAGGGGAAGGTTATGTTCCATTGCGGAATCGAAACCGTCTTGAACTCGTCTAGTATGTCAGCGCTTGCTTCTCCCGCCTCGAGTCCGGATGACGGGAAGGTTAGCTTGCTGTTTTTGTTCATTGACAAACAATCTGTCAGGCTGTTGTAGTAAGATGCAGCCTAAAATAGCCTCACCCGAAGAAAGTCAAGGCATCAGTTTAAAAAAGACTACCAGACGGTACTGTGTATATAACTCCCCCGCGTCCAAGTTGTCATGTTAAAGGGCGTCTTCCTAAGCGGCTAATTGGGCCCCGGTGCTCGTTCAGTTGGGGGGAGGGGGGAGTGGGCGTTGTCGAGTGCTCCAAGTAGTTATTACGGAGCATTTTACGTTATTCATTATGAGCCTGTATCGTTGAGGGAGGGTGGCTTGACTTCCCCTTCGGCGATTTCGTCGTCCGCTTCCCGAAGCTGGCTTGATCAGGATCAGGGCCAACCTTTGAGCGTCAACGGCTCGGCGTTGAGTATCCGCCACCTCCGAAGCATGTATCTACTGTAATGTTTCTATCCTGATAAGTCCAAACTCTTCTTCTACTACTCGTTCAATCTGCTGTCTCAAAGGTAAACGACGATTATTATAGCAAGCCCTTTGAATGACAAGATGACGCCATAGCCATACAGTAACTCAACTTTGCAACCTCCACAACTAAAGCAAAGAGCTGCCTGTTATCCCATTGATTGCTGCCTACATGACCACCGGAAAGGGGTCACCAAGGCCGCTCGGGAGCATTCTTCGAGAAGCCGAGCGAAGCATCCCATAGAATGGGAAGTGGCTGAAAAGAGCGCCGTGGTCGTATGCAGGTAGTGTTTGTGGCTTGAATTCTGGTATCCGATCAGTGGACTGGCAGCTCTGTGAGCATTCAACCACAACCAAAACCACAACTCCACCGTTAGTCACAGATGCATGAATGTGCTGTTCCTAATTACGTCTTTAATTTAAAGGCTCCGATCGGTGCATTCAACAGAACCCTACCACACCACCTCCAAAACACAAAAAGCTTCCGATGACTCGCTCACCGCTTCTCGGTTGCTTCTCTAATTATCTCCGAAATGGGACGAAACTTCACAGATCGTTCTAAAGCTTCCGCACTTGCAAAATAATTACCCGCGCCTGGTTTGATTGTTCATCTGAAGGAGGGTGAGGGGAAGATGGGGAGAGAGAACCAAGCAGCTGGGAGCCGTCTTCCGAGTGCTTGGTAAAGTCAATATGAGCCCCCATCGCCGGCCCAAAGGCTGTAGGCATCCCTGGATGTGTTCCCTAGCTCACTGTTGCTAGTATTAGTCTGCGCAAAAAGAAATGGGATGCGAAGCGCGATTTGCTCCGTAGATAGACATGAGCCCATCAGGTAGCTGAAGTGCAAACTTAATATCACAAGACACACGCGATTGGACCCTGGTCAACACCATCTCGTTTTCCATGTGTGTGAGTGTGTGTACGTGTGTGTGTGTGGATAGCGCAACTTCTTTCCAATCGCTTGTGTAATGAATAAGAGTACGCACGTTAGTGGCATTACACTTACAACCGTTCCAACAGTATGGTTCATTCAGGGCCCTCGTAGGGAAATCCCGTACCGCCGCACCGGTAGTTCACACTGGGTGTCCTGCGAGTTCCACCTCCCCGGGTTTTTGCATTGATCCGATGCCAAGTAAATACAAGATTTCGAGAGTTTTGTTGAAAGGATAACAATAACAGCGGATACACTCGAAGAAACCATCATCAAACCCCAAGTTATGATAAGAAACTGTTTGTCGTTATGCCCAGGGACCACAGTGCCAAAGGATAGTGGATGATCCCCCCCCCTTCCATACCCGCATCTTGACGTTCAGCCGCAATTTTACATACACGGACAAAGTAGAGAGCCTTTCCAGAAAGAAAGAAAGAAGCGGGACTCGTTGAAGATCGCTGCCGGTCCTAGCCGGGTCTTCCGCCAGCGAAAATGACGGCTTGCCTGTTGTCCAACCGGCTAGCGCGTGTAAGAAGCTGTTACTGCATACCATCGCCATTAGATTGGCAGCCTCGGGATCTACTGTAGCGATGTGCAGTCATTATCGACAGATCGACGAAGAAACACCCTGTTCCCTGTTGGCGTCTCTGCAAGCTTGGCTTGGGCGCATAGTTCAGTTGAGGGGCTCGCAAGTGGGACAGCCCAGCAGGCCGTGCTGCTTGTTGGGGTAGAAACTACCCCGACTGAAGCTGCATTTAACCAGTTCTGTGAAAGTGTATCAGGTCCATAGGTTGAACTGGTAGTTCAAGCCTCTTCAGCCATAATACGTATCAGCCCCTTTCCTTGGAGCCATCCAAACAATGCACCCCTTCGTCGTAAACTGAATTGCATTGATGAATATCCAAGCTAAGCTTGCGAGAGGCTTCTCTGGTCCAGCTCTCAGACTGAGTCATGGCACAACTCTACCCCTCCCTACTGTCACGGAATAATTACCGGTGTCCTATAACTCTCACTTGCAACATGGCAACAATACAACCGTGTTATCCAAGGCATCGAATGTTGTTTTGATTAATGTATCATTAGCAGGAGGGGAAGGTTTCATTCGGCGGATTCGGCCGTTAGACGAGTTCTTCGTTCGGTCATTCGGCTGCTATCTTTCCTTTTCTCCCCTCGAGAGAAAAGATTACACCTATTCGAGAGGCCTCACGTCCGAAGCTCTAAACAGTTTGCATGATTCAATGAGAGAGGAGTCAGCAAAGTCGAAGTGATCAGGATCCGGCCTCTAGATGAGGGGTATGTAGAAGTCTCACCCCCAGAGATCGTCTTGGCATTCAGGGAGCGCAGCATTCTCGCGGAAACGATACCGTCGAGGGATCATACTATTCTACTCTAGAGATATCAGAAGATTTTGATGTGACTTGCAACTCTAATACATGTGTTTTTTGCACAGTGAGTCATGATGAAGTATTGTCTATTTTTCATTGCTCAAGGAACTACCTAAGTTAAACATGGACTCACGAGAGTCTGATCTAGAGATGTTGGAGCTTTTGTTACACGTCTACTACTTTTACAACAAGTCTAAGAGGGTTTGATACAAACAAAATAAAAATAAGGAGTAAGGGGTGTTCAGTATTGGGTGACTGCAGGAGAGGTCTCAAGCTTCGAGCGGCAAAATCATCTGGCGCTTCGAATACTGATGGCTTCTTCAGACTGCCTTCTTTCCAATCTTCCAACCCCGAGCCTGAAGCCATTTGGCAACTTTGGGGGTGAGCCAGGCTGTGGCGGGTATGCGAATAAAGATGAAGCTCTTGTGAATGGCATATGCTAATGCGAGTTGAGTTGCAAGACCTGTTACACGGGTATTAGCCATCACCACCGTCTACCATGATTTGGATTTGGATGCTCGGAAGTCTAGGGTGAGTAGGACATACTGGCAGCATTAGTGTTTGCCTTCTCCGCTCTTTCAACACCCCAGGTGGCCATCTCCATCTTGCCGGTAATGTCGCCCTCGCCAATGGCCTTTGCCTCGGCTTTCTTGATGGAACTCCAGACCGAGTGCCAAGCTTCTTTAACCGACTCGGGGACCAAGCCCTTGAAAAATGTTGAGACAGAGTGCTCAACTTTGCCTAGTTTTAGGTTAGTTGTTTTGGCTTTGAAGCCATGGATAGTGAATATTCAAACTCACCAATTGCCTCTGTTCCAACAGCTCGGACGAACAGGAAGCAGAAGGGGAAGTCAGCGGCCGACAGTCCAAAATAAACGCCTAGAGTGACCCAGCCATAAACTTTTATGAGAAGCTTGAGTTGTTCTTTCAGGCCTTTCTTTGGTACCTCTGCTTTTGATGCCGTTTCCTTGTTCAAGCGACGTGCTGAGAATCGGAACCCGCGCCTTAGCACACTCTGGAGAGAGGCGGGTGTTGTGAAGGTATGTGGACGCAGCTGGGTTCCAATACTCTGCCACTGTGCAGTCTTCAGCTTTTGAAGGCTTGAGGATTCCCTGGTTCTGGTTTGCGACGTGAGCAATCTCCTCCAGGCGCCGTTCAAGGCAATTTGTTGAGTGGATTGGTTGATGGCCTGAAGGGGTAGGCGGACACTTCGAACGGGCTGTCGCAACATGGTTCTCGACGTAGCTGAAGCTTTAACAATACTGAATTAATTATGGGAAGAAAGATAGGAACAAAAAGAAGCTATGCGTGTCGCTTTCAGCAGCAGCCACAGCCAATTCGTGACGAGAACGTCGCTCGGCGAGTTTCGAGGATCTGGGGTCGTGGTGGATAACGAGGGGCACCAAGGAATCCGCGGAGCTCTCGGAGTTTACTTCGGTCTTCGCGGACTCAATAGAAGGAGATAGCAACAACAGTGAGGAGGAGTTACAAAGTCGTGAGATGGAGATAGGAGAAAGCTCGATCAGAAAAACTGCAGCATAATTTGTGGCCTGAGAAAGAAATCTCCGCGTGTGATGACCTCATGGGTAGGCAATCCCTGGAGAGGTCATGATGAAAAAAAAAAAAAAAACTGCGCCACGTCAATGACGCTCCGCTGAGGCTTGAACGTGGGGGTTTGCACCGCATGCAGCTCAACTGCCTTGAGACATGGGCATGTCACGTGCCACTGGAAACAACTTTCCTCTTGTTAGGTACTGTATCATATAGTAAATCTTATGATACACAAATAAGTGAGCGAGTGAATGATGCGTGACACGGAAAAGAACAGCGGGGCATACAGAATGTGTTGCAGTCGTCGCGCCCCCCGAAACATTGCTTACCTGTTCCCTCCATCAAATCTCGCAATCGTTTCTTCGTTGTCCCTTTCGTAGTGGGTTGACGTCTGATGGGTGACAAGTTGGGTCTGAACTCGACTGCCAAGTTTCGGAGAGGCTCTCCTGGATTAGTTTGCCCATTCTGGAGCAAGGTAACCTAGTAGCGAGTCTCGGGAACAGTGTATCAGAATCGCGGCTTGGTGTATTGGAAACTTTGGAGAGCAAACTGTCTCAACAGGTCCCGAGACAGGTTCTGAGGATTTTCAAATTGTCTCACTATATAGGTGGGTACTTATTTGACAGAGCTCACCTGACTCACTACCATGAAACAATAACACCGGTTAGAAGACGATGAAGGCTGAGACTGAGATCGAAATAAGGAAGGACTCTGACCTACCTAGCCCCAACCCTTAGCTCACTAGAAATTCGGGCACGTTGATGGAACTTGGATAATATTCTTGTGTAATTAAGATTCGTCACCACCGAATGCTTCTGTCATAACATTTGCTTTAGGAAGACCCTCACAATACCTCTAAATATAGCATGACAGTAGGAGATGGCGACCATCTGAAGAAAGCCTCACTCCCCCACCAGTAGGTCGGGTATATGTAAGGCGAGGACGGTCGACCAAGAACCTCGATAAATATAGCGAAATCAGATACTTCTTTAGTAGTGCGACCATAGTCGGCATTTCCATTCTTAGAGATGCTATTGGTACACAATGATATATGCCGTTACCACAGTGCTGAGCTGGAGCTGGGTCTGGGGTAGGACGATAACAACTCGTGCATGAGAGAAGAGTGACAATAAGATGTAGGGTTGTATGCGAATTCTCACTCCTTTCACCCATTTTGTTCCCCCCGTCTTGTTCTGCTGGAGCAAGCTGTTTATTGTGTGCGATGAGAAGCTCAATCGCCCTATACCGGCATCGATAATGGATCACCTTGACTTGCCGATTTCCTTTCTTCGAGACCACTGTTCTGCACGAAAGTAGCCACATACTTCAGAGGGCCAGCAGCGAAGACTTTACCACACTTGACGTAAGGATTCACATTGGGGTGGTCGGCGGACAGTTTGCTCCTTCGCCAGTAACAACTGCGAGTGACAGCTGCCAGCAACAGCTGCCAGCAGCTGTTCCTACCCTTGGGAGCGTGGCCCAACAGAAGCGCTTCTATTGTTTCTTTTGCAGTGTGACCCCCTTCTTGCTTTTACATACAATAATTTTGCACTCTTTCTCACTCCTCTGTCCTTTACTTTCCGACTTCTAGTTTTCTGCATCGTTCACTCGTGGATTTGTCGCTGACTCACTCAACCTCTTCGAATTGAGATGAACTCGTTCTGAATGGATGCTTTGTCCCTTTTCTTTCATTCAAATCCAGGCACTCTATCTCGATAGAAGTAGTGACTTGCGCCTTTCTCTCCCATTCACCAACCTCCCGGCTCTGATTCTCAGATTCTCAGATATTCTTGGTGCCAAGACATATTATAACACTTGTCTCTGCCAGTGAATTCCATTTCCCAAGCAAGAATCTCTTCTTCTTTTACTGTTCGAATCCCGCTGGATTGGAACCATACTGGGCCATCATGCCGCCTGTCAATCTCATTTATGGGAAGAGGAGGACTTTTTTCCGGCCAATGGATTCTCTCTGCCCCCAGAAGAGCATGACTGAGCCTATTCAAGCCAAGAAGAAAGGTGATGAAAATTCTTCATTCGTTCCTGCACCAAGATCTGACGCAAACAGGGACGCTCGGAACCTCCATCTCGGTTGCCAGCGAGATAACAAAAAACTCACCCCGAAAGCGCATCAACTGCCAGACGAGTATCGAGGAGATGGCTAGCCGTCTTTTAGACGACTCCAACTCCATGTTGGAGGAACTCAGTTTGAGTGCGTCAATGCCGGATAGTAAATTCGATTACTTAGTGTCTTCAACTAGCTCCTCCGATTGTGATCCGAATCCATCAACTCATTCCCAGGTTTCATCAAAAGAGAAGCCCACTGAGCTCGGAGAGTCTTATTCACCCACGACACCCTCCTCCACAAAATTTCAAGCCAGGGAATGCTTACCGACTATTCCGGTCAACTCAGGCGAGCAAAATAATATCTCACTTCTCAAAAGTGATTCGCCTCATAAGCTAGAGGAAACTGGGAAGCAGCAGCTACTCACGAAGTTCAAAGTGGTTGGTTTTAGCTCCCTTGAGGCCCACCATCCAGGTTCCTTGAAAGCATCTGTTTCTGCTCCAGTCAGCAATAGCGGCCGAAACGTAAGCAAGGGAAATGTGCCAAACACCGAAACTAAGTCGATAGACCCTGAGAACATCGCGAATAAACTACAAGCCATGCTGGCTGCCACCGACTCGCTCAAGCCTACCCCCAAAAAAGAGCAGGCTCCGCCAGCTTCAAAGTTCACGCGCATGGTTTCGTACTCCAAGATGTTTGTCAAGGTGACTCATGCGTGGAATCGTCTTCACTCCAAGGCCTCCTTCGAGAGCCTTAAAGCCCGGGGTAGAAGAAATTCTCAGTCTCTCGGGGAGCCGAGCAAAGAGGTTATCAAACCATTGCTCCCCCCACTTACTTCACCCCCATTTGTGTCCCCTATCAGCACAATAGAAATTCGTCTGAACGAAGGAGATAATCTAAACAAAAGAAAGGTTCAGCGGATCGTCGGTGGTCAGGTTGCTCGAAAGCCTGTAGCAGACGACGGCAAGTCCCTTCGAAGCAGAAGATCTCTGGAGGATCCGTTCTCCGAGAATGGAAGAAAGCGAACTCCAACGTCATTCGAAACTCTTCTAAAGAAAGGAGTTGATTGCGGAAGGGACAGCATCCCACCATTGCCATGTGATCCATTCGAATCCGAGAAAGACTTTGACAGAAATATCGAGGATAGAATCTTGAGCATAATGCCTGTTGGATCATCAACCCCTCGAGTTCGAGTTGACAGGGTGTCCAAACTCAGCATCGATGACAGCCCCTCGACGCAAGTAAACGTAGCAGTCAAATCAATGCTTGACAGTGTCACTACTAAAGTGGCAACAGAGGAATTGAGAAAAGCCCGACTACTTTCACTCACCAACGTGAACGCGATTGAGGCGAAGCCGATCGACATCACTGTAAGTACCCGTCCGGGAGTGGAGAGGCAGAGTGCCGTCAACGCGAGGCACAGAGGAACAAAGAAACACCCATCTCCGAATAAGGAGGTTCTCGAAGATCTGGAGCAAGCATTTCGAAATTATGCGTGCCTCAGCGCTTCGGACCTGAAACCTGACGAGATTGATGAATTGGCAGCCAGTTTCTTTACTATGACTTCGCCCCTCTACAGTTGTGATAAAAACCAACCAACATCTACTCGGTTATCGGCGTCTTATATAGAAGATGCTGTGCGTCCGACTATATGTAAAAGACATAGGTTGCGATCACTATCCCATTCTATCCAAATTGCCAGAATTTCTGGTCAGGCGAGACGTTCCTTCAAGCTTCGTGGAGATATTCGCATCGCCGCACCCTGTCGTCGTTCAGGTTCCTACAGTGATGATATAGATGAACTACATTAACTGAAGAAGACGGGGAAAGCAGAGCTAGCCGGTGCCTTTTTCTCAGCTGGAAAGAAAAGGCTCTATGGATCTGGCTTGGAAATTGGATTCAGGTCGAGAGAAGGACTTTCGACACCACTGATCCGATCACAGCCCAATGGCCAAATGCAATCAACACATCTTGGACGTACGTTGGGCCGGCGAGAATGATTCACAACGATTCTGATAGGGTTTGTAAGGGCACGGTAGAGTCAATGGCAACACGGATTCAGAGCAGGTTGGTAATAGGAAAAGGTCTATTTTCACCTCAAAACTGGTAGAGAAATATCAATCTAGAAACAATTCATTTCCGTGCGTTAAGTTCATCATGAAGGGTATCTCAGTATGTATGTCCCGTCTCTGTCTTCCTGTGGTGCAGGTCTTGTGTCATTCTAGATTACATGAAGTGATGGCGATAGCGACGGTGGGAGCCTCGACCATCTGTACCGTGCATACGGCGAGTACCAGCGGCCTTGAGATCAATTAGCATATTGCTGAGTTCCTGATAGCTAAATTTATTCACGTACCTTTAGACCTGGGCGGTGGGTAAGGCTGCCCTTCAGCTTTAGCAAGGCGCCACTGACCTTGTCCTTCATAGTAGGCTTTCGCTTTTGATGGTGGACGGGCTGAACAACAGGGTGATGATGGGCGCGCGGTCGAGTACGAAAGATACTGCGACGGGGTTTCCTGGTGGTAGTGGTTGTTGTAGTTGCAACTGTGTGGTGGTGACGGGGCGCGGCGCGTCGACTGAAGATGGAGCGGCGAGGCGCGGTATTGTAGCGAGTGCGCATAAGAGGCATGATGGCGATTGATTGATTGATTGAATAAATGTGCTTGGTAAATGGTTTATGTGAATTGGAGATTCTTTTTAGTATTAAATATGAGTGTGAAGTGTGTTTGATTGTGATTGTGATTGATGATACAAAGAAGAGGACACCTGTAGACGGAGGGAACAATTATTGCTATATATAATCGTGTGTTTCCTACTGATCTCGATTTTGCAAGCTGCCAACTTGGCAAGATGACAGAATCCAAGATGTTTGGATCATGACGAAGTCCATCTTTGCGATGATGCCATCAACGGGAATCCTGCAGGGCTCCCGTCATGATCCCTTGCATGGATGGATCACCAGGCAGCCCCCCCCCCTTTCTCCTGGGTTGCGACGACAAATCACGATCCGATCCCGAAAAAAAAGATAAACACCCGAAAAACCTGTCTTCATAAAGAACACAGCCCCCCAAAAGAAGAGTTGATCAGTTGGAGGGTTGGAGGGTTGGAGGAAAATCACGTCACAGCATCAACTTTTCCAGGTTTTGAGTGAGAAGAGCACGGGCCATGGATCGGCGGATAAAGGCGGGGCTTCCGTCCAGGGTCCAAAACGGGGCTGGCAGGTTAGCAGGTTGGCAGGGTGTCTTCATCCTCATCATCTTGATCTTTCTTTTTTGCCTGCTTGCCAGTCACAGAGTTCAGGAGAGTAAAATAAGCTCTGGTCTGACTTGCCTTTTCTACCCTTTTATGGCTCATCGCGGCCCAAAGCGTAATCTCCTCAGGGCCTCCTATCTCAAGTTCCTCAAATCGAGGGGAGGTAGCCCGAGCGATAGCCACTCTACCCAGACTCCTTACTCTCTAGCTGGGGCAACCTGATGAACAAAGTTGGCCTCCCTTCTGTTGTCACTCCTGAGTTCCTATCATTGCTATTTTACGAAAGAAAACAAGTGGCCTCCTATTTAGCAACCTAAGTTTCAGTAATATGACTATCTGAGGATAGAACTACTTCTAGCCAGTACAATTAACACGAGATGGAACATACTTCTCTCTCTATTCCAGCCTTTGCTCCCTACCGACTTAGTTCTGACAACTTAGAAGACTTCTCTACATGGGCTTGCTCTCCCTGAGGGGGATGCTGCTACCTTAATTGATGGCTAATTTGGAGATTTAACGTAGTATGGTCACTCCTTTATCTTCCCTCACAGTCTCATACATCCTTAAATTTCTCAGTTCCACCACTCTCCAACGCTGTCTATGTTTAATACGTATCAGGTACCATGGCCAGGATTACTCAGGGATAGCTGGTGGGTGATGTCATAGGGCCATCCAAGGCGAACCACTCAGGCATATTAGCGTTGTGCGGGGACGGATCAAATTGCGAATTCATGGCCAGTAATCTGGACCCTTCCTATTTTTAAACATTGCAACGGTGGATTGAATGATCAATATGACGATATAAATTTGTATAAGGCAGCACCGCAGAGCTCGAGCAGCGCGGGTTTGTTGTAATGGTCAACCCTACGCACTAAATCACTTGACATGTACACTCGTCTCCGTCTTGGGGTTCAGGGGGCGTCGAAAACTGATCATCTACAGACTAGATTGTGAGGCACTGATTTCTAGATTCTTATTCTCATCAGTGTTATTGATTCCCTTCATCTCACCCCCCATTTTTTTTTTCAATGATACTTGAATGCCTTGATGTGGTGTATTGGAGTTTGTCATTGTAGGTATATATATGTGAATAATGATGCTCCCGGCTGTCTATATCTTCTATGATCCTAGATTGCACCAATCAAGATGCGTCGAGCTTTAGAATCTTGTGTATATCCTTTCACGCGTTACATTTCCGAAGGGAAAAGGATGGTTTATCCTCTTAATCCCGAAGGTTCTTCTTGATCGTCTCCAAGTCGGCCTCGGAGAATCCCAGGAACTTGGTCACGTACCCGTCCCAGCCACCATATGTCTCGTTGACGCCCTCCACAAAGGACGTCCAGAAACTTGGTCTCAAGCTCACGAGGTTCCAAAAGCCAGGGGTTTCGGGGTCGGAAATTCCCAGACTGGCCAGGGCGTATTGAGTCAGTTTCTCACGGGCGACCTCTATGCCGACACGCGACAACATGTAATCAAAAACAACATCGTCAGTAGCTGTGCCAGCCAGGCTCTGCAAGAGACCCGCGACGACACCAGTACGATCACGACCGGCTAAATGAGAGTGTTTTCATCAGTGCTCAATTCACAAGTTTTAGATCAACAAAAAAATGACAGAAAGAGGGGCCTACCGTTGCAGTGAAAGATGAATGGCTCTGTAGGTCGATCGCGGACTTGCTCCAATATAGCACGAATAATGGGCTTGTACATGTCCAAGATGATCAAGTACTGATCTCTCCATATGTGACTTCCATCGCCAGCAGCAAACTCAGCCAGGGCAGGCGTGGGATAGTTTCCATTGAGCTCCAGCCAGACGTCCTCAACGCCAGGAATTGATGGGTTGGGGTTCGCCTCACGCTCACCGGGCTTGCGCAGGTCATAAATGCGCTTGACATTGCTAGACAGCCATGCGACAGCCTCCGGGTCGGCGCCGACATAGCCAAGGTTACCGCAGCGATAGAATCGGCCTTTAGGGAGGCCGCTGCCGGGGATGGCGCCGAGGTCGCGGATGTTGAAGAGGGAGCGGGACGGCACGAATGGCGGGGAGGTTAGGACTGTCATTAGCTGGGCCTCGGAGATGGGGTCCCGAATGTCAATGGCGTTGAAAGCCTCGAGCTCTGAACGAGAAAGAGGCATGGTGGCGATAAGACTTGTATAGGGCGTAAAAGGGGTGTGTAGATTGTATTCACAGTCTGTGACTAGCAGTGGCTATTGTTATTTCGATGGGAGGCAGAGGGGACACGAACGAGACCCGGAGAGGAGAGGGGGGGCAATTAGGCTAATAAATAAGTCGCAAATCGTGAGTTTCGTCACATCACATTGATGGAGGAGAAAGACCCAGAAGAGTCCAGGGAGAGAAGGGAACCCTGAATCTGACAATAGCAAAAATGAGAAAACAATTGTTGCTGATTGTAAAGAATCACCTTCGTATTTCGTAATTACAGACACACACAACCTAGCAGCGTGTATACTCTTCTCAGGGCCAAACGGATTATAAGACGGTGGAAACCCCGCCATGCCCACATGTGTATTATCTTATTACGGTAGTAGGTTGCTAAACCATGAGTTGGCAGAGAAATAAGGCATCATTCACACTATGATACTCCAGCCATAGTTCAATCACAGACCTTAGGTGCCTAACTGAGGCCAGTGAGGATACGGAGAGTAGTGAGGGGTCCTGGAAGCGCTGAATTATGCCGCATTCTAGGGATGACGGTGAGTAGGTAACATGCTGGGGCTGACCTTTTCTGACTTTGGCAAGTAACTAGGCAACGTAGTATTCGGGCTAGGCCGAGGGGACTTTGCTAGATCAAGAATTAGAAGTGGGATAATACCACACTTGGCCTGGAATATCCAGATCAGTTTGTCAGCTTTCAGTTGAAAATCCGCACAAATAGTGCGAGGAAATGGACGTGGTGGGCAATGATGTCAAAGGGCACAGCATCGGAAAAAAAAAATAAGAGTTGGTCCGAGATTACGGCGTAGAGCTAAGGAATGAAACCCTTCCTAAACTCATTGGCTTGTTTGTCGTCCAACAATAAAAAGATGGCTGCGTGCCATTTTGGAGGGGTATTCATGGTGGGCGCCATAAGACAACGATCGTCATTTTGCCCAAACGGTGGGTGCAAACTCGACGTAAGGTAATCAAGTGGAATCACTCAGGTTTTCACTCAAACTATAAAACTACTCTCTTTTTCCATGCTCCTTTGCATTCCTCGTCTTTCTCCATAGATATGAAATCAGTCAAATGGATGGTCGAACTAGGTACCTACTAAAGATGTTAACCTCCTGCATCGATCGGGTCCCAAAGAAATTGATAACGAATCGCTCCATTACCATAGGCCAACACTAAAATGACCCTTATCGATATGGCTATCAGAGTTGATGTCCAACGGCGCCCTACATGTCGTTGTCCCAGCATGTGAAATCCAAGTAGACCGACTCGTTCACTACTTATTCAAGAAAAAGTGCTATTATTTCTTTCTAACTCTTGTTTTAATTATCCTCGTGTTTTTCCCTCACCTCTTCCTGTGATTGGTTTCCAACAAAGAGGCTGGCTGGTCCCCTCAAAAACCTGAAAATGAGTATTCTGCTGAGATGGGGCTTAACCCTCCCCATCGTCGTCGTCGCTCTGGCCGTTGCATATCGCCTTCAGCAACAACCTCTGGATGGATCGTCCAGCACCTTCCAATTGAAAGATGGCGAGAAGTACTGTTACAAGGGAATTCGCACTCATGATACAGAGCAGCCTTCCGCGCAGTGCTTCTCCGTCATCAATGGCGAGTTCAAGACCGTCTGGTCACCCGCCGAGGCCGGAGGTGATGTCGATGATGATGATGATGAACAACTGATCGATGGGTATGTCATTCCTGGTCTCTGGGATGGTCATGGACATCTACTCCAGTATGGTGAATTCCTACATTCGGTCGATCTCTTCGGTTCGCAGACTCTGGGTGATGTCCGATCTCGCATGAAGACCTACATTGCCAACAATCCTGATGCGGGATCAAGAGACAACTGGATGCGCGGTGTGGGATGGGATCAGAGCTTCTTCGGTCGTATGCCCACAGCGGTATGTACCAATTTGTTGTCCTCGTAGCTTTCTTATCATCATTTTGCTGTTCTTATTATTCCTCCTTTCCTCTAACTAGATCCCAAGGCCGATATCACGCTAGATGCATCACTCCGGGGCCTCTACGTAATGCTAGATCGTATCGACGTCCACTGCACATGGGTTTCTCAGCCTGTCCTCGATCTGCTCCCTGCAGACCTTCCAGACGTCGTGCCCGGCGGCGAAATCATCCGTGAGCCCGGTATGGGTGTATTTTGCGACAACGCAATGGACCTCGTCATGCAACTCTGGCCCAAGCCCGGCCCGGACGTCAAGGCTCGTCATGTCAAATCAGCCATGCAGAAACTGAACGAGGTAGGGTTGGTAGGCATGCACGACGCTGGTGCTACTCCTGGCACGTTGGATCTCTATTCAGAATTGGCAAGTTCAGATGACTGGACGCTTCGCGTCTATTCCATGCTTGAGTGCGACCAGCGGAACGCCTACTGTCCTGATGAAGCTATCAAAGTCTCGCGCGAAGACCATCGCTTTTCTGTTCGGAGTGTGAAGCTCTTTGCCGGTAATCCTCACCCATGTTGCCTGGTACCCTTGATTATGTCTGTTTCAGAGGCTTTTGCTAACACATTGTTCCTCCTAACATAGATGGCGCTCTTGGCAGCTGGGGTAGTGCCATGATCGAGCCATACACCGATCACCCCTGGACGTCCGGCAGCATGCTCATCAATGCCTCTTCTTTGATCGAAGTCTCCAAGCGCTGGGCGGCGGACGGCTTCCAGGTGAACATCCATGCTATTGGAGATCTAGCAAACCGCAACGCCATAGATGCCCTCGAAGCCGCCCTCGTTCAACAATGTCCTGAAGCCGCCGATACTACCGCTGGTAATGATGACGGTCAGGTGCATCCACTGGCTTCGTGTCAAGACCAACACCGCTTCCGCATAGAGCACGCACAAATCATTCACCCTCTCGACCAGCGTCGGATACATTCTATCGGAATCCTTCCTTCAATTCAGCCCACCCATGCCACCTCAGACATGAAGTACGCCATCGACCGCCTAGGTTCCGAGCGTCTCGGCAACTCAGCCTACCGCATGCGCTCTCTCCTCCCAGCCCATCCGGTGCTAGGCTCCGACTTCCCCGTCGAGCCGCCAAACCCTTTTCACGGCATCTACGCCGCGGTGGCAAGACGCAGTCCCGCTACAGGCCGAGGCGCTGATGGGGGCCCTGATGGTTGGCACACGGAGGAGGCGCTGACTATGGATGAAGCGCTTTGGGGTTTCACTGGAGCGCCGGCGTACGGTGCATTTCTCGATGGCCAAGCTGGTGTCATCAAGAAAGGCGCTCTCGCTGATTGGGTTGTACTAGATCGGCCATTTGAATCCCTCGACGTGGAAGATCTACGGACTCTCACGGTCAAGGAGACGTGGGTGGGCGGTAAAAGGGTGTATGCTCGATCGCACTAGGGTCGAGTCAAGCATTGGGCATAGATGCGAGTTTGGAAACACTAAAAGAACACGGTAACGATATGATGAAGGTATGGTGGCTTACAAAATCAATAGCATATATTTCCCAAAACTACTAGCAAGCCCGGGGTGTGTAGCTTAAGGGAATAGGGAGCTATATCATGACACCAGAATAGGTCATGCTTTGCGAACCCGACATCGGACAGGCGTAAGCACCTGCTCACATGGGAAATCCCGTCCACATTGTTCCCAATAGTGGTTAATGAGAGAAACAATAAAGAGAGCCCAAAGATTGTTAGTTGGCCTTTATTCAATTGTCTTATCTCTTATTTATATCTTCGTGGCAAGCAATCTACAGTCAAGTTCATAAATGATGGGATAGGCCATGGCGCCGCTTGCAGGTTCACCGATAGTTGATTCACAGCCGGGGTGTCACGTGGGAAGGATCATGCAACCTTCAACAACTCAAGCTTTCAGCAATTCCAACACCTCAACTTGACAAGATTACCACTGGTAGCCAATGATTATTCTCTAAATTTTGAAACTTGTTTACTTCTATCTCAAGGAAGTCCTGATAGATCAATATATAGCCTGGCCTTTGCTGAGCTGGATCTGTCCCTCGTACCACCCATCATGAATGATGTTGAGGAGCCCTCATCTCAATCATACTGCATAGCTCAGGGACGTTGCAGGTTATGTCAATTCGGTTTCACTCGCGGTGAGCCAGTCTTGGCTGGTACGTTGTTGGCCTCTCCAGGCTCGCATGGATTCTACTGACGTCAATGGTCACTCCATGTAGCACTTCCTGATGGGCGCATCTCCCGCGAATTTACTTTTCGAAAGCACATGAGCTTCGATGATACGGATATGGGAGTTGTATTTCACATGTGCCTCGAGAATACATGCATGTTCTCTGACTATCAGGCAGTGAGCTTCCATAGCCGCTGCTATAAACTGCATCTTCACCCCATCACACCGGCATTCCTAGCCATCACCAACTACACATATACGCCACCAGTCTGCGAGCAACGGCGGCGAGCCAACTACATCTCGCCAGCTTTAGCGAGTAACTTGCGGAATGCCGCCGTCTGGCCCAGTGCGCTCCCAAGTGAGCTATGGATTATGATTGCCCAGTACCTCGTACGGGAATGCGCGACACTTACCACACAGGAGTTGGTACAGAATGGTGAGACTGTCGAAGACTACATCATTAACTTAACACAACCTGTGTTTGCTTCGTATCTTAAGATAGAAGGCCGGTGCTACATCCAGAGCCTGAGCAACACACCTAGATCAAATGCCTGTGAGGGAAGTCATCTCGTGGTACCGGCTCAGACGAGACAAGAAGAACGTAAAGATATTTTCATAGCGGTAGATCACCTGGGAGTTCGCCAGGTCGTCTTCATACCTCATGATCGCGTTGAACAATGGTGCCGTAGTCGTCCGAGTGTGTCGGGTGCATGGTGGAAACATATCTCCGGAAAAGACGTCCCTTCAACCATTACCATCAAAAGTGATGTAAGTTTCATCACCATAGTATGCAAATATCAAACTAACATTCCAGTAGGGCCTTAAAATGCGAGATATACTGAGCACTCAAAACGAGCCCCTTCACAACGAATCTCGAATTGGCTGGCAAATTCCGTTACCATCTCCTCCGGCGTCAATCGACCTCTTCACACTAAGGAGACCAAGGAAGAACATAAGCGGGCTTCGGATGCGCTACTTCGACTGTAACACCCCTAACATTGTCGGATATTCCGTAGCGACTGATGGGTGGGACATCCTGTCGATTCTCTCCCATGAAAAGGGACAGAAAAACGATTCCAGCTTATATGAAGATGTTACAGCCTCGATTTGCCACTGGATGTACATGCCTATCAACGAAGGCGAGTACCTGACTGAGATTTGCAGACAAACGAGCAACTTCCTCGAGGGGGAAGTAGCAGGAATAACGGTAAGTAACAAAGTCTAACCACACTGCACCATGTCCAGGAACAGATTCTAAAACAGGCTTCGACGACTGTAGCTATCAACGAACCTAGGACGTACTGTCCCATTTGGACTTTACGCGCAGGAGTATATGAATCTTGACCGTGTTGCTACCCTGCCACGCGGCCCTTGCCGTGTGTACCTGAACGAGATGGACCGAGCCAACAGGAGGACCGTTGAAATACTCGCTTTCGAACAAGACGGCCACCATTATCTCTCCACCAGCAGCAACAGCACACGGATGCTTCCCAACCCGCCAGTGTCCATCTCACCACGCCCGTTTATGCAATATCACGAATCGTGGTTACACTCGCAGTGCTCCATGAAGGATGTCACCGAGGTTCATCCTTGCATTCAGCAGACTCACCCGCACAAGCCCATCATAGGGATGCTTCTCGTTTATGCTGACAGGCACCGCGAGTGCGCGGGCCAGTTCCGTCTGGATTGGGCTGGCAAACCAATCATGCTCGACAGCAGAGACAAGCTGTACATTTGCGGGCAAAGGACTAGAAGGTCTTGGAGTTATGTGGCAGAGGTGACATGCCAGCCACCAGCGAGTCGAGCGGCTGGTCGCTGGCTTGACGTAACCCAGGATGGGATATTGGAATGGTGGTTCTCATCTCGCCATAGCGTATTGTGTTATAAGGGGAACCGATTAAACTAATGACCACGGCACCTCTAGTGGGATCATAGATATCTATTCGTGGATATCTACTCCATAAAGTAATGTATAGTACTGCATGATGTACATAGTGCGCGCCTTTGTTCAGGTCTCCCCCGCGAGTGATATTGGGCATAGTAGTTGTCCCTCGAACGGGTACGGGTGGCCTTCAGCCGCCTTACACCTCCCCAACTACAGATAATCGGAATTGTGTCGTATGAAAACAGAGTGTGTTGATCCATCATAAGCTCGCTCGCTATAATCCCATGCCAGAGCTCCTTAATTTACATACCAGTCAATGGTTTCCCAACTCTCTTTGGCCAGGAAACCCATGAGGTTTTCCATACACAAAGCCATGCACTGAAAATGTGCTTCTTTTTCCTTTCCCACAAATTTTTGGGCTTTTATTCGGAATACTCATCGTCCTCCATAATGTTCGCCGTGTCTTCCAGGCCCCTAAGCACCTCCTCCACATCCGAAGGGTCGGTGATAGCCCACACTCCTCCGCCTTTGACTAAATCCTTGCCTCGCATACCCACTTCCTTACCCACCAAGTTTCGACCGACCTTCCCCGGACCAACGCCTACCCAGCGACGGATCCGGCCCTCTTGATCCAAGTATTTAATGCTGTCCCACCACCGCACGGTGTCGTAGCATCCCCTGGCGAGAAGCTCCTTGAACTCGGCCTTGCTGCCAACGGGTTCAGCCGAGACGTTGCTGACCAGCGGTAACTGGCCAGGAAAGGTGACAATGTCTTCATTCTCGTGGCCCTTGGCGCGGCTCTTCTCGTCCAGCAGGCTCTTCATAACCTGGACGGCGGGCTTCATGATAGGGCTGTGAAAGGGACTGTCGCTCTTGAGTCTCACGGCACGCGGGTCGTAGCCCAGAAACTGGCGGACGTGAGCTACCAGCATCTTGATACGCTCAATGTTGCCACTGAGGACAATCTGGTTCTTGCTGTTGATGTTGGCAATCAACACCTGGTCGATGGGGGGTACGTCATCCATGTCCTCTCTTGCAACTCCCACAAAGTCTTGAATAGCTTCAACTAATTTATCCATATGTTCCGGGTGCGATATCACAGCCACCATGCCGTACTCTCCCCCATATTCATCGATTGCGCGCGCTGTTGCCTCAGCCATGGCCTCGGCACGCTTGGTCACGAGGTATAAGCTGTCCTGGAAGGTCACATATCCGCCGGCCACGATAGCAGCAAACTCTCCCAGGGAGTGACCAAGTGTCACATCGAAATGGTCGGTGACTTTGAAGCCAAACTCCCTCTCGAGAATGCGGAGGATGAAAATTGAGGTGGCCATGATGGCCGGCTGGGCGTTGGGGGTCTCATTAAGAATGCGGGAGGGCCCATTCTGGATCAGGTTGGTGAACCTGTAGCCCATGTATTCATCGATCTCGTCGCGAAGCTGCGAGGCGGTCGCGGGGAAAGCCTCGAGCCAAGGTGTGAGCATACCGACCCGTTGAACGCCCTGGCCTGATGTTGGTGCAACATTGTCAGCTCAGGTGATTTTTTGTTTTCTCAAGCAGCAAGCAAGTAGGACTACAGCAACAACTAAATAATGTTCTCAAACTACGACAAAAAAAAAGTTATAGACAAGAGATGGGTAAAAAGAAAGAAAGGCAGGCCAAAAGCAAACGCAAAAGGGGACGCAAAAGTAAAGATTTCCACCAACCTGGGAAGAAGAGAGCGGTCCTGGTGCCTCCACGATGCGTCGACCTCCATCTCCGCGACTGCGGGGACGATGGAGCCAACAGCCGGCGTCCGGGGACATGAGAGGGTCGATGCAGGGCCGGAGCGCATCGGCGCCGGAGCAGCGCTGGAGTCGTAGGCGTCGCGAGCCGTTGCATGGCCGTTTCGTCCGTTTTTCTCACAAACAAGACCGTGACCGTGACCGTCTGGGGGACGTCGCTTCTCGCAATGACATGTCTCGGTGTGGTTTCTCCCCTTGGCGCCCGGTTGAGAGGAAGAGGGAACAAGGGAGGAGGAGGGGGGTAAGGTGCGAAGCGAGGTGAGGCGAGGCGAAGAGGAGGGGAGGGGAGGGGAGGGGAGAAAAGGAAGAGAAAAGGATAGAAGGAACAGAGACAGAGAGGCCACAACAAAAAAAAAAAGACGGCAAAGAAGCCCGAACCCGGCCGTGCCCGGGGCTCAGCCTCTGGGGGACCTTGTGTCGGTAATCAATTTACGAAGGTTGATTAATTGTTCCTTGGTAGTTTCGATCGTGCCAAATGCATCTGGCCCATCTGAATAAAGGGAATTAAAGGTAGCGGAACTTGATTATGACATAGGTACAATATAGTCCCTGGTTGGCGCGATGGAGCTACCCCACGCTTAGAGCCGATGCACCGAGGAGCAGCTTCGGGATTCCGCTCTCGTGGGGGTGGAGGGGGGCGGTGACTCGTGGTTAATCACTGTAGTTACAGTAATTACAGTGAGAAGCCAAATGAAGAGATCTCGTGATACCGGAACTATATGTGCATACTGTTTGTCGTTGGTTTTTGCAAATGCCACCAAAGTCCGGCACTTTATCAGTGATATATAAAATTCACTCACACAGCGAGAATGCTGTTTTTATTCTCAAATAACATGTAAAATAAAATAAGATGAAATAAAGACAGAGATTAAAGAAGAAAAAAATTAGTCACGCGAAAGATCTACTCATGGTAGCAGTTTTCATCAATTCATTCGGTCATTGATTCTCTTGTACCTTTCTTCATAGCTTGCTAGTTCATCATGATGTATTACCTTCACCTCCATCTTTTGTGTATACGTCTCTCTGTAATCCATATCCTTTCTTGTTGACCTCGAGATAATTTTTTTCTTATCTCATCCATATGGATAGAATTCCTCGGAATTCACACAATCAAATCCACACAAAACACTTCTAGCATCGAATCTCTACCCCTCCTTTGCTCACGGTCAAATACTTGACTCCTTTGTATGGCTTGACGCTCTCCCCGAGGCCTCGGCTCTTTCTCGTATCCAGCACGATACTCTCCACCTTCAACCCGCTTGCTAGCCATCCCTTGACCGAGAAGCTCACCGATGCAGAAGATGGCATCAGGATCTTATTCTGCGCAACCTTCTTGGGATCTCGGTCTTCGCCTTCGCTGTCCTTCGCCTTCGCCTTCGCACTCTTCGCCACCGGTACGCGTTGGTAGGGTTCGTTGAAGGTATAGTCAGGTCCGAATCCAAACCCGCTAGGATCGAGTTCATCCTCATCACTGTCTGCTAAGGGACCAACAACCGTGCACCGTAGACCAAAGTAACTCGTTCCTCCAGAGAGCTCTTTCGTCGGGATTGTCCATTCCAGCACCCTCTCGCCAGGGTTGAAGCTCGCATCGCCTCGGCTTGGTCGAATCTCGGTCAAGTTCCTGACATCTGCTGGCAGTGGTATGGACACATTCAAGTCTTCCATCAATGGCGCGCCAGGCGACCCGGGATGTGGTCCTCCCAACCGGCCCGGGCCACCACCCCTCCCAAGGCCAGAAGGATTTGGTGACGGAGCTCCTGGAACTCTGTTCACTTGCAACCTGACTTCAAAGTCCGAGCCCAGGGGTCCAAGACCCGTCTTGATCTCCATGTTGACAGGCAGCTTGAGATTATTTGAGTTGGAGCTCGCGCTCTTCCCGCCAGTAAACGGTAAAAGATCCACCTCGTAACCTGCCAGGATAAATCTTCCATCCGGCGGTATGAAGCTCAGTTCACCAGGTCTCTCTTTCCACCTATGCAGCCGCACGCAGGGATGAAATACCGGTAGCTCCATGACGCTGCCAAGATTGTGCTTCCCTGATGGACTCGTGAGAGTAAGAATGACATCTGGGATGCCTGATATTTTTGAGGTGAATGCAATGGTGCCGTTTGCAAAGGCGGCCAGTGGTCTTCCTGAAGGCGCAAGCGTTACCGACAAGGTCTCAACAATATCGGCGTACATTTCGTTTGAGGTGTGTCGCACGTTCGCTCGCCTCCACGGAAGGGCAGAGGTATTCGATGAAACTAGAGCCGGCGCACTCGAGTTGGCAAAGTTAGTGCTTAAGGCATTTTTCCTGGCAACATGATTAGCTCTGAAGATATCTCGGAAATTGTGACAGTGACAGTGATAGTGTCAGCGCAGTGCCACAACGGGAGGTCTACCAACCCTGGGAGATTCAGGCCACCGAGAAGCTTGCCAACCCAGCCTTCCTGTTCTACAACCTCGCGCAAGGCATTGGGCTCCGTAGTGCTGATTACTCCAGCATCGCACATCTCCGTCAACAGCTGGGCGATAATATCATAGTTGTTCTCAATCTTGACGGCCAGGATCGGCGCGCCAAGGAAGTCCTCGAAGGCATCGATAACGCGGTGGAGGAACTCGAAGACCAGAAGAGGCTCGATCTCGGAAGAAGTGGTGATTAGGAATAGTAGGTTCGCATGGTTCAGGCTAAAGACTAAGGTCGGCGGGTTCGTGTTGGAGAGGTAGATGAGGTTCGGTCGTGGAGCTGGGTGTTCGAGATAGAGGGGTAGTAGATGAGCCACCGAGAGCGGCCTGCCCGTGTAGGTATGGGACAGAATAGGATTCCTGGGGGTGGGTTAGACTGGCAGGTCCTATGGCTTTCTCTGGACTGCAGCACGTACCTGTTGTCATCGCAAATATGCAAGGCCTCGATAACGCCGCTCATGGTCATGGCCAACCCCTTCGTTGGAGCTCACTGCAATTTGAGGCTTGAAGCTTTGGCCGGTGACAGACGTTCGCGGATCTATTCCGACAGGGGGACGTGCCATGGGAGGATGGTGGTGGCCATAATGACGAAAGACCGATCGATAGCTGTGCATGACTAAGCTGGAAAAGTGGTTGCTGCCATCCAATCACGAATAGCACCGTCACACAAACCCCAGGTTCACTGATCGAAAGCTCGTGATAATTTAGGAGAAATCGGCCGATTGCTCGATTGCTTTCATTTTTCAGATCGCTTGCTCGTTCGCTCACCTTCTTTTGTAGTTCAGATTCACCCGCGGAACAAGTCCTTCAACATGGCAGGAGACAAGATTCCGACCGTCCAGTCCCTCGAGAGACCCGAGAAGCTCGAGGACATCCTGCGACAGGACCGCGGCGACGACTGCCTCCCCTGCAAAGTTGTTGGTAAATTCTTCCAAGCAATGCGCCCCGAACAGCATCCAACTGGTCCTAACTTTGACTTAGGCAGCGGTGCTTTCTTCGGCCTCGCAGCCTATAGCTACGTCTCGGGCATGTCGCAGCTCGAGAAGCAGCGGGCCCTGATCCTCAAGAGCAACTCCATGTTCGGAATGCGCAGCAGGAGATTCGGCATCACCAGCATTGCTCTTGGGTTTGTGTGGATGGGCCTTTGGAGAGCATTCAGGTAGATAAGAGAAGGGATAATACGAAGAGGAATAAGAACAAGTGGACAATGGGGAAAAGAGACGACGCCGTGGCTCGACAGAAGCGTCCCCGGGGGAGAACGATAGCGAAACTCCACTCCGTCCGCAAACTTGATTACAGCTTGGGAGATATCGCACTTCTCCCAGAAGCACTGCTTGACGAGTGACCATTTAGGTCTTGGTGTGCAGTCCAGCTGTGAATGCTTCATACAACCAAGCACATTCGGCAACCTGTCTACGAATGCGATGAGTGGGAATGCGCACAACTCAACCAAGGAAGAAAAATGGTGTTTGAAATTGACCTGTAATTTTATGTACACTACTGTTATATGAAGAATAGACGTGACATGGCTACGACAAGTGGTTTCCGTGCAAGACGCCGTCTCGCCTTCGGAGGCCCTCAGTGAGGATGTATGCCTTTGAAATGGCGCTGAGTGTCGAAGATAAGGAATCAATTTCATCCAATGACAGCAAATGAATTATATCAAAGACTTCAAAGACCAGAAGCGATATGCGCTGTATAAACTGATTTAGATTCTATGTTTGATCATCCCGAGAGGACCCTGTCTTCACTAAGTTCTTCCCCATCCCACCCTACATTCATTGGGCCACCGAAAACTTGACTTTGCGCCCCACATTGAATCTTTATTCAACTTCAACCTCCATATCGTCAAACATCAAAACACCATTAATCACATCAAGACACAATCTACAACCATACCGGCACACCAGAAGAGAGACTATCTGCATCAACCATCCAAAAGCGCATACATACCAACTCATTGTGAAAGGAGCTCGGTGTGAACACCATCTGGCCCGGCCCTGAAAAAAAAACTCGGCCGTCTCACTAGCCCGGCTTGTAGCCTCGCCTCAAAGAGCGCCTTCTCACCTCTGAGCCTTCACAATGCCCATCACAATCCTTAACCCCCAACCTGTGGCACCCAGGAGGAGAGCGCTAGACGCCGGCTCAGATTCTGATTCTGATTCCAACGGTGGCGCTGACGTCGGTGGTGAAGATATCCTCACTCCAGGCACACTCATCACTTCAAATCCGCAGTGGATGCGGTAAGTCAACCACAATATTCCTTTCCTCAATGCATATTATAAAAACGGCGTATCTAACAAGCTCTGTCCCCAAAGTGGCCATGGAACATATGTTCCCTCTGGCTCATCAGACATCACATCCTCCCTAGCAGGCACTCTCACCAAGACCAATAAGCTTCTCTCCGTGCGGCCCCTTCGCGCCAGGTACACACCGGAAATTGGTGACCTGGTCGTCGGCCGCATCGTCGAGGTCCAGGCCAAGCGCTGGCGCGTCGATGTTGCCGCCTCGCAGCTGGCCATCCTGCAGATTTCCGCCATCAACCTGCCCGGCGGCATCCTGCGCAAGCGCACTGAGACCGACGAGCTGCAGATCCGGAGCTTCTTCGCCGAGGGCGACCTGGTCGTCGCCGAGGTCCAACAGCTGCACCAGGACGGCGCCGCCAGCTTGCACACGCGAAGTCTCAAGTACGGCAAGCTGCGCAACGGCGTCTTCGTCAGCGTTTCCGGCACTGGAGGCGGCGGCGGCGTCGTCCGCTCCAAGCGACAGGTCTGGACCATGGACGTTGCCAACGCCGGCGGCAAGGTCGACATTCTCCTGGGCGTCAACGGCTACATTTGGATTAGCAAGCACGTCGAAGGCGATGCCAACGCCGAGTCGGCCGGTATCAATCGCATGGAGGAGAGCGTCACCAGCAAGGTGTACTCCAGCCAGAACGATCCCATTGATGTGTCAGCAATGCGGGAGATTGCCAGGATCCGCAGTGTCATTTTGGCGCTGGTTGAGAACGGGCTGAGAGTTGACGAAGAGACTGTCACGAATGGATACAACGAAGCTGTGGAATTGGGCAGGGAGTCAACAGACGACGATCTTTACTTGGGAGGAGACAAGGGTCGTCGATTGGCAGCGGCCTTATCCGGCCACTAGATGGAATATGCGATTGAAGAAAAAAACAGATGGAATGAATATTATCCAAACGAGCTAGGGCGAATCAAATGTCAAAGGACGAATATACCAATAGACAGACTTTGGGCTATCAGAAGCCTCTCCTACTACATATACAAATATCCCCTTGAAAAGATGTCGTCCTCCTGTGACTTGGTCTCCCAAATCCCTCGGGTTGTGTAGACAATGGGGGATATAAAATTTCCAACATCACATAAAATATACTATACACTACCTACCTACGTCAATTGGTTTTCGACGTCGAGTCGGGGGATCTGCCAAACCAACATCAGCAGTCAAATACCGCCTGCAAAATTATCGCACTTTTTCTTTTCACCCTTTTATCCTTCTTTCTTCCCTCTTTTTCGTTGGCTTAAGACATTCGATTGCAGAAAATCATTTGAGCAGCCATTGGTTCAGCGAGTCATTCTTCATGCCAATTGCAGCTGCCATTATTAAAATTGCCCACCTTAGCAGAGCGGCCTTTGCGGTCTTACCGCCCAAGCTGAGCACCAGGCCGATGAGGTACGTGATACCCCGAGTCGGGTTCCCCTGACGATCAAAGTTGGGCTTCATGCCATTCAAGCGGTATAGACGCTTGAGGTGAGGCCACGAGTATGGCATATAGCGTACACGCAGGACGGCCTCGGCCCAGCTGGGAGTCTTGGCGATTGGTCGCTGATGGCTGAATGCCTTGAAGGAGTAGTAGCCGTGGTAGGATCCCATGCCCGATTGACCCACTCCGCCGATGGGAGATTGGGGAATCTGGCAGTGGAGGAAGGAGTCGTTGATGGTGGCGCCACCGGAGGTGACATTGTCAAGCACTAAAGCAAGTCAGCCAATGCTCAACATGTTGGGAGTTGGTGGGTTATTTGTCACGTACCTTTGTTAGCTTCAGCGTCTGTGCCAAAGCAGAAGAGGGCGAGAGGCGTGGGATCGACCTCGTTGGCGATATCAATAGCCTGATCAAGAGTATCATAGGCCATGATGGAGAAAATGGGTCCAAAGGACTCCTGCACCATCATACTATCCTCGATGCTGTCGACAAGAACGGCAGTAGGCTCAATAAAGAGGTCTGATTCATCCATGGAGCCGCCCAACACAATCTTACCCTGGGTGGAATCAAGCATCTTCTTGAGGCGGTTGAAATGATGAATGTTCACCACGCGGGAGTAATCAGGGCTTCGCTTGGCGCCCTTGGGCATGAAGGCACGTAGTTGGCTATTCAGCTCACCGATAAGTGGCGAAAGGACGCTGCGCTCAACTAGGATGTAGTTGTGAGACAGGCAGACCTGGCCGGCATTGAGGGCCTTTTGGAAAAGCAAGCGTCTGGCAGCTAGCTTGAGGTTGGCATTCTTTGTCACGAAGGCAGGGTTCTGGCCGCCAAGCTCGAGGAGGACGGGGGTGAGAGTCTCAGCCGCCTTCTGGGCAATAATTTTGCCGACACCTTTACCACCAGTAAAGACAATCTTGTCGAACTTTTGGTCGAGAATAGCCTGGGATTCTGGAAGGGCACCGTTGACATAGGTGTAGCAGTCCGGGTCCAGGGCATCGTCGAAGATCTTGGCCAGGACCATTGCAGAATTGGGAGAGGATTCGGATGCCTTGAGGATAACACAATTACCGGCCGCAATTGCACCAATAACGGGTGTCAGGTTGAGCTGGAAGGGATAGTTGTACGACCCGATGGCGAGAATGACACCTAATGGTTCATTGCGAATACGGTAGCCCATGGGCTTGAATTCGAAGGGAACGTTGACGACGTTTTCATCCTTGGCCCATTTCTCAATGTTGTTGATCTGATCCAGACACTCCCGCTTGACCCAGTCAATCTCGGAGATGATGGATTCGAATTGACACTTGCGCAGGTCCCTCTTGAGAGACTCCTCGATGAGTGGCGTGTTATCGACAATGCTCCAGTACAGCTTGCGCAGCTGAGCGATGCGGAACTGGATATTCTTTGTGCGGCCGGAGCGAAAGGTGGCCCTCAGATGCTGAACCTTTACTGGGATCTCATGCAGCGGGGTGGCCTCAAAGGCCGAGATCACCAAGTTGGATGAGGCCTGAGCCATAGTGATTGGGCGGTGTTGAGGTGATCTGTAGAGCAAAGGTAGTCGTTTGAGCCGGTTCACTCAATAAAATGAATAACAATAAGAGATGGTCCCTTGGGGATAGTTCTTTTATTGCACCGTAGGCCGTGTGAGTAGGCGCGAAGCTCCAATCGTAGCTGGTGGAGATTGCAAGCTTTAGGGTGCTGACGTCGGCGATCAGGGGTCTAGTGGCTCGTTTCCTCCTAGTAGTAGTGCGCACGCCCTCTCAATCTGTATGTTACAGTACAACAAGAGACGAGCTGGATGGGGAGCTTTTGTATTTTCTTAGTTAGAGTGATGAGGGAAAAGTCTGACGTGATCAAGGATGCAGGGCAATTTAAGCTCTGGATGGAAATGACGAGGGCACCGCGACGGACAAGGATAGAGTATATTACACGGCCTTGGTGCTGATGGCTGGTGAGAGTTACGGTTGTTTTTGGTGAAAGTGGCGTTTCTTGGATCCCCAGGCTGCAATAGGCTGACTTTTGCGTGCGGGTCTGAGTCGCTTTGCTGAAATAAGATAAGGTACGGTAGCTTAGGTAGTTGCCCGTTTTGTGTCCGTCTGTCAGAAGAGTCCCGGGCGAGGAGGAAGGGAGAAGGAAGTGTTGGGTACTTTCACGAATAATGATGATGAAGATGAGAATTAAAGAAAAGATGAAAGATAAGAAGCCAAGCCTGTGTTACGATAATTTCCAGGTATCAAGATGATGTTATAAGGACCGAACGGGGGCGGATATTAAAACCCCCTGGAGGGAAGTGAATGAGGGGTACTCCATCCACATACACTGTCCCTCACTACTCCGCAGAGCTAAGTATGCGAGATGCTTTGCAAGGCGCGCGGAGGAATTGTCTGCTATCTTGCTCCGACTGTATCCATCGTTTCCGGCTCCGACGGCGAGAGACGAGGGGGGTCACAGTATGGGCACATGGCATGTGACGGTAGCATTGGAGCAGCGGTTGTTTCCCCAACTTTTACTGGGTGGATTGGCCGCTTAGTCTTGTAAGGTCGATGCAATTCGGCCTCGGCATCCAAGGATGCGCGTGTGTATGTGTGTTCTAGCCTAATTCTATGTGGGAAGACCGGGGTAGAAGGGGGCTAGAGATGGGGGCGAGAAAGATGGGGGCAAACAAATTGTGACCGAGGAACGGGGATTTGATA
The DNA here is from genome assembly GCA_024336345.1 of Mariannaea sp. PMI_226. Classification (NCBI taxonomy): domain Eukaryota; kingdom Fungi; phylum Ascomycota; class Sordariomycetes; order Hypocreales; family Nectriaceae; genus Mariannaea; species Mariannaea sp. PMI_226. The sequence goes on from JANFOG010000005.1 coordinate 2,118,612, forward strand.
ATATCGTCCGAATCAAGGAAGAGGTTTTGATGAGATGAGAAAATCAAGACTCTCCCTGCAATCGTTACCCGAACAAAATGCGGAGTAGGTAATTAACTTGCTACCTTATTACTGCATGTAAGTCGGATTACAGTGCATGCAGTTGAGGTCGCATTCGCTACTATACTGTCTTCAACACCACTCTGAGACGGGAAAACACATCAGATGACGGATTATGGAGCGGTCTGTACCAGCATTGTCCAATTGTCTGTCTGAATAGACACGCAGGCGATTACCTCAAGTGCGAAAGAAACTGGGTACAATGCAGCCAAGATAAACTTAACAAACAACCTTATTCATGCCACCCGAGGAAGACGTGGACATGACGTGATGCTGGATGGTACCTGTTGCTATTCAAGCGCAGGTGTTCCAAGAGAGCTCTAATTAATGGTCCAAAATATAAGCTCGTTTACCTAGCGTGCGGCATACTTATGCAGGTGTCGACTCCTCCTCCAAGTGACAGTCCTCGGATTCGCAAGTTTCGGTCTACCCGATAAGATGCACCAAGAGACGACAGTTTGGCTGACATACAAGTTACCACCTTCTTGCCTTTGATTCTCTTTTCCTTCGACGATGCTACAGTAATTACCTACTGATTACTCACGCGGTCGAATGTGCACAAGGAATAGTCCCAAGTATACCTTGTTGGGTGTCTCAAGTGTAGGCAGGAAAGTAAGTAGGTAGGTAGGTACTCGCTTATTGTTTTTACTATCCATGTACATACATCATCTAGTCGAATGCCTCTTTAAACCTACATTGTACAAGCACGTCTCCCAGGTGCATGTCCGTCTTCATAGTGTTTTATAATACATTTCTTCCAACACAGAGCCATCATGCCTTCGTCAAACTCCCAAAGAGTAAGGTATAGATAGGTTTGCCTCCTCCATCAATGTCCTTCACCTCCGTGCACGGTTTCCGCCAGAGCTCTTGATGGGCACAGCCACCAGCTCGGCAGCCTGCTGCTTCTTCTCCTCCTCGAGGGCCTTCTTCATCTGGAAATCCTCAATCATCTTGACTCCGTCAACGAGCTGGCCCGCCTCAGCCTTCTTCATGTCGGCAAGGGCCTCTTGCTGTCGAATCTCTGCCAGCTGGCTGATGCGGTCGGCGGTTAGGCGCCACTCTTTGGGGAATCGAGGCTTCTTCGTGATCTGGTGATGGCGTAGATCTAGAGGGATATCCTCAAAGGTATCCTTGGGGTCCTTGGCGGCGGCGATCAGATCGTCAATCAGGTTAGATAGGTAGCGCTTGTTCTGTGCCGGGTGCTCGAAACTTTCGCTGCTCATCTTGATGAGTTTCGTTTCGGGATTGTAGCGGGGGCCCGCGAGCTTCTTCAGCTTCTCGGTTTGCACTGGGGTGAGCTTGAGGTCGCGAGGAGCGAATTGCACCACCACCTTCTTCTCGGCGGGGTGGGATTCGCCCATATAGGAGGTGTAGCGCCATCGCAGAACCTCGCCTTCGGCTGGAGGGGTGAATGGCTTGGCCAGCTCTGTAGTACAGCGTTAGAACGAATGATATGATTTTTTTTTCTCTTCCAAACGAGGCCCATAGGGATGCAGGTTTTCAAGACTTACTGGATAGCAGAGGTAGCTCCCATACTGCCAACCGGGCGTAGTTTCGCATCTCTCGAATCTCGTCAAGCTTTCCATGTGCCATGGAGGTGATGTCGTCTTCGTCAAACTCGTCGAGTTCCTCGGTGTTCGTCTCGGGATCCTCCTCATCGAACCAGAAAGACTGCTTGTTCGGCCTCTCGCCCTTATCATCCTTCATTAAATCATCGGCGAGGGCTCGATCCTCCGAGGCCCAACCAGGTGTATAATCCAAAACATTGTCAAGGTACGCATCGATCGAGTTGAATCCATTCTCCTTGGCAAGTGCATCGAGTTGTCTCATGCCCTCGGGGGTGAGAGACTTCTCAAAAGATGCTTCCATTTCCTTCAATTGCACCGGGGCAAAATCATCACCCTCCTCCTCACCCTCCTGCTCCTTTTGGCGAGCCCATTGTATAGTCGATGTGTTGAAGCTGCGTTGGGCGTTGGTGGGCGATTGCTTAAGTATGCGGGGTGCCCTGGGAATCTGCTGAAGAAGAGGCGCCCGGCGACAGGTTAAGATGCACAGCCTTGCGGCTGCCGAAGCTGAGGCCATTGCAAACTACTCAATGGCTATGCCAAGGTCGTGGTGAGCGTGGGATGATGAGGCGTAGGAGCGCTCAAAAATTTGGCCCGCCAAAATGGCACACTCCCGCCAGCAATGACCAGATACCGAGGTTTTGCCATTCACCGAATTTGACCTCTTCTTCCACGGAAAAAGTACGGCTGATTGCGCTTGCTCTATGCTCAGCATCATCACACACCTATAGCTAAGCACCATTTACACGTAATTGAAGGACTTCATGAATCCTAATGTCTCAATTGACAATTTTCTCCTTTGAAAAGAATAAATCATGATTGGTATTCCCAAGCCTAGTGAGCGGTACTGTCTGGTCACAGTAGGTGCTACAGTTGGTTTCAAAGCCCTGACTGAGTCGGTCCTGCAACCTGGTTTCTGGACGTTTCTGAGTTCCCAAGGCTTCACCGAACTCCGCATACAATGTGGTCCAGATTTGCCCTGGGCAACCAAAAAGCTAGAGTCTCTTGCAGATGAAGTTCCATCAGAGCTCAATATTCTCCTCTTTGATGTGAGGAAGAATCTTATGAAGGAAGAAATGATTCTTTGTAAACCTATCGCTGGGAAGCGTGGGCGCGGTCTCGTCATCTCACACGCTGGTTGGTTCCATCATAGATAAACTTGGCTGTCTGCTACACGAACTTACCATTACATCTTTCAGGCACCGGAACTATTCTCGACGCATGGAAGCTGGGCCTGCCACTCATCGTGGTTCCCAACGCCCGGCTTCTGGACAACCACCAGACAGAGATGGCCGACCACTTGGCCAAGGAGGGCTATGCGATCAAGAGTTCTAGTCGGTAAGTGATACCAAGCGTCCATCTTGGCTATTTTTTGAAAAGGGGGGCCTTGAAACAAGTTGACAATGTATCTTCAGCACCGACGATCTTCAAGAAGCCATCCATAAGACCGATCTGCTTTGGGAAGAGAACAAGTCTCGCTGGCCACCCAATGATGTGTCACCACAAGGAAGTGGTAGACTTCGTTTGTGGGATATTGGGTTGGAAGAAGTAGCTCAGGAAGAAAATTCCAACATGGCACACGACTAGGGCGATGGGGATCGCTAACACCTGCTCTTTGTAAAGCCCCAAAGAGGCGAGGGACTTACAATTTGCTCTCACAGCATCCTTTAGTATCAAGTGGCCAATCTAATAAGCGTTTATTTCAATGTGGTTGGCGTTAGGGGTATTTGGCCTTCTGTTTGTTTATTTTTTTTTTATCTTTTTCTGTCACACTATACTCTGGTATGCAAGTATCAACTTGATATGTTTACAAAATCGATCGCTCTTTTTCAAGTTATTCGTAAAATCTTCTAAGGCAAGTTCTGAACATTCCAAATCTTGATGGCAGCGTTGAGGCCGGCACTTGCCACCTTTCCACCCTCGACCCAAGCAATACCAGTGACACCCTCCTTGTGGGCATTGGGCACCTTGATGCGCTTTCCATGGAACTTCTTCTCCAGGCACCATACGAATACGTTGGTGTCGAGACTACCACTAGCGGCGTACTTGCCGCTGTCATCCCAAGCAATGGCTGTTACTCGGGCGGTGTGCGCTGACCAACGGTCTGCTACCAGCTCCGAGGTATCGGATTTGTATACATATATTTTTCCGATGCTGTTTCCTGCAGCCAGGTGGGATCCATCCTTCGAGAAGGCAAGTGCCGTGATAGCGCCACTAGGGTTAGACAGAGCCTTGACTTCGCTAAGTTTCCCACTGGGATCAGCCTCGTAAATGCGCACCGAGTTCTGGTCGGCACCAATGGCGACAAAGGAGCCTGACACTGCGATGGCACCTGGAGTGTAGTTCAAAGGCTGCTCATTTACCAGATTATCACCAGAATATACTGCAACCCCTGACTGCGTAGCAACGTAGAAGAGGTCGCCAGCTGCGCCAACGCCCTTGGGTTGGGCAGGTAGCTGGATCGTGGTTCCTAAGAAGGTCTTGGCAGACTCATCAATGATCTTGACAGTGTCATCCCAGGCTGTAGTGATTGCCTTTCCAGAAATATTGGCGATTTGTGCAACATGATTTGTGTGACCTTGGCCATCCACCTGGGTAGCAAGGCCAGATTTGACGTCCCAGTGACAGACAGAACCGTCAATGCCACCGCTCCAAAGATCACTTCCCTTGCCGTCCGAGCCGGCGCTGAGGGCAGTGATGGACTTTCCATGTCCATAGACAACCTTGATAGGATCAGGCTTGCCTTCGACCAAGTATGACAAATGTCCTTGGAGGTTCACGCTGATAATGAGGCCGTCCGTTCGGCCATGAGGAAAGACAACGCCAAGCTGCTGATCAGGAATGCTGACTCCTTCACCACCAAACCTCCAGCTCTGGAGAACAGTACCAGCCTCAACATCCCACAGCTTGACAGTCTGGTCCGCACTGGCTGTGACGAACTTCTTGCCATCCTGTGACCACGACACAGCAAGGATAGTGCCTGTATGCTCTCCTTCACCAAACTCACGGGTAGGTTCTCCCGTCTTTCCGTCGTAGAGACGTATCACCTTATCTGAACCAACTGACACTAGGATGCTGCCATCCGGAGAGTATGCAGTATCGTATACATAGCCTTTATGATTGCTGCTCTTGCTGAGATACTTGTAAGGGGCACCATGGTAGAAGACAAGTTGGCCGTCGTCGCCGACAGTCGCGGCGCGAAAGGGCCTCTGGGGCTTCATAGCAACGGCATTGACAGCCTCGGAATGTCCCATGATCTCGCCAACCGAATTTCCACTGTCTGCCGTGATGAACTTTCCGAACTTCCCACGGCCATCTCCAACAACAGCGATTCGCTGCGAGTCGCCATCCCATGCGATATCGTTCAAGCGGCCGGAGATGATGCCATAGTCACCCCTAGTGGTATCAATGGACTCGGGTTCCCAGATCTTGAGCATGCCGGTGGCGTCACCACTGGCAACCTTGAAGCCATTGGGAGCAAACCGGGCAACAGTCGTCGAAGCGGTGTGGCCGGTGTACTCTTTGCAGTCGGACGGATCGTCGATGGAGCGGACGAAGATGGACTTGCCTGACTGTTGTGGGTGGAAATGACATGAATGATGAGCTGGGTGCTAACATATTACATGCTGCAGGGGTAGGAGCAAGAAAGCAAGACATACAGGATAAGCTATCCGCTGGCCTTTGGAGTCGGCCGAGAGCTTAGTGGGCTGGGCCCGAGCAGTGACGGGGAGGGCGCCGAGGATGCGCTCGAGGGTGATGGAGGGGGCAGCCATGTTGGCGGCAGCAGACAGGATGCAAGCAGCGGAAACGTGGCTTGCTACGCTCGATGGAGGGGTGATGTGTGGAATTCGGGGAGTCGGTATTGGTGAGATGAGGTTTTAGGACTGGCGATGTGGTGTTTAGGAGACTTTGGCCGGTGCGGTGGAGGGGCAATGGCGGGACTGAGTACGTCAGATGAGGGGACCTGGAGCTATACCAGAGCTAGGTCCGGTACCTAACGTCCGACGTTAGCGCAGGGGGTGTTAGGAGGGGCGGCGGCGGTTTGAATGCCCAGCGCCTGGGCCCAGGCCCAGACACAAAGAGAAACACTGGAGGGGGGGAGGGGAGGAACGTTTTGAGGTCACTTACATGCACAGCAGAGGAAGAATTTCTCCGGCCTCGGTTTGCTGAATTGTCTTCTGCGAATGCAATTGCAAGAAAGCCGATAACTGCATACCAAGGTAGACTTGGATATCAATTGTTCATTTTTCCCTTCGCACGCAATTCCGACCTTTTAATCCTGAGGCACAATCCTTCTGCCTGGTTGTAGCTGTCTAGGCACCAGTTATCCATCTGTATCTACCTGTTTCCTCGGTTAAATAGGAAGTTACAAAACATATTGACTTAACGTAGGTTAGTTGATTATTTTGATCATAAATAACGTGCTCGGGTAACTCAAGGTAGGAAAAATGTAGGTAGGCAGCCAAGTTGGTGCCGTAGTAGTTACCTAGGTACGTAGGTCGTTATGCGACTCAATGACCGAATAAGACCGTCATAGTCCCTAGCGAAAGCACTAGACAACGCCATAGCACACAATTGCTGCAGTTTTGGTTCCATATCCACCTACCGTTGAGGCTTGCTTGTCTCAGTGTTGAAGGTTCCAAACGATAAGACACTATGCGAGGCACAATGAGATGGATAAAGCAAGTAATTTTCATACGTGGGCGAATCTCTGTGAACGCGCCTTACATAGTACTTACGTCTTACTTGCTGGCACTTGGGAGTGACTGTGCTGACTTAGTTCCCTTTTCAGGCTTTCAGCTACTCTCGAAACATCTTCGATGCAAGCTGAGCTGCATGACAGCAGGAGTCTGACCCAGTTGACGCTATCGATGCTGCTGGTGAGCAACTGTGCGCGCTACGTGGGGGAGGTGATGCAAGGCTCATAAGTGGCCATCGAACTCTCTCCGTCCACATTTCTCCCACAGAGCCAGAGCTAAAGGCACTAGTCATCAGATACCAATTCACATGCAACGGATCAAGTTCCTACGCATATTGATTGACAGACAATAGTTGAGATCGGAGCAACCATCTTTTATTCAGATCGGTGTCTGGCTCACATTTGCTTCACCTCTCACCCATGATGTTGGCTTCATGTCTCGGGGAACGAGTTCGGTCTTAAATTTAGATGTGAGACGTCATCCTGCATCGAGAAACGCTTTGAGACGTAATGAACTTGTAATGGGCAACTGAGGGAGTCCACTCCTCTGGCAACAACCACCATTCCTTTGTGAGTCAGTTTTCCGGAGTGCTTTACAAATATGGTACACAGTAGGCTCGGGGTAAATAACTATCATCGTTATAGGTCAGGTACTTCGTAATGATACCACAACACGAGCCAGCCCTGATCATAGTGGTGACAGGAATTTATGGATGAACCAAATTGTACGTATCCACCCGTAGGAACAGTTGGCATGAAGAAAATCCGGGTTCCAACCAAACATCACGATCTACCACACGCTCTCTCGTAGGAGTCTCAAACGGACATATGATTCGCACATCCACTTCATCAGTCGGAGTGGCATCCTGCAGCCAGCTTTTGGAGCTTTTTGCTGTGGCAACCAACCAACCTGATGTCTGGGGAGGGGGGGGGAGGTTTCCTCACCTCATTCACACAGCACGGTATGTTGATCAAATCAGTGATGAGAACAAGGTCGACAAATCACCAAAAGCCATGAGTCGAGCCCACGCGGCCGCAACCCATCCATGGAACTGCAGAGGCTGGCTGAACCAGACGGGTTCGTAAGATGCCCAGATACTAGGTATGTACGAAAGAAAAAATAGACCGCTTGGCGACCACCCCCGGAGGACACGACATAACGCGGCCACGACTGAGACGTGGGAACATGCAAATGCACGAGCGGACTTGGTTGAGTTGGCTGGCTTGAACTGACCAGGCCTGGCGGTGACCGCGTAATGAAAGTTCCTATGTATCACGACGCCGCACGGCAGAGAGAAAGCCGAACGGTCCAGCGAGCCAACGAGATAAAGCCTGGATTATTGTGATTCACGGCGACCCTAGGGCTAGGGGAGGGGAGGGAAGGGGAGGAAGAAGAGAGAGAACAAGGCTGAGCGAGATCACCTCAATACATCACCCCTTCTGCATGTACAGCTGTTTTATTATTCCCAGTCTACCTAGAGTCAGAGCGCCAGCTCATTATTCGCGGGTGATCTGACCTACCACAGCGGACTGCGCCGGGACCTGGTTCACAAATTAATCAGCCACAATCAGCATCAGGTCAAGCCTGCGATCCAGCTACCACACCATTGAAGTGGCATCCGGCCTACCACAGTCCGCGGTTGCAGCAACCCCTGTCCTAGTCGATCCCGTCCCGCAGTCTCGAGAGATTAGCTGACTTTGGCCTTTACTCAATCCAGAACAGATAGCTTCGCTGGCCGCCTATCCGTGAATGCGAGGTCCAACATGGAATCAAATGCCACTCACCCCAAGGTATTTCCGGAGAGACAAGTGACCAAGAGAGCAAATGACCATTTAATTTTACCGTCTATACCAAGTATGAAGTAGCTTAGATAAATACGATGAATAGCACGTCGACAGAGCAGCTTAGGTATGTGTGACATCCCGTATCCACAGCGACAATTCGTTCACCCGCAAGCCCGGCACCAAGCTTCTGCCACAGGTCCAGGCCCATGGGCCTTACTAGCGACAAGGTAGTTACAGAGTAAGGTACAGAGTAAGGTACACGCACTACGGCGTACCTTAGTCTAACCACGTACCTAATTTATAAGTAAGGAGCATGTGCACTTGAGCAAACAACCCGGCAAGGGGAGCCGAATAGCCTGAGCAAGGGAGGCGACCTTGGCTCTTTTTTTTTTTCACCCCTGGACCCATTTCACTAATGCATGTCTCTCCGCCCTAGAGGTTGAGGTGCCGTTGCATATCCAGACCTCGTATTTGGGTTGGCCAAAAAAAAAATATGGAAAATCCATGATGAAAATAAAATACACAAAAAAAACAGGAACCAAAAAAAAACACAATGGTTTTTGTGGACGGTGCCACAACGATTCGGAGTAAGAGAAGAAAAGAAAAAGTCAACCAGGACCGTCGCCTAGACAGCAGTGTAGACCTGAACACCAGGCATTGTTTTGGTTTTTGGTTTTTGGTTTTCCTTTTCCTAGCTCCGGGAAACACCTACATGCTTTTTTTACCCAACAGCAGTGAGGAGATGAGCTCATGCAAAACAAATAAAAGCTACAGACATAAGGTACATAAGGTAAGCTCGTGCAGATCTGGGGGCACAAAATATACATAGTAATACAGAACAACGCAACAATGAGGCAAACGCTCATGGCAGCTGTAAACATGGGTAGAAACGCCACCAAAGATATTATCATCTTCAGCGCCTCGAGCCATTCATCGGGCTCTCCCAAGGCGGCTGTTCAGATTACTGTCCTGTGCTCTTTGCTGGACCAAGAGTGGGCCGTCTTTCTTCCCCTGTGGTTTCCACCCCCTTTGATCTCGTTCTCAGCCTGGTGTCTGGTCATGTCACGCCTGATGAGACCAGGAAACTACATAGTACACAGGAACCTACTTTTGCGCGCGTGCATCTAGCGTAGCACTCCGCACTACCATCATACTTAGCAGTAGTATGAGACGACGAGGGTCCCGGACCCAAGCTAACTAAATGAAGCCCCGAGACCAGCAAAAGGGAGCAATCTTTATTTTGTTTTCTTGTGACTGTTAGTGGCCAACCCCAGCCTGAGTAAGGTCAACCCACGCCAAAATGAAGGCATGGGGGGGCTGCTAGGAGTGGGCCGCGACATCTCGCCCGCATAACTTCCCCGGCCAGGAAGCAATGTCTCCATTCCCGTCCGTATACTAATAAAACTTGGCCCTTCTGCCCTTCTTCCTTCTCGAAACCTCTCCTTGCTCGTCTCCTCCTCACTCTACATTACTCCATCCTCCTCTCCATTATTTCTTCTCCACCTCCCCGAACCTCTTCTCTCGAACCCTCTCTTCGACAAACACCACTCGCCCTCGTCAAACCCTCCCCTCATTCAAAAACAAACCCCCTTTTCAAGCCAGTCAAGATGAAGTTCATTCTCTCCCTCGCTCTCCTTGCCGCTGCCGGCGTCTCGGCCCAGTCCTCCACCGATGATGGCCCTGCTGCCCCCAGCAGCACTGGTTGCGACGCCGATTACATCGTCACTCGCTGTCTCGAGACCGAAAACACCAAGGTAGGCCTTTGCATCCCATATAGGTTCTGGTCTCGGTCGATTTCTACGCGTCGACCTAGGGCCTCCAAGACCCAAGATGCAGAAGTGATAATATAGTTGGCTAACACTGTTTTTTCTACGCGCAATAGGCCAGCGACTGCAAGACCACCGACTATGATTGTCTGTGCGACGCTTACCAGGCCATCGCTACGTACGTGCTGCCCACTTACCAAATCCTCTTCATCTCCTGAGCCCAACTAACGCGTTTCTTTTACAGCTGCTACAACAACTGCCCCAATGACCCTCGCGTAGGCACCGCCGAGAGCCAGGTCAAGATCTACTGCCAGAACGCTTCTCTCTACGGCACCCGCACCGTTGCCAAGGCCACCTCAACCGCTTCAACCGACTCTGATTCTGAGGCCACTGAGACCAGCGATGCCACTGCTACGGATGAGGACTCTACTGCTACCGCCACCAAGTCTGCTGCCGCCACCCATTCCTCCAACAGCGCTGCTGACCTTGCCCGCAACACTGGTGGTATCCTCCTCGCTGTTGCTGGTGTCGTTGCTGCCATGCTGTAAGTGAGAGAAGCTTGAATTTTGTGATTGGAGACATTCGGGTACATATATTGGTGTTTAAAAACGACTACATAATGTTACGTAATTAATTAATACAAGTCAAACCAGTTAGAAATCAACAACGGTGTATCGATATCAGTGGCATGTTGCTCTGAATATCATATCTTTTCTTTTTTCATTGGCGGGGGGTTGCTATAAGTGAACAAACCATGACCTCCGGTCTCCAGGGAAACAAAGCTTGAACGGTCAATAACCTCCAATTGGTCATACTCAAGACAATGTCTCGAGCTTTCCAGATCGACTGCAAACAACCGACTGAGGTACAGATTACCGAGACACGAATTTGTCACCACATCACTAGCTACTGAGGGTCATTCTTCGTTGGTGCTCAATATTGAGCTTCTCGACTCGATAAAATTCATTCTTTACAGCACCAAGTAGATATTATGATACAGAGGGCTGTGTGTCAACCGCCTGCTCCATCACTTTGTTTTGTTTCCGTCCATTCTTCTCTTGCAAGGAGCCGATCTGAGGTCTTTAACGACGAACGCAAGAAAAAAAAAAAAGAAAAAAGGAAAAAGAAAAAGAAACAGGAAATACACAGAACCACGCAACCCATCTGCCGATCCTTGCCGTCTGTCTTAGCGCCGGATGATGAAGAATAAAACGAAAAAAAGACAATTGGTTCTAAACCATAAAACACCCACAGTCCACCAAATTCAATGCCCCAAACCCAAGTGACGCCCCGTCTTCCTCCTTCAGGAAATAACACGCTGAAAGAAATATCGTGGTCGTCTTTTGTATCGGCCACGCGCTTGCCCAAAAAAAGAGTGAGGAAAGAAGTAACAGGAATAGAGAGGAAAGAGAATAGGTCCATAGTAAATAAAAGTCGATAAGGTTGAAAAGTTAATGGTCCAAGAAGAGATGTGAATCCAACAGATGGCGAGTTCCATCAGCGCCTGGTGTTGTTTGAAAATATGTATGTGCAAGGTGGGATTGAAGATGTGTAAGAGGAGGAAGGGCATATGCTGTGTGCTACTGTGTTGGGAATTCCACTCACGCCCTCCTAGGCCGACGGTCCTTAGTCCGGTTCTTGACGGGGCTCATGAAGGTGACATGCTTAGGATCCTCCTTACGAAGCCTCACGGCCCCTGACACTCCGCTTGAACCACGACGCAAGGATCGAGGATCTTGTTCATCGTCCAGAGTGATTTCCGCCACGTCCGAGACAGATTCGGCTTCGAGACCATCACTTGCGTCGGAAACTGAAGAGCCATCATCTGAGTCATCGTACTCCCCGTCGTCACTCACCAATGAGGGTGCATTGTTGCTGACCATGGTGTTGGGGCTGAGATCCACGTCTTCCATGTCAATATCCTCATCAGATAGCAACGTCTTCGAGCTGCGCTTTGAGCCAATTTGAATCGCAGAGTTTGTAGGTGTAACACATGAGATCGGGGGTGCACGCCCTTTGCTGCTTGTAGGACGGCCGGAAGATCCAGGTCCTAAAGACTGAGCCGTCTTGGTGGGAACCCTCATCACCACAGGAGTGCGAACAGCAGAAATATTCTTGACGCCCGATCCACCAACAGGGGATTCGGCAACTTCTGACTCCTCTCCAGGGGTAATATCTTCCAGGTCAATCTTTGTCTTTGCATCTGTAACAAGATCATTGAGATTGCCGTCAAACTTCCGGCTTCGGAGGAGACGCGACAAGTGTGGCATATCAGAGACCATGCCAGTGGTGGCAGACTGCTTGGTTGGACTCATAGCGATGTCGGCTTTCGTGGCAGGCAGAGATGGAATGCTAGTCACACCAGGCAGCTTGCCTTGGTGGTAGAGTTTCAGGGATTCCTGGATTCTCGAGCGGAGGGCGACATAGGCTTGCTGTTCAGTCATATCAGTGCGAGCAAACGGGTGCACAGATGTTGAGGTTGAAGTTGACGTTGTAGTAGAGGTTGGGGTCGCCGCAATTACTGGTGCTTTCTCCTCTGCAACACTGCCACCTTCATTGACCTCAATAGGATGGCCGCTTTGAACGGCTGCTTCCTCGTGGCTCTTGAAATCACGCTTATGCGCAATACGACAGTGGTTGATAAAGCCTTGGGTGCTTGAAAAGTTCTCCCGGTTACAGTCTATGCACACGAGCTTGACGGTCTTACCATCGGCGCGCTTCAGGATGCAAGGTCCAGCCTTCTCCTTAGGCTGCGGATAGCCACTCGACAGCGCATGTAGCTTTTGACCGCCCATACCACGAGATGAACGGCCCTTGAAGGCACCGCCATCAAAGCTATTCCTGGTTGTCCTGCCTTCAGTGAAGGACGCTCTAGCACGGGCTGCCTCAGGAGTGAACTGCCACTCAGGTTGGATTCCATCAAACGCAGGATCAGGAATCAGCCACTTGGCATAATGTCTAGCATAAGGCCCATCAACAACACCGAAAGGAGGCGCCCATCGCGGCACGCGCTCATCGGGATGAGACTTAAGGGCAGGACCCTTTCCAGCACTGATGGCGAGCATTTGTTGAGGGGTGGGACAGTTGACAGGATACGGAATGAGATGACATCGGCGCAGTTGCTCGAGAGCAATCTGACACTTAGCAAGTTCCTGATCAATGAGTCTCAGCTCGTTATGTTTGAGGAGTATCTCAAGACTAAAGTGGTGGCGAATTTCATCGCGCGCCGTTTCAAGGTCAGCGATCACGGGTGCTGAATGCGCCGCCTTGTCGCAAGTCGAGAAGGTCACGTCAGAGTCCATTTTCACTCGCTTGGCAAGTGCGGCATGGTCCGGCGACTTGTCATAGTCATCGAAGCTCTGCCGCCGCCGCTTGAGTTGCGCGCTGGAAGATGTTATCGTCGCAGTATCGGGCAGGATGGTGGAATGGCTTGGCTTTACAAGGTCGGCGATTGGCTGAGGCGCCTCAAGCATGTCGCTAGCCTGGGAATCGGATGACCAGAAGCGAAACATAGCATGCCCTGTGAGGATGTCTAAGGAACAACCCAGAGATAAGTTGCGACGACAGCGCAACGGTGTGAAGGGCCGGAATGCGCAAGGTCGAGACGATGCGATGCGATGCGATTCGCGAAATTGCGTGAATGCGACAGAAAAATGGCCAGGCGCACGGTCACAGTCTTTGGGGTTTGATTGGTCGCCGGGACTGAGGTGTTTGAGTAGTGCAGGCGAGGCTGACGTAACCAAATTCACTTGCAGGTGGACAATCGGAGTTGGGCGCAGCAGCAGGCAAAGGGGGTGATGATGTGGCTCCCCTCAAACAGGCCAGAGACGGGTGGCGATTTGGCAGCCAGCAAAAGCCTGCGACAAGGGCCTAGGCAAAGAATCGCCCAGAAAAGAGAAAAGGAGTTGATCGAGCGCTAACGAAAGCCTCAGACCTTGGTATCTCTCAGGAGTGAGCAAAGAGAGAGTTTGGTTGTAAGGGAAAGGTAAGGGGAAGGGAGAGACTGTGTGCTATGGCGAAAAGGCAGAAGAAAAGGGAGCGTGTAAGAGGGAAGAAAGTGAAGGGGAAGGAACGAGGAGATGGTTAGAAAATGGGAGATTTGGGGGATGCAGGTGCAGGTGTGAGGGAGCAAACCCAAGAGTGCAGTGGGCGCAACGGAGGAAAAGGGCAGGACTCAAGGCCAAAAGCCAGGACGGGGGGGAGGGAGGGGGGCAAGTGCGCGTTGTTTTGGGGAGTTGAAGGAGGCGGTTTGGCGGGAATCTGACGCCGCCTGATGGGGAAGCAAACGGGGCATCAGCCAAGCAAAGTCAAAAGGGAGGGCCTCCGGGGGGCTGCTTGGTTGCCTGCAATGATTGACTAGCAGTGGAGGCTTACTATGTCCAGGCTTCTTTGAGTGATTGATTAACAATGGAAGCCTCCCGTCTCCGTCCCCGTGGACCTGAGGCGGGCCTGAGGCGACGCTGGTGCACGGCTTGTCGAATTAGGCGGGCCCCCAGGGACACCTTGACACCCAACAAGTCAAGGCGCAAGGGGGGGGGCTTGGGGGCTTGGGGAGGTGCAGCACCTCTGCCATCCACTCAGCTTCAGGAATCCCGCCGTGGTAGCATCCACTCGGTAAGGACCAGCAGGTTGCTCAGCATTGGGATCTGCCCCACTGGTATCACTCTCCAGCGTTAGGGAGATACATTCAGTGCGTTCCAGCGCGTTCAATGCTTGTTGATGAGCACGACCAGCGTGGTCAAGGGTGGGCTGCCCTCGTTTCTTCGTAACAAAGCATGCGTCAAGTGCTATTGTGCATTGTCTTGGATGTGAAGGGGGTCGGGCACAATCCGTTAGCTAGGTGCCCTGGCAACAGCATGATAGAATCGTGTTTATAGATAGTACATGACGTCTACATTCACAATCAGACCATGTCGCCGAGATCGCCCATGACCAGGCTCCAAATCGCAATCAGCCTATAATCTATGCCGTTTGGCTCAAGTGCACCAAAAGTGCACCAAGGATCAGTTGGCATTACTGTGTCGTCAAAGTTTGTTTACCGCGTAGATGCCCGTCCGTACGTACGTACTGCGCTATCACTCATGTATCATACCACAAGGGTGCTTAAGGTGGGCACTCGCTCCCTTCCTTGCTCAGTGACAAGGCGGGTACTAACTGCCGTAAAATCAAGGCATGAGGGCAAGCTGACAAGAAGGATCGGGTCAAGATATCGGCGACTTGCTCCGAGCGTTTCAAGTACAGTGGTATCCTGCAAACTTCAGCTTTTGTGATAGTACTCGCCAATATCTATTTCGATAATACGTGTGTCCATCATTCTTTGCTTCCCAAGGTCCCCCGTCGTTCAAGATGAATCAGTTTCGTCATCAGATTGTCAGGGCGATTTCGAGCTAAGATGCCTGGAAGCTCAAGGTACCCAGTGTACTATCATGATATGCTATGTACAGACTATAGCCGAGCTTGGCGTCCAGCCTAGGACTATTTTATCATCATCCAGTATGGACGGATTGACGGGTGAGACAAAGCCAGGTGTGTGGAGTGCAGTTGCGGCGAATGATAGACTGGTTTGCATAGGTAGACCTGATGCTCTTTGTAGTAGTAAATAGAGGGCTTGCCACAAGGTCTGAGGCCAAAAGCAACTTGGTGGCAATGACAAAGCGAGAGGCACGGGAAAGAAGCAAGAAAAAAAAGCATAAACAGAGGCTCCAGAGGGCATGAAATGCAAGTCCCCTTGTAGTTACTCCGTGTTCCATTCCAGATCTCACCCGCCATCATCCTTCTCAAACGAAGGGGAAGATATCTATAAGAAACATGTGCCCAAAAAACACCTGAGAGATCGCTGCAACCCCCGTCTACCTGTTCCGCTTGGCTCCCGTGTCTCTTTTTTTTGCAACCATTCCAAACACTATTGCTTGCGTTTGTCGCTCCTGCTCCAAATATCCAATTGGTGAAAGTTCGCTAAATTGTTGTCTGACAGTGCAACCAGGGCGCACCTCCATGACACCAAGACACTCTCAGCTCCAAGTGAGGGTGTGGAACTGATGGTCAGAGTCTGATCGTGAGTCGCTGCGGGCGGCACCATTATGCTCCACTCAGTACGTAGCTCCGACCCAGCAATCATGTTAGTGCGATACATCGATAAGAAAAGAATTCAACCATCATGGCGATCTGTCACTGCTAGCTGGTTGCCTGCACGCAGGAGGCATGGATCCAGGCCAGCTTGGTCCAAGCTCCCTGCGTGCTCTTCCAGCTCAACACCTGGCGGGCTCTCGTATCGCGTTATCGCCACTTGCTCCACTACTATACTTGCACTACTTCAGAGCACACGCTTGGCCTATTTGTTGCCTACGGCATGCAGTCCTCGCTTGACCTCACTGGCCGATTTGGAATTCCGGTGGTGGGGATGTACTACACCGGGATCTCCCTACTTCAGTCTTGAAAACTATATAGTCATCGCCGCCTACTTATTTGGTTACAAGAGATCAAAGTGAAATTAAATCGGACAAAGGCCACAATAGCAGTGGGGGTTGGAAAAGGCACTTAGAAGCGAAATAACCCGGTCTTGTAACCTGACCTACGTATATTTATTGTGAGCATGAGAGAATAAGGTACCTCTCTCGTATCACAGGCCAGTGAGCAAGTCAAACTAATACTGTACCTAAGCACTGATCCATTGATGCCTTTTAGCCTTGATCTTAGTTGCCGTACCCACCTCCTTACCTGATGGAGTTGATGTCACGTGACTCTGGTAGTTTATCTAACATGTTGCTGGCGAAGATGGCGAGGAAGCTTTCAAGTCAAAATGCTCCGAACGATTTCAAAGTATCCGAGCAAATGCCAATATAACAGATCTAAGCAAATCAACATCCACTGGCTGGTAGTAATGAAAACATTAGAATGTGCTAAATATGATAAATATGCCGAATTACTATGCCAGTAGAACTCAAAAAAGGACTCCATCTGCGTACGACTATGCATTGTCACAAGTTCTATCAATAACTTCGTCTATTCAGTTGCACTACATACCAATTGGAGCATTGTGTTGCTGACGTGAAAGACGGGCCAAAACTTTCAGTGTTATGATTCTTATGAAATGCTACCGTTTTGGCTTTGTAGTCATAAACATGCTTCGCTGGTCTCAGTACCGTCGCTGCAACTGACGCAACCTTGCAGTAGTCTGCCGGGCTCAACCAACCCCAGTCTGATCCACTACGAGTTTTCTCTCTCCACCAAAAACACTTCGGACCATCTTGTACCTCGCTCTCGTCCAAGAATCAATCAATATGCCCGTCTCAACGCGCGACAATGACTCCGTCGCAAAGAGAAAACGATCTACGAACTCATCCACAAAATCCGTTTCGAAGCGAAGCCGAACAGAGAGTGCGCATCGTGCAAACCCCTCTCTCATAAGCCCTCACGAACTTATTATCGCCGAACTTGCTCCCAAGTATGACGTTCTTACACTCTCTATCATCTCGTCCACTCAGATCCGGAAGCGCATTATATCTGTTACAAAACATCTATTGTCAGACACTGAGAAACCACGTGTCGTATTGTTGCATGCCCGGACCGCAGATGTGCACAAGTTGATCACGGTGGTTGAGCGGTGCAAACGAGTTCTTGCTGAAGAGAGCAGGACATGGTATCACTACAACCAACTCTTCGATCTCCCAGATGAGCCCAAGAAGGAAGACATCATTGAGGAGACAGTTCTTCAGAGGGAAGGGGACGATGGCTCCGAGAGTGATGACTTCGAGGTCATGCATAGTCGCTTCGAAGATGCAGTGCTACCTCCACGTTCCACTCGAACGACCAAGTCGATGCGAATATTTCTTTCAATTGCAGCCATACCCGAGCTAAAATCAAAACCAAACATTACTTTACAATCAGCGCAAGAAAAAGGAACATGACTTACGCAAAATACAATATATTGCTTGGCATATCTTGGCAAGAGCATGTGGCATGTGGCACCGCAAGACTTTGATACCAACACACGAGTATCCCACGGAACAGGCGGGGTTAATTAGATATTTATGTTGCACGGAAGGATTGGGCGAGATACCACGAGATACCACTAGATTACCGCATTATGGCTCAAATTTTACTTTATTGTATTGTATCGATTCTGAACAATACACTATCCTGTAACCAAAATGCATGACTCCCCGGCACTTAACGCCAATTGAGCTCAGATGATAAACTAAACAAGTCGACTATTCCCAACAATTTACCCTGCCTTCTGACTTTTCTCGTGGTCGCCCTTGCGCTTCTCCTCCTCGCCGATCATCTCTCAGCAGAGATCGAAATACAGAGTGAATGTGGTCAACCCTTAAGGGGAGTTCTTCTTGGACTGGTCGGTAATACGGAGAACGAAGTTAACCACCACGGCGAGCAAGAGAATAATGGCCAAGAAAGTAGGGCCGAATCGATCGTCAAACCCAGCCTGGCCCCTCATCCTGATTGATTTCGCGCGCCAATGGTACGTCACCAATGCATACAGCATAGTCAACATAGCAACTCCGGTGAAGAGAAATGCCGAAATGAAGGCGACACGGTCACCAAAGTTGAGCATGCCAATGGCGAGAGCACCGAGGATAACGGTGAAGTTGAGCCATGACAGAAAAGTTCGCTCGTTGGCAAAGAAGACCTTGGGCTCGACACGGGTCGGAAGGGCAATGCGCTTGCCTTTGAGAAATGGATTAGTTAGCTACAATGCCTTTATTGAATTCAATCGGTTCCAAGGAATACGAACCAGGGGCAGTCTGGAGAAGTGGTTGAGAAGACATGATGCGGGCACGAGAGAGGGCAGTGTTTTGCTATCCAAAAATCCGTCGGCGGGAACGGGTCGTAGTCGAGGGTAAGGAAGGGTTCGAGACGAATTGATTAATTCGGAGCTTGGGCACTGGGCTAATGTCGCGCGGAAGGATAAATGCCGCGATAGATTTCTTTGCGAAATATATAGGATAGATTGAATGTCGAGGAGTGGGATAGAGATCAAAGTTTCACAGACAGGGAGAAAGAAGATCACACAGGCGCCCTGAGGAGCAGTTTGGCCCACTCTCGCAGCATAACTCTGCTCAGGGAGCTCCACTAGCTGGTGAGACTGCAAGAAACAGGGAGCACGTGGGCCCGCCCATTGGCCAACACGCAGTCACGTGCCTTATCTCTTCACAACTCCAATGCACTACCGGAAAAGGAAATACGCCAGGCACAGCTTGGTCCAAATACGTATGTAGATGACAACAAATGGAGGACTGGTACGGAGCTCCATGAATAGAGAGTGACTGACCAGTTGCGCTGCACGTGAGTGCGTATCAAAAATTCATTATAGATCTTGGGGAACTGCCCCTGGTGCATGAACTGGGTTTCTGTTTTTGGATAATGCTAAATCATTTTTTTCTGGGTCGTGCATTGGTAGTCCGATTCCCAATTACGACGTGACGATTTGACGCCTTAATCTTGTTTGTTTACCGACTCTTTTCTCCAACACGCCATCAACCTCGACCTTTCATCTCCACTGTCATCATCAACAACCTTCAATATGGCTACTCCTGTAGGATTTTCCCTCGAATTCTCCCTGATCCAGGGGAGTCAATGCTAACGATTTCCACAGCCTGTTCCCTTCAACCGCCTCAAGCAGATTGCGACCGATGTATGCGCGCCCCCCTATTGTTCTTATTGTTGGCTACCGCCTCTTTCATCATGATATCCACGCGCTGGTATCTTCCTATGTGTACTGATACTGCCTGAAATTCTGTAGGCCTGCAACAGCGCCATTGGTAGCGCCGAGTTCTACGACCATGTGAAGACCGAGCAGTGGAACTCGACCATTATCGTGAGTAGAAAGGGCCCCTCGCGAAGCCCCCCTTGACAAGGGCCTCGACATTCTCTTGGACCTACATTAACCACCTTCCAGAATTCCGTACTGAAGGCCGTCATTTCCGAAGCCACCCCTCAAGGCGCCACTGCTCCCTCGTTCAAGTTCGCCTGCAACAGCACGATCGTTCAGCATCTCGTCCCCACCTCCGCCCTGAACAAGGCCCGTGGGGGAACCGAGACCCAGGCTGAGGAGCCTCACATTTCCACCAGCTCCGAGGCCACTGCCACCGATGGCAAGCCCCACGTCGGTCGACGAGGAATGCACAGCGCGACTGGCGCGTACTGGGACGAGAAGAAGGATGGCATGTGGACCTACAAGTACGATGGAGGCGAGGGCAAGGGCCTTGACGTTGTCATCATGCTCATCTGGGTCGCCATCTGAAGCGATGACTAAAAAGAGCTAGGATTGATTGTAGGCTCTGGCCTATCCTGGCCTATGGCAATCCTTCCGGCCATGGATCGCCTCCAGTTTACCTATGGCGTTATGGGAACGTGTGAGCAAAGCGCCGAGAATGCGAAGGAAGATGATAAAACTTCCTGTATATCCCCAATATTAATGTTGGTTTTTTTTTTCATTTCGCAGATTTTGGATGCACATTATCCTTAAGACGACAGTCTCGTGGCACATTCCTCGGTTCACCTTCGCTGTATATTCCAATTCCACCCAGTCATGTTCCAGAAGACGGTAGGACATGGTGAAGGTGCTAGGTTTATATTGTATTTCTGAGTCAGCCTTCCGGCAGTAGTAGGAAGCAACTAGAATTTCTTGTGGTATTTGACTTGTCCTTGATATCTTTCAGAGTCATCTTGACCGCGTCTAGCATTTGCTGTCAAACAGACTCGGATATTGAACTAGTGGCGTAAACAATCCGAGAACTGCTGGAAATGTAAATCCGTCATACCCCAAGCGACAGGGAATGTCGGTTTAGTTCGCTTCCATTTCAGCGACATGCATAGGCGAGTGACTTCCCATGTGTGAAGAGCCATATCTACTGTATATCGATTTTCCTTCCCGATACTTATCAAGTCGCTTCTCTGCCGTATGGCCAACATTCCTAAATGGGAGGGTCTCACCAGCTATACAGTGCGATATTGTAGAAGTCCTGCCTCGGCTGGTTTGCCATGAGCACAACCTACGAACGCCAAAGGCTACAGGAATCTTCCCATAGTTCACAAGATTACAATGCCAAATTTTACTACTTTGGCCGTGACTGCAGACGGTGTCTAGCATTGACGAACGGAATCACACTGGAGAGATCGTGGTCCAGGTTAAAACCAAGCCGTATGGTACAGGGTAGGCGATACTCAATCGAAACCCTCATTCACGACATAAATGATATATTTCGAGCAGAGTCAATACTTACAACGACATCTAGACGTTGGTTGATGCCTTAAACTGAATTTGCGTTATTCGGGCTACATTTGCCTTGTATGCGGGCAGTATCCTTTACCGCACGCGAATCTACGTCATATCCTTCTCGGTCCAATGATCATCAACGATGCAAGCGACTCGTTGCATTATAACGACCTCTCGGATGACAGGAATAACTAACAGAAAACCTCAAAGAGCCAACGGATAACCCCATTTGGAAGTCAATAGCTGCCACCAATAAAGTAATCATGGAAAAGTGAACGTAAACCCCGAAGACCACGTACTGCCTGGAACATGCTTCGCCGACGAGTAAAAGACTTACCATTGGAGAGTACAATATTGATCAGGATTGCCCTCATTAGGAGACTCCGTTTAGAAAGACCTACCATGAGAAAGAGGAAGATAAACTAGGATACTCCGCTTCAATTCGGCTCGTGCATGTCCTTCAAACAAGCCACCAGATCCCAGCTTTCTGCATGGTGGGATGCATCGCGTGAGCTCTCAGATGCAGTTCCATCTCGTTTGTTGACGACATAGATCCCCAAGTTAGGGAGGGAAGAGTCTGCACGTTGACCTAGGCTGCAGTTAGGTGACAACACACCAGTACTAGACGCAGCTGAGGGGCTAGGACTGGTACACTAGGAGCCTACTCCCGTGGCCTCACTGGAGACAAGGGCAGGGACTGGGAGACGTTGCAGTGTCATATCTAAATCTGGCCATCCGATGGTATCCTCGCTGTTCCGATACGATGGCGCGCGGACCAACCAGATCTAGAGCCTCACAAGCGAACTGCAGGTCTCATGGCTGAGATCATGGGTAGGGGATGTAATGTGTTGATTGGAATTTCCAAACATGGCATTCCGAAAAGGACCCTTAATATAATCTGTGCTTTGAGCAAGGCTCGCGACTAATAGTGCTCACGTGAAAGAATTTGCTTGAAGAAAGAAGCGGTCAGCTGAGAGTCCCCAGCTGAAGTCGAAATGTTGGAATATCTTCTATACCGATGATCATTTGTCAACCTGGACTGCGTTGAAGCATTCGAATGGCATAACAAGTCCTTACTAGTGTAGAAACTAGAAGCTGCATGGTCTCCATCGCACCTGCCAGGTGAAGGCCTTTGCGTCATGAGAAATAGATCATTGAGCTTGGGTGCCCATGCAGGAGCAGGAGCAACTCAACATCAGGAGATTCAACCACGTGATGGGAGTGAACGGCTAGGGCGCCGCCGATAGGGCCGGATCACAACGTGATCAATTTCTTTCAAGGAAATCCATCACGACAAGGCCTCAATGACGACTTTCTGGCACTTGAAGCTTAGTCGGTATTTTGATTTCTGTCATGCTGGAGATACGAACGTCAGAGAAGCGGGAGTGCGTTGGCGGCCCGTCCCCGTTTCGCCCACTAAGTTACCACACAAGAAAAGTTGACGGCTGACAGTTGGTGCCCACCACCCTGAAGATGGTTTTGCAGCGGCTGCATAATCTACTGGATGTTAATTTTGGGCCGATCCTGGGTTAATCTCGGCATCTCTATTTCGACACCGTCATGAAAGACTTCTCGCCTCATCTAATATCACACCAGGGCGGCATGATCGCCAAAGTTGGCCGCTAAGCGGACGAAAGCCTCCCTGCCCAAGGTGTTACGTTGATGATCTCACACATGTCTGCAGGGCCTCCTATTCAACATAGGATGGAAGTCACCGATAAAATATCTATTCTGACGGTTCACTTGTTGCGTGAGGAGCTCCTGGCCGCGTCTTTGAAGTCTGCTACAAATTGCAGGTCGGATCCGACGACGGAGGATGTGAGTACAACAAACGGCCAAGCTAGTGGGGTATGATTGAGCCAGGTTTATGCGCCCGTGACTACGGCAAGCTTGGAAGCGAAAGATAGTAAGACGAAAAGGGTGCTGTGTGGCAGGATAGGTGTTTGACTTGCGGAGCAGCCACAACTAGTGACTGGACAATCCGGACTCGGTACTACGGTGAGCGACTATCCCACCATCCTTGGACTCTCGAAAACAAGTCGGGTATTCCGATGCATCTGACTAATGTCGCTCTCAATCCAGAATTTTCTCAGAATGTCTTAGAGCACCCTTCCCTCCTCTAGCACTCCCGAGAGAGAGACAACAGAACCAGAGCTAGAGTGAGACATGCTTCCCAGTCTCCTGGTCTAAGGCCATCTTCTACCTTAATGCACGGCTTTAAAGGCCCGACGCCGTCACATCGGTGGAGCTGGAAGTTTCTCCTGAAGGATGAACAGAGTCAAACGACCATCAAGTCTGGAGATCGGGCCCGCCTTAAGGCGGGGCTCACCGGCCCGTTAGCCTTTGTGGCCAGCAGTAAGGCGTAGTGCCTCGAATAAGGCTCTGGAATGACGACTGATTTTCTTGTCAGAAAAGCTCTGCAACAAGTAGCTCGGAAAATTGAGTCCTCTAATTCCCGCGTGCCCAACTTGGGAACTGCCTTTCATGCCATGACCTTGCCATACATCGCAGCATCTCACCGTTGTGCGAGATCAGTGCGTTGCTACATATACTCAACAACTTGGCGGGATCACGGAATGTCTTGATCTTTTTTCTGACGGGATTGTCCGCGTTGACGGAGCCGCACTGGCCTATTCATTCCGTGAATTTTGAAGGTTTGGAGTGGCGGCTTGGCCGGGCTCCCCCCACCAGGTGACCACCGGCTCCCAACGTGAACGAGTCCTGGGGGAAGAAGTCCGTCCGGGCAGCAAAGCGGTCGTCATACGATACGATGACAGCGAAAAGATCCGGCCCGGCGATGGCAGTAAGGCCCTGCGAAGCACAGGTTTCTCCCAGATGCGGTTGATTGAGGGATCCACTGCAGGCTTTGATGAAGAATTCTGAGGTTAATTGCCACCATCAATTGAAGCTCTCTGACTTGCAAAGTCTCGAGTCAGGCCCGGCATGCGCGGCAATCAAATCTAGACACTACCAAGGCCGGAGTCGCCATGTCAGATGGCCAACAGGGGGCCAATCTTAGAGTGGGCAACACTCACAATTCACCTCACTCTTACACTGTGGCTCCGTGCCTCGCACTAGCCCTCCTTTTAGCTTATCCAGGATGGCTTCTTGGCTGAAGGGACTTGGCCCCCCTGACAATGAGATCTGGAATCGCCCCCCGACGGACCCAAAGACCAAAAGACCCATCGCACCACCCAGCGCCGTCGGTTTCCGACCGGCGCCTGCCACATCGTCAAAGGCTTTATAACCGCCTCTAGTCGCCACTTATTTAATGGCTTTTTACTTTGCTACTGTCGTCATCGTAAAGACTGGCTTCGACATTTACCCGGTATCATTCAGCTCATGAACTCGCTAGTGAGGATCCAATCCCACCAGCTCTTAACCGATCGGCATCGATATAACCTTGTCAACA
This sequence comes from Mariannaea sp. PMI_226, assembly GCA_024336345.1. Classification (NCBI taxonomy): domain Eukaryota; kingdom Fungi; phylum Ascomycota; class Sordariomycetes; order Hypocreales; family Nectriaceae; genus Mariannaea; species Mariannaea sp. PMI_226. The sequence continues at coordinate 2,143,171 of JANFOG010000005.1, forward strand.
ACTCTTGACAGCTACACCAACTCACCGAAGCCATCCGCACTGGTGGTTTCGCTCTGGCTGGACTGACTCAAACCAGCCCAGGAACCGACTGAAGCCTTTCGTCGAGCACAGCTGTTGCTGGACTTAAGCTCATCTATACCTAGCACCGGATTCAGCCAACCGGTGACAACTCATTACTTGCTATCCGCCATCCAGCAAGCAACAAACCAAACACCAACGCCAAATGGTGCAAGTTTTGCTCTCAGATCCTGCCGTCTCTCCAAATGGGGCGTCGACATATGACTCCGTCGAAGGGCCTCATATGAGGCGACCAAGTCTGGGAAGAACAGACTCGGGTATTATGACCCGAGAGGAACATGCACAACGTATGCGAGAACTCAATAAGAAGAGGGGAATGATGAAAGCTCCCAGACGAGGGTGGTCCATGACGGACTACCAAGGCCACATTATCTCACCTCAACCCATATATAAGCCCGTACCTCAACTTGAGCAGATGAATCCCACGATCCCCGAACATGCACCTTGGCCAGCTCCCTCAGAACCACCGACCCCAACACCTGACGCTCAAGAACGGCTTTTGGAACTCACTCTACGACCCAAGCTACCTCCTCCTCGTCGGTCGTACTCCGTCATGGACTACGAGCCAGTGCCACCAGGACAGCCCCAGCCTCCCAGGGACTCTACCATTCTCGATCTTCCTCCTGAGCTTCATTACGCCATCTTCGACTTTCTGGATCCTATTGACAGCGTTTGCCTTGGTCTCACCAATTCCAACCTCTACAACATTCATCGACGAATGCACGGACCCGTCCCTCTTTCCAGCCGATATTCTGGACCTAACGACATGGAATGGGCGTGGCGCGGAGCGGGTCCCCTCCTTTACCCCAAGGATAGCAAAGAAAGCGAGAAGGAACAAGTCCGAGTTAAGGGCCAAATATACTGCCGAAAATGCGGCGTCTCTCGATGCGAACTCCACCGTCACTTGAAAGACTGGGTGGGTGAGGGTTACGAATATTGCCCTATTAAAGACATGTACAGCAAGCCAGCTCCGGAAGGAGCCAAATCTTTCTGCTACATGAAATCCCCCAAACATCCCCATCGGTGCGGGCGCCACGGAGGAAAGAAGGGAACAAGCCAGCAGCCGATGGAGATGGAACATAATTAATGGTAGGATGAAGTCAAAGTCAAGAAAAACAACTCCATATGACGAGACGAGACAAGACGAGAACATGAGAATGAGAAGAATGTGGAACGACGCAGATTTAATCTGAAGTCGATATGGATATTTGTCTTAGCTGTAACGCACGGCGATGGCACCAAGAACCAAGTCCAGGACAGAACACGTATTATATCGATTTGCGAGGGATGCAAAAAAAAAAAAATTAACCCATGGTTACTACTATCTTGGAGATTGGATACTGGCTTTGGACTCACGTCAATGAAGAAACGAAGGATGAGAGGGGAAAATGACAAGAGAGGGAACATGGCATTTGTTTCCCCCCCGTATTAATAATAACTTTAAACCAAACAGAGCGAATCAATACCATCACTATATCCCAATTTCGAGAAGAATACGACATAATGGCCGTCCCTAGTCAAACATGTGAAAAGAGTGCGACGTGCCCATGTAGCTGAAAAAAAATTCTTGACCACCCTGGACCCAACGTCCTGTGCGCGATCTGATCGGAGGGGCCGCGTTCCTTTCTATTTGCTGCATGAGGATATTTTTGGGTTGGTTCATCCTTCGCTGCATGTCATGAGACAAGGACCATGGTGTCATATCATATCATATCATAATCCTACTGTACTATCTCTTCCCACCAGAGCGTTATCTGTACCAACAAAAAATGGCGTCCCAGGCACGTTGGGAGTGAGGAGTCACAGGGGAAATAAAAAATTAAACGTGAGAACAGGTATGAGAACAGAGAACACAAATATGATTTTTTGCTGAACCCATTCGCTATGATAAGTTAGATAGTTCCTCTCCATCTCCATCCTACAACTGTGGTATCACCCCGTCCCGGCTCGCCATATCAATACAGTAAGTAAATAAGGGTGTAACTGGGAATATGATGAAAAAAAATAATACAAGAACCCCGTTATATCCCACCATTTTGCTGTCTCATTGCCATTTCTTCCCTGATGCAGAATACAATCCCGAAAACTCCAAGTTGAACAGTTTTTGATCTCCCCCAAAAGAACCAAAAAAAGAGACAAATAGAATGATCCTCGGTACCCTCTTGGCCAGAGTGGTGTATAAGAGGAAGTTGAAAGAATAGAGAAAAGGGATAGAAAAGGGAAAAAAAGTTTGACGCCATGTCCAAAGTATGAAGCTGTTCCCCCTCTTTCATGCAAGAATATGAAATCATATTTTTGCCAGACACTCCTCCCTTTCACTTAAAGCATCTTCCATGCGGGGGCGCAGTCGCCCTTAGCCTCAATCCACTTGTTGATGCCCTCGACGAACCAACCACTGGTCCATCGGTCCTCCACCTTCTCTTCTCGACGGGGCCTGCCGAGCTTGAAGCTCTTGGCGACGCAACAGGTATTCTTGTGGTATCGCCACTGGAAGCAGTGTCGCTCCCCGTTGAAACCTTTATCCGCTGAGCGCTCTGCATATTTGGACTCGAGATAAGCAAAGCGCTCGCTGTCGCTTTGCAGACTGTCGTAGTGCTCCTGATGTATACCCAGACCCTCTGCCATGCACACCCTGGAACAGTGCTCAGGTGATTGATGAGCCTGGCGCTCGATGGGGTTCTTGTCGTCCTGTTTCTTTTGGCGACTCTTCTCCCGATCACCAGCTGCATTCTGGGCAGCTTCGTCGGCTCCGATGTAACAGGTATCTTCCGAGAGGTTGTCAAATTGTTCTCGCTTTGGCACAAGGTTTGGTGCCATAAAGGTCTCGTACATATCCTTGATTTGAAGGATACCCTGAATTGCCAGTTAGCGTCTTGTAATCCGTATGACTGCGCGTTGAAATGTTTGGTACTACTTACCCTCTTCTTGCGAGTTTGCTCGTAAAACCATGCCGAACTAATCTCCTCCGAGTTCATATGATGCATAGTAAGTAGAGGCTCACACCAGTGGCCATGCCCATAGGGCAAAGTATTGGGCTTTTCGCCGTTGAACATTGGATGCGCCTGCTTGACCTTGATTCCGGTTTCATTCACAGCGAGCGACATGAGGTAGTCACCACAGCATTCATGCGGGGCCATGAGATCGTACTTATGCGCCAATCCAGGTGTCTCTGCCATTTTCTTCACCGTCTCGCCGGCGATGACGTATCCACTGCCGCCATGAGCGAAGGGCTTGTTCTTCAGCATTGCCACGGAGCCAACATAAGGATGCTTCTCAGGAGTCACATGGTTGTTGAGCCAGAAGTTCAGGTTTGGCCAGAAGATATAGCTATCGGCCTCGGCAAAGACATACCACTTCCTGTTGGGGCGCATAGACCAGGCGCGTTCAATCATGTGGATGAACTTGTACTTATCGAGCTCCCACCCGCCTTTCATGTTGGTGGTGCAGTCCTTCTGGGATACGGGACAATTGGCCTGGGCCTCATAAAGGTCGAACTCCTTGAGGTTCTGCTTGACTTCACTGGCGACATCAGAGAGCACATTGTAGACGTGGTAGTTGCCGACATTCTGGTCCTATAGCAAGGATTAGTGACAAAAGCCAAGTTGAATGTCCCGCAATGTTTTATTTTGGATTGGACTTTGAACTCTTAAGGGAGAGAGAATGTCGTTCTCTGAGGTCTCACTTACCATATCCGAGAACAAAAGGAAATCGTCGACACACTGAAGAGCTGTCAACAGATGGGTGGGTAATTTCTCAAACGCCTCAGTGGCACCTGTCTTCATTACAAGGGTGATGTTCTCGAGAACAGGGAAACCATCGCAGGCGGACTTCCTACTCTCGGGGTAGACGTCGGGGTTGTCTGCACTGCCCCAAGGGTTCTTGAGCTCATCCGCGAGTTTTTGTTCAGCCTCCTTTTGCTCGTCCTGCTTCTTCTTCTTCTCTTCCTCCTCCTTCTTCTTTTTCTCCTCCTCCTCCTCCTTCTCCTTCTCCTCCTCCTCCTTCATTTTCTCACCCTCATTGTTTTTCTCATCCTCCTTCTTTTTCTCATCCTCCTTCTTTTTCTCATCCTCATTTTTCTCATCCCCCTCCTTCTGCTCCTCGGGCTTCTGGGGCTCTTCAGTTTGCAGAGGAGGAGGTTGTTCACTATCATCAAGAACAAGCTTATCCTCCTGATCCTCTGCAGTCGGTTCGGGACTATGGTCGTCTTCAAGAGTTTCCAGGGGTGGAGGTTGATCACCGTCGTCTAAGAGGAGCCTGTCATCATCTTGCGCCTCCTTACTCTCACTGGACTGGGAATCTTCGGTGGGTTCGGTAGCTTCTCCTACGGCGGGGGTGACCTCGACATCCACGTCGTCAGTGTTGCTTGGCGACCAGGTGGTAGCTGCATCGCTTTTGGTAGCTTCATCATGGCCCAGGTATTTTGTGAGATGGCTGTAAATACCCGATGAATCATGGTCGTTGAGCTGGTGGAGTGGCACAAGCAAAAGTAGCGTCAAACCAAGAACTGTGAGTACCAGCAGCTTGGAGCGCCGAGGGGAGCCCCAGGCTGAGGCTAAGTCAATGCCCATTTGGGGCGGCAAAGGTGTTTCTGCTTCCTCCGACCAACGAGCAACCAAACAAATGGCGGGGTGGGAAAAAGGGAAAAAGCGATGGGAAGGAGGGGAAGATAGGGAAGAAAGAAAAGTCTCCTCACGGACTGGGGACGAACGAATGGACAAATGAAAGTGTCCTTGTGACCATTGAACGCCTTACTTCCAGATCACGTTGGAGCAGAATTTGGGGTGGGAGCTGGGCTCTGATCTGAACAAAAAGATTGATGGCGGATTGTGTCAAGTGTAAGTACCCACAAGGCACAGGCTACCACCCACCCCTGAGCTCTTGCGAAACCAGCAGAGACGAAGCCGAACGAACCGATAGACGGTATCCTCGCATATGGGTGCAAAGCCGGATGCTAAGTGGCTACTTGTCCAAGTCAATCCTTTCAGGGGGCGGACAACGGTGGATGAATGGATGATGATGACGACGACGACGACAACGACACCGAGGAGCAGCGACCCTGTGCGCGACTTTGATTGTTGGACTGAGTGATGGACAGAATGATTGAAATGGAAGGGGAGTGAGACGCGCCAAGGGCCATTCTTCACGGACAATCCACCAAGACGAAAATCCTCCGTGCAGCATGGTCCAGGGGAAGGCGGATGCACCAGACGGTCGCTAGAACCTATCATGGTGTGCTACTAGCGACATCAGCGGCGTCCAGACATGGGTAGGGTCGGTGGGCTTCTTCCTTCCAGAGACGGCACTGAACTAGAAAGTGGGCGAGGAACACGACGTATGCTCATTTTATCGACCCCGTATTCCATGTGCGCAGCTTTATCTGGTACGTCGTATCCATTCGAACTTGCTGCTTATGCAGAATAAGCTATTTAATAATTAGTGTTATGAGATTTCTCGACGTCCCATTTCATGGAAAGGAGGCAACCAGGTTGAGCACAAGAAAAAAAAAAGACAATAAAACTTGCGTAGTCTGTCCGGATTACTGGAGCGACATTTTTCGGCCCATTTGATTCGATAGACCCTGCAGCAAGATTGTTTCGTTTGGTCAGACTAGTCTGGCTCGGGCCTTTGATAGACTATTTTCCTTTTCTTTCACTTCCCCGACGCCACCAAGTTTGAACCATCGAATGATGTGGCGGGGCAGCCCTGGGGACCTGAAAAATACAGCAATGTACAAATTACTGTAATCTGAATTGCGAGGTACAAAATATGTACGAAATACAGCATCACCCCTTTACGCTTATCGCCTCACTGTACCTAGGGGTAGTCTGCATTTGCACTACTGAGAGTATACGCTCTTTCTGATAGACGCCAACCGCAGGCGCCCCCTGAATGCTGCAGATGACGGCTTGTGTCAGCCACCTTCGGTTCACGTTTGTGGTAATTAGGTAATGTCCACCAGTGTGATAACTAGTAGTTAGTTTGACTGCGGGCATTGTCTTCAAGTGGGCACCCACGCGTCTTCCTGTTCCACTATGAGTAGCGTTACATTGCCCACAACCGAGTTCAGCCCCTCTAGCCAAGGGTGCAGCTCTTGCGGTCCCGGTCTGGACTGGTAGCTGTACCACGATGGCCTGTGCTGTCGGTAAATGAACATTGAACTACGTCGTTGTGAGTCGCCAGTCTCAATACATGTGTTGCGGGCTGAACAGCATCGTCAAAAAATCTCAGTCACTGTCCGTTGTTGAAGCCGAGAACTCGGCGTTGTAGAATAGGGACTGTCAACTCAGTTGGGCCCTTGCAACCTTACGTTACACTCCTTATACAAGAGATGTGCACCACGCAACATCTGTCTGAGCGCCAAGGCCGATGAATCGCAACAAGTTTTGAGTTGATGGGAAGTTGAGGGGGTGCTCTCATGGCAGCGATAAGGCTGCAACACGTGGCTTCACTGTAAGCACTGCTCCCTCCTTTTTTTCTTGTTTGCTTGGCTGGGTACCCTTGAAGGTGTCGCTTGTTGTCCCATCAAGTCGCCGATCATCTCGCGTCTTGGGCTTCGAGGTTGATTCTTGTCCAAGGCGCGAACCACGTTTTGTGGTTTGGTTTCCAATTAATATGGTTCCGCGTAGAGGCAGCTATGGCTATCTTATTTCATTTGATGGAAGAGCAGAAATTTAGGGGATGAAGTCGATAACGATAGCGAGATGGTGGCCGTAAATGGCTCGCAATCTTTCCCTTTTTTTTTTTACCTTTTAGAAAAAAAAAAACAAACCTTGGGGAGGGAGACTGTTCTTTTCGCGGATGATCGTAGCGAAACGTTTGACATGTAGTACCTCAACAGGTCTGTGTTACCAGCACAAGGATCAGCATGGGACCTCGACTCGGATTCGGTGGGCGATGGTTTGGGTTCCCTTCGAAACCGAATTAAACTGTTCGAGTTGCACGCTCGAATAGTTCAAACGATGCAAGCGAGTATAGAGTACAGCATGAAGGTGAGGGATGGACTCGATGAGGGAATACCAACCTTGGTCTCTTCCTCATTTGAGTTAGTATTGTGATGTTGCGACGGATACAAGGTGTGAATGCGTGGTGCAGGCCAAGGGAAGGTTTGAGGACTCTGGATTATTTCGAGTAAATAGAATGCCTACTTGCAAGCTCCGTTCCTTCCCATTTGACAGAGCGAAAGCTAGGGTGCACCTGCTGTGCGTTGCTATCCTCTTTGCCAATGCATCGGGGAAAGCTGCCATCCGATCGATCCTGGGGTAAGGTAATCTGTACTACCTACCTTATGAAGGAGTAAATGGTACGACATATACAGATTATTACATAGTACGGAGTATATAGTATTAGTGTCCCGGGGTATATACACGTATAGATATATAGGCCGATGCCTCTGGTAGTTGCGCCTTTTTGAGGCAACAACACATGGCGGCAATGTCTTCCTTTTGGTCTTCAAATCCAAAACCCGACCAGTGCATCTCGCGTTCGGTGTGATGATAAGTTCTAGACTTGTGCCAACTTATCAGGGCGACAGGAGAGTAACTAGATAGACTAATTCTAGTCCGAATTGTCCGCAATGTGAAGGACAAATTGGGTTGTGGATGCACTCCATTTGTGATTTCTTTCCGTATCTTTTTTTGTTAGCGTTGAACGAATATACGCTTGTTTGCCGCCTCTAATGTACGTATATTTATCGTCTCCCTCGCTGCATGCTGGCTGCATCACCTCCTCCAGTCTTACGTATGCGCCATCAAGCCATATATCGAAATCGTGCCACGCCAACTAAGTGCATGAACGCCCTCTATGCATGTCCTTGGTGGAAATAAAAATTCCCGAACAGAGCACATGTAACTGTTTTTCTTCAGTCTTTTTGGCCAAGTAACTATACGGTGACAGAAATTTCTTGCCTATTTTTGAATAATTAAGTTACCCTTTTCATGGCAAAACAAAAACACGCCATTGGCAATTAGTATTGCGAGTTTATTGCACTTCTAATCCCACGTGCAAGCTTCACAACCCCCGCTCCCGCACTCTTCTCCTTCAACCCCTCACGCTCACCCGCTTGCGTGACAGCGACAGGCCAGAACTATTATAATCATGCCCAGGCAGCCCAGAAAACAAAAAGCTCCGTACGGAGACGGCGCAAACCATCTACTACAAAGGCATGCACCACGGCGTAATTATCCTCCGCTTCTTGCGCCATCTGCTCAAAAGTGGTCCCGACTCGATGTGCCCTTTGCTCAACCCATTAAAAGTAGAGAGAGAGAGAGACCTTGACTGAGCGTCAATGAAGCGGATTAGTCACTTAGTCGCTGAGCTCACCAGCCGCAATGGGGAGAAAAGAAAAAAAAAAACTCCCCCGCCCCCGCCGAGCCGAGCGGCAAGTCTTCGTTCATCGCCGAGTCGGGTAGCATGTGGGTTCCGGCACGAATCATAGTCGCCCGTGTTATCTCGTTGACGTGATGCATCGAGTCTTTTGCTGCCAAGCTAGTAATTTTTTTTTTTCTCGATCAAGATACCCTCACCTCGTTCATGAGAATCGTGAGCCTTTACACTCGCTCTCTCTTGCTCTCTTTGCGCATTTATGGTTCTTGTTCACTTTGTCAAAGTCAATGTCGTCACCTTGTGGCCCTTCTCCGCGGATTGCACAGGCAAAGGGACAATTCGGAATCCGAGAGGTCTAGGACCCCTTATTGCACCCACTTGATGCCGCTGCTAGATCCAGATCGGGCTTGCTAGCTAGTGCTTTGTCGCAATCGACAATGCAGATAATTGGTTGTCAATCAATACGCCATGTTTCGGCTTCTCACGTTTCCGTATTTTCTTTCTATGATTTGTATGAAGCCTGGTCGGGTTTCCCTTCTGCTCAAAGTACTAAACTTCTCGCGATTCTTTTCTATCTCGGTTCTTAACCCGACGTGAGGCATTGTGCATCCTGAACTTTTACTTCAGCCCCTCCCCCCGCAGAGCTGTGACTACTCATTACGTTATTATCCGAACTTGACGCAACAACCTCCGAGAAAACAACACCGAGCTGCTGATTAATTTGTGATCATTCCTACCTGCATCGCAATGGTATCTCTTTGAGGACCGACAACGACAACGACGAAGAAGAAGAAGGAGAAAAGGGAACAGAAAAAGAAGGAAACCGAGTTGCTTGAGTGGTTTCAGGGCATCTGGACACTAATTTGATACGGATTCGGCCAAGAACGTTGAGACATTTTGACTCTGGCCGCGACGACCAGGACATTGTTGCACCTCCACAACTCATACAATGGCAAGCGTATCATGCCGCGGTAACGGGCCCGTACAGACGAGTGCCGTTGTCGTACTCGGCGGCTCGAATCGCAATGCGATTCCCCCTCCATCTCCGCCTACCCCATCCATCTCCCCGCCAGCAACCGCCTTGTGCGAAGCCATAGCTCCCTTGTGTCTCGACCGAGAACTCCAAGCCGACCAGCAAGCCAAGGAACAGCGACTTCGACAAGCTGTGCACGTCCTCAACACCGAGGCAATTGCTCTCGGAAACCTTACAAAGTTGTACGAGACTGATCCTATAGCTCGAGAAGGCTTCAGCAAATCCGTCCAAGCGATCGCCCGACAAGAGGTAACCAAAGGAAAGTTAGTAATAATTGGAGTGGGAAAGTCGGGGCACATCGGGCAGAAGCTAGTTGCGACGTTCAAGAGTCTCGCAATCCATGCCGTCTTCCTTCACCCCACAGAAGCCCTACATGGTGATCTTGGGATCATTGGCTCCAATGACACGCTCCTGTTCATCACGTACTCAGGAAAGACACAAGAACTTCTGCTCATGCTACCTCACCTGGACCCGTCGCTCCCTGTCATATTGCTCACATCCCACACATCTACTGAGACGTGCGAATTTGTGAAGCATCGTCCAGAGACCATCCTCCTCCCAGCACCCATACCTGAGACCGAGAAGTCCTCGTTCGGAGTGTCAGCGCCAACGACATCGACAACGGTAGCTCTGGCCCTGGGTGATGCACTTGCCATCACAGCGGCCAAGGAAATTCATTCCTGCGTTGCTTCGGTATTTGCAACGAACCACCCGGGAGGAGCCATTGGTGCCGCAGCAAGGCAACCTCAAACAATCCGGGACCTTGCCGTGTTGTGGGCTGACATTCCCCCCGCAGTAGGCATTGATGGTGAAAGCCTCGGCCTAGACCTTCTTCGCGCGGGGTACGATTCACCCACTGGATGGGTGCGGGTCGAAGGCTCCGTGGTCTGTCCCAGTAAGATTCGAGGTCTTGCTAGACAGGACCTCAGTCTCCGCTTGGAGGATATCCCCAACTTGCTCGTGTCTAGGGCTCAGATGCTGGCCTTGTCGTCTGATACGTGCCTTCGAAAGGCACGAGCCATGTTGGAGAGCTACCAGTCGTCGCCGACAGAGGAGGAAGTAGCCTGTGGGCCAGACACGGTGGTTGCAGTCATGGAGAAGGGCGAGATCGTTGGCGTTTTGGAAGTCGGAAAGGTATTGCGCCAGATGAGATGCTAAGGAGAAATGAAGAGAGGAGCGTGTGGCCTAAGAAAAAGTGTTGGGTCAAATATTGGATTCATGAGGAAAGAGAACATAGGTTGCCATGGATGGCTCCTGTCCTTCCTCCCCCCCAAAAGTGGCAAATGAGCCTGCTATGAATGAATGAATATGCTTCATCAGCACTGCTATTGCTGATCAAGGTCCATTATAGAGAGAGGTTTTCTTTTGTAATTTCTCTTTGCTATGAGCAAGAGAAAAAGAAACCTCCAGGTTGAAATATATCAAACAGTAATATTGGCGAATGAATAGATCTTGTTTTTCTTTCATGAATGGCTGATGAATTTCGAACTTCAGGGAGGTTAATTCACCCATCCGCGTGTCGTGGAAAACTCGTGGCAAGGTTCCTGTCTTCCTTGGATATTCGAACATGTCAGAAAAGGAATGCGTATGTGGTGTGAGAGAGTATGTCAAGACGACAAGGGGAAGAAGAAGAAGACTGATGATGGCTGGACGATAACTACCAGACCGCGGTCGTGTCTCGACTCATGGAGGGGATCGGATGCATGCATTCCCGAGCTGCAAGGTGACCACAGTGGTAATGTCAACCTCAAGATACCTTTGCTCAATGCCAGGTGCGTCGCATAGTTTCATGATGAGCAGATGATTGTCTGACTTTCTTCAGCCGTGTCCCCAAGGGGGTATTGGATATCATAAAGAAGAGCACAATCTATTGCCTCTTTGAGTGAATGTAGTGGAAACCTGCTCCAGTGCTTGTGTAAGATCACATATCTGACCCTGTCACTCAAGACTCTTGCGCTCTGTTTGCCTGGTGGACTGAATGGTACCTCTGTGTTAAACAGCCTGCTGTTTCCACCATTTCTTTGTTTCTTTCTCCCTCTTTTTTTTTTTTCTTTCCTTTTTTTTCCCCCTCTTTCCCACCTCTCGATGACTTCAAAGCAAACACGAGGTTTGAGCAACTCTCTAGGGCACCACAAAAATTTCTGCTCCCACTTACTTTGAGATAATGGTCACGCGACCGACTTCCAAAGGGGAGGAAAACTAATGCAAATCACTTCACGAGCCGTCCTGCAGGTCTCACAAACGGTGTTTTCTCCTCTTGACCTTTCTGAAATCGGTTGAGCTTGATCGCAGTTTCTCACCCTTGATGTGATTCTGGACTGGTCTAGACCCTGAAGAATTGGTCCTTGCGGTGCTTAGTTGGTTTTTCTTCTTTTTTTGAAAGAATTTTTTTTTTTTTTTCAATTTCTTAACAATTGGATTTGATAGTAGCTGATAGCACACCCCTTTATCTACTGGTTGGCGATGTAAAACAATGCAATCAACATGAGGAGTTGAATTTTCCGTATGGATAAAGAATGACAAGGGGCGGGTCCCGGGTCCAATATCAGTTTTACCCGACCACTAAGAGGCGAATATACCCCTTCCTGGCTTCTTCAATTGGCTGGGTAAATGTGTTGGAGCTGCTTCGCGGGTTGAGTGAGCTTCGTTTGCAGCGGTGGAGAATAGAGACCCTGGGTAAACGGCCCGTAAGGTTGCCCGGGCTGCTTTTATGGATCTTTGGGGGGGTGCAGTTATTTTTCTCCTACTCCGAGCTTGTAACACAAATTCTTCTTCTAGACCGAGGCACCATTTTGGGTCATGTTGGAAGCTCTTGAGCATGACAAATTATTTGCGATAGCCATTTGAAGTTGAATTGAGGCGGGTACGTGTGTGTGTGTGTGTGGGGAAGGGGGTCGGGAGGTGGGTGCATTGTGGGCGGCACAGCTTTTCATGATCGACTTGAATCGAGACTATCCATCTGTCGACTTTAAGGCACTGGTGCCAAACAATACATAGTGTAGCCTCGAAAAATGATGTGAACTGTACAGTAGTCGCCCGATCTGACTCTCCACTGGGCCGGCACTAAGTGGCAACGGAAGGATGTTATCACCATCGTAATTGTAGTTGTTCCCGGAGATTTTGACAGTGTGTATTTCGTCGAGAAGAGAAAAAGACACCTGAACTGGGTGTAAAAATATTCTCTCTCTCAGATTCCATGTTTGGCCAGACAACATACTCTTCGATGTCTAACTCCAATTCATGTCATCAGTATAAACTCGAAGATATGTGATCGACTATCGCTCTACGTGAGATACCGTGATACAAACATGGATATTGCTCAGTCTCTATGTAACTAAATTTACTTCTTGATGGGAAGCTTGTGAGCTAGACAAGTTATCAAAGCTGACTCTTGGCTTTCTTGTCTTTCAATTCATTTTTTTCTCATTCATTCTTTTTCTGGCTTGGGTCGTCTGTGCGCAACTAAATGCCGGTGACACATGGCGATTTAGTTACCCCCTCTGAGTCCACCCACCTAGGCAAAATTGGAATGTCACGGTAATCCGTTAATCCGCAGTGGGCAACAAATGTAACTATTGTTCAGGACGGAAAATCACCTGATTGGCCAGCTGTACAGACGTTCCTGTCATTGCTAGGAGCCCAATAAACTGCGTCAATGTGGGACGATGCCAAGATATCGAGCCGGCGTTTAGCACCCCTGGGCCAATCGATTGAGCATGTGGTCGCTGTTTGGCATGGGAATTCTATAACGTCGTATGCAGACACTGATGGGAGAGAAGTGCCAATCGAAAGGGCGGTACCGGTTCCGCGCGGCGTCAAGGTGTGCTGATGGGCCGTTACTAGAAGGGGAGCGTCGCAGCGTGGTAATATGCCAGGCTAGCTCAATTGAAGGTTTGGTTGGAGGTTTGGTTGGAGATGAGGGGCGAGGGATGGTCCATGTTGCGAGCGCGGAGACTAAGGTCAAAGTCAATCCAAACATACCGATTCTCCATATTGGCTTGATTGGGAACAAAAGCTCAATGGAGACCGATTGCCGAGTGTGTCTCGCTTTTATTTTGCAAGAACGAATGATATCAATGAATAAACACCCAAGGGCCTTAAAAAAAAATCTCCTTAAAGAGGGTTCGTATCCACTGCTCGGTCAACGTTCGTGGTAGTAATCCACGTGCTCAATGTCCAGAATCGTGTCGGGCTTGCTTCATCTTCGGCAAGGCTTGGGATCCCTTCTCGCGTGTAGCGGCATGAGGGGCTGTGCAAGGCCGGACACGGCCTGTGAGTCTCAGCCGGGTGTTGGATGCTGGGGTCGCACTCCGGCAATCCATATGCAGCTTCTTCCTTCTTGACCCTCTTGCTCACTTCGAGATTTGGTTGATTTTTGCATTTGGCTAAACTCGCAAACTGAGGAATCTCGAATCAAAAGGTTCCATTATCTTGCCCATGATTCTCCGAATCCTCACGTTTAGCGCCACTTGCTTGGTTGTGAAACGGGTTGTTGTCTTATTCTTATTCTATTTTATTTTATTTATTTTGTTTTATTTTTTGCAGACTTGATAAATTGTCCCATGGCTTAGAGAATCATTGGCATCTATGGCGCGGGCACGTCTTGACGATAGAATCAGTGAGAGGCGATACCGGACGTGCTGTGGGTTGCTGTCTTGCAGTTCTTATCGGGCTTCTTGGTCTGCCTGCCAACAACTACTGCATGAGTAACAAACAGTCTCGTTCGAACAGCGTTGCATCAAAGGTTCATTCTTCCCGACGGGGCATGTATTATTGATTCCTTGCTTGCACGGGCGGCTGCAAAGCCGTATTTCGGCCCCTCTCTTCTCGGAATTATGCCCCGGTGGCGTTGAACCGTTCTCAGGCAATACCCCGTACAGAAGCATAGTGTCAGCAAAGTGGCCTCAAAAGTAATTGGACTCTACGCGGAATACCTCATCTTTTTGTCAATCAGCTAGCTAGCCTCAGCAACTTCCTCGGACTATCCACGGACGCACAAATGAGCCAGCGCTTACTTGGTAGACAGGGGGACTCAAACCAACGCCTGGTGCGCACTACAGGTACGAGAGTGACAAGGCCTAGCATCATGTACACGTACTGCACTACCCAGTCTTACTCCATACACATACGGAAGAAGAACGGTAGCGGGAGGGTTTTGCCCGAAGCCGTGCCGGGATTGGCTGGCGCGATTGAGTGGCTGTTTTGGACAATGCGAAGCTGAATCTTGTTCTTAGTGGACTGAGTCTGCCTCTGCCTCAAGAGATCGTACGTAACTACTACCACATGCATACGCACATGGCATATGAATTCGTATTATGCGTCAATGACACGGACATGCTTTGCAGGAGATGAAGCGATCATCGATGGATGATGGCCTCTCCTGTGGTGAAAGTTGGAAGTGCTTATCAAGGCAAATCGGGGAAGCGTCGTAGGCGGGTGGTTCGCCTTTATCTCTCTACCTACAGAGTACAACACAGTATTCATCCACCCATTCCATCAGCCAGCCACCACCCTCTCTGCGCTGGCGGAAGTAGGCACACGTGATAAGGCAGGGAGTCATGGTAACTTACAGCAGATAGTCTAGACACTCAAAGCAGTCGAGACCGTGGGTTGTTCCGCTCCGCTCCGCTCAGTGCTGCAATAAGGACGTCAATACATACATAGTATGGTGGTCCCGTAGTAAGCGGCTCGTTGATTTGGGCCCCATAACTAAAAAGACCCAGCTCGCCGCCGCCTAACCGAAGATTCGACTCCATTCACTCACTCGTCTAGCCAACTCGACGCTACTGGTACCTACCTAAGGCACTTACACAGCACTAGGCAAAAATCTTGTTGGTAACCAAGTACTCGGTGTGTTCGGCTGCTTTGGTCAAGCATTCGGCTTTCGCTCTCCCTCTCCACCTATTCATCGTCCTAACCGACGTACGAGGTAAGCCTTTTTAGGGTTATTCAATCGGTGGGACTTGGGAACTTGTAACTGGAGTAATATCTGACGGGGAGGAAGTTCTCAGTGGGGATAATGATGACTGAGAAACACCCAGAAGCGAGATTCAGTAGATAAGTAATCATCAAGTAAGGCTTGGAACATTTTTTTTTTGAAGCCACCTTGTCCGTAATAGAGACATTCTGTAGATAACGAGGAAGATGGGCGATGTCGACAACCAAAAAAAAAAAGAAGAAGAAGAAGAAGGCTATTCGGCATCGATGTTCCCCACTTATACCGATATCATAAAGTTCTGTGCCTCGTGCAATGGATACCTCTTAATCACGGCGGGTGTAATAGCGGCATCTGGCATGAGTGACCAGTGGTGGTGGCCAGTACTGCATATAAGTATGTACTGTAGGAGCCCATCCTTCGGATGCTGGTTGAATGGATACACAGACATCTTCGGGTGTAGCTAGTTTCTAAATTGCCGATAATTGGAGACTATAGGTATTCCATAGTACCTGAGTGCATGCACCTCTCAGTTGGATGCCCTGCTCAATCTCGTGACGCTGGAATGCACTTCGATGCACACTCTGAGCTACATGTCATGTACGTCGTACATAGTACTTTTTGCTCCCGTATTTGCGTAGTGCCGGTGCATTAGACTGATTGGCCCATGATGCATATGTATGTACTACGTAATAGTCCGTTGTAGTTGATTTTTCTTGCTGGAAAAAGATCCCCCTCAAACAGCAAGTTGACATGAGGAGCTGGCAAGGGTCTCCTCGACTTGTTGGCCTGGTTTACCTGGTTGTCCTGGTCGGCTTGGTTCGCCTCTGGCTATCCCTGGTCCCTCAGTCCCCATAAAAAGTGCAGCAAGTAATTCTCTGGCGGGGCTCTTGGAGCTCTTATCGCCACCGCCCCCCTGCGTCCGCCAACCAAAGACCCTTGAGAGGGATCCATCCAACTCAATTGGGATAAGAGATTGAGGAAGGGTGCGCTGAGTGTCGCTGTCTCCAGTCTCTGGTTCTCTTGTGATGGTCGTTAAGCTCGGTAGCAGCAAGAGCCATGATATAATAATCCGGCTGTCGTCCTCCTCGAGCTCCCAGGTCTGAATCCCGATCCGACTCGACTCGCCTTGACTCGACCCTTACCAGGGAAGAAACAGAAACCAAAAATAAAAAATCAAACACTCCTCCTGGCTGGACCTTGTTTTGGAATCCCTTTAAATCCTGGACACACATAGGCGATTGTCTGGGTAATCTGATAAGTCTCTCCACACAGACTCCATCTTCCCGAGTCAATTGCCAATTATTTTGCCTTGTCCGTCCTGCTGGTGCTGCTTGGTGATACATGCAAATCGACCCAAGTACTACTGCTACTACTGCAACTATTACCATCTTGCGAAGTGCCATCAACCAAGTACCACCTGCGAAGTTCCATCTGAGGCTCCCCCCCTCCCCTTCCCCTCCCACCCATTCCCACCACCATCCTGCTGCACATCTTCCCTACTCCCGTCCCATCCCATCAGGTCCCATCAGGTCTTATCAGGTCCTATCACGTCCTATCACGTCCCATCACGTCCCATCACGTTCTTTGTGCAGGGTCGCCAAGACAAGAAGGTCCACCCAAGATACTACGACGCTACGGAGGACAAGAAACAAGAAAAAAAAGCTAATTACGACGATTGCTTACCGGGCCCCGTTGCCATTGATACGGATCTGGTTTCTGGAACCAATTAATTCTCTTGGCTCGCACCGCGTGCATGGTCTACCGGGTCTAGCTCTTTCTCCGACCTCTGACGGGCACTTCGTACAAAATTAAGTTGCATTAAGACATTTTCCTCGATCGAGAACCGAGCGCCTTCATACACACATTTCCCCATCCTGCGCGCGCGCCCTGTCCGCCACGGCACGTAATAGTGAAGCCAAAAGCACGCACAGCACGCAAAGCACGCACGTTTCTCACCCTGGGGGCGCCCCCGGTTTCGGTCTCAGCTAGGCGACCTCTGCGCCCCTCGAAACAATTGTTCCCCGGCACTGGCATCGGGCTCTGGGAGATAACCTACTTGGATTCTCGCACACTTCTGGGTACGTCATCCCTCCCACCACCCTCGCCCCCCCGTCAATTGCTCTTTTCCTTTGGCCCTTCGCATCAACATTCTGTCTCTCTAAACCATCAATTACCTGTGCACTGAACTGACAATCTTTTCCCGTCGCAGTTCACCCCCATCCTATCCACTGCAGCTCCTCACCCTCTTCATTCGCTCGGCTCCCGGGGCAGTAGCTAGCATCGGCGCCTGTCACCTGCTCCTGTCGCTGCACCCCGTCTCCCGTCCTTCCTGCCAAATTCTCTTGATCCTACGCGGTAACTCTAAAAACACCAAGCAAGCTCAAGAGCCGCTTGCATTTTTTTTTTCGGGCTCTCACCATCAAACTTTTGATTTTTTTTGCCCTGAAATAGCTTTATCACTCCCTTCTCTTCCCTCAGCTTGTCCTGGGCCTATACTTGGTCGATCGGCAAGCTTCCCTAGCTGTCTGGATCATATTTCCAACATGAAGTTTGGCGAACATCTGGAGAGGGAGTCTGTCCCGGAATGGAGTCTTCGTGCGTCAACCTGCGCTCACATTGCACCATCTAACCCAACCGTCCTCTTGCTGACTTCAATTCGACCCCATAGACAATCTCGACTACAACTCCCTCAAGCATGAGATCAAGGTTCACACAACCCGTGATCAAGCCACGGCGATGGCTATTCCTGGCCACCAAGACGAGGCCCTGTCCAAATTCGAGGATGGCCTCTATCTGGAACTCGCAAACCAGCACGAGCGACTTCATCTTTTCGTCTCCAGTAAGGCAGATGAAATTTCACGGCGATTAGGTATGTACCATCGGGTCGTATTTATGAATGCCCATTGGACCAAAAACAAAGAAAACAGAAAACATGAGTTTTTTTCCCCTCTAGTGATGCTGACCACCCACTTCTCCAGACCACCTCTCCAAGAGTATCTTCCGCTGGATTCGCAAGCCCCAATACCAGGAGACCCCCGAGGACGCTCTCAAATATCAGAGAAGATTTGCGAAATATGAGCGGGAATTGGTTCGATGCGGCGGAGACATCCAAGCTCTTGTACGATTCACTAATGCCCAAGTTATCGCCTTCCGCAAGATCCTTAAGAAGTACAAGGTTCGTATCCCGCAGAACACTTCTCCAAATCGAACCCAAATGTCCACAACCATGATCATTAACATGCTACTAGAAATGGACCGGTTCGACGACTCTTACCTCCCGCTTTAACGAAAATATCCTCTCCGACCCTAAATCCTTCACCCGACGCAACTTCTCTCAGCTTCAGGAACACTATGACGAAATATCGAACATTTTGCACTCTTCAGCCCCTATCTTGAGTGAACCAAGCTCCCCAGAGTCAGTGCCGCAATCGCTGCCACGAACCTCTGACTTGCACACATACGCTACTACCATGCGGGGGAACCGTGAGCCGCATCGACAGCAACTTCAACCTCAAACGCAATTCGAGCCTCTCCCTCCCTCAGAAATGGAAGCTCCAATCAAGTACTGGAATGAATACGACGATGGGAGCGAAGGTGAAGGGAATGAAGAATATGCGATATATATCAACCCTGAGGAAGACTCCAGTTTCCCAGGTTTAGAATATGTACAAGGCTTCTTCACGGTCCCCTTTCAAAAGGCAAAGACCTGGCTCAAGCTCGACAACAACAACAATCATCCAGAGAGACAGTCCCTTCTCTCCGCCAATCACCTACCCCAACACTATTCAACTACAAATAATAGCGAGTCCGATGAGGAAGAAGTCGGTTATGCTAGTTCGGATGGATTCCCTACCATGGGCTATGCTACACACTATGCTCTTCCCAGTGTCAATCACCAGCTTGCTACTCGGTATAGAGAAAACGTTTTCTTCTGGGGAACTATTGGTTGCTTTTCTGCCTCATTTATCCTCCTCATTATCGCAGGAGTACTCATCTCCACCGGCAAGCACAGGCTCCGGGCCGAGGTCGACGCGGGCGTCACCGTTGGTGTTGTCGCGAGCTTGTTCTCCGCTTGCAGTGCACTCGGCATGACCATGTACCGACGTGATCCGCTACCCCTCACTTATCGTCTGATGGTCTGGGCCTCGTTTATCGCCTCATGCCTTCTCAACGGCATGTTACTTATCCTCGTCGCAGGCAACGTTCCATGATGAGAGGTTATGATATTTTTCTTCTATATCTAATTGTTATGGTCGAGACAAAATGCCTTCTCTTCCTAGCTAACTAAAAGAATCTCATGGGCGTCCACTTAGTCTGTGTGATTTCTATGATCTTGACTTTGGCACTTTGGCGTCAAGCGGATACCACGGGTCGTTTATGGTCAGTCGGTGTTTTGAATATCAATTTATTGTTTTTTTGGTTTCTAGTTTTTTAGCGGCATTTAGAATGCATTTTCAACAGGGACCAAAACTTGCTTGGGCGCTCGCTAGATGCGTCCAAATATGAATGACCAGCTTCATGATCGTCACGAGTAGGAAGTGCCATCGCATGGTTGGTCCAACCGGCAGTGGAGCGGGGTGAAGCTCGTTATGTTGTGCCGAGTAGTAGTTGACTGGTAGCTTGACCGAATATCAAAATACCAACAAGATTTGAGTACTTTTGTTTCCTCGTGCCTTGCCTTTTGGGAGGTGTTTTGATATTGCAACGCCAAGGCCTAGTGTCCATTTTCAGGGCTAGGTGAGAGCAGTCTGTCCACATGGTGGAATAGTTAGAGGGAGGTCGCGCTGGTTATATGGCCCATTCACTCAGCGGCTAGAATTCATTTATTAGTCTCTCCATCAATAATCAATAAGAACGCAAATTGTAGTCTGCAGGTCACATACTCGTTCATGAAACACCATTGGACACTCTCAGGGGCTGCTAAGAAAGCCTCAACTTGGAGAACCAGTTGCGCTGGACCCCGATCGTTAGCTAATTTCGTTTTTGACGGTGTCGATGGGGGCTGGTTTATTCTCGAACAACAACTTACCGGCAACGCTCCAACGCTTGGCGAAGAAATGAAGTGAGCTAAAGCTCGCGTGGAAACGTGCATCCGCATCAGGGATGACATGCTCAAAGTTGCTTAGGACCATCAGACAATGGAAAGCAGAGTAGGGTGTGAGTGGTGAGCAGGATGCCAAAAGATGAGGACGGCGAGCGAGCTGGTCATTGAGATCAGTAGTAGTATCGGCGATTATGCGGATCGTAAAATTCAAGCCGGCAATGGCTTTGAGAGCAGTTACGTCTGAGGTAGCTGGGTGTATGGTGGTCGAGTCGACAGTCCGTAGCTGACGACAGTAAAGGAAAAGGAGCAGACTAGTTGAATGAAGGTAAAACACATTAGGCATTTCAGATATCTTCTCGAAGCGTCTTCCCAACATAGAAACTTAAGGGAAAGGGGATTTCAAACTTACCAGGTGCAAGTCGCAAAACATTCAAAAAAGTCACCCCAACGCGAAGCCTGCAGTACCATAGCCTCAACCAAGGAGCGAGTAGCAATGTCCAGTTCCACGAAATTATCAATGAGGGGATCTGGAGCCCCTGGATCAGAGCTGAGAGATAAAGCCTTAGTGTAGAGCATGGCGCATTGGCAATTCCTCTGGAAGGGTCCCAATGGTACTTGAGGGGCTACACTCGCTGGATGCCGCTGAATAGTGCGTGTGGGTGTCTGTGATCGACTATCCCAACCAATGTTTGTTGTGGGCAGCAAGTCATCAGCGGCCGGCGCAGGGACATGGAGCGGCATCTGAACGAGGTTGCAATCGACATGAACTAGTCGATCTAGGACAAGCAGACTCCAATAGACACAGCGGCGCTCTTCGTCCTCATATGCGACTGGGACGTCCACTTCGGCTTCAACGTACTTGCCCGGGCGAACACCCATTGCCAAGGCCATTGTGTTAGCATCGCCAATGGTCATATAAGCACGTATCACCTCACCATGCCCAAACTCGAACAACGCCAACAGAATAGTGCACTGGATTAGCTCAATAGATGGTTTAGAAAGGCCGCGAAGAATACCGAGGATGCGCTTAGCTGCGCGGTAGGCGGGGAGCTCAATCATGCCGCTTTCTTCGAAGTTACTTGGGTTGTCGACAGTGACAGCCTCGTCATCGTACTGTGTGACAAGCTGCATGCAGACAATGAGGAGAGCAATGGTAGGATCACGAGGCACGTTGCCAGCAGGAATGCCGATACCAGGCACGGAGCTCTTCATCGAAGAGCCAGGTCCGGAAGCCGAGGTGGAAGTTGGGTTTGTCGAAATGGTTTCGGCGGCGCGGAGGCTGAATAGCTCAGGGTGGACGACAGAGAGCCAAGGGTTCATAGTATCAAAGTATCGCTCGACGGCTTCGTGCCAGGAGATGTTGCGGGAGGAGAGCAACGACATGATGGCCTCGCTTGATATCTCAAAGGCCGGGTTCAGGATGCCTCCGGGGCCTTGAAGGTCGGTCTTGTGACCACCCATCAGGTAACCTTGGTCCATGACCGTCGTGGCCGGGCCTGTGTATATGAAGTCATAACAGCAGGTGGTAGCAAGTCTGCAAATAGGTTAGACGCGGAAACGGCAAATTGGTATATTTGAGGCAACCTGAGAACAGAAAATGGGACTAAGATGGATTATGAGAGAAAAAAAGTAGGTAGTCAACGAACCTGGTACACCGTGAACATGATGGAAGGGCTTTATCGCATTTCTTCTTAGTGCGTGTGCATTTCTCGCAAGCCCGATGGGCGCGTTCTGTTTCCATTGGGGATTCGGAGCCCCGTGAAGAGGATTGGGACCGGACCATTATGGTTTTATTATCATTCATGAGACAGAGACCGGGATATTAGACTTCTGATCTATATCCCGAGAGCTTCCCCTTCCTCGATTATATTGAGAGGGGCGTATCGTATGCAAGAAGACAAGACGTATACTCCTCCTCCTTTGCGGGGCTATTTCCCCCCCTTCGCCCAGTAACAGAAGCGAGAGCAAGGTGAAATCGGCTTGATGTCAGATAGAAAGCATCAAAGGGTGAAAGAAACAGCTAACAGCAAGAAGGGTTAAGAGGAGAGCTGGTGGTGATGCTGGTGTGGGCGCTGGTGTTGGCGATGAGAGTTGGAGTGGGCCTGTAGAGATGTGTCATGTATATATAAGTGTGTAAGTCGTATTGAGAAACAGGATGCCCGATAGATATGATATTAGGAGGAGGTAATGCTGGGTGGGCTTGGATATGAGCCAGGATCAGAGGGGGCGGACATAGAAGTGACGGGGTTTGGTGGCGGGCCATGGACACTAATATCATAATCCGAGATGCGAGTCAATCAGTGTCAGTTTTTTTTAGGTTTTTTTTTTGGTTGATAGCGGCGTGTTTTCGGGGATTGAAACTGTGCGTGAGACTGGAGAGAGTGAGAGAGAGAGAGAGGGTGTGCGTGTGTGTGAGACGGAGGGAGAGAGGAGAGGAGGGAGTGAGAGAGGTGTAGATACAGCGAGATATAACGAGCGCTATATCGAACAAGGCGACGACGTTGCCGCCTTGAGATGTCAGTCGGCGATTGAAGGCCGACAAGGGGGAAAGGAAACTCTATCAGAGGGAAGGCGAGAGGAAGAAAGGAAAGGGAGAGGTGACAGGGAATGAGCAACTGCGCCGGGGAAAAAAAGAAGGTAAGGTTGGTATGGAAAGAGTTAATTATACCACCGTACCGTACCTACCTACCTTACCTACCTAGAGTATGTGGGCAAGGTACTGGACCCAAGCTGCTGTACTGCCTACCTTGCCTATTGTTGGTACGTATGTACCATAGGTAGTGTCCAATGCCAATGCAAATGGCTTGAAAGGGCGACCAAGGGCGACCAAGGTTAAAAGCGGGATCGATCGATTCGATGCGCCACGAGGGCCAACTTGCAAGCTACTGTAAGAGCTCCATCGTCCCAAGCCCATCGACCAGCTCTGTTTGCAGGTACCATTTGGCCACTACCTGGTAATTAACTTGCCATACGCCTTGGGGGAGCTGGTGGAACGGCAGCATCCAGTAATCTGTACTGTATGGGGGATACTGTACGTACTCAGCACGCCTCAGCTCAGTTAGTGAGGACCCCTCGCCCCCCTTCTCTCTTCCAGTCCCTTCCACCTGTGTGTGGTGCGCCCTGTATCCCCACATTCTCATTATCCATTTCTTGTCTTTGATGCCATGGTCATCCTCATCAACCTCATCGTGACTTTTTTTGTGCTTCTTTATTCTCCCCTGTCGTTCTTCCCAGTCTCATCCACTAGTCGCTACAGACAGGCTGCTGCTACCACCCTCCCCTTCCATCCCTGGCGTAATGCTTGCGTATGCCGCCTTGTTCTGCCATGTCCCAGGAAACCCGTATTTCTGATGGAGAACGGGGGAAGACCAGGATCACTAGCCAGTACTTTTTTTTTTCTTTCTCCGGGGACCCGCGTTGGGGCGCTTAAAGGCCCTTTTCTGGAGCATGTTTTCTGCTGGATCAATGGGAAACCTCCCTTTCCTCCCCTCCCCCCTCTCGCCGAGAAGATGGCCTGAGGGCGACACCATTTTCAAGATGGAGACCCTTTGTGTTCCTGTCTTAACTACACCTCGCCGATGCCGACGGCTGTGGCGTTTTTTTGGGTTGTGGATAGTTTACCCCATACAGTCAGTCAGAAGTTTGACAGCCCATGACAGCGGAATTTCGGTCATGCCGTCATAGGGTTCAAATCAAAGAGCCCCGAAACGGTCCATACTTGAAATACGTAGTGAAGGTAGGTAGCTGGAAGAGATGACATAACATGATTATGTTGTTTCGTACTAAATTTCTTGGGCGCGTGCAACAAATCGTCTTGTGATGTGTCTGTGAAACGAGCTGTCATCAAACAGTGTCGCAGATGTCAAATCAACACAGCCCAACCTGTAGACACCTACCCATTCACTGCTGCGCCTTGACAACCTTCGTTTTATGCTAATCATTTATCCTAAGGCAAACAAGCCGTATCTACCGACTACTGAAGTAAGACAGGTACGTGCATGGGGGCTTTGGCAGTTGTTCTACCAATATGCCGACCTCGAGTTTGGAAAGACTTTAGGAAACCGTGAAGACGAGAGAAAGGGGTTCAACAATAGATGGAAATAAGAGAACTCCTCCCCCCAAATAAATTAAAATAAAGAAGCAAAGGAACTTTCAATGCTTGGAGCTAGAAATTGGGATGATCTTGTTGTTTTCTCATCTTCCGGAGTCGAACCCCCAAAATAAAGACCAAAAAAAGAAAAGGCTGATGTTGCTGACCAATTACAGTTGGATCCAATCGACAACAAAGCTGTTTTGACAGCTGCATTGATTAGTTTTACTTGAGCAGTCCACGAAGTAGATACATCGGTTCTCCGTAGTCGGGCAATTAATATTATTTTCTAATCTCTATGCTTCCTAAGGGGTCACAAAGCCCTCCCGCCCCCGTCCCAGTCCCAGTCCCCGTCTCCTTTTCCCCCTTCTCATATTGTGGCGGTTTCGTTCACACACCACAGCCGGGCGTGAGAGTCTCGAACCATCAAAGCTGCAGGCCATCAGGTCCGCAATCATGCTGCGCCAATGCACGTTATTCCGAAGGGGGGTTTGGAAGTTGCGTGGCCAAGGTTTTTAGCGCCAGTAGGAAGAGAAACCGTGAGGAAATCGATGCGAGCATGTTTTCGAAGAGGCTCCCAAGGAATGTGGCACTAGATCTGCACGTTGGAGACTCCACGAAGCATGGTGCCGTCTATGGGCTTTTTTGCTCATTAATTAGCCTTACCTACTGTATACCAAAAGGAAAAGAAAAAAATGGAAAACCAAAGTACCGCCCATCTACATGCCGAGTATGCAAAGCATGAGAGCACGGTATTGGGAAATGGTACTTTGGAACGCATAAGGCGTAGGGCATAGGGCGGGCACCTGTGCCCACGGCCTCGTGGCATCATGGGCTCGTGAGCTCATGGAAGGCCAAGGCCGACAAAAGAGCCCCCGAAAGAAGATCGATCGATCGGAGCTGAGAGGTTTCACAGCGGCGAATAAGGCCGATGAATCAGTTGGAAGCTGCGTGCAAGAGTCATGGAAGGGCGCCCTTTTGCGCTCCAGGAGGCGCAAAAACAATCACCTCTTTGCCGCCCCTCCTTCTGTTGGTTTCTATATCGGCCGAGTAAGGCCCAGTCCATCGTCCCCATCCCCAGTCTCCAGTCCCGGCACCAGGTGGCTGGGCGTACCAGGGCCTGGCAAGCCTGGCAGGTCTGGCATGTCTCGGCGGCGCTTGTTGACAAAAATAATTGGGGGTAACGGATAGTGTCGTAGTGCGAATGCACAATTCCAAATCATGTTGGATGAGGCCACTAAAACGAGGCAAGTCCAAATGCCGATTCATGCAGACGAGGAAAAAAGGAAAGAAAGAAAGATTTTCTTTCTAAAGAAAAAATAAATAAATAAATTCTAATAAAGAATTCGAGGACAATTGCAAATAAAGCGATTTGATTGGAGCTGAATCAGCACGAAAATGGCTCTTTCATCTATCATTATCTCATCCAACATTGCCCAAGCATATTGCCTGACTAGTTACATATGCTAGACTAGGTACCTACATTAATCATCCATAACAGAGAAAATCTACCAGAGAGCACTATATCTCATGGAGGACTACTGTACTCCGTACTGTATCCACGTTTGTTTGTCGTATCGGTTGGGCACAATTGGGTAAGGGAAGTAATTGCGACGGCAGCATGTGCCAAAAAGAGTAGCATGTAAAATTGGGTGAGGAAGCGAGAGAAAGGATTGGCTATCTGACCGAATAGCCTGGTTTGTCTGCATCCATGTCGAATGCTCAAGAGACGGGATAATTAATTACGAACTGATACAGCGAGCCTGGTACAGGGTCCCGTAATTTAGCAATCAATCACCACCAGCCCGTTGCAAGCTAGCTACATATGTACGGGTCCCTTGTTGCTGCAGCCGCAGGAGACAGTACAGTAGACAGACAGACCAGCAGTTCTGATGCATATCCTTGCAGGCAATAGTTAATATCCCGTTTGCGCCGGGCGGAAAGCACCGGTGAACAGGAACAGGGGTTGTTTACATGTAGGGTGTGTGTCGTCACCAATTATAGACAAACGCCGGCAGTATTGAACTAGTAGCAGAGTCCTAGGACGAGCGCTGGGCAGAGAAGATCACGCGTCAAGAGGAGCACGCACGAAGGGGAGGAAGAGACCATGTAAGAAGCAAACAATGCGGCTACAGCGGGAGAGAAAACCAGACCAGAGTGAATTCCCTCCTCTCTTGCCCTCCCCTCCCCCTTCTCTCTTCCCTTCCCATTGGGATCTTCGCGTGGCTTCGGCCGAAGCCATTGAGTATTCGGAGCCGATTTCATTTGTGCAGCACCGTGAGATAAACCGTCAAGATTGAGTTTTGGCTGACAAATTTGAAAGGTATGTGGGTATAGATGTGCGTGTGTGCGCTCGAGGCTTTGCATGTGGATATGGAATGTGAATGTGGATTTTGGACTTGGATGATAGGTGTGGATGTGGATGTGTGATGAGAGAGCTATGGAGTATCCGATCCAATGCCAGGCCTGGCTTTGGTGCATAGAGTAGCGCAAGGCAAGTTGGATACCTGATAGGTAACATTATGAGCCTAGTCAATTAGTGTTGACGATAAATTGAGCTGTCGTCTTTTCTGTTTACTGATTAATAACTACATACTCCGTACTACGAAGTAAAGTAATGTATATATAATCCACGTTGGCAAAACCCGCCAAATCAACTCCGGTCTATTTCCGTTTTCTTCGACTGTTTTTTCTCCATGCGGCGAAAAACCATGAGCCATAAAAAAAATAAACAAAAATAAAAACTAAAAATTGACAAAATTCTCTCGATTCCATCCATCTTCCCTTTGGCGAGACATGGGAAGAAGCTCACCATGCAAATCCACACAGTGTGCGCCGCCTCATGAACTGAGGCACGTACCTTAGGAAGCGACGGAAGAAGTGACAGCCGAAGGCGACAAACACGAATCACGACACAAGAAGCAGTCAGTAAAGTTGTATCTCCTGAGTAAGGGTAGCGCCATCTGTCTTCAGGTTGTTTGCAACTAATGCCTACTACTCTGAATGTAGTCTACAATGCATCATCTGGCAGGCAGCGCCTGCACTATTACGCACTACACAATGCGCATTACACTACACACTGCGCCCTGCACACTACACACGACACACGACACACGACATACCTAGGTAGGTAGGGTAGGTAGTAAGTCCAGCTCTTTGTCACTATCCACGAGCTCCGAAGTCATTAGTTTTGCTACTATCGTAAGTCTACCTCCCTCTTCAAGAAGACTACTACGTAACGTGGAGGGGATTCGAAACCCCAACGCCTTGGCTTCGCTTGGCTTACCTCGCCCAGAAGCTCGATGAAGAACATGGTGACGATTTAGATGCCCTATTGTGTTTTTGTCGTGTTTCGCCGGCCTTTCCCGTAGTAGGGAGTTTTTGTCTATTGAATCATGAAATACATTCATTCGCCTTTCGTTTTCCGTCTCCTTTGACTTTGCCGCTCTTTCTCTCATTTTTGCCTCCCCTTGCTTGGTTTCCCTCCTAACTAATCCAACTTGAACGAATAATTGATCCACGCCTCTAATTGACCCTCCTTTGCCCCCCATGCAATCACCACGATAGTCCTGTAATCACCATTACTATGTACATAGTAGTAGTTTTCCCCCTTCTTCGTCCGTCTCGGATATTTGCCACTCTGTTTCTCGCCGATACTAAACTCCGAACCTCGGTCACGGGCTGTAAAATCTCCCGACACTAAAGCACAAGTACCGCCCGAATATTACTACAGTACGTGTAAATTAATTAGGTGTATCTATGGTCCTTAGACAATATAAATAACGGGGCAACTCAGCTGCAACAAGCATTGCGTTGATCTCTCCTAGACCGACTGCGTAGGCCTCCCTCCATGTGTAAGCCTCCCTAATATCTATTTAATGCGAAGATACTGCGAATTCTCCAACAATGCAACATCCTGCTTGTGCTGATATCTAAAAGGGTACTCTAGGGCAAGTCGGTTCCCGGCAAATGCCCGACTCCACAGCGCACAATACCCGATTTGTTATAACGTATTATTATGTTGGGTTATAATGTTATGAACGTTGATACTAAGCACATAATAAGTAGGTGGCCGACCGCGCCTGTCGCTCTGCTCGCTGTTGACTCATTCGGCGTCATCCTGATTCTCCCAACCAACCTCTCCCCCCTCCCCCAAATAGTTGTAGAAAATGCAGAAGCAATAACTTAAAGAATTATATACTCCAAGTAGCCCAAAAGTCTTCTTCGAAGAGTTGTGATAAACAAACTGAAATATTTGCCTCACGCCCTTTGTCTTACACATCTATTCATATACAACCTTCAGACAAGTACACAGTAGTACAACCAACAACCAACTGGAGCACCCAGGCATAATCCTTTGAAATTCGCAATCATACAGTCACACTCGACGATAATCAAAGAAAAAATCTCGACAATGTCCCCCTCACAAAACTACCGCCTCCGCCCCGGCACCTGGTCCGACCTCCCTGTCGCCTCGGATCTCTACATGGCGAGCTTCGACAAGGAACCCCTCCTCGACTACATGTTCCCGGGCCGCCGTGCCAACTCGGAGCCGTTCCGTATCTGGATCATGCGCCGCTTCCGGATGCGATACTGGACCCAGGGCTACTTTCTTACTGTCGTCGACGAGTCTCTAGACCCAAGTCCCGTCGACAATGGCGAAGAGGTACAAGGTCAGGAGTCTGATGACGTTGCCAAGTCCATAGAGAAGAAGAGCAATAGTTCATATGCACAACGCAGAACTGTAGGATTCACCTGGTGGCATCGTCCTGCCGAGACCTTGTCCTTCTACGACCGCTGGCTTTCACCATGTAAGTCCCACCCTCCATCCATACCATCCACGGGCCACCACTTCCATGAACCAAACACACACACAGAGACACCTCTAACTTGACGAATCTTATTGTAGCCTCCTGGTTCCGTCCCATAGTCGTCACCATCCTACGTCTCCATGACTACTTCTTCCCCATCCCCTCTATCGACAACCACCGGCTGGGCATCTACGACCGCACCTTCGCCCTCATCGAGCCGCAGGTTCTGTCCTCCGCCCGC
This sequence comes from Mariannaea sp. PMI_226, assembly GCA_024336345.1. Lineage (NCBI taxonomy): Eukaryota > Fungi > Ascomycota > Sordariomycetes > Hypocreales > Nectriaceae > Mariannaea > Mariannaea sp. PMI_226. The sequence continues at coordinate 2,172,728 of JANFOG010000005.1, forward strand.
CGCCGCGCAGCCTGGTACCTCGCCACCGTCGCCGTCGACCCTGGCGTGCAAGGGTACGGCATCGGCGGTCTGCTTGTAAGGGATGGGCTCGCCAGGGCTGATGCTGCTGGTGCAGCTACGTGGCTGGTCGGCCTGCGTGGGTTGGAGAACTACTACAACAGGTTTGGCTTTCTAGAGGTTGCGAGGGCCAACATTGGTGAACTAAAGGATTGGGACGGAGGCTCAATCATGTTTAGAAACGATTGAGTTTGACCCTGACATGAGATTCGGCTCCCAGGCAGTGAACTTGCAGAAAAGTTCATGGTTCAGGGATTGTTGTTATCTAGAGGTGATATGAATCTCTCAAACGTTTCGATTGAGAGCGATTTTCAAAGAAGTAGACAAGGCTAACATCAACATCACAAGATTGGAGTGTGAAAAATAGATTCATTTCCATGTATCATTTCTAGACGCTTCAAGGATCATGAGCCTTTGGCTCCAAACTAGATGTAAACCGTCGCTCACCACAATCAAGCACCAGACCTGATATGTGTTGGTGGCTTAAAAAGAAATCAACCTAATCGCTTTGAGACCTGCTCAACTCCATGCCATCTTTAGCCAGCCAATCGCCTCTCTAGAGTTCATCAACCATTCATCATCATATCGCACCGGTCATGGGCAGAGAATGTGATGTTAGAGTAAAGTGTTTGAATGTGCAAAACAAGGTAAGAAACGCGCAGAACAAGGAAAAAAGAAATAGAAGAAGGAAAATCGAGGTATTCCGCACCAAGTATTCGTGGTTTTTCAACACCTGGGATTTTCTGTGCAAAGGCAGACACTCGAAAACAGGGAGACGAAATTCCGAACTGTTGCTCTCTGGATGTCGTAGATGCTGTGTTGCAATGCACCAGTCGTGATCGTGTATGTCCCTGCTGTTCAAAGGATACTAAGCGCCGCCGAGGTCCTGAAGAATGTCTGGGAGAGTAGATATCAACCAAAGACTTGATAGGTGAGTAGAGCTTGATGTGGCATTCGCAGGTTTTATGAATGCTCCCGGTATGCTGGCGCTGAGTAACGTTGAAATTACTCATCAAGGCCATCTGCTGGCCCTCGACTTGAATACCGTTGACATCTCTGTGTCGCCCTTCGAAAGCCATGCCATTGCCTACTATTCAGCCGACCCCGAGGCAGTTCGGATATTGGGATCAAGAGTAGCAGGTCCACGAAGACGCTCTCCCTCGTCACCAAGAAAAGTATCTTGGGCAACGACACCCCCCGTGAAAGGGTTCGAAACGGAACGAGTGGTAAACTCCTGGGATAGACGGCCACACTCTTGAACATTGTGATGTTCATGCCAAGGTTTCCTAGGGGGCTCTCTGTATAGATCTGTTGTCTGAGACGGTTCGGCTCGAGCATACTCCATCTGCCCAAAGTTCCTCAAGGCTGGTGTCAACGGGGAAAGCATATTATCAATATGGGAAATTAGGTTGCCCTCTGATTGAACGGGAGGCATTGTGTAACGGAAACCATAATTTGGTAGATACTGGGAGCCATAATTTTCAAGCTGGCTAAAGTCACCACCATATGAATATCGGCCCAGATGTGGCGCGTGGACACTATCTACCGAAGCGGGAGAGCTCTGTGGAGTGCAAGGCTGTCCATTCATCAACTGTAGGTGACCGGTAGTGCCAGAAATGGGGCCACGAGGACTGAAAGTATTAGATCTAGGTGTCTGAAGATTATATGCTACTGTTGCTAACTCCTGCGTATGAAAATTAACAGCGGTTCGATTCATCGGGGGTGTGAGAGGGTTCTGACTGTCAAATTCGGCATGGTCATTGCGTCGATCATTGGACTGCAAGTGGCCGGCTCGGTCTCGAGGCTTATTGATTTGCGAATCACTTCGCTGTCTCTGGTGATGGGCCGCGGAAGCTGAAGCAAGTGGGCGCTGAGTGTCATTAGAAATTGCTGAAGCTTCAAGAGACATGACTCCAGCTTCAAGCCTCTCATGGTTGGCGTTTTCCTCTTCAACGCGCTCGAGAGAAGAGTTATCCTTGCAAGTTGGCGATCTCTCGTCATCGCCATAGTTTTCAGCGGAGTAGTGGGTGGCATCCTGCATGTCGATGTCTGGAGAGCCTTCGCGCTGGATAGCCTTGGAGGTGTGTGTGGCCTGCATTGTGTAGGCATCGACAACCTCCGGAAGGAACTCAACAGGCGGAACGTCCCGCAGCACGCCTTGCTGAATATCGTGGTGAAGACGCTCAACAACGTTAAGAATATCATCGTGCGTCTTGCCTTCCCCAAGGCTCTGGATGATCCATCGTGGTAGAGGATCTTGTCCATTCGACTCAACAAGCCGTCTAAGCTCGCGCTTTCGAATAGAGAAAGTCCACGAACGAATAAAAATCCCTTCAACGTTTATTCTATCGTTGCTCTCAAGCCCCTGGCTCCAGAAAATCATCCGGGCGATCTGTTCATAGACCAAGTCGATCTGGGTCATGCTGAACTCGGCTCCTTTGCGGTAGCGGATTCGTTGGTAATGCTTACGACACATGCAAACCCAAGCTCTCTCGGGGATCCGGCGAGTGCAGACCTTGTTTCGACCAAAGAGATGCGAGATGACCTTACGGGGAACAGATCCTGTGTTACAGTTGTCGACATGCATGCAAATATCGCCACCCTGTAAATTAGCACCAGCGCGAAGTCCGAATCGATTGCAAATGTTAAGGAGTCGAGACTGAAAATCGGATGACGAGGCAATAGGAGTTGAGAAAACTGCGAAAACCACTGTCAGCTCTTCATCCTTGCCCAAGAACACGTTTTACACACCTTGAGTCTGCGGAGGGGGGGATCTATTCATGTTGACTACGGCCTCCTCGCTGGGCCTCATAGGTCTCGAGATCGGAATTGTGATAGGCAAAATATTGTTTCTGCTAGCCCGACGGCCTCTACTAACACTTCGGCGCCCTCGAGGCATGGTAAGTTGTGGTGAGGGTAGGGTAAGGCCAAAGGTCTCCGTCGTGATTGGTGGAAGGTACAAAGGAGCTCGCGCAAAGGGTGAAGACGAGAGCGGTGGAGGATTGGGCGCGGAGATCGTACGCTTATGAATACGGCCGATGGGATGTAGAACGCTGCTTCTAAGCGAGGAGTGACTGAAGAGAGGCCAATTAGTAAGATTGTCAATTGAATGTGTTTAGCTGATATCGGTGCTTGATGGTTGATATGAGAGGGGCGATTGAAGAAGAATGATTAGCCACTCTGGGTTTGCCGTGAGCAATGACTGTTGACTTATTGTAACTGCAAACTTCTGGGGTAGCAAAGAGCACCCCTATTCACAGAAGTAGTCGAAAGATAAACGATGACAAGGTGACGCCGTGAGCAGTGATGCAAAGTCGGGCGACGGAACTAGCGCTGCAATCCGGGCAGCTGAGCGCAGGTGTCACGATCAATAAGCCTTCTCAGACGAACGCTATTGTATTGTCTCATTCACTGCGCTCAAACTTTTATTTTCCTTGGTTTGGAACGACATGCCATTTGCCAGCTGTTTGTTCCATGACTGCTCCTAGAGCTGAGTGGGGTTGGCTGATGGGGCATATGTGCATGAATGGAAATGAACAATGGCGGTTTTGTTTTCCGATTGTTTGGCAATAGTGTGTATTGATCCATCGATGTTTAACAATGGGGATGAGATAAGAACGAAAAAGAAGAAAGGATTTTACAAACCTCTGGTCAATGGACAAACATGCCCGCTTCCGTTTGGTAGCCCGGACCTCCAAAGTTGGGTCAGAGGGACTATATTGTGGTAAACCGGGGGTAGACATTGGCGTAGAGGCATGCTGAGATAGTGGAGGTAGCCTTGGAGACGATTCTTGGTGTTCTGCATACTTGGAGGTTGGTGTCAATTTGGGGAGCTGCTCAAGCCTTGATTCAAGCAGCGACATCTCGACAGCCACTGAGCTAGGCTGATGACCGCTGACTGTAGACATTGACGATAGCCTTGAATGTCCTCCAGAGAAGGTCGACGAGCAAAGAGACGAGAAGCTGCTGCGGCTATCGGAGATTCTGTGCCGAGGACTGCTGCCCATCCTGACTGGTGCGCCGACACCATGGTCCATCCTAAGGCTTGACCTATAGCATTGTTAGCCCATATTACCCCTGTGAATCATCAAACAAATGTGATAGAGCATGTGCTTAATTGACCCATTAAGCCAAGAGTTTGGGCACTAGGCCCCCAAACACATTGACAACGCATTGCTTATGCGGATGCCCTGTTATGCGGCGCGGATGTACCAATATGCAAGTGACATTATAGCAACAGTGTCTCGGTGCTCACCTTCTTGCGCCTGAGTGATGGCGAGGATCGTAGCTGGGACTTTCCAAGTTAGATTTGAGCTGATTCATGAACATATCTGACAAAGAGAGTGCGTTCTTGGGTGATAGATACCTTGTCCGAACCCATGCATCTTGTTGAATGTCCGAAGCAGAAAGCATTCTCCTTCAGAATAGTCAGTCCTGTATCGCTGACCATATTGAAACAAAGATCAAAGTAGAAAATTTACCTGTTTTGTCCTGGGTTTGGGAAGGGGGTAGGGAAACTAGGAGCAGCCACCGACATTGGTGACTCCATCGATGCCAAAGATGAGTGCCTAGAGTGGTCACCAGCTGTAGCCACCACGTAGGAATGCGGCACCTCTGTTAGGTCGCCAGGTGTGCGAAAAGAGCGGCATGTCCTCGAATAATGAGTAGCAGCATTGCATGGGAGCGAGTAGCCACCAGCATCCCAAGGCGTACGAACTTGGTTCTCACTTGTCTCGCTCGTTCGCTCCGCAGGCATGCACTCTGGAGAAGGTGTTGGAAGAGAAGTTGGTAGAGCATAGCTTGCTCGAAGATCCAGAGGCGGTGTAACGCCCTTCGGTGCTAAATCCTGCGGTTTTGACCCCGTCGAGAGGTTGAGCATCGACGCGATGTTCATAGTGAGAATGGTGTTTAGGAAAGACGTGGATGTCGTGGGAGTTGATAATGGATTAGCGTGGCACTGCGTTGCAGCTCCAAACCATATGCCCAGCAATCGTTCACAAGCTGGAAAGATCGTGTGGTGGATTAGAAGACGGCAATACTCTTCCTGCACCCGATGTGGTTGCCAGTCGTCGAAATAGATTTCGTGAATCAGTAAACCTGCCTAACTTGAGGTATGTCCACGATCATCCAGATCATCAATAATGTTGTACAGGAGGTAAAATACCCTCTCGAGATAATTACTGATTAGATTAGGTAGGTATCCAGGATATCTGGAGACGAGTAGATGCAGATGAGTATTTTCGAAGCGAGTCAGTGATGCGATATCCGGAGGGCTGGCGGTGATGTTTTCTAGGTGCTGATGCAGAGGTTTCGTATGTACTAAATCGCCGCGTAGTAAACCAAGTGGAAACGTGCCATCCCTATTGGTATTATCGAACAAAGGCGAAAGATAGTAAGAAGGTTAGATAGTGTTGGCTCTGAGTGTCAACGTGGTTGGGTAGATTGACGTTGCCGTCGATCTCGTTTATCGATTATCCAAAATAGTCAAGTGTAGATGCTCGTATAGAATAATGTAAAACCGCTTTAGGCTACCAAGTTCATATGTATTTAAAGATCCGAGAATGATTTCAACGACTCCAAGGAGAGATTAGGTGGGTGGGCGAGTGGATGCAAAGAAGAGGGGGGGATCAAACAACCATTGAACGAACTTGGGATGAAGAAAGGGCGGGAAAATGGAAGAGATGAGACGAATCTGCCACGAACAAGAGGTTAATCGCTGGACGCTATGACTGGATTGACAACGCATGAAAGAGACGGTGGGATTTGAAGACGGTAGTCGTTTGGGGATGGGGATGGGGTGTCAAGCACGGGGGCTGAAAGGGGTGTGAACTGAGTGGTCAACGATCCATCGCCTACCAGGGCCGCGGAGCAGGGTACACCTAGCAAGCCAATTCAGGAATTGAAGTTGATGATTTGAAGAAAGAGAATCCAAAGATTTCTGTGATGGGACCCAAAACGTGGACATGTGGCGGAAATCAGCAGCGGTCGGCCCGGCCTCACAATCGGCACAAGATGCGGATTGCCGGGCTTTAACAGGCCGTTTTGCTTCTAATTACAGAGCAGGATACTGAGTGGCATATTCCGTCGATTGTATAGGGGACAAAGACGCGTTCTACCATTGGAAACTTATCAGGCAAATTCTACCTACCCAGGACAGTAGAAGAGGTGGCCCGATTGGCTCTCAAAGACGAGACATCGATAGACCACTAACCTTTACATCCTGGGATAATGGGGGTATACGATGCGGGCCTCGAGGAAAACACAGAGAAGCAGTGCAAAGCTTCTGTCATCGGGTACTTTACAACGTATCATATTTACCGAGAGTTTTCCAGGAACGAGAGATCCTTGTTGGCTGGCGTGATGGGTCGCAGATCATGGCGTTGAGGACCCCGTCCGAACCATGATCTCCGCAAGGGGAATTTTTGGGGCAGCGCGCAACATAATGGGATTAGATGTGTCAACCAGGCCATTACCACCTTGACCTAGATGAAATTGGGAACTGGCACAGTGAACAGGCCATGGATGGTTAATCGGTAACAGTTGCATTACCCCTTCGCGCTGAAAGCTTTACTGGTGCCATGGAAGGGGACCACCTAGGCGTAGTAGCTCGTCGATCTGCAAGGTGATACGTGCAATGAGGCATGAAACATCTCCAGGGACCAAATATGTTTGACGTCGTTAGAACAAGGGATCTAGGCGTCGACTTGAGCCAGGGTCGCACCCCATGGATTCAGTGTGGTGGACAGCAAGCGAACAGCAGCCAGCCGCACAGAAAGGGCATTACAACGCAACAGAACTTAGGGACTGACCCACTAACAAGCTCATGTGTTGGTCGACTGTTGGTCGGGAGATGCCGAGCTCATGCGTTGGGGATGGCCCGTTTTGGTTTTGGACGACGACTGCAAGGATAGACAGTGGGGAGCTAGAACAAGCCCGGCTTGGGCGGATCATGAAGCCCACGGCCATCTTGTGAGACGACTTCTCGCGTTCCTCTTCGTCTTTTTCTTTTTGTTGGTGGTTTCTCGCTGCGTCGCACAGCATTGGGTAATATGTCAGTTTCCGCGCCAATAGATGTGTAGGCTAGGCCAATGTGTTCAATTAATTCCCTGCTTTCTGATCTTGTATCACCTAGTTAGGGAGAAATCATTGGTTGTTATACGAGGAGGTGTCTCGCAGAGAATAGCCTAAATACCGAATTGTAAGGCAAAGGACCCACGAATCAAACATTTGATGAGGGTAGAACCAAGTGTAACTGTGGTGAGCCTGTATCCCTGTATGTGTGTAAGACCAAGCAACAAGGCCAACGGCTGAAATGTGAAGCAAAGATCGGTGGTATAATTCAGGAGCGGGGGACCATTCTAGGTGGCTTTAGTTAATTTCCCGAAGGCGATCGTGTTGCATCGAACACCGCACTGACTTTGTGACATGCCGATACGGTGTACTATGTAGGTAGACAAAGCTTGAGGTTGGTTTGGGGTTGGGAAATATGGGCACAAACGTGCCATGATCCCGTCAATACTGCAGATGATGATGCCTCCTAATGCCATGCAGCAGCAGGCCTAGGTGGGTTTCCATAGGACTGGGAGAATGGACACATCTAAGTGGATCTTGTTGAATCGAAATACGGCGAGCAGGGAATAAGAAAGCAGGAAGCTTTTACCCATGTAGGATGTGCTATCATTATTGATACTCGGGAAGTAGCATGATTTTTTTTTTTTTTTTTTGAATGAAGGGGCTAGCCCAAGAGTCTCCGTGGTCATCATAGCAATCGCCACGTTGAAAGTCGTAGATGATGAATGTTGCAGGTATCTCCGTGCCGGGATGCGGAATAGCGAAAGAGAAAGAATTAGAGCCTTAAGCGGGATGGCCGCTGGGAAACCGAGTCAGAGCTCGGGCATCGAAAATAGGATGCTGGCCGAGCTGGAAAAAGAAGCATCTAGTGCCGTGGTACAGGTCTAAGTAGGTAACCCCAAGCAGAAATCCTGGTAGCAAACAATGTGGTTTCAGTCGAGCCTGTCGAGAGCCCCATAATGGTTGAACAGGGATTCTGTTGCGCGTAATGCGTCCAGCAGGGGGGCCTTTGGGAGCCGCGGGCGGAGCCTTCAACAGGGGCCTTGACATGTAATTGGTGGAGTGATGGTCTATGCGTCAGAAGAGGAAGGCTAGCTGGGCAGATGAAATGTCTGAGAGCTCATCACCTTCAGGTGAAGCGAGTTTCCAAGGATGTGCCGAGCTGGACCTTGAGGCGAACAAATCGAGCTCCCAGGCGCGAGAAGCGACAAGATAGTCCCGCAATGGCCAAGTTTGGTTCCTGCAGGAAGGCAAGCTAATACGAAGCTGGAGGGGAGCTTCCAGTTCACTGCAAGTGTTCGGATCCGCCGTTTGTGTGACATGGTAGAGGGCGTCTTTTCTTTTTGTTGATATTCTGTTTAGTAAAAAATGCGTCACCATCCTTGCATGTCTAGACGAGACTGCCGCACGCGGGCAGAAACGGTTGCGGCAATGCGATCTGATGACGCGAGAAGATGGATACGATAACGAAGTCAGGAAGTCAAAGAGGGAGGGAGGGAGGGAGAGGGGCAGGAAAAAGGTATCGCATCACACGACTGGCAGCTATTGATCATTAGATGGGAGTGAAGTTTTGTCAGCATTGGTTACGAAGCCTTTGTTGTGAAGTATGGACATTTCGTTGTACACGTCTGCATACGCGCATTTTGGATTCTGCACCTTCCGGCTGAATTCCCAACCTTCCCTCTACTGGATGTTAAGATGCAATGAAGAAAGAAGAAATGGTGTCGGCGGGGCAAGTCCAGGTTGGATGCTTCTTTCCGATTATACATGGTACACGAGGTAGCACAATAGCGCATCGGTGGGCAAGGTACCTTAGGTGAGGCTGGCTTTGTGGATCGATGCAATAAATGGATGGGCAGGAGGACGAGAATAATAATTCTCCGAAGAAATCTAGGGCGGTTTCGTAGCGTTCCAGAATGTGCACGTACTTCGGTAGCGACGGTGTAAACTCGAACTATTTTAATACGTAAACCGTGGTTTCGATATCTACACTGGTCCGGGATATGAGGTAAGAGCGTGTGTGTGTGCTCAGTGTGATTCCAAGTATAGTATCAACGATGAACCCACCTCAGGTCTCAGGGTTTTCGCAGTGTTTCGTCTCATGTATACCAGGGGGCCCCTTCTCCTTCCCCTCCCCCTCCCCCTCCCCCGGCTCGTTCTTCCTTTCTCCCCTCTCCAGACCTCGCCTACTTAATAATTATAGCAACGTTAGATCAGGGGCGTTATTACTTAGATCATGTTGGGAGGGGGAGGGGGAGGGGGCGCTGAGGAGCAACTGGCTCCGACTCCTAGAAATAGAATTTGGCTTTCAGTTAGGGACGGAGAATGGAATGGCCAATGTAACACTCCAGTGCTTAATTGCTTAATTGACTGAGACTGCCCAACTGACTGACTGAATGATCGATTGCCCGACTGCCCGACTGCCCGATTGCCACCAATCTCCAATTGCTTTTCCTCTTCAATTTTTGTCTGCTCTGGAGGGCAGAGGCGCATTCTCTCCGGGTTAGTCTGAGGTCTGAGCTACTCCTCGTTTCTCTTCTTGGAGGATCCTTTGTTTGGTCAACCCAAGGTGTGATTAGCTTACCTACGGATGTACCTTTCAATCCGCCCATAGCATCACCGAGCATCTCGGCAATTGATGAAGTGCATTTTGCTGACATGTGTTGCCATTTTTTTTATTATTTTTTTTTTCTTCTAGAACCCTCACGCCCCTCCCCCATGGAGGAGATTTTACATCATCATCTCTTCCTGATTACTCAAATATATAGCTCACTTGCGCACGGGGAATATATTGTGTATTTGGATGATAAATGGTATATCCAGTGTGTAGACCGATCTCATGTGCGTCTGCAGTGGCGTCCCCCACCATACACAACTACCTTAGTATATGCAACTCATGGACACAGTCGTCACGATATCGTGTTATTGTATGTGTCTATATGTGCATTCAACAATAACAACAACAACAACAATAATAATGATAAACAAATAATGAAGTCATTCGACGAGGTTGGGCACAATGCCCTGCTTCATGGTGTAGTGCGCATCATCACGCAGATTTTAGTCCTTACGCAAAAGCGACAGCATTTCACCTCTGCTTTTTGGAACTTATCTCAACACCCCTCGGTTTACCTGGCCACCTCTCGATCCGCCCACTCTGAAAGTCAAGCCATTTTGAGCTTGTCCACGTTCCCTTGAAGAATTTTTTTTCCCAGGTGGAAAAAAAAAAGGAAATAGAAGAAGAAAAAGAAAGCCTAGGTTGGACCAGACTGGACCAGGGGAGGATGCCGCACAGAGCATAAGAAGCATGACGGTGGACCACGCCAGTCAATGCTTGCTCGGCCGCTCCATGGTGTAGGAATTGCATTGATTCGGACCCGTTCTGCCAGCTTGCAGCATACCATTTGCCCACCAGAATCGACCTGACACTCGTCCAGGTCCATCCTCACACCGGCGTTGTGCGCAAAGACCTCCTCAACCTCCTCTATCCAGAAACAGTGAAGAAGGGTGAGGAAGAATGGGTGAGGGGGGAGGGCGTGTATACTGCCTAATCGTAGAGGTGGGTGCATCACAGTAGACAAACATGCACTAGCCACGAACCTGCAGATCGAGTCAGGAGAAGAAAAAATACTCTTGTTTCAGGTAAGTGAATGTATGAAGAGCCTCGTATAGGTATTTCCATCCCTGGATTCTTCGAGTTTGGCTTTCCCGTTCGTCCACAGGATCCTCAGCTGCGATACACTCTGAGATGAACCACAATGTGAGGATACGCCACGCATGTAGTTTGATGGCAATAGCATCATACCAACCGTGGCCGTCACGTTCATGCAAAGATCATTGAGAAGGTGGACTATCAAACAAAGAAACAAAAGAGGGCCAGCCAATCGACATACTTCATCGGACGGCGCTGAACTGTTCTCTAATTGCAGGCTCACGCGGTCTTTCTGCTCGAATTTGATGCACTTGCCATGAGGAACGCAGCTCAAGCAAACTCCTAGACATCGCCCAGCCCAAGAGAAAAAAAAAAAAGGAGGGACAGAATTTCCTAACGCTTCACCATCGGTCTCCTGTGGCCACCTACGTGCCGTCTGCTTGCAGCTACATATCCTGTTGCCCTAGGCCTCCTCGTATTCCCTCATCGAGGGTATCCCTGTTACTATCAGAGAAGGGCCTCAGTGTAGGCGGCCTAGATATGCATCTGCAAGAGAGATGGAGTCCCTCGACTGGTTTTTGAGTCGTTAGAGTCCCCTTCTTTGTTTCCTTTGCCCCCCCTCCGAGCTCCCGTTTGCCACTATTAATCCGACGCAGGCATGCAGGCCATCAACAATATCAACAGCTGCCAATCCACCTCAATTCAGAAGGAAGAAAAGGCGAAAGTGAGGATATAATTTCTTTTTTACTCCTCCTGTTACTCTGCATGTTTTAAGTCAGTCAATATCCGTTTACGTAAAACGAAACAAAAGAAAAGGACCGAACATTGCGTTTTGAACCCAGCTCGAACCTCTTATAAGTGGCCTGCCTACAGGATGATGATATCTAAACTTAGCATTTCCTACTGTTCATTCTCGGTTTTGTGTCAAACTCAGCACGGCCCCGGATAAAATAGAATCTCTCCATGGGGGTTTCACCATTCAGTCATATTTCCTCCCTATCTGTTCTATGAGACCCGACAGCTGCCGAAACGCAAACTGTCTTCATGTGGGGAGATGCCGGATGCCGTCTGGGTGGTGATCACATGTAAACAGATCTCGATATTGTTGAGGCCGATAAACAATCCTTCAGCGCCGCCAATCTGAAGGCACACCATCCCGGCAAATATATTCACGGGTATTTTCAACCCTTTGCTCTCAGTGATGACCTGGCTCTCGAGGGCCTTTTGCTCATGTCTCCCCCATGAGCTTGACCTATTTGCCGGCCGTGGAAGCATCCTCATATCGGGTCGGGACCTTATTCTGGGGACTCTTTAGTGCTACCACGTCAGGCAGCGTCTGCCAAATTCTTCTTCGCGGTTCCACCGTTATGGTAATATCCATTAAGACATCTATCCTATTGCAGCATAGTTGGTGTTGCTTGCGTTAATGACATGACCAGGACTCTACTCCTGGAGGAACACAATCACTCCGCCGGATCATATCCCGAGAGGCAAAAATTGACCTGAAACGTATGCACACTCCTCACATCCTGCATGAGCGCAGCTGAACTCAGGGGAAATAGAGATGTCGATTCTCCCGCAGTCTTTAGGATAACCAATGAAGATGATGCTGTTGTGACGCACAGGATGATCTGGGGACGAATGGAAAGGAGAATTTTCGCGATATAGTAGACTATTTACACTAGCATGCAGAGAAATTCGGAAGAGAGGGTAAATTGGGTAACTATGGTGTAAATAAGCCGACTACTACTGACCGCGTCACAATGTGACGATTCCTCAGCCAATTTGATAGACTCCTGAATGATGCAAACCACCCTATTCCGAAGTCCTTCCCTCCGAGCATGTATCTTTACCCACCATATCTTGCTGTTTGTTTCTGAAATATGATACGAAACCTGTCAACATACACTCCAATTGCAGCAAACAGTATAAATCTCGCCCTCCAACTTCACATCCCATACGGGCTGCTCGACGTGAATCACACTACCGACACTAACTACCGCTCTCCGTCCTAACCCTGTCAGCTTCCCCTCTCCGGCGAGGAGGAAACGCTGCGAGTAAGTCGCCCCCTCAGCTCGACCTTTGACAAGGTACATCCTGCGACCCGGCCGGACCTCCTCGGCGGTCACTCGAGATACACCGCCGCTGGCGTGATCCGTGCCGCCCCAGCCTTTGATGTCCGAAAGCCAACCTTGCAAACCAGCGGCCAGGCCATCTGGGAGGTATTTGGCACCCCGCCGCTGAGGAGAGAACGCGGCGGGAAGGCCATCAGGCTCGTTGTCTGCTTCGGTTGGCTTGAAGCGTGGAGGTGCATGGAAGGTCGGCTGCTGAAGGATTCTTCTCTCGCTCAAGACAGCTCCAATGTTTTCAAAACTTTCTATAGAGCTAGATCTTGGAGACTGTCTTCCTGTAGATGGCTCATCTTCTGCGTCGTCCTCACCGACGTGGCTAGCGCCAGGATTTGATTCAGTTGGGAGGGAGTACGGTATTGGCGAAATGGACACTCTCCGGCGCTTCGGCTCGCGCTCTTGTAGCGGGGAGCTCCCATGCACTCGACTGAACGGTTCAAGAGACTCAGGTACTATTGAGTCTCGACTCTCAGCATCGGATTCTTCTCCATCCATCCCACCATCACTGCCAGCATACGAGGCATCCGGGGGATCAGACTCGATCTCAATAGAATCCGCTAATACGCCTCCCCTTCTCGTCCCAGCATTAGCGCCTTCGTCTTCCTCTTCCTGCGAGCTCTTTTCATTGGAATCTTCCACCTCCTCCACATCCTCAATGTCGCGCCGTGCACGCCCTTGCGTTGATCTCAATACAGAAGAGGAGCCGAATCGTGGTGTAGAGTAGAACTGTGGGGGTCCTGCGGGAGTCTGAGATGATTGAGAGCCCCGGTTCGCAAGGAGAAATTTTCGAGGCGCAGGTGTCTTCATATGTACAAGGTAAGTTTGAAGTGATGCATCTTATTCACCTGGGACTTCACTCACGCTTGGGGGACGGCTCATCGTGAACTGTTTCTAGACATCGTGCCTCTCGCCAAATTGATACAATTACACACCATAGGGCCTATATTAAACAGGGTCGACATGAACGGGAAAATTAAGTATTGATAGAGCACGCCCATGCAGACCAGACTGATCGTGTGTCAGAGTTCAGAGGCTAATAATCAAGGGAAGATAAAAGGCTGCACTGGTTTGCCGTGAGGGAGGGGAGCACAGACGGCGGTTGAATATCGGCAGCTTCATATCTCCACATTAGGTAGGCAGGTTGGCGGGTAGGTAGTAGGTGCGTTACTGCGGGCATCCCATCAAAGACATTGACGTAATTGAATATCATTAGAATTCTATCTCTCTTGAGACCAGTGTTGTAGATATCAAGCTTTTATCTGTCATCTATTGAGAAATACACAGTCCATGAGAATAAAATAACAATCCCCTATGAAAGACGTCTGAGCGATGGCTTACAATATTCGGGGCATACAAACTCCATGTCTACCCCACGAGTCTACGCCCCTCCTGAAACATATATCGTTCAACAAGACTCCATAGCATTCCAAAAAAAAAATCATCCCTGCAAGATAGGAGTGACAATACCAGAACAGTGAGCTGTAGCGTGTCAGGGGCCACTACTTTGGATTTGACAAAGATAGTGTGTGTAAGTTCCCTCGCGTGAAGCGAGTCTCGTGTGGATTGCGGCTTATAGGTAGAATACAAAAGGTCAGCCAAAAGCCGCAAGGACTGACCGAAGTGCCTGAGTTGAGTTGCGATAGCATAGTCTTGATTAGCCGTAAGCAAGGTCAAAGCCAGTCTTGTGCCAATCGTATGTTGTTTCCGTATTCTTGACGTGATGTAGCAAGACTGTAGGCAAACACGGCCTGCCGTTGGTCTCCTCCCACTTTCTACCGCCAATGTCTGTGTCTCTCCAACCCATCCAGTTATTGAACAGTCGATTCGGAGGTTCTGCGCGATAATACCAGGTCGATCCCTGATACCGCCTCTCTCGACCCCAACCCATAGGACTACCTCGGCCGCCGGACTCGCCATTCTCCCCCGGAGTAAACCACTTTGCAAGGAATCTGCCGGTCCAGTCTCGGTCCATGAAAACGGGGTGAGGTGCATAGACTGTTTTCAAGCCATGAAGCAGGGCAACTGTTTGAGGGGTCATCTCAGACGCAACGTGGTTGCCCCGAAGATTTTCCACATGCATCAGGTCTAGAAGCTTCTTTGATACCCGAGACTGGGTGACGATCGTCGTTCGACGAGGTAGGTCCGTTGGCTTGTGAGCCCCATCAGTGTAGCCCCATACGTGGTTTGCAATTACCCAGTTGCTCCCAACAGGGTTGAAGATTGGGCCAAGGGTAATCATGTCGGCATCCTCGCCAACACCCCATTCATAGTTGTCATCTCCAGGGCTTGGCACTGGTGGCTTGGGCCCAACAGGCTTTATGAATGACAAGTTTGGAGGACCCCAGATAGTGGCATTACCATAACGACTCTCGATGTCTTTTCGGAACTCCGTTTCGTATGGCCCATGATATTCAGGGATATACCATCGCTCATTTCTCTCCCACAATCCCTTACGAGGTTGCTTCTTGGCGAACTGGTCGAGCTTTTGAAGCAGCTCGTAATGATGTCCTATGAAACGGAAATCCATTTCCCAATTCCAGACATAGTCATACTGCGGGTGCTCCTGACTGAACTTCTGCACAGATAGCCATTGAGCAGTGTGGACGGATCGTTCTTCCTCATCCTTCAATTCCGTGTATGTGCTCCAAACATTTTCGTCGTTCCAAAGGATGGTAATGCCATGGAATTCCTGGGGCACATTCTGCTTTAGAACTTGCTGATACGTGTCTGGGTCGTCAAAGATTCGGATACCGTTATCCTTGACCTGCACCAACAGGAACACCTCGTATTCACCGCCAGACTTCAGGGACAACTCGGTGATTAGAGCTCGAATGGTCATCCTGTCATTGTCAGTGTATCGATGACCGGTATATGATCGCAAAAGAACAGCTGTCCGCTGCTCCGAAACATAGCCATTCGCTGAGCCCCGAGAGCTGCGGGAGACCTGCACAGCTTCTGTATCATCTCGCTGAGAAAGGAAGGAGTTCTTCGTCATCAGAGGGCCTGATGATCTGGGCAATCCTGGATACACATCCAAGTACTTGTTGACCCGATCTTTGTTCATATCGAAACGCTGGGCATTCTTGTGCACACAGGCTCGTTGAAGATCGCCCCAATTGACTTTATCCCACTCCAGCGGCATCAAATTACCATGTTCATCCTTCTTGAACTGGTTCTTCAAACCGTAGGGCCCAAGACGAGTATCTCGCTCCCAACATAGATTAGGATCCAAGTTCAGGACATCGTACCCCCCAAAGCTGGGGTTGGGCCACTCATGAGGACGGCCTTTGAAGACGAGAGGATCCTCGATAACGTCGTTGTTGGCGCCAATGCAGGAGACATAGGCGCCGTGGCCATCCTTCTTCCACTTTGCACCATTATACTCGGGATAGGGGTTGTAGCGAACAGGCTTTTCGTCGCTGAAATCGACATCAACGTCAGCATCGTATCGGAGGGCGGTGCTAAATTCTTCGGAACGATCATCTTGGTACTCCAAGGAAGAGAGAGTGTTTCCGTATATCAGGTTTGAGGTAGGCAGACTTCGCCAGCATTGTCAGCATATTGTCTTCGATGATGGCTTGGAGAGGCAGAGAAATCATGAGACTTACTTTGCGGAGACAGCGTAGGCGTGCCTCCACTCCTTTCTCATGTCCTTCTCCCGTTGCAGCTTGGCAAGATCGCCAAAACCTCGCTCTTTGCCATCTGTCTCATAGCCAAGTTCAATGTCATTAGGATCTTCGCGATCAGTCGGGTCTTTCCAATCTTTGATTTCCGCAGCAGTGAGGTCCCAGGGCTCCTTTGGTAGCCCAGAATCATGAGTTCCTCCTTGCTCAAAGATCGAGTTGCCAGCGGATTGGTGGAGACCTTGATGAGGGTAGTAAGGCACGACCTGGACCCTGGCTTGTGTATTTGAACGATTAAAAATCAAGTAGTAAGCTGCTAGCATAGCAACCAGAAGAAGGAAAACCGATCTAGGCCGTCGCAGTCTTGCGCGGAATTGCTGCGGAGCAGCAGCCTGCCACCTCTTCATGTTGAAGGGCATGGACTATCTTTCAATCTGAGGTGCTGAGATTGATTCGCGTTGAGGTAGTGTCAAAGGGCTATTGGAAATAGATATTGGAAGACAACTTCAGTTTCGACCTCAATCATGAGTGCATGATGCGATATCTAGCGACGACTTCGGCGGTGTGGGAGCGGATCGCACGTAGAGGAAGGTGTCGTCGTGGCAAGTTGCACCCGGAAATCCAGATCGAAAATAGTAGGTAGTGATGTACTGGGTTGGACGTAGCCTCGTGATCCACGTTGTTCCTGTGTAGGTAGTAGCAAATGAAGGTTAAGACCTCTATCAAAGAAGCCGTAGGTGAGAAGCTGGCGATAAACAAGTCAACGGAAAAAGAAAAAAAAGATGTCGTTGGGATGGAATGTGGAAAGGGAGAGGGGATGCGACCAAGAGATGAGAGTGAGGACCGAATGCACAAGGTGCCTGGAATGCTTGGGTGGAAGGCTCAGCAGTGCGCAATTGGCTGCTTGCTTGCTACCGTCCTAGGTGCCGACCCTTGGTGTACCTAGGTAAAGTACCTGCTAATAAGGGGAAATGTGCAGGAAGGATGGTGCTGGAGGGATTGTTTGAAGGCCAGGATGACATGTGGACTGGGACTGGGTGGCCTGAGTGGCGGGGACAGTCTTCCACAGTGCAGCTAGTGAACGCGTACAGATTAAGATTGCCTCCCCGAAATCAAAACGGATCCAGGGACCCTTGCTTCGTCGACCAGAAGATAAAGGGGATAAGGGCGCTAAGCCGTGCTAAGGTTAGACGCAAACGGCTGGACAAGGCCATGCTAGAGGAGCCTCCTATCTGCAGTACCTACCCAAACTACCTTAGGTACAGAGGATCCTGTTGGCCAAGAAGCGCTATAAGTTAGCAGATGAGCAACCCAGTTCGTCGTGGGCTGCAAAGACCAACCCAGACATCAAGCATTCACAAGTGGTACATAGTAAGACTCAAGAGAGGTTATTGTTGAAAGTCAGCCCGCCTAGAAAAATCTAAGAGAACCAAACGTTAGCTTTAATAAGCGCTATGTTTTGTTTTGTTTTGTTTCTTCCCAGTAAGCAGCCTGAGGGAACATGTGGGATGAGCCATGGATTCAATGCAGGGCCGTAGCCTTGGAAGAGGTCCAATTCCATTTGTACATACCTTGCAAGTAGCCACACACGTGCAGCTAGATAGGTACTTACATAGTACAAAGGGAGTTCTATATCCGAAATTCAGGCCCATAACTATGGGCAGAAAGAAGTGTGGCGGAGCACTCTGCCATACTATGTAAAAGCCAGAGGAGCAATATCTAGAAACAGAAGACGCCTGAGCCCGTTATGACGAAACGCGCGGAGCGATAGTCTACCAGTTCTTTGCAGGTGTCAATTGCTCCGGTGCAATTTGTGGATGACCTTGGGGTATAATAGCACAGGGCTAATATTTGGCCTTCATCTTCCATATCATCTCAGTGCCTGTTGACTTGATTCTGGTGGCGTTATGGTGGCGCCGTCAAGGCATGAAAAACCCAGCTGCGGCTGACCCGTCTAAGCCGGTCAACATAATTATTGGCTTATCCTGAGTCAATTAGCGCGGACAATTCTGCAAGTCCCCTGGGAGTTGTCTGCCTTTGTGCGAGCTACGCGTACCGGATGGCTGCAACCTCACCAATGCAATCAATCTGTCGAGAGCAACAAAGCGTCAATATTGCACCACCAAACGCAAATCGGAGCCCTAACAATGTGGGGTGTGCGAATAATTATCGTGCAATCTGTGCGGAGGACAGTGATTACTCCGTGTACATTGACCGTCGTCTTGGCAGGACGATATGCAGAATAGAATTGGATGCCATCAACGGAGTAGCACCAGCAGAATGGGCATTTTCAAACAGTGGGGGCCGCCCCCCTGCGTCGTCGACATCACAGCAATTAATGGACCTATTCTGTTAAGATGTTCTCAGTCAAGATCAAGCATCTTGCCCCTGATTTAACATGCCGTGTGACTACAGATATTATGATGGGTTGGTTCGGCATATTTAGACAAACAGCTTCGTACCTTCGGATGAAGTGAAGACCTGCTCCGAAGCATCTACTACAGCTAGCTAGAGTTAGGTGCATTTACCCAGTTTGTTGAATCATATAAATATGTGACTTTCGTCGCCTTCAGCCCTCGAAGCTCGGTTACTGATTATCTCATACTTATTTAGAAGCCAACGTAAGCAGAAGCAAACCCTGATAGCCTAGACCCCAAGTTGAGAGAAGGGATTCCAAGCCGACTTGGTGGAGGAAGCGAGAGGCGCGCCATTGGCCCGTTAGCTTTGCTCAAAATTAGCTGTACCTGGAGAGAGTCAGCATGCTATATTAGACTACATAATAATTACTCAATACCCCTTATGACGGCATGTAGAAGCGATCATGCTATATGCTTAGTTATCTCAAGGGGGTTTGGCTGATGAAGACTACTTATGTGGAGGTGTGCTTGACAATAGCCCACGCATCCAAAGGAGAGCCTGGCCCAATGGTCCACATACTCGGTGATCTACAGACTAATGTACGTAGTTATGGAGGAAATGCTGAGGTTTTGAGCATCATTTTCTAGAACCCCAATTTTGCAGCTGCTTATCTTGCTCGAAGCCTTTGACCCTGTTATTATCAGTCAGCACCTACCCAGCTGGGTGATTGATGCAGTCACTCACTCATAGAGCAGCTAGAGAGAGGATCGACTGTGAGTGACATGTCTCCAAATTCTCACCGCCCAACAACAACCAGAAAATTCTCAATCGGCTAATTGTTTTTGCTGGATCTACAATTTTTTTGCCAACACTAGAAGGCCAGAGATGAGCAGGATAGCATTATGACTACCGGTGCCATATCCATCGCTTAATGAGGAGGGCACATGCGAGTTGGGTGGTCAGTTGTTTGGCCGGACAGGACAGAAAGTGAGGACACCGTATCTCCTGGTGAACCGTAACTATGACAAATTATTCGGAATTGCATTGGTAACGACTATGTTTATTGAACTTACCGAAAGCCCAATACACGGAGATCACCAGTATTCAGGAAGTAGCAGAAATGCATCTATGCGATGTATGTAAGATAGGTACCCAGGTTACTTAGAAATGATTCCATGTTAATGTAGTCAATGCAGAGCTGAAACGCTGCATCCGCACACTCCCTTCCTATACATCACCTCTCGTTGGGACATTGTGAGGCAAGTTCCCCTCTCCCCTAGGTCTAGAAACAAAAGTCGTACAATAAAAGGGGCCCAGAATGCCCCGTCTTTTTCTTGTGGGCTGATAAAGCTCATCATTTTCGCTTTGATGCTTCTTCATCGAGAATTTACAAACTAGAGAAGGAGTACTGAGGTGGCTTGCAAACGTGTGGTAGGAAGCGCGTCCAAACGAGAGAAGTACCTTCTCTACCTCGTTGGAGCACCAAGTGTAAGTGTGTTACGGCTGTCATACTGACTGAGACGTAAGTCCTCAACCATGGAAGTCTTCTCCAGAGTTACCACAAAAGCACCAACTTCAAGACTCAGTCAAGCAACTGAGTTTTGATAGATGAACAATACTGAAGACCACATGCGTCCTGTTGGTCTGTAGCTAAGCTCACGGCGTCAAATTTCATAGGTACCAGAAATGTTATCACGGATCGAGCGACAGAATTTAAAGCGTAATTAAAGAACCAGTTTCATTACACAAGACCTTCTTTTACCAGATCTCTAATGTGATGCATAATCCTAAAAATAAATACCACCACTCATAACGGAATTTCCCGACCAAAGCCGATGCTCGAACCGTGTAACATCGCCCGCCATTTCTATCACCAGTATATGCGTACATCATGGCATCACAAACTCCTCCAAAACATCAAGATCTTCTTTTTTCAAGAAAAGCAAACTGGCCAGTGCCATAACCCTTTCCAAGTGAACCATCAAAGCTCTTTTAACGCATTGCGCCAGCCTCTCCGAGGTGCAGAGATATATCAGGATATCAAAAAAGAAAAAAGAGAACCAAATTCCAGAAAAACAAATTCAGGCGGGGTATAATAAATCGACGGAAAGATGCTAATGATGAAGTCCAACTCCTGCGTAAACAAAAACAGCCAAGTCAAATGGATCGAGTCGGTATTACATCGTGTGTGGGTAAGGCGTAAATGTTCGTCGCGTTCAAGGGCAAAAATAATTAGGTAGATGAGAGTTGAGTATAGGGAGGTAGATAATGCGTTACATCATTCCAAGGCGAGTATTGCGCTTGTTCATACGCGGCATTGGGCCACCGGGGCCGGCCCGGGGTCGACTGCTTGACGGATGCGGTCCGTGCGAGGGACGGTGCGGTCCCAACCCCGAAGGTCCCGGGGATCGCTGGCCTGGAGAGGGCCGAGCAGGAAGGCCGCCACCCATTCCGTATGAAGGCCGACGTCCACCCCCGGGGGGAGCCAAAGCCGCCGGGGCACCTCGCGGAGTTGGCGGTCCAGGCGGCCTCATGAACTGGTGAGCTTCCATAGATTGATCGTTGGCGGCGAACCAGGGTTGCTGAACACGACGCCAGGCGTCTCGCTCACAGTAGGATCTTCCGTCCACCTCGAAGTAGCCGTTAGACAGCGATTGTCCACAGTCGAGACAGCGGAAGCAGCCTACGTGGTACTTGATCTGGAACTCGTCCTGCAAATACTGGCCTTCAATGCCTTTTTGACAGCTGCCGCAAAGGCTGCCATTCAGCTTGTGGTAGTGCTGCTCACAGTATGGCTTGTCATTGAGCACATAAAATTCTGCAGAGGCGAAAGGCTCTGAGCAAGTTGTGCAGACGAAGCAAGCCTTGTGGTACTTTCCGGTCAGTCTTCCATCAGCGGAAGAGATACTCTTCCCCCTAATTTCCTGCCCACAGGCTTTGCAGTCTCCTCTGTACGGCGCTGGGTCTCGAGTACCCCTTCGAGGGGTCCGTTGTGGCGAGGGCGCGCTGTCGAGATGCCCAGATTGAATAGCCGGATCGAACGCATTATCTTGAGGCGATAAGCCATATGGGCTAGTCGAAAGAGGGGCATCAGAGCGACGGCCACTTTGAATTGCGGGATCAACCCTCTCACCCGGAGTAATATCATAAGGAGACGGGACTCGTTGGGGAGGCCGTAACGAAGGATCAATCCGCAGGTCCTTCGGTCGCAGATTATCCTTGACGTCTTCTTCGGCCTGATTGGCTGCTTGTGGCTTGTTGGAGGAATCAGACGGTTGGCGTCGGGCCTGAGACCTCGCGGGACTCGTTTGCGAACTGGTTTGACTGCGGTGGCTAAAAGTAGAATGCCCTGAAGATGTAGAGTCCGAGGGAGTGTGGTAGGGATTTTGTACACCGAATTCGGCAGCGAGATCGACCGAGCCCGATTTCTTCTGTGGGCGGAGCAAACTCGTTCGTGGCGGAGGGCGCCTTGATGTAACCGGGCCCATGGACGGTTTTGACTTGTGGCCTTTGGAACTACCTGGCCTGGTATAATCGCTTCGAGAGCTAGGTGTAGATGGTGTGCGTGGAAGAGTTGTACGTGGTGGAGAGGATGGCTTCGGGAATGTCTCAGCACGGGTTGGGAGCGCCAAAGGCTTGGGCTCAAGCTCAGCATGGCGAGGCGATGGGGGACCGAATCCTTCGTAATCGCTTCTCTTGGGAATAGTTGGACTCGGGGGTGGAATGCCAAAGCTGTTGCTTCGGCTGGTTGGACTAGGCATAGGGATGGGAATGGGGGCAGTGGCCGATCTCCTGGGTGCCATGGGATCTCGCGGAGCGCTGAGAAAGTCCGCCGGCGGTTTGTCCGAGGACGACTTGTCGAATGAGGCGCTTCGAGTAGGAAATGATGGCGATGAAGGGCTTCTTGAGGTATCAAAAGGGCCAGGCGCAATCGCATCCATGCGCTTCATGAGAGGAGTGGTAACGGGGCTTACAGAGAGATTCTCTGACCCTAGATTATGGTTTCTCTCGCCAAACCCACCGTAGACGCCAGGTCTCTCGATAGGCCGTGGGGAAGGAATTAGGTCATCTTCCAACGCAGGCGATGAGATGAAGAAATCCTCGTCTCGAGGAGGTGACAAGCTTCGCACATCTCCAGTGAAGCTGTTCGGGGTCAGCTGTCCCTGTCTCGTCCATGGATCATCTGCGCGTTTTCCATATTAGCCAGGGTTGCCTCCGTCACGAATAAAGGTAAGGAAAACTCACTTGCTGCTCTAATGTCCACGGCGGGCGGTAGGCGCCCAAACTTTCCTACTTGCTTGGAAGCATCATATGGTTTGTAGACCTCAACCTCCTCAGGCGGCGGTGACACTGGCATCTAGTTAGTCCAGGCAAGCAATCTAGCAGGAAGACAGTCGACGGTCATCTCACGTTCAGGTTTTGGTCCACTACAGATATGCTCTCCCATAAGGGAGATTTCGACTTGCTGGCCACATGATGAGCATTTTACCATGGGCAGAAACATGGACTCGCGCATCATGGCCATGATGAATGCCCTGGTCTATCGTCTGCAGGACCCAGGCCTGGGCGGTGTAAGTGATGTCGTATGCAGATTAATGGGTTTACAGATGCAAATGCATTTAGCTCGGCTGAAACGGACTGGGAGAGGTGTTCGCAGAGTGAACGACGTTGCCGGGGCCCGTTCTGACGTGGTGTAGTTCGAAAGAGCGGTGGGTAATAGAGGAGTAGGAGGTCGGGTGTCTCGTTGGCGACAGTTCGCGTTTCGTCCCCAAGGCCCCGTCCTGTTCCGGCGTCCCTGGGGTGGTTTGACTGCAATTGTCAAGCACGTTTGAGTAGGAGGTGAATTCGCAGTCAGGATCTGCTATATTTCGAGATCCGAAATGCCGGAGAAGTAATCCTGTTTGTTTTCACAGTTTTTTCTGGGGGGGAAGGGGAGGAGGCTGATAGTTGTCGCGGGTTTTGGCGTCGAGGGAGACGAGTCGTGAGAGGCGTGACCCGAGAACCAGGATGGGACCAAGGTTAAAAAGGCCAAAGATTTGGGCATCTACTTGTCCTTGGGCAGGCAGATCGCACGCAAAAATAGAAATCAATTCTCTGGCTCTCTTGCTCAAGCGCGCAACAACCCCCTCGAGTTCCAGATATGTAAAGGAACAAGAAGCAAGACAGGTTCCGAGTGACGGGCTTACAGAGGGAGGAAGCGCCGCCCGAGCTTGCAGTGTCTCGAAATGTGGAGGGCGAACGTCCCTTGACTGGAGGTGGATGGGCTTTGGTACTTACTGGTTAGGGGGGGCTACCCTTGTCACCGCATCCCTAGCTCCCCTGTCGGCTTTAGTATCTTTACCTTGACCCCTGTATCTGTAGAATGCTACAGATTATGGACTACCTTACCTTTAATAGATACCTTGCCTAGCAACGACGCCTAATTGCTGCGTACTAGATCTGGATGTATCCTAGTATACATGCATTGGCACAGTATGTAATTACTCCCCCAACTGTAGTCTGAACTTTTGTGCCCCTTTGCCCTTGCTGAGACCCTCGCGGTCACTTGTCCACGGCAACTTGCGGGCCCGCGGGGGTCACGGTGCGAAGAAACCATCATGGGTGTTCGGTCTGGTTTGCCTCTGGTATGGGGGAACCACCACAGAGTCAGCATCAAGCTGATAAGTTCCATCCAAGAGGTAATGGGCACGCGAATGCTAATGAACAGTAACCCTTTGCTTTTCCTGTGATTAATGCCGTTCATAGCTTAGCCACTATATGCTCAGGATTCCCAAGGAACTAATCTGCTTCTTCTTGTTCTAGGGTCTTCTCCAATCCTCAAGGTTGGGGGTGGCTGGGCAGTTCGCGTTGAAAGAGAGACATCTGCACGGGAGCCACCAAGGAGAAGACCAATGAGCGGGCTATCGCATTCCAATAACTACCGGGGGGTAGAAACCCATTACTTCTTCCAAGCAATATTTATTGACTTGACCCTCGGAACATCGGGTCGCAGTTCCCTTTTCCCTTTCATCCACATTACTGGCATTCCCGTGTCTTGTCACGGAACACCCTCAATCAAGGCTGTCATGGCCTGGCCCTTGAGTTGTGTCCTTTTTAAGCCCCTTGGTCTACATGCACCTCTGCAGTACTCGATTACGGAAAACAGTGCCTACCTGTAGTCAATAAATGAAGCAACGAGCAGTCCTCCACTAATAACGGAGACTGAGATGCATCGTTGCATCCTAGCCAAGACCCCTCGACATGGGAGAGGGAATCTTTGAAGTTAGTACTCCGTACTGATCCAGGTGTCGGTCGACCCCTTTGGTACATCAACGCATATTGTTTAGCATCCAACAATCCAATGTGTTTAGTGCCCGAGTTTTCGATCTTCGGCAAGGCCGGCCAGGATATCCCCTCCACCCACCCATTCATTGTTACACCTGTTCATTCGGCGATATCAATGGTCAAGTCCCGTTGCGGCTCATCAAACTAACATCCATAAATCTTACCTCATGTCTGGCAGCTCTGTGGTCGACACCAGCGCAACCAGACCACTTTTACAGCATAATTATCAAGCACTGTCTAACTTCCGCAGCAATTGAAAGCCTCATCACAATTAATTACCTTAAAAGAGGGCTTGTTCGTGCTATTGGTGCACGGGTGTCGGGTACCTTGCAGACTATCAATGTCCTCCAGGTACCGGACAACGCGCTATGCCCCTTCTGGTCAGGCTGGCCGAAAAGGAAGATGCCACTACTCCAGTAATACGAGTTGGAAAGGAGAACTTGTGTAGGTTATTTACTTCCTTCACTCCCAGTTCACCTCTTCATGGTTAAGGAATAGTTACATACTTGATGTGTGAACAACCTCATGGAACGACATCTAGCTATAATGCTTGGACTTGAATTAGTAGTTGTCAATTTATCATAGCTACTACTATTAATACCTGGCGTAGAGAGTTGATGGCCAAGCATTCGAAAAACAGCCCTCTCGTTAAAGGACAGGACCACTAGGAAGTAGTGGAGGGCACTACTAACAGCCTCCTATCATGTACAGTATGCAAATTACGGCTACTAGAAAACAGACCAACACACGCAAATGATACTCTTGCGACAAGGAACTGAGCACACGGGCCTTGTCGACCAACGATTTTGGTCTGCATTATTACAATAATTCATTAAATGCCTCGGGAATCTTCAAGTTTATTAGTCCCCTCTTGCGTGCCCATGATCGACTACTGTACGAATCATTTACGACCTTTGCATTTGGCTCCCAATTCTGGTCAAGCTGCATTACTTAGAAAGGGCTGAGACGAAGCTCTTAATTACTGATTCTCTCCGCGAGATGTTGTTCCCGCTTGCTGATTGGTGAACGTGCCCATAACTGGTCAACGGAATATATTGGGCATTGACTGAACAGGCCAGGGTCCCATTTCCGTCAGGTACCGAGTCCCTAGTCGAGCCGAAACTGATGGGAGCTGCCCTTTTCAGTGGCTATCCTTGACAGGTTTGGCCCATCTTCATCTCTTCATCCCAAACGTTCCGAATCCAATAATTCGCTTGGCCGCGATGCTATGACCCAATGCAGGTGATGCGGTGGCACCCTTGGATTGGCCGCCTGGCCGCCCTGATTTGCCTGTATTGCAGCATCTGGGTTTGCATGGTTTATCGGATGAAGATAATTGTCCGTACTCCTGGCGACAACTTTTTTTTTTTTTAGCTCCCGACCAGGCCATTTCTGCGGCCATGCCTTAACGTGTCTTTACTTGTCTTCGTTTCTGTACCAAACAGACCGCACTGCAGCAGAGTCCCACTGTCTCAAGTGCCAACGCGAGAGCCCTGTTCTAACATTCCAACAAAACGCAGGCTCTCTGGCCGGCGCGACTAAACAGGGCGACTAATGAATGGATATGGAGAATTCAACAACCGCGTGACAGGGGCGCGTCTCCAGGAATTAAAAATGATTGCCACCTTGAAGAGATGAATTGAAACTGAGCTAAGCAACAGAATATGCGGGATGGTCTTCAAGTCTGTTAATGTGTGAAACATGACTCGTTGATCGAATTCCATAGCTTCTACGACGTCATTGGAAGGTTATAACCTTCCATTATAACACGACGAAAGCCACGGTTCTGTGAGGCTGAACACGCATGCTTCTAGCAAGAAACTAAAAAGTGTCCAGTCGAGTCTGACGTGATGTGCATCCGTAACGTCTACCCGTGGAGCCTGGTCGCGAAAGCCTCTTTGTGGAGGTAACCTTTCCCTTCTAGTGCAGGTGCCCCTGGGCACCAAAGACTAACTCCAGATTACTGTGTAATTACTCCGTACTGTCTCTTGGCGAAGTGCCAACCCACTCGACATAGAGAGTGAGAAGTCTGGGGAGCTGCAACGGTCCAGCCAGGGTAAGTGGACGCATCGCCGTGAGAAGCACCGAGAATGTTACAAGTTCTATAATATTAGCTCTTAATCCCCAGGTTTTTTCTCTTGACAACCCCGACAAGCGAGTTTCTCAATCTCGCCTGTAGCCCTCATCTCCAATGCCGAGAATCGAAACAGGCCAGTCAGAATCGGCTTTAAAAGATGTGGGAAGTCCTCCGCGCGCGGTTGATGAGACTCGATACGTAACTTGCACGTAGAGGAGTTTTTTGTGCAGTTGGAGTCGTGTGCAGTAAATGAAGGCAGCTTTTAGCGCGGCGTACTAGCGGTGTAGGTGCACAGAAAACAAAATGCCCCAGAGCGAGGAATGGCGCACGTCATTGCGAAGCAGGAAGAAGCCGGGTTTTAGCAAGGTCTGTTCATGGTCGATCCCATCAGGGGGGAGTGCACACGATGTCTGCATGGTTTCACATGACTTTTTCTGGTGGGTGGGATTGTCGATCGGTTATCTCTGACACAACTGACCAGTCTGGACACCGGAGGAAGTGAGTGCACGGTGATGCTTTGAGGGGTAGCAATTATCGTCCGTTTAATAAGGTATGTCATTTGGAGAGCCACATTGGGGAGAAGGGTTGGGATTAGAGAAGAGGGTCTGAGGGGCCTTTCTAATGGAATTCCGAGAGCTGATCTGCGTGAGCCGTTGCTGATCCAAACTGATACCGATAAGGATGAGCAGCTTTGGGAGGCTTGAGGGAGGCTGGTGAGTCTGAAAACCACCTAAAAAAAAAAAGGGGGTTATGACTGGGAAAAGGGTTTGTCAATACCCCTCTTGTTCGAGGATGTCGAAGTACAGTAGCACCCGACCGTGTGACGCCCGCTGGGTAAGGGCCATTATTCAACAGTGGTCCGTCATGAGAAACTGATTCTAGAACCACTGAGACAACAATTTTTTTTTTGGAGGGTGAGTGTAAAAAAGAGGATTGTTGTCAGTGGCTAGCACATTCAGTATGACCATCCTGTGTCGAAGCTCAAGACTTGGCGGGTATTCACACATCCTTAGACGGAATACATTTATTTCAAGTTGCCACTCTTCCTTTTCAACGATGGTATCAGGTTCTTTCGAATATTTTCTGAACTCGGTGGACAACATTTGACTTAGCCCGCAGCAGTTGCCCGGTTGCTCGCTTACTGTCGGTGAGGCGATGGAGTCTCCGGAGTAGAAGAAACGGACACATTTCTAAAAAATGCGTGGGACATTTTGTGGATGAACGAGCGAATCTGCAATCTGCACTCAAGGAGATTGGCTTCTTGAGGAATGATCGAGCGCACACGCTTAATTGGATCCCTGCTAGGTGGTCGCCTCAGTGGACACACTGCAGCTGGCTGGGTCCGTTGAGGCAATTCTGTGCTAGCGCTCAGGTGGGTTGGAACTTGCAGAGGGGAAGGATGGTGCTGCACTGCAGCAACCGCAACTTCCTATTGACTGAGAGCAATTGGAGGCTTTCTGTAGTGTTGAATGCCAAGGTTTGCTTCCTCCTGGGGCTTGTTCTTTTTCTCTTCTTTTCACGATTCGGGAGATAGCTATATAAACGCCTCAACCACATTCGGGGCGGTTTGCTATGGGGTAGAGAGCTAACAATAAGTGACTGAAAAGCCACAAAGTACTCGATTACACTCCTCGGTGTCGTTATTGCTACCTTGAATTCTCGAATATGTGCCTGAGCTTCCTACAAGTAGTATGTCTTATGTTCGTGCTACCTCTCAGCACCGCCAAGACCATAACATCCACCAATTACAGACCAATATTACGATGTCACAGGGACGATCAAGATGAGCTTTCGATATGCATATCCACTCAAGAGCAGAGACTATCTTTTCCTCATATTAATCCGCGGCTGCTCATGGTGAGGGCTTTTTTTTTTTGGATTTTGTTCAAGGAGGGCAATGTTACGCATCGATCCCTCTCTCTCATTTATGAGATCTTAGTGACTATTGTACTTCTTACCCCTTATTCACTGTCCAGTACGTGAAACGGGCGAGTACGTACTAATTATTGTAACTCACACTCACATGTAATATCGAGAACATCCTCGACATAAAGCCAATAGCTCTGACCTGAGGTGCCCACCCAAGTTTTGAATCGGCTTTCCCATATTGGGTTCTCCGGAGGACGGCGAAGTCCCGGAATGGACTGGACTCGAATGGCGAGGCAACTAAGATTTGAATGCTACATAGTCCCAAACATGAGAGTTGGCATCGTGTGACTGACAGATATGGGGACTTGTCGAGTGAGATTGTTCCCTTATGGCGTGGCCGTGGATGGAGCAATGCAGGTGGAAGAAGAAAAACAAAGAAAGAGGAGGAAGAGGGTTGAAAATAATAGCAAAAAAGCAACTCTGTGAAAGCACACTCTTTCTGGATGGGCTGACGAGATGGACCAAAAGTTGTTGGGATTCAAGTTGACGTGGGTTCACTGGAGAAGTTGTCAGGGGTGCACAATGCAGCAATGCAGCTCAGGCCAATGGTTCGGGGACATGATTGCTCCGGGTCATGGCTGTTAGATACGACCTGCAGATGTACTGCGCCATTGTACACTGCGATATATACCGACCTAATACCGCCAGGGCAAATGCTGGACGTAGAGGCAGGAGTTACGGCGGTGATTTGTGTGCAAAATCGAATAAAAAGATGGCAAACCTGACGCTGATGCTCTTTGGCCGTACCATACATATATCTGTTATATGGTGTTGCTGGTGGTTGGTCAAGACACCTTGATGTGGCAACTGATCTCGTGGTACCTGTGTGACTTGATAACAACTGCGTGCTACCCAAGGTCAGGTTGGTCAGGTCGGTTAAGTTCCAGACTTGGGTGGTACCTAATTCCGCCCCTAAATAAGGCACACCAAACGTTATCCAGCAAAAGGTTTTCTTCTGGTGCAACTGGCATTAAGTTATCGGTCTGAGGTAATGAACTCACCACAGAACAGCGAATGCCAAGTTGCCTGAATTACGGCAAACAGCTTCACCGAATCATGACGGTAGAACATGAAAGGTGATTGCGAATGTGATTAACATTATCTCTTCCCAAATTCAACCTGCCATAAATCCCTCCGACTCCACCTCTCCTTGGCTAACGTCCGCTGGATCCGAATCAGCCCATGGGATATGCGGCTCGACAATGCCGAATCACAGAGATTGTGTCCACATGTTATCCCCAAGTTGAACATTGTGCGTCAGCGTTCGCCTTGCGCCCCAACGACCCTAAGCTCAGTGCGTAGTGTTTTGCGCTGCAACTGCCGCTAAGATTATCGCGACGACTCCACTAGCTCCGCGTACTCTGCTCACCGCCCACAATTCGACGTGGCAGCACCGGCTCGTACTCGTTCTACCAGCTGTATTTGAACCCCGTCATGTCCCTCCAGACGCTCTGCTTCCGTCTCTCTTGATCCAAACACCACAATCGAACAACACAAAAACTTCAATACGTAGCTTCGCAGCTCATTCCATCCTCCTTTAACCCCCCTTTTTTCAGCCAGTTTTCGTAGTTTCAGCTACTGACTGCCTGCCCCTCTACCCCGCCAAAACAACGAGCAACACCCCGCCGAATCTATCTTAACAGAAACGATCGAGGCCCTGATCCTCGATCACTACAGTCGTCAAGACGTTTTCCAATCTTCTTAATTCGTATGTGCCAATTTTTAAGAATATTTCCCTCTCTCATGGACCAATCCGTGGAGAATCATCAGACATCATCTTGTCAAAACACGATGCTAACCCCTCCTCCAGGACTCACCACCCGTTTGCAGGAGCCCGCTGCTCAGCCGACGACGGAGGCTCAGCGGACTCGACCTTTGAACAGTAAAGGTCGCAAATCATTCCAGAACCCGTAATCTTCCAGTCAAATTCCAACTTCCAAAGCCAACTCTGTCAATCATGGCTCCTCACGCGGAAGTCGGCTCCACGGGCTCCTCGAACGGGGCGGTTCACACCAACGGCCTAGGTTCCACGGCTACCAAGGACCTATTCACCGTTAACTCTCCTAACGTCACCTACACCGAGTCTGAGATTCGATCCAAGTACACCTATCGCACCACCAAGGTTGAGACTAATGCCGAAGGACAGTACATTGCTACTCCCCAGGAGACCCTCTACGACTTCAAGGTGGACCGCAAGGTCCCCAAGGTCGGCATGATGTTGGTCGGTTGGGGTGGTAACAATGGTACTACTGTCACCGCCGGTATTCTCGCCAACCGCCGTAACCTCGTCTGGGACACCAAGGAGGGTCCCCGAGAGGCCAACTACTACGGCTCTGTTGTCATGAGCTCGACTCTCAAGCTTGGTACCGATGCCAAGACTCAGCGGGAGGTCAATATCCCCTTCCACAACATCTTGCCTATGGTTCACCCCAATGACCTTGTCATTGGCGGTTGGGACATCAGCAAGATGAACCTGGCCCAGGCCATGGACCGCGCCAAGGTCCTTGAGCCTGCCCTCAAGAACCATGTCAAGAAGGAGATGGCCGAGATGGTTCCCCTCCCCTCTATCTACTACCCTGACTTCATCGCGGCCAACCAAGAGGATCGCGCCGACAATGTTCTGGAGGGTACCAAGGCCTCCTTGGCTCACGTTGAGAAGATCCGCAATGATATCCGTGACTTCAAGGCCAAGAACAACCTCGACAAGATCATCGTCATGTGGACTGCCAACACTGAGCGATACGCCGATCTCATTGACGGCGTCAACGACACGGCTGACAACCTGCTCAAGGCTATTGAGCAGGGTCACGAGGAAGTCTCTCCCTCTACCGTCTTCGCTGTTGCCTGCATCCTTGAGAAGACTCCCTTCATCAACGGCTCCCCCCAGAACACCTTTGTTCCAGGTGCCATTGAACTGGCTGAGCGTCACAACGCCTTCATCGGCGGTGACGACTTCAAGTCCGGCCAGACCAAGATGAAGTCTGCTCTCGTTGACTTCCTCATCAACGCAGGTATCAAGTTGACCTCCATTGCCAGCTACAACCACCTTGGCAACAACGACGGCAAGAACCTGAGCTCCCAGAAGCAGTTCCGCTCCAAGGAGATCTCCAAGTCCAACGTTGTTGATGATATGGTTGAGGCGAACCACGTCCTTTACAAGAAGGGTGAGCACCCTGACCACTGCGTCGTCATCAAGTACATGCCTTCTGTTGCCGACAACAAGCGTGCTCTCGATGAGTACTACGCTGAGATCTTCCTCGGTGGCCACCAGACCATCTCGTAAGTTGCGCCCCCATGATTCGCATGACTGATCAAAACACGATATGCTAATGAATATCCCAGTCTTTTCAATATTTGCGAAGACTCGCTCCTGGCTTCGCCACTCATCATCGATCTCGTCGTTATTGCCGAGATGATGTCTCGTATCCAGTGGAAGGCTGCCTCCACTGATGGTGCTACCACCGCTGAATACAAGAACTTCCACAGCGTCCTGAGCGTCCTTAGCTATATGCTCAAGGCTCCCCTGACTCCCCCCGGCACCCCTGTCATCAACGCCCTGGCCAAGCAGCGTGCTGCTCTGACCAACATCTTCCGTGCTTGTGTTGGTCTCGAGCCCGAGTCTGACATGACTCTTGAGCACAAGCTTTTCTAAGCTAACTGCTGATGGTTCATTTCAAGGGCGTTTGATGAGTGTGCTTCATCCTTTTTTAGGGAACTTGAGTCGACATTATGCTGAATAAAATAAATATAAAAAAAGAGAAAGAAAGAAAAAAGACCTAAAAACAATCGAAAAGAAAAACCAAAAAAAAAAGGAGGAGAGAGATATCTTATACATAGCTCATAGGGTCCGAATTGACTATGTCCTTCTCTTCAACATTTGATTACAAGACTATAATCTATCGTATAGTGACTGGTGTGACCTTTTAAAACTTGTAAAAACCTGAAGAACCGATTTAACTAGGATCCCACGCCCCTGAAGTTGGTAACAACTTCTGCATGATTGAGGTCACTGGTGTGGGTGAACAGGTAGACCTCTTGAACCTGACCAGCAAACACATCTTGGTGAATAAAACTCTCCTTGGTATCGGACTGGAGGATATTTGAGCAATCTCAGCCGTACGCAGTATCCTTAGTTTTGTTTCTTGTTAGCTGCCTTGCCGGTTCTGCAGCGTCCGCCGAGCCTGTGCCCTCCCATCAACGGCTTTCGCTCTTCTTTACGAGTGAAGTAGAGCACAAATCTTTCCAGTTAGTTCTGGTTGAGGGTGGCTAGTTTTGAGCTTTAAATTATTTATTTATGAATTTCCTCGTAATATGCGAGACAGAAGAAATATTAAATTTGAATATATCCATGGGTAGCTTATGTACTTGACAGCAGCAGCAGCCAGATCAAGGACCTAAAATAAGGTATATGTGTCTCTTTTACTTTACGTTTTTAGTTGTGGGTAGTTTTAGTGTATATATTTGCTCACTTGATATATATATATCTCAATCGCCAGTCAGAATAATAATAGTATGTCTATCTTCACTTCTCCGAACTGCTGTTTCCAACATGCATGCTAGATATGTAGCGGATTCAGAGAGGTGAATGGACGAGTGTCCGCTAGCCATCTCTTCTAGCCAACTATACTGCTGTAGGTAGTAGGTCGCTAGGTACTGTATTGTGTGTACGTAGTCTACTTGCTTGTGCCTTGGGGCGGTGGGGGAAGCCCACTTACCGGATGGAGTACCAACTATAACTATTTACGCGGGATGATGCGTCGCGCGCGCGCACGGGTAACAACGACGCACCAACCAAAAGAGAAAAATCGCGTCGCGTCTACCAACCACTTTAAACTTGGATTGGGTGCCACACCAACAACTTCCATTCCTCCTCCCTCAGCTTCGTAACTACTTCCAATTCACATTCACAGTTCATTTTACGTTTTTGTGTCCAGCATTTCACAGTGCCACAGTTTTTGTTACTTACTTTTCCATCAATGCTTCCTCTCTTTTAAGTTTTTTTTTTTTATAATATTTCTCCCTTCATGACGAAGGAACAACACGCAATGTCTTCACCACCCTCCCCTTCAGTCGGCATGGGTGCTTCGCCAGAGCCACTTACTCCACGATCCAAAATCAAGGCACTGCTTGCTACCGTCGAGAGCAGCGATGAAGATACATCTCCCTCAAAGAAGCCGATAAAGAAAACGGCTTTCCCCCCTACAATCTCAACCACAAGCCACATTGACTTGCCTCAATTACCTTCGGATGAAGATGACGAGTCCGAGGAGGAGATCAGACCGAGAGGCCGACTTGCATCCAGGATGCAGGGCATCACACATCCCTCAGTGCAGCCCGAATCTACCACCACTGCAACCACCGATACTGCCCGAGATCGCGTAAAGAAAATGTTTGAGCTTCAGGAGCAACAGCAGGAGCGTGACGCGAGCATGCCAGACGCCGAAGACGAAGATGATGGCCTTCCAGTGGCGCCCCGACGACTAAAGCGGAGAGTTGCTCGACCAGCTACAAGGTCACCCAGCCCTGGTCTTTTTGTATCATCGCCAGCTCGTCCCTCACCATCAAAGTCGATTCAAAATGCTTCCGACTCTGAAGACGCTCTACCAACTATCCAATCAGACCGCTTCAAGGCTCTTGTCGAACGGAAGCGGAAAGAACGCCTAGCCCGCGAAGCAGAAGAAGAATCACGCAAGGCTGAGAAGCGCGCTCAGCAGGAGAGGATAGCCTCGGAGCTTGAGCAAATGGCTTCAGACGATTCTGGAATCACAGACGATGAGGGAGGCCGAAAGCTGACACAGACTCAACGACCAGCAGCTCGCAAAGCGAGCAAAAGAGCTGTTGAAGAAATGAACCGAGAGACTCAGAGGATGTCAAGAAATATGCAGCTTGCCCATCAAGCCAAGACTCGAAAGAAGATTTCCAAAAACATACTATTCGAACGCTTCAACTTCCGTCCCGCTGGCGAGCCCGAGCCCAAGATCATGAGCTCGAGTCAGGCTACAACTCCTCATTCCGATGTCGAGATGGATGCGCAAACACCTCCCAGCTCCCCCCCACTCGCCAAGCAAGCTGAACAGTCTGGGCCCCAAGCAATTGAGTCATTACCAGAGGAGGCAAACCCTGCAGATCCTGAGGGACCTGCTCCATCTACTACAACTCCACACATCGATAAAGGCAAAGGCAAAGCTGTCGAAACCGTAGAGGGACAGCGCAAATCAGTGGCCGACACCAAGCGCCAAGTTCGCATTAGGCTTCCACGAGTTGCAGCTAACGCAGCCATGCTTGACTCGGATGACGAGCTAGAAATTAAAATGACCAAAACAGACAAAATCAAAGCCGTCTTTGATAGTGCCCCGTCGAAGAAATCACAGGAGTCTCACTCCCTAAAGGCTCTGCGCGCCCTTGCACAGGTACGATCGCCTGGCAAAGAATCGAGAAGACGAGACGACAACCCAGGAATGACAGCTGGAGAACTGCAAATTCTTCTTCATCAAAAAGCTCGGCAGCAGGCAAAGGTCGAGCGAGATCGCCGACTTAACATGCTTAAGGCCCAAGGAATAGTTATCCAGACTGCAGAGGATCGTGAGCGCCAAATGCAAGAGGTGGACGACATTGTTGCCAAGGCAAGGGAGGATGCTCAAAAGATCAGGCAGCAGGAGCGAGAAGAGCTCAAGAAAGAAATGAAGGAGAACGGAGAGGCTGACCCGCTGGCCTGGGATGATAGTGAGGATGAAGAGTATCAAGCTTCCGCGGATGAGGCCGACGCAGAGGCAGCCGAAGTTGACCTTTCTGGGTCAGAAGAGGAGGATGAAGAAGATCAGGACGAGAATGGTGAAGCAGGCGACAATCCAATGTTTGAAGCTGAGGCTGAAGACGCCGAGTCCGAAGCTTCTGCTGAGGAGGAAGACGACTCTGAGGATAAAACGCCAGTGGCTAGTCAGGATATGGACGAAGACGCCGATGAGCTGCCCGTCCTCAACAAGCGACGACCACGGAAGAACGCCGCTGTCATCTCCGATGATGAAGATGATGTTGAGATGACGCCAAAGCCCAAGACAAGCACCTTCAAATCACCTACTGTTCCCAGTTCTCAGTCACCTGCAGTACCGACCTCAGTTCTACGATCAGCCAAGAAAACCTTTATTCCCGGGCTGCCTGTTCAAGGGCCAGCTGGCCTTGGACTCACCCAGATTTTCGCCGGAACAATGGATGACAGCCAAATGGACGCTGCAAACGGACCAACTCAGTCTATGATGCCTGACTTTGACAACTTCCCCGATTCCAACTTTTCTGCGACCATGGATGAGCCTGAGGATATGATCGTGGATAGCCAAACTGAGGAGACTCGGACAGTCACCCAAGCAGTAAAACTCAACTTCTCCCAATCCCAGATGCGCGGCTTGGATAGCCTACTCCGAGAACAGTCCAGCACACAGTTCTCCGAAATGATCGAATTATCGCAGGATGGTGGTTTCCAGGAGCATACCCCTCTGAAAGACAGATTCGTGGAGCCCCCCATCTCCACCGTAGAGACTGTCTTGGTTGACCAAGAGCAAGCTGGACAGGGCTCGCCCCTCGTTCGCCGAGGTCGACTCCGTCGTAAGATGGACACTACAGTGCGGGTGGAGGAGACTCCCAAGCCAAGCGCAGTTGAGAAACCCAGTACAGCTTTCAATCTCCTTCAGGAGGGTGCCAAGGAGGAGAAGAAACGACAGCGCCAGGAGGAATTCATCAAGAAGACGAGCAAGGCCAAGGAGATGATTGAAGAACAGGCCGAAGAGTCTGAGGACGAATACGCTGGACTGGGAGGTGCTGATGGCGAGGACAGTGATAACGAGTCCATAGCATCCGTAAAAGAGATGATTGACGATGCGGCTGGCAATGATGCTGACGAGGCCAAGTTGGCAGCATTCTATGCGTAAGTTTGACCCAGCCCTGTCTAACGCTGTGCAGAAACTAACGGAACACTTTACAGCGATCGGGAGCGTGCAGAAGATGAGAAGCAGGTTGAGAAGTTGTTTAAAGACATCACAACTGGTATGCTTCGTCGAAAGCGCGGGGCTGATTATGACCTCTCGGATGAGGACGATGACGGCGAAGCTCGCAGACGAATGAAGCGTCGTCAGTTCGCCAAAATGCAAAAGGCTCTCTTTGCCGATGAAAGGGTCAAGAAGATTGCGGAAAACCCCGGTAACCAAGCGTTCTTGAGAACCATTGAAGACCGTGGCAGTGATGATGAGATGGACTTCCTAGACATTGTCGAGCGGCCAAGAGAGGCTTCCCTGGACTCCGAGTCCCAGGAGGAGAGGGCAGGGGGCCAACAAACCATCCCTGATAGCCAGTCATCATCAAAGGTGCTGGGTTCGGCGGGTGACAATAGGCCGGCAGCGCGCCTGCGCAGAACTGCCGATGGCAGGAAGCCATCCAACATTGGCGAAGTTCGTGAGACCCTCTCCGACTTACTGGAGGAGCCTCATAGTTCCGTTGTTCCTGCTACTGAGGCTGGATCTGACAACGAAGACGAAGAACATCAATCACCAACTCGCAACAACAAAGAGAACCATGAACCCAACCCTCGTCGCGGAGGAGTTGCTGTCGTTGATCGTATTAGCTTGAAGCGAATGAGCTCTTCTGTCTCGAGCACATCTACTCGACTCGCTTTCGCAACTGCACAATCTACCTCCGTCAAGGTTCCTGCTCTTCTACGCCGCGCCACAACCAACTCTCTCATGTCAGGGTCATCAGCATCGACAAGCAGCACTGGAGTTTCAACGCCTTCCAATGGAAATGGGTTTGGTGATAGTGCCAAGATCAAGAAGACGGCAAGCAAGAAGAGTGGCATCAACGCATTCGCACGTGACAGCGAGAGAAGAGCTCGTCTGGAACAAAACGAGAAAAGGAGGGAGGAGAAGAAGGTTAGGGGAGCGGAAAGAAGGGTTGGAGTTGTTGGTGGACTCCTTGGCAAGGGAACATTCGAGTAATGGTTTAAGCGGGCTGCATATTTGGATGGCGTTCGGGAGATATATACACACGCCCTTGGGATGGATATCGGGATTAGGGCAGGGCAGGCATTGGCATGGCGTTTCAAGGTTTGGATAATGAACCACAATGAGGGAAAGTCGACATTCATCTAGACTAGTTCGTATGAAGAATCAATTATCACGTATGCATATTCAACTACTTATCTGCCTACATATTCACGCCTTATGGTTGTTGTCTACATACTATTTGCTGATATTTAGGACGTTTCTGTGATGCGTCTTTTTAGTATGAACTTGCTTGTCACGAATGTTGACAAGCCAAGCCTCAGCTATCTTGCTCCCAGTAATGAGCAAAAAAAGGTGAGGCGATCACCAACGCGTTTCATTGAGTAGTCATTGGAGCGCACAGGGGCAAAAAGAATGATTCCGCCCGGGCTCGAACCGGGGACCTTCTCGGTGTTAACGAGATGCCATGACCAGCTAGACCACGGAACCAATGGTCGTTTGTGTTGTTGATGGAGGGGGACGGACCGTATGCGGCTCATGAGCTCCGCTGCCCAAGCGGAAGGCGAAGAGAGAAAAAAAGAAAAGAAGTGGAGCCGCAAAGCATAAATATAGGTTAGTCAACCAAGTCCGCACTAACATATGAGGCTCAAATGTGGGCATGCGGGCACTATACCGCATATCTCCATGCGGTTTTCAGGTCCTAGGAGCAAAAAGTTGATTCCGCCCGGGCTCGAACCGGGGACCTTCTCGGTGTTAACGAGATGCCATAACCAGCTAGACCACGGAACCGATGCTGCTTGAGCTGCTGATGGATTTGCAGGGGGCCGTATGCAGTTCAAGAGCTGGTTGTCAGAAACAGGCGAAGAAGAAAAGAGAGAAAAAAAGAGAAAACAAAGTGATGAGACCGTGGTCGGTCTCCACCCACGGCAGGACGCCTCCGATTTCATAGAGCGAGCTCGTTCAAGGCTCCTCTTCCATACGTAGTACACGTAGTTGAAGGGCTGATCGTGTGAAGCAAGATAGAGGTGGCCCACGAAACTTTCACGCCGCGCCTAGGAGCAAAAAATTGATTCCGCCCGGGCTCGAACCGGGGACCTTCTCGGTGTTAACGAGATGCCATAACCAGCTAGACCACGGAACCGGTGTTGCTTGTGTTTGCTGATGGAGACGGACGAAGCCGTATGCGCCTCATGTTCCTGTTGGTGGTGATGGGTCAGGAAAAGAGAGAAAAAAGAAATGAAAGTAGGACAGCATGAGATAATGGGGATCCAGCTTTCGGAACCCAGCCGGCTCTCAACTAGTACTTCGCTCTCTCCTCCCACTTTGGAATACAGCTTGAGACGTATTGTGTGCGTATTGAGCTGTGAGTAAGTAGACTGCAGACGGCAGTTCATCTCTGTGATGATTTCCCCGACCTGGAAAGCAAAAAAAGTGATTCCGCCCGGGCTCGAACCGGGGACCTTCTCGGTGTTAACGAGATGCCATAACCAGCTAGACCACGGAACCAGTGATTGCTTGTGGGTGCAGCGATGCTAACTCGCACTCTGTGCGTGTCGCGGAGTCGTGATGGTATTTTTGAGGGATTTTGTTAGGCTTCTTTCCTGATGTGGGTGTAGGTCGTCGAGAGTGGAGACAAACGACGGGCCGCTAATAAGGTGGATTTTTTTTGATTTTTTTTTTGGGGTGGTGGTTGTTCCTGATTTGCTCGAGGTACCCGGCGTCAGCACTCAGGTACCTAAAGATAGTGCCCCAATTTAACTTACCCTATACATGGATGCACTTCGA
This sequence comes from Mariannaea sp. PMI_226, assembly GCA_024336345.1. Lineage (NCBI taxonomy): Eukaryota > Fungi > Ascomycota > Sordariomycetes > Hypocreales > Nectriaceae > Mariannaea > Mariannaea sp. PMI_226. Next base: position 2,212,720 of record JANFOG010000005.1, read on the forward strand.
CTTCTATGCTTTTACTTATCGCGAGTAGAGCTGGAATTTTGGAGGTGAGGGTTGTTCATCTGCCTATTTACTTGTTTTTATATTCTATGTATGCATATATAGCCTATTTAAGTGAATACCAAAGTCTGGATGTTTTAGTCAGTGTTCTAGTTCAACCCAACTCTGTGCATGTTTTAACATACGCTTCAACCAGTATAGTCTCAACTCAAAGCCAAATATCATGGAGTGCCGCATTATACCAAGCAAAACATGTCAAGATGCGAAATCAACTCGAGGACCAAACAACACAAAAGCCTATAGCAACGCCAAATGTACGGTATCATATCACAGAGTAACCGCCATGCTTCCCCATCCAGTCGACACTAAACTTCATCTTTGGATTAACCGATTATGTACAATTCTATTCGTGTATATAACTAAGGCAGCTCTAGGTTATTATCGCTCGTTTACAGAGGAGCACCAGAAAACCCAACGCTTTTGAAGCCCAACGCCCTCTTCACGCCCAGCCACAACTCAAACGCCTCTAGCTTGATCTCGACACGTAGGAAGCCGAGCCAAGCAGTGAACACACGCACAGCATTCGGCGGCCATAGCAATGACCCGCTTTCACCGATCTTCTCCAACTGCTCGTGGAAAACAGTACGGGTGCAGTACCGCGCTAGAATCATAAAGCTGCGGATCGGGCCCTGTGAAGTCTGGAGGTTCTCGTCCAGACTGCGTGTCAAGTCGTTTGTCTTGAGAATCAGGAGGATGATGCGTGGCACACGGCCAAGGAGGCCCACGAGGTCGACGATGAGGCCGTCCTGAAGGGCACCAGACATATTCTTCTCCTCGTCAGTGGAGCGAGTTTGCAGGATCGACCCCTGCTGGCTGACGACGCTGTAATCTCGACCAGTGATGGCAGAAGCAAATAGGGGAAAATCCTCGTCAGTAATACCAGCAACCTCGTGTGCGTACTTTTTCATGCGGTCCATGTCGCCGTCGATGACTGCCAGCCACATCTTTGCATACGATCTTCGAAGGGGAACATCAATATCTCGATAGAGCCCGTGGTCATATAAAATTACGTCAAAGTTTGGACCTCGACCTAAGCTGCGACGGGATTTGTTCTTGCGAATGGCGATATTTCCGCCATGGGGATCGCAATGTAGAGGAGCGCCGTTTCCGAAAATCATCTCGTTGAAGATTCGAGCCAGGCTCGCAGACACCTCATCACGATCAATCCCGTTGCTGTCAAGATACTGGAGATCATCCAGGCGGTGTCCAGACTCACACGCCATCACAAGGATCCGCTTCTTGGCCCAGATGACCTCAGGAATGACCAAGGGTAGCTCCGGGATCTTGGCAAAGTGTGCCGCCATGCGACGTGCGTTTTGCGCTTCTTCTTGAAAATCCAACTCCTTTGGCAGAGAAACGTCCATTTCAGACGAGAGCCACTCGAGGTCATATTCTGGGAAGAAGCGCTTCAGTGCGGAAAACGTATATCTGGTCAAGGCGAGATCCAGCGGGGCCCAAGCCTGCAATTCTGGATGCTGGACCTTGACGGCGACTTTTCGACCAGACTCCTTGATGGTAGCCAAGTGCACCTGAGCAAGCGAAGCAGCGCCGATAGGCTCACTGGAAAACTCGGAGAAGTATTCCCACATATCCTCTCCCGTATCCCGACGATACATGTTCTCGACGGACTCGAAAGGGGACACAGGGCATTTGTCTTGCAGCGGAATGAAAGTAGTGGTCCATTCGGGAGGGAGGAGGTAGTTCATGGCGCTCTATAGGGCCCATGTTAGCCAATAAATCCAAGCATTCTCATGAAGGCTTAAAAAAAAAAAAAGGTCGCACCAGATGTTGCCCAAGCTTGATAAATATGCCACCATTTTTCTCTAGAACTACTAGAGTTCTCTCAGCGCATCGCTTGTGACACGCGTTCAACACTTTTTCCTGCTCGGCTGGATCTTCAATGGTCGCTCTCGCATTCAATGTCGTCCGGTAACTGTGTCATTCACTGTTAGCCTCCAACGGTTTTGCGCCAAGAAGAATTGTTTCTTTATTATTGTTGCGCCATACTCATTGATACAAATGGCCAGGGCCGCAGCAACTCTGCCCGTTCTTTCCGCAGCCTCGTATCCATTCTTGATCTCGTCTGTAAAAGCCAAAGTGCCAGCTCCTACAGCCGCGGCAGCTGTGCCCGTCGAGGCATATAATACGATTCGACCAGGATTCGACCTGGAGCCATTGCCGCCTCGCGAGCCCTTCCCCGACGCCAAACCCCTCGTGCCGACTCGCCGGAAGGGGTTACCGCGAAGCAATTGGCCCCGACAGGCTGAGCAGGTCCATTGTCGAGCGCCAATTCGGGTCGCAAAGGCAGAGACTGAAAAGGTGTTCATCAGGCCGCCGAAGCACTCAGCAGCAGGTAACAGAGATGGGAGGAACGCGATCCTTCATTCTAGGATGACCGAAATGGCAAGCAAAAAAGGAGCGACGATACAGTACAAGAAAAAGGGACTCAGGTCATGTCGTCAACGTCAACGTCGCCAGATTTTCCTTCGGTGTGCCGACTCACCGACAGCCTCCGTCTGTCCAGGTCGCCAACTCGGCTGGGGTCGGAGCGAACTGCATCCAGCCCCACCACCCATTTGAACAGTTCAAGTGGGCTGTAAAGAATTATTACTCCGTGCTCCGTTCCTTCGGGACTGTACAGATTAGGTTGGTGGGTGGTTTGGACGTTGACGTCCGAAGAGTACAGTACGTACCTTTCATTCCACCCAGCCCACCTTCCCCCACGCCCATTTAAGAGGTAAATAGGTAAATGGACTGTACTCGATCCGAACACGTGACGACGCGCCCGTGACAGCACCGCGTCAAGTAGGCGTCTCCTTACAAGTTGCCCACGCACTCCCACCTCGATCCATCCTCTCACAATCACACAACACGAAATCACTTTTGCATCACAAGACGCCTGTTTTCAAGGCCTTCAATTTACTCAACACATTGCAAGTTCATGCAGCAAGAAAGAAAACACACAACCGAAGCAATGCTGTCAGTTGCTCCCGCTCCAATCTTCTCCGGCTCCTGGGACCATCGCCCTTCTGTCTCTTCACCCCTCTCCTCTTCACCAGTCCGCGCCTCATCACCACTTTCGCCCGTAGAGAAGAACTCCTTTCCTCAAAGACAAGTCCAGTCATCACCCATTAAGCCTCCCAAGTTCAAGTATGCCTCTCGCCCGACGCGCCCGAACCATGTTGCTTTCAGAAAGCGCGAAGACGCTCAGGAAGGTAGGCGGAGACTCTTCCTGCAGAATGTACGACAGAAGAGTGATGACAAAGTTTGGCAAAGAAGAGATATTGAAGGCCAGGTAATTATCATCCACCATACTACACAGCAATAACATAACCCACTAATATACATTCAACAGTTTCTCAAGACATCCTGGATAGACAATCAGGGTCAATTGTCCTATGATGCGCCCGAGCTCTCAGAGGCAGACATTGAGGATGCATCAATTTTCGAAGACGTCCACAATTTGTCCCAGATCACCGAAGAAGACGATATTGCGATGGATCCTATGACAGAAGAAGAAGAACTAGACGCAATGATTGCGTCCTATGAAGAACAACGGGCCGCCGCCGTGCAACAGCGACCACCCTCCCCGACTCTCTCAGACGACGAGTGGGACAATATATTCGATGAACTTGCGTGGACAGAGTCATCAAAACACGGCTGTCAGCAAACTGCATCAGATGAAATGGATCTGTCATGATAAAAATGGAATTTTTGGAACTGAATGGGTGACATAACACACCACCCCTGCACTTTTGGCGTTAAGGACTATGGAGTCTAAGGGTTAACTAATTGGCGTTGGGATGAAAGGAATCATGTCATTGACAGTGTACAATAACCACCACAAGGGTATTTAAAGACGTGGACAAGAGACCCAGACTCGTATTTACTGTGGGTTACAAGCTTCGTCCCCTGGGTTCAATGCATCTTGCGCGGAAGGCATATCCCCTACTAGATCTGGTGGAGGCGACCCAGCCGCTTGCATCTGTATATAAAGTATTAGGACGAGCAGCTTAAGCAGGGCTGTTGAAAAGTAAAAGAACATACCTTTTGCATTTTGTCCACGATGAACTCCCTGTCCGCCGCATTTGAGTCTGAATAAGTTTTTTCTTCAAATTTGGCCACAATCTCACGCACAACGGCCTGCTGCTCCTCGTATCGCTTCAGGTCATCCTTGGGCGTGGTGCTGCGGTTCTTGGCGAGCCAATCCGGGAACTTCTCGTCGAGTTCCTTCATAGGTTCGTAAAGAATTTCCTTGTTGGTAAGTTGCTCCATCATGCCCATGAGCATCTTGGAGAATTCTTCTTCATTCTCCTCTCCGCCGAGGCCGCCAAGACTCTCTGACGAGAGTTGCTTGAGCATTTCGGTCATGAAATCATCAGCACCCCCAGAAGCAGCGGCAGCAGTAGCCTGGTCACCAGAAGCTTGCATTCGCTCCATGGTCCGACGGATCGTATCCTGGAAGGATGCATCTTCGGCAGAAGGCTGGGGAGGGGGTTTCGCGGAACTGCTAGGCGCAGAAGGTTCTGTATTTCCTTCAGATGCAGCAATTTGCTTGAAGATATCCTCAAACTGTGCCTGCACACCTGGCTATCGGAATGTTAGCTTCCTTTATTGACACGCGCTGATGGATTGGAGAACAAACGTACATCCTTCTCGAGCTCACCCAGCAGATCAGCCATGCCTGCTTGCAGCTGCTTTGCAAACTCCTCCTCTGAGAACACCTCATCAGATTCCGGCTGCTTGCTAGACGCCCCCTTGTTGGAGGTATCTGGTTTAGGTGCACTAGGAGGCGCAGGAGCTTTTTGAGAGTTTATTTTAATAGTCGAGAAATCATCAAGCATATCTAATAACATAAAATAAGTATGATGTGAGTAACAATGCTTATGAATAAACGTACCGTCTAGATCATCCAAGTCATCTTCATCAGGATCTGAGAATTCCTCTATATCCTCATCATTAAACTTAGCCTCGGCCGGCTCGTCTTTGGCAGGCTCTGGATCCAATGACTTTGATACAGGGGCATCCTCCTCCTTGGATTCGACTGGTGCTGGTTCGGTTTGGGCTGTTTCAACCGAGGTAGGCTCGATTGAAGCTGGCTCAATCGGGGGATCCTCCTCCTTAGTCTCGGCTGGCGTTGGCTCAACCGAAGCTGGTTCAAGCAAAGCCGGCTCAGGAACTATTTCAGTCGAGGATGACTCAGGAGCTGGCTCAGTGACATTGCTCTCAACAGGCTTAACCTCGACAGCCTTAGTTTCGGTAATTTTGGTTTCATCAGCCTTGATCTCAACCGTCGTGGTTTCGGTGGTTGTGATCTCGAGAGCTGGTGCTTCCTCAGGGACACCTTCAGCTGGTTTTGACTCCGTCTGCTGGGGTTGGGCGTCATCATCTCCAGCCGACTTGGATTCCTCAGCCTCAATTTTGACAGGTTCAGGCTCAACTGACTTAGTTTCCACGCCCTTGTCTTCAGTTTCTTTCGTTTCAGTGGAGGCTACTGGAGCAGCCTCAGTCGCCACAACTTCCTCCTTTGACTCTTGGCCAGTTGGCTCTGGAACTGCAGGGGCAGTCGTTGCGTTCTCAGAGGTGGGATTGGTCTCTTGAACAACAGGGCCAACCTCCCCCTGCTTTGCGCCCTCGGGCGCATCCTTGATTTCGTCCGTCATGATTTCCTCACAAGCTCAAGCAACCCCCACATGCACAAGTAGACACCAAGAATAGGTACACCACGAGGGGATGAAAGCCGAATAAGATATGCAAGGCGCCGACGAGATGAAGGAAAAAAAAAACAGAAGACCCCCAAAACTCGTGAACCGTCTCGCAGATAGTAGAGGGAAGTTTGGCTGAGGAAGTGATGGTGTGAGATGGGAAAAATGAAGCAGCTCTACTCCAGGCCAAGTCAGGAGCGGTTGTGGATGACCGACTGGGGGAGCCGAGGCCACGGCATCCTAGTTGGCACGTCGGCAGGTACCTTGGCAGGCATGATCGGGTGGGATGAGCGTCTGGCCTATTGACGGGGCAAAAACCGTAGCGGTAGGTGCACAGCGTGCGCTGGGCACAGGTCCGACCGCCTTAGTGAGATGACCCCGCCATACCGACCTCGAGGATGAGATTCCCGCCTCCAGCGTCTACCCAGGTGATTTACAGGCGGGGGACCGCTGTGGCACTGGCGCCACTTCAACCAACGACTGGTGGACAGCCGCGTTATTCGGCGGGTTTGCCGACGGATCGGATCATCAACCAATATTTGTGATCCTCACCGGCGACAGCCTTATTAGGCGCACAGTTTGCCTCGATTTATCACTCTCATTCTCACCCTCACCGTATCGCCAGTTTCGAACACCTCACGCATAAACAGCCGTGCGCAAGGGAATTCCTCCAACCTCGCAATACACGACCCGACTGACCCCGCCTCCACCAAAGTCAGCGATTAGTTAATCGGTACCCTTTCTGCCTGCGCACCGACCGAGACCCTTCCCCGTTTCCTTCACGCTCGTGACGCTTCTTCGCCTTGCGACGAATCTTCACCTGTCATTCACCTACCGAACCCGCAAATACGGCGTACTCCATCACATAAAATGTCTCTGTGCCAGAATCGATTGCAGGAGGAGAGGTAGGGCTCAGCAGCTCTGCGGGTTTCCAAAGAGGTTGGCTAACTCCGATTAGAAAGCAGTGGAGGCGAGATCACCCATTTGGCTTTTTTGCGAAACCTGTGCGCACAAAGGAGGGCGTTTTGGACATCAAGAACTGGGACTGTGGCATCCCCGGCAAAGAAAAGACGCTCTGGGAGGGAGGCTTGTTTCGTCTGACGATTTCTTTCCCCGAGGGTGAGTGCGCACGCATTATGACGTTCGGTGATACCCAGCGTGAAGAGGCTTGCGCTGACGTTTAAACTGCAGAATACCCCACGAAACCGCCCAAATGTGAGCAAGACCGACTCTTGATGGAACGCTATCACCCACGAACACGTTGTACTAATATTTCTATGTGTTGTAGGCCGATTTGTGCCCCCACTGTTCCATCCTAACGTTTACCCATCTGGTACTGTCTGCCTATCGATTCTCAATGAGGAAGAAGCTTGGAAACCAGCCATCACGGTCAAGCAGATTCTTCTAGGCATCCAGGACTTGCTCAACGACCCCAACCCTGAGTCCCCCGCCCAGGCGGATGCATATAACCTCTACAAGAGGGATCGAAACGAGTACGAGAAGCGAATCCGCCGTTCCGTCCGTGATAACCCGGCCCCTTGAGGAATGCGGAGAGGCTTGGGGAGCGAAGACTGGGGGTCACTTTATTAGGAATATCTGTTCATGGCGTTTTAGGAAATACCAAGGCGAAAAATCGGTTGCTTTGAGATGTCGCTGAAGGAAACGGGATGCCGGCATGAAATTAGCAACTGCACGGACATGACAGGTTCGCAAGTTACAATGATATTAGCAGCAGGGCAGAGCATGGCACGGTATAGTCCGGCACGGCATGATGGGTTCGGAAGATTTCATGAGCATCATCTCTGTACCACAGTTGAAAGGATGACACGATTCGACTCTAGATGAGTGTCCTAAATATCAAGAAGCATCTCCTGGAATCTAAGGTGTTCGCCGGCGGCCCTTCCCCTGTCGTGCGCTCCCGGCTTTCCTCTCGTTCCCGGTCCCACAGAGCGTTGTCGGAACTCTCTGTCCCAGTGGAGGGTTGCTTTTGACTTCCCCAGCCCCACCACGCTACCATCCCGTGCATGCTTCTTATGACTGTATCGCGCAGAGTACTATCCGGTTGCTGGAGGGGGCTTTGAGCCTTTGAGTGTCCGTATATGCGCAAAAAGTTTCGATGCTAGGATTGAAGTTGCACGTAGCAATAAGCAGAATGCTGGAAATCCCCACGACTGAATGCAATATCCCCCATCAGTCGCGTGGATGGTGGCGTTTTCCCCACAAACTAGTTGCCACTCTTGTGAGGGAGGACAAGCACATACTACTGGCAAGACAGAACACTATTTGTTAGGATCGAGATGTTTGGAAGGAGTTACACATGCTATGTATAATAGGGCAACGGTTCGGCTCTTATCGATGACTCTGGGGTCCAGGGGTTTCCAGTTCAGCCGCCAATAGACATGGCCGAATTATAAGCCGAAGTCGGCCAGCAGTTTTAGAGAAGCGGGCGCACAAGCGCTACACTGTCGAGGCCATTGATGGTTGTGATGAGCTAGTTAATAATAGCCAAGCCGTTATCAAACGCCTCCTGTTTCCCAAGGCAGATACAGCAAGTCGGTTCAGTTGCCTTATCAGTTGTCTGAACCGAGTGACACCGGATTTTACAGAGGTCAAGCTGAAAGCCGGTTGTGTGTACTGTACGTGGGTACTTGAGGTAACCTTATGTTGGTCTCAGGTCACGGGGGATCCAGACAAGAGCAATAATTACCTCTACCTCCTAAGTACAGTACCTTAGGTACTACACTCTAAAAAGTAGTACACTCCATACATTAGGTAGATTGATGTGGTGGATAGGAGCTGGTAGCTTTCCACAATTTTTTTTTTGGGCTTGTGCCGGGCCATTTCCTCGGTGGAGTTTTGTATGACTCCCCTCTTTTTTTTCTTAAACAGCTGCTTGCGCCCTCCGTCACATTCTTCCCTTCCTCCCCTTCTTCCGTATCGTGAAGTTAGTTTTCCTGTCTTGTGGTGCTAATTGTTCCCTCTGCAAGAACTGCAATCATGTGTGGCATCTTTGCTTGTCATCGGTAAGTTCGCTTCCCCAATCTGCACTCCCAATGCACGCATTGAGCTGCCCATGGCCAACGCGACATGGATCTGGAGGGGCATGTCCATCACCCCGCCATACCATGGTTTCCCTCCGCCATCGGACTTCTTTTGACTGACACGGGCACGCGACGAAGTCATCCCGACGTCCAGAAGTTTAAGCCTACTGCGCTTAAGCTTGCGAAACAGTGAGTTTTCTCCCTTCCTTCGATAACTACATATATCCTTCAGTTGATTGACTTGATTTGCGCAGGATTCGTCATCGTGGTCCCGATTGGAGTAAGTTTGTTGAGCTGAAAGCCATCCAAGCGCGCACACATACTAAATTGCATGACCAGGCGGCAGCGTCATCTCCAACCATACCAGTAAGTCAATTGGTCTCGGAACCGTACTAATAACCTTGACTGACTCTGTTTATTTAGTCCTGTGCCATGAGCGTCTTAGTATTGTCGGCGTTGGTGAGTAGCAGCCCTTTTCCGATCTGGCTTTCAGCTTGGCGTCCTAACCAGGTTTTACAGAGTCTGGTGCTCAGCCCTTGACCAACGAGGACGACTCCATCATTCTTGCTGTCAACGGTGAAATTTACAACCATCGTCTGATCCGAAAGGAGCTTCATGGCCGGTACCACTTCAAGACCACTTCCGATTGTGAAGTCATCATTCCTCTGGTAGGTCGCTTCCTAGTTTTCGAGTAACTTTACACGATGTGTGTGTGTCAGTTAGGGTGCATGGAGCTTACGAGAGACGATCGCAGTACACTCAATACGACACCGATGCCCCCAACCATCTTGATGGCATGTTCTCCTTCGTTCTGTACGATAAGAAGCAGGACCGCACCATTGCCGCCCGTGACCCGATCGGTATCACCACCTTTTACCAGGGTTGGTCTTCCAAGGAGCCCGGCACCGTCTACTTCGCCTCTGAGCTGAAGTGCTTGCACACCGTCTGTGACAAGATCGAAGCATTTCCTCCTGGCCACGTCTATGACTCTCTGACCGGCGAGACCAAGCGCTACTTCAACCCCTCTTGGTGGGATCCCACCAAGGTTCCCCAGAACCCTGTTGACTACAAGGTCCTTCGACATGCCTTGGAGAAGGCCGTTCGTAAGCGCCTCATGGCTGAGGTCCCTTACGGTGTCCTCCTTTCTGGTGGTCTCGATTCTAGTTTGGTTGCCTCTATCGCCCAGCGTGAAATGACCCGACTGCGCAAGAAGGCCCTCGCCGAGAGCGAGATGGCTGAGGTCATCAGCAACCCTGACACTGGTGAGGGTTTGGTTGGTATTGATGACGATGAGAACCTCGATACCGTCACGTACCTTCCTCAGCTTAACTCTTTCTCCATTGGTCTTCCCGGATCCCCTGACAACAAGGCCGCTCTCGAGGTTGCCAAGTTCCTCGGCACTCGCCACCACGTCATGACTTTTACTATTGAGGACGGTCTCAATGCCCTCTCGGATGTTATCTACCACCTCGAGACTTATGACGTTACTACTATCCGAGCTTCGACGCCCATGTACCTCCTCTCACGCAAGATCAAGGCTATGGGTATCAAGATGGTCCTCAGTGGTGAGGGAAGCGATGAGATTTTCGGTGGTTACCTATATTTCCACGCCGCCCCTAACAAGGAAGAGTTCCATGATGAGACCGTCCGCCGTGTCAAGAACTTGCACTACGCTGACTGTCTCCGAGCTAACAAGTCGACTTCTGCTTGGGGTCTGGAGGCTCGCGTGCCCTTCCTGGACAAGGAGGTAAGGTTAAGCTGAGCATCAGTGAAAAGCTTCAAGCTAACATGAATGACAGTTCCTTGAGACTTCTATGAACATCGACCCCGCCGACAAGATGATTACCAAGGACAGACTTGAAAAGTATATTATCCGAAAGGCTTTCGATACCACCGGCGAGCCTGACGAGAAGCCCTACCTTCCCGACAACATCCTTTGGCGACAGAAGGAGCAGTTCTCTGATGGTGTCGGATACGGATGGATCGATGCTCTCAAGGACAACGCCGAGCTCCACGTCACAGATGAAATGATGAAGAACCCCAAGCCTGAGTGGGGTGATGATATTCCCGACAGCAAGGAGGCGTATGATTTTTCCCACCCATTTCTAAATACGATGAGTTGACTAACGACGGTATGATAGCTACTGGTACCGATGCATGTTCGATGAACACTTTCCCCCATCTTGCGCGGGAACTGTCCTGCGCTGGACTCCTACGTGGTCCCAGCAGTCGGACCCTAGTGGCCGGTATGTTGTTTTTGAAGGCAGATCGGGATAACGAATTGACGCTGACTGAACGTAACAGAGCTATCAAGACTCACAACGCCAAATACGACAACGCCGTGTAAAAAGCGAGACGGCTCGCATGCGAATTGATTCCCAATTGTATCTTATCTTGGCTACTCTCACCAATGTACTTGCGGATTTATTAAAAAAAAAAAGGCATCTCTGGAATCATTCTCCTGGAAAGAAGAGAATAGCGTGGTTTGGGTAATGCTTGGAATGACAATGATGGAGGGAGAGAGATGAAAAAGAGTCAGGAAGCAGGGTTGGGATTTGAACCTTTTTTAGAATAAAGAATTTGAGGTTAAAATGTTTAAGGCTAGTGATTGGTTCCCTTGCAATGTTAAAGACGAGAATGTTGGATTTGTCTGTTGTCAGAGTTATCCTGGCGGCAGGATTGGATTGGAACTGCGTAGTAGACGTTTCTCTTTGGCAGGATCATTTTAGTTATTGACAAAGGGGATGACACTCACTCAAGCACGGAATGTCAGAGTAGCGGTCGATGCGCCAGCCGTACAGCTCTCACGATGTCAACCAATGAGGTGGCAAGATGGCTTGACGTGCACTGTCGATCAAGTTCGTCCTCCAGTGGTGTAACAGTTGGGCCATGGGGTTGATTCTACGAGGGTGGAGTGGGGGTAATAGATGGAATTGGCCGAGGACACGCAGGACGCCCGTACGGACGAGAGGGAGCAGAAGAAGAAGCAGGGCGCGTGAACCTGACGATAATTTCTTTCGTGGGGAGTGAGAATGGGTTGGGGGAAAGATGGTGGTGTCACGAGGGAGAAGTTAGTGTTAGTGTAGTGGCCTGGTTCATTTAGAGAGTTCATGCGGTGACGATATGAACGGCTGGAGGCGGCTAAGGATCATTGAGTTATGCCGTGGGATGAATGAGCTCGGTGGTGATGCATGACTGATGGTAATCAATTAGGTATAAGTAGGTACTGTAAGGTAGGTATGATATGGGGGGCATAATAATGTTGTAATTGATGATATAGTTGATGGCATAAACGAGTTCGTTCTGGATGTGAAATGCCTCAATGCGTGACGTTTTCAAGTGGCAAGTCCAGCTTTGCAAAGCCCACCAGAACTGAAGTCTTTCATGTTTGAAGGTATACTTACTGTAGGTAGGTACTTTGGAGGGAGAACATGTAGGGGAGGTTACCATTTTCCGCTTTGCAGCGGGACGTCATGTAAACGGCGCGGGACGTTACGGAGAGGGAGCAATAATGAAGAAGTTGTACCACCAAACTACCTGCTTATCCTGCATCTCAAGTTAATATCTGCAAGATGGAAGTATGCAGAGAATGTTTTAGACCAAATCAAATTACAACATGTGCCTCTTTGGATATGCATACGTTCCCGCCCTCGCATGATGAGGTCGTACCACTTCCATTGTCGCTCTTTTCGTCCTTTTAAACAACCATCTCACAAAGCTGCGGGGGGGCATTGGATCTGGTTGGGCCGAGTTGCGGAAGCCAATACCGAAAAAAACCCAGACGTACAAGCATGGACGTAGCGACCCTGTACCTAATACGGTATCTTACTTATGCAACAGAAACACCCGCCGGCAATCCACCAAATTTGCACAGGGCTGTCACGATGCGTCATGCTTTTTTTCTTCCCCCTTCCTCTTGTCTAACCAGACAGCAGAGAGAGTCGAGGTAGGCATTGGAAGCAGACAGGTTCAAACCCTGGCACTCTTTGCACCGTACACGTATAGGGAGACACGTAGGTTACCTCAACTACTATGTATAGTAACGGTACAGGTGGTTTTTCGGGGTTTCTTGGGGTTTCTTGGTCTAATCTGTAGTTTCCCCATGCTTTCAGCCTTCTTCCTCGAAAAATTGGGAGTGGTTATATTGCGAGATAATTAACTCTCCACGTGGGCCTATTCTTTGGTAAGGCACAGCGCAAGTGAAAGCCTGAAAAGAAAAAGGGTCCTTATTATTTATTAGACTTCATACTGCATGTGCGTGTGTACTTGTGCCGTACTGTACTGTACTGTACCATACCGCACCTCGAACCAAGTGCCAACAATTTGGATGGGTTGGTTGCCCCGACATCAGCCGACCTCGTCATATTTCCCCAGCTCCGGCGCCGATTGACCAGTAGGGTCGCTAGCTCATCACAGTGCGTTGCACCTAATAGGGATGGGAGGGCCAAACAACATTCGACACACCAGGCATTGCTTGCCCACAGTACAGATTACAGTTGTTCCCGTGAATGACTTGGGGAGTTGGCAGTGGGCGCACCCGCCCTCCGAGCCCTGTTTGAGCGGGGTGGGTTTAGGAGGGTTTCCATCTTGAACGACTCCATAATTACCTACTGTAGGTAAGGTACCTTAGCTGACTGCGAGGACGTACTGACTGTAGTATATGGTGCAATTGCCGAGTGCTTTACCTAGGTAAGGAGCTAGGTAGGCACCCTACGAAGCTACGAAGAGGGACTTGAAAAAGTCGTCTTGGTCCAAACAACAAGGACGCTACGGTGAAGTACCTAGATAGATACATAAGAAATACATTTACCTTCAGACTACCTAGCTGTTTCCCATCACATATCCGTATGTAAGGTACCTTTCATTTTTCATCTGGAGGTACACTCTTCCAGGGCAAAAAAAAGAAAAAAAGGCGATGAGAAGAAAAGAAGAGGGAAAAAAATAAAATAAAATATTACCATGTATACCATGTGTCAACTTTTACCTTGTGCTAATTGACTTCCTGCACGGTGTGCCCCAAACAATTCCGACCCGGCTCCTCACCCATCTCCCGCCCACCCTCGCTTCTTTCCCCTTCCTCCTGGCGCGCCCACCCACCACCCCCCCATCCAGTTCAGTCATTTACTCTTCCATCATCCTCATCCATCTTCCCAACTACCTCTAAATTCTACATTCACAACTCCCTCCCCCCAAGACAACCGCAATCATGTCTGTCCCTGCCTTCTCCGATATTGCCAAGCCGGCCAACGATGTAAGCTCCTTTTGAAGCTCCCCTGTCGATCTCTCCCAAGCCGTTGCGAAAGCTGCCTTCATCCGTGTAGTGGAGGTTTTTCGACGCGGGGAGAGAGAGAGAGAGAACCAGCCCATTTGTTTTGTCCTCGTTCCGACCTGCTGACCTCGACCGACTTTGTTTTGCGCCTGTGTATAGCTCCTCAACAAGGATTTCTACCACCTCTCTGCCACCACCTTCGAGTTCAAGGACACCGCCCCCAACGGTGTCGCCTTCAAGGTCACTGGCAAGTCCAGCCACGAGAAGGCCACCTCTGCTGCCGTAAGTAAACACCACATACCCTCAGCCTCGCCGGCATATTGCGACTCGGCGCTTCGGGGGACAGTTCCGGGAGGGAGCAGATATCTCATCTGTTCTCACCCTAGCTCCTCGAAGCTGTCCCGAGTCTCAATGCCTCCCCGTTGACTCTTCATTTGGCTGACCAGAGTTCCGAATTGCGGTCATTATAGATTGAGGGAAAATACACCGACAAGCCTACTGGTACGGCATCACCAATCTTCTCTTCCCCCTCATCCTCATCGTCCCAATCTCAATCACCGGCCCCGTCACCACCTCCATCACAGATTTCGCTTCCGCTTAAAGCAAAGCAGAAACATAAATATACAAAACCCAAGCACAAAGCCCCCCATCGCAGACAAACTAGTCTCCCCTCCATCAGCCTCTCGCGGATCCTCGGCCCCGGCGCTGGCTGGCCGATCGGTTTTGCGACGCTGCTTCAACCTGGCTATGCACAGCTGCTAATGTTTTATTCACGTACAGGCCTGACCCTTACCCAGACTTGGAACACCGCCAACGCCCTCGACACCAAGATTGAGGTCAGCGACTCCCTCGCCAAGGGTCTCAAGCTCGAGGGTCTCTTCAACTTCCTCCCCGCCACCGCCGCCAAGGGCGCCAAGTTCAACCTTCACTTCAAGCAGCCCGGCTTCCACGGCCGTGCCTTCTTCGACCTCCTCAAGGGCCCCGTCGCCAACGTCGATGCCGTTGTCGGCCACGAGGGTTTCCTTGCCGGTGCCTCTGCTGGCTATGACGCCAACAAGGCTGCCCTGACCGCCTACAGCGCCGCTGTTGGCTACGCTGCTCCCCAGTACAGCGCTGCCATCACTGCCTCTGACAACCTCAGCGTTTTCGCTGCTTCCTACTACCACAAGGTCAACAGCCAGGTCGAGGCCGGTGCCAAGGCCACCTGGAACTCCAAGACCGGCAACACTGTCGGCCTCGAGGTCGCCAGCAAGTACCGCATTGACCCCGTCTCCTTCGCCAAGGTTCGTACATATATGCTGATATCCCCTGTGTCCTGTCAATGGGTTGAAAACCGTATCTTCTAACCGCACTCCGTGATATAGGTCAAGATCAACGACCGTGGTATTGCTGCCCTCGCCTACAACGTCCTCCTCCGCGAGGGTGTCACCCTCGGTCTCGGTGGCTCCTTCGACACCCAGAAGCTCGACCAGGCTACCCACAAGCTCGGCGCCAGCTTCACCTTCGAGGGTTAAAAAGCTCCCTCTTGGTCGCCTACTTCTAGCCTCCCCATCCACTAGATTTAGTCCCTCCAGAGTCGTCGACTCATAAACGACTCTTGTATGTTACAGTCTTGCATTGCGGTGGTCTCGGATGTAGATTATCTCCCAAATAAAAAACGTAAAGACAAATGATTTCTACGCAAGACGCTGCTTTCATGAATTAATGTGTATTTTATTATATATTTTTTTGGGCCTCCCACCCCCTTTCCTTTTGACCAGTAGTAGTCCGATTCACTACTCATCAAGTATGCCTGGCTAAGAATTGAGACCTTACAACTCCCCAAAACATATTGTTGTGCCATCTAGTTCTATATATACTTGGCTGATTTGCACGTAATACCTACTCCCACAAGAAAGACGTTTATATCACAGATTTTTCTTTTCCTGTCTTGTTCATCAAGCGTGAACCTTTTTCAACTCTTCTCCTTGCTACTCGAGCGACCCAATCGCATAATCTGGAGATAGGCCAGGGGTGCCATGATGCTCGCCACTAAAATTCCCGAGATGATGAAGAAATGACCTGCCATGCTTGTCTGCGGCTCGAATTCGATGTTGTCGTCGCCCATGGCCCGTCGCTGGCGCTGCCATCGCCTATGATCCTCGCGCGTGTGCGTCCGATGGTGGCCCTGCTTGTCGAAATGCGGCACCTCCTCCTGGTGGCCGAAGGGGTCCTCGCCGATACCCATGCCGCCATGTCGTCCTCGGTGGTGGTGTTGCTGCTGCTGTTGATCGTGTTGGTCATGCCTGTACGCAAAAGGATCGGCTTTCGGTCTCGCACCGGAGCGAGCTGCCGCCTCGGCGCCGCCACCGGTTGATTCGTCATGCGCTTTGCGGCGCTTCTCGGCCTGGTCCCCCCATCCGCCGCTGCGATAGAAACTGGGAGGGGGTCCCCGGAAGGTGCCCCTCCGTCGGCTCAGACCGGAGGGTG
Organism: Mariannaea sp. PMI_226; assembly: GCA_024336345.1. Lineage (NCBI taxonomy): Eukaryota > Fungi > Ascomycota > Sordariomycetes > Hypocreales > Nectriaceae > Mariannaea > Mariannaea sp. PMI_226. Next base: position 2,229,261 of record JANFOG010000005.1, read on the forward strand.
AGCGGCCCCCGGCTGGGTTTGTGCTGTGGTAGGAGGCGTGCGGGTTGGCATGGCCGTGGTGCTGGTACTGGTGGACTCGGAGGACGTCACGGTCGTAGGCAGCGCGGCGAGAGGAGTCGGAGAGGATGGTGTAGGATTCGGAGAAGAGGGAGAATACGTGGGCGGCTTGCGGGTCGGAAGGGTTAGTATCGGGATGGTGAGTCTTGGAGAGGGAGTAGAATGATCTGTGAGTTGGAGAAGATGTCAAGTTAGTCAAGGGAATAGATGAGAAACCCGGGAATTGGATTGGGCCCTGAGGGTAGAAAGATGATCGGTACAAGAGAAAAACAAGAGACAAAAAGGTGAAACAGAAGGAATTGGGTTACGGGGGATACTATACGAACTTCTTGATCTCTGCCGGAGTGGCATCATGTCTCACGCCTAGCCGCTCATAATGATTCTTTCTCTTGATATCCTCATGCAGCGCACGCCTCGAGTGCTCCCGACACCGGAGCAGCACCTGCGCCGACGGTCTCGCAGCAGGGATCGAGGCGCGCAGCCTCACGAGGGGACTACGGAGGGAGGAGGCGGGATGTGGCAGCATGCCTCATCACAGCGGAGAAGTGGTCAACCCCCTTCCAGAAACAAAAGAAAAAGAAATAAAAAGGAAAAAAAAGAAGAAAAGGAAGAAGAGAGACTGAGAACAATGGGCGGAACTGGTGGTGGCGTAATTATATATATGAAAAAAAAAAAAAGGTATGAGGGAAGAATGAGGTTTCAATCCAACAGGAGTTTCGGGAGGACGCGGGACGAGGAGGAAGAGGCAAAGGGGCGTGACAGGATTGAAGAACGGTGATGTAATTAAGTGCGGCGAGCGAGCGAGCGGGCGAACAAAGCAGGCACAAGACCGCGGGGGGGGAGCGGCTGCGGGGGGACGCCAAAGGTATGACACAGCGGGAAAAGTGCCATCTTGAAGCAATTGCTTTACGAATTGGACAGTTGAAGCATGCCTTTCGATTGAAAACACCATCGTTTAGACGAAAAAATTATATCTAGACCATTTCAGCTACAAAATCCGTAACAATTGGCCATCTAGTAGTTTATTTTACTTGCAGCTTGGACTGGTTTTGGACTGGTTTTGGACTGGTTCATGACGACAGTCACGTCATGGCCCGTGTTATCCTTCTTGTCATGGAGGACAAATGCTCATCATGACTAAATACGTAGTCGTGTGGAGGTAATTGTGCTGCTTAATTTATTGCTATTTTTTTATAGCCCAAAAATTCATATTCGTGTTCGCTTCATGTTGCAAATAAGATGAATCAATGCTTGTATCTATCCCATCATGATGCAAAACCAACGGCCTACAGTTACAACCGGCCCAAATGCAAACAAATCGTAAAAAAAAAAAAAAAAAAATATCGACACGATATCCAATCCCATGGTCGTCTTTATCGATCCGTCCGCCCTTTGCAGCAAGCCCTTCGCCTCCCCCGTGGGAGGTTTTCTGCTTCTAGCTACATCTTTCACCCTCTTACCATTCCTATATGGGAATCTCAGTCTTTCTTTTCTTTCTTTCCTTTCTTTCCTTTCTTTTGCTTTTTGCCCTTAGGACGCTTGAAAGGATGGGCTTCAGTATTCAGAACCCAGTCATCGAGGCTCAATACCTTGTCATCCTCAAATATGAGATAGAAGTATTTGAGTGTCTCTGCCATCCAAAATGTCTGCCAACCAAAGGGAAAAAAACAGAGCGGGTTAGCTTTCTTTCAAACTTTTCAATGTCTTAATGTCTTCATGCATGATTGGCTTACCTCCATTGAGTCTGCTTTGGAGCTACCCTTCACCCCAACGTCGTTGATCACTGCGAATGCTATCTCCGTCTCCGTCTCATTCGCAATCCCCTCCCACATACGCCATGCTGCGTCCCTCCACTTCTCCTCCCCGCTGATGCGCCACATGTAAAATACGCTCTCAATTGCTTCAGGCCGCAGCAGGTAACGACGGTCACGGGCCCTCACAAATCCTGGAGGAAGTTGCTGCTCCTTTGTCTCAATCTCTGTCCACGGGCATGACCCATTAATAGAGGGACACGGCTTGAGCTCGGAGATTTCGGGCATGATGTTAGTAGGGAAAGAATCATAAGCCCAAACACAGCCCATGGTCAGGCGCGAGCCGAGATCCACGAGATCCTCACGCTCCAGGAGTTTTCCAGCGAGAGCGTAAGTACCACCGAGAAAGCAAGTGAGGTGCTGCATCTCGGCTGTGAGTTCGATCTTGCCATCGCCATCAACAACAGCATTGCCAGCCATCAGGATGTCCTCTTCCTTGGGGCTCATGGGTCGATACAACAAATGTGCTGTCGCGGTATCGAGGGCTTGTATTGTCATTTGGACATACTCTGGATCTAAGCCACCGAGAAGGGCGTGCATCTTTGGCAGGTATTCGTACATGGAATCAGCACCCGCGCCGAGAGTAAAGACGGAATCGTCGACTTGTTCATCCCGGTAATTCATTTCACTGGGCCACAAGCCAGGAATTTTGGTATTGTTTTGGTTGCGATAGATGAACTGTTTCACCCTCTCGGTAGCGTCGTAATATTTAGGGTCGCCAGTAATCTGGGAGAGGCGTGTGAACTCCATACTTAGGGAGCAGCCGGCAGCGCCCGACATTCTCTCGCCACCTGTCTGCTTCCCATTCTTGGCGTTCTGGAAGTTAAGCCAATGAGATGGAAGTCGATTCGGAGTATCGAAGCCTGAGTAGAGCATGTCACCAAGCTCGACGGCTTTCCGGAGGAGCACCTCGTCTCCGGAAAGATCATAGGCGGCTACAAGACCACCAAGATGGCGGATAGTGACCTCAAACAAGTTAAGAGACGTGTCGGTGGTTTTGTTCCAGTCAATCAAGGCGACTCGTTTGACGGCCAGCATGAAATCATCCTTCATATCCAAGATCCACAGCATGTCGAGAGCATCGACAAGCTGGGCGCACCAGCCCGAGAAGGACTGCGAGCCCTTTTTGGTGATGGGTTTGAGCTCATCTTTGCCCCAGGCGTACGTCTTATAAGCTCCCCAGCTTTTCACGAATGCCTCCTTGATGATATCTTTGCGTTCCTTGGCCGTGGCATCGGATTCCGATTTCTTATTTGAAATTTGCACGTCCGGGAGAATCTTAGGAGCGCCTTCGGGTAGCTTTTGGATGTCGACAGGATAGGCGATGGGATTCTTGCTCCAGTTGTAGGTGCTGGGCAAGTACTTGACGTTGCCGATGTTAGTGGCTCGGAAGTTGTCTTGAGGCTGGAATTGGTAGAAGAGGAACAGGGAGATGGTGATCAAAGCGAAGATGGCGACATAGCGACGATTTACTCGTCCCTGGAATTGTCCCAGCATAATAAGCACATGCCCGGATCACCAGGAACCGAGAGTGGCCTAAGGTTTGCAAAAAAAAAAAAAAATGGATTAAATGCTGGCTGGCAGTACCTCCTGATGGCCGCGACCAGTCGCTTGGGAGTTAAAGACGGAGGAGCCGGAAGTTTTGCAGGTTGGGGAAGAGCTCACACGACCTCCACGAAACAGGAATACCTAAATGTAGTAGGTACCTACGCTGAGAATGCCGGTCGTAGAGCCAAAAAAAGGCACCTTGGTATGATGAGACCAAGACAACTCACAAAGGTAGAGAGACGCTATTGGAGGATTACAAAAATGGCAGAGAAGAGGTGAAGAAGGAGATAAAGAGTAAGAACAAATGCAGAAGAGAAAGAGGAAATGGAGCCCGGGGAAAGAGACGAAACCAGCAGCACGCGCTCTTTCCTCGTTAAACTCCGTAGTAAAACTGTACCGGCCAGGAAGGAAAGCACACAGCGGGGAAGCGCCTGGTCCTGTTCAAAGTCTTGGCGTCTTTGGCCTCCCGCTGACATCTAAAGAGACGGTGGGCGTCATCAACGCGGTGGTTACCTACCTAATAGTACCTTGCTTTGCTTACCTACCTGCCTCCACACAACCGCACAAAAGATACTTACCTGCCTACCAATATTATTCTATCCTAAGTGCCTGAGGTAATCCGCATCTTCCAGTCTAGGTAGTTGGTTACCTGAGGTATGCAGTCCATATCCATACTTTGCCTTGCCTACGTATTACTATGTACACGTACTGTACCTTGTAGCTGGGGAGCCAGGGGGAGAAACAAAGCCAATCTGTACCGTAATACGGAGAACTTCGTATAGGGCATAGCCACCTAATGACATCAAAATATCTCGAAAGTACCCCGTACTGTTTGTTGGTAACTGCTTCAGGGTTCCCCTGCATGGCTGCACCACTTGCACCACTTGCACCACTCACACCAAGCTCTCACTCTCTCATTCCTTTATCAATAAACAGCCTGCATGATTGGCTTGAAGTCGCGCTGCAGACCACCATCTATTCAGCCTGTGATGCCTTCGCGAAACAGGTTCCTTGGAGTGAACTCGGTCCTTTGGGGACTAGATTGGACCGACGCCGATCCCTGTTGGCTTCCTCCGCCACTTCCGCAATAGATCCACCGCCCCTACGCCTGTCGGGGAGACAGAGCTGGTAGCTCGAATCGGAATTTATTATGATATGCTTATGGTAATCCCTCCCCCCTTGCTCGCGTAACAATATCCTTATCCGAGAGGTAATTTTCTCTGTGCTCTTTAGTTCGTCGAACTCCTTCAGCACCCAACTCCGGCACTCTCAAATTTCTCCTGAATAGGCTACCTTAATTCGAAATAAAGACTCGGGTGCCTGGCTTGTCGCATGGCATCGCCCCGCCTCGCATTTGCATTGACATCTCGCGGCATCTTGCATAAGTTAGACTCGTGAAGAAGAATTTAAAGAACCCGGGCCGGGCACTAATTGAGCTTAGGCTGAAAAAGAGCTTCATTGATCACGGGATGTAACCGCGTACTGGAGGTAATATTAAAGTGCCTCAGCCTAAACGACAGAGCATTATCACAGCACCACCAAATTGGACATTGAATAACTACGTATAGTCCTATCGTCCGTACTGGGTAGGCATCCAGCGGGTCGACTCACATTTCAATAAAATACCTAACCAACTTCGTGCAGTCGTCACATTATTGTCGATTCCAGTATGAAGAGAATGACTAAAGTTTGTTTTGCGTTGCATCTATATAGTACTAAACGAATGACTGATAGTTGGAGTGCGAAAATCATCTCCAGCCTTGGAATGCACCTCCATCTGAAGACCCCATGTGGGAAGTTTTGGCGCTCAGCATCCGCAAAAACTTGAACGTCTTTGCACCTTCGCTGGTTCTAGCTCTCCAACACATCTCCCGACACAGGCAATCTTCAATGCATCCTCCACTACTGCATCTTCAAACCAAATCTCAATTTCTCCTTTCCCTTCTCCCCTCTCCATTCTCATTTCTCACTTCTCCTATAACCCCTCTCCATGCTCTCTCATCTCCCCTCCTCTCCAAGCTACTGTAATGCTGTAATTATCGAGACAATCTGCATCTGACGGGTCAATACGACCCCGATGGTCATCGTGGCTTGAGCCGCTAAGACCTGACTCCAACGTGTCTGTCCAGGACGTGACGTTACGTTTCCGGTCAGGCGGTGTCCAAAATCCTCTGACACGAGCGGTCTTGGCGGTTCAGTCTAGCTTAATCGCGTTGGCCTTGAACGACAAGGCACTCAGGGGGACAACAGGATCACTTGTCGGCCGCGTGGTGATCCGGCGGATGAGCAAGTCCTGGTGCAAAGTCCGTAGGATGCAAAATATGTATCATCGCCACTCGTAGCGCTCATGTCGTCCCTCAGTCGTAACCTCCGCCAATTTGGCTGTGAAAGGCGGTGCTAACGCTTTTCTCATCGTCGTCAAAACGTCGTCCGTAACCGCGTCCTGGAGCAGCCCGCCCGCTGCTCTCGACGTATTGCTTGAGCCGGTCGCTCTGCGTGTAGGAAATAGGTCGCATACCCGTCACTGCATCGTGAAGTCCAGCCCCGAGACTAACACCTCCTTGTCCAACGCCCTTGCCACTAATCACGCTGGCTGCAGTGGTATCCGTAAACTCGGAGTTTGCGACGCTCTCGCCAGCGATGCTCTCCGTAGCACGTCCACGACTCTTGCCTGGACGTGTCGGTGCACTAACACCTGGCAATCCGGGCCACTGATCGGGGGTGAAGCTAGAGAACATGGGAGGGAACGCAGTGTTGAGAGAGGCGCCTCCAAATGCAGAGCCATGGATCGACGACACATCATCAGGAATGTATGAAACAATGGAACCCAAGTCGAAATCTCTGCTCGACGTGGGGCCGTTGAAGCGACCATTAGGGAAATTGTTTGCGCTGCTATTTCCGTTGTTCCCGTTGTTGGTGTTACTGGCGCCGGTGTTGCTGTTGTTATTGTTGTTGTTGCCGGCACCGTACTGGGACTGCTGATTCTTCTGGCGGTAGCTGACCTTAGGGCGGCTAAATTGCAGTAGACAAGCTTGAAGGTTGGTAAGGGGGCCTTCCACAAAGCACTTACGGTCCTTGAAGTGAACAAGCAAGTTGTGCCACAGCTCGTGCTTGGAGAGAACCTTAGGATTTCCGAGGATGACCAAACCGTACTTGGCTCGAGTCAAGGCGACATTCAGACGGCGAGGGTCCGACAAGAAACCAATGCCTTGGTTGTCATTGGATCGAACACAAGAAAGGACAATAAAATCCTTCTCACGGCCTTGGAAGGCATCGACCGAAGCAACTTCGACCTCCTTGTAGAATTCCTTCTTGTAGGTACCCGAATTCTGCATGGTAGTTACAATATAGCTGCGTTGGCCCTCGTACGGGGTAATGACACCGATATCAGCTGGCTTAACACCGGCCTTGAAGAACCTAGTCACGGCCTTTTCGACATTGGACGCCTCAGTCCGGTTGAGATACGAGGTTCCTGAGGCAGAGATTTCTTCCTGGCCAAGGTTGGACCAGAACATCATGGGCATCTCTCCTACTGGCCAGGGGAAGTCAACATCTTTCCTGAGTCGGTTCTCGTGCGTGACGCCATTCTGCAAGGTTCCCTCGTAGAACATGTTCGAGGGAAACTCGGAGAGACAAGGGTGCATGCGGTATTGAATGTTGAGTCTGATAGGAGAGAGCTTTAAGTTGACAAGACGCTCAAAGAGAGATTGGTTGAGTCCAGCCTTTGCAGCCTTCTTGTTCATAATAACGGGTCCAAGCTGCTTATGATCTCCAACTAGAACAACTTGTTTGCAGCCAAGGACGAGGGGGATCATGCATTCCGGTTCAGCAGACTGGGTCGACTCATCAATCAGGACGTTACGGAACTTCATTTTAGAGAGACGCGGGTCTCCAGCACCAACACATGTGCAGCAAACCACATCGGCATTGTTGAGAATATCTCGCTCCGCGGCCTTGGTGAGTTGCTTGAACTTCTTCTCGTCCTGGCTCGACAGTTCGCCCAATTCATTCTTGAGCTGAGACAGTTTCACCAGCTCACTGTTGTGCTCGGACATGCGGACCTGTTCGTGGAGGGCGAGGAAGCTGACTGAAGACTCGACATCCTCACGGGACTTGGCTGTTAGACGGACAACCTTTAGACCAGTGCGATGTACACGCTCACACAACTGGTCGACCGCAACGTTGGAAGGTGCGCAAACGAGAACCTGGCCTCCGCTCATCTTAGCAAGGTGATAGATGATGGTGGCGGAAGTCACAGTCTTGCCAGTTCCAGGAGGACCCTGGATCAGACTCAGAGGTTTCTGGAGGACTGCCTTGATGGCACCAACTTGACTGGGGTTGAGGTCAGGAAGACCTGGGACTGACCACTTCTTAGGTAGGCTAGTCTTCATGGGCTGGAGCTGAACCTCGTGACCAAGGAGAGTGTGGAAGATGTAGCCAGACACACTCATATCATCAACTGCAAATGTCTTCATGGCCAACTGCATTCGATCATATGACGTGGCTTTCCAAACATAGTCGGCGGAGAAGTGGTGAGAGGCATCAACAGGTACAAGCTTCTCGTTGCCAGTCTTACGCAACTCAAGAGTAACTTCATCGGATTGGTTATTCGGGATTTTGATGACATATCCGACACCTTCCCAGGGCGATCGAAGCTCTCCCTTGTAACGAAGTCGCATTTCATCACCAACAGCAAGCTTGACATCTCCAGACTCAATCTTGTGTAGGTTGAAGCTGACGAGGTGTTTATTGTTCAAGCCATAATCCCAACGAACGATCAGCTCATCCTCCGACTGTGCTTCTTTGAGTTTCTTGTCGTAGTCGGATTCCATCTTGACCAGGGGTCCAAAAATATTCTGATAGTGGTACGGATCATCGTATTGTAGCAAAACGGGTTGCGGATCGTCATCAATATTCGAAGCTTTCTCGAGGTCAACAACGGTGGCCTTGGGTTCGATTTTCCACATCTCCTCCAATTTCGCAATCATATTGGGGTTCAAGTGACGGGCGCGGAGTTGTTCGGCATCGGACGGAGTGCCAACGAGCCAGGGCAGAAAGGCTCGCTCTTCGATAAGGGGCTGCCATCTCGATGTGTCCCAGTTCATGTCCTTGTTCGATGTGGTTGCAGCGCATGGCTGTCGGCATAGGAGAACGACAACTGTATCCGATTTTGCAGGGATAAAACCGAGAAGGAATGCATTTTTCGTACCGCAATTATAGCACTCAAGGACAGTATCGCCGAGGGTGGATTCGGGGTGAAGTTGAACCTCCTTGTGTCGGGCTCGGACAAGATGGTTCACAATGTGAGTTGAGGTGCCGTTACCGCGAGCACTGCAGAACCATTTGTTACAAGTGAGGCACTTCACCACGCAACCCGGTGAGTGGATTCCGCAGTATCTGTGGGCATTTGTCAGTAGACTCCGCGGGAGATGCGGGATGTGAAACCTACGCGCAAGCATGAGCTGGCAGATTTTTCTCCTCGTCCGGCCCCTTCAACTTCAGGCCTCCCATGCCATCAACTGGCATGCTATTCAGGCTATCATTGTCGTCCTCCTCATAAGCCTCAGTTTGGTTGTCGTCATCATCAGCCCGGCGTCGGCCACTGCGATCAGAATATTTGCCGTATAGCAAGCTCTCGTCGGCGTCAATCGTAGAGAGGTCGTCAGCTCCAGCCTTGATGGCAGCTGCAGAATCGGAAATCAGATGGTTGCCAACATGAGTGAAAGCACCCTCCATGTTGGTAGTAATAGTAATTTTGTGTCGGCTAGTAGGGTTTGCCTGCAAGAGCTTGTAAGTACCGATATATACCCCGCGTCAACGTAGCGGTGATAATCAAAAGCAAGAGAGGCCGCTGGTCAAATCTCGCAAGTGACAACAAAAGCTGGCGCGACTCACCTACAGCTGTTGGTCTTTCAAATAGACCCTGTTTGAGCCCTTGGGGCAGGTCGGGTGGGATTGGAAAGAGATTGGGAGTTGCAGGTCGCTGGTGAGGCTCACATCATCGCGAAGGAGGAGGCGCTGGAGAGAGAGCGTAGCGGGCTCCAAGTAATGGGGACCGAGTCAAAAAGAAAGATCGAAGGCACCTCTCAGTTTCCCGGCAGGAGTGTCGAGGAATGAGATTTTCCGTTTCTAGTGATCCAGATTTAGTGATAGTGATGGGTGAACAGGGTCCTCTTGTTGGCGGAGTTTGGTGGGACATTTGCCCCCACGTGATAGGCGGCGTCGCTATCGATATGCGTCTCAACCCCGGCAGAACCGATAAGGGAACTTTTTTTCTAAAGGCAGTTTGCTCTGAAAAAAAATCCCCAAGTCCAGCCCACCACTCTCCATTGCCCATCGCATTTCCCTACAGGCGCTTTCTTTCATCATGATTGTGAGTTGCAAATTTCACTAACTTTCTTTTTAAATGGTGTTTCTAATATGTTTATGATAGCGAAAACAAGCGCGCCAACGGCGCGACTACCTTTACCGAAGAGCTCTCTTGTTGCGGGATGCTGAGATCAGTGAGAAGCGGGCCAAGTTGCGGGCGTCTTTGGCATCTGGAAAGCCATTGGATCCCACGATTGCAAATGATAAATCTTTGCGCAAAGACTACCAGTATGATGAGTCAAGACCCGACCTTACTACGAACGAGCAGCTGGATCTCGACGATGAATATGCCCAGCTGTCTGGAGTGGTTGACCCTCGAGTCTTGGTAACCACGTCCCGCGACCCTTCAGCAAGACTGTCTGCTTTCGCCAAGGAGATTAGGCTTCTCCTCCCTACATCCGTTCGCCTCAACCGTGGCAATCTTATTCTTCCTGATCTTGTGCGATCTGCGCAGTCTGCTGGCCTCTCAGACATTGTTCTTCTGCATGAGCATCGTGGTACTCCCACCGCACTTACTGTGTCACACTTCCCACACGGTCCAACTATGTCCTTTTCTCTACACAACGTCGTCCTGCGCCACGATATCCCAGGAAGCGTGCGAGGGACTGTTAGCGAGTCGTACCCTCATCTTATTTTTGATGGATTTACGTCACGGTTGGGTGAGCGAGTTGTGAAAGTTCTGAAGCACGTCTTCCCACCTAGAGAAGCTATTACCAGCAAAAATAAGGTCGGAAACCGAGTCGTAACTTTCAAAAACATCGAAGACAGCATTGAAGTGCGACACCATGTTTTCGTACGGACGGGCTACGACAGCGTGGAGTTAGCCGAAGTAGGTCCACGCATGACGATGAGAATGTTCGAAATTCGAAGCGGCACCTTGGAGAACAAAGACGGCGACGTTGAGTGGCATTTGTCCCAATACACACGTACCGCCAAGAAGAAGAACTATCTTTAAATGGCCTTGCTGGTTTCCTAGGCTACATTAATTTCAAGCAACCGACTCAATGGCTCGTCATATCGGGAAGCGGATTATCATCCAGCCGCTAGCAGGGCTCAGAGTACGGGTCTCGTTGTAGTATCCGCAGATCGGATGCTGGAGTGTTGATTCAGAGGAAGATTTTTATTGAGTTAAAGTAGGGGGTATATCCGAGAGAAACAAAATATGTGCATATCAAGCATTGGCGAATACTTTTAGAGGGAAGTGTTGGAGTTTGGTGTTTCGGCATGGATACTTGGGAAGTCAACTCGTCATTTGAAACACAACAGTGATCTGTGATGTGAAGAAGCCATGGACTTTGGAGGGTAGAATACGATTGGCTCATGGCGATAGATGTCAAAACTAGCTACCTACCCGAGGTACCTACATTGAGAGAATATTGACAACGCAGTGCCAAACCAATGTGGCTGCTTTTAGCGAATCGCCGGCGCCGTGCTCTAGAGTGAATTAGCATCAGATCGGTCACTGTATGTTGCTCCTGGCGTATGACTGATAAGCCTTGTCAGCAGATCTCGTCTGATTTTTTTTAGTTCAGCATTCTCGTTCTCGATGGCCAAGATAGACGAAACTTTCTACGTCCATATAGAAGTATTTCAGGTAAGATTTGTACTGTTGTTGCCTGTGAGTCTTCTCCACACCTGAAAATGAAAATCCTGTAGGACTATCTGCACTACCACAGTGTAGCCACATTTGACAAGGGAACAGAAGGCTTCAGACATGGGTCCTTTGATATGGCTGAGTAAATGTCATTAGACGATTGTGACCGTAGGCATTTGGCTTGCTTCCTCCAGCTCTAGTGATTTTTTCTGGAGGGTATATTTGGTAATTGTAGGAGATTCAGTCTTGGAAGCGGGGCTTTTTCTCCAAATACCAAGGAAGCTGAAGACGATGGTGATGCGTTCATGGTGGCTGATGGGGATCGATGGCGACATTTTGGGGATTGCGATTGCCAGATGATGGCCATACACAGACATATTGGACTGCGGGAAACAGGTCGGAACCCTGGTTGAGCTGCTCTGGTTAAGCTACCCTGTTGTGGCGCATTTCTTTACATACACGACGAGTCCCATCACACAGCCCCCATGCTGACGACTTGGATGAAAGTTTTACTCTGGCAGATACATTATAGCCGGTTTGTCCGTTTTGCTCTACTACTCACCGACAAGGAGGGGGAAGGGGAGGGGATGCGGGACACTAGACCCTGGCGAATCGGGCAAAAAAGGGCCTAGATCTCCAATTGTCCATGGGTGCAATTCAAGGCTGGACAAGGTGCTGCTTAAGAGTGCTGCTTGATTATACGAAGGAGCGTGGAAGCGACTACGGATTAGGCGTTTCCCAACCCACTGCGATCGTCACTCGCCAGCCACTCTGCAAATGGGGTATTACTTGTGACTCGAAAGGTGCAATATGCAAAGTGAGAATGAATGGAAGTTCCGTAGACACCTTACATGGATAGGAACATACTGTGCAGTATGAGACCAGAGTACAAATTACCAGGGAGGTAAAGCTTGCTCTGTAGTTCCATAGTACTGCCAATTACCTAGCTAGGTATGAAGTAGCTACCTACCTACAGTAGCTGGCCCGAGGTCAGGGAGGTAGCAGTACATAATGCCTACCTAATTCACTGATACTATTCGTTGTCACAAGTGAGCATGGCCTTAGTAAGGGAGGCTAGCTGCGAGCAGTACCACCCGAGGCTGCCGAGCGTTGCCTTTTTCCGGGGTCAGCAAGCCAGCCACGGCGAGGAAAAAAAAAAGTTGGCAGCCTCGTGCAGGAGCACTAGGGTACCTATGGTTGCTTCCAGTCCAAACAAAGTCAGACGTCAGCCACGCATTGCAGCAGCTCGCCGACAGCACACAACCCTGTCCGCCTATTTCCGCTTTTTCTATTACACTACCTGCTTGCTCCTCCTGCCTGCCGGCCTGCTGCTGCTGCTGCTGCTGCTGCTGTTGCTGCCGCCGCTGCTCCCTTTCCACCTCATCACCATCCTCATCCGGATGTCTTTGCTTCATTAATTATCCTCCCACATTCCACACACGTGCATAGGACCAGCTTTACTTTTTATCCCCGTAGCAAGCCCTTGTCTCACTCATTCACTCAGCCTTGCCAAGCCGCTGTCAAGTCAACGTCACCCGTCCGTTGGGTTTATTTTGTTTTGTTTTGTTTTTGGGCTTGTCGATTGTTTCCAGAAACCAGCCCAGCACGGACCCTTCTCCATCCGTGCCGTCGTCAACCTGCTACACTACCTTGACTACCCACGCCACTTATTTATTACGGCCGTGTCCAGCGCTGTTCTGGGTTGCTCACTTGGCAGCAGGGTTCTCTCCATGCTCTAATTAGTTAATCCTTCCGTCACTGCTGCACCACCAGTCGCCCGATCCACTGCCTCCAGGCCCACCATCCTCTGGCCTTTCCCCCCCTCCATTGCAGGTTTAGCGTCCCACCAGGCTCAGCGTGCGTATCTGCTCCAGTGCTTTCGGTGCTCTGACGCTTTTCCTCCATTGCCCTTCCGGCTCCTCCTCTTCTTACATTATCCCGTCACATCCCCCCAAACCTCCTATTACTAGCCCTCCGATCATCTCGGTTCACAATGTCCTACGGCCAGTATAACCAGAACCCATACCAAGAGGGCCCTCCTCAAGAGGCCGGCTACGGCGGCTACGGCCAGGTAATGCCCTATTCCCGCGCTCCCCGGCGCCTCCCAGCTTCCCCCAATTACCCATAAGCTAACAAATAAAATGTCCAGGCCAATCCGTACGGTGAGGATCAACAGGGCCAGGATCAGTACGAGATGCAGGATTACAACCAGCAGCCTCCTTCCTCAGCTGCCCTCTCTCAAAACGACTTCCTCAACCGTGTTCAGGGTTTGCGCAACGACATCAAGGCCCTCACTGCCGACATTGATTACATTGGCCAGCTTCACCAGCGCACACTCAGCAGCACCGATGGAGCCGCCAAGGATCAGCTCGAGCAGTATGTCACCCAGACTCAAATCCGCAACACTGCCATCAAGGACGGCATCAAGAACCTCGAACGCGACCTCGCAAAGACTACCGACTCTTCCCGGAACACCAAGAGCACCCAACTCCAGTCACTCAAGACCTTCTTCAAGTCCGAGCTTGACAAGTACCAGAGCATTGAGCGCGATTACCGACAGCGCTACCGCGACCAGATCGCTCGTCAGTATCGCATCGTAAACCCGGATGCTTCGGAGGATGAAGTACAGCAAGCTGCTGAGGCCGATTGGGGCAATGAGGGCGTTTTCCAGACTGCAGTAAGTTCTCCGCCACGTTTATCTAGGGTCGCATTGCTGACCTGAGACTTCCCCGCCAACAGCTCCGGACAAACCGCACTGGTCATGCTAGCTCTGTACTTGGCAATGTACGCGCCCGTCACAGCGAACTGCAGCGCATTGAGCAAACGCTCTCCGAGCTCGCAATCCTCTACCAGGAACTTGCGACCGTTGTCGAGCAACAGGAACCTGTCATTGAAGCTGCTGAGAACAACGCTATCAACACGGTCGAGAACATTGAGAAGGGCAATGAGCAGGTCAAGGTTGCCAACGAGCACGCCCGCCGTCGTCGCAAGCTCAAGTGGTGGTGTGCTCTCATCGTCCTCCTCATCATCCTCGCCATCGCGCTTGGTGTTGGTCTCGCTGTGGGACTGAACAAGCATTAGAGAACTGGACACTAAGCCATTCTCCCATCGCCGTCATGATGCCTGAAGTGTTGATAAGCTGCTCGATAGATTCTTGATGTCGTTCCTCGTCTTGTTGAGGCTTCGACAAGCGCACGTTACACCCGTCGTACACAATTAGTGCTTAATTCTTTGCTCCTTGGTGCGTTCAACCGCCTGGGAGTTTATTTTTACCATTTTTGAATTGGAGGCAGGATGATGTGGAGAGAAAAGAGTTTTAATGAAAAAGGGTTATGACGGGTTTGTTTATGTTGGTACTAGCTGGTCATCTTTTTGTTTTACTTCTTTATCGGCGTTTCCCATCATGCCCGCCTCGTGCTTCTTCTGTAGTCATACTTACATGCTTTTCCTGAGCTGGGTGGGAAATGCTATCATTAGGTTTGGAGGTTTGCGAATGTATCTAGATGGGTTCAGAGTTGTGGTTGGATGAGTAGGGGTGAAGTGGGAAACCTTTCTATGCAGTAGGAAAAAAAACATTATCCTCAAATAGATAGTTTCAATGGCGAGGTGCTTCTTTGGAGAATGATTTACATATGGACGGGTCTGACTCACTCTCAAGCTATGCATCCGTATAGGAATGATACAATAAGAGTGACTACTCTCTTTAGTCTCCTTTGCCTCCCTCCATAATAACATGTACAGTATCCAAAGGCGTTCCGCGCATTGTTCAACAAAGCCAGCGGTGGGATTTTGTGGAAAAATGATGGGTAAAAAAAAAAAAGTAAGTAATAAGGTGAGGGGGAAGAACTATTATATACAGATAGAACGACGTCTCTCAATTGTGTGCATTAAAAGTTTTTCCCCCGACTCCAAAAGCATTCGGGTCTCATTTTCTTCTACAAGACAAAAGACCCCATTCCCCTTTTGTCAGAATGAATTCGTGGACCGGGGGGTGAGTGAGTGGACGGGGCATAATTCCTTTCATAACCCATCCAAGAATCCTATACCACCCCCTCCCCTGTTCTCTCTTTCTTCTCCGAACTCGTACACTATACCCGCCCACCTAACCTTCGTTTCGTTCGTGTCCTCCCTTGGTGTGTTTTTTTATATTTTCATAAACCTTTCGTTTTATACAAGGGTTGTGCGTGGGGTTTGTTGTTTAAGGTCCCATACGGAGGCTCCCAGGGCCACCACCGGCTAGCTTGGCAGCTAGCTTGGGGTATTTCTCTGTCACTTGCACCTGTGTTCGGGTCGCTTCGGCGTAGGACAGAGCGTTAACGATCTCGCCTTCGGTGCGGGCGAGCTCTGCTGCGCGCTCAAAGTACTTGAGGGCGGCAGGCACGTTGTTCTGCTGGAGGAGGAGCTGGGCCATGGTGGCGACAGCAATGTCACACTCGGGATCAACTGCAGGTCGTGGTTAGCCCAATGAACAATCATACCTGAACATTTTGTTCTGTTTCTCAAATGATACTTACTGATCAGAGCCTTTTGGCAGAGGGCCTCAGCCTCCTTGAAGTCTTGCTTCCATTGGAACAGGGCGAGAGCCTTGTTAATCAGAGGAAGAACGTTCATAGACATGGGCTTGGTCTGCTTCTCCATCTCCATGGCGGTGTCGAACTTCTCA
The DNA here is from genome assembly GCA_024336345.1 of Mariannaea sp. PMI_226. Classification (NCBI taxonomy): domain Eukaryota; kingdom Fungi; phylum Ascomycota; class Sordariomycetes; order Hypocreales; family Nectriaceae; genus Mariannaea; species Mariannaea sp. PMI_226. Next base: position 2,245,303 of record JANFOG010000005.1, read on the forward strand.
ATAGCTTCAGAGAAATTGCCCTGGTCAAGCAGCAGCTCACCATAGTAGTTATATACATCCGGAACCTTGGGGAAATTCTTAATGCATCGTCGGAAGGTTGCCATTGAAGATGCGATGGAGCCCATCTTGTACTGAGTCACACCAAGCTGGATGTGGGAGAAGATGAAGTCCTTATCCAAGTCAATTGACTTCTGGTAGTCCTTTTGAGCATCCGCGAGATCACCCTTGATGAAGTGAGCCTGAGCTCGGTGGTAGTAGACATCGGGATCGTTGTTGTCCTGCTCCAGGGCCTTGGCAAATTCGGCCTCGGCTTTGTCGGGCTCGCCCAGCTCAAGGCTGATGCTGGCACGCTTGATGTAGCTCTGGGTCATGGAGGGGTCGAGCTCGATGCTCTTGTCGAAGTCTTCCGTAGCATCGGCGTGGTTGCCAAGCAGGGTTCGGAACGTTCCCCTCATGTTATAAGCCAGCGCCTCGTACTCGCCCAAGTCGCCAAGCTCGAGAGCCTTCTCGAAAGCCTGACGTGCCTCTTCATAACCATCACCAGTCTTTTTCTCCAAAGACTGGAGACCAATCTGCATCTGGCCCTTACCAGTCTCGGAGTCGATCTCAACGGAGTCATCGAGGCCTTCGGGGCGATCCTTGGGTCGGAAGCTTTGGAGGTAGTTGCCAACGAAGATGGGGCTGGGCAGCTTAGGTGGGCGGCTGGCCATCATCTCCTTAGCCTTCTGCTCGGCAAAGGTCTTAAGCAGTCGCTCTACAGCTTGGGCGGTTGATTCGCTCTTGAAGTTGTCGATGATGCATGAGGCAGTGAAGTCGAGCAGGGCCTCGGAGTACTTCTTCTGGTGCTCATAGGCAGTGGCACGACGGTTGATGGCCTTGACGTACTCGGGGTCCATGTTGATGGCGGCAGTGGTATCTTCGATGACCTGGTCCCATTCGCTCATGGCGCTGTGGCAGGCTGCTCGGTTGGAGTAGAAGACAGGGTCAGGCTTGCAAAGGATGGCCTTTGAGTACAGCTCAATGGCACGGTTGTAGGCCTTGTCGCCGTAGGACTTGTTACCCGCCTGCTTCAACTTGGCCGCATACTCCTCGCGCTGTTGCTGTGTGAGAGTGGCAACAGTCTCCTCGTTGATTTCTGGCAGCTCTGATTCGCTCTGGGCCGAGGCTGGCTGTGGCTTCGAGGCGCCGGTAGCAGGAGCGGCCTCAGCGGCCTCAGCAGCCTTACGCTCGGCCTCTTTTCGCTTTCTCCTCTCCTTCTTGCTAAGCTTGGGGGTTGAATCGGTCTTGGACTGTTAGATGCCGACATGGTCAGTTGAGTGTTCGGAGATGGCGGAGAATGGGTCGATGTATAGTGCTATTCCGGAGGTATAAAAAAAGTGAGGGGGTTTTGACAATGTTGAGATGATGAGACGTACCGAGTCATTGAGATAGTATACAACACCGGCACCTGTGACGACAACGGCAACACCGGCAATGGTATAAGCAACGGCCTTGTTCTCGGAAACCCAGTTTGTTAGACGATCCCACAGGCCGGAGGAGGTATCGACGGGGATGGCGGTGGGCCGGCCCGGGGGAATTGAAGGTAGAGGTGCCGACATGGTGAGACGAATCTAAGATGAACGGGGTCGGCGAGGGGGGGAGGATCGAATCGATGCCGTCGGGGAAGACTGCAGCAATTTTGGCCGGTCGAGAAAACCGATGATGTAGGGGCGCGGGAATGGGCTGCGACGAGCTGAAGCACGCGCAAAAAAAGCTGATGGCCTTTGTTGGAAATTTGGAGCGCAAGCAGACTCGACCGGGAGCTCCACTGAAAGTTTTTCCGATTCTGCCTGAGGCAACTCGGGGGAAATCGCTACCAGTACCGTACCATGGACATGGGCAAGGACATGGCAATAATTAAAAGCTGCTGTATCTGTGCGAAGTACAGCAGGTAATTATAAAAGTGCTAAAGGAATACCGTGTGTGCTAACGCGACTGCATAGGGTACTGCGCACTATAACACTATGCATCTTTTGTCGCTCGAACACCAACCCTCAAGGGGAGTTTACATGAACCATCCTGATGACGTGGAACTGCATAGAAGAGCCCAGGGGAGTATATATCGCTGTGTTGTGCTTGGCCATTCGCTGCCCGTTCTTTTCTTGAGCTTCCCGCAGCCAACGGAGGCGCTAGCCAGTGTTAGTGCGCTGTCTCCCTTGCCGCACAGGGCTTTACCGCCTCTCGTAGCCAGTGATATTGATCAGTCTGAGGATGTGGAAAGTGGAATGATGGGAATGATTGGAATGATGCGACTCCATTGCGGGCTTCCTTGAACGTGTTCACAGCCATGACGATCGGATATCAACTCATGTGGTTCACCTCCGAAGAAGCTGAACCGGACACTGCACTCATCCGCGCTATGCCGTATTGTATATGAGATGCCAATGGATTCGATTACAACGCTAGTTTGTTTTGCTGGGTAGGCGCCCAAATGGCCCAAAGCCAATTGCGAGGTTCCCAGGTGTCACAGGCTGGAACGCCATTTATTAGGTAGCTTACCTTGAGAATACTCACAGTGCCATATATTTCAACTGATCAATCTCTCAATCGACTCCATTGTCGTGATCCTTAACGCCCAGCACATGTTTAGGTTTCAAAAGCCTTACCATGTCTGTCGCAAACATCGTGGCGCAGATGATGAGGACCTAGTTATCTTCTGAACTTGTACTTCCACCGGCACTTTCGCTATTCTTCCATCACAATGAAGATGACCTACCTAGGTACCAATCCTGTTTCGGTTGAGGGGAAGGGGTCAGGTACATACGTAATATGACCCATTTCTCTATAATGCCGTCGTCATTGGTTGTTCGGAATAACACAAAAAATATAGAAAGAAAAGCTAGTGGAAATAGGCCGACAATGCAACAAGCATTGTTATGCAGCCTCAATTACGTACCACACAAGAACGGACCAACAATGGAAGAGTCGAGAGACAAGGTCAAAATATAAATTTCCTTTACAGTAGATTATACTATACGGTTTTTGAAAGCTAGTAAAGAAATTAGGTCATAGTTGTATAAAAACAAACGTATGCAGACCTTGTTATCGCACCAAGCTTTGAAGTCATTATCGCCTCTTGGTGCATAGTTGAGGTCGGTATACTTCTATCATTCCGATTTTGCCTGATCCTATTGTGATGACAGAAATTCACAAGTCGCCATATGGATGTCCTGGGTGCCAAACACATATTCTGGCCCCTGAAGAGCGTTGTTATCAACAGCTGAATCAGTTAGCATTGGCAAGCTGAGGTTGACAGAGGCTGACCCGAGGAGAATGAACTTCGTCCTGACTCACCCCAGGCACTTATAGTTCTTAACCTCATCGGCATTCGAAAGTATCAGTATTCAACATGGTTCAATGGATGAACGATGGTCCGAAAGAGCAGGTTCATCGTACGATAAGGTAAATGAGAATGTGAGTGTCTAGGTGTGAACAAGTAGTCCGAAGGAGGCCACCTTCAATGCGTAGACAGCGATATTCAGTGCATTCCCCAGGTAGCTACTTAATTAAGTACGATGGCGACAAAATAGGAGCAAATGCCATCGTGTTTTAAACAAAGGGAATATGAGGTACCACATGGCTAAAGTCTACGATACTCAGCTACTCAGCCTTAGTTACTATTGAGTGAATCAATTGGTTGGGCTCGTTTACTTTTCTAAAGTATTGCTAAAGCAAACCCGCGCTGCTACTTCTAGCCATCCACAAAATTTAGCCGAAGTGCAATCCTAAGTGAAGTCAAAAGATGAGTGGGAGCATTGGGAGAGGGGAACCGAATGGACGCCACCAGTCAGTCAGGTGACCTTAGCAGGTTGGTAACTCATCTAGCGAAAAGTTGACTTATCAACTCTTCTCGCCAGCCTGTATAGTACGAGTCAAGCCGTGCAAAGGAAAGCCCAACGTTAGGCTCAGCACGCAGGTCACCGACTATCAGTAAAATTCATATTGTTTTTCAGACGTCCATCTTGCCCTGTTTGAGGCTGCCCAATAACCAAAAACTCACTTCATCGATTTTTCCTCCATCAGAGGTCCATCACGCTGGGTCAGAGTACTGGCGTCAGACTCTCTCATTCGCTTATGAATTGTCACTAGTATTGCCTTTCTAAAGATGAGCGACAAATTTGACATATTCACTTCCATTCGTTACGATGTCAATCTCAAAAAGGCTCCAACTACAGCGCTTGTGGCAGCATGTTGGAATGTCGAGAACGAGTCGCCATTGTATATGCTAGATTTCCATCGAGACCGAATGCTGCAGGCCGCGACTCATTGGAAATGGCAAGCGGCAGTTGATGCACTGTCTGGTATTGAAGGGATACAGAACTTGGCAATGTTGGTTGAGGAAATGGTTGGACCATCACAATCAACCCCCATGAGACTCAAAATCCTCGCATCCGCCAGCGGCGAAATTAGATGCGAAATGGGAAACACGCCCGAAGTATCTTTAGAAAACCTACTTCCCAGTCGTCTACCTCCTCCCGGCTCCTCCCCTTTGAAAGGCGATCCTAGGAGGGAGACGGCATACACCCTTCTCGTGGATCATGCGAGGACATTGAGGTCGGAGTTCACGCATTATAAGACCACCAGAAGGGACATGTACGATGGCGCTCGGCAACGTGCCAGGATCTCGCTCACTGATATGAAGGAAGTTCTCACTGTCAACAGAGCTGATGGGTCTGTGATGGAAGGGACCATTACAACTCCATATTTCTGGAGGGATGGCCAGTGGATTACACCACCAGTGTCTGCGGCGTTTAGCTTGGAAGATGGAAGTGGTGGTCAAAAAGGAACCTCAAGACGTTGGGCCTTAGAAATGTGAGTACTCTTTTCTTCATGATATGACGGCATTGATGGATTGCTTACATGAGTCTGGGAACAGGGGGCTGGCCAAAGAACAAGTCATTATGGCCGACTCACTTGTTGATGGAGAAGAATGTTGGTTAAGTAATGGGATAAGAGGCTTTATATGGGCAAAGATAAGTTTAAGTGACACACAAATATAGGTAGAGGAGGTTGTTTCGGTCAATTACCTTCAGGCTCTGCATGGAACGTTGCATTAACATCTTGTCTGGTAAACGGCATTCTCGACAGTCCCTATTCGATACCTGCAGTTCAGTGGAAGCCTAGTTGTGTTTATTACGGAAATCCGAATTATTGACTAGCGGCTGAGTACATTTCAACAACTTACATAGCTCGCAAGAAGCGTGAAAGGCAGTTCCCAGAGGCGGTAGGGGCGGTTTATACTTCGGACGCTTCTTGGTTGGTGCCCGACCGCCCTGACGGAATGGGCTCGGTTTTTTTTGTGATCATATTGATGGTAGCTTTTGTGGCTGGTACACGCTTTTGAAGTGCTGTAAAAGTCCTTTCTATGTATGTGCGTACAGCATATTTTGGTGGATTGATTGAACCGATCACGGAGCTCGCAAGCCAGAGGGGGGTTGCTGGTTATCATAGTACAACCCACCGAAATTACCTAGGCAAGGTAGGTTGTCAAGCTCCAGCGGCTCAACGTTATTGTCCTAACAACAGGAGCCACACTATCTATCCCATGTTATACGTGTTTTACTCTATTTTTCAATAGAATTTACATTAATTCGAGCGGTGCCCTGGTACTTGTAGCATGTAACACCAATACGATTCACTATAAATGGTTAGAGGTGTCGAGTCTCTGGTTGGCTGAGACAGCCCCCTCTCTTCCTGCTTTGGACACCCTATTTCTCCATACTGACTTAGTACCGTCTTCAAACCTCCAACTTTCAACATCCAACTTCCAACCCCCCCGACATGGATTCATTTTATCACATTCTTCATCGGCCACTGTAAAACTCATGCACTTTGGAAAGCCCAGGTGATCGACCGAATTTTATTACACGCTATGTGACTGGTTCTATTTGGCAATAGGCACGCAGAGACGGGACAGTGAATGTTCTTTGAACAGACGCGCACGCGTCTTCGAATGCCATCAACGTGACGGATGATTGAACTGCTGCTTTCATCCAAGCCAAAACCATCAACTTGAAGATAGGTGATTTTTGCAGCGGCTTTTGCAGTCGACTTCAATACTCTGTAGGTTTTCGTAGGGCGATACCACTCAGCATCATGTCTTCACAAAGCGGCAAGTCTGCCGAGTCCATCATCAAAGAGGCTCGCCAACACTATGCCGAAAAACGATTCAAGCCCGCCCTCGAGCAGTTTACAAGGGTGCGTTTCCTCATTCCCACTCTATACATGACTGAAAAGGCCAACAAAATCTAGGCCATGAAGATTTGTTCTTGTGCTCGGGGAATGAAACGGGATCGATGTACCTGCAAGAACTTTGAGAAGGTCGCCCTGGATGACGAGTCTATTTTCAATGAGGCCATGTACAACTGTAAATGTTCGGTTGGGAAAACCTTCAACAAGTGCGACAAGCCCTTACATATTCAAGCCTTGGACTACCGCGCTGCCACGTTCGAGGCACTCGGAGAGCTCGCCCGCGCTCAGAGGGATGCTGAATGGATTCTAGAGCTCGCTCCCCGACTACTCGAGGTACGACACGCTCGCTCTGACACTATAGGCCGATAATCACTCATCTCATTTATTTAGGGCTACTTGCGACTTGGTAAGGTTGCAAGGTTGCAGAAAAAGTACGAGTTCGCCTGGAAGGTATACAACGCCGGAATTGAAGTTGGCACGAAACATGGGCTGGCTGAGGACCCCAAGATGCAGGTTAGAGCTCTACCGACAGCAAATTCTTGTACACGTGGACGTTTTCTGACCGAATCAAAGACGCTTTACAAACTACGACAGCCCCTTCATCTCCGTTACAAACGCGTTGATCCTCTAGAAAACCCTTTAGAGATTGTCCAGCGCATTTTTCATTACCTTGACTTTCCAAGCATCGTGTAAGTACTGATCAAATTTATGGGGTAGTAATTACCCAACTGACAGTGTAGATGGTAGCCGATGCCTTGCTGTCTGCAAATCATGGAGACGATATCTCAGTGGCCGTGGCAATGAACGTTTTTGGAGGTCCTTAATATTTACAAGGAAATATGCCCACCGTCATGCACCAACGGTGCCAACTCTTAGAAAGCTGCTGTCTTACTCTAGAAATGACGCCCGGGAGCTGGTTATTGACGATGTTCTGCGCTTTCGGCTGACACAACCAAAATTACTTGCCATCTGCCAGAATGCGAAGAATCTAGAGCGTCTTAGCCTTGGAGGTGCTATCAGGGACCCTCTTCAGATTCCCCGAGTTCCGCCTGTTTTGACGAAACTCACTCACATCGATTTACGTGAAGTTATAGCTGAAAAACCAGAGCTTTTGGAACCGCTGATGTGCAATGCATCCCAGCATCTCCAAGACATCCGTGTTGCTGGACTACCCCAAGTTGGTACTAGAACAGACCTGCAAATTCCTCATTTGCCGCATCTCAAGTATCTGAGACTCGAAGAATATAGCAGGCCATACCCCCTCCGGCTGGAAATTGTATGATGACCCATTCCTAAGATGATGAGTAGTCCCAGCTGACCCTTTTCAGTTTCAAGTAGCCGCCAAGACTCCGAGCTTGGAGCAACTTTGGCTCAGTGACGTCCAACTGGGAACTGGTGGCTTACAAGAAGATCAACTTGACACCATCTGGCCAAGTCTGAAAGTCGTGGTCATCAACGGTTCTACAGATTCTGACCCTGAGACCTCAGAGAATATACGAAGATTAACATCAATCCGACGAGGAAGCAGTTTACAGCACGTCGACTTTGATTTCCGGTGGAAGTATGACGAACATGGGCCCCTTGGTCTCCGATTGTTGGCGGACCTCCTCAACCACCAATCCCCTTCTGTTGCGGCTAGTGGTCCAGATGAGAACAACCGATACGAGGATCTCCGCTCTCTGCGCCTCAGTAGAGCCCTGATAGTACCAAGCAAGCTCCAGGATGTCGTCGAGGATGCCATCCTAGCAGGAAAGCTCCACACACTAGACCTCGTCTTTCCGCTCGAACCCTTTGGTGTCCCGCAGGGCTCGTCCAGTGTGCAGCACCTCAGAGAGCACTCGTGGTTACGCGGCGCATCATCTATCCGCTGTCTCGGCATCTTCGATTTCCGCTTCCGCTCATTTCCTCAGGGCGACGAGGACCTGCCCTTGCCTAGCTTCCTCGCTAGCTTCCCAAACCTCGAGACCTTAGAAATCAATTCTAGCCATTATGAGAGCCCTGAGCTCTTGAGCGTCTTCAAAGCTATTCTCAACGTTACGAAACTTAAAAGGCTGTACCAGACAGCTTTGCAAGGGTTGGCACTTGACCATCTCAGAGCCTTGACAACTGAGTTGGGAGTAGAATTAATATGTGGGGAGAGACCTCGAGAATGGCCCATGCAAATAGAGGGTTAGAAAGCTGGTTCTTATGTTGATGATGCGTGATATGAGGGCAAACAATTCGGCGTCTGCGACTCACGGTAACTGGGGAGAAGTACCTTGAGATGGAAAACGATTTGGCAATTTACATTTGTCTATAATATTTTTTCTTCTCGTCAACATTCTGGTCATCTATTGCAATGTGATGCCCCCATTTGAAATACTTTCGTATGCTCTCACAGTCCCCGAATATGCTGTGCCCTCTTCAAACCTTGCTAATTACACTGTTAACTCTTCATATTTTCCATCCATTAACGGCTCCATCCAACCAAGCTAGCTGGCTGACTTGATGACCAGCCTCGAATAGTATGTAGAGTTATCATTCTATATGTTGTGGCTGAAAGCGGAAGTAATTGTTCAGTGATAAGCACTCAAGCCCTGCCAACCTTGAATGAAAGAACCTAGGATTTGTCAGTCGAGGTTTTTTTTTTTTTCGGTTTGCAAATCAAAGTAACTGGATATACAACTTACATCATTCTTGCCGACTCCTACAAGATCATCTTCGGAAACTCGGATTCCACCAACTCCCTCGACGAAAGCGATCGGCGCATCGCCCATGACCTTACGAGCCACGTCACCAACCGTGAATCCCTTCTTTACAAGCACACAATCTCTAAAAACGAACTTGGACTCTGAAGCACCAGAGCTAAAAGTGGACGTGTTCCGGACTGGGAACACGGGGACAAGACCCAGAATCTCGGCCGCCTTCGAAAGGACCTGGACAACGCCAGTGGAACCGAACCGGTAGAGAACCATATCTTTCAGGTTCTCTATTCGGTTCCGGTTCTTCTCGTCTAGATCCTTGAGTCCGCCGCCCGTTGGGTCTCCCTGCTCTATCAAGTCCTCTTTGGTGTCAACAAACTCGCTTCCTTCGACGTATTTAATGTAGCCTTGCTTTGCCATTTTGCGCAAGAAGATTTCTGATATGGCTGAACATAACACGATGTTGTTGGGATCCTGCTGCTTCGCAATCTTGGAAATGTTTTTATCGGCATCAGGGTGATCGATCTTATTAAGAGCAATGACTGTAGGGAACTTCTCGTCAATGAAGGCGTTGACGACGTGCTCAATGGTTGAGTCGCTCCAGTCCTCCAGAGGTTCCTTGATGCCGGCCCGGTCTAGCGTTCGGTTGATGACAGTCAAAGTAGCACCGTATCCTGAAAATTGAGATTGTAGTGTTTCTACTGCGGTAGCCTTGACAGCCATGTGTCGACGACGGATAGATCCCCAACGTTGCATCAGGTTACCGAGAACCCATGCCACAATTTCGCTTCTTAGCCACGCAATATCGACAGACGGGTCGTAGCCTCTTGTTTCCTTGCCCTCGGCATCAACGGTTCCTGAGACATCGACAACGTGGATCAGCGCATCGGCATGGCGCAAGTCATCCAAAAACTTGTTCCCTAGACCACGACCCTGATGGGCTCCGGGAACGAGACCGGCGACATCGAGAAGTTCGATAGGGACGGAACGGCGGCCGTCAACACATGAGCCGTAGTTGGGCTTGCATCTGTCTGAAACGTTGTGTCGCGCGCAGGCGCAATCGATCTGGAGATAGCCAATCGCTCGCTGGGGGTCGATGGTGGTGAACCTGACAAATGAAAGGTCAGCTCCGCAAGACACACATCGCAAAAATAAGTATACGGCTTGAAGATAAAGGACGAGCTACGGGAGCACAATGTACGGGGGTGGATGAAAATGAGCTGGAGGGCGCATACGGAAAGTTGCCTGTGGAGAAAATGCGATCAGCGCCCGGGATAATGGACTCGGTCGGGGACCTTGTACCAACCAACTTTGGAGGAGGCGTCAGTCAGACTGTTGAGAGTCGAGCTCTTTCCTGCCGAGGGCTTGCCCACGAGGCCGATGAGGGGATCGCGAGGCATGCTGGCTGGGGAGCGAGCAAGGAAATCGAAGACGGAGCCGGAGTCGAGATCGGAGCGAGCGAAGAGAGGGATTCAAGAGGGAAGCTGGCGCTAAGTGAGGGGGAGGGGCAGATGCAGGATTTGTGGTGTAACGACTACAAATACGTTGATGGATTTGGATCGCCGGTTGCTAGCAAGGCAACTCGGCAAAAAAATAAAATAAAAGAGAAGCCTCCGGTTGCGCCTAGTAAATACAATAGACTAAAGAATAATATTCGGGGGGACGATGGCCATCACACAAGTATCACTGAAGCACAAAATTATAGGTGGGGTTGACGCTCAGCCTTGTCGAGTTGTGTGTGCTGCAGGCCAATGCATGAGGCTTTCCTTTTTTTTTTATCTCTTTTTTTTTTTTTTTTTTTTGCCATCCATACAAAAATAACTGCATGATTGATAACTCAGCCAAGGTACCTCTTGTACGCCAAGGCTTTTTAATGCCGGGGATTTTCCGACTGCACGTCTTGGCTGTTGTGCAGCCAAGGCATTGATACTACCTAACCTACAGTGCCTTGTCTACAAATGACTTGGAACTAGAAATGCAGTATCAACGGTATCGACAGTATGAGAGTGAATTCTTGGACTTGTAGTACCTTTGGATTTGATTAGCTTTTGTATTTTTCTTTTGTGAAATCAGATACCAAGCAGATACTGTTGAATGGCAGGGGAGAAATCCCCTGATATGATATGACTGGAGGCATCTGGCGCTGCCATGCCACGCTCAAGTACATGGACACTAACCATTTTTTTCATTCCATACTCAGCCCATAACAGTGTTGGATCTCGCAGCTCTCCTCAAGATCGATCATCGACACAGATCAGGGTCAAAGCTTTTTCGCCGCAATAGCCTCACTCACTCACCTCTTCTTCTTTTTTTATACGCATCAAATTACTTCCGTCAGGGCGAACAGCAAACCTCCAACAAAGCCCTCGGTTAGAAGAGGACGCCGTCTCCCTTATAACCACAGCGGCTTGGCCTCGGTTATGATGCGGGACTGCATCGCCAGCTTTAGTGGGTCAACCAGCTCCTTGCGTCCTCGGACATCAAAGTCCCCTCTCACACACTCCAATTATGCCATCTGAAAAGGCCTCGCATTCACACTGAACCCTTCAAACACTGCATAACCACCGGAGGTCAATCTCCTCTACGTACCAGCCAGGCTCGGCCAGAGCTTGTCGAGACATTTCCTTTTTAAAAGGCCTCGCTCATCATTGTCCCCCCGACTTACGATTCTGATTTCAACATGTCATCAACCTCCACACTTCCCATTGATGCCTTTCCCGCCTGGGTACGCTTTAACGATGTTCACTTCAACAATACCAAGCTTTCCCAAACGGAGGGAAAGGGACTCGGCTTGGTGGCAGAGGTAGACCTCAAGACGACAGCCCCAGGTGAGGGACATGGAGAGGTCGGCAAGAATCCGAACATATTACTGTCAATCCCACACGACCTAGTCCTATCGGCGGACACCGTGAAGGAATATGCAAATGTCGACCAGAATTTCCGCCAGCTGCTGGAGGTGGCTGGTCAGCAGGTAAGCCATACTCAACAGAACATTGTGAAAGTGTGAGAAGGCAGTATCATGGCCAACCCTCGATCTAGTCTACCCGACACCACATCTTATTGTACCTGATGGTCCATCTTATTCCATCAAACCGCGATAATGTGGGTTCTCGAGGCTGTGCCCCAACGCCTTGGACCGAGTACATCAAGTTTCTTCCACGGCAAGTTCCAGTTCCCACAATGTGGACAGAAGATGAAAGGGCTCTGCTGCGAGGCACTTCCTTGGAGGTAAGACATCACACCCTCCCCTGGCATCACTCAAGATGCTGAAAGACCTCAACTACTGCGGAACCGCAGCTACCCCGTGGGGTGGGTGCTCGGTGAAGGGCCGGAGATGGTCTGGGAAGGTGAGCAAAACAGGCACTAACTCAGGGTGAATAGGCTGCACTTGAATCCAAGTTGTCCATCCTGACCGGACAGTTCGATGACTTGCACGAAAAATCTTCGGGTTTAGCGTTTTGGAACACCCTCTTTTGGGAGAAGGATGCTGCGACTATCCAAGATTGGATATTGGCCGAAGCCTGGTTTCGATCAAGGTGTCTGGAACTTCCCCGAGCTGGAGTCGCCATGGTTCCTGCACTGGATATGGTCAACCACTCACATCACCCGACGGCTTACTACGAAGAGGATGAACAAGACGGTGTCGTACTAATTCTGCGGCCCGGTGTGGAGGTGACAGGTGGAGAAGAAGTGACCATCACGTACGGAGACGACAAGTCGGCTGCCGAGATGCTCTTCAGTTACGGATTCATCGACGCCAAGCATGCAGTGCACAAGCTAGTACTTCCCCTTGATGCAATGCCTGGAGATCCGCTCGGGCAGGCCAAACTCCACATATTCAAGGAAAAGCCAGTCTTACAGCTATCTCGGACAGAAGGGGGGCTCAAGTGGTCAAGCACGTTCGCATATCTAATGTGCCTTAACGAGGAAGACGGTCTGGAGTTCCGGGTTTTGCAGGGCACGGACGGGGAACGGCAGTTGAAGCTGTTCTGGCAGGAGGAGGATGTGACGGGGCGAGCACGCGACTTCGAAGCTCTCATCCAGGGACACCCCCTCCAACAGGTCTTCAGGCTCCGCGTGGTAGTCGTTTTGCACGAACTGGTGTCGATGCAGTTAACGCAACTCGGCTCCGGGTTTTCCCTCGATCGACTAGAGCCGTTACGCCGGTCGGGACAGGTGAGAGAGGAGTGTATCCAAGAAGCTGCAAAGCTACGAGAGGTTGAGCAGAGGATTTTGGAACTTGCGGTTGAGACCCTTGACCAACAGGTACGTGAAGAGCCCGTTCTGAGATTATTGCGAAGAAAGATTGCAGTCAAAGTTGGCTACATCGATATCTGGGATTCCTCCTCTTCAGGATTGGCTGCTGAGTTTCCCATTGCTGGTGCTTCAAACATCACAATCCAGTCACATGCTGGTCGTAGTTCCCCCAGTTCCCCAGGTCTCCAGGTTTTTTTCCCTTTCACCCCAGCATTCTCCCCAAACTCACCGAAAGACTTCTCCGCCTTTTTCCCCTGGCCCAGTGATCTGGGCATCCCCAAAAACTGGGGAGATCCGGTACTTTGCACTGATACATGCCTTCGCCGTTTGGCGCACACTGCACATCACCATATCAGGGTATCTATCTGTTGAGATCGCGACTAACACGGTCTGCCATTGGCAACTACAGAGGACCCACCTTTTAGCGGACGACCACGTGGTGGCCTATCTCGGATCGATGGAAGTGACCGAAAGCGGATTAGCGTCGGATCGAGAGGCCAATGAGGAGGACGATTTTAGCTGACCGAACACACCTTGGCCCCCACTTTTCGGTCGCGGCAAATTCATATCCTCGGTTACGTGGGGCAGTTGTGACTGGACCCTTTCGACCTCGCACGGATCCTACCCGAACCCTCTTTCGCCCTCCTTCGCCCACCCCTTCGAAAGATGTCGTTCGACCGCGTCGCAGCTCGCCGGTGATCGGTGCTAGGCGTTTCCCCTCTTACACCAATTAATTACGTGCCTGTCTAGCCTCCCCCTCTCGTCCCCTCTCAGCATTTGGATTCGGCAAAGCTACCCCCAAAAAAAAATTATTCTCAATGTGCCTTTACACACCTGAATTCGAAATCGGACGCTACTTCTGCAAGCTGTCTCCGGCATATTCTCGTCGACTTTGAGGTGTGATTCGAACAGCATATCAACTACGAAATGGGAAAGGACACTTAGACTTGAATTACCTGCGGCAGTGGTTTCGGCCAGGTTCCGTTGACTTAACTCTTGCGTCCCCTGTGAGGATTTTTGAGGGCGTCAATCAACGCCTGTTGGGTGGGCAGTCCCATGCAGTAACGATACCAGAACATCATGAAAACCCTCCCGCACCCTTCTGGCAGCCTCGGATTGCAGCCTCGGACCGCAGCCTCGGAACAATTTTTGATGTCAGGGGGGAAAGCACGCGCAACCCGAGCGCTCACACACGTACAAACGGGGCTTTTGTTCTTGTATCCTCTCCAGAACCAAGATATTTCATGACATAAGCGTCATCATCTTGATGAGCGTGGCACAGGGGCGGGAGATTTCGGCTAGGATCTTTTGCTCCCTGTCTCTACCCTTCCTCATTTCAAAAGTCTCTCTCAAAGCCTCCGAACCGTATTACGTACTGTAGGCTCTGAGAATGAAGGGACGGAAACAAATCATGATGCAAAGACAAGGCCAAATTATGCATGGATCTGATTCCGAGAGTTGGGGCTGAGGCGTCAGCAATCGCATTGATGCATACCGCATGGTCCAGGGGTCGATGGGACTTGCACAAGTCTGGAGTAAATGCATTAATCTGATGCCCTCCCCCCCGTGCGGGGGAGGCGGCGTTGGGGTTTTCTCGGTCACACACTTCTTCTCGGGCAATTTCTCGTGAGGAGAAAGGTCCCCTAAAAATTTCTGGTACCCAAGTGCCGTGTGTTTCTGAGCACAACGCCAACTGACGACATCGCAAGGTGACCAGCCGCCCTACTCTACCTCTACCTGTGGGAGCTGCAAAGTCAAGAAGATGCCTTGCTGGCGGTTCTCACGACTAGCTCTCTGCTTCTCACTGTACCCTCGTATAGCCAACCACATACATGAGGTTGCAAAAGGGTTGGTTGAAAAGGCGCTAATACCCACCACGACTCAGTACATCCTAGACTTCCCTGGTTGTCATGGACCGCTTGCACGTTTGAAATTGCGTCAAGACGGAGCCGAAGTTGTTGCAATAATGCGTTAGAAGCTGAGCAATGGCCTAGATGGAACGGAATTCGGTGTAACCCGGTGGACGGGCGTTAGAAACAGGAAAGAATAGCAGATAGTCGATGACCGGACATCGCTCTACCTTGCCTGGTACCCGCCTCAAAAGGCACCTCACCAAAACCCCTTAAAGCAAGGGAGGCGGGAGGACTGGGTTAGTTCGCCCCTGGAACACACCTTGGATGCACGATACTCTACTTCGTTTGTGCATCATCATGGGACTCGAAATAGGAGTTGCGCATCGAAATGGGAGAAGAACTCAAGATTTGAGATGGGTGAGTTTGCCCAGCAATTGGCGCTCCAATCCAATCTACGACCAGACAGTCTTAGCTGCGGATCAGGGATCTACGTCCGCAACTGAGCACTGCGGTTCCGAAGTGGAGAATTGCGGCTCCCCCAGGCTGTAGATAGCGCGCCGTCCCCAGCCTTGCCACAGCGCCGCCCAGATGCTTCCAGGCATGGCACGGACTGCTGTTGGACAGGCTTTAACTATGTACTGAGGCGTGTTCCAGAGACGGGACCGCTGAGTAGACCGACGCCAGACCATTCTGTAACTTAGCTCGCGCAAGACAACCACGAACTTTGCAGGAAATGAAGCTGAATGCTTTGATTTTGGTGTTTTGCTTGTTTCTAGATTGAACACTAACGACAACCCACCCATCCAATTGTCCTTGTTAGCCTCGTATCCCACCCAAGGTGAGCTCCCCTTTCCCGTACCCATGCGCACGTTTTTGTTGGTGACATGCTCGCATGCATCTAACTAAGTTATACAGTACTGTACGATACTGTACGGTTCCGTGTTATTGGGCTCTTGACCGACCCTGTAGTGCTGTGTTCTACGGAGTAATGTAGTTTGTAATTAAGCCTGAATATCAAGGAGGAATAGCTCAGACTTCTTCCGGATTGTCGCCAAGAAGGTGAGCGAAAGTAGAGCAAACCTCATTCCCCCCTTCGAACCAAAACCCCGTAGAAAGCCCCCATTTCCCAAGCCAAGCCCCCCCCCCCCGGATTCGAGCGAGGAAATCGCGGGGTGCAAGAAAGCTTGAAACCCCAGACTAGCAAGAAAAGTGCGGTTGTGGTTCTCATTGGAATCGGTCAATCGAGATTCTCGGATGTCGTTTCTAAGGCTATCTCTCTATCTGCGATCAAGGGTGCACGTACCGCAGTGGCATCACCCCGCGTACGATCTGATTTTCTGGGTTGCTCGTGGCATGCAGGGAATGCGGGCATGGAAATCTCGAGGTTGGGGAAGCAGAAAGAGTACGATCTAAGACAGTTCTTTGTTGACGAGCTGTCATACGGACGATGCCCGTGATGAGCATGCTATGTGCAATAACACATCGAGCGGCTCCGGTTTACATACCGTACGGTACTGGACTACAGAAAGCCTAAGATATGGAGGGTGGTGATCGGTTAGATTGGGAAGAGTGTGGTGTTAGTGGGAGCATTATGACGAGTTTGTACAAGACAGGGCTCTAAAAAGGGAGAGTAGGGGAGGGGGCAGTTATTTTTGCGGACAGCTAGCAGTGCGTGATGTAAACGTGGCAGACCTGGTCTAGTTCACGTTGAAGCCATGTGCAGAATCACCAGCATCTTTCAATGGAAGAAGCCTATCTCTTGTACGTACCGTTGGCACTATGGCTTAGGAAGATGATTGCGACTAAAGGAAGAGGTGTTGCAGTGAGGGATGGGATGGGGGGCGGCGGCGGGGGAGCGAGAAGTGGCGTGTGTAAGACGCGGAGATGGCCTGCGGAGCTGTCAAGGTGGAGCGACTTCTACTCGATGGCAAGCAGCCGGACGACGCCATGGTGCACGAATGGGGGAGTTGGTACGCGAACTCGATTCAGGATGTGGAATGGGACTCGTGTGAGATTGGCCTGGGCAGCAGAAGAAAAACGCAAGACTGAGCTTTAATAGGCGCCCCGGGCTTCCCCGCATCCTGGGGAGAGAACGGTGAACAATCCGGGGTATGTAGGTTATGTTATCTTGTGGCATGAAGGCAAAACAGATGAGCGAAGAGGGAGGGTGGGCTGTTGCGGCCGCTCTAGAGTTGCCTTGGTGGTGTCATGGCTCATCGATCCTTGGTTGGTTGAACATGTTGAACATGACTCTCTGCGAGATGTGGGATGGTTGCTACGATTTACGTTTGAGGCGCTGGGCTGAAAGGGAGAAGGAAAATGGAAGCCATCCATTTCACTCTCCGCAACCTCCAGCCGGCGCACTTATTGGAGCGGCGCCTTGCACAAATCTCGAAGGGGATGGGTGTGTGGGAAGAGGCCCATGACGAGGGGAATGAGGGGGGACAACGTCAGGCCGTACAGAGTAACCACGTACTGTGAGCCGCTTTGTCGATTTGTGCGTGGTAGTATCGAGAGGACCTGGATTTTGTTCGTTGAAATGGTCTATTACTGTAATAGGGACAAAACCTCCTTGGCCAAATTTAGCCGGCATTCCCCTTGCTCAGTTGATACAAGGTGATAATGCCCATCAAGGGCGTTTCATTACTTATTAATGTGTTAGTTATTATGAAGTGTGAATGGGCAGACTCATAAAGGAGGGCTAGACGTACATAGTACAGCAGGTAGCCACACAGCTCGCTTGCCAAGTCTCTGGCGTAATCTGCATATTTTCGCCGCTGTATTATTATTTTTCATTGCGTTCTAGACTCCATACCAGGGCTGGCCTGGAGACCCTCTGGGTCCCGTCATTCCCTACCTAGAGTGTTGTTGCTTGTTGCTGAAGTATTTTTGCCCACGGTAAACATCGGAACCATCTAAATACCCGATGTGTGGCCTTGAATGATTTTGTTATCAAGGGTACGGGTTTTTCTTTTCTTTTCTTTTCTTCTTACTTTTTGTTTTCATTTAGCAAAAGAAGAAAAAAAGCAAACCCAAAAAGAAGAAAGAAAAGGAATAGAAAAACAAAAAAAAAATTGCAGAAAAATAGAAGCCAGACCCTCGTTTCTCTCCAACGACAGGGGGGATACGACACAACGGCATTAACTCACATTAACTAACATTAACTGGAAAGGGTGTGGGAGGCGACCACCACTGAGACTGGCGCTCCGCGCTCCTCCACAAGAAAACACATCCTCGTTCCACGATGCACCCCCATTTGGCCCTTCACACCAAGAAGCCCTTTCTCACTCCCCGGCCCGGCCAAGTTTTTGTTAGGGCAAGCCTGCGGCTGTACGTACCAGAGGTACCTACCTTACCGTACTGACCTCCAGCTGCTTTGGCCGGGCCCCACTGGAGCGCCCACTAGCAGTCCTGGATGGACGCTGAGAGACGGTGACAGGCGGTGTTGGCGGCAGCTGCGTGAATGAAATACCTCGGGAGGGAGCGAGGGCGGCAGACAGACAGGCAGATGCAGAGAGAGACAGAGAGAGAGAGAAAAAGGATGATGGCGGGCAAGGGCAAGAGGGTGAGGAGAGGCAGTAGGTCGTTTGATATCAGGCACCATACTGGGTCAATGCCTGTTTGTCAGTCACCAGTTCGACTGGTCATGGGTAACGTCTTTGATCTTTCGTTCCCCAGATTTCCCCCCAGACCCCAACCTTTTGGAAGGTTTCGACCAGCACACAACGACGGACATCATCGCAACCGCTTGCACAAGTCGATCAATGGTGGTACTATAGCCAGTCACCAAAGTAGGGATGTACGTACTGTACCTACCTCCCGTACTATTGCCTATTGCTCTACTATACCTGGCACTGACGTGGGCACGAGCGTCCCCCCCCGGAGGCTGCTGCCCCAGGATTTTCCAAGGATTTTCCACTGCAACTCCACACTCGCGTTTGTGCCCTTCACCCCCCCGTATAGATTCACATTTCTTCATCTCTGCGCTACTCACTTCTATCCACCCCCAAGCAGTCTAAAATCCGGCCGCTGCTCTTCCTTTGCGCGCGCCCCCCCCTTGCTGACCCTCTTTCTCTTGATCTTTTACCTATTGTAATATTTGCCAATAGATATATCTTCGACCTCTTCCCCCCTCCTCATCTGTTCACTCATTGATACCCTTGGAAGGTTTCTTCTTCTTCTGTTATTTTACTTCTATATTTTTTATTCTTGTGAATACTCCTCCCGGGTTTACTAAGACCACTCCCACTTGGCTCTTGGCACTCACGCTCACATTCATACTGTACTTGTCTACCTATTCCCGGCACTCGGATAAGATCCTCGGCTGAAGTCACAAAACAACCTCACCTCTCACCTCTCCCACTGAATGAACCTTGGTATGATCGGATGAAATAACCTGGTGGACGAAGCACCACACACCGGCCCAGAAGGACCTGGCAAAAAAAAAAGGACTTCACTTTATTTCTCCTCTTTATATCTCCCATACTTTATCTCGCCCTTCTCTCTTCCAATTTTTTTTTTACCGCATTATACCCATCTTCATAGCACAACCAAATAGCCGCAACCATGCCCGGAATCCTACCCATGAAGGTCATCAAGGTCGGCACCAGCTCCCAAAGCCGGATTGCCCAAGCCTGTGATAGATGCCGAAGCAAGAAGATCCGCTGTGACGGCATCCGACCAACCTGTTCACAATGCGCCAATGTCGGCTTCGAGTGCCGGACCAGCGACAAGCTTAGCCGACGCGCCTTTCCTCGTGGCTACACAGAATCTCTCGAAGAGCGAGTACGACAATTAGAGGCCGAAGTAAGAGAGCTGAAGGACCTACTGGACGAGAAGGATGAGAAGATCGACATGCTTTCCAAGATGCACGGCAATAGTGCGCGTTGCACTTCAACGGCCGCCAGCCCCGTTGCGGCCGTCTCCCCGGAAGGCCACTCTACCAAGGAAGACACTTTCCGAGTGCAGGCCGCACCTCTATTACTCGGCGTTGAAAACTCGGATTCATACTACATGGGTGCCTCTAGCGGTCGGAGCTTTATCGGTAAGTCTAATCCTCTTTTTTTTCTTCCCTTGTTCTTGTGAATGTGCCTCCCACCCCAAGCAATTTTTCAAGGATCCCAAGTTTTCTAACTGGATGATGCAGAGTCCTTCAAGCGCAAGGTGCAGGAGACCGGCAAGCCCACAACGGATTTCAATCCCGAGGCATTTTTACATATCCAAGGATGCGAGTCTCTAGGCCCCAGGACTGTTGACCTATCTTTGAGGATGCCTCCTCGCTTATTCTCCGACCGCTGCGTCAATGTCTACTTCCAGGAGTGGGCCCCTCTCTTCCCCGTCCTCCATAAGCCCACCTTCCTTCACGTGTATGAAGAGTTCGTCGCCGATCCCGAGAAGGTTAAGAGCAATCACAAGCTCGCTCAGCTGTACCTCGTCTTCAGCATTGCTGGCCTATCATCTGACGCTCCCGATCTTCCCCAGCTGGTGGTGTGCGAGCACCAATGGCGCAAGGCTCTGGACTCTGTTCTCATGGAGAACACCATGAACACTCTTCAGTGCCTCACCTTGGCTCTCCTTTACTGCACTATGCGCGCTGATTACAAGCGCCTGCAGCACTACAAGGGCATTGCTGTTGGCCTTGCTTTGCGGCTTGGCCTCCACCAGAGCCAGAAGCGCTTCTCATTCGGCGCCTTGACTATTGAGACCCGAAAGAAGGTCTTCTGGACTCTCTATACCCTTGACTGGTATGTCATACAAGTGTCTCACACCCGTGCAACCCGCAACTAACACGTGCTAGCTTCTCCGCTGCTATTCTTGGCCTCCCCAAGCTTCTCAAGGAGGAGGATATTCAGACTGAGTACCCTGCCGATACTGACGATGAATACGTCACCGAGAAGGGCTTCCAACCTACACTCCCCGGGGAGTACACTCGGCTTTCTAGCGCCTTAGCCTTGTTCCGTGCCACTCGCGTCCTTGCCAAGGTGTTGGAGAAGAACTACCCTGCCGCATCATCACATGAACTGTCCCTGCAGCAAATGTCATCCCTTGAGGCTGAGCTCGACGCTTGGTACAACAACTTGCCAGCGCATCTCAGACTCGCTTTTGCGCAGGACAAGCCCGCTACTGACATCACTGGCAGCCGATCACCCCTCCTTGTAAGTTACATTTGTTTTGGTTTTTTCTACCTTCATAAAAATGAAACTTTTGTGCTCACAAAACACCACAGGCTCTGACGTACTACTACATTCGCATGCTTATCTACCGCCCCGCCGTAGGATCCAGCCTGGGCCCCAAGGCTGCTCCAGCGCTCATCTCTGTGGGCGCCTCTAGCAAGCATATCATTCAAATTGTGAAGCTCCTTGAGGAGCGTAACATGACCTTCTCGTTCTGTATGAACAAGACGGATCTTCTTGTCGTCTGCGGTATGATCCTGCTTTACCAGGTAGTGGATCTCAAGCAGGACAGCAAGTTGATGCGCGATGACGAACGGTTGGTCAACTCAGTCATTAAAATCCTTGACAAGAGCCAGGTCCCTGGCGCACTCGATTTCAAGCGTGTGGCTAGCCAGCTCATTACCGTGGACGAGCCCATCGGGTCACCGATGCGCGATTCACGTGAGCTCTCCATGTCGGCCCCATCCAACCGAGGATCGCCGCCAGCCGGAGCCGGCTCACATAATAGCACACCTTACGCGCTCGGTCAACTTCCTGGGGCAGCCTCAAGTGAGAGCGACCTCATCCAGCAGCAGGAGAAGCTCCGCCGCATGACCATGCCAAGCGCTGCTGGTCAACGGCCAGACTTCTACCGAGCTCGGTCACGGCAGTCATTCGACAATGTCCCAGCCGAGGTCTCCATGGCACACCGAGACCACCGCATGTCGCTGTCGCAAATATCTAACAACCCCAACATTAAGAGCTCCCCACTATCCCGACCCAACTTGGATTTCATGCCATTTGCAACCTCGGGATCTCAGCCCTCGTCGCCACAGCAGCACCACCGCATGCAACTGCAGCAAAATCAGAACTCACAAAGCAATGCCAACATGGTGCACTCGCCCGCGGTCAACGGCAAGGGTGTGTCAAGCTCTGAGTGGGAGACACTACTGGGCTCGATGGATGGTGGCCTAAACAATGTATATGATGCCATCTATGGCGGTAACCCTATGGTCAATGAAGCTTCAATCACCGTCAGCCACTGTGGTGACTGGCCCCCGGACAACTGGGATCTCACTGGCTTCAGCATCGCTGACTTTGGGCATAACCCCAACCCACCTCAGAGCGTCCTCAGCATGAGTGATGAGAGCCTGAGCTCTGGCGAGGAGGTCGGCGCCTCGGAACTGTCACTAAGTGTGGAGAGCGTCGATTACAGAAACCAGATGATGCCACACCAAGGTCACATGATGGAAACAACGTTTCAAATGTAAGGGTCAGGGGAAAAAAATATGATGATACCACTGGGCATAGGCGCGGAGTGTTTTTATATACGGAAATGGGTTTATTTTTTCTGGATAGACTGTTTTCGGGGAGGATGACTCGTTTGTGTTTCTCTTCGCAAATCTTTGGAGTATTGACGGCGTCTGGGGCATCTTATTGATTATCTGCGGGCGAGGAGGAAAATACCGATAGTATGATGGAGCGAGATGATTATTTTGGTTTGGTTTACTTGATTGTAATGTTGATATTGGGGTCCAACGGAGTTGGAGGCTACCAATAGTTTATGGTTTATTTTTCAGGATGGTCATGGACTTACACATCAGTACTGAGTAGCAGGATGGCTTGAGTCAAGAAGACAATATCATTCAGAAAAACAATTTGAAAAAAAAAAATTTATAAACAAAAAAGCATGCACTACCTTGTCTCTCTCTATGATACGTGACAACCTTTGGATTGCTCCCAGTGTAACGGAGTACGGCGAGAGGAAAGGGGGGTTTGACTTGGCTCTCCGGTGACAAGGTATATCGTCTGCAAGCCACGCAGTGCCATGCATGCTACTAAGCATGACCCGGCTTCATCTTGTCTCTACGGACAGCTGAAGTGGCAAGCGAACGAATCGGGAATACCGGATCACGATAATATCAATACGGTGAAGGACTGCGTCTCGACTTCTTCCCCCCACACACTCTCTCTTTCACAACAGAGACCTTACATACGGGTGGTAGGTTGGCGATGAACTACAATATGCAGAGCCCCCCTACCCCCCCACAGAGCCCCGACTCTGGGGGAGCCCTGAAGAGAAAGCTCACGAGAAATGCTCTAATTGTCGTGGAGATTAATCTAGTCGGGACTCCCCTGCGGCAGGTATGGGAAGGAATGCAGAAGACAAAGGGGGGGGTTGAGGCAAGATGAGCTATTGGTCGTACAGCGGTAGCAGACAAGGGGGGGTGTGCATCTACGGGTGTGATTTTGTGCATTTCTCGATGTCGCGTGAGGTGTTGACAAGACGATGGAGAGGGAGAGAGAGAGAGGAGAGAGGGATGGAGACCAGCAATTGAGCCGGGAGGCCTAGACCGGAGACCGGCATGCCCGGGGGTGTGGGAGGGGAGGGGAGGGGAGGGGGGAATATGAAGTATCAGTGGTCTGAAGCCCTGGATTTGGGGCTGGACCGGGTTCGATTTCTTTTGGTGTGTCTATGTTGTTGACTGAAGCATGGTGGCATTTTTTTGGGGGGAAAGGGTGCGGACTAACAAGAGAGAGTTGAAGCGACTGAATTCGAAGTTGTATTTGCAGATCCCAGAACTGTAGGGGGTACTCTACCGCTTGTTCGTAGGTATTGTAGATGCGAGCTTGTATGTGGTTTGCGCTGTACGGTGTCTTTGTTGCTGAGGATAGGATGCAGTGAACAATGGGCACGCACTATTTGCCATCAATAGGACACATCGTATCTTTTCCGGTCAACACACAACTACATATTGCATACTCCGTGCACACAAGGTAACTTCCCACTCGCCTCTTGGATCTTGTCTTCAGGTGTACGCCGTACTCCGGGATGTTGGCTCAATGTTCAGATCCCATCCCCCCCCACGCCGATGCAGGCCGTTGAGGACGGGACGGGCGGGATAAGATAAAATTTGGTGCAGCCCTACACAGCACATAGTACTGGAGATGACACAGAGTACGTACATGATCCCAGAAAATCGCTTTTATTTGATCTTGTGGCGGTGCATAGAGTTATCTGCTTGATCAAAGTGTTATGCCTCTGTGGCTTGTTCATTTTGCTGCCGTTGCAATCAAGGGACCAAGTCGGCCCCACTTGTAAGCGGGTGATCACCGACACTAAGTACCTTACCCTTACTATACTATGTAACAAAACATTCTCTACTGGAGACCCTGACAGGCACGAGCGATATCTTTCAGCGATGGTTGGCTGGACTTAGTAGATTAACACCAGCCGGAGTTAAACCAGCCATCGATTCATGCTCTTGAGGGAGACTTGCTAAGGAATGGGAATGAGGAAATCAAGTAACCTAAAACAAATAGAGGGCCTATTTTTTTCTCTTCTTTTCCGTCTTCTTCTTGTTCCTTCTTCAAAGCGATATAGACTGTATGATCGTGTCTTTGAGTATCGCAGCGGCTTGATATGCACATGCATGTCCACTGGGCTTGTACATGAATGTTGGCCCGCTCCTTCTCAAGCATCTCCTCCATTCCCGGCTGCAAGGCCCACTACTTCCGACGTCAACTCGGCTTCTTCTCCTCTCATCCAACCTGTATCCAGCAGCAGCAGCAGCAGCAAAATCATCATCGGCATCATCATTGTGGTCGTACGTGTGCAGTCATGGCGGACGAGACGTTTCCTCTCATCAAGCAAGATGATATTCCCCAAGGTAAACTCACATCTCTGTCTCTGGAACTTGTTGCACCTCACATACATGACACATGTGGAGAAGGACAGAATAGAAATGAAGGACAAAAGAAGATAGAAAGAAGAAATAAAACCCGACCCGCCTGACGGCATGCTCCAGCTCTGTTCTTTTCTCTTCCTCCCTTCCCTCTCAGAATCGTGCTGATCAACTCGCAAACAAAAAGCTCCCTGGGCAAAGGCCTTGACCTCACCAAGGTCACCCGGTCGTCGTCTGCCCCAGGCCATCGCCCACCGCGGCGCCAAGACATTATTCCCCGAAAACACCATGGCTGCCTTCCAGGGCGCTGTTGGCGTCGGGGCTCACGCCATCGAGACAGATGTGCACCTTTCCGCTGACGGCGTTGTGGTTTTGTCCCATGTAAGTCTTTGCTTGAGTTAATATATTGTGGCCCCCATCGCGACCCTCCTTTCCTTGTAGGTGGGCTTCACAGTAAAGGGAAATAAAGAAAGAAAAAAAGAGAAATGGACAAGACAATTTTCACAAAAGGCTCGCATACTCACTTTATGATAAAAACCTGTAGGACCCCTCATTGAAGCGCTGTTACGGTGTAAACAAAAAGGTTGCCGACTGTGACTGGGACTATCTTAAGACGCTCCGCACGGTAAAGGAACCGAATGAACCCTTGCCGAGATTGAACGATCTGCTGGAGTGGCTGGCCAGTCCACAACTTCAGAAGATCTGGGTTGTCTTGGATATCAAGGTATGTCAAACCAAACCACGTCAAAGAAAAGTCTACAAATATATCTACTATGATGACGGTGCCCAATCTAACTGAGGAAATTCAGATCGACGATGATCCTGAAGAACTGCTTGGTGCTATCTCGAGAGTTCTGAGTGAGATTCAAAGTCCCGTACCATGGGATCAGCGTATTATCCTGGGATGCTGGAATGTATGAACAACGGCCTCCCCTTTCCCCCAACTCTATAACTACTTGCTCCCTGCGGCCAAAGGCTTTCTAACACAACTGCTGTTCCTCTATAGGCAAAATTTCTCCGAACAGCCCGTCGTCTGCTGCCATCATACCCTCTCGCCCACATCAGCGCCTCCCTGCTCTACTCTCACCACTTCCTTCCCATCTCCAATCTAGGCTTTAACCTCCACCAGAAGGCCCTCATCGGTTTCCCCGGCTGGCTCTTCCTCCGCGAGATTCAGCGCACTGACAAGATCCTCATGACGTGGACCGTCAACGAGCCGCGCTGGATGGAGTGGTGCATCCGCCAGAACCTACGTGAGCCGCGCAAGGGGGTCGTTGCTGGTACTCGTGACAAGGAGGACGATGGCGTGGTAGCGCCGGCCCTGATTGATGGTGTCATCACTGATGATCCTCGCTTGTACCTTGAGGTGTGTGAGCGCTTTGAGGATGAGCTCGATGGGCTGAGGGTGAGGCCGCAGAGGGGATTCGTGGGATGGGCGACAGACGGTGCTTACACCATGTGGACGTTCTTCATGACGCAAGTGGTAGTGATGGGATTTCACATTGTTAGGAGGGCTCAAGGTCGTTTCGACTATTTAGAGGACCGACGAACATTGGACGGGCCCTTGCAATAAAGAGCCGGGTTTGGGAATAGATTTCCCGTAGATGGGATTTTCGATATGACGCATGCATCTTTGAGCGGACAAGATTACAACAACATCTTGAGTAATGACGACGTACGTATACAATAGATTCAGCTGAATTGAATCAGGTTAATATCTTTTGCAAATATGACACCAATAAAACGATCTTGAACTAGCAGTATCATCGAACACAACGGTAAACAGTGACTGGAAAAGACCCGTTGGCTCTTTTGAATTGAAAAAGGATTTTCATGTTTTAGCCATACATATATTTTCTAAAGCCGTCTCCCAATCAGGCTCCTCTCTCTCTCTCTCTTCTATACAGCACATTCATGCCATCCCAAAAAATTTCCATGGTAACCAGAGGTGGACCTCAACTCGGTGCCACGAGATAAAGACCAAGTTGTAAAAATATAGGGAAAAAAAAAAACTTATGCTCAGGTATAAACATGAAAACGCCCTATCCCTTTTGTCACTCTGTGCCGTGTCCAACCAGTCATTAATGGACTCTACACTTCCTCAGCTATGGACCTCCTTAATGTCATACAGATTACAAAAAAAAAACCATTGCACAAAAGCAACAACCCTGAATCAAATCTCAACATCAATGTCAAGCTCCAGCGACCCAATGACGTCGTCGTCCATCAGGGGCTTGTGGATGGTCGGGATGCCCTTCTCCTGCAGATACTTCTCCTCTTGAAGCTTGGCGAGATGAGGCAGCAGCTGTGCCTTGCCTGGCGCGGGCTTGGTTGTTCCATTTGCGGGTGTGCTGGTGCCAGTCGACGCGGTCGACTTCCCCTCCACCTTCTCGTTCACATCGTACACAAACTTGGCCTTTGTCCTCAGTCGTCGGGACATGTCCCCTTCGTAAGCCTCGCCTCTCTTAATAGCCATCTCGATCTCACGGGACTTGGCCTTCTCCTTCAGTTGGGCCTTTCGTACTGCCTCGGCATTGAGTCGTCGATTCTCTCGGTTGCGTTCCGCCAGTCGATCTTGTTCCGTCTGGCCCTTCAGCTGTTCAGACGACTTGGCAAGACCCAGACTGGTCTTGAAAGCCAAACGTTGCGAGCCGAGCTTGTCCAACTCCTCTTGCAACTCTTCAATCTTCTCATCGTTCCCACGCTCTCTCGCCTCTTCTAATAGTCGAGCTACACGCTCACGCTCTGCTGGGTCGAAACGTCGACGCAAATCATTCTTGCGCTTCAGTCTTGCCTTGATTTCTTCATTTGTCCACTTGTGACTAAGTAGTGAGTTGATATCGTCGATTTTGTCTGAGAGAAGGCTCTTTGCGGGGAGCGTCACATTTTCGTTGAGACATGTGACTTTGTATCGGTTCAACTCGTTCTGTGTATCATCGTCAGAATGGATATTTGCAAAGGGAACGGTTTCGCGCCAACTCACGTCTGTGAACTTTCCACTCGAGGCGGCAATAAAGGGAAACTCCTTGATAGCCTTTCCATGTGCTGCTTTAACATACTGGTCGGTGACAAAGGAGCCATTTGGTCCGTTAAGTGCATAAGGGCGGCTAGTTGTGAAACCTGAAGACGGGTATCAATATCAATCCATGCCGCGACCAACGCTAGTTACATACCCTTGATGGCAGCCATACGGTACTGCTCGATACCGGTCTCGGGGTGTGGGCCTAGTGCAATGCGGATGTAACAGCCGGTGATGGCAGCCTCGAACCCGGGTGTAAGACACACTTGTGCGAACTCGTTGCGACCCAGACGGACACGCTCGTAATCGCGAAGCTCAGCAGGCGGCTCGTCACGAGGTGCTTCATCGGCGGGCGAACGAGATCGGCGCCGACCAAACTCATCTTCGCTATCCTCGGGCTCACGAGAATCCCTCCCTCTGGGAGAGTAGCCATCCTTCCGCCTCTCATGATCTTCTCGTCTCCTAGCCTTCTCGGCTCTAGCTCTCCGTAGGGAGTCCATAGCAGACTCACCCTTGCCACTAGTTCGTTGTCGCGATGCCCGACGGTCGCCATCTTCCAGATCTGCTGTGTCGGCACTTCGTTTCTTCTTGACCTGTTTGCGCTCCTCGTTTTCCACGTTGCTCACCATCTGGCGAAGGAGGCGGTTCTGTCGTTGACGTTCAATCTCCGAGAGTCGGTCGGCAATGATTTGTTCTCGTTCAACTTCTCGCATAGCCATAATCTCCTCCTTCTCTGCTTGACTGACATACATGCCATCAACAGGGTACTTTTCGTCTTCATTGGCGGCGGCGGTGCGGTTGCGAGCAGGCTCAGTATCAGAGTCGGATTCGTCCATTGGTGCCGATTCAAGTGAGTTTGGTGAGCCTGGGGCAGATGAACTGAGTCGCAAAAGGCCAAGGTTAGCAACCAATTCCTGAAGCAATCATGTGGCATCTCCAAAGTCGTGTGTTTTGGAGATACAACAAACGAATGGCGAAAGTGTCCAATATGGCATCGTGGGACAAGTTTCCAAGAATTGGAACAGAAAAGGGGAAAAAATGACTTACGCCTCACCCTCCTCCTCTTCCTCCTCCGAATCATCGCCCCGACCCCTGCGCTTCGCCGTGGCCGACTTCGTCCTAGGAGGCGGCGACGCGGACATCTCTCTCGACTCGTTTCCAAAGCCCTCATCCTCAGAATCTCCACCCGCAAGGGCGAGAAGCTCATCATCGATATCAGCCATAATGATTGCGGGTTTTTCCTTCTTGCCACGTAATGAACCGAGTTTTCGACTCTCAGGGGCTCTCTCGGCGTTCGCGACGCGGTAACTGGCGCAACGGCGGCTGTCGAATTGATGTCGCGTGCAGACAAAGAAGATGGGGGGAATTCGGGAGAGAAAGCGAGCACAGGGATGTCCCTAGACAGCTTATCAAGCTCGCAAGAGATGAAAAGCAGGGCGATTGATGAAGTCGAAAGGTGGTTGTAAAGAGAAAGCCAAGGGCCCTACGCCTCCAGACCTGCTGGGAATTTGGTCGCTCAGCAGTTCACGCGTGATTGGCCGAGACTTATGTCATCCCACTGCACGTGTGGAGCGGATCCTTTCTCTGAGCGGCAAAGCTTTAGTCCGAAAGAGAGATATTACCTTGGCTTCCTGCCTCCTTATCAGCTTATCAGCAAGCCTATCGTTGCTTAGCACCCCTCGGTCAGTCTCGGTGAAGGCTCGGTGGACCCATGTTCCCTGACCCACCCAAAACGGCCAGAGACCCGTCATCGAGGCTGTTATCGCAGTGGTTCGATTTCGGGACATGAACCCAGCGGCACTCTCTGCTCTCAATTGAGGAAACTCATGAGCCATTACCACGCTGTATGCTATACGACAACAGACAATGGCGCCGACACGAGCTCTCATTCGTCCAGTGCGGGCCCTCTGCGCGAGGCCGGTCGCTTCACGCTGCCAGCTTCAAGTCAGGGCTCTAGCCACTACCTCGAGCGCGAAAGCCTCCGCAGCGGCGACGACATCCACCGAAGCACCCAAGAAGCGCAAGCCGCTCACCAAGGAGCAGCGGGACTTCCTCGACTCGGCGGTAAGGATTCCCAATTCAGGCTTGGACCCTCTCCTTTCTTTCGCTCTTCAACTGACAATGCGATATTCTCTAGCTCCGCGTCAACCAAGCCGGCGAGCTCGCCGCTGTGCTAATCTACGCCGCCCAAACCCCCGTCGTCCTCCGTGGCCGTCCACACCTGCGGAAGCTGATGCAACACATGTATGACCAAGAGGTGGGCCATTTCAACACATTCAACAGCCTCATTCACAAGCACCGCGTCCGTCCGACCGCTCTATACCCTCTCTGGTCCGTTATGGCTACTGGCTTGGGTTGGTCTACAGCCATGATGGGTTACGAAGCGGCCATGGCCTGTACCGAGGCGGTCGAGACAGAGATCGGAGGCCATTATAACGAACAGATCCGCACCTTGCTCGAGATGATCACAAAGTGGGAAGCCGAGGGCTATGAGGTCGGCGAGGATCTGGCTGAGCTTGTCAAAACGCTAAGGAGGATTCGAGATGAGGAGCTAGAGCACTTGGATCACGCCGTGGAACACGATGCCAGAAAGGCTGAACCTCATTGGCTCCTAACAGGTGTGATTCGCGCCGGCTGCCGAGGAGCGATCTGGGTGAGCGAACGAGTCTAGGGCAACCATCCACTTGCAAAAGGGATTGTATTATACATGTTTCAAAAAGAAATGAAGGAATGAAGGCTGCGTATAGAAAGGCCGTTCTATTAAGAAAGAATTATTGTAAAAAAAGAAAATGCCCCGAGCCTTAAGGAAACATGCTCGCGATTATTCTGAACATCAGGCGCCCAATCAATGCCTCCCAAACCAAAGTTGAAAATGCGAGCTCCGTTCCCATCCAGGAAAAAAAAAAAAAAAAAAACTCCGTCGCGATGCTGTAGTATAACTTGTTTACTTAATGGAAGTTCCAATATCAGCCACAGTAACCATTAGCTCAGGTTAATTACTAGAAAGTTTGTCAGTACTTTGATCTCTCCAGCTGAAGACCTGCTCTGGATTGATATCACTTACTAGATTGCCAAGGGGGCAACACCATCGACCTGGTAGCCCCAGTTGCCATTCTGCTCTTCCGTAAGAAGCCAGTCGTATGGGAACTGCACCAAATTTCCCTGAACCATATTAAGAAGCTCTTCAGCGTCAGCGCGACTCGGCATATCTTCGATGGAGAATCCACGGCGGCTGTTCTTCGTGGTGGCTCGCCGCCGGCGCTTAACCGACCCGATATTCCCGGGAGGTGGTGCATTCGTCTCTCGCGAAGAAGGCTTGTCAAGAGTCGAGAAAGTAGTTCGTCGTTCCCTATCTCGGGTACTAGTTTGAGGCTCCAGGAACTTGCTATGAGTGCCCTCAAACGTTGGGAACGGAACATCGCCCATGGAATAAACCGGAGAAGGAGCCTCCATTGCACGTGGGCTGCTACCCCCATTCTCAGTATCGAGGCCAATCTTTGGTGGAGAGTTCTCGCCACTGGGCGTTGGTGGAAGCGCCTTATCCGTCAAACCCTTCGTTCCCTCGCCAGGAATGATAATCTTAATCTTTTCATCATCTTTAAGATGCGAAGGAGCCAGCTTCTCGCCCACCTTTCCAGCCGCTTTCTCGGCTTCTTGCTCTGTTGCGTGCGCCAAAGTCTCCAAGCCCGGTACGCTGACACCGAGTCCTGCTGATGTTGATCCACGGTTGCTAGGCTGACTAGGCGGAGGCTTGAGCTCAGAATCTTGTCGTTCTCGGCCTTCCATGCTTGTGCGGAATCGTTCCCCATAGCTCACGTATTCTCGATACTCGGCCCACGTGCTGACTTCGGAATCTGGCATGCACCTGAAGACTCTGCGGTATAGCTTTGTATTGTTCATGGCAGCGCGGCCCCAGATTTCGTCAATAAAGTCGGGATGGATTGGGTCTTTCATGCAATCTTTGTCAATGCTGGCAAGTTCGATATCTGCAGCCATGGGATGGACGAAGTTCATCATGGGACGTCCTGTCTCTGGGTCGAAGTGTACAGGAGGGCCACCAATATCAGTGTCGTCAGATATGGGTAGCGTTGGCAGCTGTGCAGCTCGAGGCAACCCAAGCTGGTCAGTTGTCCGGCGGTCCAGGGCAGGAACCGGGGGGAGGGGTTCGTTCTGATAGGGATCTGGGCTCTTCTGCCTGGATCGGAGATCCAAATGCGCATCTCTAGGAGTCTCCAGCGTTCCTTTGCCTTCATTGCCAATACTGTTGACAAGGACTTCACGGCCACTGACAATGACCGAGTCTCTGCCAGAATCAAGCCCAGTCTTCTCAGCCTGCTTCCATTGATCTGGTCCGTAGCCCGTCACATCGAGTTTCTGCTTCCGTTTGCCCTTGGCGTTGGTTATACTTGCACCGTTCTCAGAATCGGACGATCCGGTTGAGCTAGAGCTTGACGCTTCCTCCAATGCCTTGGCGACCTCTAGATCAAGGTCGTGGTTAAAACTAGGGATGTGCGGCGGCTGTGGTCGCTGCAGTGTGCTTGGTCCTGCTTCTGTCTCATTGTAGATTTCATCCATCTCTTGCTCAAAGCCTTGGCGCTCCATCTCAGCCTGGCGCTCTTCCTCAAGAATCTCATCCACATCCAAACCCAGATGTTCTCGCATCAGACGGAGACGAAGCGTGTGAGCAAAGCGGCCGACTTGGTATGGTTTTCCAGCCATGGTTGACATGATCATGTCCGTGTCTCGAACGATGGCTGCGCATTCTGAGTCACGGCTGCCAAGCATCGACCGCTCGTTGATGTTAGCGGATCCAATGAGAGCCACACGATCATCTACGATGATGGCCTTGGCATGGATGTAGAGCTGTTCCGTCACGAGGGCATCGTTGCTCATAATTCCCCATTGGCGTAAAGAGTAGAACCCGATGTAGTCCTCAGGTTCGATGTCAAGACTGCGCAGCCGGCCAAAGATGGACTGTTCTCCACGACAGATGCTCTGGAACTGACACATGAGGATTAAACGAACGCTGGTACCCTCTTGCTCATCCACTGTATTCTGGAAACCGGGCATCAAGGGAATGACGATAATACATCGCCAATCCTCTTCGTTCTGGTGAGCTCGAATGATGCGATTAACGAGGGCATCTCCAATGCGATTGACTATTCGGGTGCCATACGCTTCGGTACTGGTAATGAAGAACTGGTTCTCTATATACACAAAATGATCGGAATCTTCAATCATCTTGATGTATGCATTCTGGATGCTGTGCTCCGTGCCTTCAATGCCAAGAGACCAGGTAGTTGCCGATCGAAGAATCTGGACTTCACAGGTGCCAGTAAGGCCCAGCGCCTCCAACTCATCAACATTCGCGTCAGGCGCGGGGAGTAAGAAAGGGAGAGGCCGCGTTGGTTTTCGCCCGCGACGTAAATAGTTCCAACGCTGAACGAAATGACGAGTCAAATCTCGAGCAGGCTGTCCTACCACCTGCATGCCAATGTCGTGCCACGGCATGCGCGGAACCTTGCCGCGGTCGTACATCTCCTCGTAAGGCTCGCTGAGTCGAAAAAAGTCTTGTACTCGTGGGTTCGAGTAGTCCTTGCCGGGGAACAGTTGGCAGTGTTCCGCATCTTTAGGGGCCTCGGAAAGCTCGAAACCCGTTGGTTTGTCGTCGACAATGGGATGCTGGGGACAATCCCAACGCCCAAAGCAGAGATCGATACCTCCAACAAAGGCAACATCATGGTCCACGATGCAGATCTTCTCGTGGTGGGCAAAGAAGAACTGGTTCTTCTTGAATTGATTTGGTGATCTCTGGACAAAAATGTTGGGGTGGAGGTTCAACAATGAGAACTTGGTGTACTCCGAGTCAATCGGAACCGCCGCTTCAACATTACGATACACGATGACAAAAATCTTGACTCCTTCCCTCGCCTTCTTCTGCAAAAGTCTGTCCAGGCGCCATTTTTGGCTGATGGCTGCAGGTCTTCTCATGTAAAGCTCTGGGGAAAGCCACCAGTCATGGATATAGATGACATCCTTTGCCATGTTGATAGCTCTCGAAACATTCCACATATAGTCACGGCCATCTACTAACCACTGAGCAAATACGCCTGTTCGAACAGGAGCGAAGCTATCAAACCGTTTGTTTTCATACCAGGCAGTTTGTTTCAACATTTCTTCGATGGACCCCTCAAATTGTTTCATCACGGACTGGTTGCGCGAGAACAAGCGCACTTTTCGTTCCGAAGTGTGCAAAGTAAGTGTATGGTGTTTTTCTGAAGGTGTGTCGGCCGTCAAGTCAATATCCGTCTTCTTCTCGGTGGTCCCAATCTTGTTCTTCTTGTTTCGCTTAGTTACGATTCGGAACTTCGAATCCACAAGGTAGACGTCATAAATGTTCATGTTCTCAGGTGACTCAACGCAAACGATGTAGCTTTGCCGCACAAGGAACCACTTGCGACTATGCCGAGCAATCACTTTGGCGGGAGTCAGTACACGACGGAAATCAAGACCCTTGGATGACTGGATGTGCAGGTAGCCTTCCTTGCCGTGATAGCTACCCTCGGCAGCGAGGCGAACACCAAGGGCTGATAGTTCGAGAAAACGGCATACTCGGTTGCTATCAGCTCGGAACATGAGCCATCGAATCATCTCAGAGAGGTATTTCTCCAAAATATGACGCTGCTTATCAACATAGCGTTGTCTTCGAGTGGCTAGATCAATGAACCCACTTCCTCCTAGGCCTTCTGTTTGGGACATCTCGCCAGGGTCAGTGAGGCCTGTGGAGCGCCGCCTCAGGTTCATGAGACTACGTTTATTCCTCCTCGGAACGCGATTTGGGGCATCGGGGTCACTAAGAATACCCTCAGGGGCTTCGTTCGCAGTCATATCGCCGGCAGTCATTTCGCCAGCAGTATCCTCACCGCGGCCGCTACCTTGTTCCTCCTCGTCGCTCTCATCACCCTTCTTCCGAGCGCCTCGAAGATAAGGGAACGCCGAATATGGAAACTTGGGTTGCTTGGGGCGGCCACCAAGATCGAGTCGCCCAGGCATGTACTTTTCATTGCCAATGGCGAACTTGTAACGCAGGTGTAGGTTGTAAATATCCCTTAGGGTCCGAACGACGGTCCAGCTCATTCTACTCGGTCCACTTCCGTACTCGAGTTCTATCGTGAATACCCAGTGGCGGTCTTTATCGTCGTCAGGGACAGGGGAGCTGTCCGTAATCCTTAGTTTCAGCTGTTCCAGAAGGACTGGAATCCTTTTATTCCCATGCTCGTCCCTTTGAATCATACTGGCAAGCATCAAAACTGCTGGGGCACCAGCGCGTAACTCAGCCATTAGCTCGGCCGACTTGAAGTAGTCGAAGCGGTCTTCTTTCTTTTGTCGCAGGAGCCTGAGGGTATTCTTGACTTGTTTCCACTTCTGGGCACCAAACGTAGAGGCTCGCTCTGACGTGAAGAATGGGCGTTTTGGGGTGATTGCATCTCCATCAGAGACGCCGCCGCCTCCAAATACAGTGATTCGGCGAATATGGCCCATCCGACGTCCCATGGTTACTTGATTCTCGGCTTCGTCACCCTCCTCGCCTATCTGACGCGAATTCATCCAAGAACTACCCCTCCGGTACACTCTACCCAGCCGGTCTCGCCCTTCGCCTTCGGAAACCGGAAAATCAGCGCCGCCAGAGGTGTCGGGCATACTGGCACGACGTCTGATAAGTCTATCATAAGTGCTCGGTGTGGTTGCATCATGGGGAAAGCGTCTCGGGGTTGGGGGATTCGAAACGTTCTTCTTAGGACGACGAATCTTCCGCTTCTGTTTCGCTGACTTTCCAACATCGGTAGCGTTGCCCTCGTCAGCCGTCTCTTCCGCATCCGCATCCGCATCGGTGTCTTCTTCTGTGAGCGTATCCGGGATACCGCGACCTGGTCGTGAACTGGTTGGCGAATTGGTCATGGACTGAGAACCCTCGCCAAGGGCATTGGAAGACTTGGGAGTCTGGATCAAACCGGTGCCAGTCAAAGCCTTGAGCTTAGACATTAGGGAAACTCCCCGAGACTTTCCAGGTGTTTCCGGTTCCTCCCACGAATCCACATGTGTCTGCTCGGCTGAGAAATCGATCGGGTCTGGTCGAACAAATTGTACGCTTCTTCTTTCTGGAGCTAGGCCATCTTGAGTCTCAAGGCCATCACCTTCGGCTTCACCTGTATTCCTCTCGCTCATGGACGGACCAGCCAACTTGTTCTTCGAGGGTGTCGACGTCGAGATTATCTCATGGGATGATGCTCCATTTGCGACGTCTCTGGTTTCGTTGGTTGAAGCTTGACCGTCGAGTTGTGTTGCTTTGAGTTGGGGGGGAGGTAAAAGACTTGATTCTCTCTTGGGATATGATGGAGGCGCCGGGACAAGATGGGAATCATTGTTCGACGGAGACGGCGATCGAATCTCTTGATCCTGTGCTGGACTCAATCCATCTTGTATGTGTTCGGCCATAATCGTTCGTCCCAGTTGAGCTAGACAGTGTTGAATAGAACTGAGGAAAGCTTAGAATCGGGAACGCTGGAGGAAAGTGTACGAAGGAAGTATATCTGATTTGAATAATATCTTCCCAAGCGCAACATGCTGGAACCACAGCGATATGCGAGATGAAGGAGGGGCGTCAGAGTTGGGTCGAGTCGAGCCGTGAATCGAGCGGGTGTAGTAGAATAAAGGGGGAGCAGTATTCGGAGCTCGCGGGCATACGTCTGCGAAACGGATTGGATGTTGAGCAACAGCTGGGAAGCCGCCGAGCTGTCAAGGAAACGCGTTCGCCAACAAGAGTCGCTGGGGAAACTGAGAGTTACTGCGAACCAAAGGTTTGTGCAGGAAAATAAGTCATAGGCCTGCTAACCAACCAAATACGAGATGAATTATTGGGTAGTGCGGCACTTGAATCCGACAAGGATGAGATGGCAGCTTGGCGGGATGCAGCATTTAGCGTTGAGCAGGTAGTGTAGTGAGGCGACATGTAATCTGTCGATGATGGACCCAGACGGCCACCAAAGTGTGGTAGGAATTATTAGTCCATTCAATTGCAGGTGAGTTCCGGGGACCCTTTGCCTCAATACCTAGTCTAGGTGTCGGTGGTGCACTACCGTACCTGTGTTAGGTAGGTAGTGGTGGTCGAGGTACAAAGCCAAAAACCCCATACGGAGAAATTACATGTACCCAGGTAAGTAAGTACCTTATTAGTCTGTCATGTCCCTGGAGGTCTGCTTGTTCGCGCTTGTGAGGGACATCAATCCCCAGCCATCTGTGAGCTCCTGTGGTTCTGGCCAGACACCTCCCAGTGCCCTTAGCGCTGAACAGCAGTGAGACAACATCCGCAAGATTGTGCAGCGGATGCAGAGGGTTCCCATCCGTATCTCTCGCCATTGGTGCTCGCCGTTGTAGATTATTTGGCGTTTCTTGGTTTCGATTGGCTACCTATAAAAATACCTCTACTCTGGTTATTCTTATTCTTACATCAATAGTATTGGGAACCGGTAATGGTGGACTCCCAACCCATCGACTTCTCTTTTTCAATTCCATACTGCTCAACTTTGTCTCTCCTGAAATGCCCTGAGATTTGAGGGGCCTCAGTCTAGTCCAGTCCCATTCAGTCCAAGTCCAGTTCAGTCCATGGTGGACACAATGGGTTTAATTGCGTCCATTCTCAAAGCGCCAAGTGGTACCGCATTATTTTCGCAGCTCTTATGATTGTGAATGCACCCAAGCAGTCCGTAACAATTGCTTCTTGATTGCAGTATTATGCTGCCAGTAGAAGCCCTCTTTTTGTTCCATACAGAAATCTAAAAATAAAAATAAAACAACACAATCCACCTGATATCTTTACAAGTGTGCAGATGTGCAGCGCACAATCAGACTCTCCTTAGCTCTACGTTAGAAACAGCCTGGCTACCTATGCACATTGTCAGGTATGGATGGAGCATGACCCAAGTATAGCAACAATAGCTAATTAATTCCCGCTTACCTCCAAGTCGACCCTTCTAATAAATTGTATTGTTGTCGCTGTTCCTTCTCTAGACCTCTCGACCCTTTTCTCCTTTCACCGTCCAGACTGATCCCGCCCCAGTCTACCCTGGTAAAATGCGGGCTGCACGACCGTTGACCCATTCAGGGCCATCTTTGGAGTATGTATCTCTTCTGGGACGAAGTCCAGATCTCTTAATAATCAGGGGCAGGCTGCTCCTCTACGGTACCGGGCACTGGCAAATAAGGCAGGTCGTGGATGTGTGACACCCAGCAACGCGTATGAGAGTGGAATGCTACGCTGTTCGGCCCACCTACTACATTTCCAATTGCATTAACTGTGACATCCTACTATGTATGTAAAATTTGCAGACATCTCCCCGTCAATATGGCATGGATTCTAAACCAGCAATAGCTCTCCTTTTCGCAAGTTCTCTCTCCTCAAAACAGGAAGCTTTCAGGGGTCTCGCCTGGCGCAGCGCCCTGTGCAAACGAGCAACCCCCTACCCTAGACCAAAATAACACTGAGTCCCCTTATAAGACGTCGCCGTCCTGGTGCGATGACGAGCCAATGATATGGTGAATACATATGTTAGCCTCTCCTGGTTATGAAACGCTCCCAGCTTGAGATGATACCCATGGCCGTTAGCTGTCAGCCACGTCGGGGCTGGACGCTTGCACCTTATAAGCCGGACTAAAAGCTTACGCAACTGAAACTCGCACTGTTAAAACAAGATCATATCAGCTTTTCAGCAAGTCTGACGTGATTTCTGGTTATTTTATTTTCTAGCAGTCTATCATACCAGTTACTAGTCGGATCACTTATGCTTCTACCACCGAACTAGACGCTGTTGGTTACCTTTTGCTAAGTACATCTGCTGTTAGAACCCAAAGCCTCTATTGGGGATGCAGACCGTTATCGCACTCCTGGGTCTTGCAGCCCTCTACTACATCTACTCTTGCATCAGCAGTCTGCGACATAATATTGCAGTGGCCAAGAGCACTGGGCTACCTTACATTGTTGCTCGTACATGAACCCCCCCTCTCGCACATTAACTCGAGTGGCACTGTTTGAGTGGCTAATAAAGGACATATGCAGCTTGCTCACCCATCAATTTACCATGGCAAATTACACACAAACTGTGGCTTCCAATAATAAAATCCTTTCCAGAATCCTGGTGGGAGGAATGGCTTGAGTACGTTTTGTCACGACCAAAGCCCGCCATCTGGTTGAATCAGAAAGAACTGACACAACATTGCCCAGCCCCATAACCCCAAATTTTTCATTTCGTACTCGTCATGAGCGATTTGCTCGTCATGGAGATATCTTCATAATTGTCAGCCCGGGAATGGTCTGGGTCATGGTGGCCAATGCTGAAGCTATTTGCCAACTCACATCGCGGAGAGAGCACTTTCTCAAACTCACAGAGACTTATGACATCTTACGCATCTTCGGAGACAATGTGCTAACTTCTGAGGGAGCCATGTGGCGGATGCATCGTAAAGTCACGTCCGCATCATTCAATGAGAGGAATACCGCGCTTGTATTCAAGGAAGCTATCCGACAGGCGCAAGGCATGGTTAAGAGCTGGACCGGGCCGACTGGCCAGCGACGGGAGTCGATACATTCGCTCGACCGTGATACAATGAGACTTGCCCTGCATATTATCGCATATGTAGGATTCGGACTCAACTTGCTGTGGCCTGGGGAGACGTTGCCAGAAGGGGTAGATATGAAACAGGCAAAGTACGGCTCATTCAAACCTACTGCCGGCCACAAGCTAAGCTTTGTCGACACTATTGCCACTCTCTTGGAAAATATTCTTCTGCTCTTGTTGGCGCCTCAATGGGTACTTAGTATGTCATCCCCCCACTGATTGCGGTGAATGTTATTTAGCTGACCATGCCCACAGGACTAATACCGTCCTCGAAGACACAAGCTGCGGCTGATGCTCACAAAGACTGGACCAAGTATATGCAGGAACTCCTAGATGAGAAAATAGAGGAAGCCCGTCATGGGGAACGAGCAGAAGGGATGGACTTCATGGGACAACTGGTGAGGTCGAGTTACAAGTTCGAAGGCAAGATGGGCAAGAGCATCTTGAAGGAGGGTGGTCTGTCACGAGACGAAATCCTGGGGAATGCCTTCATCATCCTAGTTGCCGGACACGAAACAACGGCTAATGCGATCCATTTCATTTTAATCGAGTTGGCAACCAACCCAGCATCTCAGAGGCGACTGCAACATGATATTGATGAGATTGTGGGGGATACCGATCCAAGTACGTGGGACTACGAGAGCGTGATCAACCCCATGATGGCCAGCTCACTTGGGGCATGCCTAAACGAAACATTGCGCTTGATGCCTGCGGTTGTGGAAATTCCAAAGAAGGTTACGCAGGACCAGGACCAAGCTGTCACTGTGGATGGGCAGAAGCATGTCTTCCCGAAGGGCACCCAAATTTCTCTCGTCGCTGTGTCTGTGCATCGAAACCCACGGTATTGGCCTTCCCAGCCAAGCAAGATCTACAAAGGCAAAGATGACGTGAATGACTGGGTGCCTGAGCGCTGGTTTCGCAAGAGCCAGGATAATACGGGCAAAGGAGATACGAAAACTGAGCAAGACTCTGACGAATCTGGAGATCCCGAGGAGCAGGTCACGAGCGCGCAGCTATTTCACCCAGAACGTGGTTCGTACATCCCATTCAGCGACGGCCCACGATCCTGCCTGGGCCGAAGGACAGCACAAGTTGAGATCATAGCGGCTTTGGCGGTGCTATTCCGCGACTACAGTTTAGAACTGGCCGTGGACGAATGGGCTAGCGACGATGAGCTCGACAAGATGTCTCGAGAGAAGAAAGCAGAGATTTACCGGAGCGCACAAGCCAGCACCAGGGCGAAGGTGAATAGATCCGTGTCGATTCTAACGCTCAAGCTAGATGGAGAACATGTGCCAGTGAGATTGGTGAAGAGGGGCGAGGAGAGATTTGTCGACTGGGTGGACGAGTGACCTACCAACACAGTCTACCAAGCTAAGTACGAATGCAAAGGTGCACCTGGTGGTCTAGAAGGACTCATTTGGAGGGAGAGAAGAGGTGTTTTGCTGACAGCTGTTTTCAAATTTCTTCAGGGAAGAAGTTGTCGGCGTCCAAAAGCCCTCGATTTTATCGGGCGAGGTATAATTGTCCTAAAAGATGATGGTTTTGCAACGTCCAGGGATCTTGTAGGCAAAGATAAGTTTCGATATGGCATCGGTTTGAGAAACCTCGTGCCAGAGTTTTGATCCCACACTTGTCAATGGCTACCCACCAATGTCAAATTCCGTGACGGGAGGAGTGCTAAGCTGTTAAGCTACATCAATGACCTGCATCCTAAAAAGTTTCCCAAGATCTACGAGTCTATTGGGTGCGTCATTGATAAGGTTATTCTGCCCTGGGACCAGTGCCTGTGCCTCAGTGAATTCCCGGACGTCTCAATAGAGATTGTGGCTAGATGAGGACCTCCGTTAACGTTAAAGGGAAGCCCTCCTGGCGGAGTCGCAGCTCAGCAGGCATTCTGTGTCTGCGGTCTTGAGAGTGTCTTCGGAGCTAAAATCTGTGTTTCGATGTGAGGGTATCTCGAACTCTCTGTTTTCATAGGCATAAGATGACTGAAAATCCCTGGTCGAGCTGGAACTTAGGCTGGTTCTATTTGGGGAGCGGGCTTGACTCTCCTGCCTCGGCCTATCCGTATATGTTCGTCTTCTCATCTCATTCTTTTTACGTAACTAAACAACATTCTAATTGTATATTAATAATACTGACACAAAAGGGCCATCAGACGACCCGGTTACACTCGGATAATTCTAGACAGAGTGTGTACCCCGACCGACCGGTTCCTAACCGCTCAGCAAGTTTCAAGTTTAATACTAGAATTATGCTTATTTCACCCTGGTCAATAACCCTTGAGAGGAAAATGATTAGTAAATAATAATATCTAGTATATTATGGCCTAAACAACTCTATATATGTGTCTATTACGTAGTTATATTATTTTATGATCCACCGCTATAATTACCTACCAATTAGTAAATAAGTAGAGATTTTAAGACTTTAACTTTGCCGAGTAGCTAAAGGCCGATTAGCTATAATATACAAATAGCTAGTGTTCCCCCATATTATAGCCGGGAATTGGCCGAGAGTTCTATAACTATTTGTAAAACGTTTGGCAATATCTTTATATCCTAGACTATACTACTTGCCTTATACATCCTTACAAGGATAATTCAATTTCAGGAGACTTTTATCATCTAATCTATATACTTATTTTATATTAGTAGAGAAAGACTAATTTAATTTATGAAATATAATACTAATCATTTATATTATCCATCAATGTCTCATGTTAGAGTATATATGAACCTATAGGAACCTTCAACATGTCCTTCAGACAAACAGATTACCTTCCTTCTTTCTATTACAGGTACATTTCATTTTATCTTGTAAGTTTATCTTGGCTTTTTTTGATCGTTATAGACGTACTAATAGCATTAGTTTCTAAAAATGAAGCTTACCGCTGCTATTGCCGCCCTCTTGGTCACCGCACTCGGTGCTAAGGCATTCACAATTGCTGATGTTAGAGGCTGCCTAGGCTATCAGTGCGACGAGGTCCATGAAGTGCATAAAGTTCCTGATACTGCTATTGGACACATCCAAGCCTTTTCCACAGGCGTGGGCGCGGCTGCTATTGGTTCCATAAACCCGACTTGCCGTGTCCTTCTGTGTTTTGCTGGTTATGGTTGTGGTGATGGCAACTCTCCAGGGAATTGGTTGCCGGAAAATACTTGTCAAAAAGCTAAGCTGAATGGTATTCCAGCGGTTTATGACAAGTTTGTTATTCAATGTGACTAAGTCTAGGTAGCTTTTCTGAGGCTACTAGACACGCGGCGCATTTAGACGGAGTAATGTGGCGTGAATATATCCCCAGTCTGGGATGTGTTTGGTTCGGGACTTTGCGATTGGGGGAGGCAGGAATGACGGGAATTGGGCGATGTTAGATGCGTCAATTTAAATACATTAAATTTATCAAAAGGGTTCATATGTCTATCTATGTTAATGATGTCTCTGGCGCTGGGGTAGGGGAAACTTCGTCCTGCCTTTCACCCTCTGTTCATTAGTCATTTCACGCCCGCCACAATACTCTGTCTCACACCCATACTCACCAGAACCTGTGGTGTAATAATATTCGGTTCGTTACATTAACTATGTTATGTTAAAACGTTTTGCTGCCTGAATTTTCTGCATGTCGTCTGGAGGTAACTTGGTGCGAAACTGCTCATTAGTCGAGATGGCAACCATTTCTTTTGAACCATCTGATTGCTGATTGGATCAGCTAGCGGTTTGGGAAATGATGACGGCGTTTACAGGACAGTCTAAACAGTGCTACTATAGAAAGTGTGTGGGTATGGACTCAGTGAGATCGCTCCTGTGGGGTTGGCAAACGACAATATAGATAGATATAAGAAGAAGAAAATGCAAGCAAAGGTCTACTCTCAGTTTTATCCCATAACTACCTACCCATCAATGGAACTACAGCACTGAAGTAGGAAAAAGGCGGTGACGAGGAAGTGGTGATGGTCTGGTGCGCTGAAAGTATTTAGACGAATGGACATGATGTCATTGTAGATCTGGTTATTTAATAATGACCGGACGATGTCCTGCTGATCAAGAAAATAATGTCTGAGTAGATGGCTAGTTATTGAGTAGAAAGGTTTAAGTCAGAATAAAGCCTTTTTTTTTTTTTTTTTACGAATTGATTACGCGCGTGTAATTATAGATATTCTGTTTACTCAAAACTAAAAGAAACTCCAATCTGGATTATGATGTCTAGCTGCTGAGGGCAAGTTTGTTTACATCCGTTGGACCCCTTCTAGCCTACCTGCAGGTTGATTGGGGGTCGAGGCTTCTTCAGTTTGCTTTGGTGGGTACGGTACCTGTACGTTTTCGTACCTGGCTTTTGAAAATAGAAGGCAACTTGGCTAAGTACAACGAAAGCCTCTTCTTCCACTTGTACGAAATTTTGTCATATGAACTTATTTATCAATAGCAAAAGCCCAAAGTTCTTCTGTAGGAGGGTATTCTAAAATATAACAAATACTCTATCTTCACCTTCTGTTTGTTGAATAGCTGCCTGGTTGCTTGTTACCAAACAATGTGATAACTCGAGCACGATGTAAGTTTGGTACCTGCCCACTGTGGTACTCAAAGGTATGCCTAATAAACGTAATGGAAGGCAGGCATCGAACCGCCAGCTTCGTTCAAGTATGGAAGTCAAGCTGGGTGGTACGATGCCTTCGTACTGCCTAAGGTGTATCAGGTATCTATACAAAGTATCCCTCGCTTTATGTACCTTTAGTTAGGTATCGTATACTAGTATATACAGCTTCCTGAGGATCCCGAAGTCTCCACCTCAACTCCACCTCCCACCTCTGGCCTCCACCCTCAGTCCCTCAGTCCCCACCTCCACAACACGTTCTCTTCCGGAAGCGTCACCAGCGGGATCTTCGAAAAAGTCGCCTGCTTTGCCTTGCCTGGTCTCTCGCCCAAAAAAAAAACATAAACAACACAGCAGCCCCAGAACGCGGCACACGGGCCCCCCTTCTTCCCGCGCCATCACCCACGCAACCGCGCATCGCACGCATCGCACGCACCGCACCCTGCCCGCCCACTGCCCGCCCACCTACCCACCAAGGTCCCCATCATCATCGTCATCTACACCATCAAACCCCCCCCATCGCCACTTAGTTGCTCCTCCTACAGCATCCCTCATCATCGTTGTTTACCTCCGCCAATTGACACCCATTGCCTTGCATCGTTGGCATCGCCTCGTCTTCGCGACATCGTCCATATCACTTTTCACAATGGCTACCTGGTTGCACAACCAGCGTAAAGGCGACCTTGTCGAGC
Organism: Mariannaea sp. PMI_226; assembly: GCA_024336345.1. Lineage (NCBI taxonomy): Eukaryota > Fungi > Ascomycota > Sordariomycetes > Hypocreales > Nectriaceae > Mariannaea > Mariannaea sp. PMI_226. Next base: position 2,290,140 of record JANFOG010000005.1, read on the forward strand.
TCGCCGAAAAGGTCGGCCTCGAGAAGTAGGTTCCACCATCACCAACCATAGACATGCGCATTCTTTCCCTCCCGGGCCACACTGTATGCGGGTGTTGTTGCATCCGCTGCCTGTTGGCTTTTGCGCCTTCAACGCGCAGCTTTCGTTGCGGCCTTGTTCATGCCCTTGAAGACCTCTTGCGACGCGTTTGCGTTATGCGCTCCATAGCCATTCCTGAAATACGCAAAAACTAGGCGGGCACGAAGAATACAAAAAGACTCCATACGCTGACTTGCGACTGAATCTAGCTATGAAGCATTCAAAAAGCTCGAGCTTGCATCCGCGCTCGATACCTTCCTTGCTGAGAACGAGGCGCGCTTCGTCTCCAACCCAGACCTGACGGGCTACTTCAACAGCCGTTCCAGGGCCTTAGGTTCTCCTGTGAAGAGGGAGATTCGCAAGGATGAAGATGATGCGCCTCTAAAGGTTCCTCGTCGACGACCTGTCAAATCAAAGTTGGCTGAAGAAATAACCCCGGAGTAAGTGATCCCAATAGAAGAGAAGAATCATGCCCGGTTCGCGCATCCTCGCGCGTCTCACTTCGCGCTTGGAGCAACATGGGATAGGAAGCTTCTGCTAGAAAGGCGACACCCAAAAGCTGACCCAGTCTTTCATTATGATAGAAGCGATGAGCATCCAGAAGCATCATCAACCGCTCTTATCGAGACTCCTGGCCGCAGCCTGTCTCAGGTCGCCGCCCGAATTCCCCTGCCCGCCACGCCTGCCGACGTCGCCTTGGCTGTCGACCGGTCAACTCAAGTCGTGCGCCAGCGAGTCTCGTCCATTTACCAAGAAAGCGGCATCACCGAGGTCAGCCATGCGACGCGTGCGACGCTGAGCACTGTCACCAGCATTCTGTTTTGTGTTGCCGCCTTCGAGCTCTGGAACATCCGACCAGAGATTCTCGCCAACACATTCGCTTTCACTATTCCTGCCATCGAGTTCCTCGGTACTCCAGACTACCCTGTTTATGTCCCTGACATGTTTTTGCTCCTCACCTCGAGCTTTTGGTCGCCAGCCTGGACTTGGGCTGTGACCAGCGCCATCGTTCCCAGCTTTATGGGCTACTACTTCAACCTGAGCGCAAATACTTCCAGCTCTTCTAGTCGGCGCCGTTCCATTGGTCGCAATGCCGACTATGTCGTTGACCCTCTGACTTTCAGCATTGTCAAGGCCGTGTTGTCATACGTAGTCTACGCCGAAGGCGTAACTTTCAATGGCATCCTGTCCGAGTCTTCCATTCTACGCCTTAACAAAGCTGTGTACGGGGGCTACAAGGGGATGCTCGTTGGCACAGCTATTACTGCCCTCGTCAGCATTTACGATGCTGTCCTGAGGAAGTAAAGGTTCTATGCTGTATTGCTCAGGATGCTGGGATGTGCCACCGATCATCGATCTTGGCATTTGTCTCCAACATTTTACGTGAATGAAAGGCACCTCTTGAATGTCATCCCTCCTTTCTTGCCGCGTTGAGAAGACGTAGGCAGTGGTTGGCGTGGCATCGTGTTCCCAGAATCAGACCTTTTGGCTGCATATGCAAAAAAATTGCGCAATCACTTTCTTCATTCGCAACTTTTTATGCTTCTCCTTCCAATTTTTTTTAAAGGGAGAAGCACCTTCGCTCGCTGTGGCGTTTAGGGTGTTAGCGGCGTCTTGGGGGAGAGGGACTTTTGATACCTTGGGAGGTTTTTGCTCTTCACCAACGTGCCGTCGTTCAGGTCCTTGTTCTGGACTATGGTCTACCTTATCCCGCGTATTGCTCTTTGCCCCTGGTACCGGAGCATATATATATATATATATATATATGGCTTCACATGGTGTACTGGGTTGGGCTTTGCTTGCTCGTGCTGAAGACTTCTGAATGAGGTTTTCTTCTTATTTCCATTTTTTATTTCATTCGATTTTCAATTTTGTTTTTCTGACTCTGACCGTGCCTCGGGACTCAGACCGACGACTGTTTTGGAGCTCAGTTTGATTCATGGGATGAAATTTGATTTCCTCGTCGAAACCCCCCCATTGTTGTTAGCTCGGCTATCTTTAGCTTTGCATTCTGCTTTTTCCGTTGTTTTTACACTCTTGTATTGTCTCTGTGATGGGAACCCGTGAAGGGGGGTTTGGGGAAAGGTGGAAGACGATAAACCCATCTCAGTCCTTCATCTTGTTTTCTTCTCTCTTTCTGGATTGGCGGGGGGGAGCAGCGTTGGGAATTGCGGCGCTTTTGAATGAATGAATGAAGGGAAAGGCGGATGGATGGATGGGCTGGCTGGCTGGGTTTGGGTTCTTATACTGGGAATGAATATAGCGCATTTTTGACCTTGTTTTCTCTCTCTGCCTCTCTCTCTCTCTCTCTCTCCCTTCAACCCTTTCACCTTTTTTGAAACTGTTTGGTTGGTGCATGCGTGTGTATGGGTTGTGTATGTATGCGGCTGAGTGACGAGGCTGAGGTAATCCAATTTGCAGATCGACGAACGATGTGAACTGCATCTACAACTTACTTGTCTTTGACCAGTTTATCGGGGTTCACCTCTATCTGAAACAGCGCTATTTTTGCAATAAGCTGTTGGAAGATCAGAAAAGGTTGTCTTCAACATTCGACTCAGTTTCTAGGATGACCATCCTCTAGATCGCTTAGCTTGTGGTGTGGACGCTCATCTATTCCTGGTTATAGTTTAGGTGAACTTGCCCCTAGATGCGACTTTTTGTCTCAGCTAATCTCGCAAAGACGGCGTATTTGGGGGTTGAAGATAGATGATGAAATAGGTGTAGACCAGACTGAATCAGATCTCCTTCATTTTAATCACCGGATGCGCATCCATATGTACCAAAAAAAAAAAATCTTCAGCCAAACGCGTTTTGCCCTTCTCCATCAGGAACGGCTCTTTCAAATAGGCAGTTGATAAATCCTTCGCCCTCTCCATATACCAAATAATTACCCAAAGCCACCAGATAACCATGTAATATAGTGACATGACAGTTCTAGCTCAGGGATCATCCAAGGATACGAGGAACTGTATTTATCCACACCTGGTTGGTTACCAACGTAGTCCAGTTCCCCTTTAACCATTCCCCACTACCAGTACTACCACTACCCAGACCTTCTCTCCCTTTCACCATGATGCTGCTATCTCTGAGCTCGCCCTGCCGAAAGTTGGAGAGACCCAGAAAAAAAAAGGGAGATCACAAAAAATTGTCGGTATTCGAGCTCCCTTCACCATGCACATAAAGTACCCCAAGAGCCATTCTCAGCGAACTGATACCCCTCTCGTACCCCAGCGAGCTCCTGTCCCACTTCCTATCTCAAAGCTCGTCATTGTCTATGCCTTTTGAGTTCAACTCGTCAACCGTTCCGTACCTTATACGAAAGGGCCCAAAACAGTCCCGTTCAGCAAAAGCTTCCTTGGCGTAAGGAGTTGATGTAATCAGGTTCTTGGCTGCGTCATCGAGGCTATTTTGTAAACCCCCTCTCCCCCCTTCACTTGCCTCTTTTCTCGTTTCCCTTCCATAGGTAGGTAATGTCATTCCATCCAATGATCGATGTTTGGTTAATACTTTCCGCCGTGAGGGATTGAAACAATTTGGAAAACATAATAAACAAATAAACACCCAACAATGCATAGCATATCACATGCCTGGCCCTCCCTTTCCCTTTAACTTTGCCATAGAAGACTCGCCTAGTTGACTTTGATGGGCTCGCTTCCTACCCTTTTGCTAACGTTTCTAACCTTCAATCCACTAACAAGTACCTATGCAGCCACGCAAACATAGCGACGTACTTGTGGTGGGCATGTGTAGCGTGCATATGGTGTAGCATTTATTAGCTAAATCGCCTCGTTGGCTTAAATAAAAGTAAAAAAGTAAAGCCACTCTTCAACAAGACAACAGAACACGGTACAGCTCAGCACGGCACGGCACGGCACCTCACTGGAAGAAGAACCAAAGAAAAAAAAACAGTTAAGTTGTCAATGTTGGGCGAGAACAATCAAATTGTTTTCAAACCTCATCTCAATTCCACTCCTAACTACGACCTCTTCTAAAAAAACTAGATTGAATCTATACAAGCGCACCATGTTCACATTTGTCTTCCTAAAAAAAATCCCCCCAGCCCAAAACGCCCCGTAGCATGGGCGGAGAACCCTTTCCGCTCCTGGTCCCGGTTGCCTCGTACCCAGAAACAACATGCCACACACATAAAAAAAAAAGATAGAAAAATAAAACAGACAAAAAAGGAACATGAGGTGGTTTAGCAAATAAAGTAAGAAGAGAAAGAACGAAGAAGGTGAAGTTTTGTGAATAAAGACAACGCAAAACATCGTCGTTCCCAGCCGAAGAGGGCGTTGGGGTTGGGGGTTCTGTATTAAGACGGATATCCCGATCTCGTTTTTTTTCTCGCTGGCCAATGTACCCAAACTTTGAATTGGAGAATGAAAGAAGAAATGGTTCAAAAAAGTAATAAGGTGTCTAGGTGAGTTTGGTACGAGCCCGCTGAATGTTGGCGAGTGGATGAATTTCAATGGATGCAGATGCGCGTTGACTCCTCCCTTTCATGATGAATTGCTATGTGAGTTTTCGGCGTGCCTTGGTGGTCGTGGGGTATATTTGTACGGATGCCCTCCTCCCCTTGCCTGCGAGATGCGTATGTGCGTGTGATGTCTGATCGTGTGCTGTGATAGTGAGGGATGGTTTGCCTGGTTCATAACGGCAGTGTAGACGGATCATTTACTTTTCCGATGGGTGCTCGAACTTGATGGGATGAACCAGCAGTCCACGCATGCAAAGTCGGCCACTACTTGAAGGATCCATCTCCTCTCCCTTGCCACCTCGCTCGCGTCCCTCGTTGGCACGTCCACCGTGCTTGCCACGGCCATCCATCTGAGCGTAGCCTAGCCAGCGGCGCCATAACAGACCTGCAAACTCGCTGTTGAAGTACCAACTGGTACCCTTGTGGTTATGCTCATTGAGCTGATCGAAGGGACTGCCTGGTCCAGAGGTTGAGTGGTCACGGCCGGCATTGAAGGCGCTGTCAATCTCGCTGAATGGATACCAGGCGCGATCAAGATACACAGGGTGGGGGGCATACACGCCCTTCATTCCATGGTGGAGTGCCACAGTTGGCGGGAACATTTCGGAGAACATGGTGTGGTGGTATCGCCAAACTTCCTCGTGCATAGCCATGAGGAGGCGGCGGGAAAGACGCGAAGCCGTGATAATAGCGCAGCGACGAGGGGGGGGAGACTTGTAACCCGTGGCGTCGTCCGAGAAGACCCAGCCGGATTGCTCCGTATCGAACAAGGGGTTGAGAGTGATAATATCGGCTTCCTCGCCAACACCACACTTGGATCGATCTGCGCTATCAGCGCAGGTGGGAGGCATCATGGACTGACCCCACTCATCATGGCGCAATTGCTCCTTGCCATCGAAGGAGAGGGGTCCGAAAATGGGCGCGCGACCGGAAGCGATGGTATCCCGCTGGACAGTTTCGCTGAAGTTCTCGAAGCTGCCGTGGTAAGGGGGGATGTAGTAACGAGCGCTGCGCTCCCAGAGGAGGGTACGGGGCTGCTTGGCAGCCCATTTGGCCAAGCGGTCGAAAAACTCGTAGTAGCTGCCGAGATAACGCATGTCCATCTCCCAGTTCCAATAATGTTCGTATTCAGGATGCTGGAGGGCGAAAACCTGGAGAGGGAAATGGGCACTGCGGTAAATACCATGGACATCTGCGCCACTGGGATTTTCGATGGGATCGGGGAATCGGCCAGGGTACATAAGTCTCATTTGAGGCTCGCTCCAGAGGGAAACCAGACCTCGGAATTCAGCGGGGACGTTGTCGTTGATGATGCGCTGAACTGTCCATTTGTCGGACCAAATCGGCTCATCAACGTTACGAACCTGCATGAGAAAGTGAACATGGTATTCGCCACCAGATCGAAGCGAAAGCTCGTTGATGAGGGCGCGGAAGTTGAGCACGGCCAGCTCAGTCCACTTGAAGCCAGTGTAGGTACGGATGACGACTGCAATGCGGCCCTTCTTATTAGGCGCGTTCTCGAGCTCCTGATTGTCGGTATCAACTTCCTTGAAGCGGTGCTTATTGGCTCGGTAGCAAGAATCTTGAGCATCTGCCCAGTTCACCTCTCTGTAGTCAATCTTTCCAGTCTCAGCCCAGACAGCCTCATTTCCAACATTCTCCGTGTCTAGGCCCGTATCAATTCCGCCATGAGCTCTGTCGTAGCCCAAACCGTAGGGGCCGTATCGACTGAATCGGTCGAAGCAAATATCGTCCCTCAAACCAAGGAGGGAGTAGGAGCCAATTGCTGGATCAGGCATGTGTTGGGGAATGCCGTTGTAAGCGTACAAATCAGGAGCAGGAATAGTATTCTTTGAATCCAGGTAGCACGTCTTGACATCGTCTGAATGGTCATATGGGCTATATCGCTGGGGGGTGGGTACACTGTCGCTCATGGCAGGCGAAGGAAGAGGTGCCTTCTCCGTCTTGTTGGGGTATTCAGTTTGGAAGTTTCCCTTATTGACAATAGTTCGGAGACCGTGGAAGTAACCATCGAGGCTGCAACAGGGATTAGTTTTACTTTCAAAAGTAATTTCCATAGGAATACATACTGAGGGAACTTGAGCCAGGGCATCTTGACAAGCTGCGCCTGAGCTTCCTTCTTCTCTTCATCGGTAACATACTCGTCCTCGGGGACGGTCTCGAGCTTGCCATCGCCATCCATGTCGCCAGTAAGCATGACAACTGTTTCGCCATTGGAATTTACAACGGTAGCAGTAGCAACAGGAGCCTGAGTTTTGGAGACTTGGGCACCCAAGGAAAGCCCGGACTTGCCCCTGGACTTGACGACGATGAGCGTGATGAGAAAAGCGACAGCAATAAGCCAAGTGAGAATTCTGCGGTAGTGGCAGTGACCAAAAAGAGATCGCATGCGGAGCCGGGGCTTCCTCGTTTTTTCTGACATGATCGAATAGGGCAGCAATGGGTCAATCTTCCTGCCCAGCGGAATGCGCGAGTTTGTTGAGCGGGCGGCCATGGTGACTGAATGGCGCCGCTGCATAGTAGTCTGAGAAGACCGGAGAGCTCACGATCTTGGCCAGCTAGGGTGATACAATAATCTCTTGTTGCAATGGGTGTAGAAAGTATGGTAGGTTTCGAGTCGTGTTTGGTCTAATTTTTTTTCCTCTTCGGGGAGATTATGTTAGACAGCGAGGACAGAGCGAGTGTCGTTTGTGGAGCCAGCCGTCATCAAGAATTAAGTCAACACGGTAGTAGAACAAGAGAGGATTTGGCCCAAAGCAAATCAAAGTAACGACTGGCAGTCGTCGAGATAACCTGAAAGGGAACCGACGAAAGAGGATGACCGACGAGACGGAAAAAACGGAGCTGACGCAGCTACCTTGTCATCAAACGGAGGTAGGCAGTGCTGGCGAAATACCACGCGACGCGACGCAACACTGGGCAAGGCGAAGTTGGAAAAGCAGCGAGATGCTACTCAAAGATCGCAACAGTATTGTTGAAGAAGGGACGGCCACGGAGGAAGTTGAATGGACCGAGAGACCGAAGTTGCGAAGACGGGGCGTGAAAGGGGAGGGGAGGGGAAAAAAAGGAAGAGGGTGACAAGAGAGGGAATGGGAGAAGAAAAAAAAAGAGGCGAGGCCAGGAGAGGCGAGAGCAGGGGAATAGGGACACGGGACAAGGATTGGTACATACCCTGGGAACAGGGACTTGCAGTGGATGATAGGGGTGAATGGCCCCGCTACGGGGTCCGCACTTGGGGGGGGGGATACCTTATGTACCTGCTGGAGGGGAGTACCTATGTACCTACCTGCACAGAAGCCGGAGGAATACTGTGTCGACAAGGTCTCATCGTACCGCACTGTAGTCCGTTTTCAGCCCTCCTGACCGGATGCACTCAAAAGCCTATCGCAGCATCAGCCCCCAAACAAGGGCGTTCCTCAGCCAAGCTTCCAAGTGCGATTCAGAGAAGATGCCTTCGGTGCATCGGCCGCATGGCCCTCCATGACGGGAATGGTGAGTTGGCTGTCAGCGGGCTGTTAACAGCAACAGATTACGTCGTCGGCGTGGTAGGCCGCTAAGCTATCGGTAACGGGGACGCCTTGGTGCATTGCTGTCTCTCGGACGGTTTCTTTTTTTAATCTTGGAACGTTCCTATCTTTGGTGGGCAGGCCCTTGAGGCTGGGCCCTCGTGTCTCTCGGCGGCCCGACGTCAAGCCTGCGAACGGATAGCTATCTGAGAGAGGTTTACGAGTTGACAAAGACCTGGTGATTGCTACTTGGCGTCGATTTGGAGTTCGGATGCGCTATTGTGGGCAAACTTTACCCACACATACCCCGTCACCCTGTTTTGAATACGCGCAAAGCAACGAGCGTGCTGGATCCCTGCTTGTGTACTGTATTTTGCAGCACTACTTTCATCGTACTATGTAGCCATCTTCCGTATAGAATGGGGTAAATGACACGAGCGTTTGAATTCCCATATGCATACATAGTGCTACTACGCCTGTGCACGAGTGTTCTGGCTTACTGTAGAGCTGAGCACCACTCTCCCCCCCACTCTGCTAACAATTGGCCCTTGATCTCTGGTTTTTTTTTTCTCTCACTTTGGTACGAGATACTTAGGCCCTACATACCTAGATAGTTTCTAGCCTCCCTCGTTCCCAGGAGGCGGCGGCGAATGGGGCGCGGCCGATGGGATGGCGGCGCCGCGTGGAAATATCCTGTGGCCAATCATAACAGCTGCATGGGGCGTTCCTCGTAATGCTCGGTACGTTACGAGGACGGATTATGGGCCCTTGGCACCAGCAAGCAATAGCGAATCTAGTTGCTCGAATTACTTGGAAGCTTTGATCACTGGGGTTGCTGGATTTTGCCAGGATTTGCCAGCGTAGTTAATCAGACTTGGGTAAAAGGGGACATTCAAGAAGAAAGGGTTTGATAATAAAAGAAGAAGAAAAAAAAGTATCTTGGGAGGGCCGAAATTTCTAGACCCGCCACGTTCAATATTGGCCCACGTCGCCCTGACGCGTTGTAGCCGTTAAACTCGGTGGCTTCTCATAATTTTGAGACTCCAGGTTGCATTAATTTGTTTTCGGTTTTCTCCAGAGCATTCTCTATTGACAGTGTTGACAGTGTTGACAGCGTTGACAGCGTTGACAGTCAAGCGCACACAAGAGAACTGCACAGGATGCACCAAGCCTTGTGGCCCCTGTCATTGCGCCATATCCCAGCTGCATCCTGGTTGAGACTTGAGAGAGGCTCTCCTACCTGGGTGGCCGGTGGGTCAGCGGAGCCAGGGTGTACACACGTAATATGTCACTTTCAATTTCCATTCAACAGGTGTCCCCTTTGTTCCAAGAAGACAACAGGGAGGCTCTTTTTGTCTTTTATTTGGATGCTTAGGACAGCAGAGAAATGAAGCCCGGGATTCGAGCTCGATACTGTAGTTTTGAGCAACCGATTCTTCGTATCGAATCATGCTCGTGCAGAAACCTGAGTATTTTGGCGTTACAGTGCAAGGTAACATGGGCTTATGTTGACGTCGCTTGTGTGTTTCCTGGGCTACCTTCTGTAACCTGTGTGAATGCGGGCGAGCTACCTTACTTGGTGGAGAGGAAGCAAAGACGCAGGCAGTAGTTGCAAAGTACTTTTCTGCTTGGTCTCTTCTTTTCACTAATTACTGCAGAACCTTGCCAAAGCAACACAAGTATGTACGCGCATGGATGAACGAATTCTCGATGAGACTCGGCCTTTCCTGAGTCCATTATTGGCCGCTTTCCCCATGTTCATCGGGGTATCATCACACAACTAGGTAGTCCGGATACCAGAGCGTCAAGCAACCAGATGCGTTTATTAGGACAGCACAGATTAATCTGGGAATATGCATGTCCACCTCCACTACTATGTCGTTACTCCATCTAGTACAGTATGTACCTGTGCTGCAGTCCAGGGTTCCCTGTTGGTAGGTACTGTACAAAACACCCGCCACGCCTCCACGCCTCGCACATCCGTTCACACTCCAGCAGCTTACTGTCCTATTTCCCTGGGGTAAATGCAGGGCCTCACTAGAATACCGTACTGAGTGCGTACCTACAGTATCTAGGTAGGTAGGTATGGATCAAAGCCGCTGATAGTTGGTCAAGCAGGAGACGCTGGTAGGAGGTTTAAGCGAGACACCGACCTTGGCGATGTACTGTGTGTATATTTGTCCTCTTCAAGGTACGCCAGAGGTACACGCTCCATACAACAGCCTCAGGAGGTATGCATGCTAGGTTCCCACATTTCTCCTTTCCAAGGAAAGTTCTTCGAAGGTAGCGCCAAGAGGACTCCTCAACACACTGACACCTGCCCCTGTACATTAAGTCCCAGTATAGCACAAGGTAAAATGCCTTGGTTGGTAGATTGGTAGGAGTCACTACAGAAGCACATTAAGAGTTCGTTGGGCTTCCCGAGATATTTGGGGAGCTGGTACTGTAGGTACCACCCCTTGAGGTGATCTGTGCTGATGCTCAAGGTGCAATGGTCGAGGTACCTAACTTCTCGACTATTGACAGCTCAAATTTTGTTGAGCCTCTCTCAATGAAGACACTGGAAGGAGCAATTTCGCGTCTGGCGCAATTTCCTACCAAATGCTATTACCCCTTACTCAATACGTCTGAATCGAAGTCCGAGACGCACACACCGCCAAGTCCCTCGCTCTCCTCGCTAGTGCCAAATGCCAGCTCTAATCTGACTACCTGACAGGCGTCTCTTGATGCTTTCTAGCACCTTCAGGAGTCGATCTCCGTGGTAATAAGTTGATAAGTCTCCCCCCCACAAAGTACTCTAGGCAGTAACCGCATGTTCCTCTGCCAGTTCTCCATTTACTCTTACTTTCCCTTGCAACGTTAGGAGTGAGTATACTGTACGCGAGCTCCAAATGCGGGATGGCCAGGTCCTGACCTGGCCCCTCTCCAACACACAATACGGCCAACTTCTCGTATTCCCGCAAGAGCATATTTCTCGTTAGATGCTCGGACGAGCGGTCGCAGATGGTACTTTGGAAAAGAGATAGGTCTGTCTTGCTTGACAAAAGAAAGAACCCCCACGACAATCGCATCCCACAAGCTTGGCCAAAAGGACATTTTTATTAGGCCCCAATATCGTGCCGCTCCCTACCAACAGCAAAAAACCGAGACCCAGTTCGACGAGATTGCCAAGGGGGCACTCTTCTCGCTGACGCGAACTAGACAAGGAGAGGGGCGTATCAAAAGTGGCTAGGGTCATGTGTGAATTCGGCAGATACAGGCCCGTTGCTTACGGTGCAGGTTCGTCATTTCATCCACCTATGCTGCGTCTCATATTTACAGCTTACTTCATATTGAAGTGAATGTGAACTCCATCTGCAGTAGAATCCCGCAACCGTCAGCAATCACGACTACCATCACTATTAGCCAGAATCAGATGTCACGACCAGGTATGGGGGCCTTCTGGGAGCTCTTGACCGTCAGCAAGTTAATTAAAGATGATGATCCATTTTGTCTCCGAAAACATGTGTCTCCAAAGCTTCTTTCCTTGTTTGGTTCTCAGGGTTCTTCGCCATCATCCCCCGCCCCGTGTCTCGGCGGCGTAACAGGTGTCAGCCTCTTTTTGACTTATTTACATAGTATCATTGACTTGAGTTGGTGTCAGGCAAGAAGGTAGCTGGGCCTACCCGCCACGTTTCCTGGACATGTCGATTCAAATCTCTCCCACAAGCCACTCGCCAGGGAATTGAAGCCTTCATGCCTCTCTCTGCTGTGCACTGCACATTGAATGCAACGTGCAGCAGGTTGGAGTTCGTGCACGTACGGTGCTCTCAGTATGGGGGAAAGAGGGGGGGGCTTTTCATTTCCTGGCTGATCACCTTTGTCACTCTCATTATTTCCTTTTTTTTTTTTCATGACCCCAGACTACCTAGTGTACTATAGGACGAAAACTGATTGATGTGCAGTCAAGTTGTCGCCAAGCTGAACGCCTCCTAATCTCCATACTGGGGACGGCACCAGTGTCATATTGATCAAGCGGGTCCCGCGGCAACGCCCACGCCCGTTCCGCCATTCATATCGCTTTGCGTGGTACATGGCTCTGCATATCTCTGCATGTCGATAATGTAAGAGACGGTACAGGAGGGTCTTGTTATCTCCCCGTCAGCCAGGCGCGCCAGGAATCTTCATCTCATTCCCGGTCCGGCTTCCCCTCCATCTTACTGCCTACTAAATACTACGTATGTACAAATGTACCTCATTCAGCCCATCCATCCCACGCCATGTGTCCATGCCACCCTGTTGTTTTGCTACGTACTTGCTGGTACATACTGTGCAAGCGCCCTGGACAAAGTACAAAGAGCACCAACCTCAACGTTCATTCATGCACTAGTAAACGGCAATAGCTTTTTGTCTCATCATCAATTGCCTAGAACTACTATGTAATGTAACTACTGGTCCGCACAATCAGATCGTGGTGGCGGGTTTTGAACCCTGCCACAGCCAACTCAGAGTACATCTTTAATTAGCAACGGCGCGCCGTCATCGCCGACCTCAGTGTCAGCTACGCTAGTCACAGCCCTTCAACCCAGCCAGCCCGGGAGGCTTAGACGTTTAGAGATCGGGCGAATTGCCATCTGATGTGAGATCTGAAAAAAAAACTGAAAAAAAAAAAAAAAAAAAAAAGGCTAGTCAGCCCATCAAGCACAAAGTAGAGGTCATGCGGAACAAATGGGCGAGTAATTGTCGGTTTCACATATGCAGCACTCTCCGCCCTCCTAGTTTCGGCATCTGGTTGTCGCGAACGATTTATGTTTGGGGTTTGTATTTTCGAGTCAGAAATCCATCTGCCTGGCTTACGTACCGTACCTCTTCCGCACGTATCGAGTCACAATTTGTATGATTCCTGTTCAAAACGGTCTACATCGTAGAAGTATATGTATATGTCAGTTCAAATGTGAGCTGCTTACACCTACGACAGGGTTGGCATCCCTCTGCGAACGTAATGCACTACCACTTACAATTTCTTGCAACGGTCTGTTTATCCAACATCTTGCTGCCGCTAATCAAGCCGTCGGCATCTAGTTTCTATTATCACTTCCCACTGGCATGCTGATGGCATACTATTCAAAACCCGGTTGGTATTCCTTCTCCGCCTCCGCCGCCCCGTCTCACATCCCGCCCCTAGATCCAGATCCGTCCCTTACAGCCTTGGGGATCGAGACTAAAGTCCCATCGTGCTGTTCTTCTTTTGTTGCTTGCTTTGAATGAGCCTCTTTTCCCCCTCTGACACGTTGGCGTGCTGTGTTGCCATTCCTCAGCTCGTCGGACCCCAGTCACAGCCTGCAACACCATCGGGGGGCATATACGCGGCCGTGACAGTGGAGAAATGTTCCATCTAAATTCCTAACGCATACATAGTATTATTGCTGCATGACTGTGGAAGCTATGCGTCCCATCATAGTTCGTATGTATTTTACTCAGATTTCCATAATTGCTGTGGCCGTTCGATCAGATACGGTGTATCATATCGGTCCACCGTGTATGTGTATAATATACTACGAACCAAGGAAGGCAAAGTAACCGCGCTGCCATGTGTATATAGATGAGCATGCCTCCTGGGACAATCACTCGCCTAAATGTAGCCAATAACGACAGGTAGTCCTCGAGGTTTCATATATCATCTCCCCGTCTTCTGATTGATTTGCTCCACTACTGTATGTAGTTGGCCCTGCGGCCACCTGCAAACGTCCCCAATACGTAAGTAACCGAACCCAGGGAACGACGAAGAGAGAGGGAACCCGAAAACGGCAGAAATGCAAGCGCGGAGGGACCAGGTACAGCATTATATCATCGGCATGACGTGGTTATTCATACGTGAATATTTCGCATTAGGTACGCATTTATGGACATCTAGTGATGCTACGAGGGCCAGAGGGAGAGAAGCCGCAGCCTCAGACTGGGTATGGTTTGGATTTCCTTCAACTTTTGTCAGCACAAAGAGGTTCTTGAATAATTGAAATTTCCGCATGGTAGGCGGTATAGCAATTGCGACGGATACTCTCAGGGGGGTACTTATACGCCAAGCAATGCGAGATGGTGGTTGGAGGTTGCTCTTTGCGAAGTGCAAAACATCGAAGGAACACAGGCTCAACCCCCCTCCCACAGCTATAAACTAGTTTGTGCCAATTTTTTTGCTCGGTTTGTATGCGTTGCTGCTTTCGTGATAGTGGTGCTCACCCTGTCTCTGGATGCAATGGGCTAAGCTGGTGTGAGACCTTTGCGATTTTGATATCACACAATTCCAGTGTCAAATACAGCTTGGCAGACGAGTGCCAAGCTCAAAAAGAGGCAGCTGTACATCACGTCATAAATCTGGGGAGCAGGGTCAAAGATATACCCATTGAATGGTTGCGATTCTGAAGATCTTCCGAGAAGCCGCGTTTGATCTTGTTTGATCGTGTAGGAATGATCGGCAGGGGGAATATCGAATCTCAACCACGGCGAAACACACAAGTCCGGTCAGGGCCAGAGTGACCCCTTCTAAACGTATCATCAAATTTGAATAACAAGAAAAGAGAGAAAAACGATGGGGGGTTAGGGTTCGAAATGTTTGCAATAGAGAGGAGAAAGAAACATCGATTGAGGGTAGGTCCCTCGACGCCATAATTTGGCAACAATAGGGGCCAAGCAAATTATTGCTCGCCTCTAATGTTGAAATTACCCATATCTGCCTTTGGGTTAGGTTAAATCTCACGATAGTGCTCCAAGAATGTCCCAGGAGTTGACCAGGACTTGTGATTCTCCCTTATATAGATTAGATCCGATCTATTGGTCACGACGCTATGCCATCGATGATGAATATACAGCAATGACGTACATTACTATGCCCACATTGCTGATCATTCCAGATGGTCTGATAGTTCCAAGTGCTATTCCTGGTGAGATGAGGGAGAGTTCATAAATGGTAGCAGCTATTCTAACCGTTAGCAACCTCATGGTCACATGGTCTGTCTTGTCCCCATTTCTTCATGTTTTCCTTTCTGCTTACTGCCATCGTTCCAGACATGTCTTGGAGAGGGAGAGCACCATGACAATCAAAGCCTAAGTATGTGACGTCGTGCAATGTGGATTACGGTTTCTTCTTGGCTTTATATTTCTTTCGATTGCGAGCCTTTTGGGCCTATTTGATAAACACTTATTGGCCGTAGTTCTGCTCGAAGTAAATGTCACATGTTGTACCGACTAAGATCTAGTTATTCGTCTCTACGACGCTGGTTCTCATGGGACTCTTTGGGAGTCGTCTCCTCATCATGCTTGAACACTCTGTCAATACTTCACTTCGACTACACTTGAGAAGAGCAGATAACCACTTTCTCATGGGATTTACTACATCCCAGTGGGATATATAACAACTGGAGCTCCCCCAACTCTCGCACGACAAGCTTCTGGCCCAGAGAGCCCATCTATGCCCCACGACTCTTTCGCACACGGATGTGTGTTTCATTTTAACACTCAATTGATCACTTTCGCTTTTATTCTAAGGTGGAAACCTTGTAGGAGATAATTGGAAAGGCAGATGAAAAGGAAACGACTGCCCATACCGTTAACATCTACATCTCCAGCTGTAGAATGGGGGGTGGGAACGGCATTTGCAACCTGCTACCGCCTCCTGTAGTGGTTGCGAGAGGATGATTTCTGAAAAACAATATCGACGTCACGTTATCTGAAGAGGCAAGATAAATAAATAATTAGACAGTTCATTCGTGTTTGTGGCTGTATTCTAACCGATGGCCGTCACTCTGTTCTGCAGTTTAGGTATATAAGAAGACAAAAAAACACCCCAGCGCCTTGCATAATGTCCAGCAAATGCAATTCAGCGCAATGCAATGCTCTGTAATAATTTCATGGCCAAGAAGGCCACTCAACCACCCTCCCTAGTGTAAACAAAATGTGTCCTTACATTGTACCATAAATCTCCTCTCATTAAATTTCCCCTTTCAAGCCAACAACTTCTGGACACGCTCTTGAATAATCCGATCTACAGGCTGAGAATGCCTTTGTACAACCACGTTTTCCCTTCCACCAATAGTGACGATGCGTAGCCACTCTGGTGTCACTTCATTTGCCATAAGGCGAATGCAGGCAGCACCCTCCTCCTTTGATATGGGTGTTCGTAGTGAATCCTTGATTTTCTCCAGTAGAGTAGCCATGGTAAAGGCTTGGCGCGGTAAAGACATTGGATTGGAAAGGCTGAGCATTGAAATAGTAGCAGACACATCTGCAACTCTGTTAAGGGCCGCTCGGCGCTGAAGTTCGGGGCCAGATGGTGGCAGCGGGCCATTGGCCTTGGCAAGCTTCTTCAGTCGAAGACGATCGAGAAGGCTCATTTTGGTTCCATCAGGGTTTAAAAGTGGGTTACTGGAAGCATTGTTCTGCTTCACTTCCTTCTCTTGTTGCTTTGCAGCAATCCCATTCTTGAGCTCAGCAAGTGCTCGTTGTCCCTTGCCGAGCACAGGATTGAGTGACTTGGTGAAACTCCTGTCTGTGATTACAGCCTGGGGCAAGTCGCTAAGCGAAAGGCTACCGAGGGGAATATCAACGTCCGTCATATCATCAGTAGCCTTTTCCACGCATAGTGACTGCAGATTCTGCTCAAAGATTTTGTGAAGATGCTCCTCATTTATGGGAATACCGTTCCCATCGGGGGCCAATTCAATACAGACTTTCCCGCGTCCGTAGTCAGAAACGATGAAGGGAGAGACTGTGTTGCGCTTGGTGGAGGTCTGAATGGCGATACATCGACGAATATCCTCGATAGTGACTTGGCGCTTTCCCCAGGACCGAGAAATATCGGGTGCAACAGTGCGAAAGTCGACAGGTATTGTGGTGCCATTGTGTGCAAAGTGGATCATGATCGTCTTGAGAAAGGCCCTATGTAGGTGCATCAGGTCCACCAGATGGGAAGGAAGACCACCGTCCTGGTCAACTTGCTTCTTATTCGCCTTCTTGAAGACACCATCGAGCTTTGTCTGTACCGTCTTTCCTTGCCGCTTCGTCTTGGTGATAATAGTCGAGTCTCTCGGTTTATGAGCAGCCTCGGCTCTTGAGGGTGCAGCCCTAGCTGTGCGTTTGCCTTTCACGATGGCAGTCACAGTCTGAGGTACTGAAGGTTCCGGCGCTTGGTGACGGGCCCGCTTGACAGGAATGTCCTCATCGTCGCTGCTTGGGGGGAATGATATGGTTCGTGAGCTGATTTGTGTGGGAGCTTCCTCGTCAATCGTCGCAGCCTTTCGCTTCCTTGTTGTGATTGTTGATGCAGCTGGTGCAGGCTCAAGGGCAGTTTTTTTGACAGTATCGTCAGGGAAAGCCTGACCTTTGGAGACTCGAGCGAAATTGCTAATGCGCCGGTCAACTGCAGCAGTGGCAGCTTGGCAGCGCCTGGTTGGTCGAGGCATCTCGATTTTCCTCACTGGGGAGTTGCTGGCTCAGGTGGGAGAAAAGGAAGTTTGTTTGGAGTTGCCGTAAGAGGAATTAAAGGAATGGTTGTTGTTTCTCAACAGAAAAGAAGACACTAGATGAAAATGAATAGAAGGAGAGAAGCAGTCGAGCAGTCGAGCAGTTGGAAATTTTGCACAAGTCGGAAGGGAAGATGGCATGGGTATGAAGTTGTGAAAAGTGGGAGGAAACTACGTGCATGGTATAATTACCGACAACCTTAGTCGGTATGTTGGTCGCCGGGGGAAACGTGATGGAGATAACTACAATGGGCCAGGTGAACGCGTCCACCCGTGTTCTAGCGTGTTCCCTACGCGTAAAGTGCACGACTTGGCACCAATCTTTGGGCGCGGCTCGAGCCTACCTCGATAAGCGCCCAAATTCTGTTCATCATGCTATGCGCCTATGGAGTATGATTTTTCTTTTATGTGCATATTCGGCGTCAATTGTTTTCACGATCCCGTACAAAGCCACAGGGGAGAGCAGCCGGCTGGATTAAAATAATAACTACACTTCTACTCCACAAATTCGGCCTCTCATGCAATCTTTCAGACGATACGCAAGTCTATTGTGGCTCTTCATATTCCACGGGCTTGACTGCAATCTGATCTCGGAAAGCATTCAAATAACCATGCCATCTCAGTGAGATACTGAATCCTTTGCGATCCAAGCCGTACCTCGGCTCTCCTTGACTACATACGTTTATGTAATCAGTTTTCTCATGCGAATTCTACTCTCAAGTGACAATGACTCCAAGCGGTATGCCCTAGGTACATATGCTTGTCTTGTGACTATTCCTCTTCTACCGTGTGATGTTTCTCCGGTATCCCGAGATGTCGATCCTGGACATCCGTAGTATATCCAATCAAGCTTTTGGTTGATGGTCACATATTTCACAAGCCAATTTCGCCCTATGTAGGTGCTTTGAATAGCCTGATCAGATCGACAAGCACTGAATATGGAGCAGTTGCCTCGGATAGCTGACCCACGCAAGTTTGGCATCTGGAGGGGCATAGTTCATGCTGAGTACCCCTCCAGTCCATTGGCCTTTCACTGAACGATTGCACGACGTGATTAATGAAAGATGTGATGGATAGTTATCTAGGCGTACATAGATCACAACGAATGGCCTAGGTGGCCCGTTTTCCTTAGAAGTGCAAGAAACAAACGCACGAACGAACGAACCAATAAGCCAAGAGCCCATCTTATTTTCTGTATCCTCCTGTACCATGCGCCCTTGCACGAATTGTCAAGTGCAGCTTCATGACCTTTGACACACGTCTGCTTTGCCAAGACCCTGCCAACCCCCTTCCATTAGTTAGCTGCCTTAGACTCCAGACCAGTTCAATACAAATTCCTCATTCCCAACGCCACCCAGACAAGAAACACAAGAAAGAAAACCCCCATTTTCTCAACCAGACTATCATCTCTCCCATGCTTCATTCAAAGCAGAGGTGACAAATGTTGGCGCTGTGATGCTTTACTCGGGAGGTGTGCCCATCAATGGCGATTCGATGTGGGCCAGTGTTCTGGTCGAAAACTGACGGGACTGGGAGGGGGTGGCGCTGGCACAGCATAGTCGTCTTCTTGAATATGATGGACGGGAGTCGAGGGACGATTATCCTTGGATATGAGTGTTGCATTGATGCTAGTCTGTAGGTCCTGTGGCGTCACCAATCTCATATTTCTAGGAGATGGTGGGATAGCCAAGGGCGAGGTTGCGAGAGTTCCGGGCATTGTGAATTGAGATGGATGATGAGATTGACGTCGGTGGATGGAAGCAGGTATGTTGGAATGCGGAGATGCCGTTTCATGTACCGATAAATCCAGGATTTTGGACGAGATGCACCAAGGTTCTAGCTAGCCGTGCAGGTGACAATGCAGCGTTGGGACTGCTGCTGGTGTTAAGTGCAAACAGAGACAAGAACAAGGGCTAGAGGATGATGTTGAGCGTGCGCGAAGATGTGGCCAACAGCAAAACTGCTAACGGGCAGATTTCGCAGAGGAATGAGACAGTTCAAAGCGAGAGTTGAGAGTGAAGTTGGGAAGTGAGAGTTAGGTACGCAGTAAAAAGATCAAGTCGGCAACAGACGGGATGCAAGGTAAGGTACCTGAGCCAGAAGACCTAAGGTAAGTGCCTGTGTATGACACAACAAAGAGCAATGGAAAGCTTGAACGAAGGTACGGAAAGACCGGGGAAGAAAGAAAGGGAAGGTGAGGAGGGAGGAGGAAGTAGGGAGGAAGGAGCTGGTTATGTATTCAGAAAGGAAGGCAGGAGGAAGGAGGAAAGTGGCAGTCTCAGCTAGAATCAGTCATGGCCGGCCGGGGCAAAACGCACAAGATGGCGGCAAAGACAACCCAACCCAACCAAGTCACGACGAGGCCAACGCCGGGGTGACAGACGACGGGGCAGACCACAAGTACTGAGGACCACGGTTCAGGACCCAAAACCTGGGGAACGGAACGGAAGACATACCCCGGCCCCTTGCCAATCTACCGGTCACGGAGGCCCCCGGCTCTGGTCCATTCACATTCTCCCAAGCACACCTCTCTCCTGTGCCGTACCCAAGCTTACAGTACAAGCTACCATCCTCTTTGTTGTACAACACAGGGCCCAGGGCCCAGGGCTCAGTACATAGTGAGGGTGCATTGCATTCACGATGGGGGTGCGGTGGGTTCCGTCTTCGTTCCTTTCCAGGACGACCCATCAGTCCCTGATTCTAGGGCTGCATTGTGTGGATAACTCGGTGGCCCCAGCTAACTTAAGACAAGTCTGTTCACTGTACAAAGTACATTTGTAGTATTCCGTTCTCTGGGGACCCGTCACGTACTAGACCCGATCAGCACGCCGACCAATATTGAACTCGTCCCTTGATATCTTGATTCAACCAGTTCATGGAAGGCCCTGCTGTTGTAAAGGGCCTAGAAACCAGGACGCTGCATATGAACCCATCGAGCAAATACTGTGCAGCAGGCGATATGCTTCTCAGCTTAGTTTCCGAATGAGGTTTCGGGTCCTGGCACGTCGTGACGGAGACGAGGACCTGGGGGAGAGGAAATGGGGGTGTGGAGTTAGCTCGGCCCAACCTGCCCTTGGCCGGAAAGCATGAAATGTGGCAGTCCGGGGTAGAGACACCAAAGTCAACATTTTCCTTCAGAGTAAACAAGGGGGGTGGCTTTAGTTCCCAACCGGCTTCTCCTTGCTCATGGAGAAGAAAAGCAAGCAAAAAAGAGAAAAGTTGCGGACGGGGCGAACGGGGCGAGAGTGAGTAGCAACAGTCGGTGGAACGAGCTCAGACTGACGGCAAACGAACAGTCACAGATATTTTATAGCAAGTACAAACAAAAGACACGTCAATTAGGCAGATTGATCAACCCAGCCAGCCTGTCATGGTTACCGTACATATTTACCGTGCCCGATATCACGAAATACTTCGTACATACACGTACACAAGTACACGCACACAAATCATCAATGACCTTTTGATATCTACAGCTGATGAGCTCTGTCACATATCAAGATAACCCCTTACTCCGGATATGAATGTGGTAGAATACCAATATGTGCAGAAGGCCAAGTTCAGCCGGCTCAAAAGAGGAAATAAGCACGAGCACGCCAGAACAAAACCGACTGCATGGGCGGGTCCGGGAGAAGGGGAGGCCAAGGAGGCGGCCCTGTCGCTCTGTGTGGAAATCAGCATGGGGTTGCCGGGTTTCCTTCTGGAACACACCTCAACCAGGGCCTTCCCATCAATCACCGAACATTATCCCGTGCACCTCTCCACTACTGAGCCAATGACACTACTGTGTAATAGCATGGATTTATTTCTCTTATTTTGTAGGGGTGAGATTTTTTGTGCAAAAAGAAGAGCCGACCAGCCATCAAAATGTCCATCAGACGCGATGGGTCAATAGCCTGACTCAAGGCGAGATGCTCCGTAAAGCAAAACAAATGTGTCTGCTTCGGCAGTCTCCTGCTATCAATAACCAGAGGGGATGGCCTGATTGCCTGTGTCAAAGGTCGAACTACTGCCTCCTAGTCTCTAGCCTTGTAGTCAATATTGATGTTGTGTTCTCTTCCTTTTTCTTTCTTATGTTGCTCCCTCCAGCTCCGTACACCGTGGCTCAATATATATGACCTACTCCTTTTACCAAGGAGAAGTAGGAATTAGGCCTTCTCTATCCCTTCTTCTCTCGTCAACAGTAGCACTCGTGTCGATTCAAATTAAACTACAATTGAGAGAGTCTCATTAGACATTGAAGGTCTTCGGGTCCTTCACCCAGGTCCAGGCATTGTTGGTATTTCTGGACGAGGATCCGGCCGGCAGTATAACACCCAGCATTCAAGCTAGATAGCAGATCCGTTGCGAGAGAACATATACACCTCTTTGTCTAAGAAAATCCGATCAGACAAGGGAGACAAACCAACTCTATTGCCATTGCTCGCACTCACATCAATCAACACCACATATCAGCTCCCAGTACAGGTACGAAGCATTTTGCACTAGTTATCGCCACCAAGCGGCGAACCGTACGAAAACCAGCTCTGGAAACTCTGAGGAAGGTGGAGGAAGTCAATGGCGATCTCTACCCCAACACCACTAGGAGAAGGGAAATTAATGCCAGAGCCCAGGAAAACACGGGATGGCGGAGTCCTATCCCGAGGGTGATTAAGTACGAGGGACCAAAGTACCAGCCGAGCTTGCTTGACTCGGTGCAGCCGTCCTTCCCCATCTATTTGCTTCCAGAAGGCGAGATGAGGCCAGGGGTCGCAAATTTACGCCGGGTTTGCCAGGGCCGGCTGCTCACCCTAGACTCTTTTCAACGGCCACCCACACATGTTTCCGAGGACGACCTGAAAGTGGCCACCCGAAAAGGCAACAGGAAATGATTTAGAAAAGGCCATTTTGCTGTTTGCAAGCGCACGAGTTGCGCCAGCCATTGATCGAGCACATCGCTGCCCGAACTGAAGAAAACGGGGCAGTACAAAGATACACGCTCGATAGGCTTACCTAGGCTGCTGTGTTTCCTAACACGTCGATATTGACACTTCACCGTGGAATGTGCCAGGTCAATATGACTGATTACCTGTTGGAAATCGGTGCTCTGTGAATTCGAAGTACATACAGAGTGAACGGAACAGAGACGGACTAATTGCTTCATGCTTTCTTTCGAGATGGCCACACCCCGGCGTCAGTTATAGGTCCTCCTGGGCTTCTTGTCAAGAATAGTGGCTGTCAACATGTTGCCTGCTGCTGTGATCACACCGGTCACTGAACGATCGGAATACAAGCTATAAAATTGCTACCGTTAGCCTCTCTCCCTGTTGGTCTGTGAAACGAAACAGCTCCAACTTTAAAAATCTCTCTGCCTGCTGGAGATGTTCCGACGTTGACTTTGTCTACCAATCCAAGCTCCCATCACCGTCAGCCCCAGGTTCAGCTCAGTCAGCTTAGAGTTATCGACTCATCGTGCATATGCAGCCTTTCACCAAGGCCTTCGTCAGTGATAGGCTGAATGACGAAGGAAAAGGGACGGGGCAGTCAGGGGGAATGGCGACTTGTCTCACCGTTTCTTTGCCTCTTTTCGTCCCCTTGTTTGTGATTTCTCGCTCTGCCATCCTCGTTTCCAATTCATGCCCCTACCCGCTTTCCCGCTCCGCCGTTCTTCCCCGGTGCAAGATTGGGGCATGAGGTAGCGTTTCGTCCTTCCTGCAGGCATCTGGGTCGTTTGTAGGGAATCAGAGCATTTAGCCTGCGCAAGTATCCAGGCCATCCAGGCCACCCCCTCCCCCCCTGCCGAGGCTTCACCGGAGAGTTACGAGTGGGACCTTGGAGGATGAATCCAGATTACGTGGGAGGGACTTCTTCTTACTACGATTCCTTGCTCGCGGAAAATCGGAAAGACACGCAGTATTCCTAAATCCAGAAGGATTACAAACGACGGCCGTAAGCCAGAGCCCAAGCAGCTATCAGCAAGCGGCAACGCCCAAGTCAGCCTTTTTATCACCCTTGCCGCTTCACGACCTCCTTGCTGAAATCATTGGTGACTGGCTATCACGTCCTAAGCACCAGAAAAAGCGGAATTGATGTCATATCTTCATTCGTCCGTGATAGCATCCTATTGCGCCCCATGTCACATTGCCTCGTCCTAGACGGCCCCGAACAAAGCTGAACATTGCCGAATCAACTTAAAGCTCAAGCGCCCTCTAGGCGTGTCGTTTGAGAAGTAATTCCGCCGACCCAAACCCCGAATTTGTCTTTCAAGTGACAGTGACGTGGTGGTCAACTTCAACATGGTTGGTTACCCTAGAAAACGTAACTGACAAGAAAGCAATATGTCATACACCATATGCTGGCCGTGTACATGCAGCCATGCCCACTCAATTGATTAGCTCATGCCACAGCATATTTCCTTGGACGTTGACCGGTTGAGGGGACCAACCAGAGCGGCCCAGTTTCCTGTCCAGTCTCACCGAAACCATGTCCATGTCGTGCAGACTTGGGCTTCCGTACAGGAATGACGGTATCGATACATTTTTTCATTTCGCTTTTGTAGTAGTAACAGGATGCATTCTCTGACAGCCGAACAAGGCTGCCGACAGCGCCGAGCGCACAAAGGGAGATGGAGACGTTGCTTTTGTTTGCCGTTGCCACGTCCTCACTATGCAGAGACGCGGCGGCGGCGGTGGTGTTGTTGTTGTTGTTGTCGGCATATTCTCATCTTTTGGTGGCACAGTCGCCTGGAGCAGCGGTGAGGACGGCTTTACCGAGCAATCAAAAGTTATCCCGAGGTATCCAAGAACAGAAACCCCAGAGAAGCTTTATTTCCGCCCAGGAAGTGGATTTGGTCTTCTTGATCGAAAATGGCTCCATGCCAGGAATTGTTTCAACGTGACTCTGTTCTTCTGGCTACCTTTGAAGGAACTTCAACATAGATGGTCATCCGTGACTCCCTTACTTGGGTGACTATCTAACCAGTCCGTAACAGCACCGCGACAAACTTGCAGCATCATAGTCACCCAACTTAACTAGCAAACGCACCAACCCACCCTTGCACCCCTTGGGCATTTACAGCCGAGATATCACAATAAAATAAAAGTCAAGCTAAATGCTCTCGATGCCACGCGTCCGCATCCCGCAAAGCATCCAGAGGATCGCCCCACGTCTTGTGGTGTCGCCGTCGTTCGCCTTTGGACACCCCCTCTGATCCCCCTCCTCTACCCGTGTGTTTTCGATCGGAAACCAGAGCATTCCTCCCCCACGCTAACAAAGACATCCCCCCAAGACATGAATATCAACTATCGTAAACCCTGTCTCGCGTCTCCAAAGAAAAAACACACCCCTCCTTGATATGCCGAGAGAGAGAGCTAGCTAGGCTGCGTGTATGTTTTATCATTTTGGATGCAAGCCCTCATCCGGCTTGTGGTTTTGCGGTTCCGCTACGCCTACTTGTGTAACTCCCGGTGTGTATACAGGCGTGTTTGATTCACCACCTCCTTACTCAGCCTGCGCCCGAAAGAGAGGGAAGAAAAAGAAAATAAACATAGGACTACTGGTGCACGTTGCGGCGGTATTGGATCGGGCAACAATTTATACCGAGACAGAGCCGTATTGTTCCTGGAGAGGGAACATGTGGGCTCGCATGTTTATGACACACCGGGAGTGGTTGGACACACATCAACACAAGAATCTTCCCCGTATCAACTCATTCAACGCATTCGTGTCGCCATTCTTTTTTGACCCAGATAAGGGCCTTCACTCTCTGACCCCAGATGTGTAGCAGGAAGCCATACGCAACGTTGCCTTGTCCCTTTTATTTTTTTCGTGTATGCTTTTTTAACAACATTCCAACGAGTTGGCTGCGCCCAGCGCCGGTCGCTCGCTGTCCCCTATCCCTCTCATCCCTTTCCTCTTCATCCCTTGGAAAAATTTGCCGTCCCTGCTGAACTTCCTGTTGGTGCTGTCTTGGCCTTCCGCCTTGAGGGCTGGTAAACATCGTTGAAGTTCATGGCCACACCCAGAAAACGCATGTCCACGTCAGGCTGGTAAGCCAAGTCACCTAGCAGGAGCTGCAGCCTCGTTCGGAACGTGGAGCCAAGCCCGCGCAACCGCTCCTGCAGCACAGGGAACTCGGACGTCACTGCATCGGCCGCAGGAAGGGAAGAAGCGTCGGCTTCATCGTTGTGAGGACGGTGGCGCGCGGTAGTGCTGCGGACGTCGGCCTCCTGGCGTTGTGTGAAGTCAGACACGCTCCAGCTGTACAAGCCATCGACCGAGTCGCGGTAGTTGAGCATACAGCGGAGGATCTCGCTGAGCTGAATCATATACGAGGTGCGGTCGCCTTGCTTGGCGCCGAGGAGGCCCTTGTGTGTGATGTCGTCGAGGTAGCGTGTATGGGCTTTGATGAGGTCGTCAAGGGTGCAATCCTCCTTGTGAATGCGATTCTGAAGCTCACCCCAAGAGGACTCGATAACTTCGAACAGGATGTAGTATTGGAGTTGGCCGACAAAGTGAATCATCTCTGCGAGTACGCCACGGGTAGACTTCCAAGTCTGCGCGACGGCGGGATCCGAGTTTTGCAGCACGCCGCGGGAGCCGGTCATGCACTTTCGCCATGTAGACATGACGGCGAACTCTACACGCTTGATGCGCCAGAGGAAGTTGAAGACTTTGAGATACTGCCTGTTGCCCCATTCTGTGACTACCACATCCACTGGTGCATCGATCTTGTATTCGAGCGTGAAGCAGTCCCATCCAATATCTCCGTGAGATAACTGTAGCATGCGGGCATCCAAACGTCGCAGTACCTCGGGGGAGTCGTATTGAGCATTGGATCCCCGAATCGCGTGTTCTAGTTGTGCCGTCAAAGTGTGTCTGTACTGAGCGCCTGCTGGTCGGTCTAGGTTTGCAGCAAGGGACTCCATCAATAAAGCAATGAAGTCACCCTGGCCAAGAAGAATGTAGCTCTTCAATGCTTGAAGATGGTCAAACAAGTGGAACTTGGTTGTCATAAGGTCCATGAGACGCTTCATGGTAGTCTTGTAAGCCTCGTCGATCCAAGTTTCCAAAGTGGCCGTATCGCCATACCGCAACTCCTTGGAAGCTGCCTTGGAATAGTTCTCTACCCATAGTGAGTCACCGCAGCTGTGGCGAGTGAAGTTCAATGACTTTCCAATGAGGAACACCTTTTGTGCAAAATCCTGAGTGATGATACTGGGTATCATATCCTTTGCTGTCTCAAACTTATCCTCCCAAACATTCGCAGCTCCTTTGCTCTTGGCAGGGTCATCACTGGGGACCTTCTCTCTGACGAAGAACTCCTGGTAGGGGTCCGACAGTTCGCCGTCATAGATCCAGTGCCGAAGAATGTCGTAGAAGGGCTTCGTGAAACTGCCGAGTAGCCTTTCAGCGAATGCCGCAACCACAGGATCTCCGTGAGAGGAAGAAAAGCTGTGTATCAACGATATCAGCTGGCCACCCTTCTTCTTTTCTGATTCTTCCGCAATGAGACTCATCAACCGAAGACCCATTGTGGCTTCCCGTGTCCATACGACACATCTCTTCAAAGTCACGCCTGCCTTTCCTATCCCGGCTCGTGGTGCGTCTTCGTCCAGAGATGCCAATGCTCTCCGGATTTGACCTTCTAGTGTGGCAATCAAGCTCAGATACGACCGCAATTCCCCGCTAATCGCTGCACGCAAGCTCTGTGCGAGAAGACTTCTGCCAGGGGTTTTGCAAAATTCATCCAGGCCACGGTATAGTAAAGAAGGCTCAGCCAGGGTGTGGAGTAGAGAAACGAGAGGTAATGGCAGTGTAGGCGGGAGTTTCAAGGTGTACTGCTTTGCGAATGGTAGGGTAGTAGAGGTGAGGCCTTGGAGTGTGAATGGTAGATCCCGTAGAATAACGGACTCTGGAGGGTCTATTTCTGAGTAATTATTTGCCAAGAGTGTTGATTTCAAAGAGACGTCTCTGCTCGGTGCTTCGGAACGTGACCCTCCATCTTCGGTAGTCTGCTTCCCCTCCTTGACTTTTGGAGGTAGGCTCTTGAGTCCCTCGGGTTGAAAAGCATCCTTAAACTGCTCTTCTTCAAGTTTATTTGCCTTTGACGACCGTTCACGACCGTGGCGTTTGATTGTATCTCGACTGATTGCTTCTCGGTAGTTGGGCGCCGATGGCTTGATAGGGCTGAGAGGGAGGGGCTCGCTTGGGT
Organism: Mariannaea sp. PMI_226; assembly: GCA_024336345.1. Lineage (NCBI taxonomy): Eukaryota > Fungi > Ascomycota > Sordariomycetes > Hypocreales > Nectriaceae > Mariannaea > Mariannaea sp. PMI_226. Next base: position 2,317,911 of record JANFOG010000005.1, read on the forward strand.
CTGGGGAATCGGCGAGCTGGTACAGGAGGAAGAGAATTGCCCACTTGTGTTCGAGGACAGGTAGAGATAGTAGTCTGGAATAGAGGTTCGAGAAGCGGAGGGCTTGGTTAGGGTTGGTTTGGATAAGTTTCCGCTTTATTAGGTCGTTGGCATGGTTGACGTCGGCAGAGACGGCGGGGGATGAAGGGCTGTTGTGTGGTTGGTGAACAAAAGACTCGAGACGAACAAAACAGTGATATATGTAGCCCTATTCCGGCTAGTGACGAACGAACCTCTCTAGTATTGACTTGACCAGCTCGAAGCAGGTGTCGTGGCGCTCTTGTGCGGCCTCATCGGTGTCATTGGGGTCGCTTGGGACGAGGTGGGCGATTAAGCTGTCGATAGCGTTGGTAATGCGATCTGGGGCCATAATGACATTGTCGCAAGAAATCAACTAGTTGGAAGGGATACGCGAAGGAAAACAAAAATAGTATGTTGTTACTCGACGTATTCCTCAGGTAATCAAATGCAGAGCCCAATCCAGAGAAATCTCCAGGCGTAAACCGACAAGGTTAGAGCGAGCGAAGGTGCTGCGTGGGAAGGCTGTAATATCGAGATGTCTTTGTGGTAACGCGCTGGACGCGACAAGCGGGAGTTAGCGCTGGGGAGGATGAAGGTGGTGCCGAATTCGGCAAGTAACGGAGACCCAGACCTGCGAACGTCCCCAGGCGCGACACAAAGTATAGGCTACCTCGGCCGTGCGTAGTTCTCAGTGTCAGTCAGTCTATCGCGGCAAAATCTGGACGACACTTCGACTGTCGACTTTAACATAACTTCAACCCCCAGACAGCTACCCATCAACCCGTTAGCCTCACAATGCCTATTTCATCAGGCTGACTCCAGATTCGCGATCGCAACCTTGCTACGACTTATTTCCACCAACTCATGCGTCTTTTCTCGGCGCCGCGCCGCGCTACACTGCCGCCCGCGACGTTGTCGCTGAATTCCCCCGTTCCAAAATGCCCGACATCGACCCCGCGGCTCTAAGCCGCCCATCCGTCAGCCTCACGACTCCTATCCTATCACAAAAGACCCTCGCAGGCTCTCTTCCTGGTATTCCGAAAGTTGCCAAGTCGAGCCAGATCATCCCCGCCCGAATTGACCTGGAACCGCTCTACACAGCCCTGAAAGCAGCCATCGGCCTGGAACAATGGGTGGTCTACAAAGAGTCGACCACGGAGTTTCTAATAGGTATGCGGTGCATATGACCCATCCCTGAGTGCGCATGCTGACGTTGTGGTTAGGGCGATTGAACCAAACGGAATACTCAGAGCGGATCGATCCAATTCTTGCTGGCCCAGGAGACAAGGAACACCTCCATAACAACCTTATCGCCGCCATATATGGAAATGTCACCCGTGAGATGCCCGATCAGGGCCTGGCGCCCTGGGTCAGCGCGAACGACAAGCCTGCGACCAGTGCGGGAAGCAAGCCAGTATCGGGCGATGCCGCTGAACGAAGGTTAAAGGGAGATGTTATGCAGCTACCAGCACGAGATCGCCGACGTATCAAAGATTTAGCCCACAATGATGTTCGCACCTTCTTGCTGATTTTGTTCCGGACTGATACTAATCTTGAGTCTAGTGGAATCCACATGAGAGTATCTCAACCGTGTTTGCAGATGCCCAGCGCAAGCCTTCAATGGTCTCGGATGCCACACCTAGTACTACAACAGGCATTAATAATATGAGTAAGCTACACTGCAGACCTGTCGCGTTAGACGCTGATACTGATGTACCTCTCTAGATTTTGACCTCGAGATTCGAAAGCGGTTCGCACAACCCCTAGCTATCGAATCGGGCGAGTTTCCCGACGTCGGTGTGATTTCGGGTCGGATGCTTCCTTTCTGCTATGAAGTCGGGCTAGTCAACGGACATACAGCAGAAGCCCCACAATTCTTGACAGTGGCAGTTGAAAACTTCATCAAAGAGGTCCTGACGCAAGTATTCAGCCGTACGCGAAGCAACGGCCCTGGGGAGTCTGGCAGCGCCGGCTTTGGTGTTGGGACAAGCTGGATCCAAACAAACAAATACAAAAAACAGCTCCAGCGTGAAGAGGAGGCTGCACAGCGTGGGGAAATCACCAGAGATAAGAGTGGCCTCCTACCAGTGGAGTCGAAAGCGGCCAGCGATCGTGGACCTCTGGCCATGGGGGATCTGCGAGTCTCCTTGGAAATGGCCGAAAGTGGCATGTCCCGGTTCCCTGTTCTAATGACCCAGGTAAAATACGGGTATCGGGAAGGCGAACTTGAAAACTGGAATGATTATTCCTGGATCCCAGGGTACAGTTCTTCAGGCCAAGTTGAGGAAACGCTACCTCTTGACAAGAATGGGAACACGGATCATAACATGCTCAACGGATATGGAGATGCTATGGATATTGACAACGATATATATTGGGATGGCGCTGAGAGAGAAGATATGGATATGTTGGACAGTGTCCTCGACTCCTGCCTTGCGGTAGGGTCCTAGAGTGAGCTGACCGGGACCACAGACCCGGAGGACAGAATCACGGATGAGCAGGATAATAGCGATGAGATGTAGGACGTTTTCACGTTGGGGAGCCCTGGAAGTCTGCCGCACAGCGGTTCGGAAGTCAACATCCAAAACGATACAGAGAGCGACGAGTACCAGGAAGCAACCAAGAACAAGAACAACGAACCCTGACCTCGGAAAGGACAAAGAAGCGAGGTCAATCTTTCTGAGCGACAACATGGAATGAAATGGAAGGAACATCAGGGGTTGGCGTTTGTCGGTGGCCAAGCCAACTTGCCGGCACGGGATTTGCGGATTCGAACGAACGCATTGCATTGGTTGGCATTTATGTTTTATCTGGGAGGGCGTATGGGGTTTGGCATTCTTTTTGATTTCCTTTCCTTTTCCTTTTTTTCACTTTCTCTCCTGTTTAGTTCTTACTTCTTTGCGATGAGGCTGTTGGCACGATTGGTTTTCCTGCGTTTCTTGTAACTCTACGTCCTCGAGGAGGGGCCTTGAGTGGCGTCTTGGATCACTGAGGAAGCGGAGGTTTGAAGGATTAAGGAGTCGTGTACTTTATCATTCCAGGAACGATACCCGAGAGACTCGCAAGGAGCTGCCTTGCACGCACCCACTTGACAAGAGGGAAGGCCTGCAGAGGGGAGAAGAGCCAGGTACTTGAAGTAATATTTGCTACGATAGAGATGAAAAGAAGCCTTTCACAATGCGTCCTAGAAAGATATGACGATGTGACAATAGAATGTGTGAGACATCCGTATACGCATAGCATGTTTGCTCCTTAGTCTACATTCAGGGACTGATAAGAGTGACAAAGGCTGAGGATGGCCAGTCAGACTATGGCTTGGTGAATCTGGCTGGATGGATAGAAGGTATCTGATAGAATTTTTATCGACATCAGAGCAAGATACTTTCGTTTTATCACGGCAACCGCATAGATTGGGTTGTGAGGCCGGCTATTTAACCGATGATGATAATGAGTACAGTACTGCATTACGTGTTTCCGAGTCGGCCGGCATTCATTAACTTCACCTCCGTCTCTCCAGTCAGGCCACCTAATATCAATTTAACAGGCTAGGCTGCTCTGATCACAAATAGCATGTAGATAGCTTGGACTCTAGGGCGTTATGAACCAACCGAACTCCATTCCTAACTATCTGGGCACTGGGAAATGTCTTGGTAAGCATTCTGAAGCTTCGAGAAAACACAGATTATGATCCTTTGGGCAACCTAGTTAATATGATGGATACTGACTGGCATATGCATAAATGGTAACACAACTTTGCTGATAAGCAAGATACCCCTGGAAGTTCGTACTACGTACATCTGAGAGGACGCTCGGGGTTCGTAGCATGCTTATTGAGTGCCTGAGTGGAACCATGAAAGGAGCTGAGAATTTGCGTTCTTGTGCCTGGCTTGCTGCATTGGGGAGAGAAAAGGAATTGTCCCAGTGGATAAAAGAACATAGGAATTGAGCTAGCAAGGACTCACCTTGCAGAAGAATGTTGAGGAACTCATTGCCGTTACGTGGCTGCATTGAGTTCAGGAAATGGACTCCTTTCACCTGATTATGCCATGATTGTGTGCATGGGTCGTTTCCATTGTGGGGGTTTACTTCACAGTACCTAGGCAAGTAGGCCTTATCAGTTTCTTCAACCAGCCTAGCAGCAGTTGTTATTAATTATACCTCCTCGACTGAGGTATGTAGTTATCAGGTGTCGTGACAATACTTGCGTCATGAGATAGACCAACTACATGATTGGGAGTGAGAACAGTGCGAGAGCGAGAGTGTGGTCAGGATGATGTAATTTGTACTGTACGTCCAGGATCACACTCACTCACAACAAGGCGGCTGGTAACAGGGAAGGTACATACAGTGGCAGGCAGCTTAGCACCCAAAATACCCAAGGTACCTACCTAACCAAGCAACCCAAGTGCACGGAAGCTGCAAAGAATGACGGCGGAATGGCATCTGGAAGGGACGCACAAACCGCAAAGTGGCACGTGCTCCCATTCTAGAAAGCTTCCCTGCGGCCCCTCTTGGGAGCTCCGTAGTACCTCTTGCCGACGCATACCCTACCTGCCTACCTTACCTTCAGTCTTTCACCTCTGCTCTCGCCTTCCCCCACTTCGCTGCCATTCCGTCCCCCTTCTTGTTACTCTATTTTTCTCTCTCCCGCCTTGCACCGTTGAAGATAACTCTCTCCTATTCTTTGTCTTCTTCTAAAGGGCTTGGTCTGGATTCGTCGCCTGCCCCCTCATTGGTGATCCGAGACGCAGAAAGCTACAATCAATCCTTTCCCTATCATTTCCTCATCCTCTCTCGCCTCTTTCCCTCGTCTCCTCTCTTCCACTTCCCCACCTTGTCTCCCCACCATCCATCTCTCCTCCTACAGTACACAAGCACAAAGGAAAGCAAGCACGCCAAAGAGCTACAAAGCGGAGACGGGCCCAAATAAACACCAAAGCAAGTCATCCGAAGAGAAAGCGCCAAGCGAACGCTTTCTGAGGCCCCCCCCGCTCACCAGAACCGGAACCCACCTCAGCTCGCGCTTCGCCGCTCCCGTCTTTCACTTCCTGGCCGCTTTGGGTCCGTGTCATGACCCCTCCTCATCACCTCCATCTTTGAACGACGACCTCCGTCCTATCCATCCGCTCTTCGCCTCCGCCTCCCGATCCTTCCCTGATCGGTACCGGATCTAGCCTGACCCTCTGAACCGTGTGCGTACTACTGCTTCTCTAGGGAAGCTCTCGGTCAGGTTTTCCCAAGGCCCTTTTCAATCCAACCCCGGGAATACCGTCATCGGTCACGCCGAGCTCTTGGGTCTCTGCTATCCAGGATACTACAGTGAGTCAACCTCTTCTCTTGCTGCGTCTTGCTATTCCATCGCGACCTCATTTCCATCTCATTGCTTGTATTCTTTGGAGTTACCTTCAGGCATCTGCACAAATGTATAATTCCTTTCCATTGCCTCCTTTCCCACCCCATTCACAGAGGATGCAATGCCACAAAGGAACATCCAGAAAGCAAGCAACAGCTTCACCTTCTGTTCCTCCTTGTCTCGGCCACGCCACCACACTTGCATTCCCAAGATTCTTCTTAGCTGGCTTCCTCCTCCCTTCCCGATTCCGCGTTGTCCGTCATTGACCACACCTATGTGCTGTCTATTAACCCAACACCCCTCCCATGCCACTTCACGCCTCAGCGCAGATTGCAGCCCTTTTCCCTCTTCACTTTGCTCTACCCCCAGTCCAGCTATGGCCATGTACCTCCTCAGCTTACTATTCAAGCTGCAATTCCTTCCTTGTCTCTCTACGTTACTTCTCGTGGTTCTTGCTCACCCCCTTGTCATGCATGGCCATTGCTGACCTTGACCTCGCTTGCTAGATCTACAGTCGCACTTAAAGGCGTCAAGGCAGCTCTCAGTAAGTTTATCAATTCTACCTGAATTGCCATTCCTTTACGCAATCCCTCTCTTTTGCCTTGCCCTTCCGTCTTCTGGTCTTTCTCCACCTCTCCGTCTACATCCTCACCATCTTCTTACTCAGTGTGACACCTGACTTTGGGTACCTTTTCTCAAACTTGCCAATACAACTTCTAACTGCTATAGCCGATAGCTACCAGAGCCCTACCCTGCCGGCACCTCCCTTCGTATTATATTACTTCGATCTGAACTTGTGCGCAGCCTTTCTGGCGGCATTCACAGAACGTCACCTCTCAAGCGTCCCTGAACCATATCGCCATGGCCGGTCCATTCACGAGCCCGTTCGGAGAGAACAGCAACCCATTTGGAGGCGACAGGGGCAATTCTGCGAACAATATGATGCAGCGTGTTATCGAAGAAGAGGAACACGATACTGTCACCTCCCCAACAAATACTGTTTTCGGCGGCGCTTCGGCTTCCCTGTTCTCGGGGCCTTTTGGTGCCGGCGGTGGTCGTGGCGGCGACGGGGCTACTGATCCGCATCCTGCTACTCGAATTGCTCACAACCCCGAGGGCTACCCAGCCCAGTACAACTTTGCTCGTCGAACCTCAGTCTCGGCAGAATCTCTTAAACCAAGTGCCGACACATATGACAACTGGACCCCTCCTTTCCATGAGAAGACTCCTGAGCAACTGGATCGACTTAAGCGCGCCATCCAAGGTAACTTTCTGTTCAGCCATCTCGAAGATGAACAGAGTGCCCAAATCCTTGGCGCTCTCGTAGAGAAACCAATCCCTGCAAAGGGAATCAAGGTAAGTAGATGCTGTCAACTAGCTTATGTAAGTGCCTATAGTAACGAAGATGTGTAGGTGATCAGCCAAGGAGATGCCGGTGACTACTTCTACGTTGTCGAGAAAGGATCTTTTGACGTCTATGTCAATCCCACCGGAGCTCTCCAACCGGGGGTGAATGGTATGGGCAATAAAGTTGGTGACATCCAGGCAGGGGGTTCGTTTGGTGAGCTTGCGCTCATGTACAACGCGCCTCGTGCCGCCACAATCATCTCGGCCGAAGCTGGCTGTACGCTGTGGGCTCTCGACCGAGTAACCTTCCGACGTATTCTTATGGAGTCCACGTTCGCCCGGAGACGATTGTACGAAAACTTCCTCGATCAGGTACCTCTTCTAAAATCTCTTACTGGGTACGAGCGCTCGAAGATTGCCGATGCCCTTGAGACGAAGAAATTCGCCACGGGCGAGGTTATTATCAGGGAAGGCGACCCTGGCCACTCCTTCTACCTTCTAGAGGACGGAGAGGCGACTGCTTATAAGGGCGACCCGTCAAACACGGTTCTTCATTACAGAAAAGGTGATTACTTTGGTGAATTGGCGCTCCTCAATGATGCTCCACGAGCTGCTAGTGTCGTGGCGATCTCGGATGTCAAAGTTGCGAGCTTGGGCAAGAATGCTTTCCAACGTTTACTTGGACCTGTGGAAGGAATCATGCGACGGACAAAGTACGAGGGCGTCAAGTCGGGAGTTGAGGAGATGGACCCGTTGCATACTAGCTAGACTGGGCGACTACAAGTATGGGATCGTTCAAAGTTTGGATGGAATGGCTTGAGTGTTTAGTACACGCTGGCCGGGCTTGGTGAGAGCACTGTTGAGGAGGCAATGGGAATTGGATGGCCAGCCCATTTCTCTGATCTCGCGTGTGTTTGGTTTGGTTTTCATCTTTATTTGCTGCATGCTTGGTTGACACGGACGGCAATGACTGGAGGAATGACTTTGTGTCGGCGTTTTCAAGAGGTTCTTCTCTTACCTTCGCTTCCCTAGGATAACATAACTAGTGACTAAATATACCTTAGGTTAGCTGATGTGGTCACTCCTGTAGGTATCAGTCATGAGCTTTTTCCTTGTAAACTTGGCATCGGATTTGATACAAACAAGTGCATTGTAGCTTGCCGAGCCGCGACTTATTCTTCGCCATAATACGAGTGATCTTTATGTGTTAAACTCGGCATTGCAATGTTCCAGCCAAATATTCTGATAAAGTTCTGACTTGGTAGATATATATGTTTAAAAAAAAAGTTTAATGGTATCAATACGCCAACTGGATCCAATATAGTCCCTTATCCATGCCCGCACCATTCGCTTGCTTCTTCTGAGCAGCTCCCCATTGTCTATTGCTTGCAGTTTTTGTCTTGCGACGACGGAAAGCAAAAAGGAAAAAAAAAAACCCCGTACGTCAAAACACAAAATTTATTCGTGCTCATTGTCCCGACACTTCGGTGTGCTGGCCCGCCCTGCGCGCCAGCTCCTCACGAATCTTGCCGTTCAGTTCCTCGACGGCTACCTCCGTCTCGAGCACGCGGCCCACGCCGGCGCGCCACGTCTCGTCTAGAGTCTTCATCTCTGCGGCGACGGCCTCCTGGCGGTTGCGGCGCTCGAGGTTCACCAGGTCGATATCGCGCTTGGCGGCGGCGAGGTCACGCTCCAGGGCCTGCAACTCGGACTCGAGCGCGTGGTTGCCCAGGAGCCAGGCGTTCTTGCCCCACTTCTCGAGGAGGGCGAGGTTGGACTGGCGAGACTCGAGATAGCTCTGGGCCACGGCCGAGGAGGGCAGAGCGGTCGCGGGGGGAGCGTCAGAGGAAGGGGCCTCGTAGCGGGAGAGGTCGAGGGGTTGGGAGGCGGTGGATGAAGCTATGCGGGAGAGCTCAGACTGAATGGCGGGGGAGAAGGACGGCTCGGGAGCCGGGGAGGAGGCACGGGGCTGGGAGGTTGCTTCGGCTTGGATAAGGGCTCGGGCGGCATCTAGAGCTTCGGGAGTTGGCTCGGTGTCGATGTCTGGAGGGAGATGGGGGGTTAGCTAGAGCGGAAGAAGAGCAAGAGGAAGGCGAAGGTGGTGAGGGCGGACGAGAGAGAATGATGAGATTATTACTCACAAGGAAGGGATTCGTGATATGCGGGCGGGACAACCATGGTTGCGGGTGAAGATGTGATGTGCTCTTTTGTGGTGTTTGGAGTGATGTTCTTGGTCCGACGCTTTCCCTCCGAATAAAACGTTTGTGATTTAAGTTGATTTGCACGTGGAAGTTCTTTTCCTTTTTGGTTCAATTCAAATTGTATCCTTTGTTGAAATTTGTTTTCTTTTTCGTCGCACTGTGAAATTGTTTCTTCGTCTTTCGTACTCTTGAGGAATTAATCTTGCTGGGATGTTGATACGTTTTGGTGTTGGGACATTTGGTTTTCTGGAGATCGCGAAATCGGAAATCGAAAATCGAAGAAAAAAGGTCCATGCGCACGGACCACTTCGCAGCCTCACCCAATTGCTCTTTGCTTTTCAGCCTCATTGGTGTGTGCGTGCACGTCTTCCATTTTGCTTTACTTGTGGTAGCCTTGCGCTTGGGGGACGTTAGTGGGGGCAAGACAGTCATCCACCCTTCATCCCCCCCCTCTAAAACAAAAGCCAAGGGCGCTGAAGTTACCGGGGGTGGAGGGGCGCGGGGAGAGAGAGGGGGGGGGGAGGGACTTGGTTTTATTTTAGCTTGCAGCAATGCTTCTCCACCCCCAGGCTCTGCTGCTCATGTCCATGCCCATACCCATGCCCATGCTGCAGCGGCTTGGAGGGCCGGGAACAGCAGCAGAGACACATAGAAGGCTGCGTGCTGGGGAAGTGAGAAGGGGAAAGGGGAAAAGGGAGAGCGCTCAGGGGATCCAGTAAGCTCTCAAAACTCCACATTCTGTTGCCATAACTAAGGTGCCTTAGCTACCTAGAGAGCCACTTTGTGAGTGGGAAGATACCCAGGGCAAGGACTGTATCTAAGTAGCCTAGTCTGATAACGATAGCGATAAGATCTTTTTCACATTTCAACGTCCATCGTCTAAGTGACCTTCGTTCATGAACAATAACCCACGGCAAAGGGCCTCTGTTTGTAGTCGGCCTTTTCCCACCACCACCACTGATCAACAGCCGGCCTTTTCGTCTCATTGCCCCTCTTACCTGGGCGCATCCCAATTCCCTCTAACCCGATATGGGCACTGAAAAGGTCCAATAAGCCTCTCTCTCTGCTATGTCGTGTGTGTGTGTCGTGGGTGTGTGGTGTGCCAATTACTGCAAAACTGTGCTGGCATGCAAAGTTGCCCCTCAGCGCGTACAATCTAGCACAGCGTCACCCAATCCAAAGCTAAACGTCAAAGGAAGGGGGAGGGGGGAGGCGAGAACGGCGAAAGAGTAGCATCCGCCAAATTAGTACCGGACCAGAACATGTAGCTTCTGATTACTGTACTGTACCAGTACTATGTAGTTTAGTTAGCAAGTTTACTTCAAGTTTTTGCGTTTCCCTTCGCCGAAACAGTTCATCTAGCAAGCGCCCGATGCCCCCGAAACGCCTATTACACTGTACTAAACTGTATGTCGCTTACTACAAAACTGGTGAAATAGCGATCACCGTTGTGTATGTGTGATCGGGAAGCGGGGTCGTTTCTGTCGCGTCCATCCAGGGGAGGGGAGGAAGAAAGGGGATGCCCGGGCTGTGCCGCCGGCGACTGAGAGGGTGGGAAGACTGGTAGAGCAAATGGCTTAACTTAGGTATTACCCAGTACATTCAAGTCAGCTGGCTGGTATGCAGCATCGGATCGACATGAGCGATTTGAAAAGCTGCAGCCATGTTGCTAAACCGGCCGTGACCTCAACGTATTCCCTGGGCATCCTGGCAGGTTAGCGAGCCGCCTCGTTCGCCTCTGCACTGCAACTAATCACCTCACCGGACCGAGGCCTAGCGTTAAGTAGCATATCAATCATCACCGTTAGATGGAAATAGGATTTGCGAGAAGTGGGTGATGTTATCGATTCTGACACCGACGGATTCCTGTAATGGACATCCAACCGCTGTGCCTTGCGCTCCATCCACCTTTGAGTTCATAGTTGCGGACTAATATTGATACAATAATTACATATCCCTCCCGCCAGGATCGAAAAGAAAACCGCTCCGTGACGAGAGTGCTTGATAAAGAAAACCATCCATCCATCCACTTCGAGATTTGCAAATAGTCACGAGGGGTCCCGTCAACTCCGTCCGATATACCATCCGATACCCTTACCAGTGTGGCCCCGAATGTCACCCATGCAACTTCTAAAAGTTGCCCTAGCCATGTGTTTGGTGTTGTTTCCGTTTCATATCATTTCGTGATGTTTCGTTGCATAAAAAAAAAAAAGAGTAAAAGGCAAATAAAATCCCAGCACAGTTCGGGTCCCTCATATGTGTCATGCCTGTCATTGACAATGACCATGTACGACTACCAGCCTCAAGAGGAGGGTTTGGTTTGAAATATTTTAAGAGGAAGAGCGGCCACTCTCGGAGGAGGCGGTCTTGGAGAGGTCCATATCCTCGTCTTCCTCGTTGGGTCCGTGAAGAGACTCCTCAAAGACGGGCTCGGGCTCGTTAACCTCGAACTTGGTCTTGAATTCAGTCATATGGGAGAAGCTGCTGCTGTTGGAGCGGCGGCGGGCATTGGTGAAGCGGAAGTCCTCGTTGGCAACATCGTCGCCAAAGGAGCCCCTTTCATATACGTCAATAACTTATACATCAGGAGGTTAAAACTATAGCGTCAACATACCAGTTGCCTCGGCCAGAACCGTCCTTCTTAACCTTTTTGGGGTCTACATCGGCATGGCCACTCTTGGCAAAGAAACGAGGGAGATACTCCGATGGCTGAGCAGTTCCTTCGGCGAGACCCTTATGGTCACGATCGTTGGCCTTGTGAGAGCGAGTCACTGGAGAACAGACAATGGTTAGCAAAGGCCCAACTTGGTATATTCCTCCAAGGGAGACGAGAGGAGCACAAACTGATTCGGCAAGACAACAGGAGAATGGATATGAGATTGAAGTGACGATGTGGGCTTTAAGTTGATGAGATCAGGATATGATGAAGAGAAAAAGATGATGGAAAGTAGAAGGAGATGATAGGAATGCTCGGATTAATGGAGGGGCAAAGTTGGCTTTTAAACAAAGGTCGCGGGGCGAACGTCACCAGACGGACGCTTGAGTCTGGGGAGGTAAGAGGTGCGGGGCTGCTTAGATGGAACGGCGAGTGCCACCATAATATGAAAGGGAAAACAATAGGCTGTGCTGTACGGAGCAGACGGGGCGCAATGAAAAGAAGCAAAACTTACTGATGGATAGTACTTTTTGGGGATGTCTCAATGAGTCTTAAGACGGTGCAAAGAGTGTCCTGGCTGGTCGATTGAAGTGGGAGATTTGTTTATTGTTGCTTTTGGTTGCTGCTGTCCTCGACAGTTATGTCTGAGAAGTGGCAATGGGATCTTCTGATCGGATTGCGTGCGATGTACCGAGTTACAAAGTGAGATGTACCTCTATCTGCAGTTTGGTAGGTACCTTTTCTTGTTGCGAGATTCCGGTGGCAAGCGGGGGAAGTTTATGTAGCCAAGTCAATTGAGTGATGTGGTTGTGAGTTGGTCTCCTTGATCAGTACGAAGCGGGAGAAGTAGTTGAGCAGACGAATGGAATCGTGTGAGTTTATATATGAATATGTGATTGAATGCGTCGAAGAGAGACGAGGTAGAGACGGAATGCTGAGACGAGAGGAAGGGGGAAGCTTATATATCACGGGGTCACGCGAGGAACCCCCAAACGGTGGCATCACTACAGACCCAATCAGGTCATGACCTCCCCCCCAACAAGTTTGAAGCAACGGAGGCAGGTACGTACGTCCCTTGCTCCTCCCTCCCTGAGATGGTACATACCTTACCTGATCAACCTACCTAGAGTAGGTACCTAACGTAGAGGAAGGTAGATGATATCTGGCAGGCGATTGCCGGACCCCGGGAGACGGGTTGGAAAGAAGGAACCAATTCCCCGAGCCTTTGCAACCTGCCTAGACGGAAGACTGGGTGACCGCGATTTCGGTGGATGAGGAGTCATCCGTCGTCTTCCGCTGCTTAGCGAGCCATTGATCTCCAAGCTCTTCTTTTCCAAGCTCCATCTGCACAGGCTTCATCTCGAAAAAGCTCCATTCTGGTTCCATAAACACAGCTGGGTCCATGGCTGGGAAGGTGTCTCGACCTTCAGGTACCGTACAGTAGCAACATCAACTGACGAGACGGAGCAGGTCACACATCCATCATGCTTCCTCCTCAGTGGGTCGCTCCCCGCCGCCGGCCGAGACCCCGTCATGGTGCCCCACTAGGGCTCCACTTGGATATGTCCCATCCCGTCCGTCTATCGCGTGACCCCGACGCAACCAGCCACGAGCGGAAACTCTTTCTGTACTCACTGCCTGGGCACTAGGAACCGCTGGAACCTCGAGTCAAGCATCAAGCACCAGAAACCCCAACAAAGCATTGCAACCCTAGGGACCGGGCGAGTACCATTTCCAAAGGCTTTTCTAGCAGGATTCGATATTATGCCATCAATCAGTCAATCCGAGCAATTGCTTTCCTCATCACCACATTTCGTGCTCCCAAATTATGAGGAGGACATCAGCCCAGACATGTCAGAGCTTTGCGTCATGGGACTCTCTCTCATTCTAAATCTCGGCTCCCCTGGAAGGGTAGTCAGGGGCAAGAGAATGAAGTACAGTACAGATCATACAGTAAAATACAATGTTGGCAAGCGTCCTGTGTTCGTTTTGATACGAATTCTACTGTCCTACTTTGATACAGGGGCCGCAATCGCTATGTGATCGGCGAGGTGCTTGGAGATTGAGCACCCCTGGAGACCATAATAGGGAGGGTTCAATTTACCTCTGAGGAGGTATAGCATACATCATGCCTACCCCCTCCTTGCACCGAGCTGTTCGCCGAATCTCTGAGCGGAAACCGGTCCCCCTTATGCCAGCTGAGTAACGCCCTTCGACGTCATTTAGACCAAGCAAGTAGCTGTACGAATCCGATAGACTCATTTGTCTTATATTATCATGGAGCTATCATGAATAGACGTCGCCAGTTCCAGCCCCTCTGCACGGCAACACGTGCGAGCTTGCTTCCCCTGTCTTTGCAGCGGCTCCCAAGTGCGCAAGAGACTGATTGACACAGCCAGGTGGACCTACTGACGTCGGCGTGCAGCAAAGGACGGTGCAAAGTACCAAGGTATCCAACCGTGATTCCCAGGTGGGCTGTGGATGTGCGTCGTGCTACCTGTATAGCACCTGAAAGAGGCCCCTGAAAATGGGTCCGATTGTCCTGTCAGCGGCTGTGGACGCCTCCAATTGCGGGGCAGTCTGGGGTATGCGTAAAGGCACACGCAGGTACCGACGTCACGCCAGGAAGCTCAGCTCTAACAAGTTGGGAAGCTCTTGGTCCCGCGCTTCCAGTAACAGAATGATAATGCTTGAAAATAGCTTCTTTTGGGCGCTTGGGTATAGTAGGAGAGGCTGTGAAATTAAACAGAATCTTGTCAGCTGGCATCAATCCAGCCATGCAGTGAAGATAATCCTCACATCATCCATCTTCATCATTTGCTAAAGGCGCGATGCAAGCGACATCCCAATACTGTACGATTATCGTGTAACGTAGGCCGAACTACGGGTTCGTGATTCCATGGCGAGATTCGCTCTCTCCCAGTGGGGCCGAGAAGCGACAAATTGCCTATAGATGGCGAGATCTGAGCCCGGGAAAAAAGAACAAAAAGCCCCGAAAATCGATCCGCCAAGTGCCGTTGTTGGAAAGATTCGCAAAGCTGTCCTGTAGAGAGAGAGTCTTCGATTCGCCTCTTTGAGGCCGTTGGCTCCGAAGGTCGGTGTCGGAGTCGGTGTCGTTGTGTCATGACCACTGGGGCCAGCCGGTTGGCACATGACCTCATGGCGCGTGCTTACAGAGTAATCACTGCCCTATAGGTAGGTACCTACTGTACTGTAGTGGCTACAGCACCTCCCAGACTAGGCTCCAGTGCTGGCACAATTCACAGCCTAAATGTCTGCAGATGAAGGTAACACGATCCAGAAGGGGCAGCAGCAAAATCAGTACACAGGAATGTGTTTCCATCAAGGGATTCAAATCCCTAAGCTTGGATTATCCAATCCGGTTTTCCAATTGAGTTCTCATCGCATTGAACCGTCAGCATAAACATTCCACCATGAGATCACTAGAACCAAAACCATTTGCCAGGGGGTTGATTCCATCATGCAGTGGTGCCACAGCCGCCGATGCCGCTCCAGCAGGTTGTCATCGCTGAGCCGCCTCTTGTGGGCAACCCGACTCCGTGCCTAGGTAGGCCGTCAAATCAATCCGGTTCGCCACTCAGAGCCCCAACAAAAATATATCCTAGGTGCCCGCTTCTTAGGATCTCATGATCAAACTTCCTTTTGTTGTGCTTGAATCGTGACTCAATGTGTCCAAGAAAACAACAAGTGTCCTCTTCTCTTTTCGTGGCCTCATAATGGAATTTGTTGTAACATACCCAGACTCTTTTGTCATCACGCTGGGTCTCCATCCACCTATGGCGCAATAAGTTAAACAGATCGTAGCTCTTTTATCAAGGTCATTACGCAAATGACTCAAAGAGAAAGGCCGAGAGAGACGGATACAAAGAGAGGGTCGCAAATCAACTACTCCAAACCTCAGAGAAGCTATGGATAATGGACTCAAGCAAGTCAGGTCGAGATCAAGGGACAGGCAGCCAAACGCGCATTCACACACCATCAAGCCTCAAAGTTCCATTAATCGTCATTTAGCATCTTTGGTTTTCTTTTCTGTTCCTCCACTATTCTTCTAATATCCTTTGTGAATCAAATTCGTCTCCCACCGTGGGAAAAAGCTTCAGCCTGCGCCAAATTATGTACACGTATAACACATCCAACCCTACTTACTACTCAAACACATAAAACTGCCGAATTGCTCAATTGCTTCTTTCTTTTCCCCGTCCCATCTGTGTGACGTCGGTCCCCTATCGTCGGCCCATTTTGGAAAACTCATTCTGATATCGGAGCTTGAAACCATTGCACAGTGCTCGCATGTCAGGGTACTGGTAGCCTTTGAGCTCGAAGCCCTGAGGGATGGCTCGGACTGGGATGCCGATAACCTTGGCCGACCTGCTCGCCTTGAAGCAGAGCCAGAAGTAGCCTGGGTGCTTGGGATCAATACAGAAAGCATAGGCTGATCGATTAGGGTTGGCATCGATGTATGTCGTCAGCCATTTCTCTGCAGTGTTCGTCAGTATACCATCTCTCGTATAACCTCCAACAAGAGTTATAATAATATGCTCAGGAGAAAAAAATATCGGGCTTTCTTACCTGTCTCGCCTCGAGAGCGATTCTGGAACTTGTCATTCCGCATCATTTCTTCAACCTTGCGAGCCATAGCCTTGACATGCTCCACAATCAACTCATCCAGATCACTGTACGTATATTTGCCGCCAACTCTAAGCAGCTTACCCACAGAAAATTCGGTCTCCTTTTGCATCTCCAGGACGTCGATGTGCTGGTATACACCATCCGCCACTTTCCACGTAATGGCCAGGTGGTCATTTCCCTTGGATGAGGGTCGGATGATGACCTCACCAGGGGGCTGAGATCCCAGAAACTCCTCGGCCTGGGTCGAGTTGAACGGTTTGAAGTTGGGATGTTTGACAACACGCTGCGTTCGACCCGTAGTCTTGTCCTTTTCACGTAGCTCTTCCCGATCTGCAGCCTCCAACGCGTAGTCCCATCCGTCTTGGTCATAATTGATAGGTCGCTTGTATGGAACCCGGAGGGCGTCCTCCCGCATCGACATTTTGGCCATGAAATCCTTGTAGTTGATATCCAAGATCTTAGCTTGCGCCGTCTGCCCAACGCTCAGCACCTCCTTAATAGACCCCCGGGTGTTGACTTCATGTGCCTCCACCCTCCCTTCAATGCCGCAGTCGAGCTTCAAGACCGCAAAGTCGTCCTTGACCATGCGAACATTGACAGGCACAATCATACCGTCGCAAAGAGTCAAGTTCGTTTCTCCAGTGAACATAGTGAAGATCTCCGAAGCAGACAGTATGGTGAAGTTCCTTCTCAGCTCTTCGAACTGGTTCAGGAATTCAGCACGGATTGTCTCCAGAGTAGCTCGCTTTCGCTGACTATAGTTTGTCTCAAGCTGTTCAGCGTATTCTTCAAGAACGAGCTCGTTGACCTTTTCCTGCTCTTCCTGCTTGAACAGCTTTCGAACAATAGCGCCAGGGCCATTCTCATCTGTTTCAGCCTTGACATCCTCCTCATCAAGCTCCAGGGCATCAGCGGCCATCTTGCGGCCAAGTTCATAGTCTTCAGGATGAACACGGGTGTTGTCAAGAGGATCGGATGAAGGATTGGTCGAGTCATAGATGATGTACAAGAAACTGGCGCAGTTGTTCCAAACCCTTGGACCAACAACTGGAAGCTTGCCGCTGTCGGGGTCACCCACTAGTTCGTCTCGAGTGTTGACAGCGCCACCGTTAGCATTAATCGCCTTGATTACGCTGGTAGCCTTTCGAGGTCCAAGGCCAGCAACGTAAGGCAGAAGGTTGGCCGTGTAGGTATCTGTCATAGCCTCGTTGATATCAACACCACAGAGGTTGACCATGTCAACCATGGCGGATTCGAGATACTTGGTCAGCTTATCTGCCGGAAGAAGGTTCTGGCATGGATGGAATGAAAGAGATGTCACGTCTTTTCCAAGAGCAGCGTACTCTTTCATTGGATTCTGCATATATCGGGCCAGGGCGATGCAGTACCTGGTGACTGGGTTAAGAGAAGGATGTTCGGCATGGCCACGAGGACTATCCTTGTACAGACGAGCAACTTCGTCGTTGACAGTCACAACTTCCAGAGGCTCTGTCCGGTAGTCGTTCGTTTCAGGGTCGTCAAACTCAGGTCCCATGAGGCCCTTTTCACTCACGAGAGCCTCCAGGTCCCGAACAAGTTTATGTGTGCTGGCTGACCAACCACCAACACCAATCACATCAGGTCGGCGACGTTGAACGAGGTCTACAAAGTCCTCTCGCTGCCTCTCATCTCGAGCAAGATTTCCAAATTTACCTTGCTCAAGCACGCGGCCGTCTTCCTCAACCCAAGCCCAGCATATGGGGTCGCGAGCAGAATCACCCATGCCATTGGATAGCACCAGCACTCTGGGGGCAGTACCCAAAATCATACCGGCTGGTTTGTAAGGGGCCTGGTCTAGGCGCTTGGCGTACTCCTCTCGACACATCTTGAGTACTTCATCCTGGCAGAATGTTCGAATCACCTCCTTCACATTCTTGGCAACAATCTTCTCAAGCTTGGGGTACGCAAGTTCCAACACCTTCTTGCGTTCCTCACGCCACTGCTCAGCCCGGTCACTGAAGTTTTCTGATTCAAACTCTTGATAGAGTTGACGCCGGAACTCGTATCGTGGTGGCATAACCAACTTGATCTCAACCAGGCCCTCCTCCTCTGCCTTCATCATTTTGAGGAAGAGCTCTGGTCGGTGGACGAGGTCGGCAATAGCCTGGTTCTGAACATACTTGATTTCGTAGTAAGGGTGACTGTCGTCGATCCTACGCAATCCCTTATCGGTTCGACGGCAACTAATCTCAGCAGCCTGGTAGTACGAATTCCTGAAATGCTTTCGCATGTAAGGGCTGGCACAAAGTTCTTCCGAGTACATCTGACGGGCAGCGCTGATAATCTGATCACCGGTGTTGAAGTTGTCATCCACAAGACTGTCGGCAAGATCCATGGGATACTGAGCATCATCATCAGGGGTCACTTTCTTTCCTTGACGAAGAGCATTCTTGGCAAGTTGATGAGCTGTGATACCGTAAGCACGAACAAAAGTGTATGCTTTGCCTTGGCGAACCCGTTCCAGCAAGTTGGACTTGGATCCAGGACGTTTCATCTGTGATACATTTCCGGACATGACGGCGAGGTCCTTAAGTTGAGAGCCATACTGGAAATGTAGATAGTCGAGCAAATCCTGAAGTTCCTCCATAGTAGTTGCCTCGGGGATCATTTCCTCAATTATAGAGTCTTGGACTTGAACAGACTTTAGGTTTTCGTATGTCTTCTCAAGGGAGTTCCTCTTCTCTACAAAGGAACGGAACTTGATGTCGAGTTCGAGAATCCTCCAGAGATCGTCCTGATTCAGGAGTTTGTCGGCACTAATGACATACTCGGGAGCATCGGGATCATCGCGGTTAGTGTTTCGAGTCTTGCGAGTATGGAGAAGGTAGTCCTTGCGGTGCTGGAAAACATAAGGGACTTCGACCTCATCAACGATGAAGAATTCGAGAACTTTTCCAACAGCCTTGCCAAAAGGAACCTGCAAATCAGAGGCTAGTCCCTTCTTCAGCCACAACTGATTAGCGATCCATCGAGCTTCCTCTCGAAACTGGTCAGCTGTAAGCTGTAGATTCTTAAAGGCCTTGCGATCAAGTTGGAATCGTTCGGGCTCGTCAGTGAACCGAATTTCATTGTCTTCATCGGTCAGCAGCTTCTCCTTCAGCTGTGACGGTTCAAACACATCCTTGAGCTCAATGGTCTGCTCCTCTCGTTCTCGATCCTCTTCCTCCTCTTCCAGCAGCAGAGCCCAGTCGTAGTCTTCGCCATTTCCAAATATGGCTTCCATATCGTCAAGAGCATCTTTGTCCAGTCCAGTCGTATCGACAACGCTTCCCATGCCACGCTCTCTCGGCCGGGCGACTTCAGCATCTTCAAGCTGACGAATCCTCTCGGCTTCGTCTTCGGGGTAGTCCTCCTCAATGAAGTCATCAAACTCGTCGGCTTGTGCTCGTCGTCCGTAGGGTCGCTGGTCAACTACGTCCTCATCATCATCTGAAAATATTTCTTCAAGGCCTCGGCGCTCGGTTCGGCGGTCGTCCTCATCGCGATGGCCTCGCTTCAGGCGCTTGAATTTAGACTTAAAGCAAAGGTCAGTAAAGAGAGAGAAAATCGGGACGGTGTTCGAGATTGATGATGGAAGCTTACCTGAGTCTGTGGCTTAGGGCGCTCGCCAAATTGTTCACCGATAAGCTCCAAGTCGTCTTCATCGAGTCGCTCTTCTTCGTCACGATCGCGATCGCGTTTCCTTTTAACATGACGCAAATCAGCATCGGAGTCGGCACCCTCCTCTTCTTCTTCTTCCTCTTCTTCGTCCTCGTCGACAATGAAGCCTTCACGAATCTAAGATGAAAGAAACTTTAGTCATCAATAAGAAAATCACACACAGCAGCTAGGCTACAAACCTTTCGCGCTTCCTCTTCATCATCATCGTCTTCCTCTTCTTCACTAGAATCTTCGACTCGGGGTTGTCTGCGGCGGCGATCGCCGACATCCTCATCAAAGGACTCATCTTCTTCTTCGTCATCCAATTCAGCCTCTCCAGAGATCAAATCACGAATGTCGTTACTCATTGTGGTGATTCGCGAATGCTGTCGCGCAGCAAACAACAGTTGCTTTGTAGACTAGGACGCACAAGAGTATAGAGGGAGTGGGGATGGTAATGAAGGTAACAAAAAAAAAACTTCTTCCGATGAAGATGAGGACTCAAATAAACAAAATAAGAAAGAATTGGAGATGAGCGTGGGCGAAGGACGAAGGACTGTACGGACACCTCCTGCTCTCTGGATTTTTTGGAGAGCGCAGCTCAACCTCGCACACGCTCAACCTCGTCGCGACAGGACCTCGGGTTCGGATGAAATATTTATCCGAACGGAAGCTTGGCCTTTGCCTTGGCCAAAAACTCAACGTCGGAAAGCAAGATACGTACTCTGAATTGCTGAACACCTGTTCGACCCACTAGGAACATTAGGTCATCATCAACCAACTGCCTACCTCATGGAACTCGGCTTGTTGGTTCTACATATTTCAAGAGCCTCAGAGTTGCAATGTGTGGTCCAGACAACAGGGAATTACATGGCATCTATATGATATTAAAGAGCTCTCCTCATAAAGCAATAGACTATTGATACCATCGCGCAGATGTAAAAGTTTTTCGAGTCCGCCGCAACTTCTCTGTCTTTACTTGGTATACTGGCACTGGATTCCAGAGGCTGAGAGGTTCTTCGCAGATAGTATGGCTTACAATACCGTCAATACGTATTGACCTAGAAGGCACATACCTTCCTCGGCTTGGTACTCGTGTCGCAGAAGTGATGATTGACGTTGAAAAGATTATAAACCAATGTAAGAGAAAGTAATATAATCTAGGCCTTTCCAATTAGTGCCAGTGAGTGTGCAAATACTAATCCAGTCTAGATATTCATTGTTGAGCAATACTCAAACCCCTTTCCATCTACTTGAAGCACACTGGATCGCAGCACCTGTCGTCTAAGCGCCTGGGCAGCGAAACACTCCCTATTCGAAGCTAACCTCCACCCAGGGGGTGGATGCTCCAGTCATGCTCCATGCGCTCGTCCTTTGGGCACCCGTGCCGAATCTACAGGCTCAGCACCTAGCCAATCAGGGCGCAGATAGTGCCCTTTGAGACGGTCGAGACATTATGCTGTGTTGAGCGGATAGAAGGCTTGTCCGACACAGAACACCCAACATAACATCCACAGCACGTGAGTGGTGGCACAGTTCAAGTCCGAACGGAGAAACAGCTCATGAATCAAACCACTAGGAGGAATCAGCCTGCAAAGGGTTTTGCCTGATCCTGAGGGCTAAGACGGGGAGAGCCAGTACTTTGTAGATGGAGAATTGGGCTATGCTGTCAAGTAAGCCATCTACTATAGTTGATAAATTCGAGCCCGGCCGACCTGAGACGGCCGAGCCCGAGTGGTACGCCACCCAACAACCCTAAGGGTCATTGCTCACTGGGCTTGGAGCAATCAGGGGCCTTCAACTGCCTCCTTTCGACCTTGGATCTCTAAGGAGTTGCGACGCAGATTATGCGTTCAGGTTTTAACCTCCCCTTGATGAATCCCAAAGAAGGCACAAGCCCAGAGGCCCACAACACCTTCGTTCGGAATTATTCCAGAGCTCCATTTGTCTGAGTGATCATTGAGTTTCCCATTTAATGATAAGAGGAAGCCGCCCAATCTACCATCTTCTTTGTTTGTTTATTTGCCGCCAACCCCTCCGTTCACGTCCCACGTATCATTTATTATTCCTCCAGTTGTAACCCAGTAGTTATTGCGCGCTTCTGTAGCGCCTGCTCCCCGTCTGTATCCGCCTAAAATCCTTGGGTCAGCCACTCCTATCACGTTATTCTATCGGGACCCCGCCCTGACACGGAACGGAACAAGCGCAACCAACATCAGTGATAGCACGACGGGATATTCGTCCGAAGACTCAGCGTGAGCCCTTCTCGAGCATTTGTCCATTTGGTTCTCGCAGTTGAAAGGCGAGCATCCTCCATGATTGACCCTTAACGGTTGTTGCCCCTCTGTCTCGCGTCCTAAGGTTCCCCACCAGCAACTAGCATCTGGTCCATCCCCGCTGTAACCCAACTTACCAGAGCCACCCCCCAACCGGTCGCCGCAGCTCGTCCTCGCAGTGCGTTAAACCACGTCTTTTCCCTGCAGCATTCGGTCAGGCACTTCGACCCTGAACTCACCCTCGATAGCCCTTGTCTTGGTCCCACGGGTCACGGAAGCCATTCAGCTTTTCCGCTATAGCAGCATACTATCTACGTGTGCTCGTCCGTTCCTGAGTACCGTTTGTACTCCTTTAACCATCGCCGTCCTTGTCTTCACCGCGGGGAACACCCGCCACAACCACCTGGTTGATCCGACTCAAGCCAAAACTTCCCAGGCATCGCAACGCCTGATCGCCAGCTCCCCTTTACGCCGTTTAGCGAGTGTCGTCTCGCCCGTTGCCCATCATGGCTGATCCTTTTGCTCCGCGCTCCATGAAGCGCAAAAATGTGAAAGGCCTGGCCCTCAAGGCCGCCCCTACACCTCCACCAACGGCCGAGAACCACCGACATGATTTCGACTCAGGACGGGAAGATGCCGGAAAGGATGGTCAGTTGGAGATTGGTATTGAGTATAAGTTGGATCTTAAGCCAGAGGATCTCGAGATTCTGAAGGAGTTGGGTTCCGGTAATGGAGGCACTGTCAGCAAGGTCAAGCACTTGACAACAGGCACTGTCATGGCACGAAAGGTAACGTCGTTCCTGTTCTTTGACCGGTAGATAATGCTCCTTACTTACCGTTTATTAGGTGATCCATGTCGAGGCCAAGCGAGAGATGCGGAAGCGAATTGTTCGAGAACTCCAGATTATGCACGGGTGCCACTCTGATTACATCGTGACATTCTATGGTGCTTTCTTGAATCCCAACAACGACGTCATCATGTGTATGGAGTACATGGATGTTGGGTGAGTACTCAAGGACTTGTCCTTGGTTGATGGCCATGGCTAACTCCGGCTTCTATAGCGCCCTTGACCGAGTCTCAAGAGTCTTCGGTCCGATCCGTGTTGACGTCCTAGGCAAGATCGCGGAAGCCACTCTTGGAGGCCTGACATATCTCTACACCAAGCACCACATCATGCACCGAGACATTAAGCCATCAAACATTCTCGTCAACTCCAGGGGCCACATCAAGCTGTGTGACTTCGGTGTCTCTGGCGAGCTTATCAATTCGATCGCAGACACATTCGTTGGCACTTCTACCTACATGGCCCCTGAGCGAATTCAAGGTGAAAAGTACACGGTGAAGTCAGACGTTTGGAGTTTTGGTCTCAGTATCATGGAGCTAGCGATTGGTAAATTCCCCTTCGCCGCAAGCGAGCAGCTTTCGGATGGTGATTGCGCACCTGCCGGCATCCTGGATCTTCTACAACAAATCGTCCACGAGCCTGCGCCTAAGCTGCCCAAGAGCGATGCTTTCCCAAGCATTCTGGAAGACATGATCCAAAAGTGTCTTTATAAGGAGCCTGAACGCCGGCCAACCCCACAAGAACTTTTTGTAAGTACAACAGGCACAGGTTGCCATGGTTTTGGATGTTCCAAACTAATAAGCACAGGACCGAGATCCATTCGTTCAGGCAGCCAAGCGAACACCTGTTGATCTAAGGGAGTGGGCATTTGGCCTGATGGAACGTGATAACCGCAAGTCCCACCTTGCCCCTCAGCTCTCTCCCACCACACAAGACCTACTTCGATCAAGTGACTCTCCAACCTACCAATCCCAAAACGACGACCGAGGCGCTCACACTCCCACCTCAGGCGAAATTCCCATCGCAGGAGCTGGGATCATCTCACCTCGAGACCAGTACGGCTCCAGCCGCCCTCAGCATCCTGGGATCGGATCTCGGGGCATGTCTGGCAACTCGATACACAAGGTATCTGGTTATCCCGACAACACCGGTCCGGTTGGTGGGAACAGCAACACTTTCAGCTTACCAATGAGGCCTGCCCCCCCTGGTGGATCTCACATCCCTCCACCACCCCGAAAGGAGACGCCGGATGAGCTACGAAGGGAGAACCGGAGACAGGCGACATTTGGCCTGCCGCCGAACCCGGGTTACGGTGTATAGAGATCCCCTCAACCCAAGCATCGGAGTGTCTTGCAAAAGTTGTTTCCTTTTCTGTTCCGCAAACAAAACCCAAGGTCTTGAGCCTCTGATGTTCGTTTCGCATATCTCGGCGCAATGTTTGACGTTGTTTATCGTGATCTTTATGGAGAATGTCGGCTTCAATTCTCTACACAACTTGGTCCGGTCTTCTTCCACCTTGGGTATGTCACCACTAGCGAGAGCAGACGGAAGTTATGTATTGAAGCCTGTTCTCTGTAGCCATGTGTCTAGCCTCGACAGGAGATGACGCCGGATAGTAGCTGGACTTGGATCAGGGAAGTAGATGAAATGAATCTATGTTGGTGTAATAATGGTCTTTTATCATCAAATCAATATCAGCAGTGATTTTCAACGTGATAAAGTTCTTTGAAAGTATTGTATCCGCTTATTGTAACCCAAAAATGCTAGTCAAGGTGCCTCGTGAGATGTGTATGGCCTTTCTATTCGTCGATACATTCCCGTCCCACGAACCCTCGCTCCAGGATATCCACCAACTCATCGAGTGACTGAATCACTAAGTCCGTGTGGGCATGCTCCGCCAGTGATCTATTCACATCGTTAACCAGTAACACTGTCGCAGCTCCCGCCTTCCGTCCCGCTGTCATGTCGTCGATTGAATCCCCAACCATGATGAGCCCGGAGGCATCAGCAATGCCCCTCTCGTCCTTAAGACCCCAGTTCTCAGCAATGTGAAGAATACCCGCGGGATCAGGCTTTGGGGGACGAAAGTCTCTTGTGACTACTGGATGAAAAAGAGACCCATTGAGGAATTTGTCGATCAGGTTCTTGACGGGGATGTCGAAGTTACGAGTGCAGATAGCCTTGGGAATGCCGTTTGAGTCAAGGTAGCTCATGAGCGTGGCGAGGCCAGGTTGAGGAGTCTGAGATTCCATGGCTGCGCGCTCAACATTACGAATAGCCTCGTGAGCTGCGACCTGTTCGGCGACGGGGAGAGCCTCGATATGGTGGAGAATATCAGTTGCCTTGGAAATGCCGAGGGCTGCTCTCATTTCACCGAACATATATGTCTGTGGCAAACTAGAAAAATGTCAGAACAGGCTCAGGAAGCACGGAGTGTTGATTACAAAGGCCATCAATGCAAGTAATAAAGTTTGCGAAATCAGTCAAGCAGGAAATAAATAAGAATATCTCCATCCTACGGCATGAGAGTTCATGATATCATGACCTCGGATGTCTCAGGATAGGTGACTCAGGCTCTTATACAACCCAGTCATTCTATGAGTAGTTCACTTACCATAGTGTGCCGTCCATGTCGAATACCACACCTCTCAATTTCTTCGCTCCAGGTGGCAGCTCGTCAGTGCCCTGCTTCAGCGGTGCAAACCGTCGGGAACTGGAAGAAACCATGGCGGAGAAGAAACGACGCATAAAGTGTGAGGTTGGAGATAGGGATGGTTGAATAGCCTGCAACACTACGTTAGTCATGCATAATATCCCCAAAATTGTGGCTTCTATCCATACAAGAACCTGCTTCGAATGAGGGCTGAAACTGCCTGGTGGTCTTCAAGGTAGGTAGGCAAGTTGCCAAGAGGGATTTGGGCAGCGAGATGATTTGCGACACAGCCGGCTATGTTTTGTGGTGGAGACTTGAGGCGGACCAAAGCTAAGAGTTGAGTCAACTACACTACCGGTCCTTTTAGGTAACGACTATTCGGCTTGCTCCTTAATGGGTAATTAAATGTTAGGACCGCAGCCTATATGGATTGTTTTTGGCGACTTGGCACTACTTATAAGCGAGCACATGGGATTTTTCAGGATGGTGTGCGATGGTAAATGCTATATACAATATTGTATCAGGCAGATGCCGATAGTAATGGAAGAAGCCGGAAAGTCCTGATAGACAGCGCCATTTCGAGGTAGCTCTCCTTATTCATTGCCGCGTTTAAGCGCTAATGTGGGATGAAGACAGAGCCCAGGAGGATGTAATGAATATATATTCAGAATATGCACAGTACATTGTATGTAGAGTCTCCGGTTATTGGGTGAGACAAGTTATGACCTTTACTATGTGAATTACGGAATGCCTGGGACAAAGACGGGTACCGGTATCATGGGAATTACCTAGCATTTGAGAACTCCATCGAATAATGTGTCTCAGATAGAACCTCACCATGGTGAGAAGGGTCCGAGTTGCAACGAATAATTTCTCATCTCGTCTTATTGGCACGGGGGAGATGTGGAGATCGTAAACTGCCGCCACATTGCTGATATTGTCTTCCTATTTCGTGATGCAAATCCATCTCATCTTCGCCAATATGTTTACCGCATATGAATGAATAGCAGGGCCCAATGTTTCATGTGATATTCTTCCGTTGGTCGAGTATGCGTGACATGTTGCTCGAAGCTACGGCATCATTACCGCTGGGCAAGATAGATGGGACTCGACAATTCCGAGAAGAGAAAACCCCCCAAAATAGATGACTTCAATGACCTTCTTGTCACGAGTTCGTAAGCCAACGGAACAAACGTGTCTTAGTTCGTAGGTCCAGCGCTCGACATGATACTACCCTATAGGATATGGGTCTAAGACTAGGGAGAACGGATGGTGTTGCAAGCGATGGACCATGTGTTATATG
Organism: Mariannaea sp. PMI_226; assembly: GCA_024336345.1. Lineage (NCBI taxonomy): Eukaryota > Fungi > Ascomycota > Sordariomycetes > Hypocreales > Nectriaceae > Mariannaea > Mariannaea sp. PMI_226. The sequence continues at coordinate 2,344,933 of JANFOG010000005.1, forward strand.
TTCCAATTTGATGCAAAGCTTGATCTATATGAGGAACTATAACATTCCATTGGATAAATGTACAGTATAAAGTTGCAAATCAATTATTTACTTGTTCGGGGTAGATCTGGAGTCCTGTTACTCAGTTGAAGTTATAAAATTGAGGACCTAGGTGGTATATAAATAAATAGGGCCGTCACTATGTACCTATCTACACCCATGAAAATGCTAATCCACAATAATACAGGGGACGGAAGGCTGACAATGCGACACCAAAGTCACTATCTCGGTAGGTAATTTAGGCAAGATAGTGGTGCCAGCTAGGTAAGGTACCTTAATCTATACCGCAAGGTAGGTAGGCAGTTACGTAGTGCTCCGTCCTGATGGGACACAACAGCGCCAAACAAGGGCACCAACCAGGGGGCCATTATTTGGCAGGTGCTTTCAGCCTCCATCCAATCTCTCCAATCTCCCTTCTATGTCTCTCCCACCCTTTTAGGATGCTTGTCTCCACCATGAGCTCACTAAATGGCGGCGCTAACGAAGCAGCAATCCATGCTGCGTCATCCACCAAAAGCATGGAAAGAGTATGCCTTGCTAGCTTCTTGAAATGTCAGATTGCTCATCCTCACATCCAACGCGATCGCATTTTCACAGTTGCATCATTTCATCGTCAGCAATCAATTAAAACCACATCGGAAATTTCACACGCTGCTTCTCCCATGGAGCCGTAATCCCCAGAGAATGAACATCCCTGGAATCAACAACCAAACCCTCCACGAGAAAGGCGACGCGAAGCACCCATGAGCCCCTCGACGAGCTCTTCAGTGGCCGCATGGCCTCCCAATAAGCGGCCGTCGCAACGAATGGTACGGATACTCTGCGCTAGAATTCGATAATGCTCTGCAAAGGACTGCTTTTTAATGCAATGGCACAGAAACTTAGAAATGGAACCTTCATTGTCCCCCGAACTGGTGAACGATCGAGACAAGAATTCTCTCTATGCACGCCAGCAAATCCGACCACAAATACGCAAGAGGAGTACCAGTCGCTCAGATCCGCCGAGACGAACAAAGAAATTTTCAACATCATCTGCCACAACATCAAGGTTGCTGCTCTCCTTTCATGGGCATGGTTGCAGACGGACGAAGGACATGGCGTCCTCAAGTGCACTCTGGCCTACATGTTAGGGAGCATGGGCACATTTTTTCCACCTTTTTCCAACTTCCTGGGCAACAGAGATGGAAAACATATCACTGCGACCCTGACCGTATACTTCCATCCTGCGCGAAGCTTTGGTAACATGCTTGAAGCCGTTGTTATTGCCATTGCTGCCATTATCTACGCTGTTCTCGTCTCACTGCTCTCCATGGCCATTGCCATTCTTTTTCGTACACAAGTTGGCATTCCAGCCGCTGCCCACGCTGTCATCTTGATTGTGTGTATAGGCTTTGGTCTTGGATTCGTGGGATGGGTCAAGCAGAAGCTCAATAACCCACTGGTTAATGTCGGCACTACGTTGTGCTCCATCGCCATCATATCCATAATTACTAAAGAGGAAGCTGTTCATGGTGGATATTTCGATGATGATAAGATCGTGCAAGTGCTCAAGATGCTTGTCATTGGCATTAGCTTCACCACTGCTGTCAATGTGCTTGTCTGGAATGTATCAGCACGACGCGTACTGCGGAGATCCGTCATAGAGGGCGCAACATCACTCGGCGACAAAGTGTCGTCCATAACAGACGGATTCCTCTCTGGGGCTGAAGATGGCTCTTGGTCTCCGGAATATTCGCGAGCATCTGCTCGATATAAGAGCGCTTATACAAAAATGAACACTGTGCTTCGAGAGGCCAAGTTTGAGCATTATTTCCTTGGTCGAGAGGCCATATATGCCCTCGATAAACGGCTTGTCAGATCCGTCGAAGGTTTATCCCAGGCTATTGGCGGATTGCGTAGTTCCTTGGAGAACCAGTTTACGTTGCTTCGCGAGGTTCCGTCACCTTCGGACAATCAGGAGGTGGCCTCGCCTACCTCGTCGAACCTTTCTCCTATCATGAACCGGTCGGTATCTGCATTTTTTGAGACCTCTGTTAGCGGGCTGTCCGTCATTGATGAGTCTGGCGAAAGTGAGGAGGAACGTCTGATGAACGCCAGAAACAAGTCCGACTCTGCTCTGGATAGGAACGTAGTGTTTCACTCACCGGCAGATATTTTTGCCGTGTTTATCGAACTGTTGGGACCATCTATCAAGTCACTTGCTCATACGCTGTCTGAAATGCTCCGGGAGCCAGCATTTGGACAGGATCCCAATGCAGATATCACGGTGAACGAGCAACTGAGGGACAGTCTCCGAGATGCGCTGAATCTGTATAACACTACACGAGCTGACTCATTGCAAGAGTTGTACCGAGTCATTGAACTGGGACGGGCAAGATCCAAGGAAATCCAGGCTGACATTGAGGAGGTGGCTGCTGCTTGTGGGCATTTCTCATTTAGTTTGCAAGCGGTCGCTGAAGAGACGGATGCTTATTTGGATGTCCTGGAAGATTTGAAGTATACCACTGAAGGCAGCAAACGATCCTGGAGCTGGCTTCATGTGTGGGAATATATCCCGCTATTCCGCGGATCCAAAAAGTCCCCGAGTGATCCTGAACGCGAGAACTTAATCTCAAAAGAGCCTGTGAGGAGGCTCCGTAAGTCTCAGGTTCCTAAGGGTATTCCTACGACGATGGTCCGGCGCAGAGATACTTTCAGTTGGGATGCGGCACCACAATCTAGCAAATTGAAACGCAGCTTCTCGGAAACGGTTCTCAAAGTATCAAGATTTTTGGTGCGCGAAGACATCCTTTTTGGTCTCAAGGTTGGAATTGGTGCTCTACTTTGGGCTATGCTCGCCTTCATTCCGTCTACAAGACCTATTTATCAGACATGGAGAGGTGAATGGGGTCTCCTTTCCTTCATGATTGTCACAGGTATGACGACTGGTGCTGCAAACACGACTGGGACTGCTAGGTTCAAAGGAACCCTTGTCGGCGCTGCCTGCGCGATTGCCGCCTGGACTCTCAGCCAGGGGAATGCAATCGCTCTCATATTTCTCGGTGGTATTGTCGCCTTGTGCAATTTCTACTGGATCCTAGCTATTAAGAATGCCCCTCTTGGAAGAATTGCACTATTGGCCTACAATGTTAGCACGCTCTACGCATACAGCATTTCACAGTCGGTCGACGATGACGATGATGATGAAGGAGGTTCAAATCCTCTCATCTTTGACATTGCTTTTCATCGAGTTGTCTCGGTCACGCTCGGTATATTATGGGGTGTCATAGTTTGTCGAGTTTTGTGGCCTATTTCAGGAAGACGCAAGTTCAAGGAAGGCCTCTCTGTCCTCTATTTGCAAATGGGTCTTATTTGGAAGCGAGGACCCCTTACTGTCTCTCTCAATAGCAACAATGCCCTCGACTACATGCGAGAAGGCGAGCAAGCTGCTCTGCAGCGATATGGTATGTCTAGTCTTAATTTGCGTAACCAAACATTCATTTTGCTAACCACTTATTAGCATTTAAACTTGAAAGCTTAAGAAGTTCGTCCAAATCTGAGTTTGAACTTCGTGGACCGTTCCCAGACCAAGCTTATGCCCGTATCTTGCGGTCTACAAAGCACATTCTTGATGGCTTCTACGCCATGCGTTTGATTACATCGAAGCGGAGCAACCTTTCTGACGGAGAGCGAGCCTTGCTAGAGTTCACCAATTCCGAAAGGGTCCGTCTGTGTGAGCGCATCTGCCACGTTTTCCAGGTCTTAGCCTCTTGTATTATGCTTGAGTACCCTCTGACCGACGCCATTCCAACTGTCGAGAACAACAAGGATCGCCTTCTCAGCAAGATTCACCAGTTTCGTAAAGAACACATGGGTGCGGAGCTTGCTGGCGACCGGCCAGTCGTTTCTGTAGAGGAGAAGGATTATGCACTACTGTATGCGTATACCCTTGTGACGCTCCAGGTTGCCGCGGAGCTGAATAAGGTGAAACTTGAAGTGGAAGGATTGTTTGGTGTTCTACACGAGGAGTCTCTGCTGCTGGAATAATTGCACTTATTTTTTTGGGTGGACTGAAGTCCCCCCTCCTTCTCCAGATGGAGGTTGATGGGTCATGACTTTTCGGGATATTTCGTTTTCACAACAGGATGGAAGGGATAAAAGCAGAACTGGAAAACTATAAAGTAGGGCAATGCGAGGATCAAGGTCAAAAAATGAGCATTTTCCTTTTTTATCTATATACCCAAATAATTATGCAGTAATTGTGGCCTTTGTTTGGGAAATTCGTCTCACATCATTACATCAAATGCCTTCTTCATCGACGGCCTTCAGATCTTTTTTTTAAATTATCCGATATCATCCCCTTGAGCCATGAGCTTTCAGAACGCACATTCTCTCATCTTACCTGCGCCACCAATCTCGTACTCAATCCAACGACCAACACCCTTGCGTCCGGGGACGAGCACACTTCCTGGATTCATTACATGGCAGCCTTCATACGTGACGCAAAAGGTCGGGGCGGTGGTGTCGACGAGGACCATGGCTGTTGGAAGAGGATACAGGTGGAGCGCAGAGGCATAGTCCCAGTGTACAGGGCGAATGGGTTGCCGGAAGGGGGCTAGGTAACCTTGGTCGAGGATGGTTTTGACCAGCTTCTGGGCAGTGTGAATGTCATAGGGTATGGAGGGTGATGAGGGGTCAGTGTCTATGGGAGCCGCTGTGTCGACGTCCATGGCATCTGTGGCTGAGGGCTCTTCAAGGCGGTCGGATTGTTGCGTGGATGGTTCATCGCTGGCCTCGGGACGGCTATTCTTTGGTTTTAAGTGGACGGATGTACGTCGTAAACGGGCGGAGACGTCATCTCTAAACACCACCAACTCGTGATTAGGACCAAACAGGGACAATCTGCTCGGGTTCGAAGTCCAGATGGCGGTCCCATCTGACTGGCCACCCGCTTCAGCATTTGCAGTGGCAAAGGCACGGCGAATCCGAGAAGTGAACATGTCAGGGACGGGCTTCCGTGGTAAGGGGACGGAGGCACCAGCTGTGAAGGACGAAACCCAGCCGTCGTTGTCGCCAGGGACGAAGACGAAGGTGGATGACTGGAGGAGTGTGGGGAAGTCGCTGAGCGCGGATGCAAGAGCATCAAAGTATTCCTTGTACTCTATGCTGCCACCACTGCCACCCCGTGCCATGACGGCGTACTGCGTGAAGTTGCCGGTGAGGATGAAGGAGAGCGGAGATGAGCCTTCAGGTTCGGAGGCGTATATGGAGAGAATCTTGCGGAGGGCTTGGAGCGCACGCGGCTGATCGAGGTTGAGTTCGCCGAGAATGACGATGCGACATCGAGAAGGCGCATTGTCCTCTAATGTCCGGCGAGGAAGCAGTCGACGCTCGAGTTTGCGCATCTTGTTGCCTACAGCTCGTTCGCTGCCTACTCCCAAGAAATCGATCCAGCCAAAGCCACCGCCTATGACCTGTTCATGGCCGCCATCCGGACTGGAGATACCGAGAGTCGCTTTGCGCTTCTCACACGGCGGCTGGCCGATAAAGAAACCCTGAAAACGGCCACCCAAAGTGCCACCAACACCACTGCTTCCACTGAGACCCTTGCCTACCGATTCCTCCTCCTCTTCATACACGCCATCCACTAGGACAATCATACCGGGGCAGAACCAAGCAGAGTCTTCAGGGATGGAAACTGCCTGAGCGAGGTCGAGAGCGATTGTGCCTGTTAAGTCACTGATGGCGAGATCGCCCGTGGGGAGCAGGACAAGCAGACCAAGCAGCATATGGTTACTGCCATGTCGGCCGAGAAGATTTGCAATGGGTGTGAGCTTGAGAGACTGCTGATTTGAGAGGGATCGTTGAAGATTTCGCTTGCGGGAGGAGGAGACGGCTGATGTTTGGAAGGATTCGTTGCGGAGGAGCCGTTGATGAATGACGTTATACCGGTTGCGAAAGACGGTAGTTTTGTGAGAAGCAGGAGGTAATAGTGAAGGAGCTGAGGTGTCTCTGAAACAAAACAAAAATTAACACGGGGAGCCACTCAAAACAAAGACTGGCACATGGGATCTTACTTTTCGAAATGTTTCTTGTCAACATTGTAGCACAATCTTGGTTGCTCGTAAGCGTTGACGACTTTGAGCCAAGCTCTGGGATCGCTGCGATTTTCCTCGTCTTCGGGTTCCTCTTGGACATCCAGGCCCGACATACCGAAGCTTCGGTTACTGTTCTCTCTTGTAAGAACATTGGGCCGCAGCCCCAACCTGGTGTTTAGCACATCGTCATCCTTGAGATCTAGCATGCTATCTCCACGTGGTAGTCCTCTTCCTGGGCCAGTAATTCTGCCCCCGCTCATGTTCCCCTCCAGTGTTTTGAGGATGCTTTGCAGTTCCTTGCTGCTCCCTTCGACGATGACGCCGCCATTGCTATTCTTCCAGCTCCGGGCGACTTCTTCTAGCACCCGTTCAGCAAGACCTTCTTCGCGCCATCCTGAACCACAGTGCCTGCCGATGAAGGCGGCGAGTTCTTGCAAAGCTGACGAGGTGAGAGTGAGAGAGTGTTTCTTGGTGAAGGTTCGGAATGCGAGAGGACGAAGGGTTGGAGGTGGGAGGATGATGGGGAGAATGGCAGCTTTGGGGGCGTTGACGGCGAAGGGCTTGAGAGGATGGACCGGGGTGCCAAAGGCGGGAGAGGACGAAGGAATCGCCGAAGACGAGGGGATGGGAGGCTGCTTTTTGCGGAAAATCGGAGCGGGTGTCTTGTCCATTGTGGGCGGTTTATGCGTTTATAAATTCGTCATGGTATGTTCAGAGGGCAGAAAGAATCGGTTCATACAGGGCAGCCTCTTCAATATCTGTATTCGTATATGTGATATGGCAGTCCCGCAAGGTGACTTGCCCAGATCATCTTGGTAGTACAGAGTGGTTGCATGAACCGCGTCGACGCGTCTAATTGATTTCTGATTAATACATACAGCCGCGATACATGCATTTCTCGCGTCAGAGCTCTCCAACTGAGGTAGTGACCTCATCCACTGTGGGGCCGAGCTCTGACAGCAGCTCGAGCTCGAGGCACTCGGAGCAATCGATCGATTGATTGCCAGATCTATAACATCTAATTGAGTCCTCTACCACTGAATCCAAGATGTTGCCCTCTACGTTTCGTTCCATTGCCCGGAATAGGGCCTTTTCGTATCGAATGATATCTAGCCTTGCCAGTAACCCGGCCATTGTCAGTTTCTCCCCCAGCTTCCTGGTCCCCGTGGAAAACTGTAGCTTTGTGTATAGCTAACTCTGGTGAAGAAAATCTTCAAAAATCCCGAGTCTCCCTTTTCTCAGGTCCTTACCTACCTGGAGACCGAGCCTCCATTGCAACGCCTTGCGATTGGAACTACGACTGAGAATCCCCCAACTCCCCAGACCTTCTCGGAGAACCCTGAGTTTGTGACCATTCTCAACGAAGTGATATCCGAGTACGGCCATGAAGATGAGGACTTGATCAGTCAAGCACGAGTTTTTGCTAGCCCTGGAGGATTCAATCTCGGCTCCGGCGGGGTGTTTTTCTCTGCGAAGCAACAAAACAGAGGAAGGTCCCCTCGACAGGGTGGTGGTGGCGGGGCTGGGGGCTCAGGTGCAGGCGGCGCCAGTGCTCAAGGAGGAGCTGGCGGTGCAGGTCGCGGGGGATATGTGCACCTCAGTGACCGAAGGAACCCTCCCGACTTTGGTCGGATAGCTTGGCCTGAGGATATACTGGGAAGCGTGGAGGTAGACGACACGGGCAGCATCATTGGCAAAGTCCAGCCAAGCGGGACGTATCGCGTTTTGACAAGAGAGGGACTGTGAGTCGTAAAGGAAATATCGAGTTTGTGTGAAGGACTTTACTAATTGCTGGTCTAGGTTGGGACTGAGTCCCTTTTTGCAGGGAAAGCTGATAGAGCGACTCAAGCGAGAGGAGGCCAAGGAGCGCAGCAGCAGTAAATGAGAGTCACCAAGAGAGACTGTTCAAGCCTCGAGCCCTCGATGGACGATGAAGGTCTTCAGAGTAGAGGGGAAGTGACATTGTGTGATTATGGAGAGACCTCAATGTCTCAAATGAAATGTGTATGATGTACTATATGAATCACCACCAGTGTACGGATTTAGGAGTAATAAAAAGGCAATGTCTGAGGATTGGAAGCGCTGAATTAACTATATTGACGTCCATTCCCCCCCGAGAGATCAAATGTGATTCTGAACCAAAAGTTTCTCCTGAATCCATCGTTTCTAGACCGATTCTCTGCTATTTGCATGTGAAGGAGACTTACCATCTTGTGAAACGACTAGGAATCCATGACTTTGCTGACCGATCCCCATGATTGACTCACTCAACATGAGCCAATTTTTCAAATAGTGGTCTTCTCGTGAGCGCACGCTTGACTTACACGCTTCCGTTCTTAAGAGTGTTAAGAACTGGGATAGAAAGTAAATGAGTAAATGAGGGGATAGATGCTCAGTCGGCACGTCAATGCCTTAAAGATTTTCTGTAAATAATTCTGTGACGGTAGTTACCTCTGAGACGCGGGTTTTACAGGTATCAGAGACCCCGCCAAGAAACGGAGCAGCCGAGTCTCGGCCTGAAATATGAATGAGGCCAGAAGTGCATATCGTGAATGGGTCGACGAAGCCATGGTGATTCGCTGATTTGCCAGGGCTTGTGAGTGGTCCGACAAAGGATGCCCACCGACGCTTTGATAAGGATGGGAACTCAACGAAGATGAAGGTGAAGATAGAGATCAACAGAGACAAGGACAAGGACGAGCGAGGGTTTGACATATGAAGCTGGTGAGACGTACCAGTTTACAAACACTCCCTACCTCTGTGCCTTGGTAGGCCTGAAATCGGCATCTAAAATAGAGTGATGGGTACGTGTAAGTGGGCTGTCTTGTTCGACAAGAAGAGAGAGTAAGGTACCTAAGTAATCTGTAGTCACCAAATCAATTAGTTGCAAAGTCAGGTCCTATTTGCGGCATTACCACCTACAAATGTACCCAAGGTGTGCCTGCACTGCCATCTTCCAGCTAGATCTACTAAGACGGTACTTCCCATTTTCGAACGGGCGCGAGCTGACAGAAACCTCTAGGTGGCTTACTTAGCGGGGTTCTGGTTTGGGAATAGCGGTGCAATTCTTCCTATCAGAGGCTGGAAGCGCCGAGTCCTCGCTGTGTAGGGCGCTGGAAGATGCCCCTCTCCACCATTGGAACCTTGGAACCATGGAACTTGGAAGCTTTCCATTTACCACCTGGAGCCCACAATCTTCCACTCATCCTGTCTGTCCGCTTTTGAATGCGGGCGCTCCCCCTCCTCATAGCAGTCACAGTTGCCCACAGTCAAGCTCCGGCCCTTTCGAGTCTTGCACTTGCATAGCCTAAGATTGTGGCCATCCACTGCCGATCATCTCTCCCCCGTCGCCTCAACTGTGCCATCTTTCCGTCGGCCTCTCCCATTTCTTTCCACATTTCTCTCTTCTCCCATCCCTCACTTCCGCCTAGCTCCGTGTTCGGTGCCACTTTCTCGACCTCCATTCCCCTCCGCTCCGTCGCAATCGCAGCCGCTACCACCGAGCATCCCAAGCGAATTCCTGTCACCTGTCGCCCACCGTCAAGGTTCCATCTCGTCACCAATTATTTTCTGCCCATCGAGGATCTTTTTCTCCCACCTCTACGATCCCTGGCTTCGGCCTGGGCCCCTCACTCTTCCCGCCCCGCGCCCACCTCCGCTACCTCAGCTCATTCGTCATGGCGCCTCGAGGCTACGATGACGAGGAACTCACTATTTCCCTCTCCTCATCCCACGTACGAAGACCTCAGCAGCTGCTCCCGCCTCAACCGCCTCCCCAACAGCAACATGTCCACCCAAACGATGTGCCATTCAAGGAACGGACAAAGACAGAACAGCGCATAGGCGCCTACAGGGTCATCCGGACCCTAGGCGAGGGCTCTTTTGGCAAAGTCAAGCTTGCTATCCACAATGGCACTGGCCAACAGGTCGCCCTCAAAATCATTACCAGGAAGAAGCTCATTAGTCGCGACATGGCCGGCCGTGTTGAGCGTGAAATCGAGTATTTGCAGCTGCTTCGCCATCCTCACATTATCAAGCTGTATGGTCTCTCTCTCTCCAAAATGGCGTCAAGTTCGGAACTGACCTCTTCTTACCAGATACACGGTAATCAAAACTGACCATGAAATTATCATGGTGCTAGAATACGCTGGGGGTGAACTCTTTGATTACATTGTCCAGCATGGCCGAATGAAGGAGCCTGAAGCCCGCCGATTCTTCCAGCAAATGCTCTGCGCTGTCGAATACTGCCACCGTCACAAGATTGTCCACCGTGATCTAAAACCAGAAAACTTACTCCTTGATGAGAACCTCGATGTCAAAATTGCCGATTTCGGTCTCAGCAATATCATGACTGATGGCAACTTCCTCAAGACGAGTTGTGGTAGCCCCAACTACGCTGCTCCCGAGGTCATTGGCGGAAAGCTGTATGCTGGACCTGAAGTTGATGTTTGGAGTTGTGGTGTTATTCTGTACGTTCTGCTCGTGGGCCGACTTCCCTTTGATGATGAGCACATCCCCAGTCTGTTTGCCAAAATCGCCAAGGGTACCTACAGTATTCCGCAGTGGATGCCTACCGGGGCCGCGAACCTGATTAAGAAAATGCTTGTGGTGAACCCAGTGCAGCGAGCCACAATCGAGGACATCCGACAAGACCCCTGGTTCACGACAGACCTCCCGACGTACCTACAGCCTCCGGTCGAAGAGTTCTACAACACTGGCGTGGATCCCAATAAGGCCATCATGAAGAGTGACATTGCCCCCAACGCACCTGAGAAGATCCAAGACCGTTTGCACAATGAAGTCACGGAGAAGATCAGTAAAACAATGGGATACGGAAAGAACGACGTCGAGGAGGCTCTACAAGCTGCTGAGCCCTCCGCTATCAAGGATGCTTACATGATTGTGAGAGAGAATAAGATGATGCAGGTTACCCGTAAGTCTACAAGCTCTGGTCGGTTGGGCCGTGAACCAAGACAGAAAAGATGCTCACAACTATCTAGAGAACCCAGAAGCATTGCTAGCAGACCCCGAGGGCTCGAGTCCAATGCTGAGCATGTCGTCAGCTCGGTCAGGTCTTTCTCAGGCTACCACGTCTCCTCGACCCTATGTCACAAAGGTTGGCATCCTGCCATCGAGTTTGCCCGCGTACCACAAGGCCTATATCGAGAGAGAAAAGGCCGGTAATTCTAAGCAATCGCCACCGAATATTTTTGTCAACGACGAGCTTTCGGGAACGCGAACTGATGCCGAAAAAGAGGAGACTGCTCGCAGACTCAAGCCTCATTCTAGGAGTCAGCTCCGCCTCGATGAAGCAAACATGCGGCCTCAAGGCATGACTCCTATCACGACGCAAAAGAAGAGTAAACCGGTGCGATGGCAGTTCGGCATTCGATCACGGAACTCGCCATGGGAAGCTTTGCTGTGCATTCACAAATCCCTTCACAAACTGGGTGCCACATATATTCCCGACGAAAACTGGGAGACGACGCGAGCTGAGGAGCGAGCTGAGAGATCGCGCGATTCTAGCTTTGCTGATTCTTATGACGGCCGAGGCTCGAGCAGTAGCATTGATCCCATGAAACGTTACCGGCTACCTGCCGACCCGTGGCATATCAACGTTCGTTGGGATACGGCAAGTAAGTAGTATCTCCTACTCCTAGAGAAGAAGAAAGAGAAAAAAAATTCAAGCGTGGCTAGAACTGATGCTAACCCAAACTCAGCTCTCAAGCAAAAGGCCTGGAACGAAGGAGACAAGCACCATTCGCAGGGGGATACACGGCCGTTTGCCGCACTGCACCTGGACATCCAGATTTACGAGATGGAGCATGGTGTCTACTTGGTTGACTTTAAGTGCTCTGGATACGAGACTCTGGATGGCCGATTGCTTGAGGAGAAGGATGTGACGAGTCCCTTCCCATTCTTGGATATGGCAGCCCGGTTGATTATGCAGCTGGCAGAGGCAGACTAAGAAGAATGACTTGATCAAGGAGGGAGGGGGTCTACGGGGATGTCAACGCAAGCCCTTTTGCCTCTTGTTACGCTCCCATTTGCTCCCACTTTGCTCTCGCTTGCTTCCACTCTACTCCCATTTCGTGTTTATTTATTCCCTCTTACGCAGTGTACTCTTTGCACCGGACAACCTCCGAATTGCATAATGGCCCCCCTTTTTCCTTACCCTTCACTGTGGCCGTCCTTTATGGGGGGGTGGGAGCAAAAAAAAAAAAAAGAGAGCTTCTAGGCCTTGCGTGTATATAGTGTTATTGTACCCACATACTATGCATGTATGTATGTGGGTAGCGACATGGTTTATTGTTCCCGGGCGGACGGCAGCGAGCCCATGAATACTAAGACAGAGAGAGCCTCGGGTCGTGATCGGATTTCCGGACTATTCTTGGGCGAGGGATGCCCTTTTTACTATTATCATTTTTTCTTCATTTTTTCATCTCTTATTTTTTTTTTTTTTTCATTTTCTATCTGGATGAGGAGTCGAATTACCTCTGGTGGGATTATTGGCGATTTTCTTATCCCCCTTTTCTCCTAACGTTTATCCTTTCTGGACAATACAACGGAATATCCCAAGTTATAATAGTACTATTGGGAGATGTTTTATGGTTTATTTGAAACCCAGCAGGGTCATGGGCAATAGATAGATGGAGGATTTCAACTGATTTATGAAAGTGAAATTGAACAGCTCATATTCTTCCTACCAAACGGCAGAGTTGAAAATAATAAGATACCATTTCTATACATGTCATAGGTATATATATATTTATATATATATACACATTTATACATGTGTTTGATTTCTTTTCCTGATTCTTGGCCTTAATATAAATTTTTTTTTTTCGGTTTGGTAGTTGGACAACTTGAAATGCAGAAATTCTCTTGTATATTCTATTCGAAATACAGATCGTCATGGCATGGTATGAGAGTAACGTAAGAAAATAATGATAATAGGAAATACAAACCGAAGACACCATCCCCGGTACGATGCTATGTAAATGTCCAAACCAAATGGCCAGGTACTCAAAAAGTAACAACAAAACAGACCAAAGAGCCCGCCTTCTTTTTGGTTTATGCACTCCCTCTCGTTCTACCTCCCGTCAGAGGGAAAAGGAAGAACATGGGGGAAAAAAAGAAAAAGATCAAAAGAAAACCGGATTCTCCGCCTAGTGGAACTGATCTTCAGTGACACCCTTGCCCATGGCCGCCGTTGAGCTGATGCCTCCTGTCACCATCTTCTGCAGCTCGTCGACGTAGGTTGCACCGCTCCACTTCTGGTGCTTGACCACGTCCACCTTCTCCTCCATCTCGGGCTCCTGCACCAGCTCGCCGTAGGCCCGCATGCCGTTCTTGCTGTACGCCTTGGCGAACTGGTCGCTGATGAGAGCCGTCGTGTGCAGGCCGGCCAGGGTGATGAACTGCCAGCAGTAACCCAGAGAAGCCAGGCGTCGGATGTACGTCTCCTGCTCGTCGCGGGGCATGGCGGTCTTCCAGTTGAAGGAGGGGGAGAGGTTATAGGCGAGCCTTGTGAAGAAAATTCATGTTAGTTCATCTGAATATACACATACACTTGATAAAGGGGGGGTGGGGAGGCGCTTACTTCTGCTCTGGCCACACGGCGTGAACTCCATCAGCAAACTCCTTAGCCTGTTGGTAGTCGGGCAGCTTGCTCTCCATCCAGATGGCATCGGCGTAGGGGGCATAAGCGACAGCACGGTTGATGGCGCAGTCACAGCCTCCCTTGAGGCGGAAGTAACCCTCACGCGTGCGAGGAGCGTCCCAGTCGAAGAAGACATCCTTGCCGAGGACCTGTCGGGCCACGGCGCGGGCCTCAGTATTGCTCTTGCCCTTGGCGGCGCGGAGGTAGTCGGCCTGGAGGGCAGCCTTGTTGGAGTAAGCTCCGGACTGGATGGCGGCGACGACGGCGTCGTCGAAGCGCTGGAGGTTGGCGGCCTGGAGCCACTTATCCTCGATCTGCTGCAGCTGGTCACCGGTCTTGCCCTCGCGCTCGGCGGCGATCATGAGGTCGTTGAGGGGCTGCAGGGCGGGGTTGGTGCTGCCGAGGATGAAGGCATGGTCGCGGGGGTCGATGGTGGTGGTGATGAGAGTGGCGGCTTCGGCGTCGGTACGGGCGATGGCGAGGAGGTTGGAGCCTTTTAGTTTAAGCGAGTGTCAGTTAATCAAGATACAAATGTGTGTGTTTAAGAAGAACAGGAGGAAACTCACCCATGATATCAGCCTGAGCTCGGATAGCAACCAGGCGGTTGATGTGCTCGCTAATAGGGACGAGGACCTTGCCGGCCATGTGTCCACACTTCTTGGTGCCGGGGGCCTGGTCCTCGATGTGAATGCCAGCGGCGCCCTTCTCGATGAAGAGCTTGGTGAGCTTCATGACGGCAGTCAGGCCACCGTGGCCGGTGTCGGCATCGGCGATGATGGGACGGAGGTAGTCGAAGTTGTTGAGGCCGGCGCGCTGCTCCTTGGGGACGCTCAAGCGCTCCTGGCGCTGCTTGCGGTCGTGGAAGAGCTGGGCCATGAAGAGGTGGCCAACCTTGTTGGGGACGGTGGTCTAAATTTCCCCGAAGAAAAGAGAAAAGAGTAAGCAATTGAATACATACATGATCAAGAACCAATTGGTACGATTATCAAGTGTGTGGTGTTGCCTTGTTCCTTTTGTTTTAGGAGGCATGATGGTCGTGCCCATTGGTGCAGTCATGATGAGGAGTCATGATGGGCACAGAGCCGCGTGCGTGGGTAAGGGAAAAGCAAAAAAAAGGAACAAGAGATAAAACTCACGTATGGGTAATCAGCCAAATCTGGGCCAGGCTCATCCGAAGCCGAGGCAGTTGAAGAGGATTGCCATCCAGAGACGTAGACGGTGTCGAGGTATTTGGCCATCTGGGTGACCATGGTAGGTTCTAAGCAGCCATAGGTGTAGCTGGCATCGCGGGTCTAGTTTCGGGGGGGGGTTCCTCATGTTAGTAAAACAAGGCAATTCGCTTTTTTACGTTCTGCTGGGTTGCATTGGCAGGGGAAACATTTTTTCTCACCTGGAAACGGTTCTCAAGAATGTTCCATAGCTTCTTGGACTGGGCGTTGCTGGCGTAGTTGACGGGCAGGTATCCTCGCTTGGAGACGATCTGCTCAGCGGTAAAGGGTCGCTTGGTGTATCGCCACCGGGACTCGCTCCACCAGGCCTTGACGGCGTCGACCTCCTGCTGGAAGATCTCGTCCTCGAGATCCGGGCTGACGGCCGGGTTGACCATGTTGTTGGCAGCCATGACTGTTGTGGTTGTTTTTGGGGGGTGGTGGGTGGGTTGTGGGTGTTTTTCAACTCTGGGCTCCTGTGTGTAAGTGAAGATGAATTTGATGATGGGATTGGGTAGGTATTATAAGCGTGTATCCCAATTGTGTGTGTATGTATTGGGATTGAGTTGACTCTGGTCTGAATTGCTCTTCTAACAAGAAAAAAAAAAAGTAAAACAAGACTCTTCAAGAGGTGGACGAGGCTGATAATAAGTACAATTCAGACCGGGAATGACTAGCTCCCAAGCATCCATTCATCCTCTTTCCTCCCTCCCTCCTAACCCCCTCTGCAACCGACTGAGCATCCGCGGCTCCATTAGCTATGGGAACCGGGAGAGAGTGACAAGAGGAGGTGGAGGGGGGTGGGTGAGATATCCCCTAGTGGCGGACAGTTTCCGGGGGATTGGAGCTCGGGGCGGATGAGGAGGGGGGTGGCTTTCTGGCTTCTGACCTCTGACCTCTTTTTTTTACTGATTTTCGCTTAGTACAGTACAAGGAGTGTGGGAGAGAGAGAGAGCGATAGTTCCAACTGAGTTGAGGCTGAAGGAAATGGGGGAGAGCGGCTGCTCGTACATCCTGGGGTTAGGGGGGGACTGAAGGAATCTGACTGTTACACGCCCCAAGTGGAGGATCCGCAAAGGGTTACTCACGCCCGGCGCACCAACGACGGACCACGGACCGGCAGCGGCAGCGGCATTGTGGAGGTTGTCTAGCTGGCCTCCAGACCAGATCCGTCAGTGGTGATGATAACGGCGGCGGCGGCGACGACGACGTCGACGACCTGTGATGTTTGCTAGTGATAGTGATAGGAGTAGGAGAGGAGCATTTCCTCTTGGCTTTTTTCTCTCTCTCCTCTTGCCCCGTTATTTGCTGATACTTGACACCATTATCCTTTAAATTTCTTGCCCAAGATTCATTTATTATCTCTAGTCTTTTTTAGAACAACAGCGAGAGAGAGAGAGGATCAATGTCTTGCAAACCAACAAAGCTCCCCGCCGCCGCCGCCGCCCGCAGGCCCAAAAAAGAGGGACCGAGGTTTACCTTTTTAAGGCGGTAAAAACCACCTGAACGCCATAAACAGTAACACTGTGTCATCAGAGTACAGTAGACGACGACACTTCAGATCACACATCGAATTCAATCCAGATACAGCCCACTATATGCGTCACGTATTTAAAAAATCCCCCCCGTCTCCTAGCTCGGGATTATTCCGAATTGTAAAAGATCGAAAACAAACGGGGGGGTTCGTTTTGGATATCTACAGACTATACGGTAGGAGTAGTCGTGGTAGGGATAGTAGCAGTAGCAGTAGCAGCAGTAGTAGGAGTGGTCAATACAAACTTGTGAAAATTCGATGACGGGATTCTTTTTTCCTTGCTCTGGAAGAAAATCTACGACCAAAAAGAAAAAGGGAGGATTATCAGTCACAAGAGCCACCCGGTTTTCCTTTTTCCTCTCGTCTTTGAATATCCATCTGACCCGGCGGTCATGGTCCGTGATTTGACAGAAGCGGCTCCGGGGACGTACCTCCGGACAGTCGCCGAGACTGGCTTCACTACTTACGGGGGGGCGTGTGCTTCTTCTCCTGGGGGGGGGGGAGAGAGGGAGGTGGGGGGGAAGCTTCATTACCTGATTGTTGTTTTGCTACAATGTCTGAGTGAGTGTATCGAGCCAGATTGGGTATTATACGGTATCAGGATTTGCATAAAATAAGTGACTCTTTGTTGTTGTTGTTGTGGATTACAAAGTACATTGTATTGAGTTATACAGGTTTTATTTTCACGAAAATGGGGTGCATGCAAACTTGCCATAGAGTAGCCTGCTGCATACGTAAATGCGCAATGAATGGCATTGGCTGCATCCTTCAATGGCAAAGCAACACACAGCATACAACACACACACATAATGGCAAACGTTTGGTTAGGCGCCCAAAAAAAATGGAAATGTGTCTATATACATGTGTCTACATACCTCCATTACTCCCATGACCAACCCCAGTCACCTACTGTATCTCGTAAATACTCCGAAAGTCCTGAAATACCGTCGTTCTGGATAAAAGAAGGAAAACGTGGAAAATGGGGATGATTGATCAGACCCCCCACCAGCTACCACTCCCCCTGGTCTCCTCTCTCTCTCGGTGAAAGGCACATGACGATTTGTGTTCTTTGCTCGGCTCAACGGGACAAAACGAGGGACGCCGTCTTCTTTGAGGCGCGCCTTTACATCATTCGCCCAATCAAGTGACCAAGTGCCGAGGTGGCCAAGCCGAGTAGTCAATGTCTCCGTCCGCCTACCGAACTTAGACAGGATGGAGAAAGACGATGGCGAAGAAGAAGAAGGACGGACAAGAGTGAGTTTCACACTTACAATTGCTATGTGGTCTACTCTCTTTCTTTTTTGGGCCATATGACTCTTCATGGCTTGTAAACTACTTTACTTACTGGACAATGTTTTGTCCAGTAACCTTCTCCAATCTTCAGCTTTCCCCCGCATCTCCGATTCCTCTCCGAGCACGGACGACGAAGACAACGAACTGCTGAACGTTGACAGGGCCATTAACAGCCATTGATGTTCGAGCTGACGATGATAGTCCTGTAGTCTATTAGTTCCTGGTGTAACCAACGGGGACTCGCCCCCCCAAAGCTCACACCGTCGGGAGATTTGCTTCACCTTGCATTCACCGGGGTTTCTCTCTCGCTGCTGTATCCTTTTTTAACGTTTTGTCTTTTTTGTGTGCGTTCTGACTGAATAAATCAATGGGCAAGGCTAAATAATACGCATTTTTGCATCCTCTCCATTTCTCTTTCGCTCTCTCTGTTGCATCTAAAACTTCATACAAAAACTACTACACCCTGTAGAGCAACCTAGTCCATGCTTGCAAGGCTTCACGAACGAACCCCACCAACCGACATTGATAATAATCATGCTCATGCTCATCATCACCATATCGTGGTTCAATTGTGTTTACCCAGCCAAAGAATTTGCTAGTACTTTTATTTTTATTTTTATTTTTACCCAAATATCCACACACCGAACCAGATTTGTATACATTTCAAAAAATCAGGCAAACAGAATAGCCACCTATAGTCAAAAACTAACATTGAAACTCTCCCTACTCTCGGCCTACCTCCGCCCGCCTCTTTTGGAAGCGCAAAGCCCCCGGACGCCGGGCCCCGGAATAAACGGAACTTGCCCGAATCCGTTTCTCTCTTTCGCTTTCTTCCTTTTCCCCCGGAGCAGCGGAGCGCTGGCATGTGAAGCCAGATGGATGTGTGCTCTTCGTCACCGCTGGCCGCACACGTTGGTTAGTGGTAAATCTTTTTGGTTTTTTTAAACGGTCATTTATTAGTTAGGTAGTTGGCTTACATACGCATACGCGTGCCACAGTACACACATACACATCCAAAGTATTACATGCACAATGATGATTATTATTACTTTTCATACATAGCACGTCCCCCCCCTGCGTTGCAAATGCCGAAACGGTCATAATCGATGACCCTTTTTACATAGTACGGCCCTCGGATCTCAAAAGAGTCTGATCTAAACGCCGCATCTCCCCCGAGCTTCCACTCCGAGTCGAAAACTACGGAGTCGTGTGAACCTATTCACACGATTCCCATATATCCGTGTTTCTGTTTGGTACCACTACAACAGCGACAAAGTGTTTGTTGTAACATAGCATAGCATAACACCACCATCTGGAATTCATTTGAGCGCCTTTTGCCTCATTTGTTACTTGGATGGAATATTAGAACCTCTTCTTTAGGAGCAATATTATTTCGCTTGGTATTGATAATCGATGAGTACTGACACGAAGTACTCGCGATTCTATTAACTAGATCAACTGTTTTTGCTGTCTGGGTTTACTTGTAGATAGTTGACCCAAGACCATGGCGCATACAAAACAAATTCATCAACACCATGAAAAGTCCCCAGTTCTAAGCCAGCTAGACCAACGAATACACACACCCTCAACTTATACGGGAACAAATCCAGTGGCTTCTATTTTGGCTCCAAAAGACAGGCTGCAAAGAAGCAGTTCGGGATTCTGGATTTACCTCGGCGCTCGTCCCTCCCTCCCCCACACACAAGCTCATGCCGAACACCTGTCTCCAACTACCCACGGCAAGGTACCTAGCACACCACCATCACCACAATTCCCTTTCCAATTGTCACACCCCTTTTTCTTCACTTTTTTTTTTTTTTTTTTTTGGATTAACCTAGTAGTTATTTCCTGCCCTGCTACAGTATATATGTACGTATGTATGCAATAGCAAGGCATTGGTTCAAAACATATCCTGGTTCCAATTGGGGCCTCCCTTCGTTCGGCCACTTCCCGAGCTGCAGTACCCATTTTCATCTCATCTTCCACGCTCCAAACTAGCATCACATGGTACTGTGACCAGCTATCATGAGCCACTCATGGTTCAACGCCACACCCTGTCCCAGCTTCATGTTGTTGTTCATGTTCTTTTTTTGTCTTGTCTGAAATGGCATGTGCCTTGTAATGTTGCATGCAGAGTACGGAGCTCCCAGTTACGGCATTCTCTTCTTACTTCGTCATCAACCAACCCCTTGTTCCTCTCACCCAGGCCATCTCATTCAACACCTTGGTAGTAGTTGTTGGCCGCTGGCATCGGCCGCAATGACCCTCGGCTCACGCAGACCAGATGCCTTTTGTTATATCGATACTGCAACTTTGCTACGAAATCATTCCCATCAATGGATGCCTCTGATCCCTCACACCTTGCCATCCATACATTCGGTTCCCTTGTTTTCGTCACCTAATTAGGTAGCTCTGTACCTCGTACGGCATATGGCATACGGCACACATCGTACTGCCCAAAACAATCTATCCGCACTTATTCCTTTTCTCACAAGCCTCGTCCGCACATCTCAGTACCTTAGCCAGGCTGTTATTCTCATCCCCCCCTACACGAAAGCATCATCTTCATACACTCCACTTCTCCAAAAACACATGGACTTCGCAGTGTTATGAACTGTTGCTACTCCTACTCGGCTCACCATTACCGGCATCAAATCATTACCCCCCATCGCCCTCACATGCAAAAGAAACGCCTGCTTTTTCATTCTTGATCATACACACACATCTAAGTCGCCAACAACCCCGCCAGTGCCTTTTCATTATTCTGCTCGATGGCCTTGATCAGAGTAGGGTACGGTGTTAACGTTCCCAGGGCTCGTCGCATGTGCGCATTGACAATTTGCAGGCCGTACACATAGCTGGCATTGACCCAACCGAACCTATCGCCACCCGTTAGCTTCTTGTCTACAAATCTGTTGCCCTTTGTCCCAAGCGGAATAATCACTCACCCTTCTTTAGCAACGCCCTTGAAGTCGAGGCCCTGGTTGCCATACTCTGCGTCGACTCTGTGCGGGTCTACTGGCCGAGTTACATCGTACTTTTCCACCACCACGCCGTTAAAGTCAACAAACGCCTTGGTAATCATGAATAGCCACTTGTAGGCTAGTCGTTCAGCCTCTTCTGTGAAGCTGTATCGGAGCAGGCCAGTCCACGCCAGAATCTGCTGTGGAGCCCACCCATATGGGAAGTCCCATTGCCGGTTGGGTCGAGACAAGCCAACCTCGCCTCGAGACTTTTCTGTGCCGGACAGTAGGCCACCATATGCTTCGAACTTTGGAATGCCCTTGCGGACCATGTCAGCTGCCTGCTTGGGGGAAGCAATGCCTGCCCAAAGGGCCCAGAAGGTGGTGCACGTCTCGTACGTGCAACGCTTCTGCTCTTTCGTGTTATAGTCGAAAAACATGCCCTCTTCCTCATCCCACATCAGCTTGTCCATAGTAAGCTTGCGACGCTTGGCTCGGCGGTCCCAGACCGCTGATGACAATACCTCACCAGGTTGGTATGGTGTTCCCGCGCAGAATTCAGCGGGAATCACAAGCTTGTCGCCAAAGATGTTGCGAATAGTTCGTGCAATGTCTGTCTCATACTTGAAGAGGAGCGAGTTCAGGTCAATGGTAGCCAGGTCGGCACAAATACCCTCTAAACGGTACGATGTATCATGACCAGACTCTCGCACAGCACGATCGTGCATGAAGTAGTTATCAAGCTCCGGTTCCTTCACCTCACCATAGTTGTACGCGTGCACGAATTCCTTAAACGTCATATTGTGCTTCTTGCAGTAAGGCTCAAGAATATGCACGAAGTGGGTGGCTTCTGTCTCAGGAGGCACACCAAGGCCCTCTGGTCGGTACCTAGAGAGGCCTGTGACAGGATCTAACCGAGGCTCAGCAGTCCAGACACTGTGATACTCTTTGATGGCCGCAAGGATAGAGCGTCTCAAGAATTCTTTGGAGTCCGGCTCGTGCTTGATCTTCTCGTACACACGCAAGGCCATGTCAGTCAAGAAAGGCGGCTGCGAGCGGCATAGATAATAGGAGCGGGTGGCGTTGAGAATCTTGCCGTAGTGCTCGATACAGAAGCAGAAGTTGAGGACCATGGACTTGGCCAAGTCTACACGGTCATTGACCAAGAGACCGAGAGACTCCATGTAGCTATCCCATCCATAGAGTTCGTTGAACCGGCCACCCGGAACGACGAACGGCAACCCTCTGAGCGATGTTCCGGTGATGCTCTTCGGGTCTTCAACTTCCTCCATCTCGACAGCCAACAATCCGGGCTTCTGGCTCATATCTCGGACGAGTTCGGGGGTAATCCTCTCTGGCAGCAATTGGACGTCTAGTCGCATTTCTGGTCTGTCCTCAGCCAGCTTCTTGTAGTATTGGTATTGATGGGGGGCTCCAATAGGTACATAGATACGAGGGCGCGGATCGTCAGTCCAGTCCTTTGGATCTCGAGCAGCAATCTCAATACTGGAGGCATCAATTCGCCTCGTTAGACCCTCCCAGAAGTGGTCACGGATAAGGCGTGAAAGACGGTCAACTGGGTTCTCGTTGAGCCGGCCTTCATCCAAAACAATCTGCTTGCGACCATATTCTTTGGCCAACGTCAACTCCTGTAGCAGGTTCGATAGCATGTACGTTCCTCGGACGTCGAATCGATTGTGACCCTCGGAGGCAGCAGTTCGCAGCGAGATAACTTTCGGTCCGTTGTCTTCGATCGTGATTTGCATGTTTCCGTCCGTGTCTTCCTGAGCCTGGAGACTCTCCAGGGTGGGCTCTACTTGAATAAGAAATCGACGACTCTGCTGAGTGTTTTCATCTGTAAATCGAAAGAATTAGAGTGGTGTTGATTGTAAATCGCTTGGGGGAAGCCATACCATGACTACCTCGTCGGAATGGTTCTCGCAGTCCAATTCGTTCGAACTGTTTCATCAAACTGTTCTACATGAAAGTTAGCAGTGAACCCGATCAGCAATTCGTCCTAAGTATTCACCTGCGAGTATGTTCTTGTACGATGGGCGAAATTGCGGGTGTGGCGCTCCTCGGAGTAATATGTTTTTGCATCATCATAGACACCGAAATCCTCAGAACCGCGATTGCGGTGGTTCGAAGAAGTGGCCATGTCGACAGCGCGGCTCAGATGATGCTGGTTGCCAAATAAACGGATGAGTCGCAGCGGAGTACAAGGCAAAATTGATCAAAGGTCAAAATCAATATTGAAGGCGAAAGAAGCAGTAGCAAGTAAGCGGGCTACTGGAGGAACGGATGGCACAGATGTTCTCGTATTATACCCAGAGACACTGCTTGATGGAGCCCACGGGCGAGCTAAAGGTCAGACCCCGGTCAGTAGGGATGCAAGAGGCGTCAGGTGACGAGGAGGCGAAAGAAGCAAATTCAGGTCCTGTAGGGGCCACTAGATATGTAGGCAAGGTCACCTGGCGGAGACGTCAGACAGGGCTTTTTAGGGAATGAGGAGCGGGCAGGATGATCAATGGCGGGGGGGCGTATGAGGAGTTTTCACGAGTAGGGACGGCGATGAGGAAGCAAGAGGAGGTGGTGGGGGATAATTAACTAAAGGCACCTGTAATTAGGGAGGCAGCGCAGCTTATTTAGAGGCTGGCCCGTCTGGGATGGAGCCAGGAGCCGTCCATAAACAGGGAACGAGGTTACCGTACGTTGAGGCTCCCTTCACCGAAAAAACAAACCGGAGAAGCGAGACGGTGGGCTGGTGCAGATGGAGACAGGGAATTGCGGGCCAATTGGGGCGGGCATATCAACTGGACGACCGTGTGTTGAAAGCAGTTATTCGAGCCGTGGGAGGCCAAAAGAAATTGCATCTGAAGGCGGTGATGGCGTCCTAGTGCTGGTAATTTTTCAATGGTCTACTTTGGCCTCGCACCTCACACACCCTCCTTCCCATGCTAAAGACGGTCCATGGGTGCCTGCCTTTATCATCTGCCGTTCAGCAATTGGCAGGAGGCGACGGGACTTGGTTGCATGGCTGCATGAAGGATCCACATCACCCACTCGCCTTCGCGGGGGAGCCCAAACAGGCCCCCCACTGCACCTATCCGGATACCGCCTGTGGTTTGCGAGGGGCTGACTCTGAGCTCTCTTCCAAGTCCACATCCGTATCTCCAAGGAAAATGCCCATAACCTACGATGTACATAGAACTGTAGGTATCTACTGCACCGTAATTTACCAGGTCGGGTACCAGGTAGCCCTCATCAGCCATATGCCGAGAATCCTAATGTTACACAAGCTCAAGGTGGCAGCCTTCGTTGCTCACACCGACTCCACCACAAGCCATCAACATCCCACGTGGATGGCACACCACTGATTCCATTGACAATCGGGAAGTCAACCGGTCAACTTTTCAAGTGTTTTTCTCGAGTATAGATACCCACCTTACCTGACGTTACCAACATACCGACCACATGTACCTAGTAGGTAGGTACCTTGTGTATCCATACATCAGGCCATGTTCTGGAAAACGCAAGATGGCCACGAACTCAGGATCAATCTAATCTCATGCCATGCAAGCAAGAATAATGGGGTCTTTGTCGGACCGACATTAATTTCCTTCACCGGGTGCTCACCTTTTTCCAAAAAGGCCAACAACAACTAGCATGAAGACCACGCCTCTGACTAGTCAAAGACGTAAAATCTATTATTACGTGACTCCCGTAGTCTACGTATTATGCGCAATGAGAGGAATGCCGTTCTCCAGGCCAGGTTGGGGGCGGGGCAACTCCTTTCATCAAGAAGCACCTAGTCAAAAACGTCAGGCAATGATAACGCTATGGGCCAGTGGGAGGACCCCGTGGACCGTCGCACGCCGTGTCTCGGAGTGAGAGCTCACCGACCTCCTATTCTGCATAGTGACGCTGAAACTTGGATAGCTAGCCAACTTGGGAGTGACAGCTGTTCAAATATTCGCAAGACGGAGTATTACATGTTTCTAGATAGAAAACAAAGCTTATCTAGAACTGCAGAGCCCGGGTTGAAACTTGGTGCCGATATTGCTCGGCCTGAAGTAAGCTGCATTACCAACACAATCAGCGATTTAAACAGTCACGCCATCTTCCACCAGATTTCCGTTGTTGCTAAATTTATAACCCGGAGATGAATAGAAACGCTCGACTTTACGCAAAACAAAAAGTTCCAGTGAATTCAGTAATAAACTACCTCTCAATGTCAAAATCAGACAATCTAAAAAGACGAGAACTCGTGTAAATGCGAATTTATACCGCAACGCAAATCATACCAAAATTTCTCTGCTCGGGGTATTCGTAACGTCCATACAACGCCTGATCCAATAGCCTGGATATCATTCATAACCAATAACGTCACAAGTGCCCTCTTCCAAAACCCTACCCATTATCATACCACTATTTCACCGTCGGACGAAAAAGAACAACAATTGATCAGAGCGGCCATCGTGACTTGGGCGACTCTCAACGACCTCTCCGTGAGATCATGTTGCTCCTTCGTTTTGCTACAGTCTCCGGGTCCCAAACTCCCGCAAAGATATCCTCGCACTCATCGTCATCGTCCGAGTCAAAGACAACCTCATCATCGCCGCCATCTTCCTTTTCAACGGTATCACCCGCTTCATCATCACTTTCATTATCACTCTCACTCTCTGGAATGTCTTCCCAGTTCCGGAATGTCACCACTCTCTCCGTCTCCAAAATGAACTTACCAATCTTATAATGCTGTGATTGCTCCTTAGCGTCTACATATTTCCACCCTATCTTCGTCCCGCACGATGAGCAGGTAATGTCTGCGACAACATGCCACCCAGTTACTAGCTGGCGGTTCTCGTTCCTGAGCACGCGAATATTCAACAAGGTCTGCGGGGCTGGTGGCGCTGGCGGAGCAACAAGAAATGCTCTGCCATATCGCCCAGTAAACCCCTTCGAGATAATCTGCGAAGCGAGCGCGAGGTCGGCCGAGCACGTCGAGCAGCGTATTGTATCAGGCGCAGTACGAGCCAGCCTTTTATTGGTAGTTATCGGTGGTTTCGGAATAGAGCTACCTCTAGGAGGCGAGCTCTCAGGAGTAGTATCTGGGGATGACGCTGGCGATGCACTTGAGGAGGACGAGGATGAGACGGAGTGGCGACGAGCAAACGGCAGTTTCAGACTAGGAAGCAAGTAGAGAGGGAAGATGGGCTTGGTAGCTGAGATACCACTCTCGCGGACCATCTCGGCGGTTCAAGAGCCAAGATATATCTTTGCGCGCTCAAAGTTTTTAAACTTGCTCGTTTTATGTCGTCTTGTAAGTAGGGCCTGCAAAGACGAGAAGCATGTAATCAGTGAGGCTCCCACGAGTCCCGATAGTGGCGCGACAGGAAATCGAGGTCCAAGAATGTCTCTGAATGGCACAAAGGCGACGGGTATCGCGTAAGGAAAGGCAGTATCATATAATATTGAAGGCTGGGGTGCATATTTTCTGGCTGGTGCCCGACTTCTACTGGATAGTAACTCAGAAGTCGGTCACTTGCTCACCAGCGGCTGGTGCGGGCGTGATCACCAGCTCCGTTCATGCTCGGGAAGAGGGTGGAGGGGTAGTAGTGGGGCGATTATTGATAAGAAGCTTAGACATGGAGCTTTTGAGTGTATGCACAGTACGTACTGGCGAAAAATTGACATATCATGCGGGAGACAGCCGCCATATCCGAATCCTGCCCCTCGCTCAGAATCGTCATATCCCACAAAGTTGAGCATTGGTTTGTGGTGCAAAAAGCTTCTGTTAGTTATC
The DNA here is from genome assembly GCA_024336345.1 of Mariannaea sp. PMI_226. Taxonomy (NCBI): domain Eukaryota; kingdom Fungi; phylum Ascomycota; class Sordariomycetes; order Hypocreales; family Nectriaceae; genus Mariannaea; species Mariannaea sp. PMI_226. The sequence goes on from JANFOG010000005.1 coordinate 2,371,513, forward strand.
ATAGATCCTCTTCAAAGGTTTTTTTTCCTAAGCATTCTAGGCAGTCAGATGAAAATTTTCAGTTTTACGGATTTTTATTCCTTGTCTACTCTCTCATGAGATGTTACATTATTCCTGGGGCTCTTCGGCAACATAGTGCAGATAAGCTCCCAACAACTTGATGCCTTCAATGTAGTTGCGCTTGTCTAGCTTCTCGTTGATAGAGTGCGCGCCATCTGTGGAACTTCCCATTGGGAGCAGGAGCACATTCTTGCCAGTAGCCTCCTCGAAGGTCAGGGTCACAGGAATACTAAAGTTATATATGTCAGCCAACGGACACTAGAGATAGTTTTGAGAGATGTAATTCTTACCTTCCACCCTCCCGAGTGAAGTCGGGCTCAACACCCCACACACGCTCCGTAGCTTTAGCAGCAGCAGCAAAGTTCCAGTGCTTGGGCGAAGCCACCCACCACTTGCCACAGTGCTGAGCATAAACCTTCATGGTGTTCTTGCTCTTGAGCTTAGCAAATTGCTCCTCAACGTACTTGTATACACACTCGTTGGTAGCGTCAATCTCCATGTTGGGGACAGTTCGGATAGAAAACTTTCCAATAACCTTGGCAGGAATGACAGTCTTGGCTCCAGGAGCGGAAAAGGCACCCTCAATACCGTGGAGGGATAGAGATGGGTATCGCCATCGTCCCATCAGAGTTCGCTTCTTGTCCTCAAAGATAGTTGTAGTGCTGCCCAAAGACTCATGAAGAGTCTCCATAGTAAAGGCAATTCCGTCGTAAAGACCCTCTTCGTCAGCGGTGATAGGGGCAACCTGCTCAGCGATACCAGGGATCTGAATATTGCCATCGGTATCGACTAGCGAAGCCATAATTCTGGTCAGGTCGGTCATGGGCTCCTGGGCAGTGCCACCAAATACACCACTGTGAAGGTCGGCACCAGGTCCAGAGACCTCAATGGAGTAGTAATTGCATCCACGAAGACCGTAGGTCAGGCAAGGCTTCTCAGTGCCCAGCCAGTAGTTGTCAGAAATGCAGACGGCGTCGGCATCGGCAAAGTACTTCTTGGCCTCTTCCTTGATAAGATCGTCAAGACCCTCAGAGCCATACTCCTCCATGCCCTCAAAGCACATCAGTAGGTTCACAGGGAAATCAATGCCGGCCTTCTGGTGAGCCTCAATGGCATTGAGCCAGCCTAGAACGGGGCCCTTATCGTCCGTGGCTCCACGGCCGAACATGCGACCCTTGTCGTCAACGGTGAGCTCAAACGGCTCGGTCGCCCAGCCATCGCTCTTCTCTGCGGGTTGAACATCATAGTGTCCGTAGACCAAGATAGTTCGCTTGTTCTTATCATTGCCGTATCGTGCAAGGACAACGGGGGGGAGCTCGAGGTACTCCTTTCCAGGCTGCTTGCCCAGTGGTCGAAGCTCGACGGAGGCACCGAGCTTCTTCAACTCTCCTGCGAGGAACTCGCCCATGCGGACGACGTCTGGGCGACGGGCATCATCGGCAGAAATAGAAGGAATGGCAACAGCTTGTCGCAGACGCTCAATGAAGTCATCAGCAGAGCTGTCGACCTGCTTGAAGAAGCCGTCAAGTTGAGGAGCCATGATTTTTGCTTGATGGGAACGAATGGCGTCTGTAAGATACGATCGAGAGGAGATGGGTTGTATCTGTCGTTGAACACGAGCGACGACTGACGGTGTTATAGCTGAAAAAGTTCTCCTGGGAAGCAAAGTTGGTATTCGAGGGCAGCACAGAGCTGCCACTTGCAGGATGGTGCGGGGCATATCCAACACGCAACACCCGTACACCTGCTCTATTGGGCTGACGAGTGAGGCAACATAACCGTTCAACTCGCCTTATGGCGGGGCAGCTTCCAGTAATCAGTGAGGGCAACAACGAGTGACATCGGCTATCCACGGCAGCCAATAGGGCAACTCGCGTAACGATTAGTCAGAGAAATGCCGTTCGAGCAGAATTAGGCACGCTAAGCCGCTTGTTAGGTTGACTTGATCACATGTCCTCCGTCAACTTTCACACCTTGTTGCCTGAGGTACAAATTGGCTACCTCCTTCACAGAATTTATGTTTTATGGGGTAAGAATCGGATTAAACTTCTTGCTTTCCGCTTTTTGGGTTCACAGAGAAAGCCCGACGGTGTTCGACCGGATTAGTCACCAAACCGTCTCCTCCGCCCCTTGCAGGATCTTTAACTCCTCATTGCCCTCTTCGACTCACCGTCCTTCTTGACTTCGTCATCATCAAACGGATATCGAAGGCACCCTCCATCAGAGCAGCGCACCTTGCTCTTTCGTTCGTGGATCATATAGACGATATTCGCTTGGCTATTTCAACGCGCTCCGTTCCTTTCTTTCGTTCTTTTTTTGTTGCCCCAACATCGAGCGATTTCAGTACCGTTGGAATTCGACCCGGCGGACTGTTTGACGTGTTCTTGTGACACCTCTCCCCCTTGTGCATCGTTTGCCTGCCTTGAAGAGAGCGGCTCGATAAGACGACGGCTAACTATAGATTGCGGAATAGAAGTGGTTGTCATATCGTGGTACTGGGAAGTGAGGTGGATTTTCAGGGTTGTCTTTCCTTCTGGCTTTTACCAGCTGTACTCCTTATTCATTGCGCCCATTCGCCCTTTTTTTCCACTATTTTCCCTCCAAGTACAATCAGAATTGATTCATTTCCGTTTATCTTGAGAGTTGAAAGGCACGCGAGTGCAAGAAAGAAAACCAGTCAAAACAAAGAGTGCCTTTTCTCTTTTGCAGACAAACGAACAAGAAAAAGAAACCTTTTGACTACTACTTACTTAGTGCTATTGTGCGAACGAGTCACTGCAACATCATCTATCATCGCGACTTTCGATATTCTGAAATTTTGGCATTCCCTACTGCCACTTTTGTTGTTGTGTCCTCGTATTTTACAGAGAGCAATTGGTATCCTTACTCACAATGACTTCTTCCGTCTTCTTCAAGTTCAAGTCTCAGAAAGAGCCCACTCGAGTTGAGTTCGATGGCACGGGTATTTCTGTGTTCGAACTCAAGCGAGAAATCATCGTCAAGAGTGGACTAGGTGATGGAACTGATTTCGATCTCTTCATGTACACCGACGATAACAGCCTAGAATACGATGACGACACAACCATTATCCCAAGGTCAACGACGGTCATAGCCCGACGTCAGCCTGCCCTCAAGCCTGGTGCAGGCCGTGCTGCTCGTTATGTGTCCGGGAAAATGCCTGTTACTGCCAAGAACGCCGGTCGTAAAGAGCAAGCAACAAAAGCATCTGCATCGAAACCAAGTTATAATGCTATCAATCAAATGAACAATGCCATGACGGAGGAGGAAAAGATGGCTGCTATGTTTGCGGCTCAAACAGAGCAGTGGTCTGCCCAACAGGAAGAGATGTCTCAGTAAGTTGAAAAAGAACTTGGGTGTGAAAATAAACGAGTAATACTAATACTTCATATAGTCAAACCCCAGTATTCAAGCCTGGGTCGAAGCGACCTGCCAATGTCCCAGATCACGACCCTCCAAATGGATATATCTGCTATCGATGTGGGAACAAGGGTCATTGGATTCAACTGTGCCCTACAAATGATGATCCTGAGTTTGACAACCGACCACGTGTCAAAAGGACGACTGGTATCCCTCGGTCATTTTTGCAGAAGGTCGATAAGTCTGTTGTTCTGGCACAGACTGAAGGAGATGAGTCGAAGCGCCCTTCCGGCATCATGGTGAATGCTGAAGGTGATTTTGTCATCGCTGAGCCAGACAAGGCTTCTTGGGAGCAATTTCAGGCCAAGGCAAAGACGTCGTCGACTGCCAAGGCTAATCCGGCTGAGGATAAAGAGATTCAGGAACGGGGGTTGGAGTGTTCAATTGACAAAAAGATGTTCATAGAACCAATGAAGACACCATGCTGCAAGAAGACCTTTTGTAATGATTGCATAACCAATGCTCTCATTGAAAGCGACTTCATCTGCCCTGCGTGCCAAACTGAAGGCGTATTGATTGATGACCTTCAGCCGGACGAAGATGCTTCAAAGAAAATACAAGGTTACTTGAAGGAAAAGGAAGCTACCAAGACTCCTCCCTTATCACCGAAACCTGTGGACGATATCAAGGTAGAGGAGAAGCCAGAGGAGAAGCTAACCAATGAGACGAAACCTAAATCTGAGATAAAACCTAAGGAGGAGTCTGAAGAGAAGCCGAACGATGTCTCATCCAAGGAGAAGTCAAAATCTCCAGCTATTCAACCCGCCACAGCCAAGTCACCGCCATCCGGACCCAAAGCGCTCGTTTCCCAGGGTGTCGACAAGCAGGCAAGCAACACCAAGCTGGACGAAATCAATACTAAGAAGCGACCAGCCGACGATATCTTAGATAATCCAAGGATTCCTAAGGGTCCCAAGGCTATGCAAAACCAAAACCAACAGAACCAGAACATGGTGCCCAATATGATGAATGGCATGAACGGTATGAACATGGGCATGAACAACATGATGTTTGGCGGAATGCCTATGATGCCCAACATGATGGGAATGCCAAACATGGGCAATATGAATATGAATATGGGTATGCCAATGATGGGCATGCCCGGTATGATGGGAATGCCTAGTTTCCCAGGTATGGACGGATATGGAGGAATGAACAACTGGGGTATGAATATGAACGGCATGAATCCTAATATGGGTAATATGAACAACTTCCAGAACGGGGGCATGAGCAGTATGAATGGCATGGGAAATGCTGGTATGAATGGCTTCCAACAGAACAACTTTTCGAACAACGGAAGCACGGAAGAGGACGCGTACTTCCGCAAGCCTGTCAACCCTCATCGCCACCAAAATAAGCAGCGACGAGTCCGACCCAGCGACTATCGCGAGCTGTAAGCCAAGTGCTGGCTATGGCTCTGTTCGCTTTCATCATTGCTGTTCATAACTACCTGTTCTCTTTTCTTGCCCTCGTTTCTTTTTTTTTTCAACAACCCGGACATTCAGCACATTTTCATGGAACCCAGCTTCATGGCAAACGGGAGGTCATCTTCATTGGATTGGATGGAGTTTGAGGATAGGGATTCGGCGGTTTACTCGTTTTCCTGCACACGTTCGCCGGGCCTGGCGACATGGCGTTACAGGTGTGTCGGTCAAGAAATTTCGACATTGGGAGGTTATCATGCATTATTTTCATTTCCAATTTTTTATGTAATTAGTCTAGGTTTCTGGAATAGGAGGGAACAGGTCCGCGAAGGACCATTGACCCCTTAGGGAGGAGAACAGCGAGATGTTCTCCAGATGGCGAAATCACACAAGTGGCCAGTGTACCTGAAGAGGTTACTTGAAGATAGTGGCCAGCCTACACCTATACAATCAAAAACATTACTACATGGCAGTTACTGAGCGAGCGTAACTGTGCACACCCTACATTACCATTTAGAAACCAATAAAGATGCTTTCGATATCAACTCCGCGCGTCCATGCTAACTGACTCCCTTTGTTCGTGATACTTTATATCTTCTTTGGTCCTCATGTCCCAAATCCCAAAAACAAATAGAAAAATTAATGGTGGTATGCTCATTGCCTCGATCATTATTCTGGTGAGAATCCTTTCTGTATTTATACCATCCATCTACTGCGGGGGAACGTAAGGCGTAACAAGCATCTCGCTGAACTTCTCCAACTTTTCCTTGCCGCGCACCTCCTCGACTAGCAAAGGCATCTTGACAACGTTGAAATCCTCGGCGTACAGCTCCTCATACTGATCGAGGTACTTGCGCTGCATCTTGCGACGAGCACCACACTGGTCACAAGTGTTGTCCTGCTTGGGGAATAATAGCTGGTTGACAACAATGGTGTGGGTATCGATGCCGTAGCCGGCCAACTCCTGGATCATACGCTCCGTCTCGTACAGGCTGAGGAACTCAGCAATGCAAACGCAGACAAAGGTGGTGAGATCGGCGTCCTGGAATTGGGTGTTGACTTCGGAGATGGTCTCTCGCAGGGACTCGAGCTTCTCGGTCATCTCGGTGAGGTTCTGGCCGTTTGGCAAGGTGCCGTTGCCACCGAGGAAGCCATTAAGGAGCGGGCCATACTGGGAAGAAAGCTGGGAGATCTTGGCCAGAGCCTTTTCGAGAACGGAGGGGAACTGCAGGAAGCGCAGTGTGTGGCCGGTAGGGGCAGTGTCGAAAATGATGGTCTCGTAGGAGAGGGACTTGACCTGCTTGAGGACTTCGGCGAATGACATGGCCTCATCGATACCAGGGATCTAGAAAACTCTTGTGTTAGAAAAAAACCAATACCATCGAAGTTTTTGTAGCATATTGGGGAGCCAATAACTAACCGCAAAAGCGAGATCCTGGACCATGCCGCCAAGTCCACCACCCATAGCATTGACATCGTCAGCCTCATTCTGGCCGGCCAGGAGATCCTGCATGCTTCCATTGGGGTCAATCTCCATGGCGCTCAGATTATCAAATCCGTTGACGAGACGCGCCTCCTTGCCAAACTTCTGGGAGAAGGCATCGGAAAGGTTGTGGGCAGGGTCGGTAGAGATGAGGAGGACAGAGCGGCGGACTTTGGCGAGCTGGATGGCGAGTGAGCAAGAGGTAGTGGTCTTTCCGACACCTCCCTTTCCGCCGACGAAGATCCAGCGAAGACTGCGCTGGTCGAGAATAGACTGGAGCGAGGGCTCGAGGGCGTCCTCGGAGGTAATTGCGACGGACATGGCAGCGGGGTATCGAGAGAGGGACAGGGGAGGGGGGGAGAGAAGAGAGAGAAGACAAAAGACAAGGAGAAAGGAAGAGAAGTTTGAGGCGAGCGAAAAGACAGAAATCGCCAGAAGATCAGTTGTTGGCGGATTCTCGGCCAGATACGATAATAGACAAAAGTATTCGCTAACAAACCGTTGGGCCAAGATGGCGTTGAGTGTGTTTCCAGTAGCCTCTCGGTATCTTCTAGAAGCCTGCAGTTCTTGGTGGAGTTGCAAAAGTGGGCTGAAATGAGGGACACAGAGGGACAGAGAGGGAGGGGTCAAAAAACGGTCAACGTAAGTGGACAAAAATAAATGCCATCACATGCTCGATAGCTTCCAGGCCGAGTGCCTGCATTATTTTATCATATTACGTTTCTTTGAATCTCGAGTTGAATGTCGTCGTGGCGAACAACCACATTTTTTCTCAGCCACCCCCGGCATTAATCCGCCAGTCCCCTAAAATACAAGGAATCGGTACTTTGACGTAGACACCACACTTCAACACGCTCACACTATGCAATCCAGGGTTGCATACGTAGGGCGTGTGTAGCTTGGCTGTTAGATGTAGGACCTTTGAAGAAGTCCTTTGGTTCCTCAGCTCGGCCCCGGCCAGCAACAAGGAACCCCGCAACAAGTCAGTCCTACGTTAATTACGACCTCAGCTCACTCGCATCTCCTCCGCCCACTATCTCTCTGACCCGTCAGCGGAGTCTTCTACCAGGCTTTCAGGCTAGGGTTATTCGTACCATGTGCTATGTAGACTATTAGGTGGTTCGCCCGCCTCGGGCTTCAGTGGGGTTACGGCGAACGGCGACAAGCGACTCGTCACGGTGGCGGTAGTTGAAATCGGTGATGGGTGAACCGCGAAATGAAACCGTCGACACAAATTTCGCAAGTTAATAAATGCTCAAGTCAAACAAGCCAAATCGGGGAGCAAGATTCAAGCAAGAATACCTATTGCAGCAAGGGGACAATAGCAGGCTCCTTCAGCATTGGACTTGGCCCTGTGCTGACGGGGGGGCTCAGCTGAACCAGGTACCACAGCAACATTTCATTGTGGCGCCCAATTGCCAGCCTCACATATTAATAGACTCCCTCAATAGGGACAGCTGTTTTTCTGTGTTTGTACTGGCCCGCACAGGGCTGGCCATGCTTCTTTTACCAAGTTCTCTGGTAGGGTAGAGCGGTCTTGTTGCCTCAGTCCTACAATAAGGTGAGGTACCCTACCGCAGGCCCAAGTAAGAGGACCTACCTACATAACATGTCTGCTCCGCCTCCTTCGCTTCCCTCTGCTGCCAACCTGTATTATTCCCTGCCTCTTTATTTTCATCATCCCTTTCCTTGGACATTCACGACAAGTGCAAAGGAATAAAAAAATATTAAAGCGTATGTAAGAACCTCAACACATCGTCCTTTTCCTTGCCGTCATCGTTCGCTCAGTCTCTTCTTCACCTCCCCAAGAACAGCAGCAACAACAGCAGCAGCATCCCCCACAGTACGATTCCTTCCACCATACCTCCCGGGCCCCACTGTTGACGTCAAATCCCAGTCGCATCCGCAACCTCCCAAGACACAACGTTCACCAAGACATATCGTGCACAATACACACACACAATTTCGCTACCATGACAGGCGGATCTGGAAAAGACCCCATTACCTGCCACGTCCTGGACACCACCATTGGTCGTCCCGCCAAGGGCATCCGCGTCCGCCTCGAAGGCGGCGCCACATCTGCCACGGACACACCCAAAACGTTCGACTCTGTCACTGACAATGATGGGCGCATCCTTGCGTGGCTGCCCTTCATTTCTGAGCACGCCGCTGGTGAAGTCCCCGTCTACACGCTGGTAGACGTGCTGAGCCAGATTGAAGGTCCGTCGCGCTGGACGCTGCGTTTCGACACGGCTGCCTACTTTGGCGAGGACAAGACCTTCTTCCCTGAGGTCACAGTTACGTTCCGTGTCGAAGCAGGACAAACCTACCATGTTCCCCTACTTTTGAACCCTTTCAGCTATACTACCTACCGAGGCAGCTAAGTTTCGGTTTGTAGAGACGCAAGTGACGTATGGAGGGTTTCATTCAATCTATACGACAACAATACCGCAAAGGCCAAGGCGGGCTACGTAACCCATGTTCGGATCCACGGTAATTTGGACCATCGTGTTTAGAGAAGCAATTGGGACGAAGGGTTGATATGATTTGATGATAACGATGATGGCTATCTACTTCGGTAACGAACATCCAATAACCAGACCACAAATTCTAGCTCTACTCTGTCCCATTCATATCTTGGTTCAACCCATGCCAGTCAGCCTTTTTGTTTCCCTTCCAGAGGGACAGTGAAATCCAACGTGTGTGTTCTTTCTTGAAATATGCCGTCCTTGTTCGCCTGAGGGTCCCTTCCCTCTTCCTGATAACCTTCTTTGCCCGTTCCGTCCCAGAAAGAAAAAATACAACTCCGTGCTATGCCGAGTATGATGATGGTGATGGTGGTAATTAAAGGAGGGAATAAAGCGATCCCGTTTTGTAAGCAAAGTCGTTGAAAATCATTTTTCTCGTGGCATTTCTAGCCGTCTCGTCATAAGCTTGTTTCGTCGAAGGCCCATTGACCTCTGTTTCTAGTTCTTCCGCCACTTGCCCAAGAGGCCTTTCTTTTGGCGGTATGATGGAATATCGGGCGAGGTTGGGGGTGTCTCTTCTTCTCTGTGCGACGCGATACTCTCCGTTCCATCTTTGGAAAACCGAACGCTGCTATGTGACTGGGAGGGACTGATGGCTTTCATGCTGTCGGAGTCGGTATATTCAGTGTTGACCAGGGAGAAAATACTGTAGAGGGCCTCAGCCTGAGGTGAAATTGTGCCGTGGTTGAGAGTAGGTCGCCTCTTCTTGAGGAAGGATCGGTGGCTCCGAGCGAGGGCCCGTGAAGGAGAGATGTCTTCCTGACTGATGCATGCATTTCCTGACGTGTCTGCATCGGGGTGAGGAAGAGTAGTGTTCCTATCTGTATACAAGCACGTTCAGGATTTGTTCATCATGGCGAGGGGTGGGTGAAAACTAACCTCCGCTGAGTGGCTCAGGGAATCCTGTATCTCGAGGTTCCCTCCGTCGGGGTTTAGTGGTAGTCGGGCTAGACGCCATGACTTGGATCTGAGGGATGGAATTAGAGGATGTCGACATTGTTTGTAGGTTTGTGCTGTCGAATTGGATAGAGGAGAGAAAAACAGAAAGAAAAAAGGAAAAAGACAGAGAGCGAATAAAATTGAAAAGAGGAATAAGGAGATAAGTTGGTTGTTTAATAGAGGCAGCAATTCGGTGTTGTGGACGGAGCACTTCGGAGAACCTGAATCAGGCAAGCACCAAAGCACACGACTGCCGTATAAGCGCGATGCTGCATTGGTTCTGGGGCTCGTGATGGCAAAGCCTCCGTATAACCTACGGGATGCAACTCGGCACTTTAAAAGATGATGAGGAATGAAAAGGCAAAGGTTAAATCAGTCACTCGACGGGTAGAATTGGAATGAATGGTTTGTTTGTTTTTTTGTTTGTTTTTTCAGCGAGGGGGGAACCTCATTTTGCGAGAGGCATCCATTCTCTCAAAGTACTTGCAGAACTTCCTAGGAGAAATTAAAGAACCCTGATTTAGGGGCAATGGGGAAGTGAACAGGGCTAGGGAGGGGGGGCGAAACAGCCACGCCAGGGTTGATTATTCAAGATGGTGATACAGCGATCAACGGGGCATTGAATTAGTTTGTTACGGCCGCAGGGCCGCTTGGCTCATCGTTGAAGGTGATCCTCGGACTCGGGACTTTGCTGACCAAAATGGCAGAAGACTGACGATCCGGATGGACCAAGTGAACAAGGGTGGGGGGGATGGCTTGGCCCAGGCAAACCCGGCACGTTTGTAGGGTGAGCGAGCCAGCCAAGAGCCAGCCAAGAGTCAGGCCAAAGCTGCCGCAAGCCGAGAACCCAACTACGAGCGATAGGCTAATGACAGGGGGGAGGGGCAAGATATGACGACAGGATCAGTGTGGATGGAACCCAAGACTAAGGTAGTTGGGGCAGCTGGGGTCAAGGGAGATACAAAGTAAATTGTAGCACTCACAACGCAATTATCTGTACACAAGGGACTTCGTAGCGCCGAGAAGGATAAAAGTGTCAAGGGTGCCAAGCCTGTCAGGTTGCCTGTAAGATGGCCAAAGCTGAGCCCCAACTCAGCTGCAAGTCTGCTGGGAATCCTCTGTCTGCAATCTGTCTGTCCCCAACAGATTCAGGGTCCAGGATGTAAAGACCTGTCGTGGGCGCCAGATGACGAGTTTCGGGAACACAAGTGAAGCGACCCCTAGGACGTGGGCAGCTAATGAGGCTCGGCACTGGAACCGGAGACGGAGACGGAACAATGGGGTTGTCGTCAGCGGGAGAGGCTTCGCTAATGGCGACGACGTTGGTTGTGTCGAATGGTTGCTGTCAACTGAATCGTAGGGCTGCGCCACCTGAGGTAAGCTGGATGTTGGTGTGTTCTTTTTCAAATCAAGAATAGCTGGGCAACGTCATTCTTCAAGTTTACAAAGCGTTTTAACAATCAAAATAAAAGTCTATCCAGATTTTTGGCCAGTGCGAACATTATGTGGTATTTATACCAACTTCCGCCAGTCACTTGAAGATGCAGACCACCCGTTTGGTCTCCCGACAGCTTTGCTCAGGTGCTGCAGGTCGCACAATAGTCGCATCAGGGTGTGAGCCAACAAAAGAGAGGGTTGAACAGGGGATGATGTGAGGATGAGAGGCTCGCACGGGAGGCCCATGGGAGGCCCACGCGCTGTATTGAACCATTAAACCCTCGAAGTCTCGGTGTTTTGGTGTGACTGTAGGGTGTGACTTTTTCTCAGCCAAGACCAATTTGATGATCATTTCCTTGACACTTTCTCTCCCCACCTTCAACATATGACGACGTGGTCCGGGCGTGCAGCCGAATGTCTCACAGATAATAGTGTTAGTGGCTAGCCAGATAAACCAACCTGGCGTCAACGTGGTGCACCAGCCTGGAGCAGTGTGTGGTTGTGTTGGCGATGATTGTACAGGTTTCACAACTGACCAACGCTGGGTGTAAGCGTCAGGCGTCTACGACGAGGGGAAAGAAGGGGAAAGGGGGGGGGGGAGAAACGCCGCCATCTTGCCCTTGAATCCAATCGTTCCCTCACCTGCAAAATCATGCACTGAGGCGGAGAAGATTTATTGTGGTGGCTGCTGTATGCACCATGATCTGTTTCCGGGCGGCAAATCGGCACCACGGCAAACTCGGATTGTTTGGAAATGGACTTTTTTTCTTCTTCAAAAAGTTCTACTCGCTTCTGGCACGTCGGAGGTATTCGTATTTTCCAGTCTTCGGATACATACAGTACAAGCCACATCCTCCAGAACAAGCGCTGGTGCACGACAATAGGTGACGAAACGGGCGGGCCCGCCGAAAGGAAGAATTTAATGGTGAACTTGGGGTTCCATTGTATTTAAATGGAAAGGCAAAATAGATGAACATTTGGTTATCAAGTAAGCCGTCACATACTCAGGTAGGCATTCCAATGAAGTAGTAAACATATGCATGGACGTGGGTTACCAGATGCACCCCAAAGCCCCCAGCCCACGGAATAATGCATTGATCTGCTCAGCCAGTATCAAGGCTACCGCCGTACTGTATACCTACTGTGATGGGCATGCCCCATGACGACAGAATAAGGCAATGCCTATCGGAGTCCGAGAACGTATTCGTAAATGTGTACGTAGATACTTTGTAACACACTTTATCCTCAACCATGCTTCCCAGAATCCGGTTGTTCCATCGAAGAAACTTGGTTCACCTCTAATTCGCCCCCATGGACTTGTTTCAGGGTTTCCACTACTGCTGCCTGCTTACAGCATGGAGGGATGGTTTGCACTTTATAGTCGACATTGCCGGATTTCAAGTCCTATCTTTGGGAACCGCATGTCTGCACAATCGCCCCGTTACTCCCAGGAGTGCAGCATCGTTACAGTGTAATACGAACTCGCCAAAAAAAATAAAAAAAATTGTAGCTCTGCCACTGAAACTTGATTCCGTGTCCCATCTCACAGCCATGACATCGCATGTCCAAATCACCCACTTATGTATGCAGGAGAATCTGCAAAGTTTGGAGGTTATTTACAAATAGACATGATCATTCCGAAAGTCCATTCCAAACATACATGCGATTTCTACTTATGGCTAGAAGCTACGTAAAAGCTAAGCAGCAATCCGTAGTCTATTTCGCATATAACTGGTTGAAGAGTGTTCCGGTTGTAGCGGTGAAGTTGTTGAACAACACGGCTGTCTGCCCTCCCTCTCCCGTCCCTCGCCTGCCCTGCATTGGCTCCGGTCACATCTCCTCCGCTTGACGGCAACCTGCTCATTGGCCCTCTGTGCACGATGCGTGCATATCAACTGCATATTTCGAAGCTACGAGCCGCGGTGGGGGGCAAAGCTGATAGTTTCCGCTTCAGACAAAACGTGACATCAAGAATAGCTCATAATCGAGAGATCAGCATCCGAAGTCTGGTCTGGAGAAATATCAACACATGAAGCAAGAGACTATATCTTTTGCCTCCGCCATCGACCTGTCATCATTGTGCAGTATGTCTGTGTTGAATTGCATCATATGTTCATCGTGAGCCGTCTTTTCGCCTAATATCTACGCAGGCCAAGAACTTTGATGGCAAAATCGCACAGCTCAGGATCTCTGCCTCCAACCCGTTAACAAGTGCATAATTACTACTAATAGGCTCTGGTCTGTGGGAATCCTTACTGCGTCCTTGCCGCCAAGTTGCAGCTCTACGTGACCCCTCTACAGCGGCTACCCTCGCCCACTGCCAACTAGTTGGACCTCGTGAGGTCCAATGCCCAATCCCCATCCACCAGAAAAGTGAGACAGCAGTAGATTATCTCTCAATGAAAGCAGCCAACTAAAAGGGAACTCACTAGCCGGAGATCAGCACCGGGCCACGCATTATCCCGTTGCTGCAGGCCGGCTCGGATGCATCATAGCTTCCGAGGGGATCATGTAAGACGGTGGATGATCTTGGGGCAAATTACTTGTCAACTACATCATTTGCCTTTCTTGCAATAGTCCAAAGAGGGCGGTATGTTCGGAGCGAAGCTGGGACGTTGGGTTTAAGGGACTGAAAAGCGATCTGGTGTGTGTTCAAATACGACATACACACTTGTCTAATGTCTCTAAGGCAAGTCTGAGAAGACTGTTTACACGTCCCAACACGCTGAAGGCTGCTTAGGGTACATTCTGTCCTCGGTTCTTCAACAATTCAAGGCGTGGTGGCAGAGTGGTCTAATGCGTATGACTAGAAATCATATCTCTTCGGAGGCGTCTGTTCGAATCAGGCCCACGTCGGTAGTTAAATACCTCTCGTCTAAGACGAGAAAGCCTTGTTTTTTGGACTTTTTTCAATTCACTTTCAAGCACAGGCTTTAGGTACTTGTAGCCCTTACCTGTTTTTTTTTTCTTGGTTTAGCAGACCGATCATTCGTCCAATCAAGTCGAGGAAGCTAAAGTATTCAGGGTCAACCTAAAAAAAGCTGTTTTCTCAAGCTAAAGTGTAGCTAACGACGACGCCCGCTTACTGCTACCGTTGCTTCCGTATTTTGGCCCCGTATTGTCAAGACACAAAGACGATACTAATTCCTGGCCAGTAGCTCTGCTGGCGGTCAACGATAGGCAAGCCTATACGGAGGAGAGAACAGCTTGCATCAAGAAAAGATCAATATCTGAGACTGTGCACTGAAAACCCACACTAGCCTCACGACGTATTCCATTTTTTTAGAGAGTAATAAGTAGAAATTCATATTGCTTGGTGCTATTTACTTCTGCGTTTTTATCGTTAGTATATACAATTTTTTTCCGATTCATAATATTCTTGTCATTCATGAGTAAAGCAGGAATATGAAGCATGAACACGAGCGGACAAAAGTATACCCGGAGGATTTCCTTGGCACTGCTCCACCGTAAGTCTGTCTGATGCACAGCCACTACGCAAGTGTCCAACACGTTACGTACACGAGCCACATCGCGACTCTTCCAAACCATCCATCAAAGAGAGCCCCCTGGGATAGAAAGGCAACTGCATCTTTTCCTCCATTCCACCAACTCAACGGCATAATCGCGCAGCAACCCCAGACGAACCTGTGCACAATGGCCGACTCACCCCGTGGCATCGACCACACGGACTCGATCGACTCCAACGATGGAGGCCCGAAGCTGCCGGAGAAGAAGAAGAGCCGCAGACCTGCCAGTAAGCAGTGCTCTGGATGCTTCGGAAAGGATGCATCACCCGTCGGGAACTCATAGCTGATCATTTCGCGACAGATACTGCCTTTCGGCAACAGCGTTTGAAGGCCTGGCAGTAAGTTTGGGCTCCCTGGATGACATAAATGTCTGCCTTGCTGACAAGCTTTAGGCCAATTCTAACCCCCAAGACTGTTCTACCATTATTCTTCGTGATCGGAATCATATTCGCTCCCATCGGTGGCCTCCTTCTATATGCGAGCGCTCAGGTACCGTGCTCTTCAACAATAACACTAGTCTGATATGAAATGGGGAGTTGTTCTAATATGCGAAACAGGTTCAAGAAATCAAGCTCGACTACACAAAATGCAAAACCGATGCACCCACACTCAAGAATGGACGCGGTTTCGCCGATATGCCCTCGAGCGCAGTCACCACTGCATTCAAATCTGGTAGCAAGTCAGTTAATGCTCAATGGGGAGTTCTGGCTGGCGTAAACGTCACCAGCAGCAATGGCGTAAAGATCAAGACCGATCGCTGCGTTCTGCAGTTCGACATCCCCGAGAACATGGGACCCCCTGTGCTCTTCTACTACCACCTCACGAACTTTTACCAGAACCACCGTCGATACGTCTTGTCATTTGATCAGCAGCAACTCAAGGGCGACGCTCGCTCATACGACGCCATCAAAGGATCGGATTGCACCCCCCTGTACGGAAAGGGAGACAAGCCCTATTACCCCTGCGGCCTCATCGCCAACTCAATGTTTAACGATACCTTTACCAGCCCCGAGCTTCAAAATCCAAGCAGCAACGGCACTGAGACCTACCACATGGCCAACAACACCAACATTGCTTGGGACAGCGACAAGGATCTGTACGGCGAGACGAAGTACACATTTGATCAAGTCCTCCCCCCACCAAACTGGATCGAGCGCTACCCCAATAACTACACCAAGGAGAACCCTCCACCAAATTTGAAGGAGTGGGAGGCCTTCCAAGTGTGGATGCGAACCGCCGGTCTGCCCACTTTCAGCAAGTTGTACCAGCGTAACGACACCACTGCCATGCAGAATGGCACCTATGAGGTTATCGTGGATGATTGTAAGTCAACAGAGACTTTGGAACTTGACAACTTGAAGCTCACCTTGGTATAGATTTCCCTACGGATAAGTACAAGGCTACCAAGTCGATTATTATCACTACCCGAACCGTCATGGGCGGCCGCAATCCCTTCCTGGGAATTGCTTACGTCGTCGTCGGTGGAGTCTGTATTCTCCTTGGTGCCATCTTCACTGTTACTCATCTCTTCCGACCAAGGTTAGTTCCAATATCCGTCCCTGACTCGATTCGAATTTAGACCACTGACTGTAAGCAGAAAACTCGGAGACCACACCTATCTTTCGTGGAACAATGCACCTACCGCCAAGTCTGGCCCCAGCACAGCCGTCGCGTCGGGTCGTGAACTCCGTCCTGGCGAGGCCTAGGCGGCCCGCGACAGCTCTACCGCGCTACTACCGCATAACATAAACGCTGATATCACGAATCCTTCGTTTGCTTCATCCGATGGTCAGCCTAGCACACCTGGGAGCCTGAAGACACCCGCCTCACCTTCAATCATGTCTCCTTTCGGCGTTGACCCCTGGCTGGGTCTCCCGTAGCTACAGGAAGAGGCAGAACAATGAGGATGGCCAGTAGTAGAGCCTGGACAGAAGTCTCCGCGTTTGGATGTATTTCCAATTTCTTGCCTTGTTCTTTTTGGGCGGCTCCGGACTATATTCCTATCTGTGTATGACCGCTTCAAAGCAGCCCTTTGTTTGTTTTCGTTTCATTCTTTTTTTTTTTTGGTTTTCTATATCCCGTCTCCCTCGCCGTTGTTTTCAAGAGAGTGAGTGGTTTGGTTTCTAGGACATTTCTTTTTTTCTCTCTGGCCACCACTGAACTGCCTGCAATTTTTTTTTCTTGTCGCTTTGTTACGTGCAGCACATCAGGTTCTGTGCTCTCTTGTGCCTGACAGAACATGAAGGAAGGAAAAGGGGGGGCCAAGAAAAAGAAAACACGATCGAGAAAAAGAGTAATGTGAATATGCTCCTGAGTATAGTTAATCGGG
Organism: Mariannaea sp. PMI_226; assembly: GCA_024336345.1. NCBI lineage: Eukaryota > Fungi > Ascomycota > Sordariomycetes > Hypocreales > Nectriaceae > Mariannaea > Mariannaea sp. PMI_226. The sequence goes on from JANFOG010000005.1 coordinate 2,388,678, forward strand.
TAGGAGTTTAGGCGTCTTCTCGCTGGAAGTGTGAATAGAATGATACGGTATCATACCTTTTGGTTGTCTCTTGAAAATGATGTGATGAAAAGATACGTGACACCGGCAACAAGAGTATGCTGGCGCGAAGAACTGTGAGTAGGCGTAAATCTTCGACAGGCTTATGTAGGGATCAATGTCACGTCTCTTGTCTCGCAAAAGATAGGGTCTATCAAGGAAGGGAAAGGGTTTTTAGAGTCCATGTTATGGCACGCAGAATACTATGATCAATTCATTCAATTACCTAGTGAGGATGACCCAAAATTCGGTATTACCTCCTACCCATCATACACAAAGAGATGAAAAAAAGAAAAGGAAAAGGGGGAGGGCAAAAAAGGATAGGAAGTTGCCCCGCCAAGCGAACACAGCGTTCTACGTCTCCCTTGAACGTCCACCGAAACGAAACTCCAGGGCTATAGATCGGGACGAGATAGGGAGGCCATCCAATGTAGTAAGTAGACCGGGGGGCTTTCGGGGTGTGTTTTTTTAGTACAAAAGAAGAAACAAGAGAAGGTGGGCAGACAGTATTTTGCCCCTCCAAGTCTGCTTCATCGCACATGCGAGGTATGTGTGCAATGGGTCAATATAGCCTCAGGTCTTTTACCGCTTGCGCTTCTTCTTGCTGCCGCGGTCTTCCTCTTCCATCGCGCTCTCACGATCACGCTTCTTGGCCTTTCGTTCCAGTTCGTCCCAGTCTTCACCCTCCTCGTCACTGTCCAGTTCAGCATCCTCGTCATCATCGTCATCACTTGCATTGCTGCCAAAGTCAGAGTCTTCTTCACTAGACTCAGAGGCCTCGTCCAACTCAGCGTCGCTAATCTCAAATGCTGACTCCTGCTCAGATTCCTCTTCGCCATTCTCATCATCAGAGTCGGCCTGCAAGAAGGACCAGCCGCCATCAGCAAAGAACTGGTGCGTGTCTGCCGTGACAGTCTTCATAATGGTAGGCCAGTTGAGGTTGAGGGGGCCCTCGGAGTAAGCAATGTCGGAAGAGTCCAGGTAATCCTTGACTTGGTCTAAAAATTCGACAGGGATGGTGTTGATGTGGTAAGGTGCTCGAGTAAAATCCTTGAAGACAAAGACCATATCGAAGTTTTTCAATCCAAACTGAACACGTTCCAAGTGAGCAAGCTCAATCTCCTCAATTGTAATGACCATGAACGGAGGCTCCACGACCTGGATAAGACAGTCCGTACTGGGCTGGATGAAGACGTTGCTGCGGAAGGGTACACCATGGAAACCAAGATCTCGGATGGGCATATCAACCTCGATGCCCTCGTTACGGCCAGCTTCAGCAATCTTCTGAGCGAAGCCCTGGAACAGTCGATCAAGATCGGCCCTCCGACGTCGCTCCTCTTGCTCTGCCTCGAACTCGTCCTCATCGCCATAACGGTACTTGCGCTTTCGGTTTCCAGTCTCGTCGAACTGAATGTCGGTGGCTTCGCGATAAAACTGCACATCCTTCGTCTTCTTCTTGTTGCCCACAATAATAGGGTCTTTAAGGTGAATGTGAATAATGACTACTAGTTCATGCTGGCAGGGCTGAAAGAAAAGATGCTTGACGTTGGAGAACAAAACATCCACACGGTGCTGGGCGTTTAGGGGAGATTGGTATCGGATACCATTCTGATGAATCTCGACCTTGCCGGGAACTCGCTTGCCTTCCATTGCAGGTCGAATGTAGACGTTATCCAGCACGGCCGGGCGGCGGTCTGAGGATTTGTTAGCACATAATTCAGAGCTTGAAAGAGTAAGAGGTCGTCTGTTACTCACTTCTAATCTCCACCAGCTTATCCTGTTCCACCACGTCTTCCATATCCTTCTTCTCTTGCTGCTTCTTGACCACGTCTCGTTTCATGTTGGAGATCTGGGTCGAAATTTCGTTATATCGGTCTCCATCCAAGGATCGGAACGTCAAGCTTCGAACAAAGTGAGCCGAGGCATCCTCAAACGGCTGATCATCCTTTCGCCCAACACCCTGACCAGGGGATAGGAAGTTGACTCGCAGAAAGGAAAAGTCACCCTCGTCACTCTTGCTCGCATTCTTGATGGTGTTGATATGGAAGGGAACTGGTCTGCCCATAATAGGAAGAACAACTGTGTTATTCTTAGTGTCAACGATAATCTCAAGATTCTTACTACGAAGAGGGAACTGGTTATCTCTCTTGTAGGACTCGAATCGTTTGAACTTCTTCACTTCGGCGCCGTTCTGACCGCTAGTCGACTCGGCAAACCTTGCTAGGCCCTCCTTTTGCTTCTTGCTAGCGAGCTCCTTTTGATGCTCACGTCGCTTCTTGTCTGAATCTTCATCGACATGGGTGCTTCGTTCCGAGCGAAGTCGTGTTGAGGTGATGTTTTTCGTTGCGACGGCGCCAACACGAGAGTCCTTCTTCTCCTTCTTAGGGGTGGGCTGGGCCTCTTCATCATCCTTGAAGAAGAATGAGTTCGCGTCTGCGGTAGTAGGGGCTTCAGCTGTGAAGATGACAGGTTCGGAATTAGTCACACGAACGGTGTCGGTGAGAATAAGGGAGTAGTTTTTGCTGCTCTTGTCTTGCGGTTGAGGGTTCTCAATATCTTGGAAACCAGTGTTGATGATGAGAGTCATGCCATCCTTCAGAGTTCTCTGGTTCTTCGCGTTGAGAACCAAAGTAGGGTCCTTGTTCTCTAGACCAATTCCCCAACCAACGTTCTTGAGGAAATGCTTCTCCATCTCCGGCTTCTTGCTCTTGATGAGGCTAAGGGCTCTTGAGTAGACCTCCTTCGCTGATATTCCGTCACGCAGCTCCTTGATAATGGTGTTGTGGACCAAGACGAGAAGTTTGTAATTGCTCTCCTGGGACTTGTTCGGGTCGACGAGGTATGTACGCGCAATGGTGGAGCAGTACGACTTGTATCGAAGTCCCATGCCAGCGATGATGATTCCGGCATGCAGATTGTCATCGTTGGGCTCGACAGAGAACCGCAAATCGTACTTGCCTCCACTCTGGATAGAGGGGCCTAGAATCCAGTCCAGTTGCGTCGGGTCAAGATCTGAAGGGAGTTTGCCATTAGAGGGAAGCTGGACTGTCTTCCAGAACTTGTTGTCGTCGAGCTTCTTGTCGACTCGCTCCGCGAGTACGGAGTGCTTGACCTTTTTCTCGGCATCGAGGATGTTGGACATCTCGTCAAGGAAGTATGGCGTCATGAGCGCAACGCAGGCCTTTGAGGCAGTTCGCATCGCTCGGAGTTCGCTCTCATCTTTGACGGCGAAGGCGTGGGTCGAGAGAGCGGTAGAGACATCAACCTGCTCGACATCCTTGCAGTTATCGGCGAGTATTTTTTTCCATTCTTCGACAAATGGTCCCTTGGAGGTGTCACGGGCGATGGTACCAACTTTGTTCTGCAGTTAAGGGGGTTTCATTAGAGATGCTCGTATGGCGGTGGAATCACAACTTACGCCAGCCTCCTTGATCTTGTCGGCGATCTTGATAAAGAGCTTCTCATTCTCGGCAGCGTCTTTACCTCGTACGAGGACTTCGATCGGGAATCGGCCACCCTTGAGCTGGTCGAGGTGCTTTGCTATATAATTGTGAGCGCCGAAACCAGGGTATTTTGCGCACAGCGCTGCGGTGGTCGTACCTTTCTTGGCCGTTGTGAGAATGTACAGGGTGTCCAAAGTGAAGAGCATCAAAGTCGTGGGGAACTCGTATCCAAGGAGCCAAAACTATCAATTTTTATCAGTTTTTCTGCGGCGCCAAGTGATTTTCTGAAGTTTCTGGGCGGGTCACATACGTGCATGGCGTTGTTCTTGTGAAACTCGGGAATCTCCTCAACCTTGCCCATCATGACAATCAGGGACGAGGCGCCGTCAAACAGCCCATCCTTGGATCGGAGGTCATTCTTCCAGGCCGTAACGAAATGCGAAATTCGCTCCTGGAAGAGCTTGCTGTCGATTTTGATCTCGGCCATCTTGAACTGATGAGCGCGCGAACAAAGGCGACGGTGACTGAAGGGGGCGAGAGCTGGTTGTCTCCGTGACGACGCGAAAAAAGTGATGTCGCGTTAATGATTTAGGCCGGTTGCTCCCTGTCACGTGATGGAGTGCATCGCGTTTGGTGATCCAAGCTTCTTGGGAGAACGGGTGAGTAGTCAGTTAACTATGTGTTAGTTGTCAGACAATAAGAGGAGCTGACCACCATAGAAACGGGTAAAGTTAGATGCATTGCGCTGGATTGGTGCATTAGTACTAGCATATTCTTCCGGTGTTTAGCGCTCTGCACTTCGCTCATAACAAGAAAGGTCACTGTTCTGTTCCTTGCGAAATGCAGTTCTATGAAGCCTAATTGAACATGCTCTTTCGAAGCTCATCATGCTCAAGCCTTAGTTACCTAGCTTCCAAAAGTACAATTCCTTATGTACCTTAGGCTGAGGTCGCAGCTAGTGCCAGTTTCTATGGTATCTTTCCAGTATTTGCATATCTGTGGGAACGGAATGCTGGATATGTGCCGATTCCGCCATCCTCTGGCCTAGTATTCCGAGGCAATGTCAGGAGGACTCCTCTAGGTTCAATCATAGGGGCCCACGTAGTCCAGGGTCGTGCTCTGATGGACTGTGAAGTTGAACTACTGTACCTACTTAAAGTACGTCAGCTATTCCGCGACCCGCTTCGTTCGGACCCGGGACCGTAACTCGGGAAGTGGAGTCGGGAGTTGTACTTGAGTCGACCCCCCCCCTCGCAGTTCCGGGTGAACATATAACCAGACAGCATGCCAGGAGTCAAAAGGGAATTTATCAGAGAATTCATTGTCTCTGGAATTAAAATTCGTCCTCCGAGAAGGCCACTGAATACCAGACTGCTCAATTTCAACCAAGCCATTGCTTGTTTCACAAACTCTTCCAAGGCTTCAATCTACCCTACCCTACACGCCAACATGAGAGTTCCCTACGTCACCGACCCTGTTCCAACCAAGAATGAGGAGGAAGCTGCCATTGTCGATCGTATCAAAGCTCGTCGAAACCCTCGCCCTCTTCAACCTCTCGATCTTGCTCTCCTCCATGCCCCCTCGATTGCAGACGGATGGAACTCATTCCTAGGTGCTGTGCGCACTCAGAACTCCCTGGCTGATGATGTGCGAGAAATTGCCATCTCGAGAGTCGCCGTCTGTAATAAAGCCTGGTACGAATGGGGCCATCACGCCCCCCTAGCAATCGAGGGTGGCGTTTCTAAAGCTGGCATGGAGGCCATCAAGCAGGAAACATTGAGTGTTGAGCGCCCAACCGACTTGACGGAGAAGCTTTGGTCTGTAGTACTCTACACGGAGGAGATGACCCGGAACGTACAGGTGAAGGATGAGACTTTTGACCGACTTCGGGGCTTCTTCAATGAACAAGAGATCGTGGAACTCACAGCTACGGTAAGAATTAAAACCATCTACAACTTGCATGCGTAGTCTAACTTTTACTAGGTCGCGTGTTATAACTGCGTGAGCCGTTTCCTCGTGGCACTTGATGGTACGTCTAAACACATAAATCTATTCATAATGGTCTAGCCCTAACATTCAACAGTCGGTGAAAGAAATGCGACCGGCCCAGATGCGAACCATTGATGGCATTAGGTGACGTCCAAGCCTACCGAACACATAAAAACCTGAGACGAATAATAGAAGAAATGGGGTATGTACCGAACAGGAGAAGGAAATTGAAGAGAAAACAACAAGCAGATAACAAGAAAAGAAGCAAATCAAAAGAGAAAGGAACAAGAACGCGTTCCAAAAGAGAAAGAAAATAATGGAAAAAAGAAAAAAAGAGAGAAAAAAAAATAAGACTGGGGCTTAAGACCGCACAGTAGTGGTATCCCATCTATGTGAAGTGAAGAAAAGAAACCCTAACTCCTCCAAGGCCCGCAGCAATGAGAGCTCATTGTACCTAAGTTGCATAATCATTCGTCGTAAATAACCCAACCTCCCAAACGTCGTAATAAGTAGAAATGTAGCCCGTTTCAGATAGCTGCTATTCTATACTTCTGTCAGCAGTGATGCTGTTTCAATTCGCCATGCCAGAACGCCGCTCCAAGATGCTTGATTGTCGAGTTGTCATGTCTCACAGAATGCTAGGCAAATCGGTGTGTGTAAGTATGCCATACTAAAAATCGTGACGCATATAAAGCAAAATGCTTTTTGTTCCCCATCCTCTTCCAAAGGAGTGACTTTTGTAGCCTGACTGATCAAGGCGACTTGGAAGCACCTGACATTGCGCGCTCAATTGAAGCATGGCGCTTGTGCATCCTGGGGGATGTCTGAAGCTCTTCGACAACTCCAGCCCAGCCCTTTTTCTGAGGGCTGTGGGAATGCTCACGGTGACCAATACCCTGAGCTGTCGCCCTACGGAGAGGAGGGCGATTAAGTATTCCCTCAACGAGCCCTTTTGGAAGTGAGGGTCGCAAGGGAGAGAGAATGCGAGGAGAAATCGATTTCTCTGGCTCAGCCTTTGACACAGCAGGAGCAGGTTGCTTCTCAGACTGTGATGTGATAATACCCATATAGACGACAAGAAAGCGCATGCGCAACAAGTCGAGCCTCCGCACCCGATCTGCCAGTTGCGATCGTTTTGACGCCCATAGAAGTCTTGCACTGGTCCTCAACTTGATAGCACCCTCCTCGATCGACAAGGAGTTTAGGTTCTCGCGCAACTCGTCGCCAGCCTTTTGAATTTCGCGGAGCAGCTGGCTTAGACGGATTTTGTCCTCGAGACGCTGCACCTTGGCGACATCGCGATCATAACTCTCATTCTCCTGAATGGAAAAGTCGGCTGTGTCGATGAAGGTGGCAATCTCCTGGGGTGCGGCTAGGTACGCAGCTGTATATACAGACACGATCTGGGCGAGGACGACAGCGGATAGTAGAAGAGCGGTCAGGACGAGGATGATGGTCCACTGAAGGGAGTCGGACCCAGCCATGATGTAGCGGAGCGTCTGGATGGCAGGTCGAGGCGGAGGGTGAGGCTATCGTGCATGGTCTGTAATCTTGGTTGGGCAGGAAGAGGGAGAGGAGAGGAAGCAAGATTGACGGGGGTGACTAGAAAGTAATGACGAGCGAAAGCGCGAGTTGCATTTGTGTGCGCCGCTCCATGGGTCCTCCTCGCTCGCTATAGGTCCTGGTGCCGCAGTGCAGGAGGCCAACTACCTCTTTCGTCCTCAGTATCGCCGGTCCGGCCACTTGGCGTGGATGGCTGGGAATGGGCCAGTAGCCCCTTGTGGTTGCAGCTAATGCTTGTGAGTGTCACATGGCGCGGGTAGACTTGGTGTGCCGTCCCTCGCATGCTGGATGAGATACCCAGCAAACCAAGCCAGGCCCAGGTTCCCAAGTTTTGAGGAAGCGAGGGGCTGGTGGGCGACCAGGATTGAGACCTGACTACGTATTGGTCTTGGTACTGTATGTGCCAGTGTCTGGAGTGCATAGCGTGTTCTCGAAGAGGGGCAAGCCATTGCCGAAGCGGAAGGGCCGGGAGGGGTAGAAGGGAGGGGCGAAGGGGGGGGGGGACAAGAACCCTAGGGAGGGGCAATTACAGCGGGTAATAGAGCACGTCTTTATCAATTGCGCCTGTAAGTGGGAGACGATAATAATTGATTGGATTTTTTTGTGAGAATTGGATGAGATTTTCCCAAGCGAAAGCTGGTTTTGGTCATGATAATTATCATGTACGAGGGTTTAATCGTATGGACGAAGCGCACAGAGCATCCAATTATTCCTTGTTGGGATTATGCTAGGTTCCAACAGCTTGATGTTGCACAAACCAGTTTGGCGCCCAGTGGGGATGAATCTGATTGACAACGCAGGCTGAGTCGTTCTTTTGCCATGTTCCTTTTTTTTTTTTTTTTTTTTGTTGCCCCTTCTATAGGTACGTAAGTAAGGTATTCTCTCCCTGCTGCAGCACAAGTGGACTCCCATGACTTTTACCTTCATGTTTTCCTCCCTGGGATTGGCTCAGGTCATGAAATAGTTCACTGCATGATAAATTTCAAGTAGGAAGAAATCCACAACTGTTGGCCCTCCCGTCCCGTTCCTAGAACGTACCCAGTCATCTCAAGCTGCAACTATCGACCACAGCGTCCCAATCAGTCGTCATCTCAGCCGATTCTCATCTTTTTCACCGTCTCTGTACCTGCGCTCGCGCTGCAGATCGCCTGCATCACCAGAAACCAGAGTGTCTCACTCCCACACCATCGGCTGAAAAATTTGATATCTTTTCTCCTCCCCCCTTGCCCCCTTGCTTTTCCTTATTCCTTCCCTTCTCCCTCCCCCTGCGCATCCCCCCACCAGCCCAAGCGATAGACATACCAGTGGATATTATGGCAACGCCATCCGTTGAGGCGGCAGCGGCAGCGCAAACGCATCAGTTCCCCCTCCCAAAGATTCTCGAGTACCCCGCGTCGACCCCGCCAACCCTCATCACGCAAGGCGCAGAGGGCCGCCTCTACAAGAGCACTTACTTGCTGCCCGATACCCCTTGCGCTCTCAAATACCGTCCGCCGAAACCCTGGAGACACCCGATCCTCGATCAGCGGCTAACGAAACACCGTATCTTGTCCGAAGCCCGAATATTAGCCAAGTGCCGTCGCGATGGAGTGAGGGTGCCTGCTGTCTACGCGGTTGACGAGATCGCTGGGTGGTTGATGTTGGAATGGATTGATGGCGGTCCAGTCAGAGCCAAGATAAATGAGCGCTTGGGAAAGAGGACGGAGGGAATCGAAGAGGACGCTGGCTTGAAAGACTTGCTCCGACGGATGGGTACTGCCGTAGGCAAGCTGCATCAAGTTGGCATCGTGCACGGCGACTTGACAACCAGCAACATGATGTTGAACCCTCCAACTGGGAGTGAACAGATGAACGGAGAGCAGGTCTTGGGCGGGGAAGTGGTCATTATCGATCTCGGGTTGGCGAGTGGCAGCCAGTCAGAGGAGGACCGGGCAGTAGATCTGTATGTACTGGAGAGGGCGTTTGGCAGCACGCATCCACGGGCCGAGTGCATCTTTCACGAGCTACTGGACGCCTATGGGAAGACATTTAAGCAAGCTCCAAACGTACTCAAGAAGCTCGAGGACGTAAGGATGAGAGGCCGAAAACGAAGCATGCTGGGTTGAAAAAAGGACAAAACAGAAGGAAATAATGCCGTCTCGCAGCCAAATTTCCCAGCTAAATTGTCTAAAACTCCGTATGTGTGATGCTCGCTATTTGCCAAACAAACAAACCAACCCACCACAATCCGATCCAGGGATCAAAAATGTCCGCCTTAATTCCTCTTTGTTCCGAACTCAGTTTCAGCTTCACTCTTCCAGCCTTGCTTTTCTTCGCCATTTCGCTTCTCCATATTTTATGGCTTGATAAGATTTGCGCCTGCAAAGTATCCCTTGTTTTCAATAACTCCTCGATTCTTGACGAAAGCTGTGTATCGTACCACCCACTGGGGCTGAATCTCGCCCTCGAGACCAGAGCCATTGTGAACTGCATCAGCAAGGACACCGGCACCCTGAGGTCCATGGCTCAAAAGCTCTCGCAGGGTTCCAGAAGGAAGAATATCAGTGCAGTCACTGTGGACGTGCAACTCGATACCTTGCTCCTCGGCGAGGGACTTCAGCGGAGGGGGTACGTCACAGCAATTGCGCAGATTGATCTGATCAATGACAGGAGGGACTGTCGCCCTCTTCAGGAAAGCACCAAGCTTGATGCTGCCAAATTCTGCCACGCCCAGCCGCTGGACAAGACCTTGCTTGTGCAGCTCCTCAATCACCCCCCAAGTATAAATCTCCTCCTCCAGATTGCCCGCTTCGCCATTGGCCTTGTCTGCCTCCCATTCGCAGTCGCCTTCGAATGACACACCGGGGAATGAGGCAATGAGCAAATCAATAGTTTGAATCCCTAATTCTTTTCGGACCAGGTCCAAGGCTTCCTTTGCGTATTGTCTGCGTTCTTCGATAGGGCAGCCTGGGAGGAAAAAAAGCTTCACTGTAATTTCGTACTGGCTGGTCTCCTCCTGCAGCCCTGCGGCATCCCAGTTGATGCGGGGAATATACAGGGTTCCGTCATTGTGCTCCGTCCAAACGCCAATAGCGGCGCTGTCACCGTTTACAAAGCCGTTCGTCGCGGGCGCAAATGTCGCATAATCGCGCTGAGCTTCGGAAAAGTTATCGCGGAGGGAGTTGACGAGTTCCAGATTGGATCTGGATGCTGCACCGGGTTTTCGAATGATCGAGGGGCCTGCGGACATGACATTGCTAGACGCCGGAAGTTTGTCAGCAGGAGAATTGCACGCACAAGTGTTCGAATTACCCACCCCGTCGACAGAATGAGTTTCGTCATGGCGAATGGATAGGAATAGAGAGCAAGGAAGGCAAAGGAGGTAACAGGAAAAGAAAATGAAGAGGATTTAAAATGGGTAGTGTGACCGGAGAGCGCGAGCGGCAAAGAAAATTTCGGCGTCTTCGAGACTGGAACAGCACGATCGAAATAGTCTTTTTCCCAGAGCGAGAAAAGGTAGCGGACTAGAGGTTAGCTCCCACGCCTCCGGCGATTCGGAGCGGGCATGGGAGGAAAATAGCGACAGAGCAGAACGATAAACGTGGGGGAGGAGGAGAGGAGGAGAGGGGCGAATTACTAATGCTGAATTCGGGACTCCGTACGATTCGAACAATAAATCACGAATTGCCGACATATTGTATTACAAACACATGGGTAAGAGAAATTTGACGAGCTGGGAGGGCGGAGCGGGAAGCAACCGGCAAGCGAGCATGGGGGTAATGTGATATGGCAACACGGCATGTACGCATCCTTGATCTGTGATGTGTGTACCAATTAGTGGCAAGTGTGATGAAATGACCGGAGATGCCCTGCTCGTCGTGATGTTATCATGTTGAGGGGGGGCATTGATGTAATCTGTATACCTAAGGTAGATAGGTGCATTTTTGAAAGGTGCTTTTGCAAGTACAAAAATACCTTCTCCTAGGCTCAAGATCGTCACTCAATGCTCTGATAATTGATTTGATCACGATCGGGCAAAAGTACTGGAGACTCTGTTGGGATGCGAATAATATTTCCATAACGTATTTCATGAGAAGAGAAAGTACTCCTCTATGCATAGATGTAATCAAGATAAGAAACCTGTAGTTGAGTGTCAGCTTAAAATGATCAACTGTTGCCTGACGACGGCCAGAACGAGAACCAACACCACCATAAGATCCCGGTCAAAGCCGCTTTCCTGCAAGGTGCCGCTGAATCTTCAGTGCGGGAGTGTCCATGCGACTTGTCCGCTGGAGTGAGCTGCCTTCCGTGGGTCCTCATTACCTGTTAGGCACCGCTCGGCGCTGACCGCCCAGTGGGCTGGTAGCTAACGTCCCCCATAGAAACAGCCCGTTGGTGCCTGTTTCGCTAAGGCGACGACGAGGGGGAGCTTGGCCCGCTCGTCACCAACCAGCCAAATTTGCTCCGTGTCCAGAATAACGGAGGAGATCCATATTACCTCCCACTTTACTACTCACAGACACTTTCTCTCTTTGCTGCATCTTGCTGCACGTCTCCAAGCCGGCCCGGTGACGTGAAAGATTAACCACGATGGCAATCCAGTACGGTCTTCCAAGGCTCCTCGCCGTTGCCTTTGCCAATCCCCACCACTGACAATATGCTCCTAGCTACCTCATTCTCCTATCCCGCCAGGGCAAAGTGGTACGTTTGATCTCTAACATCAAAGGCGCCTCAACCTCGAAAGCTGACCAGCTGTATTGAAGCGTCTTGCCAAGTGGTTCACCACACTCTCACCCAAAGACAAGGCCAAGATCGTGAAAGATGTCTCTCAGCTCGTTCTCGCCCGCCGAACCCGCATGTGTAACTTTCTCGAATACAAGGGTTGGTTTCCCCGACGCCAACCGATCGGTCGATCATATTTGCTGTGATGAGGATAATTAACGGATCAATCATAGATACCAAGATTGTATACCGACGATATGCTTCCCTCTTCTTCATTGCTGGCTGCTCGTCCGACGACAACGAGCTGATCACTCTCGAAATCATCCACCGTTATGTCGAGCAGATGGACAAGTACTACGGAAACGTTTGCGAGCTTGATATCATCTTTTCATTTACCAAAGCGTACTACATACTTGACGAATTGCTCCTTGCGGGTGAGCTCCAGGAGAGCAGCAAAAAGAATGTGCTCCGATGTATAGGACAACAAGATTCACTCGAGGATATGGAGGTAAGCAATGATGGGTCATTTCATACCTAGCTTGGGTTTGGTGATAGCTCAGCGTCCCTCGACCGATGGAAACCTTCTGTGGTATGCTGACTCCAACCCTCATTCAAGGTCGAGGACGAGGTCACCAAGCTCATGTAGTCGCCGCCTGACCGCCGAGATGGCTGTCTGGCCCGATCCGACAGGTGCCACGGAGGCACGAACCGATCGAGCGATGCCCTCTAGAAGTCGATGGCGAACAAAAGTTCTCTTATTTGTAGTCTTGACTCGAGATTGACGGCGATACACAGGACTCGGAACAGATTGTGGACACGCTCAAGGATATGGGGGTATTATAATGGGGAAGGCTCAGGCGGCTGAGCAATCTCTTCAATGGGAAGAGAAGACACGTATGATTTCATCGTGGGAACCGGCGTACATGGTGTTTGGGAGTTTTATTTGGGCGGAAGTGGCCTTGTTTGTAGATCTTGGACGGTGGAAAACCACCTTCTTTTATATCAAGAGACGAGGCTAAACGGCCACGGAAGAACCTCATGTATGAGCGAGCAACGGTTTCAATGACAGCTGCGACAACAGGGACGGGCAGGCTCTCGCCGGCTACAGTGATTGATGGGGACCTCGGCCAAGAGAGGGATGGGAGTGAGAAGAGACGAATAGGGAAGTGATGTGAACGAACCTCATCCTGACTTCCCTAGCCGCGATTGCGCTCGCTCATCCCCTCTTGCGCCACTGGAGTCAACAAAATCTAGCACGTTCACGTCCGTCGCATGCTCGATCAATCCGACTCAATTGCTCGGGGTATTCCGTGTTATGCAAGACACAAGAGACGATATTAACCATTGCATTCCATGACACAACCCAACCCAAACTGAAGTCGTTCCTTTTTTTTGTACCTTTTGAGCAGAACATGCGAATCATGACAGACGGTGCGAGAGTGCGCATTTGCTGCTCGTGGTTGCGCGGTTTCGTCCTATTCGCTCTCTATTTCATGCGTGCTACTGGAGCTTTATTATGAAGCGGCTTGCCTCCCCCCCCCTTTTCGACTTTACCCCCATCTAAACTTTGGCTCCAAACATGCAAACATGGAGCGATCGATTGGACTGGACTGGACTTCACTGGAGGACACTGACAAGTGTTGGGACATTTGAGGCGGGCAAGCCTAAGACGCAGGGGGTAGGTGGATTATCAGCCATTTACCTGTCTAACCCAGTGGTGCCGGTGCTGCGCATTACCTGGCATCATGGGATGGGGGGTGGATCACCGTATCGCACTGTCACTTATCTTACAGGTCAATCAGTCCCCCACCGAACGCCGAGCCAAGCACGCTGTCAGCCAGAACCGGATCCCAGCATGAAGCGACAACGGCGGGCCTAAGTTTGTTCGGCTTTCCAGGATGCCAGTACAAGATGTGAACATCCGAGCACGGGCAAAGCAGCCGGAGATTGGCGGCCCCTTGTGGTTCCCATGAGATCCCGTGCCAGTGCCGCACCCGGCCAGATCAGTTCACTCACTCGCTCACACGTTGTTCATCGCAGACGCAATTGGCGGTAATTAGCTGAAGCCACCGATGATTCCCTTCACCCATACTTCACCCTTCCCGTCCGTCTTTCGTTCCTCCCCGCGCCGCATCCCCTCATTACTTCCTTCCATCTTGCCGACCTCGCATCGTCCGCTGCATTCGCTTTCAACATTTACTATCATCAGTATTGCTAGCATCACTACTATTGCCATCATCATCATCATCATCACTACCACCACCACCACCACCACCACCTCACCACCATCACCATCGTCATTCCTCAGTCTCATAATCGCAAGCCTCCCACAGCCTCAATCTCGGCCAATGTCCCGGCTCGTTTGCATTTGCGCCGATTCTTAGCTTTCCGTTGGTGACTTCTCAAGCCCCCCTTCACGCAGCGCCTCACAAGCTTTCTACACCCCACGCGAATCGGCTAGGCTCCGGCGATCTTCTCTCCAATACCCAATACTTCCATCCCCTCCAAGCCAATCTCCTCATAACCCCGACTTCCCTCTTCACATCTTTTTGTGCGCCCGCATACGGCTTCTATTCAACCTTCCTCAACCACCGCTTCGTCTCGCATTTCTGCCTCGTCTCGCATCACATCGCATCCGACTTTATCGCGACACGTATCGCTTTGCTCCATCTCACTTCGACCCACACAATACATCGCCGTCTCCACGCTGACGCAATCCGCTATCCGCATCCCCCCCTTCCCCCAGATCCACGTTGTGAATCACCGTTGTCACCGCCTTCGCTTTCATCGTCGCAAGCAGAAACAGCATTGTGCCTCCTACATTCTCGGAGTATTCACACTAACTCCCAGGCAAGATGAAGGTATGCGACTCCGGCATCGCGCGCGACTTGCTCCTCCCAGGATGCTGACATCAGCCTTGTCCAGTATCTACCAGTACAAGACTTCGAAGCCGTAACAGGCGCTCTCAACTTCAATACTCCCGATTGTAACGTCACAGGCGGATGCGATCTTTACACAACGAAATCGACAGGTTCCGACAAGAAACTCTACAAGAACATCGACAAGGACCTCAACTCACAACATGAGGCTCTCCTAAAACTCGGCGCAAGTCTGTCACCGCCTGAGCGTGAACACATGCTAGCAACGTCACCAAGCATGCAACTATTCTCCCACTCAAGTGCTTTCGGTCCCCTATCTGAGCTGTCAAGTCGTCGGACATTCGCCTACCTCATTGCGACACTAAACGCCAGCCATCCGCACTACGACTTTTCCCATGTCTTGAGGCCGGACGACTTCAAGCGCGAGCGAAACCTGCGACGTGTCATGATCAATCTTGATTCTATCCTCCAAAATGTTCGACCTGGCTTTGAACCTCAGTCTCTTGGCTCATCACTCGGTAGTGAGTCCAGTAGTTCAGTTTGGGGACCCCAATGCTGGTCCTTGATCGATAAGGAAATGCATCTCAACGAATGTACCATTTTCAGTTATCATCCCGACACAGATCCTTTTGAGGAGGACGAGAGTGCGATCTGGGCGGTACATTACTTCTTCTTCAACCGAACCTTGAAGCGTGTGGCCTACCTGTATGTGCGTGTGGTACCCGTTATCTCATCGCAAAGTCCCAACCTAAGGCCCATGGATCTGGCTAGCAACAACCAACAGCGAGCCCTGGCCTCTGCCGGTGCCCAAAAACGTGCCAACTATTGGCTGGGAGACAAGAGGGCTGAGCTGGTACCGTTTAACGAAGATGAAGAAGATGTGAACGATGATGGTCTCTTCTGGAACCGCGGAGAAGATGGCGATCTTGTGGCCTTCTCAGACGATGATTACGAGTACGACGACGACCTAGATGATATGGACATGCTTGATAGGCCACTCGAAAGATATATGAGCGAGGACATTGCGGGTCGTATGGAGATTTAAGCGAATCTCACTTAAGATGCTTGGCGAGTCTCTGTGAAACTCGCCTACTTCTGCTTCACATTTTGAATGTTATTCGTGCCTGCTTTGTTTTATGAGCAGCTCTAACCTCGACGTCTTCTCGACACCCTGCCATGGTAACAATACTTCACGAGTCAGCTTTTTCAGCCATGGTTGTTTTGCGGCGAGCATGGCACTTGAAGAACAAGGCAACCCTCCTCGCCTTGCTCAGCTCATGACTCCAGTATATTTCTTTATTAATTTCTGTCATTGTCTTATATGCTTTTTTCATGCACAACGCCCGGGATGGGCTTCTGGTCGGTGAGAGCGGCTGGGATTCCGCTGGAGTGGCGTTTATGGAGGCCGCACGCAATGCGATGCGCGGCTGGATCTGTGATGGGATTGATTTCTTTAGTGCTCGGGTTTACTTCATGACGAGTTTTTATTCTTTCTTCAATTTATTTTGCGTTACGGATGACATTGTGCCTGGGACGGGAGGCCATCATGAGGAAATGGGATTCGGGAGAATCCTGTGGTGGTGGGTACCCTAGTATGTGAGCTGCTTGGGACAAACTGACGGAAATGGGCGAGTGAATGAATCAATGGATGGATGGCAAGAAGGGCAAACGAAGACTATATTTGTTAATTCGAATGATGTATTACTTGGTTCATTCTAACACTGTTCTGATACTAAACGTCAACGAACTGGTCACATGCAGAAGTATCATCTGTGAGCATGTTGAACTGTACCTGGGCCGTGGAAGCTCTGCAAGGTAAAGAAAGAAAGAAAGACATGTACTACGCATGTGCCGAGTAGATGGCTGCTGATGCCCTCTCCCTTTCGGAGGCTTAATATAATACGGACATTTCTTGAGGCCGAAACTAGAAACAGGGCGGGAAATGTTTGCGTATATGGGAATGGAATCAAATCAGCCTTGGGTTGCCATTTGACTGTGAGTATGTATTCGAAATCTTCTACATGAATAGGCTCATTCATGTCCTTCTTTGGCCATCTCGTCTTGCGCTCTCTTTCTTCTGTTCTTCTGATCCCCCTCACCCTCTCCCTCCTTTCCCTTCCCTTCCCTCCACTTTCTGTCAGCGAAAAAAAAACACCCATGCCCTGCCTCTCCTTGCAATCCCCTCTTGGTTTATGGACAACAGAAAAGAAACTAAATATATATATATATGCATTCTGGACCGATCAGATATATGAATGCGGACCGCTCGTGCGAAATAATGAAAACCCAACTAGGGAAATCGAAGTAAAGAAGAAAAAAAAAAGTCAGAAAACAGACGTAGAGAAGAGGAATAAAAAGCAAGATGGCCGCATCAGTTCGAGACATTCCCTACCCAAAATGAAGAAGAGTAAAATAAGTATAAAAGAAGAATTGTTAATCATACGCCTAAAGACGATTTAAAAAAAAAAAAAAAAAAGGCGCCGTTTTCGTCCTTTGAGAGAAATCCACCCTCCGTGACACCTGTGATTCCATAATTTTTGCGTATCCTCGAAATCAGCACTGAAATCCAACGCCATAGAGACAATAGTGAAATAGTAATAATAGTAATACTAATAATGATAATAATAGTGACAATATCCAGATCATGTGGGATCCTTTTTTGCGCTTGGAGGGGGAGGAGTTAAGATGGTAGCTAGGGACATGGTGGGAAAAGGGTAGCCCACCGAGGGCGGTATATATGTGTGTAATCGCGCTGAATGCTGCGTTCGCTCGAATCCGTCTTGGATTGGGGTGGTAAAGACATTATGATAAGATATGGTATAATATGTATCGTGATCGTATGGGGTAAATATGATTAAAATGTCAACATTAGATCCGGAAGTGCAATGGCATTCAACCCTCCTTGGTAACGCCGTTGGAGCCTTCCTTGGCGGCTATAGGCTGCGGTAGGTGAATGTCTCCATTCATACCATTGGGCGACTTCTCTGGATCTCGACACTTCTCGTCCAGGTTGGATCTTGACAAGCCGGGCGTCTCGGGCTCCTCAGGGATGGTAGCAAACTTCTTCAGCACCTGCTTCAAGGCCGGCCGTCGAATTGGCTTAGCAAGGAACTCGTCCATGCCAGAATCGATGCATTCTTTGACGTTGCTTTCCTCCGAAAAGGCAGTGAGGGCAACGATGGGCATTGTGTAGCCCATTTCACGAATGAGACGTGTACTCTGCAAACCGTCTAGGTTGGGCATTTGGACATCCATGAAAATGACATCGAACGACTCATTCTTCTCCATGGTTGCCTTAACGAGCTCGTACGCCTCCTGTCCGTCCTTGGCGATTGTCACATCGTAAATGTCCTCGAGCTTGAGCATCCTACTGACAACCTCGATGTTGGTTGAGTTATCATCCGCCACGAGTACACGGAGTTTGCCCTGTCCCGACTTGATAGCCATAGCTCGGTCAATGGCCGCCATCTTCTGTTCCGCACTCCTCGGCACCGAAGGATTCGCGGCAAAGTACGGAGCGCTGAGGCCGACCAGTCTAGGTTGAGGATTCAAGGCGCTGGCAGGCTTGATGTCCGCAGGAGGCTTTTGTGACGAGAGTGAGGTGCGATGCGGCTCCGTGTCAACGTTGGTGGGATTGGTAGCATCGACGCTGGTAGGTCGGGAATTGATACTGCTTGAGGCAGTACTCGAGGCTCTAAATCAGATGTTAGCTATTGTTCAAAAAGCCCCTATAGGCTGGGCTGGGTTGGGGGGAAAGAAAACGAACCTGTCCTTGATGTACTTGAGAGGGATCTGCATTGTGAAGACAGAACCCGTCCCAGGGGTGCTCTTGAGCGTTATCGAGCCTCCCATAAGACCAGCTAGCTGGTGACATATACTCAATCCCAGTCCAGTGCCGCCAAATTTCTTGCTCAGTCCGAGATCACCTTGGACGAAAGGCTCAAACACCTTTTGCTGCATATGTTCGGGAATACCTGGGCCCGTATCCTCGACCTCAAATTCGAAGAGATATGCTTTTGCTCCTGGCGGCGGCGGCGTAGGCGATCTCTCTCGGACATTGATATGCGGCGTCGCCTTTGGGTCCATAGGATTAATGGAGAGTGCAGTGCCCGTCCCGTTAAAGCGACTAGGAGTGCCCAGTGGCCCAGAACTGCTGGATTGAGAAGGGCTCGCTCCGCCTCGGTCTCTGTTGCGCGGGCGGCCTGTCCTCGAGCCAGTGCGTGAATTCTTTGAGAGCGATGATGTCCTGCTCTCATCCTCATTCGAAGACTCCACTTCACCTAAACACTTGATGCGAACCTCGACTTTCCCATTGGGCGGCGTGAACTTCAAACTGTTGCTGACCAAGTTGATGATGACCTGCAAAATACGATGTTGGTCGCCCCAAAGGCACATGTCTTTAAGTCGTCCCATGCCATGGGGACCCAAGGCAGGCAATTTCGTCTCTCCTTCGGCGAGGTCCTGGTTGTGGCCAAACTCGAAGCTTTCGGAGCCAATGAACTGTACTGAAAAGTTGATGTTTCCTTCCTTGACCTGCTTGTCGAATATCGTCAAAATCTGGGATCGAATGTCAGCCAGACGGAAGTCTTTCAGTTCCAGGCTCAGCTGGTTTCCGATTTGATTCTTGGAGAAGCTCAAGAGGTCCTCCAAGAGGTGTAGTAGCAAGTCTCCAGACTTGTAAAGCGTCTTCAACGACTGCTTGATTCTCCCTATGTCGTTCTCCTCCATGCATACGGCGCACATGCCAAGGATGCCGTTGAGTGGAGTCTTCAATTCATGAGAAATATTTGCAATGAATAGAGTCTTACTCTCATTGGCCGCCTCGGCAGCCTTTTTGCTCTCCTCCAACTCTCTCGTTCGCTCCGCCACCTTCACCTCGAGAGACAGATATTGCTTGACCAACTCATCACTCATGTCGTTGAAGGTCCGCGTAAGCTCCGTCAGCTCATCCGTAATAATGTGCGACCCCGGGTCGACTTTCCCGGGAATTTTGAATAGACGACGAGCCGGGTCACGATCTGACGGAGGTCTTGGAGGTTTGTTCTTGACCATACGCATGATGCTAGCGAAGAGGCCCTTTTTGGACTTTTGCGAAATACCACCAGATCCTGGAAGATCTTCATCGTCGGAGCCGAGGTAAGAGTCCTCATAACCAGGGGGGTTCACCGTCTTCTCAGTCGCAGCCTTGAGTTTGCGGATCGGCATCACGCTGAGATGAGCACAGGGCACGATGAGTAGCATAATAAACCCTACGGTCCCGAAGACAGTACCAAGAAGAATGTTGCGCAGATTATTGATGGGTTCGAAGGCTTCCCACCTGGCTTCTTCAACTATCACAGTCCAGTTTACCAGAGGAGTTTGAGTACGGGCAAACCCGACCGCTACACCGACACCATCCTCATTTCGGGTGTCAAGCAAGGCACTCGCATTGTTAACATTGTTGTATTGACCGGTGAAGGAGTCGAGAGCAGCAGGGTACATTCTGACAGGGAAGTTCTTGCTGTCAGCTGTTTCGGAATACTGATATTCTTTGTGCCGGTTGGTATAATGCGTGGGTGCTTCAGGAGGGAGAACAAATTTGACCAGAACGTTGCCGAATGCATCTTTGTCGGGGACGTAAGTCGAGTTACTCGTTGGATTGTCTGCACTGAAGCGATTCGATGGTTCGTCGGGCCCTATCAGGAGGACGGAGCCAGTTTTGCCCAACCCCTCGCGTGAATCCCGCACCTGCGTGAGTGAAGAAGCCAGTGCGACAACAGTCATATATCCCAAGATGAACTGATCCGTGTTGTCGCGAACGGGAATGGATATAGAGAGAAGCGCGGCAGACTCGTTGAGAACCAAGGGGCCGAGCAGAACACCGCCATTGTTATATATACGGACGCCCGGGAACGCCTCAGCGCTGTATGCGGTCTCATTCTGGCGATGTACGTTGGGTGTTCCGAGATCGACGTAGGTAATGTTTGGGAAGAGAGACGGAGGATATCCATTGTCCGGGTCGCCAAGCATAACGGGATGACCGGAGGCATCATGGTACGGCAAGATGATATCGGAGACATTGGTAGCGGTAACATTGAAGAGACCTTGTGTGGAGGCGCCGGTCTTGTTCCTCGAATACAGCCTGGCTTGCAACAAGCCCGTATCGGTGCTGACAGCCAGAGCACTCTCAAGATCCTCAATGGCATCGTCCCATTCGCGCGCACCGGTGGTATAAAAGTTTGAGAGGGCGTCTTGTATGAGGATACGTGAAGCGATGGTGTAACAGCTCGTCTGGATTAGGTCAAGTTCAGAGGTGATACGTGAGGCCTTGAGCGAGGCTGTGAGCATCAAACCCTGTCGTTCGACGTTGACGACGAAGCGGTGGACGTAGATCCATGTGGGAATGGAAACGACGGCGAGAGCGACGAGGACGGCGAAGAGGACGAGGGCAGCGAGCTGCTCGCGAATAGCGATCCTCATGATAGGCAGGCTAGAGTAAAGGGTCTGGCGACTGTGTTCGGCGACGCGGCATCGTTTTCTCGTCGAATTTGGACGATCGATTCGAGGACCAAGACGGGGAGGTTGATGAGATGATGTGAAGGGAATGGAAGGGAAGGAAAGCGAGTCGCGGAGGATCGATCGATCGGGAACCGGGTGAGGATCGCTTGTTCGCAAAGGGTCGGCCCCGAGGCCGTTCAGCGGGCAACTAGGCTTTTCGCGTGAGATAGCGTGCCAGAGCGGCTAAGTCGAAGGGAAAAAAATCCCCCAAGTTCCAAATTCGAGTTGACGGTTGCTAGCTGGGTGGGAAACGTGGGAGTGCTTGGCGGTTTAGGCTGTTTGTCTACACAAAAGGAAGGAATTGTAGGAAAGAGATCGGCGATCAGCAAACAAGAGGAACAAGGGAGGTGACTCGTGGTCCAGTGGAAAGTCCCGGGGGTTGCTGCGGAGGGAGGGACGGAGGGAGGGAGGTCCCGGGGATGGTGTGGAGAAGAAGGACAAGTCACAGACCGGATGAGGTCGCGCGCAGGAGAAGGAGTGAAAGGTAAAATAAAATAAAAACAAGGGAAATAAAGGGTTGTGAAGGAAGAACACTGGGAAAGGGACAATTATTGGGGAATGGCGAATTGCGAATGGGAAATGGGGAAAAGGGAAAAGGGCAAATTGGTGAGGAGAGAAAGCTCCAGGCGAAGCCGGAGTGGAAGGGGCTCTGTTTCGCTACAAGTAAGCCCAGAGGGGGGCGTGGCACAGAGATTCAATGGCACCAGGGCGGCGAATTGGAATCATTTTTTTTTTCTCCTTTGCACAGTGGATGGTGGTACTTACGTTGCTTACCGAGTAAGAACCTACTGGAGATACGCGGATGAGGATTCGAGCGACTAAAACAATCAGTTACGACTTGTAGGCCACAAGACGAAAGAGGAGGTGAAACATATGGTCATCATATTGTATTCATGATGACTTGACTTGAGTTACAGACCTCAGCCCAAGCCAGTCTGTCATGCTCTTACGTTGGTCAATCCTTTTCATTCTGGATTTTGGCACCGCAGATCGTTTGGTGCTGATCAGATCACCTCCAGAGCTTGATTCAGCTGCCCCACGGGCGTGATGCACGGCACAGAAGCATCTACTATGTACCTACTGTGATATGTAAGAGCGCTGGGAAGTGATTAGCGACTAGCTTGACGCTATTTTTTCTTTTGTATCTACCTACCTTAAGGCTCTTCTTTTCTTTGGGCGGCGGAAGCGAGCCGGTAGCGCGCCCTACCGCAAGATTGAATCAAAGCCCTGCACTGTCTTCAGAGAGGTGCCAGTGACAGGGCGCGGCAGAAAAAAAAATATCAATCATAGCACATCAGGCAATAGCGTGCTAATCGAGAAAATACGAGCTAGCTACCTACTTTGAAGTACGAAAGCACAGACGATTGTTTCGTACAGTAGCTCGATGGAAGCAAAGGCCAGCCCAAAACAACACAACACGTACCCGGGAGAATGGTGAGTGCATGCTGGCGGGTCAAGACAGCCAGACAGACAGACAGCCAGACAGGGACACCCCGGTAATTAAATCTACCTAATCTGTAATACTCCGTAATTTCCTTAGCCTGTGCTGGAAAGTAGGTACTGTACATATATTTATTGTCATGCATTCATAGTACTTACTGCTAGTTTCCCATTTTCTCTGGCAATATCCACCCCGAGTTGCGCTTGTATTGGGCCGCCCAGTCAGTCAGATCATTATCATTCTTCCTTCACCGAATATGTGAGCCTTGCTATACGAGAGCATGTTTGTGCTTGCGTCCTTGGCTACGGAGCAGAGAGGCCTTGTTTTTTTTCTT
Source organism: Mariannaea sp. PMI_226 (assembly GCA_024336345.1). Classification (NCBI taxonomy): domain Eukaryota; kingdom Fungi; phylum Ascomycota; class Sordariomycetes; order Hypocreales; family Nectriaceae; genus Mariannaea; species Mariannaea sp. PMI_226. Next base: position 2,411,622 of record JANFOG010000005.1, read on the forward strand.
CGGGTGACCCGAAAAATGATGTAGGCAGAGAACTGTCATTACAATTCAATAGTAATAAGGTAAGCAGGCATTCATTGGTAATCCAGGACAGTATTCCATCCAGTCATTACATATGGGATAGGTTGGCTGGCTATCTGGCTTGGGCGGATAAACCCAACCAAACGCCCCTTCGGTGGTGCCGGGTGGGCAAATACACAGTCCCTCGCCCACTCACTCACTCACTCAACCCTTCTCCGCGTCGTAGTCGTCGTCGTAAGCAAGAGGCAACGATCGTCATCACACACACTTCAGACGAATTGAGGAAAATGTCAGCATTTGCCATGAGCTTATAATGGGATAACGACGCCACAAGGCAAAAAAAGTATGATAGACTATGGTACATTGCACAATACTTGGGCCACATACGTCTGAATTTGAGCTGCGCCTTCACGAAGCTGTCCTTAACTTTTGTGCTAGCAAGCGTTGGCGCCGTCTCGCCTCAAAACTAGTGGCTTATTCCTTTCAGCCATCTGGACGTTCCCAGATGGGAGATTCTTCGAATGCCCATAGAACTATGCAGCATGCACGCAGGCTAGATGGAGGCCGGGGGGGGGTTAGGTTTCCCCTTGTGGTACAGAGAGACTCCCATGGTGATTCAAGATGGCAATGCAAAAAGCTGTCACTGTCACATCGTCTACACTGCGTGGTGGTACGTACAAGCTGGTGGAGCATCCCTCACAAAATCTTCGAGGAATCCATATTACCTACATAATACAGTACCCATGGAGCATTCTAGACCTCCACGCAGGACTCCGCACAAGCATTGAAACCGCTGACCTTACTGACTGGGGATGCATGTAACTTGGACTATGTACCACCTCGGACTCGATCCGCTTGTTCTGATTGGGTGGCGGAGGAGTTACCCCGTTGTCGTGGGCATGGGCGCTGCGTTGCCCATGTTCCCCGTTCATATTGTCAAGAAGGTTAATGAGCGAGAGCGTGGGGACAGAAAACAATAAAATACACTTGACTAAACTACCTAGGCAATTAGGCGCACCTTATTAGTCAAGTACTTGGCCCTGGATGTCTCTCTTGCTTCCCCTACGGGGATAGTTGGATATGGCAACACGCACGGTACTGTGGGGGTTAATTCCCCATAGTTGTGCGACGGGTGCCAAAATGTCGACATTGTACAGATCAAAGTACCGCACGATATACACTGTACACACCCGAGTATATTGTCAGGCTGGCATTAACACACGTTTAGAACCATAGATAGATAGATAGATATATATATATAGATATAGATATGCCCAAATCAAACAAAATCCGTCATAATGTTCACGGAAACAGTACACAGAGACCGCAGACGAAGAAAAGAAAACACACTCTGAGCTTGGACCTCAAGGAGGGGGAATCTTCTCATCATTTTATAATCATGCCGATCTTGCTCAACACGGTCCATCGGTTTATATCACCCTCCATATCCCTGCATGAATAAACCGTTGTTCCCTAGTCTATTATAAAGTCTGTTTTCATTCTGGGCCGAAATACGGTTGAGACCAGAAGACCAGGGGTTTGGAGAGCTTTGGCCGCAGTATCTCGTAGGTCGTATGAGCTACATCTACATAGGTAGGCTGCAGGAATCAGAGATTTGGCCAGGATTATTAGTGTGCCCTGCTAGACAATGAATGCTTGGGGGGAAGTAGAAACCAATCACGTATTCTTGATAGTTGTCTAAAGCAGGTAGTTGGTGGTGTGCATTGTGCTTACATGCATGTAAATACTCATCAAGTGACTAGCAAGAAAACCAATGGGCACTCTATACACCAATGATACATGGTTATATATGCTGGTTGTTTGTTCATTTCTTTCCCATTCGTAAGGTACGGGTACGGGCTTGCATCCTCACAAGAAACAAAAGTTATACAAAGAAAAGATTCTCATTATGGCCTTCTGCCTGATTGAATCCCGCTATCTAGACACCCGCTATGCGTACGATATATATGTCATGTTTGTTTATCCTCATATCTACCTCTTTGCCCTCGTCAGAAGCCCCCTCTTCTTTCTCAGTACCGTTCCATAACCCATCGTCTACGTACATCTTCCTCCATTCCCTCCAGCAGGCTCGTTTCAGCCCCCTTGACAGCCAAATACCTGTCAACGAGCTCTTGTCCCAGCAGCGCTGCCAGCGCCCTGTCTTCCTCCAACGCCTTGAGTGCCTCGCTGATGCTACCGGGGAACTTGGTTTGTACATTGAGTTGAACTCGTTCCTCGGGAGATAGAGTCGCAGGATCCTTGATGCAGTCTTCCCACACCAACTCCTCTCCCCTCACAACACCCTCGGTACCCGCCAGGAGCACGGCTGACATGGCCAAGTAAGGGTTCGCCATGCCGTCCATGCACTTGAGCTCCCAGTGGCTGCCCTCTATCTTTCGGAGCGGCGTCTCCCGGTTCTGCGTGCCCCACGTAACCCATGTGCCTCCTGCCCAGCATCCATCTTGCACGCGTTCGTAGCTCGCCATGCTGCTGTATGTGAAGGCTGCGATGGCTCGGAGGTGGCTGAGGATGCCAGCATAGAAGGGCTCGTATACGCTCCTTTCGGATCCGTTGGGCGTGGAGATTGACATGTGAACATGAGCCGCGGTGCCGCAGGCCATGGCGAAGGGCTTGGGATGAAGAGTCATCCTGTATCCCTTTGCTGTGGCACAGCTGCTAATGACATCTCGAGTGTAGAGGAGTGTGTCTACAGCTTCCAAGGGAGGTGCTCTGGGGAGAATGATTTCGTATTGCCCGTTGGCACTCTCCGGGTGCACCATCTCAATGTAAATGCCCGCGGCATCGAGTTGCTCAATTGCTTCTTCGATGATATCTGCGGCTCCTGGGTGATCCATAGCTCTTCCCACCGACCAAGCATGTCCATCACCATCCAAAGTTTCAAACTTCCCATCCACCCTGCGCATTAGGAGAAGTTCGATCTCAAAGCCTAGAACGAATGCCAGTCCATGTTCAGCTGCCCTCTCCACTGTTTTCTTCAGAAGAGTCCGTGGGCAGAGGGACACAGGAGATCCATCCGGCTCCTTGAAGTCACCACGTACAGTAATATGTCCTTTTCGTGGACCGACGTGGAGGGTCTGAAAGTCAGGGTGAAGCTTCCACTCTCCGGATGGTGAAACTCCAGGAGCGGGCCAATCGTTCTGGAGCAGGCCAAGGCTAGCCTTTGTCACACCAAAAGAGAGCTCCTCATCATTGTGCAGGATTGACCAAACCCGACGCATAGGAATGGCCCGCACACGTGGCGTTGCAGTCATGTCGTTCCAGTAAATCCTCAAAAACTTAGGCTCATCTTTGCCCTGGAGGAAGCGAGTCAAAAGCTGGATGTTTCGGGACCCGGATCTCGCGATTTCAGTGGTAGGGTGGGGAGATGAGGTTTGAAGCTTGAGCTCCAAGTTGTACAACTTGTTTGAGTTGTTGAAAAAGATGTCCTCAACAAGGCGAGTCGTTTGTGCCCAAGTTAAATCTCCCTTGTGCACAAAATCTATCAAGACGCTTTGGAGGACCTCACGCACTTGTTCAACCGCAAGAAGATATGTTTCGGGGAAAAAGTGGCCGTCAGTGCTCCAAAGGATCTTGGAGTAGGGACAAAGTTCGAGAGCTTGGCGGATCACAGCCTCCTGACCATCTCGGCTTACAGCTGGAAAGACTTCACCAACGTCAGCATACACGTTGGCGTAGACCGAGGCCAAGTAAGCTGCCTCTCGTGTGAAGGGATAGGCGGCGTGCAGAAGAACGATAGGTACAGTTGGGTACTCCCTAATGAACTCCTGGAGATGTGCAGGCGATGATTTGGCCAGCGTAATATCGTTGTCTCCCAGGCCAGTATGAAACTGAATCGGTTTCTTGTGAAGGTCCGGGCCATCCCTAATCAGAGTTGCCAGGCGGTGCACAAAGTACTCATTGAGTCCAGCATGCTCAAGTCGGTTGAACTGCTGGATATGCCCTGCCTGCTTCTGTTCGAAAATCTGCTGGAAGCTGTTGACAGCAGTACCCGAGTCTTGCTTGCGAGGTATGGCAAGACCTGTTCGATAGCAGATGACAGACTTGAAGCCAACAACTTCCGTGTCTCTGATACTTTCCACAATAGCTGCAGAAAAAGCAGCATCGGCAGAGTGAAAAGCTTCGTCGGCTGTCTTAGACTCAGATAATGCCCTGTCGATAACGTCTGCAGCGATGGTCTCGATGCGGACGATGCGCTTGTTGTGACTACGAGTGAACTTGTCGAAATGGCTGTAGGCCTCAAGATCTGCACCTGCGCCCAAACCATCATCTACGAGAACATTCTCGATCCCCGACATGCATCTTTCGACCCAAGCCTCGTAGTTTCCGCTCTGCTTAGCCCTTATGGCGCTGCTGACAGATTCCCACGTGGGCTCACAGTCAAGAATGGCAGAGAGTTGTTTGACCGCGCGGAGGTGAGGCATTCCGGTCTTGCTAGAGTCAATTGCATCCCCATTTGCTTCCGTCACTATCGAAAGCAAGGGAAACTTGTCGATAGACTCCAATTTCAACAGTGGGTGAGCATGGTGGTCGATAATGGGAGTGTTCCGGATAGTTCGCAGGAGAGATGTCTCCGTCTGAAGGGGTATAACAGTCATTTTTAGGCCAGCAGAACTCCTGATATGGTCGAATTTGTAAGAATATGTAAGACCTAGCAATTGCTGAGATGCAAAGGCAAAGGCAGAAGTAGAAGCAGATTGAGCATTCGCTCTAGGTCAACGTGATGAACGTGTGATTCTGAGATGACGTGCTCAGGAGTAATTTGGGTATGTGCGTGTCAGGCACAGGGTAACATGGAGGACCTCTGATCTGAATGGAAACCTTTGCTATATGCTGTGTGCTCTGTGCTCTGTGCTCTGTGCTCTGTGCTCTGTATATAAGCAAGACAATCAGCAAAGCGTACTTCTTATTATAATAAAAACAGCGTTAGTACGGTAAAAGGCGCAACGGGAGTGACGCTTACGAAACGTTGAGGCTGATGACGCCGGATCAGGGCCGAAGTTGGGGTGAGATACCAACGTTGGTTGCTACGTAGCTGCAGAGAGCGCCTGGAGAGTTCCGGAACCAAGTTGAGTCCTGGGTAGTTATTTTTCTCAGCTAAAAACCACTACAAGGCTAATGTGGCATAACATGGCTGACACGTCGTGCCTCTCTTATTCTTTTTCTCTTCCATTGCATGTCTCATATGCTCTTATCAGGGGCGAGCGTTTCGGGACTTTTGCTTGGCCATCCACCACACCGCTTGTGCTGATCACGGATCTTAGTGCACTGAAGCACCAGCCACATTCTCATACCAGCGCTTATTAACTTGAGAAGTACAATTTTAGGTCTTACTCTTTATACTGCCATTTTGGTAGTGAAAAGGATTTTTCGTGTTCTTTTGTTATCATCCTGTTCGAGCCTTGCCGTAGGTGGATGGGTTTTGTGCTCTGGAGATGTAAAGAAAATTCAGGCTAGTTACATTCGTGATAGATGTCACCTCTTGTTGGTGGAGATTAAGAAAGGTAGAAACTAGGTACTTAGCGGTGGATGATGGCCATGATTCCGAGACCTCTATCTGATTTGGCACAAGGGACAGTTGACCGAGAAGCCTATGATTTTGGGCTATGGAAATTGCTAAATCAGAGCGAGGCCAGCTGGTGCAGCTTCTGATCCACACATACTGCAGGCTCCTAGGTGTTGACAACTCACCAATACTACCTTACACACCCCAAGTATAAATGTGATAGCTTCGAATGAGGCTATGTAAGGCTCTCCACCTTCTTTTACTTTCTACAGCTACCTACCTCAAACCTCTTGTCCATCTTGGTTTTTCAGCCACGGAGCTGGGGCCAGCCATGTAGCCAACCCAATCACCAAGGCCAATGCGGCCCCAAGACAGAACGGAAATCCCATCCATGACCGGAGCCCGACCCCAAAGAGCGCTCCCATTCCCAATTCAAATGCAAGAAATCCAATCACCTCTCCCATGGCAAGTATGCCGAATACGGAGCCGATCTGCCAGCCCTCCATCCAGCTCACGATCATTGTTCGGCAGAGGGTGGGGAGGCCGGATCCTACTGCCGAGAGGATGAGGCCAAGGATCAACACAGTCTCGCTGGTGATGACTACAAGGCATAGTGCACCAGCCATGATAAATGCACAGCTGCCGCTGGCCATTGCAAAATCTGCGTGGTGCAAGTCTCGCGAAACCAGCCTATACCATAGTGCTGTGCCTACTGGGAGCATAATGGCCAGCGTGACAAGTGTAACAAGGCTCCTCAGCGAGATGAGAAGAGCAGAGTGGCTGAGTGACCAGTTGAACTGAAGAGGCATCAAGCGAAGAAGAAGGTCAGACTGAATTGTAGCCAGTGGTATGGTGAGGACGGCGCCGGGGAAAAGCCAAAGGGCAGGCCCTTTCAAGAGCGCTTTGAGCGTCTGCAGACTAGGCCATCTCGTTTCTGAGCCTCTGGCGTCTAAGGAATTGGTATGAAGTCTTTCAGGCAGCGTCTCAGGCGTAAAGGCCACGAGAGTGCCTCCCCCGGCCAGAATAAGCCCCAGGGACACAAAGAGTGGTACCCAGACTAACCAAGAGACGAGACGCCCTGCTATGATCGGTCCGAGAAGCTGTCCAGAAAGTACAGCAGCGGTCATCCATTGAAACCAAATCGCCCTGCGCAAGTCGGTTTTAATTTCAGAAAATCTCATCGTTCTGTGGAAATGATGGCACGGACTGACCTCCTGCCAATGGTTGCGGTGTCGGAGATGATCGTGAAAATCATGGCTTCTGCCACACTCCGGCCGCCCCCAAATAGTAGGGCAACACCCATACCCCATAGTGCCTTGATAGGCACTGTTTTCCACTGCCATAAGATGAACATGACATAAAGCTGAGAAAGGCAGATGCTGAAGAGGCTAACGGCGAGCACTGGGAGCCGACCGACTCGATCTGCGGCGATGCCCAAGGGGAAGGAAACGAGAGCACCTGCGAAATGAGGATCAGTTCTGTTCCTGGTCTGAGGCCGCAACATGCCGTAAAACTCTTGTGTATGTTACCTCCAATTGTCGTCGATATGAGAATACCCGTGGATATAATGTTGAGTTCCTGCTGGACAGACTCCGTATGACACTTCTCTTCGGGGAGCATCTCGTCGGCCATACTATTATAGTGATTCTTGCATATGATATCCTGCATCAATTTGATGGATGGTAGGTCACTCAAAGAGATCCCAAACTGAATAATGAAAAGCGTTGCCATAAGAAAGGGAAGCAGCCAGTTGCGTGGTATCACCGCAGGAACCAGCGAGAGATGCCTCATCTTTTGCCTCCTTTGCCGTCGCTATAGTGTACTTGGATTCTGATTTTTGGAATTTTCTATCCCCCATGGGTGATAATATGTTTTGGGGATATAGTTTCTGAGGGGACGCCAAATCGCGTACGTATCTGCTATTATATGCGCGCAGCTGTCCAGGGAGATCATCGACGGGTGGTGCTGGGCACGACAATAAACAATAACCAGTCAATCTTCCAAACGTCAGTCAAATGGAGCTATTGACAAAACCACCGCGGCACAATAAGCATCTTTACCTCATTTATCAATAAGCTTTAAGGCCCAACTTGCGGCCTCTTCCAAACTTGGGCTCCAAATCAATATAATGTATCGTGATCGCATATTGACTTAAAACGCACCACCTTAATTGAAAACTTATTGAAACAGTTTTCCATTAGAAACTTACTCTAATTTTGGTCACTTTCCAATATGCAGAGTTGCTTTTTTCCCTCACCTAGAGCAGAAGCCTAATTATGGTTCAAAGAGAACTTGGGCAGGCTTTGTCTATTATCTCGGAGTGTCCGTTAGAGAATCCGACATGTCGTTATCCGTGGTGCTCGCGAAAAGCAGGACGAACCACAACTATACGATTTTATTTCTCCTACCTGAAACCTGGTTCAGCCTCATTGTTTTGCTTAACCTCGTGGCGACAATAGTTTCTCGAAATACCTGTCTGCCATCATTAGCCTGTGAGCTAATTCTTCAACAACAAATGATGATACAATGGTATGGCATGTATTGAGGCTAACCTTGTCACGCCTCTATGAGACATCATGGAATTTTTCCAAGTTATTAGCTTGAAGCTCGTACAAACGACTTGAGTTCTTAACAGATAGTAGTGACAAAACCTATTGCTATGGCTTATTCTCTGTTAGCCTGTCGGCGAACAATACGTCCTCTTCAATATACCACGTCTGAGTTTCACGATGCTTGCCCAACAGACTTAGACTTGACTTTACTACCTCCAAGATTACTTTCATATATTCTTCGTATAAGAACTCGAACTTGCGTCCCTATAATGTGTGCTTGGCTTTACAGAGAAGACAACACTGCTTCACGTATGTATCTAACTCATCACATCAAAGATTGCCCATCTGTTTCCAGCTCTCTCGACTTACTTCGAACGCAGATGTTATATACCATAATTCGCAACATCTGGTGACTGGCAAATGAGATCGTCATGTGCTACGGTACAAACCTCCAGTGTCCTCAATGCGGTGGCGGCTGGGGCAAGAAAATCACCACCAAGTGCCCCCGCGCAATATCATTGCCTAGTTGCCCTGAAATCATCCTTCAGGGCGTGTTGCCAATGGATGGGCCTTGTGTTACGTGTCAAAGACGGTCAAAACTTCGTGAACTTGTGGCAAACCTCGGCTTGAGTACCGGATCGGCTCTTCTCTGCTGGAAGGAATAGTCGTTTGATTCGTCCGGGATCATAACCAAGTTGGCAACATGCTGCAAGATACATTACGAATGAACGCTATGGATGGATTGCACATTCTTGCCCTTAGAAACAAAATACACGACGAAATACCCAATACCCACTCAGCGCACATACGGCTTCTTTGTGCTATTTAGTCCACCGAGTTATCATTGGAGTTTTAAAGCATCAGTCTTTCGAACAGCTCGAGCCAAAAATACTGTGGTACTATAAAGACAGAATGGGAAAGCAATCGAACAACTATTCCAATACACACAAGACATTAACATCAAGATATGGTGTCGTGAGCAGATACGGGCTCTCCGGGAGGAGGGTAGGCTACATACGCACCACATGAACTGGATGGGATCATCAGTTCGATTGGTGAGATAATACACCCGATCGTCAGACAGACAAGTAAACATCCTTAAGTCTTGCGTTACTGAGGTTGTCCGAGCGTTTTCTCTGTCCGTGAAGCGACGACGTACTGACAATGGCGGACATGTGGATGAGGTGGTATTATTGCACAGAGCAATCGATGAACTGATGGCATTGCTGGAAACGACAGAGGCCACACCTATGGAAGAGAGGATTGACGCGCTGAAGAAGCTCACTGCCGTCATGAGTTTCCCACCAACCACATTCACAATAGCATTATACAGCACAGTTCTAAAATGACGTTTGTCTATTTATATTTTTATCTTTTTTTTTTTGGGGGGGGGGGGGGAGGGGGGGGAGGGTTTGTCCATTCTGTAGCTATATTCCCATCCAAAAGAAGAAAGAAAAGAAAAGAAAGAAAAGAAAGAAAAAAAAATTCCATGCCCCATTATCGATTCCTTCCAGAATCCAGAGGATATAATCCTTCGGATTGTCGCTTCAACGCAGTCAGAATGTTCCTCGGTGTCCATTGCAATATCGTTGAAGATTATCTTGACCATGTCGCGAGTAATCTCCTCCAGTCTGACGGCATCGATCAATATCTTTTCGAGAGGCGGTTGCTGAGGGATTGGTGGCATGGTACTATGGATTACAGTTTTGAACACCACATTCTGGATTGATATCAACTGAGAGATATCAGCTTATTCGAGGCTACGGAAGGAGGAATCAACTTTACAGTATTCCAGAACTCAAATTTTATCCTTTGATCAAAATCTCTGACATATAAGAATAATATGCAGTACATGTACATACAGCTATCAGCTGCTATCCTTGAGCAGCTCTTAGCTACCCGTCATTTCTCCCCTGGCCATTATCATTGGCTTGCGTTGATATACTTCTTGTAGTTCACATAACTAAATAAACACCGACACTATCCAACTCATGACTGCGTAGACCTCGGAATAAACCAAGTAGAGGTTTGACATTGAGATTTGTGGCGAAACAGTGAGTGCTCCATAGAGTGAGTTGTCTCGATGGGAACCGGAATATTCCAGGTTTGTCTTACGTGGTGCAAATGAGTTGCAACCACGAGTAGCAAAAGCTCTCCATAAACTACTGATGTAGCATGCAAGAAGCCAATATCTTGTAGCTGTTCACGAAAGGCAGACTTATGGGATGGGGGAAAATGCCGAACGAGAGCAAGAGGGCATACTCGCTTCGATTCACCTTTTTTTTTTTGCCATGATTCTGTAGTGAGCAGGATATATTCCTGGCGATTCTCAACATAATCTGAATGCATGCTCGGTCCAACTTGTCAGACCAGAGGTCTTTGGACATTGACACAATCTACTATGCATTTTATAACTCAGCTGCATCCCTGTCTCTGCGGGCTAAGAGGGGCGGATCTGCAGCACCAGTGAAAGCCAGATCGCTATAATCGGAGAGAATTGAATCCACCAGCGAATAAGCAAAGTTGTTTCCGAGCGGAGACAAATAATTTGTTTGGTTTGTTAGCGACTCTGTATCGACGACTCTAATTCCTGATGTGTCAATCTGTTGTTTGTCAAGGCGCGAGTCTAGGGACGTACACCCCTGCCTCTGCATAAGGGGGCTTGCATCTCTCCCCAACTTTAGTGTGGTGACATCACTTCGATCTGCTCAACTTGGGCCAAGAAGCGTCTTGTGGCTACTCAGCATAGAAGCGGATGCTAATATTAGCGATTTGTTTCCAATACGTGATTGATGAGTTGGCGGAGAAGTAAGTGGACGGCCTGATGTTGATGGACAACTGGACAGGTTGGCGCGGGTGAGGGGAGGGTAGGCGTCAACTAGTTAATCACGATCTGCCAACCGATTCTTCTATATGGTGCACATGTAGGAACAAGTGTACACACTATCTCTAGACGGTAGCCTCCTTGAGACATTTGCCATGATTACATTTTCGTCTATGATTTATAGTGGTTTGCAATGCCTCGAGCTGTTGGAGGAGTTGGGCTCCTTCGTATATGTAAACACGGAGGGAAAGACTTTCTCTTCGACTTAGATCATGGCCGACCGGGGGAAAACTGAGAAAGCAACGAGTAAACTGCAGTAAGCAGACGAGAATACGGAGCTTTTTGATCTTTATGCTTGTCTGAACATGGTACGTTTTGTGCTAGCATCTAGGCCGACCTGGGTAGATCTTCATGCTGGGGCAGCAAGACAGCACATCACCTCTCCGCCATGCCTAGCATCGGTCGAGAAAAACAAAGAAAGATGGTAGCAAAGGGCTAATAAAAACGGAAAGAATCCTTTTTTCTTTTCTTTTCGGAACCCGCCTTTTGAGCCGCGTTGTTTACGTCATGCAACGCACTCTCCGCGCTTCATCATTGCCATGAGTTTTGAGGTGGTTTTATACTGTATATCCCTAGTAATTGATATCGATCTGCAGACTACGGATTACCTTCGTCGCTAAACCGAAGAATCCTAGCTTAGTTCCGTTTATTAGAGAAAACATCTCATTGAAGTGCCGTGGGCTGATGGTATAAAATTCCGATCAGCACCCTTCCTGCATGCAACCGAGCTGCCGTCTCTAGACTCAATCTGGCATTTGATACTACTGGACCAAGTTCAATAGATATTCTGTATCCAGTGGACAAGCATCATCCTCGAAGATCGAAGGACCTGCCTGATATTTCCAGAGCGGAAGCTGTAGTCAAATGGACCCATTTGCATTGGCGTGACCCCACGCCATGTGCCCTTCAATACTCATCTCGGGAGGCTGCTTTATCCTCCCGTCCGCAGCGGGAATCACTTCGTAATTACAGATTACATAGTACATACTTATCATTCACGAAACAGGCCCCCTTGTTTTCTTCGAATATGTATTCCATTGACCCGCGTGGCTTGTGGAGAAGGCCACGGAACTGAGCTAGAGAAACCGTTGCCCACAACGCGTTCTCAGGCTGACTGGGCAGCCCCGGGATCCGATGGTGAGAGATTGTGCGGATGGACGTACAGATCAATCAAAAGAGCTAGCCAATGATCACGCAAGGCGAGGGTACTGGTGTCACACACACACATTGATATCGAAGCAGACTTGGGAGAGGGGTGATGAAAGGTTACCCGGGGTGCTTGTTCCATGACCTGAGTTCTACACGATACCTGCTGAACCATACATTTACATGGATGGTGAGGCAGAATAAGGAGCGTGGGAATTTGTATTCTTTTGTTGGAGTCAAGTCAAGCAAATGTTCAGAGGAAGGTTGAAACAAATATCAAGTCTGGGATAGCGAAACGAGACGCGCCTTCATAACTGATCGTGTATTCCGCATGAACTAACAGGGGATCAGGGTGAAGGCTGAGGCCGGAGAGTGGATGGGTGAATGGAGGTGGACTATGCAGTAGTATGGGGATGAAAATCATGCCAACGCCATGTGGAGTTGAGAACCCTAGCCAGGGGAGCTTGAGCAACCATGATGCCATGTAACCGTGAGCCATCTTCGGATTCATATGTCGTCTCAGTAAGACAAGGGCATGTCGAGGAAGCGGCCAGGATACAGTCAGGTGAAGAATGAAATGGCATGTCTGCAGAAGGGGAAAAGAATTTTTCTTTTTTTTCCTTCTTTTTTTTTTCTACTTACCTCTAAAAAAAAAAAAAAGAAAGGAAGAAAGGGGGAAGAGGAAAAAAGAGAAAAAGAAAACAGAAAATCGAAAGTTGAGGAAGGAAGCACTTTCTGTGTACCTACCTAGGCATGATAAGGAAAAGAACTGTCCGGTAGCCCGCTTTTCATAATTACGCAGTGACTGAGAACAGAGCAAACCAATATGTCTTGATTCATTCCTTCAACATTGAAACTTGGGCCCTGAAAACTCCGTTCCAGTTACTACTAATTACCTACCTTCCAAGGCTGTTACTCCGTAGTAGGTTAGGTAATCGCCGTGAGAATGTGGGCTGAGCTGAGGTACGAGATCCGAGTGTGGGTTTGTTGAATTGGATTTAAACTGTGTACATCTGGCGCAGAAAACACTGTGGTTAATTAGGTGCATGCATAAGGCCCTACCTACACGGGCAGCTTTGGAAACATTAATTAACTACTCGTGAATAATTACCAAGTGGTGGTAATAATCCACTTTACTAGTCGTGATTGTGGCGAGTAGCACCACAAACAATCATACCCAAGGTACTTTACCTAGGCAACCGACAGCATTCATGAGGTCCTGGCGAATTACGAAGTTCCGTCGATAAAATTTGCTTCAGACTGTACCTACCTACTCAAGCAAGCAAGAAACAATCAATCTATTAGTACAGATTACACCCACTGGATATTACTGTACAGTGCAGCAGCAATAGCGCCGTGTCGAGTCGCGTGTCGTCAGTGCGCAAGACGAGATAACGAAATACTGTGCTCTGTACTCCGCAGGGACGGTAATTAATTGATTGCTTTGGCATGCACGGGGCATGGAGCTGGAGAACAATACATGGAGACTTGGTGGTGCCAAGTACGAAGTACGCGCACTAATTCCCCTAGCTGGTGCTTGTTGGCAAACACGGGACGAAAACTACGGACGGACAGATGGGACGGATGGCAATGGTCGGTCATCCATTAGTTAGTTAGCCAGCCACTTTTCTGCATCATTGTTGCCCACCACCAGCTTAATTACCTCGATAACCGCCTAAAAGGGCACATCAGGCGTAAGCTGCCCGGCTTTCAGACCTTGGTAGGGTTCTATAATCTGTACAGTCCCTGGAAGCTGCACCTCCCAACCCAGCTAGCGAGGGCAGCAACAAACTGCGGTAAAAATACTCAGTCCAAGAGCTGAAAGAGTAGATGCAAATGTGCCCGCGGTTCTGTACGTTTATCAGCTTCCATTAGGTATTCATTGATTATTATGAGGCGTTTGGGACGGAAAAGTAAGGTAGATGGAGAAAAGGAAGTTGGACACTCGACGTTCTTTCCTTCCCCTTGATTGTTGTAACTGGGATTGGTACTTCCTGTGGCAGGATCGCATCTTACAGTAACCTGCCTTCAGGTACGGAGTACATGAGGTAGCGTACCTAAACTGATGCACAACACCACCGAAACTCCTGATTCGAGTTGCCCCCTCGCTCATCCTCATCTGACCCAGTCCAGGAATGGCACACGGTTTGAAACGACCTTGTCCACAACCTGCAGCTGGCAAAGCTGCAGTTGAGAGCAGCCGTCCCTGACTCGAACCCACATCCGGAACAGAGGAGGTGGATCCTGCAACTCCTTTCGAGAGCTTCCGCCATGATGAATCCATGACTACACGCATGCACGCACGTACACACACACATGCCCATCATCCCCGCTTTGCTCACCATTGGACTGTGTTGGGTGCGTACTACAGTATGTACTCCTTATTTTTGTTAGTCTGACCCATCACTGCTTACTAGATGAGGAGGAGGATGAGGATTCGCCGATATCCACGGGATTTGTGCTACTACTCCGTACACGTACATAGGAGATATTAGAATCTACTATGTGCGAAGGAGTAAGTGCTACGTACCAGGGCACTACTATGAAACATCATGTTATCCCTGCAACGACTCCAGACGTCGTCCACCCACTTTGTAGGCAATCTCCAGGCCAGAGGTCAGCCAGGGAGGGAATGTGGGAGAGCGAAAGACACTAGGTAAAAATGCCACGCTCCTCTGAACCCCCGACCCACCACGGGCGGACTCACTCACTTACAGAAAGCTCAGACACGGGCACGGGCTGCCACGGACCCAAACGGACCTTGGGACTAGGACCGACCACCACGGAACGGGGTGAAGGTAATGCAGGCCTAATCCTAATCCTTTCTATCCACCGTTGGCTCCATCCTCACCCAGCTAACCCTCCTTTTTTGGTACCTTACCGATCCTGGCCTGGCCCAGGGGCAGGGGGGGCCAAGCGTGGGTGCGACTGAGCGACTGATCGAAACGAGGTCTACTCCCCTATGGTATGGTCTGCACCTCCAGGAGTTTGACGAAGCGTATGTGTTTTTTTGCTTCATCTTCTTTACCTCTCCTTTTACTTCATCACAACTTATCCCACTCATGTTGTGTGGAGGTCTGCACTCTTGCTTGCTTGCTTTTGCGGCGTCTTGAGAAGAATTGGTCAGCCCTGCTTTCTTCTCGGCCTTTATATTGATCGGTACGTTTTTAATTGGCCATCCCTATTTCCCACCGTCTCTCTTTGGCCGGCCTCATCGCAGGCACTCTTCCCATTGGCGCCGGTATTCGCACACGCAGTCCCATTCACCAAATGTCTTGGTTTGAGCGTATGTGATTGGAGCTAGCTTTCTGATGATCGTCGGCGATAACTGCTCGAAGTCGCTGGACAGACAAGAAAAGCCCCAGGCGGGGATCATATGAGTCCACGATTGAATGGCACATCTATGAGCTTCTGTTCTGCTTCTTGTACTCCAATCGCAGAAAACGTGCCGACCGACACACTCTCATGAGTCTCTCGAGGGTTGCCTCTGCAATAAATGCGCACTAGAAGTCTTTGGTGACATCTGCAGCTCGTGTGGTCCATGGCGCCGTGTCCCAATGGTAGCACCTACAACGACTCGAGGTTACGCATGAGATTTTACTCCGTTCCCAACATTCGCTCTGCACCCAGCCGACAGACAGCCAGCCAGCCACTGCACTTGCGCCATACAAATCTTTTTTTGATATCTTTACTATTTTGCTTTGCTCTACTGGTTCTAGCTAACTAATACATACATTTCAGCCCCTGCCGCCGATCGACATCGCACCGCATTGCCAGAGCGCGTGCTACCTTTCGGTCTGGTTGAGAGGCTCCTCAGTTCGCCATCTCCCAAGTCTGCGCCTGCGCCCATCCGACCGAATATCTACCCCCCTCAGCTGTGTCGCGCTGGTCAGCCGCATCAAGCAATCTTTTAGCCGCCACCCCGTCCTACCTTCGCATCGGGTGGCCTCTTGAGGTCTACCTGCATAAAGAAAGCCACCGATGGCGTCCCCAAACCCTGATACGACAATGTCGAGACCTTCATCGGCCATCGTCACTTCCCCCCGCGGCACGAGGTCTCGGACACAGAGCATTTCTAGTGATAGACCTTCAACAATCGCCCAAAGTCTGATGTCCCCTCCACTGACAGTGTCTCCCGAGGCGGGCTTCATTGCCTCCTCTGCTGCATCCCAAATCGTCACGAACGACCATGACGCCCACGCTGAGACTTGGTATGACCAGCATGGTATTGAACCCGCGGGTGAGACTGCCCTTGTGTCATCGGAGGCATTAACACTCGTGAACAACTTTCTCGACCAGCTTTTGTTCAACTTCCTCTCCGTTGCTCAGGCTACGACACTCTCCGCATTACGACCAGCTGTTGCCGAAGTTCTGAAGCCTAAACTTGCCAAGGATGCCGTGAACAACGCTGATGAGGAACTTCGAGAGTACCTTGGTGAAGGTGACGAGGAAGATTACGTCCAACCTCAAGGAGCCAAATCGTCCAGGGACTGGGATCTTGAACTGGTTTGGAAGCGCACAAGGTTGCGATGCATGGTCTACTCATCGCTAGGTGATATGGAGGAAGAAGATGAGGACCACTACATGGAGCAAGAGAATCTTGAGATCGGCGCTGATGAGCAGATCTCAGCTGTCATCTCTCCTGCTGTTGCCATCTTCTTGACATCGGTTTTGGAATACATGGGAGAGCTCACACTCACCGTTGCAGGCCAAGCCGCATATCATAGACTCCGTACTAGGTTTCAAAAAGAGATTAAGGAAGGTACCAAGAAGTCGACGGATCTTGCTGAGCGAATCGTGGTCGAGGAACAAGACATGGAAAGAGTTGCTCTAGACCGAACCCTTGGACGACTCTGGAGGGGCTGGAAGAAAAGAATCCGGATTCCAACATTTGATCTTGGCGGGCGACCTTACTCAAGGTCCTCTATGGGCCAATTGAGACGCGACAGCATTGTTAATGAGCTGAGCCGAACCATTACTCATAGTGACGGCGAAAATGAGGCGAAGAAGGAAGACAAGATCGTTGAAAAGGAGACGGAGCCCAAAAATATCCCACTCCCAATGGGCGACAATGACGTGGATGAGATCGACGTTCCCGGTCTTGCAGCGTACAGCGATGACGAGATGGAAACAGAAAAGGAGGAAGATGATACCATCGGAAAACGGCCGAAGAGTTTACTAATCCTTCCGTTCGGGGTTCCGAATGGCCTTCCAACCCCGACTACGTCCCAACCCGACACGCCCAATATCACAAGTCGCAAGAGATCCAACTCTCTACCTACCCCTGGCACTTCCCCGTATCGTCCTGCAATTCAGGATACCGCTTTGCAAGTTCCTAAGGAGGAAGAGACAGAGGCAACTGAGGAAAGCAAATCTGTCAGTGAACAAGCGACCGTGGAAAAGGCCGAAGTAGCTGCGCTTCCCAAGGAGAAACGATTGTCCAGAATTATTACCGATGAGTCTGCATCTTCTGCTTTCCGTCGCTCCCGCCGCATGTCAAGCGACGAGTACGACCGGACGTATGAGAAGGTTGAGATTCTCACCTCATCTAGGGTTTCCGTCACTGGCAATGTTTCTCCTGCCATATCCGAGAATGCAGGCGCATTCTCTATCAACAGATCCAGCAGTGTGCATTCAGCCCGCATCGTTGATGTGACAGGCCCTAAGAGTCCCAGCGGATCTCGTTCACCCTCTGTTGACATGTCCGACCGAGCGCGTCGAGCCAGCATCACCATTTCCAACCAGTCCAACCACAGCAGCAGCCTGTCCTTGAAATCAACCACGGAGGAGCCGCAGCTCCCAAGGGTCGTGGCAAATGTGTCCCGCTCGGTGATATCTAATCCCAAGAGTCGCTCGCCGGTTGATCGCATGAGAGGTTCTATTTCTAATGCAGCTACCATCTCCGAATCGGAAGAAGAGGCCGAGATCGAGGCTTCTCTGAAAGACCAGAAAACTTCATGGAATTCCCCTCTCACTTCCTCCCCGCTCACTCAATCGATAACAGAACCGTCTCCGCAGCGCAAGAGGCCGCAACCTCTCATCGGATTTCCCTCTCAGTCCCCCATACCATCTCACAGGAAAACATCGTCTGGTGCTAAGGGGGCTGTTGCACGGAACGTGGGCGCCCCATCTCCTCTTCCTGAGGACCGGCCAGCAGAGATATCGCGGAAGACACCGACTCAGAGCACTTGGCGCGACAAGGGCCCAGCTTCGCCGACTCACAGCATTGGAATGATCTCAATCGAACGATCGAGGACGAAGGACGATGAGGAGGAAGTTGCGCCTAACTCGTCTGCTCCTCGAGCTATCCACACTTCTGGATCGTCTGCCTCGTCGGCCACCAGTCGCTTGAAAGCTGTGCGGACTTCTGAAGAGAATAACACTCGCTCCGGAAATGTTGCCCGCAACTTTGAAGAGCTGATCCAGAGCAATCAAACCATCACCTACACTCTCACGCCAGAGAATATGCGTGATATGGATGTGAGTAAATACCTAAATATCCTTAATATGCTACCATACTAAACTAAGCAGCAAAAGCGATCTCTCGATCAAACCAATGTCACTAAAGCACCTTGGAGGAGTGATGAGAAGGCTCACAACCGATCACGATCTTCTTCTGCAGCTACGGAGCTCAAGTCTCACAGTCGCAATACTGGTCTGGGAGATGAGAAGGCCAAGGTAATCATGGGTTCCCCTCGATCCTCGAAGGTAGGACGAGCCCCCGTGGCGGCCAGAGACGCACGTGTTCCCGGTGAATCTACTGCAGACTTCGCCGAGTTTATCAAGTCCACAGGCCCTGCAGGAGATAACCGGCCTGCTCCTCTTCGTAGCAACCCGGCTAGCATGACCTCAGCTACCCCTATTGAACCCCGCCGCGTGACTTCGATAGGAAATCGAAATCGGTATACGCCTCGCGAAGGGATGACGGAGGGCCGAGGAGGAAATTCTGATTTGATTGACTTCCTGCGACAAGGCCCTCCTGGCTCTTCGGGCGGTCGCGTCCCACGCAGCGTTGCTCCATTCCGAGAGTCTGACGAAATGTCAGGCTTTGGCGGAAAGGCGGTCGACGCCTCTATCCCCGACGTTCGGTACAGCCAGGCCTCAACACATGCAACTGATACATCAATGCACTCTTCAATTAACTCCAACAGCGCTCTCCTCAAAAAGGTGGCTCCCGCACCAACTAGCAGAATGTTCGACGACGATGACATGATGCCTAAGCGCAAGACTAGACGAGTCAAGGATCCTTATGCCATTGACTTTAGTGACGAAGAGGACGATGAGGACTTTATGATGACACCCAAGCCTCCGGTCAAGAAGGAAGAGAGTCTGGCAGAGTTTTTGCGAAACTACGAGCCACCACCGGTGCCTGATACGCCGCCAATCTCACAAAAGATGCCGAAGAAGAAGGCTAGTGCACCCAGCCTTATTGGTCGATTCACACGAAGTAGCAGCAACGCCAACTCCTCCAATTCCAACAATTCCAACAACAGCACTGTTCCGGCATTGCCACGTGTGGATTCGCGGTCCCTCAATAGTCGAGCCGGTGGGAGAGGTGGTTATGTCCCTATCCAAGTCAATATCCCTCCGGGCTACGACAAGTATGGCCCCATCGATAAACCCGCCCCTCGTCCGTCTGCCGCACCTGTCGCTGGCTCCATGGGCCGTGTCCCAATGAAGAGGTTCGAACCTCGGGAAGCCGTGTCGAACGCTAGCCGAACGTCTGACTTGGCTGCATTTCTTCGTGATTCAGAGCCTCCACCCGATCTGGCTATTCAAGCTTCACCATCTTTTGGTGATCGGGGAGAGAGCGGCAGCAGCAGTGGGTTGTCCAAGATGTTCAACCGCCGAAAGAAGTCCTCGATGGCATAAAAAAAGAAAAAAAAAGCAACGTTTACGACTTTTATCATCTTCGTACCGCTTCTTCACGATCTTTTTCTTCTCGCTTACGAGCTTATGTACCTAATACTTGGTTTTCATTTGCAAAAATTCCAGTCACGAGCGTTGCAGAAACCTCTCCTTGACTTGCCTTGCCTTTTTTCTTCTCTATTGCTAGGCAGTCAAGTTGTTGGGTATTTGATCCTTGCTTGCAGTCCAATACCACCAATCCGGATTGCCAGTGTTTACATGAGATGCATTCATTTTTTTATTTCCAATTTTTGTTCTGTTTTTCATCTTTCTCTTCATTCTTACATTTCTTTTGATCTCTCTTGGGCCTTTTATCGGCTCATTTCTACCCCCTTGGCTCCTCTGCCTTCTATTCATGTGGGCTGAAAAAGAAATAGTGCTGGGTGGAGCGTTGAGGATGTGGTCCTGTTGAAGAAGGTTGTCACTGAGCAGCCCAAAAAGTAAGGAGATTTAGCGAGGATTGAGATAAACAATTCCACCCTAGAAGGGGAAGATATGTGTTGTTGGAGAAGTAGTTACTAGACCGTCGATGAGAACTATTTAGGGTACCGAGCTCGGACAAGAAGCCGTCTCTGATATTGAAGAAGCTGGATGATTTAACGAGCCTCATGTGCAGTTGCCTACCTTTTCTTTGCGTTGGTTTTCTTTTTTCCTTCATTTCTTTTCGAAAAAAATCGCCTTTCTGTCGTGAAGCATTCTTTATTTGGCCCATGCTTCACAAAGCGGCGAAATGATTAATCCATGGATTACAATAAAAAAGGTTGATAATGCAGGGGAAAGGCAATCAATCAACCTCGATTCACGATCAAAAAATTGCGGTAGTAGAGATGTATAGTATGTAGTTTGAATTTGAAAATTGACAATATTTCATCTAGATATCAGGGTATCAACCGAAAAAAACAGGACCTCGATGTGTGTGAAAAGGGGGTGGGAAAGTTCATCAAATCCGTCGTTATGCCACAATCACTCCTTGCGCTCAGCCTCTGCTTTCCTCTGGAGGTCTGCCTCAACACCACGCTGCTGGGTCTTGCCCTCGTCATGCATTCGCTGGTAATGGGCCTGACCCTCGCTGTCGCCAGTGATGTTTGCCATGGCACCGCCGACTGTGCCCTGGAAGCGCTTGCCCATTCCGGAGCCCAAGTCGTTGACTTGGCCGCGGGCCTCCTGCTGCTGGCCCTCGAGGTTTTGCTGACGACCGGAATTCTTCAAGGACTGGATGAGAAAAAGATTGTTAGTCTCGAGTTACACTGATTTTTATCATGCCTATTCAAGGTCCTAGGGAAGGAAAAGGGGAGTGGAGGGGGTTAACATACCTCATTACCAATGAATCCGCCAAGCGCCTCTTTAGCAGCGCCCATGGTCTGGTTCCAGGAACCCTCAGTGCGGTTGGGATCGTCTTTGGCGACGCCAGAGGTTGAAATGGTACCGCCGGGCACCTTCACGGCGGCGTGGGAAGCCTCGTGCTCAGCTTCGGCCTTGTTCTTGCGCTCCTGGGCCTCGACCTTGTCGGCAGAGTTTCCGGTCACGCTGCCGATAACATTTTGAACGGCGCCGGTGGCAGAGTCGACGTAGGACTGGAGGGTGGAAGAGTTGTTGTTGTTGGGGGCAGACATGATGGATATATGTGGGTAGACGGTTTGGTCTTGGTGAAGATGTTGGTAAGAGTTGAGATGTGATAGAGTTTGATGTTGTTTGAGATTGTTGCTTGTGTTGAATAAGAAAGTCTGAACTAGATGAAGCTGGCAGAGGGTTTATATATTCATGGACGAGAAGTCTTATTGCGATGCGAACCAGCCCTAAGTGAAACAATTATATCATAGGTAGGTAAGATATCATGGCATGTGCAAGGTACGTAGTGTATGTGTCCCCATTTCCCGACCTTGGTGAGACAAGTTTCCAGAAGAATCCCCCCCTAAATGATGTCATGAAGTACAAAAACGTGTTGTCCATTCCCGATATCCTACTTCTACTGTAATTGGTATGTGGAGGGGAGATTGGAAGAGAGGGTTGAATGGCAAACTGGTTGTTAGGAAGTACGTACATAGCCTTTGTTGGTGGTGCCTTGGACACAATGACGTCAACACTTTTCGTCAGGCTTCTCAACGTCCTCCACTCTTTTACTACATTCGCGACCCACGACCCACGACCCGCAACGCGCAGCAACGAGTGGCCACAAGTAGGGGGGAAAAAAGGGCTCCAGGTTTGTGGCGATCGATCGGGACGGTGATCAATCGGGGCATTCATGCTGTGAAGATCCAAACAATGTTCGTCATTTTGGCCTACTGTAGGTACAGTAGGTATCTTAGACTGCATCTGTTGGATATCATCGTGAGACACGTACAATTGAGATATGGGTGGAAAAGTTGAATGAATGGATGGATGAAGGACAGGAAATGAAGAAAGGAAGCAACTCATCTGACGATTTGCTTACTTCCCTCACCTATAACCTCATTTGCCTGCCGATAATTCCGTCAGATTATGGGACGAAACGCAGGTTGATACTCCCACAAAATCACATATCAAGGGGACATTTTAATATCCTGAACGTAATGGCATGTTATATGACAAAAATGAAATGTTCTCCTTCGATTTCTCTCAGGAAAGCAGGTCATTAAGTCCTCGCCGACTCATCATATCGAACAAACCGTAAAATAGACATGATCATTCTTTAAGAGTCGGGGGCAAAAACAAGAAGCTTTTCCGGTGTTGACCACGATACGAGGCAGGATGCATATATGAATCTAAAGGTCCTTGACCAATCGAGCTCCCCCGAGCACAGGGGCCCGACGGATTGGCAGAATGTCCATCTTTCTCCGATGTTGCTTACTTCGGAAGCTACGAAGGTGAAGATGCAGCTAGCCATGATATGATAACCAAGAAGCTACTGCACCTGTTACGAACCCCCAAGGCTACAAAACGGTGCTTAGCCAAACGAACAGTAAAAGAAGAGGCTGTGTTGCTGGGCAGCTGTGGGCTATATAGTTTCAAGCCTCCGCTTTTTTGGTGTGAAATCTCTACTGATTGCGATGGCAAAATGACCCAGAGGACCTATATTGAAGATGTTTTTGAAGCTAGACATGAAGAAGCGACTTGATAAAACGCAGGACACTACGTCTTGGATGAAGACGGTGATGGTTTTGGCTGCAGTCCGAGCCAGCACAATCCCGAGCGAACCCCGCAGCAGCTGGGTGGCTGCAAAGCACTATGTTAGAACATATCATCACTGGGAGGTTGACACCGTGAAAGACCTTGCTGAGGAGAGCTGGTGCCGACTCAGCCAGCAAAAAGGCCAACTAGTAGAATGAGTCCATGTCGCAGAGACTGCGGCCAACGATTGATTTAGAAAGGAAGCCAACTCACTGGTAACTTTTATTTTTCCCTCTTCGTTATTCTGTCTTTACTATCTTTGCTTTCTCTAGGATCATTTACACAAGGGAAGAAACTGAATTAGTGAAAGCATATATCATAAAAACTTCCTCGGAGGTGGTAGTCAATACGCAGCACAATGAACGGTCATCTCTCATTTGATAGCAAATATAGGTTGTCAAAGATGGACCTTGTCCAAACTCTCGCATTTACGCCAAGTGGGATGAACAAAGTCCTGCTTTTATTTCTGTGTTGCAGGAATAGAGATGTAAAAGAAAAAGGGGGGCATTGCTTTTTGCTCTGAACCGCGCCCATGTTTCCCCAATGTATTTAGAATATCATCCTTTGTCCCGAGACTCCCATCCCCACCTCCCCTCCTCCTCTGCCTCCCCCTGCCCCGCCTGTCTTATCACCCTCACAAAAAGCCCAAGAGAAAAGAGGTATCGTGTTATTACAGTGCTATACAGACGCGACTGAGCCACGCAGTCGGTCATTCCTCCGCTGTCATTCTTTCAAGTTCATGTCTCCTCAAGAGACTCGACTATAGCGGTCCTTATTTTTGCTTATTGTTGGCACCCAAACTCATCACTCATCCATTAAAACTGTCCAGTTCATCAATTTTTTTAGTGCTGGCTCCATTGGATGGTGTTTAGGTCGATACCCTCCTGCACCAACTCCCAAAGAGGGCTCAGCTCTCGGAGGAAGGTGACACGCTCCTCCACGGCCTTCAATACGTAGTCAATCTCAGCATCAGTGGTGAAACGGCCAATACCGAATCGAATGCTGCTGTGAGCACTCTCATCACTGTTGCCAAGGGCACGCAGGACGTAGCTAGGCTCTAGCGAGGCCGAAGTGCAAGCGCTACCGGATGACAGGGCAATGTCCTTCAGGGCCATAAGCAGAGACTCTCCCTCGACATAGGCAAAAGAGACATTGACACAGCCAGGGTAGAAGGCCTTGGGGTCGCCGTTCTGGGTGGTGTGTTCCATAGCGAGGAGACCATTGAGCAAGCGGTCAGAGAGGGACTTGACACGCTTCGAGTCATACTGGATATATGTTGTTAGCGATATCGGCCAAAAAGGACTCTATTGGTCCCGAAAAAGAAAAGCAGTACATACCTCCATCTCCTCCTTGGCAATGCGGCATGCCTCACCAAAGCCAGCAACCAGTGGGGGAGCGAGTGTTCCGCTTCGAAGGCCTCGCTCCTGACCACCACCGGTGATGAGGGGGTCCAAACGGACACGAGGTCGTCGGCGAACATAGCAGGCGCCAATACCCTTGGGACCGTAAATCTTGTGCGAGGAAATCGACATGAGATCGATGTTCATGGCATTCACGTCCATGGGGATCTTTCCAACGGCTTGGGCAGCGTCGGTGTGGAAGAACACCTTCTTCTTGCGGCAGAGCTTGCCAATCTCCTCGATGGGCTGGATTACACCAATCTCGTTGTTGACGGCCATGACACTGACCAATGCAGTCTCGGGCTTGATGGCGGCCTCAAGATCCTCCATCTTGATGAGGCCATTGCCCTGCACGGGGAGGTAAGTGACTTCGAAACCCTCGTCCTGAAGGTGGCGACAGCTGTCGAGAACGCACTTATGCTCGGTCTGTGTGGTGATAATGTGCTTCTTCTTGCCGGAGCGACCGAAGAAGCGAGCAACGCCTTTGATGCTCATATTATTACTCTCGGTAGCACCGCTGGTGAAGATAATTTCTTTGGAGTCGGCGCCGATGAGGTTGGCGATATGCTCTCTGGCCTCTTCAACAGCCTTCTCGCTCTCCCAGCCGTAGGAGTGGGTTCGGGAGTGAGGGTTGCCGTAAACGCCAGTGTAGAAGGGCATCATCGCATCGAGAACTCGAGGGTCGACGGGGGTGGTGGCTTGCATATCAAGATAAATTGGTCTCTGACCTTCGTCCATGACAGTTGCTTGCTTGAACACCTCTATATATAAAAAAAAAATTGGTCAGTCTCGGAAGCAAGCTCCGGGGACGATTATATCCTCGAATTTATATACAAAGATGATAAAACTTACCAGCCATCGGGCTAACCTTGACGTTCATATGAGAATCGAGGGAAGGGGGAGGAATGTCGGCAAATTCACTCTTGTCGAGCTTGATGACCGTCTCGACCTTGGCATGGTCCTTCTTGGATTCAGTCACATATCCGCGATGCGATTGTCCGTGCTGCCTCGCCGCAACGAGGGCGGTGCGGGATAGAGGTCGTAATGAGCCGGCAGTGACGCGCGAGCTGACGCTCAGGCGGCCTGCCGATCTCAATGCGCAGGATGTTATGTTGCTGGCCATGATGGTTGTGTAGAACGAAGCCAGCAAGTTGACGAGGAGCGGAGTGGGAGAAGAGAGGTTCAAACGGTTGTCGATGTTGGTTGTGGGGGATTTGTCATTTGCCATCGGCTCGGTCACTCGGTGATAAGCCGGGAGATCCAGCGCGCTCATTGGCCAGAGCCCCCGGCACCGGCAGATATACCCATAAAAAAATGACGAAAGGGCACTGTCTTGAGGTGCTGGAAGGAGGGGAGAAGGAGGAGACGATTCGGGGAATTGGTTTAATTCCGCGACACAGCGGTCTTCTCGTCGTCATTTATACTATATACATGGACATTCGTATGTACACGGCGTGAGTAGCTATGCATTGATTACCTACTTACCTATTCACCATAATTTTACACACTACTGAGTGGTATACAGTTCCGTACCTTGCCTCCTTTTGACCTTTTTGCCTTTTTTTTTTTTGCCTCATCATTCACGTGAGGTGCATTTACGAACAGCAGTGTAAGTTGCTAACTGGGGCGAATCACCAGAAACGTTGTATACAAGAGTTAAAATCCATCGATTCATAACTCACCTGTGGCAGAATATCCCCTATTCTATTAATCCATTCCGTTTCTTTCACTGGATACTCCGCGTCAAGACACTTCCCATATGGCGAGTGCATAGACTACCCATGCAACACAGGTGTCATGAGGGCAAGCTAACTCACCTCCCGCTTTCCTGTTTTCCTGCTTTAGATATCCAGCACGTAAGAAAGGCACGCAGAGTGCGCGAGTATACTCTCCTCTGGGCCTGCTCCTAGGTTTGCCAGGCTTCAGGAAGTTCACGACAATGTCTTCTTACAACCGAGCTCACGGGGGGGCTCAAGGTAACAATACGAAGTACGACACTGGCAATCTGCTCGACACACTGTTTTCGTTCCAACCCCAGAGCGCCTGAAGCTCGTCCCAGTAATTTACATAGCAGGTACTTTATTGCAGTGGCGAAGTTAGAACAACCGTTGACCTGCCATACCATAGTAATGCCTGACCTTACGTACCAACAATACCACGCCTCCCACTCCTACCACTCCAAGCTGTACTGTGCTAATCCCAGACCGGGCAGGTCCTCCAGCCTCAATTCCCTGTCAGTCTAAGACACATCCACTGGGCGGGGGACCGACCCTAGCCCTTACCGTAGCGAGCAGTGACGCAAACATCCATCCATTTCTCAAAAGCCTAGGGGGAGAAACGGTGGTGGCCCCAGCTCATTATGGGTACCTGTAAAGATTACATTTTTAGTGGTGACGCAGCTTGCTCCTGGGGGGCGTCGCTTGCGTTCGACGACATTTTGTCCATCCGCAGAAGCCGAAGAGTAGCTACAGCACAGAGAAAGCGAGAGAGGAGAGAGGAGAAGAAGAAAAAAAAACACACAAGGGCCTTGCGCCACAAATTTCCCGCACTTCCACTCTCTTCTGTCCCCCATATTTACCTGTTTGTCAAGTACCTTGCTTGGGTACCTACAGCTCGGGTGTTGGCGCTTGACGGAAGAGCCACTGGCACAGCCACGTCCAAGTCGTCACCGGCCGGCACATGCCCTGATTAAGGTTGATTGATGCCTTCTTCTCAATCCCGGCGGCCTCGCGAGTTTGATATTACCACGACCATTGCTCTCCGACTTCCCTTTCTCCTCCTCCCTCCCCCCGTTCTTGTAATCGACACTCCTGCCATCGCGCCTGCACGTATCCTAGGGTGTAATCCTCTGCTCACCGATTATCCCTTGTGTGTTCTTCCATCATGAGCTTCAAAGGCTTTCAGAAGAGCGTCATCCGGGTAAGCCGTTTGCCCCTCATTCCCAGTTCTTTTGAGGGGAGGTTTAGATATCCAGAGCCCCAAAACTTGTTTCGCCATACTTCCTTTTTCTCTCCTCCTATGTATTTTCCTTTTTTTCTTGTCTCGCAAGCACTTTTTGTGTTGCAGTGCAACTCCATAGAACGTCATGTACTGACTGGGTAATTTTCGCTCTACCTCTAGGCGCCGCAAACTATCAAGTCGAGGTTCAACCTTGGCGAGAACACCAAAGACGCTGTCTACATTGACTCGGAGCGCCGCTTCCAGGAGCTCGAAACCGAGACGAAGAAGCTCCACGATGAATCCAAGAAGTACTTCGAGGCCATCAATGGCATGCTATCTCACCAGATCGCCTTCAGCCAGGCCATGACCGAAATCTACAAGCCCATATCTGGCCGTGTGTCCGACCCGGACTCCATTATCCCCGAAGGCAACCCAGAGGGTATCCGAGCCTGTGAAGAGTACGAGGCAGTGGTCAAGGAGCTCCAGGAGACGCTGACCCCTGAGCTCGAAATGATCGAGACGAGGGTCATTAGACCTGCCAATGAGTTGCTCGACGTCATCAAGGTGATACGCAAGACAGCAGTCAAGCGCGAACACAAGAAGCTCGACTATGATAGACACCGCAACTCCCTCAAGAAATTGCAAGACAAGAAGGATCGAAGCGCCAAAGACGAGAAAGCCATATGGAAGCTCGAGGGCGAGCTAGAACAGTCTACCCAGGACTTCAATTACTTCAACGACCTGCTTAAGGATGAGCTTCCCAAGCTATTCGAGCTTGAGCGCCAATTCATCCAGCCTCTCTTCCAGTCTTTTTACTACATGCAGCTCAACATCTTCTACACCCTCCACGAGAGGATGCAGCGGTGCGACATTGGCTACTTTGATCTAACGCTAGATATCGAGGAGGCCTTCATCGCAAAGCGTGGCGATATTCAAGAACAGGCCGAAGCTTTGTCAATCGTCCGATTCAAGACCACCGGCCAGAGAAGACCGCCCAAATATCAACGTCCCGGCGCCGCTCTTGAAGCGCCCAAGCAGCCAGCCCTGCTCACCCAGGGCGAGGATACGAAGCCAAGTTTCACTGGTGCCTCCAGCGCCGCCAAGGTCCCAGCCTACGCGAACCAACATTTATCCGCCGAACCAAATCCTCCCCCACCATATTCCCCTCCCACCGGTGCCAAAGCTGGAATGGCATCGATTGCTGCTGCCAAGTCGAAGCCTAAGCCCCCGCCTCCGAAGCCCAAGCCATCCCGGTTTAGCGCTACCCCGGCTGCCGAAATGGCGACTGCCCTGTACGATTTCTCTGCTCAGGCTGAAGGTGATTTGAGCTTCACCGCGGGCGAAGTTATCGAAATCGTCACGAGAACACAGAACGAGAACGAATGGTGGACGGGAAAGCTGAATGGCAAGCAAGGCCAGTTTCCAGGTATGTGGCAGAGGGCTTTCATTCCGAGTTGAGGCCTACGAAATACTAATCAAGTCTACATAGGTAATTATGTACGCCTTGGAAGCTAAACAAACAAACAAAAAAAGCAAAAAAGAAAATTCATCACACAACATACTAGATGAACGAGAAGCTCGTTGATGGACCCCTCATTACTTTATTTCGACAAGTGCCACCAACTGGCCAACAGCTCAAGCGAGGTTGTCGTACCTACTCATATACTCAAACGAGCCGCACCCATCGATACATGGAGAGGATGAGACCGCAAGGAGGCTAGGGGATAGAAGGCCCGCAAGTCATTGCATGCAACGGGGATAGGGGTGTGTTTGAACATCATTTCTGGACGGGTGGTCTCTGTGGTCGGAGTATGGTATACTTGGCGTTGCGCGACAGGCTTTTTGCTTGAAAGAATATAATACCACCAGAGACTCTTTTTTTTTTGGAATACATTATGAGACTGCATGCGTTGTCCCAAAGCCGAAAAAGTTGGAATTGATTCTAGTTTGCTTTGGCATTAAGCCGCATAGAGGATTAAGCCTCATTGAGTTTTTTCCCTCTCCCAGGTAAGGTCCCATAGTTGGCGAGCAAATCCTCTCATCCTGCTCTATTAGACGATCCTCCACGGTGGATCTGGGTCATCTCCTTGAAAATAAGCAGCCAGTTATAAGCCTTCTTTGTCCCTCAGGTCTACAAATGAAGGACCATCAAGTACGGTAGCTTGCATTGGCTTAGCCGTCGTGTCCCCCCCTCTGCCTTCTGAGTACATATATTGGGGTCCAAAGTCTAATCAATGGTACAAGCTGTATTGATATGACTTAACCAAGGAGATGTCCGTAAAGGGTCTTTTCATTGATCATCTCATCAATGTAAGACGCTTGTAAGCAGAACTGATGAGGCATGATATAGGAAAATGAATAAGAGGAAGCGACAGTTGAGCGTGGTTAGAATGAAATGTCAAATCCAAGTGGCGATGTGTTGGTCTTGGGCATCCTGAGGTAAAGAGCCCGATGCCTTTTTGCCCAATCTACGTTTAATGGGACTGGGGCAATATGGGTGGACGCATTCTCTGATGGCTTAACTGAAGCTGTCACGTCCGCTATAGATGTATCAGTAGACAATTGGTCCTTTAAGACCGAGCCGCTAGGAGACGCCCTTACTATAGGCGTTGTCGGTAGTGATCCTCCGCTATGGGGTACATCATTCGAAGTCTTCGAATCTGTGTGCTCGAAGCTGAGTTTTGTATATCCTGGCAGATGAATGGAAGCATCAAATGAAACAAATACGAGAGCTCGTTGTCGACCTGGGGCTGGGCCACCTAGTGCGTATACGAGACTCCGCTCGTCCATAAAACCTTCGATCCGGTGGAAGTCTGTTTGAGGCTTGAGTATATGCTTGATCTGGGTCATCACCATGTGGTTTTGCAGAACTTGTTTTGGCGGCCATAGATTAATCGCCTGACATGTCTCTCGGTCTCCTGCCTCCACGTGTTCTAATTGAGGCCCAGGCGGTTGGGCATTAACTGCATTTGCAGATTCCCTTGGTCTTGCCTCATCTTCCGATTTTGGTCGGATTCGGAGCATCATGCGTTCTGAGTCGTGCTGAAGGTCAATGAAGGCGTCAACAAATGGGCAGTAAGTACGGAGAAAGCACTCTTTTAGCACCAGCATGCTTCCATCTGCACCCTTATCCCCAGAATGCACGTCATCAAATGGTCGTGTTTCAGAGTAGGATTCACTATCCCATGCCTGAAGATACTGCGTCTCTCCACTAGAGACCTCTTCAGAAATCAAGTCCTCGGTCAGTGAGTGAGATTGAGTACGAGCATCGTGATCACCATTAAAACGAAGTTCTTTTTTATAACAGTTTCGTTGGCTCTGAGTATTTTGCAGAAGCCATTCTCGACGACACTCATAGATATAGAGCTTTCCGGAGCCTTCATCTTTGGTGAGCTGGAGTGAGTTCCATCGGTCATCAACCTGGCCCTCTTTGGCGCTATTCCGCCGCCAGAGATTCTTTTTTGACGGCGATTCGCGAGCGTCCTTAGTTATGGCACTCAACGGAAAGCGGATCGCATCATAAAATGAGTTCCATTTTCCATATTCAGGTTGAAGTTTGTCTTTAGTCGAAAGGCAGTAAAAGTATCCGTCAAATATCTCAAAGCAAACATCATGGCCTATGCTTGAGCCAGCAAAGTTCCAAAGAGTCAGCTCAGATTCCATTATCTCCCCAGTGTGAATATCCAGCCGTTGGAGAACCCAGCGACCGAAATCGTCCCACCCACCCTGGAATCTTGCGCCGAAGATGAGATAATCGCTATCATTCCTGACAAATAGCTTGTTTTCCGTGGAAATCGGGTGGTGCGAAACAATGTTGACACTGTCATTCCCAATCCGGAGAACAATAAGCTGACTGAAAGTGGTACCATCCTTGGCATGAGGGCTGTACACACACGATAGGATGTTGCATGAGTAATACACAGGGCGGAAGGAGTATTTGTCGTTGGAGTTGAAATCCGGGAGGATTTGGTTCAGCAGTGAAGGAATGTTTACAATCAGCTCCTCGGTCGCTGAATCATGTAGATTCAGTATCTGAAGGTTTTTGGAGTCGAATACGTAGCAAAGAATGCCATTTGTGTAAATGAAATCCTCGGCAAGGGCGACGATGGCCACCAAGAAAGGCTCTGCAAAACGAATAGCATTTCTTCTTTTTGCTACTCGTCGAAACCCTCTGGCGTAATCTCGGGATTTACGTGCCTCAATGGCCTCAATTGAGCATGCCACCTTCTGCAGTATGGAGTCAGCACGAATCCATCGGCTCAGAGCTTAACGGACTGGAGAAACGCTCACCTTGAGGGCTATATGGCAGAGTGCATCACTCAGCAGGATATCGCGAATGTAACGACAGGTTGCGGCTAGATTCGAGACGCTGTCGAAGTCGAGAATCTCAATAATTAAAGAGATTATCTCCAAGGGAAGGGTACGAAGAGTCATGGCTGTGCAAGACAGAAGTTGTAATGGTTGAATCAGTAACCAGAGCTAGATTTTTGAGGAAAATGGTGGCATATAATGTGAGCATATGAGGTGGGAGATGTCTAGGTGCGTCCTCAAGGACGGCAGGCAGTTTGGCAGCTGGAAAGTTTGAAAGTCTGAAGGCAAGAAGGCTGGTATGAAGAGGAGGAGGAAGGAGCTATCATGTTATATATGAATATATATATATATATATATGTATAACTTTCTTGGGTATATAGAGGCAAGGTCTATAGTTGAACTGTTCTAAGAGGGAGCTCAACATCTTTACATTATTCTCCAAGACGAAGGGGGAGCAAAGGCAGCGCGGAGAGGTGGGACACAGAGTGTCCCCTCTGGAGAACAGCAGAGCCTCAAAAAAAAATTTACCCTTGTGATAGAAACGCTCCATCTTTCACTCACATCTGCTGTCACATCTGTTTTTTTTTTTTTTGGAGCTTTAGCCTTGGGCTTGTGTGCTCATCTACCTAGACCTAGCAGCTTGGTGGGGGGCCGTGGAAGCAACGGAACGGGCATTTGAGTGTTTTGAGCCGCATTTATGATCCATCGTCGGTGTACGTAGCACAGCCCGGCTCGCCCCCCATCTTGGCACGGCCTGTTTCACTACCTCCGTTAGTTCTACTGTGTATATTCACTGTCATCTCTTATTGAGAGTCAACTGTGTCAGTCAGTTCTTTTCGACCAGGACAGCCTGTCGTTACGAGGTATCACAATGAAACCACAACTACGTATACCCATACCCTACCCCTCTCCTAGCAAGGACATCCATCCACCCCCGCCTTTTACCCCTTGTCGCAATTGCAAAAGAAAGGTTTTCAAATACGAAGAAGTTTACCGCCCGCATTGAAGTTGACTGCTCTGTATCAACCCGCAAGAGCTACCGAGGTCGGGCGGGGCGGTTGCGTGAAAGGGACCCTGGCCTCGCCCTGGAAGGATTTTAGGCAAGCTTCACGAACCATTTCCACCAGCAGCCTGAGAAATACAATTTTGCCTGCCGCGAACCGTGGTCCGGATCTGATCATGTATAAAAAAAAACGCAGACGTAATAGCCTCAAATGGAGCTCCTGTATGCGTTGTCCGCCGCAGCCTTGCAATGTGCAAGACATGGACTTCGCCGCTAACGACGACTTGCACGGCTCAGATGATCGTCAAAGCTCTCATCCTCCCTCTATCTACCCCGAACAGCAAGTGAGTTGAGGCTCTGCGATTCCTTTATTACCTTACACAAATTGCTACCTGCCGAGAATGGATCCAGGGTGGGCAGTGCAACCGTGATTCATCTCGCTACGATTGTCTGATCACGCAAGAGAACCAGCACATTTTACTCCGTATTCTCCAGATGGGTAGTCAGCCAAAGCTACAACTTATAGCATCTGCAGTTGCATGAATCAGGGCATCATGATAGTCACTTCGAGGCACCAGCCAGCAACACATCAATTCCTCAATCAGCTCCGGCTCTAGCCCCATAGCACAGAGCGGTTTTAGGACCCAATCATTTCAAGGCCTATTGCCTTACAAAAGTGTGTTCCTTTCCACAATGGTCGCACCCGTCATGTAGTAGACCATCTTGGCATAGGATGGCCGTCACACATTTGGCCACCCTGTTTTTGTCTGGCCCGTAGATACCAGAATAAAACAAACCGCGTGTCAAGGGAGATGGCGCAACCAAGCAGTCTAATTTTCCACTCATCCATGGCTTCCTCTAGGCCTGCTAGATCCCATGTCGATATTGGAAGCTCCAAGAGTTATGGATGTTGCAATGAGGCTAACTACAGCCGCAAGGCAGGGCTTGTTAGGTCAGAAGACCACCTGAACGAGGCCCAGGCCACAAAATGCAAATAGTCGACATGGTACCCCTCTCGCCTCAAGAGCCTCATTCTTCTCGACTTGACCCTCCCAAACATTCCCAGGACTATGAACCTTGGGGAATGAACCACATGTACTGGAATAAATCTGACCAAAAAAACGGAATACTTCAAAGTTCTTGATCTTGTAAGCCCCCGGTCCCCGTATGTGATATACATGAGGCAAGAAATAAATAGCCATTTCTCTTCCCAATTCTTTTCCAAAAAAAAAAAAAAAAAAAAAAAAAATCCCCCCCCCCCCCAAATATTGACCATCTGATGTGCATTTCTTTCTCAATTTGGAGAGGTTAGGCACCTCGCCTACTACGTTGTAGCTAGCCACGCAACGCATCAAGTTGGCCCTAAAGATTGAGGTGGGAGCTTGTCATGTATGTCGGCAGTCTCTTATTGGTGCTAACATCACAATGAGTCGAAGCTGAAATTCAGGCAGGCCAGTTTAGTGTCAACCTTTATTCCTCTAGATCCTAAGTAGCACTCCGTTTGTGCGGCTACTACAGCATTCTGAGGCTCTAAGCTAGTTCATCAAGTCCCCCCCCCTAGTCATGGAACCATCAAGAGAACGAACACATGACCCGGGAATCATGCCAGGTACCAAATCAACTAGCTTAATGTCTCAATCAACATGCAATCAGTTAAATCTCGATAGCAATTTTCCCCAAACCGCGGCTGACGCATGCCAGCATTGCTGTTTCTTTCTCTTCAGGCAGGAGAGCCACTCCTCTGTGGTCTACGGA
Organism: Mariannaea sp. PMI_226; assembly: GCA_024336345.1. Taxonomy (NCBI): domain Eukaryota; kingdom Fungi; phylum Ascomycota; class Sordariomycetes; order Hypocreales; family Nectriaceae; genus Mariannaea; species Mariannaea sp. PMI_226. Next base: position 2,446,210 of record JANFOG010000005.1, read on the forward strand.
GCCACTCTTCAGCGTGATTTTGCAAGTTCCGCAATTGCCGACCTCACAGCTTGAAGGGAAATCCCCAAACTCACGGCGGAGAGCATCAAGAAGACTCTCATCCTCCCCCACTTTCACTAATTTGTTCCCTTTGTTGACAACCTCAGCCTCAAAAGGGTCGCCAGAAATATCAGCCGCAAAAGCCTCGTAGTGTACCTCACCAGGCGGAATGCAGTTTTCATCAGCAGCTTCCTTGGCAGCCTCCATCATTCTGGTTGGCCCGCAGACGTAAAGGTGACTATTCCACGGCATAGTCTTGACAATATTCTGGATATCCATCCTCTCTCCCTTGGATTTGTCGTAAATAGTCATGTGCTTTTTCAGCGGTTCTAGCCGATCGCGAAAGGGTATATGCTCGGCGGAGCGGACAGCGTAGTGAAGGTGGAAAGCAAAGTTAATGGCCTCATATACCTCGATAAGGGCGAGGAATGCTGTGATTCCTATCCCGCCCGTAATCAAGACGTGCATGCTGGCAGACCCTCCAAAAGCCACATCGGCTGTAATTCTCCCCACTTGCATAATGTCACCGACTTTGACGGATTCGTGTAGGTATCGGGATCCTCCCCGGCTCTCATCGTCTAAGGCGATGCCGAGTTCAAATACGTTACCCTCGTTTCCATCATCATCTTTTCCAGATGACACTACTGAGTAAGACCTAATCAGTCCGTTTGGAAGTTTGAGCCTTGCATGTGCTCCCAACGGGAACTCATCGGCTTCTGGGTCTGGAATTACGGCCTTCAACGTAAGACTAACGATCTTCGGCGTTTCCATCTTGCGGCTGATGATTTGGAAGTCTTTCCATGCGGCTTCGTCTCGTTTCTTCCGCTGTGCCTTGGCTACTCTGTTTCTGAACTGACCCCTACTCTCTTCCCCAAGCGCCTCAATTTGGGAAAGCTCCTCATTCATGGCGAGATTGGTGGTATTGCGATGGAGATATTCTTGAATGCGCTCAATTGTCCACTTTGGCCATTTGCGTTCCACAAGCTTGATCTCGTCTCCAACATCTACGGTGCCTTCACGAATGACACGGTAGTACCAACCAGTGCGACTAGTCTGATAAGTGAGGGGCGCGAAGTTTTTCAGAGAGAATCGATGATTGAGCTTGAAGCAGGGCTGCCTAGGAAGCGAGACTTGCAGGAGAACCTCGGGCCCAACTGAAATAATGTCGCCAATGCACACATTGCGTTCGTTCATAGCGGCCGTGACGAAGTTCTCGCCAAACCCTCCAGGGACAAACTGCCCCGTTCTTTCCGGGAATGCAGCTTGCCAGTCGCGGTAATGGGAAGAGCAATCTTTTTTGTCCGTTACTACATACGCACATGAAGATGAAAAGACGAGAGATATCACTCACAGCCAAGAATGGCCTTGTCTGGTCCTCCATGAAATGTTAGATCGTGTTCATCCCCCTCCAGGCCCAACTTGTCAATCTTCATAGGGCCTGGGCACAATGTTTTGTCAATGCCTGACAAAACTTCTATTCCAGCCATCTTCTTCATTCTTGAAGTACGGATCTCGAGGAGTTTGTCCACCCCAAAGGGGCGACTGAACATGTCTGTGTCCGGAGCTATCATGTTGAAGGGGTGACTAACAAGTCAAAAAGTGGGTAGTATTTAGAGGGAAGAAAAGTGATGTGGGGAAGGTTTTTGCAAGGAAGAGTTATGAATGGAATGAACTTGGAATCGCTCAACGGATGGTGGATTTAGTTTCCGCCGGTTCCTTGCCTTCCCTATCCGGATAATCTGCCGAGTCTGATAGGATGGCTATTGTAGGCATCAATAATTCACCGCTCGGTGACCGAAATGTACCCACACGACGTCATGACGGAGTGGTTGCTACGGATGGTTGAAACGGCTTGTCTAGCGAAAGTCTAGTTTGTAATCAAAATACGAATAAGTTTGCCTCAGTCTGCAAAGCTGAGAAGAAATAGGGGACCTGGATAAATGCGGTAGAGGATAGAATCTGGAGTTCACTGTACGAGGATGGTCTAATGAAGCATGTTAAGACTCTGGAGTTACAATGAGATGGCCTCGAGCTCTACATCCCGAGGCTTTCGCATGCCACAGCGACCTCCAGGAGATTTCCGACCGGTCCACAGCGCGATCGGAAAGGATGTAATCAAACAGATTCCCGCAAGTGAATACATGACCATGTTCCATCCGTTCTTTAGGCCGAGCATGGGAGGAGATCCGGCGCTGGCAGACACGCAGCCCAGTGAAAACACCGTCATAAAGATGCCGTATGCAAGACCGTAGCCGCCGGAGTTGCGTCGCAGTACGGGATATCGATCTTGTTTGCTTTGCAGTGTGTAGACAATCTCCGCCATGACCGGCGTGTTCGCAAAAGCCAGGGAGATACCGGCGCAAGGAATCAGAATCCACAGCAGTATTGGAGTATCTATGCTTTGAATCGTATCAATGGCCGTCAATCCCAGGAAACATGGAATGCACCCCAAAAATCCCCCGACGGCAAGCCATCTTCCATCATGTCGGTCAGCCAGCCTTCCGGTGATGATGCACAGCATTGATGGTGCATAGAAAGTAAGAAGCATTATGCCAACCCAGAGAGCATCCCATTCATATTTTAATTCACAATATATCGGCAATACAACGTCGATCGATATTCTAATTCAGTTAGTCGATGACTTGAAGAAGAACAGTGGTACTTGCAGGATGTGAGCCGATGCCCATGTGCCAACCAAAGCACCACAGAGTCTCCAGGACCGGATCAAAATCATAGCATATTCTAAATAGCTTTTTTCTTCCTCTTTGCTCTCCACAGCGGTGATATCAGAGCCGTCTGGGAGCTTTGGTTGTTCAAGAGTATGCAATACAGCCTTATCTGGCTCCGTAGCTCCCGAGGATGGTGAATTGGAACCGGCCTTGAGTCTCTCAGCTGTCTTTCGTTCAATAATAAAAAGCCTCATGAACACATCTATGAGAATCATTGCCATGACCAGACCATACACGGCATTTTTGCCGAATTTTTGGAGAACGCATCCTGCAATAGGAGGCGATGACGCGAGACCAAAACAAAGCGAGATGTCGGCGTAGGCGAGCACTTCTCCAACTTCATCAAACCCAACCGTATCGACTATCAGCGCAAGGCCAATGCTCCAAACAAACCCCGCGCTTATGCCCTGGAGGATACGACCGAAGAGAAGAGCAGGCACGCTCCGAGCAGCCCAAAGAAAGATACAGCCCGCGAAAAGAAACACGAGGCCAAGAAGAAGCGGTTCTCGGCGGTTCTGAGCTTTGTCGGCCAGTAATCCTGCAATCGGGCTACTGATAAAGGACGCAATGCCGTAGGCGAGCATAGAATAACCCGTGATCTTACCAATGTCATTTGGGGCAACGTTCACTTGCTCCTCGAGGACAAATGGGAGAACAATTACTGTGCTCCCATATAGGAAGATGTCAACGTAGATGCCTAGGGTAACTGTCGCTATTATTGTTTGTTTTGATGACCGGAACCTCAAGAAACATGGCTTAGCCTTCAGACGGTCACCTCTCCTGAAGTTGCCGGTGATGTGCTGCCAGAGCTGGGTCCTAGACTGCTTTGAAGGTGACATTTTTGTGATGATGGGGTTTGATGTTGCAAACATGCCATGTTAATAACATGTTAAGATTTGAGTTCTGGGAGGAAAGAGGGAATGGGGGGAAGAGGCCCCTATCTGGAGTCGAGAAGCCAAAGGGACTGGCGAATTCATAGCTCTCAGTAAGCCAACTTGCATGATATTTTGTTGAGTAACAACGGCAATGACGTGCCAGGACTCAATCCAGTGTACAAAATAGGAAGGCTAAAAGAGACTTTTCGAGATTCACGACGTAGTAGCATCATTGATTTTGATTCAGGAGGCTTGGTGTCTTCTGCTAGCAAGGTGGCGCTGAGATTGGATCAAGGTCAAGGAATACAAAGGCCAAAGCTAGTGGGCTTGTAGAAAATGAGGTTCGTTTTAAGGGACGAATTCTTTCTCCTGGAGATTTCTGATTTCTTACGGAGTTATCAGGCTAAGATGGGCATGAAGAGGGCGGCGTTGAAGTGTCACAAGCGGTGGCTGGGTGAATCTCTGTGCTGCACGACCTGGGATAAAGGTGGATAGCTTCCATTTGTAAGGTTTCTCCCTTCATTTTATTTTTAACATTACTTTACAGATGGCTAGCCGTAGTAGCTACCCTTAGCTAGATTTACACCATTGGGCAAAGGTGCCGGCTTGTTTACATCATATCAAGCTTTTCAGTGTCTCTCACTTGGGACAATCTGGCTCACCATACCTCATTTCCGTGTTGGCGCACTTCCTCTTGACTGCTAAACTCGCATCTCATATTCCATTTAAGAGGTGCTCTCGCCAAAAAAGGCGCAAGAGCAATATCAAAGTAAGAAATTATCACATTGAAAAGACGTGGGCACAGCTCTGCGGACATCATCACTGGCTGTTGTTCGATCATGGAGCAATGGGTTTTTGCTGAGTATTAGCCAACAATTTCGAACTTGACTGAAACTTACGGGCTGGTAAGTAGATTTCTGCAGTTTTAATCTTATATTAAACAGAAAAATCTAAAGGAAAAAAATGAAGCTCTGTATGCAACTAGTTTCCCAACTTATATATTAATAGGAAGTATTTGGTCTACGATGATTGATGGACAGTGCATACAGTACGGTTAATACTATATGAAAATGTGGGTCGCGGTAAGTCCTTGTAATTTCTTATCTTATCGCAATAGGTCCTCTCAATAAATCTTTTCTACCATCGACGAGCAAACAACCTCAATACCTCGCCAGCTCCCCAGTCGTTCCTCCGGGTCAGTTAGTCAAACATTCGACTGACACCACCATGGCGGCTATTGCAGATCCCGTGGATAAATTTTCCATTCTTCCCATCAAAATCCCGGGAACGGCGTCATATCCAACCGCCGCTCTCCACGAAGTCCGTGTGCGACGAAATGCTCCAAAGATCCCGACAGCCAACGATTCAAGAAGTCTATTCTTGAAGAACATTCCCGCAGACAGCACCGAGCCACACTTCCGCGCCGTCTTCACTGAACTAGTTGGCGCTGGGCGATTCGAGGCCATCACCTTCGAGGACGAAACAAAGTCGTCGTTGCCTGTCGACCCGGCGCAAGCCACAAAAATCACAGCCCTCGCGCGTAAGAGGAAGCGAGGAGACATTGAGGCCGAGGAACGAGAACGTGAGGAGGAAGCCTTGCAACTGCCACATATTTGGCTGCGAGGATTGCAGAGGAGCAGTAGCACCGCTATCGTGTTATTGGCCGATGAGAAGAGTGTGCAGTTGGTCCTAAAGGCTATCACCAAGGTTCACAAAACAAAGAAATATCCCACATGGGGTAGTGGTCTGGCCGAAGAGACACCCTCCTTGGGATCGTCATGGGTTGCTTCACATTTACAGCTTTCCCGTGTTGACAAGCACGCCACTCAGAAGGCCGTCCACGCCTTCTTCAACGCATTCAATCGGAAAGAGAAGGAAGCGGCAGAGCTCGCTAAACGCCTTCGCAACGAGCCTGATGAGGATGGTTTCGTGACAGTCACTCGGGGAGGAAGAGTTGCACCGGCCGGTCGCAACGAGGCAGAGGAGGCGAAGCGCAAGATGGTGGAGAGGGATGAGAAGAAGAAGTCAGAATTGAAGGACTTCTATCGCTTCCAGCTCCGAGAGAGGAGAAAGGCTGAACAAGCTGCGCTACTGAGGAGCTTCGAGGAGGACAAACGAAAAGTCAGCGCCATGAGGGAGAAGCGTGGAAAATTCAGACCAGAGACGTGAAGGCATATTGATGAAAAGTAAATATTACAGTAAGTGTGGTCGCTCTCCGTCCCTTGTCTCCCTACCTTTTTTTTTTTTCTTTCTTTCTTTCAGGATGACGCCGCGGGGCCATCGAAGCACAAACGGAACGCCCGATTCCCTTGGGTGTTCTTGGCTGGGTGCCGAAAACAACCGCATTACCATAATCTTCTCAACTCGTCTGAAAATTGTTTGCTTCTTTCTCAATCATATTCCGAAATATGAACGTCAACATGGACGCTAACTAGGAAGACAGGCAATATGTCGCTGATGTATAGACATTCGGGCAATCCTCACGCCGAAAAGTGAGGGTTTGAAGCTCTAGATAACAGAAAGAAATATACTAGAAGGCGTAACTGACGGCCGTTGCACTGGATGCAATAGCTCGGCCACTGGGGCTTAATCAGCGTTTTTACAATCAAGCTGAGGAACTGAGCGAAGTGACAGCTGCGGGACCCGACGGGATGTGGACCATTCATTTACACAGCATGGTATCTTATATTGATGTTGACGAACGGAATGTCGGGGTGATGCCTCCATTGCGGGAGTTACGCTGTGTAAGTTCTAGGCATACGACTCAGTTACCGGGATGATCCAAGTTTGCTTACCATGGGGCCCGAGAATGTCTCAAGAGACTAAACCTCACTTGTACAACCCAATGCATGCCATTTATTTATCATGAGGCAAGCACTCATGCATAGTAGAAGTAAGGCAGACTTATCTGGCGAAGAAAAATATACACAATGACATGAAGAAATTCTGTCCCCGTTGCCTGTGAGCCTTGAAATGATAGACGGCACGGAAATGAAGTCATCTTCACTAGTCAACACGCCTGAGACAAATATGATCCATCTTGGACCTGTTTGCGTCCATAGGCAGGTAGCTACGTAGTTATTACAGTAATTACGTACGTACTCTGCCACTTGTACTTGCACAGCAGTCAGATAATAAATCACATACCAGCCCAAGATACAAAGTACATATGCAATGATATGACACCCGACAAACAATGGGAATGGCTCACCCGGGCGACCTTGTTCAAGCCCAACAACGGGGTAGTCAAGCCGCGGACAAACGGGCCAACATGCGTGTACTATACTCCATACTGTACGTGTGTGTCCTAGGAGACGGGCCATAACCTGGCCGCCCTTTGCTGCTTCTCGTCAAGCCAGGTGGTGCTGCAGGTTTTAGAGGAAGCATCGGATGATGCATTTCTGCTGCACTGCCAGCTGTCAAGTCCTGGCTTGCCCGCAAGGACCCTGCTGCCCGCTTTTGGGCCCTTGCATAGTCTTGCTTTGGTGGGTTGCTCGCTGGGCTAAGGCTCGTAGTTTTCGGCACAAGTGGCTCCTTAGTCATCTGCCTCCCTTGCCTGCCAGTGTGTCTAGCGTCAAAGTGTCTGGTGTAGCGTCCAATGTCCAATGTCGTCTTGTTTACTTTCCACCCCCACATAGCAACCAACCCAAACAAAGCTGCAAGCTTGGCATCTATATGCGCTTCTCGCAACCCTCCAAAAGCCGAAGCATCTCGAGATACCCATCTGCGTGCTTGTATTCCGACGACATGAACATCAGTGCCATAGTTGGAATTTGAAAATCTCCAGCGAAGCATGATTGACACAGAAAATCTGCGTACAGCCTCGCTGTACATCAACAACCAGCTGCTTTCCAGAGGCCTATTACGCGATGGTCAGAACATCGACTTTGCCAGCCTGGCCCTCGACGATAGCAGCAACTCGGAGGTGACGGTACGAATAGTCAGCGTACTCAACGATCTGATACTCCGACGAGATGTAAGTTTTAATTCCCTTGGCTTACTTTCCTACCTGCTGCTGTGGCCATCCCCCTCTAACTTTTGCAGCGTGATGCTGAGCATCGCGAGTCGCTCTCCGCGACGATGCGTAATCTTCGAGCCGAAAACCTCAAACACACAAACGATATCACCCGGTTGACCGAGAAACATGCGGATGCGAAACGAAAGCTTGAAATTGCAGAAGCCTCGGAAGCTTCCATCAAAACCCAAATGAAGTCCGCCGACGCCCAGATCCGAGGGCTGAAGGAAGAGCTCGCTCGTACCAAGACTTTGGTAGCTCAGGCTCGTTCCACTTGCGCGACTGATGTGAGGCGGCGAGATCGCCAGATTGACACGCTCAAGAAGCAGCTTGGAGAAGCTGGTCGCGCGCGTGGATCCCGAGGCAACTCAGCTGTCATCTCCATCACCGTCACGGGGGACATTGGCTCCGAGAAACCTTCTCCCACGCGAACAAGCACAACAACAGCTGACGGCTATGACTTGCGAAACGAGACAAATTCATTCCTGGCGAAACTGGCCCAGAGCCTGAGTGAGGAGAACGAGGGCATTGTCCGGCTGATGCGTCGAACGATGCAACAACTACGAGAGATGAGCGGCTGGAACGACAACGAGGGCCATGACGACCTGGTAGTCAAACAAGGCAGCTGGGAAGACATGGCTACAGAACTGGACTCTGTACTTGAGCACATGAGAACGATTTTGACAAACCCATCATTTGTGCCAATCGAAGAAGTCATGGTCCGCGAGGAAGAAATTGCCCATCTCAAAGATGGCTGGGTCAAGATGGAGGATCGCTGGACTGAGGCTGTTCATCTGATTGATGGATGGCGCAAGCGAATGGCTGCCAACGGACGGCCGGTTTGCGACGAAGAGCTGCAGATGGGATTACGGCTTAGTCCCGTACGCGTCAAGGACGTGGAGGAGACAAGACAAGCACCCGCGCCACGGCTCTCAGCCGTTGCAGAGGAGTCTGAAGAAGAGCTCGAGGCTGTGCATTCGTCTCCGTGCCCCTCGGCGCGTATGTCTCCTGGCCTGCGGACCGTCGACGTTTCTGAGCAGGAGGACAGCGAAATCGAGTCCGACTTTGATGAGCACATCCCTGTGGATGAATATGACGTGGAGGAGCCTAATGTGCAAATTCTACAACAATCCACGGCAGCAGCAACGGCCCCCTTCCAATCAAGCCTGGATGCATCCTCACCATTGCCAGAGCCCCCCAAATTGAGTCCCCTGAAGGACTCGGCATCCGCGGGGAACCGGGGCTCTCTACATATGGGCAAGCCTCTGAGGAGACCAGGAGAGTTTACCTCAGTTGCTGAAGAGAATATATTTGGGCCTCATGGTGAGGTTGGTAGGCCCAGCACCGAGATGGTTGAGGATACTGAACGAACCCGCATATCCTCAGCATCATCTCTTGATGACGTGCTGCTATGCAAGGTGCCATCTGAAGACATGGCGCCCACAGAGAATGTACCCCCAAAGGCGTCATCTCGCCGTGACCCAGAGAGCCCCAAGGCTAGTGCTCGCGACTCTAACCGCCGTTCTGGACCTCCTGGATCACCCAGCCGCTCTCCACGCCGTAACAACCTTTCACGACTCCCTCTACCGCGCAACGCGGATGCACCTCCTCCGCAGAGCCCTCTCACAATGGCAACAATTGCAGCTAAGCTTGCAGCTTCCGAGAGAGAAGCCGATGCGGTTCGTGTTCGCGCGAAGCTACGAGCTGCTCGTAGCACTCGCGGGGTCAAGAAGCCCACCATCTCACATTCTCAGTCTGAGTCTCAAACTCAAGCTGCAACTGGGGACAAGGAGATGAGGGATTCGAGGACAGAGGACGTCGACCCTATTAAGCGTGACCCAACACCTGCAGACGAGCAACTGAGACCAGAAAAGCGCAAACGCGATAACAAGACAAGCAAGACAAGCAGGACAACATCACGACGGCGGAGCACATTGAGCCCGTGGGAGCTTGAGAGCTTGATGACCGGAAATATACAATGACGTCCAGACGAAAGAACAAGGAAAAAAAGAAGAAAACGAGAATAAAAGTTTCAGCATAAACATTTGTGATGCAAGTTCTTAGTGTTTTTTTTTGGTGCTTGGGCTTGGCATATTGGCAACAAAATCGATGCCGGCTTTGGGGGAGAAATTGTGCCCAGCATGTATTCTCTTTTTTTTGGTTGTCTCTCTCGACACAGGCGTTTGTTGGTGTAAATAGGAAGGGCAAGGTGTTGTTTCTCTCTCATGTCTGGGTGGTTCTGAGAAATGCTGTTAACTTTCCGGAGATGATTGAATGGATGGGATGGGAGCTCTTGCGTACTCCTGGCTTAGGTAGCTCCGAGTACGGTTATGCATGAAGATACTTATGACGGCTTTGAATGACCATTTATATAACATTGTAATTAGTGTATCGATATTGAATCTATCTAGCTTCTGATTAGGCGTGAGTGTTGAACCTCCTGACATCGTTGCCATCCTGAAAGGGAATATACAGTCATGCACATTGACAGTCTTCTGATATATTATATGCCTTGAATACTCAATTAACGGCATAAAACTAGTTCTTAATTTATTGATTTCTTTAGCATACTTGAGTCAATCGTCGATGTGTTTTTAGTGAAAGGTATTTACAGCCCGGATTGTGGGAAACAGTATTTTGGAAACAGATACATTTCTAAAGTCATTATTCCGGCAAGCTCAGGGTAGCGAAGCAGTTGTCAATGGACCACAGCTCATCGTAGAAAAGACCTTGGTGAATATGGGTAGCCCTACGTCATAGTTATCTTAACTTGAATCCAGCAGTACACGTTAGAATGGCAATATAACGACACATTTCATAATACATCTTCAGTGTCTCGTAGTGTCCATTGACGGAACAAGCCTACCCTGCACCAGCTTGAGACTTGTTTGGCAATTTTGACCCTACAATACTTCTAGTTGATACTAATTGGAATTAACTCTAAAATTTTCTTTCTATTCTCTGTATATTTTCTCCAAAATTAAGGAATACCATCTCAATACATGTGTCTACTGCTTCATCTTCCCAAAGGTACCTTGCTTGTGTGGTGGGGTGTCATGGGTAGCTGCAGGCTCTCGATTTTGATGTGGGTACGTGCATGATTCCCTTTCAAGTGCGTACGTATCGAGAGTTGAAGCAGGCATAAGCAGTAATGTCACTCTTAGGAACTAAATAATGCTTCGAATCATAGTCTGTGTATGTAGTGGGATCACTCAAGAGCACCACACTCTGAAATCGCATTTGGAATTGACATGGTGGAGAGTAGCTTGTAGTCTGCTTCGGCTATTACCTTCATCCCCTCTGACCCAAAAACCGCTGACGTCAGCTGACTCTCATGAGCTCAACACCAAAAATTATAATGCCCGTGTATCAGGCAATGGCCTCAAGACACTAATACCTCACAACGTCTGCTGCGCCTTGTTTTCAACGTCGCCAGCCTGACACGAAGCTTCCCTTGGCACTATTGGAACCAACACCCCTTCGCCATGAAATTGATCATAGCGGTCCCCGCCATCTGCGCGCTCGTCTATCGAGCTTGGAGCAAGAACTCACTTACTCCCTCGGGCATCTTCGTTGCGACGCTAACAGCCATCGCGCACGCTTACCACCCTTGGAATCTCCCCTTTGTGCTGTTATGTGTTTTCTTCCTGGCTGGGACTCGAGTAACACACGTAAGTCGTTGCGCCCGCAGACGTTTCCCCCAACGTTTCCGATATGCTAACCATAGGGTCTAGATCAAGGAGGATGTCAAGGCTCGCTTGACCGTTGGTTCCAAGGGCACGTCCGGAGGAGAAGGACCCCGGACGCATGTTCAAGGTTTGTGTTCAAACGTGGAGTAAAGACACCAGGTATTACGTGGCTAACGTGCGCGCGCAAAGTCCTTGCAAACTCCCTCATGGCCTCCGTGCTCATTGTCCTTCACGCCATCCAACTCGAAAAACGAACGGCCGCAATTACGAACCCTGACGTTGCGGATCCCGTGGGTACAGTTTGCTATTCTTGGGGAGGTGACCTCCTCGTGGTTGGAATCATCGCAAACTATGCTGCCGTGGCGGCCGATACTTTCAGTTCGGAACTTGGAATTCTTTCCAAGGGCGAACCACGTCTCATTACATCGTGGAACCTCCGCAAAGTTCCACGCGGCACCAATGGAGGAGTGTCACTCACGGGTCTGGTAGCAGGATTGTTGGGCTCCATCATCATCGTCACCACGGCCATGCTATTCCTACCTACCTGCAATGCTGACACTGTGACCCAAGCCGGAGGGGGTGCACCTTGGACGACAGATGAGCGTCGAAAGTTCATGGGCTTCATGGTTGTCTGGGGTCTTCTCGGCAGCGTCCTGGACAGCATTCTAGGCGGTCTATTCCAAAGGTCGGTCAAGGATGTGCGATCCGGAAAGATCGTGGAGGGCGAAGGAGGCAATCGGGTTCTGATTGCCGAGTCGCCCGCAGCCATGGCCGCACATACGCACACGAAGAAGAAGGATGTCATCAAGGCTGCCATCTTGGAGGGCCAGGGAAGCTCAGCGAAGATGAGCGGATCTGCAATTGCTGACGATGATGATGTTGTTGACGCCCATGTCTACGATCCCAAGAACAAGAGCCGCAAGGCTAGCTTTGGAGACGAGAAGCCATCTCGCGTAGTGGAAAGCGGGTTTGATCTTCTTGACAACAATGATGTCAATTTCCTAATGGCGGTAGCGATGAGCGTTGGCGGCATGGCCGTAGCAAGTTGGTATTGGGGCGTCCCCATTGACAGCGTCATGGTTGCTTAGACCAAGGTCACGCGACGTCATAACGGTAGATGCGCCTCTCGAACCGTCCGTTCAATTTTTTTTTCTATACTGTATCTACCTACTAGTAGACACAACGAACGGCTTTTGATGAACGGACAATGCCCGAGAAGGAAGAAAAAGTGGAACGAGAAGTTTTAGCTACGAAGACTTTACTAGACGAGTAAAAAAAGAGGAATGAGACGATGCTTTCGAAAAGAAAGCCATAGAGCGAGATCAACACCGTCGCCACTCCGGAACTAAGCAGGGTGCGCTTCCGTCGATTATTGGAGCCATCACCCGCCCGAGTCTCGGTGTGAACCGCACCGAAGGAGCACAAGTAGAGTAATCTTTTGTAATGGGGGAAGCGAGCCTCGGGAAGAAACCGCGTCTAGTGAATAAATTTGAAGCATTTCGCGGGGGAAGGGGAAGAACTGATGGGGATGAGAGGGGGTGGAGGAACTCCAATTGCGCGGGGGAGGCCGCTGTAAGATTGTCTGGCAAAGACGACTGATAGACGAACCAAATAGATTCTGAGAATCAGCTTGCATCTCATTCGCGAAGGGGATTCTGGGGACGCGATTCCATCACCCAATCTTGCCCAATCTTTTGGAAACTGAAGGAACTTGTTCCCGCCGCCGCCGGGTGTGCGGGGAGACGGGAAGGGGGTAAGGCGTCACCCTCGGCGGTCAGCTCCGCGGTCGGCAGGGTCAATTAGGTAGTTATGTCCAGTCATAGCTAGGACATATCCTTTGCCCAACAGTCCAATGGCCAGGAAGCTTTTACTGATGCGCGCCGTCGGTCGGTTGGTCGGTCGTCGCTCAGTGCACAGAAAAAGGCAAAGACGAGAATGAGGGAATGCCCATTAAAAAAAATAAAACTGGGGAGGGGGGGGGGGGGAGGGTGAGATAGGGTGTTATCAAGGAGAAATCTGGGGAAGGGGAAAAAGGGCAGCGAACGGTTGGCGGGGGTTCTGGTTTCTATTGATCATTTCGCGATGTCACAGAAATTTGGGGTATGCGAGTGAGGTGAGAGGCTTGTGGTAGGCGGACCAGTTGAAGCGAGGGTCGGACCAAGATTGCGGGGAGCCGTAGATCGCCCTGATGCCCGAGATGACGGGCTTTTGCTGGGACTGTGACTGGGACTGGGACCTGAACCTGGGCCCGGGCCCAGCAGCCAAGGGCGTAAACTCTACAGATTACTGGACCGTAGCTGGGCTTTTTTTCTCATCTCTCCAGTTTGTCTTGTTTGGGCTGTGGGCAAGACAAAGAAGAGCTTGGTACGTAAATGGAAGCTTCGTGGAGAAACCTCAAGAAATTAAGCTGTATGTATTCGAGACCCGAAGTTAAGCGTCAGTAGAATATTGAAACAATCATCTGACCTGTTTCTCTTTTGTCCTTATCTCTCGGGGACCTTGTATACAAAGTACAGATGCTCGGTATTACCTACCCGTTCGTACATTTGTTTGGCAGCGAAAAAAAAAAGAACAAGCAACTATTTTGTTTTGGTGTCACGCACTTTTTTCTTTTCTGGCGTGCATCAGGGAACCCCTGGTTTGGTTGACCAGGGGAGAGGGGCTTGTATGTGTGCATGTGCGTGTGTGTGTGTGCTCGTGCATGCAAGCCTTGAGCTTGAGCCTATCTGTGCCTCCTCCATCCCCTTGCAATGTACAGGATGTAGGCATGTCCTGCTAATCCCGTAGGGAGTACTACTGCACATACAGATTATTACTCCGTAATTACTGCCTAGCTATCCGTGATATTCCTAGGAATTATTGTAAAGGCCCGACGAGTTCCCACTCGAAAGGAGCGAGATGAACGAACCGTTCAGAAGCAGCGAGTGCCCAACCCGGGAATAACTTCCTGGTCTGGACAATGGAGAAGTAGGATATTATAGAGAGAGTGAGAAAGAGAGAAAGGTCAACCCGCGACAAGTGGACAACTCCCCGACGGTAGTCCGTGGCAGACCGAACCGCTACGGTAGAGTGAAAGTAGGAGTCATCTCGGCATCTGTTGCAGTGGAATCGCGGCTTGAACGAACTAATCAGCCAAAGCTACATAACTTTACGGGAATTAAAGTAGGTAGCCTGCATTAATTATCGTGGGTTTTCGTTCCAGACTGTCCCGTGGAAGCAATTTGCCAAAATACCTACATAGGTACTTTACCTCAACGGGCAAAGAGTCTACGGATATGTGGTATATGTGTACACGCTTCATGTACCACCCACACAATTTGACATGTGCTTTTTCACACACTCAAAAGGTCGGTCTGGGGGGGCCAGGAAATAAATGGACACGGAAGAAAGATTTTCGGGCTCAAATTTAAGAACTCAATTAGTTATTGCGCATTGGCACCGCGTTTTACCTGAGCGATTTTCACCTGGTCGCTACGGGTTGAGGCTCGCTTGAGACTGGCTCGCCAGAGTTGAAGCTCCACGGTGATATAAACATCATTATGCAGAACATCAACATGGGCCAATGACAGCCCAGCGATAAGATTTTTCGGTCTAAGAGGGCTCGGGAAGCAGTGCCATGTGCCAATGCCATACCTTTTGATTTTTTTTTTTCCTTCTTGTTCTTCTAGTGTCTTTGATTTGTACCCTTGTACTCCCGTAAAAAGCTGTGGTGGCGTTTTTGGGGCGACGGGCCTCACAGGCCTGACTCTATTCGCCCACTGGCCATGTCCTGCCCCCGCCCTCAGGCTCCCCAGCCGCAACCCGCATGGCAATCTACTTCAGTACCTTCTGCAGTACGTACAGGGGCGGCTGAGCAACGAAAAAGCTTTTGGTACGTGCTGAGTACCCATGCTCGTTTCTATTCATGTATCGAACGGGGTCAAAACCGTCGTGGTCTTGTCTTACCTGGTTGGCCCTGTCGCCGCACAGGTCAGCCAGAGTGGCAGGAAAGGGTCCCCCCCCTTTCCCCCTCCTTGCCTGAATGAGTTAAACATGCTCTGGGCATCACCAAACGATTTGGTAACAGATCAAGGGACAAACCGGAGCCTCCGAATATTGAGCAGGGCTGTAAATAACTATAAGTGAAAATAAAAGAGGATACGGCAATTAACACAAAGCTGTGCATGTGAGTACTTCTGTACATCCCGTGCTCGAAAATAGAAAGAAAAAGTATTGAAATTTTTCAAGGAGGAGGGGCACCCTGCCCACGCGATCCAGGCTGCAGGCAGGTGGGAGGGGTTCACTGCCTGGCCCTATCAAGTGTATGGTCCCCCCTCGCCAACTCGCCTTGTCAAAGACAAGAGTGAACCTGAGGTTGGGACCCCTGGGCAAATGATAGCAACAAAACCGGTGCCAACGACAGAGTAGCGGACGACGATGCATGTGTGATGACCGTCGTTGCGGGCGTCCTTTGAGTACACCAGGCTTGATTGGGGGCAAGGTGGGACATGGGGTCTCAGAAGGCGGCATCAGAGAACCGAAATATCACACACGATGGCCCGTCTGATGGTACCAGAAAGCTCAATGGGTTACCATTCATTTGCCCACTCGAGTGTCTTGTAGCCGATTATGTATGACTCTATTCTCACCATGCGTCGCTTCTCATTTGCCACTTTTATTGTACGCACAAGCCAGGTCCAATATTTTGGGGGATGGGGATGGGGGGATAAACCATGACCCGCACTAAAACCCCAGGATTCGATTCTCATCTCATCAAGAGCTGCACGGATAGCCTTTGACAGCCGAGTTGGGAGTAAAAGTCCAGTTGAGCTAGAATACACAAAGTTGGGGGCCTCAAACTAGAACAAGGATAAGAAATGATAATAAGACAAAAGAAGAAGAAGAAGAAATCTAGAAAGACGGGGGATAAGGAATGCGTAAAACATTGCTCAATCGGGCATCTGATGACTCGAACGAATTATTATCACAATCTATCAAACACCCTTCTGGACGAAGGAAGCAAGGTGTGTGGGATATGGAGAGGGAGGTAGGCCTGGGTTCGGTCTGGAGGAAACAGAACAGTAATTAGCACACGCCGAATGGACGGGCTGGAACACCTTGGAAGACAAAGCTGGAGATACCAAACACCAGGCACATAATTGAAACTGGGCAAACGCAGGACGGGAAACCCATTTGCACCCCACCCTTTTTTCCCCTTGTGGCCTCGCGGCGCACGCCTTCTGATGATAAGGAATATCATGAACATGGCATGGCTCGAGATTGTCCAGCGCGGTTGGTCGGACCTGGACCGATTTTTTTTTACTGGGCTTTCTCGGCTTCTGGCCATGGGCATCCGCCTCCGAGCAAGGGGAAAAAGTGAGGAAAAAGAAAGAGACTATGTGTGAGTGACCAACGCTGATATCGCCCAGCAGCTCGGGGTCCTCTTCCGACACAAGGGGCCTCCCAGACCAGAGGAGAAATATCCCGCCCGCTTGAGCTTTTCGTAAAACATACTTACTTTTTACAGTCAATTCACACGCGCGGCTTACGAAAACCGCGTCCGCCTCCGATCTGTCCCCTCTCTCTCTCTCTCACCTTGGAATTTTTTGGTCTCTTCGTAAACCCCCAGTTGAGGAAGGGGAGGGGTCTCTCTCAGATAAACCCGGGCCGGTGATGTCCAAGGTACTGTTCTCCGTAATTCCCAATCAGATGCCACTCAGCGATCTCCGGTGAACGCCCCAGCGTCACCAGCCTAGGTGCCCTGCCCAGTTTTTCTTCCAGAGAGGAATCGGTACCTCGTGTACCTACCTCTAGGTATATGCAATGTACTTGAGAGCCCTGCAATGCCCTGTAAGCAGGCTGATGCGTACGCTGAGAAAGGGTCCCCCGATGAACCACTTAAGCCGCCGCCCCATAAAGTGAGTAAACTCAGGGTACGTAGCGCTACAATACCTGCCCAACCTCAACGTGGAAGACTCAGCACCGCCGAAACCGCCCGCCCGTTGAATTCATTGAAACCGCTATTTCTCCTTCGCCCCCCTTCCGCGCCCCCCCGTCTTTCCGAACAAGGTGAATGAATGTGTCACTGGTGGCTTTCCCTGGCTGGGGGGATATAAATCGATAATGATAGCCAGAGAGGTGATCCCGCTCTACCGGCCACTGACTGACCCGGCCCCCCCGTTGGACCGGCTTTCCACGTCCGTGGTGGGATGCCGCACACCGTAATCTGAGCATCGTCATTCTATGCGCAGTATAATTTGTTATTTTTATTCGTGTGTGTATTTGCAACCTTTTTGATTTTGAGTTGTTTCTTTTTTTGGGGGGGACAGTTCTTTATTGGTGTTAGTATTTTGACATCGTAGGCCAGGGTGCGTGACGGATCGAGTAACCCATCATATCTCGAGGACAATTGGAAATGACAAGTATGACAGGTGTGAAAGCAGTTCCGAGCATGTACATACAGCAAGTACAGACGGGAGGTATAGGTAGTAGGTAGAATCGGGACGTGGCTCTGCAAAGTACATACACGATGTTTGATGTAGTTCCACAGGTACCGGTAAGTGCGATACGGGTGTCAATGGCCCCGCGACTGCGTGTGAGACAATCAGAAAATCCCAACCAGACGCCCCTCCGGACGCCCCCCTTGTTGCTAAATTCTCAATCACACACCTCAACTGGGCTGTACCCCACCCCGTCTCTCCGTCTCTCCCACCAAAAATCAAAGCCGGTAGCAGCAGCCACGCACGCCCCCTGCATCCGGCCACAGAAAGTCTTATCTCTTGGTGGGCGAGAGACTCGCCCTTCAGACCTGACCTTGAGTCGAACAACATAAAACCCTCGCCCGCCCCAGACTTTGTAAAGGTTATCTTTTGGTCTATCTACACATCTCCCCCCGTCAACTTCGTTTGATACCTTCGTATCAATTCGTCTTTCTCTGTCTAATTTGCAATTGTCTGCTTTTGCGCTCTTGTTTGTCCTACATCTCTCTCTCTACCACACACATACAAAACTACCGCCAATATGGTGAGTCCGCGTTCCCCCTACCTGCAAGGTACCCCTCTGCCAGCGCGCATAACAGCCACTAACACGATCTTGATTGCAGTCGACTACCATTGTCACCTCGAGGACCGAGACCGTATGCGACTTCCCCCCAGGCGGACAAATCGCCCTTTGACAATTCTCGCGATCAGATGCTAACAAATTCAATTAACAGCTCAAGAAGTATCTCGACCTTGATCAGAAGGGTATGATCATGGCTGAGTACGTCTGGGTCGATGCTGCCGGCGAGACTCGATCAAAATCCCGAGTAAGTTGAAACCAAGTTGCCCTGCCTCCCCTTCTTTACCTGTTGCCAAGCGCGCCCTTCGTTTTCCGTGTTTCCTGCTTTCGTTCTGGCCTTCACCGGCTATCCAGCGTCATCGTGGCCAGGGTTCTTGGTTCAAACAGGGAGAGGCTGAGTTTTGCCTTGGCCGTCATCGGTATCGCGCTTACCTCTCCCGACCAATGACATCCAAAAATAGAGTATCCACTTGCTCCCAAAATATGGGGCTTGTGGGGACTCCGATCCATTGACTTGGATGAGCCGGTGATGGCCGAGAACGGCGGAAACTGGTATCGCCGCCGGCGGCCGTTGAGTATCGTGTGTTCCTGGCAACTGAATCAGGGCTGAAAAAAAGAGGCAAAAGTACGCGATTGCTAACATGAATTCGTTTTCAGACTCTCAAGGAGGCTGAGTACAAGCCCGAGGATCTCCCCGTCTGGAACTTCGACGGCTCTTCCACCAACCAGGCCCCCGGCGACAACTCGGATGTCTACCTCCGCCCCTGCGCCGTCTTCCCCGATCCCTTCCGTGGTTCTCCCAACATCATCGTCCTTGCCGAGTGCTGGAACGCCGACGGCACCCCCAACAAGTACAACTACCGCCATGACTGCGCCAAGGTCATGGAGTCCTACGCCGATCAGGAGCCTTGGTTCGGTCTCGAGCAGGAGTACACTCTCCTCGGCAACGACGGTCGCCCCTATGGCTGGCCCACTGGCGGCTTCCCTGCTCCGTAAGTCACTTTCAGAGCACATGACTCACATCTGTGCCGATTTTGAGCAAACCGAAACAGACAATAAACTAACAATCTCATAGTCAGGGCGAGTACTACTGCGGTGTCGGTTACGGCAAGGTAGTCCAGCGTGATATCGTTGAGGCTCACTACAAGGCCTGCTTGTGTAAGTTCAACGACTACTGCCCAGTTTACTTCACAAAGAAGACATGAAAACTGACTCAATGACTATAGACGCCGGCATCAAGATCTCCGGTACCAACGCCGAGGTCATGCCCGCTCAGTGGGAGTACCAGGTCGGTCCCTGCGACGGCATTGAGAGTAAGTTGACACCGCTTTTCTATCCCAAATAACTTAGATGACGTCGTTGCTGACAACAAAACTAGTGGGTGACCATCTCTGGGTGGCTCGTTTCTTCCTTGCCCGCATTGCTGAGGAGTTCGGTGCCAAGGTCTCCGTGCACCCCAAGCCTATTGCCGGTGACTGGAACGGTGCCGGTCTTCACAGCAACTTCTCCACCAAGGCTATGCGTGAGGAGGGTGGCATGAAGGTCATCGAGGAGGCTCTTAAGAAGCTCGAGCCCCACCACGCCGAGTGTATCGCTGAGTATGGCGAGGACAACGAGCTCCGTCTTACTGGACGTCACGAGACCGGCTCCATCGAGCATTTCAGCTGGGGTGTTGCCAACCGTGGATGCAGTATCCGTATCCCCCGTGAGGTTGCCCACAAGGGCTACGGTTACTTCGAGGACCGACGTCCCGCTTCCAACGCCGACCCTTACCGGGTTACCAAGGCTCTCATTCAGTACTCTTTGGCTTAAAGCGTGTTCGTAAAAAGATTTTTAATTGAATCTTAACTGGGTTTTTTACAGGGGTATTTTTTTCCTTTTCTGGCGTGAGGGTATGGGATAAGTCTATTTTCGATAGATAGCATAACAACTGGTCCTTCGAGATCTAGTAATTTAACATGAACACTGATGAACCAATTACAATAAAAATTGTCACCATATATCTATGCCTGCTCTACCACCGTCTCTCTCTCTCTCTCTGTCTCTCTTTTGCTTTACTCTCCTGTGCTTTGTTACTCCTATTTGGCGATGATGGAGCAAACGACATTATTGTACTTGACACATTGAAGGAGTTTTCAGGAGTTTGTGATGTTGGAGTAGAGGTCCATTTCGCGTTTGTACTTTCTGCTTGGGGATATGGCCTTTTACGTCACATAACTCTTCATTATATTGAACGTTGCCTAGGAAACCTCAAAAGGGGAGATCATGGGTTTGCCAACTTTCGAGTTGACTGTCTGTCTGCTTTTCACGTTTTCAGCTGTCTCTTGAGAGATTCTAACCCTTGGTATTTAATATGTAGCCAACCCTGCTTTTGTCTGTCTGTCTGGTATGGAAATGAAAACATCTGTGGGGTGTGATGAAGACGAATGGTGTTTTTTTGTGTTTCACCATTACAGGAGAAGAGCACCAATTCTGAGACATGAGGTCGCTCGATGCCGCTATGGGGAACGCGGTACGCGGCTATGTATCTCAATCCGTTGTTGTCTTAGTTCTGGGGCCCGATCCTATCCGGGGTAGGAGTAAAGATGTGCACGACCAAAGTGTATCTATCGTGTTTAGAGACAACGCCGAGGTGGGAGCTTCAATATGTTGGGGTCCAAAAGGGCAAGCCGAGTTTTGTGTCGGATTGCTGGAGTGGAGTGGGCGTCGATTCATCCTTATTAGTTAGGCTATTTTCGGTATTCTCACCTTTCAGTTGGTCATGCTGAAAAATGAATAAAAAGTTCATAGCGAAGCTGGACCGATATGAAAGATGAACCAAAAAGCGAATTGAATCTGACGATCAGATTCTGTTGTTGAAATGCTTGCCCCGTACTGGAATCGAACCAGTGATCTTATCATTACTAGTGATACGCTTTACCACTGAGCCAACGGGGCTTCTTAAGCTTGGTTGGGAATCGCCATGGAAATAGTACCTATGAACCCACTTTGCGTTAGGACCTTGTTCGCTTGTCAGGGGGATGTGCCCATCTACTCTTTCGGCGACAATTGCACTTAGAATACGCTATATGGGAGTATTAGCTATTATTATATGACCCTTCGTCGTATTCCTTAATGACATGACGGTAGGCAGTGGTGGCTACATTATGTCCCAGCACACCGCATCTCTCCAACCTCAACAACCGATTTGCAACACAAGTTGAGGGATCTCATCTTTTGACAGTGTATCGTGTAGATCGAGGATTCGCAGTGCTTGATTATTCAATAAAAAGCTGTCTGGCCAGTTTTTTGCACCATGAGTAGAATCGTGGATATACCCTTCGCCAGGCTAATGCCCAACATATCGAGCTGGCCTCGCCTGGTAAAGATGACGGAACTCTTATAGCCGGGGCAAGAGCCGTATCTTGTGCACATGTGACGGTAAGGATTTCTAGCATGTATTTCAGCTCAGTCGAGCGCTTGAGCTCTGGTTCTCACCCATACGAAGCCTCATGGGCTTTTGAGCACTTCCTTACCCTGAAGGAGTCGGTCCAGGAAATATGACCCATCCAGTATAACTACAATCAAAAATAGTCGGGTGTGGATTAGGTTTGATCTTATGCTTCAGAGTGGTGAGAGCAATACACTTTAGTTAAACGAAGTAGCCAGAAAGACCTTAAGGGTTGTGTGGTAGAGTCTATAAGAAGCGGGAGTACGAAGACAATACTCCGCTAACATAACCAGGAAGCACTCTTCAACGACCGTCTCAAACTTTGAAACATTTGTTATATTACTTGGGAATAAATGAACCTGAATAAGGAGTGTTTACATGGCCACCGTGGAATGGGCATTGTAGATGGCCTGCTGCGTGACAGGATTGGTAACGAACAAAGTATATCTATAACTGTGTCTGCATCTGATATCCATAGGATTTCAAGCCATGAAAGAACGTCCAATGTTTTAGGATAATGTCTCAAGTTCTCTACTATTGTGAGTGTATAGAATATTGACAGGATTCCAATTGAATTCGAAAATGGAATCTGTTCTACTGTACTTGCAGCGCTTTCTCAAGGTCACATGAACAATCTTTTGAGGGAGCAAATTCTAAGACTTCAATGAGTCTTGATTGATTGCGAATATTGTGTATGATAGCAGTACCTGAGTTTGATATAGTGATGGAAGAAAAATATCGGACCCAATGATGCCCATTCATCACGTATATCAGAAGAGCATTTTGAAGTTCCTTCATAAATGCAATTGCAATCTCTCAATGCATCAGTAAATATTTTAACAAATTTTATAGCATCTCAGACGTATTACTGCCGAATTGATGGAAGGTGAAATTATCACCACTGGCAAAGCCGAATCAGCCATGATATTTCAATCACCGATTCAGTACATTGAGTGTTGTTTCGAAACTTAATCTAGACACTCATAGATCTCTTCTTTGATATAAACCTTTAGGTTATATTGATAACTGTTTGTTCATGAAATCGTAGCCTAATTCTCGTTGAATAGATTTGTATCGAAGATAGCGACCTAGAGATCGTGGAACTAAGACGTACAGCTAAGAAATCAAGCATGTAGTATCCAAAAAGCTTCTCATCAAACAACTTTGTTAGTTCTTTAAGATATGTTAATATAGTTTAATTAGACGACAGTGAGCTGGAGAATTTCTGCAATAAGGGGGCTGGCTGAGAGAAACAATGAAGCCCCTGAAAATGACGAAGAAACATAACTTTGCATTCACTGGACGGAATCCAGTCACTTACGGTTAATTACGCCAGCCTATTGTTACTCAACTAAGAAACTACGGTCTTTACAAATGATTTATCACTATTTCTGAAGAAAAAACAAACCATGCGTGGGTGGGTTACTGAGAAACCCAGTGTATAAGAGAAGGGTGCTGCCAGCGACTTTCCAATCCCCAGGCGCACTGATGACAACTAATGTGGCAGGCAGAATCTATCTCCATTGTTAATTTGTTCTAGTCACTCGAAGCATAATGAAATTTTCAACAATACTTGGGACTAGCATCGAGATACCAACCAAGGCTGAACGATTCTTGCAAAGGGGTGTCCAACACACAGGGAAACCACCCCCGGGGGTCGGATCCGCGAGGGAGTCCAAGGAGAATCAAGCTATACTTCGGGTGGTCTACCGAGGGAAGTATTCTTCATGTACCTGTCCAAAATAACCAGCAGCTCCGCGGAGTGTCCCGAGTGATCGCACCGGATCGAGATGAGGCAGCGACACTCCGTGGCTGGTTGGGTCGCAGTCCGTCTTTCTCCCTAACATGTCTTCCTCCTCCCTGCAGTGGGCGAGTACGTTTGCTGCGGGATCGTCACGGGTATGCTGCAGAGAAACAACGGTAGAGTTTCTCAGCTATGACGGGAAGAAAAAGGTCGGTGAGCATCTGACTCCTCAAGATCTGTTGGCTGCGCGGTTACGAGTGGGCTGGGGATGATGTGGGTTTTTGGACGCACTTGACCTGGTCAACCTCGGTAGTTCTCAGATGATCCTTGCTTAAGTAACAGAGGATGTTGTTTGCAAGAGGATGTTTCTATAGTTTTGGATGTTTCTACAATGTTATTTTTCTTGGCTTATTCTTTGTGTAGGTTTCTTGGTCCTTTTATTTCTTTAATGTCCTCTACCTCTTCATTCGCTTGAACCTACTTTCCTCCCCATCTTTTATTTTTTTTCCATGTCTCAGTAGCATTGTGGTGGATTAGCAGACTCACAATGTTTCAGTGAAGTTATTCCAAGCATGCAGCGAGGCTTGGCGGCTGTGGCTTAGCACCGCCTCAAGGCTTCCCAACCTCTGTCCAGTTGTTACTGGTGCTCC
Organism: Mariannaea sp. PMI_226; assembly: GCA_024336345.1. Taxonomy (NCBI): domain Eukaryota; kingdom Fungi; phylum Ascomycota; class Sordariomycetes; order Hypocreales; family Nectriaceae; genus Mariannaea; species Mariannaea sp. PMI_226. The sequence goes on from JANFOG010000005.1 coordinate 2,470,419, forward strand.
AGTATTAAGCTCCCCTCCTACCTTCCCCTAGTAGTTACTTTCCCCCCTCCTTCCCGCCCTCGGCAGTTGGGTCTCGCCTACCTAACGTATTTTCTAAAAATAGTCCACTTACACTGATTGGTGAATAGCGGATAAGCTTCCCATCCTCTGTCAACCGAAACCCCAGGAGACCAAGTGAGCGCAAGCCAGGTAATGGTCATAAAAGCCCCAGGTAGCATTGGTAAGAATGATTACTGGCTTTGGTACAGAAGTCGTAGGATCACTCCCCAGATGACCCGGAGTTGAGATGAGAACGCGAACCCGTGATGACATCGCTTCCCTGGTTCGAATTCAGATCCCTCGTGGTCTGAAACTCCCCTCTGAATCCATCACCACCATCACCAACAAGCGCGTGTACTGCACCAATCCTCTGTCTAGAAGCTAAATGCGAGTTTATGCCACAGAGTCTATTCTTGAAACACCCCTGTCACTCTGTCTTCCACCAGTGCCATCCCGGAACCGTGCCCGTTTGCCCCCCCCCCCCCCCCCTTCTTTCCCCTTGCTCTGCCTCTGATGCGACTAGTTTTGCTCTTCGCCCTGCGCCCTTGACCTCTCAATTCTCTTTCGAGCTTCCCACCACCTCCAACCACCCAGTATGCCGTTGACACGAGACCGGGGTGGTCAGCCGCAGGCAGGGGCGCCCCCAACCTCATCAACACCTTTTTTTTCTCTTCATACCCAAACAAATGGGTCCGGGATACAGGGAGACACCAGTAGGTTCGTGCTTTTTGTTTTTCTGGTCGTGCAGATAACAAACACATCCCCACCAACATGGCAGTGCTTTCAGCATGCCGTGGGATGCCTGGTTTCAAAAACGTGGTCGAAAATAAACATGTTGCCTGCAGGGCTCATGAATTGTGGCGCCGCTGTCGGTTTCTCTCGGACTGGGAAGCGAGCATGTCTCAATCGAAGCTGTTCCGATTATGACGATTGTGAGTCAATGGCGAATTTCTTCATGGTGATTGATTGATTGATTGATTGATTGGGGACCAACCTCCGACCCATGTAGCCCTACATTTGACTGCTGCAGATCCTCACCTGAAAGGAAGGGAGAAAAGTTCTTTTCTTCGGTGACCAGGGACCGAAAATGGCAACATCCATATTCATCCGGCTCTTGGTCTTGGTGGACGCTTTGTCTGTTTATTGGTGTACCATCAATGGTGAGCGTCGTAAGCGGACAGTTATCTTCAACGGGCAATTAGACGCCCCGCCCAATTAGCATTTTCCAGATTTCACGGGAATCCCTCTCGGAGAGATAGGATGAGATAAGATTAGCTGAGCTGAGATGAGATGAGATGGCGCCTTTCCATACCCAATACCTACCTCTCATTCCTATACGAAACAACTCTGGGCACAGCAAAATTATCGTTGTTTTTGGGGAGAATAATCACAGACGAGCTTTGATAAGCAGATATGAACAATGGGCTGTATCCGTATTCACCAAGACCGTCTATACGAATATTATTAGTCCATATGGTGTCTCTGCTACGAAGTCCCGTTACCCTGCTTGACTCTCATATTTCCAAGCCAATATTTCGTCCAATTGGACCCAGGCTTTCCCTCTTTGTACGTTGCAAAGCCGTCCCTCGTTGAGTTAGTAGGTGCTGTACCTGATGCCGCCCCTTGCTTAGACATAATGCGCCATTACTACTTTTTTTTCTCTTTATTCCCCCCCCTCCCCCCCCAATATCTTACTGTACTCTAGGCTCTTGCTTGTCGGTTGCTAAACTACCCTTAAGGCGGTGCGGGGGACAATGAGAAAAAGAGGCGTTTTGTTATGGACGCCCCTAACCAAGCCCAAAGATGCTTTGAACCAATGATGCGCGCCCGAGACAGACATACATACGTAGGACCAAGAAAAAAAAACCTCGACGATTAAGTGTGCCTATTTATGGCTCGGGATATTCCGCGGGTCGCTTCTCGACATGAGAATCCACAGAGAAGCAGAAGCCTCTGTTGACGCAAATGTGCACATCGAGACCAGACGGTTGGCAGGCTTGGCCCATCTCATATGTCTCAAACGGTTATCGGTGTGAGTGCATGTTCCATGACTTCGAGGGATATTTCAGGAAACGTGTACATACTATGGTACATAGAACACACCATCTCCTCTCCACGCCGGCACACTCTCAACATGTGAGCATCACCGGCTACTGTGGTGCATATCCCGACTTCTTGCATGTGCATTGCGGGACCCCTCGCTATGCTTATTTCTGCACCTTTTCCTTTTTATGATGCTGGGTTGGATATACAGTATGTACTCATTACCCCAGACTCGGGGAGATGGAGAGCAGGGCAAAAAAGTCCTTTTTTTGCCTCTGTCATAAGCGGTGCCCGGTTGGTAGGAGCAAGGCTGAATACGTGCCGATCTTTCGTGATCTTCGTAAGACGGTGCCTGCGCAAAATGCTCCCCAAGCCCGATTCTTACGAACATGGTTCTTTTTCTCTTTCTCTTTCTCTATCGCTCTCGCTCTCGGTCAGTTTACAGTCGAATCCAGTCACGTCAGAGGGATCCGCAATGTACGCATACCTACGTACATGGCAAAGTGCCTCGTTCTGCACGCGCAAGCCACACTCAATTGTGGTTATTTTTCTGGGGGGCCTACTTGGCCACATTTTCTTTCAGCTGAGTCTAGTTTTAAGGGTATTACGCGGGATGATGGCACTCGTGATTCATGATTTGTCTACATCTCGAGCACTCTAGGCCCCAGAGTCCAAATGGCCCCAGCTGCTCAGCCCGCCAGGGATCCCCAATCGCGCTGCACTACCCAAAACGGGGGTTCACGTTGCCAGTTTGAGGCGCTACGGTGATTTACAGTACTGTCCCATAATTCTCCTGCACGCATGACCTTTTTGTTTGCGAGAATTATTGCAAAAACGTGCACCATGGGATAACGAGATATCATCGAAAGAGGAGCTAGCTATTGAGTAAAGTATTGTAACGACTGACGTGTAGCGCTTGTGTGAAACTGCACAGATACCCAAACTCCCTCATAAAGTTGAAGTCTGCTAATAAGTGGATATATATATATATATGTATATGTATGTGCGTCAATGTATACAGACACATATATATAATTGGTAACCAGTCTAATAAGGCGTAGGTCCAACAGTGCCGCCTTCACACAGTGTACATGTTCCCACTGATCATCCATATTTGGGAGGCTTGCTGTTGCCTGCTGATTTGGTTCAAGCCTCCTCTCAAATTCCGCCCTGCCGTCAATGATGATGAAAAATGAACCATACTCCTGTAATTCCAGACCCCATTGCCCCAAATATAACGCCTATGATGAGACCCAAAATGCCTCTTCGTGTTTCTTTTTTTGGTTGCTAGCTAACTAACTGAGAGACGGGCGCAGGCCGTTGATTGAGGACCGTCATGCGGTCCGCTTGTTGTTTCGATCAAAGTAATAGTAGATAGAATCCATGTCTGTTCCGGTCGTAGTTGCATCCATATTTGGATCATGCCAGTCCCACAGCCCGGTCTGCGCAGGGCTAGGACCCGTCATGTCAAAGTCCATCATGACAGGTAGTGGAGGGCACCATGTGTTTTGCAGATCATCTAGCTCGGCAATGCTCATGTGATGCTCCGTGTTGGAGATGCCTAGAGTATTAGCATCCATGATGTCGTTGAAAATAATGTCTGAAGGTTCCCAGCCAGGCTTCCGATGTTCTTCAAATGGTGTAAAGGAGTTCGTGACTGGCTCCCCAGGCGAGCATTGTGATGACGACGGCCTCATAGACGATGCCACGGTCAAAGCGTCACCACCACAGCTATATAATGGCGAAGAATCCACAGAGATCCTTGGAATCTGCATAGCTGATGGATTTTCTGGTTCCAGAGGGAAAAGGCAGTGTGGACTTCGTTGAGGCGAACCATAGATTGACCCCATGCGGTTAAGATCGGGAGATGAGGAGCTGGATGAGCTAGAGCACGATAGTGCACCTGTCATTCGCATACACGTCTTCAAGTTCCGTCGAACGTAGCGTATTGAGCTGCCCTGGTTCAGGAACTCGTGTTGGCTCATATCGTAGATCCGTCTGGTCAACATATGGAGCTTGCTTTCGTATAACTGAAGTATGGAATGGTCGATCGGCTGAAACTTTTGCTGAATGAATCGTAAGGCTCGAGCACAGGTATCGAGAGCTGTGCAGAAGAAACCTGGACAGGATCCACGGAGAGATGGGGCAGGTCCGAACAGATCAGGTGGCTGTTCAGCAGTTGTTGTCAGTAGCCGGAGGATTTCTTCCGATGATGCACAGAACTGGTCAACGATCTCAGTTGTTATGATTGCTTCAGGCTGCATAGGCTGTTGCTCCGGGAATAGGAACTGAATGTTCATGGAATGGTAGACTAAGAATACGAGATTCCGAGACGAGTCCTCGGTGGCTTGGCGGCCTAATAGGCGGATACTCTCCATCAGCGCTTGGCTGGCCTTTCGGCAAGCGCTTTCCGTGTTTTTCAGAGGTTCGCCTTGTTGTACTCGTTGCAAAGAAAGTGAAGGATCTTCTTGCCATAGTCTAGGCGTTGTAGATGATTCTGTTGGGTGGGAGTTTTTGGGATGGAGTGCGAATACGTAGGCAACAACGCTGGCAATGTGTGCCAGGGGCCACATCTCCCTGATGGCGCTCTTTTGCTTTTGTAGCGTGCTGAAGTTTTCAGAGACAAGATCCAGTTGAATCATAACAGATGACGCCTCGGTGACTGGGAGGAAAACATCAGATGTAAGAGATGTAGGTAGTAGAGATGAAAAGTGACTGCCACCCATTTGGATGAAAGCCCACAGGCTGAGAGAATATGTTGTCCAGTATAGGTATGTGACAATTTCCTTTTCCACGTCAAAAACATCAATACCGTTGATGCGTGCGGTGGTTTTAGGGGCAGAACTGTTCGATATCCGATCCTTGATCTCGGATACCAAGCTGCTTGCAAGCCGAATGTAGCAGACTGCTCGTCGTAGCTGGAATGAAGATAAGGCATTCCAGGCCAGCAGCACAAGGGCCTGGGCGGTAGAGATGCCGCTGAATATCCTGGTAGATACACCCGAACTGCCACCGTGGGGAGGGCTTTGTGTCGGCCGGAGAGGTCTCTTGCGGAGCTGGGAGATGGCCCATCGTAGGAGGACATGACCTCGGGCAATGGAAGTCCCGTCTCCAATACTGAAGTTGGCGTCTGCCAGCATCGTGGCTAGCAAGATCTCGTCGTGGGTTCCGTCGCGGACTTCTCGTAGAAGCAGGGTCTTGGACACTAATACTGATAATGGATGCACTGAGTACCAGACATCAATGAGTTGGGTTTGCTGTCGTTGCCCATATTCGGACAAGGGGTTGCTACCAGGGGGAGGGCTGTCAAACATGGTCTTGGTATCATCGTTGGCCAAGCCGGTTAGAAAGAAGTGGGCACCACCGTCTTCGACGTGATAGGATCCCAGTGTCCCAAATTGATCCGGAACCAGGCCGATGAGGTCGTGTGCCAGCAGGGATAGTATCCCTGTATACCGGGGATTCTTGGGGTTGGACTTGGCCCTGGTGCTCTCAGATCGACCATGGAGGCTACGTCTTTGAGAATGGGCGGCGATCAGATTCTGCCACGGGCTACTCAGAGTCCCATTAGCATCTTGTGAGAAATTTTCGGAGAATCGTTGCTCGAGAGCCATGGCTACAGTCTCTTCAGTATCTCCAGCAGCTCCGATCTCTTCCATAGCGTTGCTTGGGGGAGTTGAGTGTTGGGAACTGAGAGAAGTAGATCGCTGACGAGTAGGTCCGGTGGTGGCATCTCCCGTATTGCGGTAGACGCTCAAGGAAGATTTGCTGCTATCTAGGCTGAGATTGCGAGTTCTCGATCTGATAGGCTCGAAGTCGTAGATACAGTCGGCACCCTGCCGACGGCAGGCCTCGCAAATGGTTTCATTGGAGCACTTGATCTTGCGGGCTCGGCAGAAAGCACAAGACCTCCTCAAAGGGTGTTTTGAGGACATGGTGTCTCAAGGTGATGCGGGAAACATCAAGTATGTGGTAAGAAATGGGACAAGAAAATAGGTAGGCAAAGTGTGTGTATTTGAGGAAGATGGAGGAGGAAGGAGAGATGGACTGAGCTTGTGGTGTAAGTGGGACCCAGGACGGAGGCGCTGGTGGACTGATATACATGTATAAATGAAAACAGGAGGGAAAAAATAGGCACTCGGGGAGAGGGGAGAAAAGCAGACGGGCGGGGATGCAAAGCTGACCACTTAGATGAGTGCCCAGAGGTATGGGAATGGTGGGTGATGAGAGCTGATGGCTTGCTTGAAGTGGGAGGCTGTATCGGTGACCTGTACAATGTATTCGCTGGATGGATGTCTTTGGTAGCGTCCCGTTACCCACACTGTAGGTTTTTAGGTGTGTGGAGGTATGCGGACAGTGGGACAAGCAGTTGAGACTAGCTGGGTTAGGTATATATATAGACTACCGGTACCTAAGCTACCTAGAGGTTAGGCAGTTTATGGAGTATGCCTTAGGTGAATCTCAACACAGGGATCAGCTCCTGTCAACACATGGAAACGAAGAGTTTGTATCTTTTTAGAATAAAAAAATAGAAAGATAGACTGCGAAGTCAATGAAACATGGAGAGACAAAAGAGAAGGCATACGCACTCCCTCCGACCCCATCCACCCCCCCTCTGCTCCAGCCTCTAGGAGCGTTGTACGTCTGCCTGCCACTTCTTCTGCAAGCCATGTTAGGGCTGAGCGCCTCCTGGTGACACTGACAACAGCGGCGTGCCGCTAGGAACACTGCACATACAGGTACTTGGCTAGGACATGTCCTAGAGGAGGTTGACAAGTCACTCGCCGCTGGATCCCACACATGCACGAACGAGGTAGCAGAATCTTTGTGCTGCAAGGCTGTGCTTGCAGAAGTTGATCTGGAGGATGGCAGTGCTGGTCCTTTTTTTCCCCTTGCCCTTTTCTCCTCATTGAGCCGTCCACTGTCGTGTCTGGTTGGTTGGGGTCCAATCCTATCGTAATGCGTGCGCTGCGTTCCGATAGGCGAGGTGAGTTTGGGAGGTGGGAATGGAGGTGGGCAGGGACAAGGACATGGCCCAGAGCCCCAAAGCTGCTAATGTAAATTGCCCTGTCATGTCGCTAGCAAATCTTCTATCCATTGGAATGTTTTGTTGTCAATCCATGATATCATGAGCGATATTCTTAGTTCCATGGGTTTCAAAACCTCTTTTTCTTCCCCTCCGGCTCCTCTTCTTTCCATTGCTGCCTACATACCGACGTGCAGAAATCAGCCTCGGCAGGATTGGGGAGTCCCTGTTCTCGACGTTACAGTACAGCAGATATAAACCTGCAAGCTATAATACACGCATCCTTTCGTTGGCTCAGTCATAGCTGATAGGCCTTGGAACCTTTTGGCTCAAACTGACAGCCCATCCAGAGTGTTTCAAGCTCGCCACATGACGCAGGTTCTCGTTGACAAATGAGAACCATACAGGCGGCTCAGTCAATTTGGCTTACTGAAATATCTTTAGTTGACAATTCCACTTTCCGGTCTGTTAATAACTGAGTATAATATGTATTGCTCCCGTATGAAGATAGTGCGATAATCGCATTCTCTAAGCCATTGGTAGAAAGCCGCTTGCATATGCCCACATGTTGGGCGCCACTGGTCGTCAAGCATATTCCGACTGGGGTCATGTCACATCTCTGAAAGCGCTCTAGAACAATATCTATTCAGCTATTTTTATCCCGCTGTATTTTTTTTTCCAAATTGAGCACCTTGCCACCCGAGGTAGTGCTGAATGCGCTCCGAAAGACCAATCCTGGCAACTTGCAGCTGCAGTTCTCTCAGGGGCATCCTATCATATAACATGGAGGATGCAAACCCTTCTAGTTCCACGGTTGTGCATACGCATGCAATTATTATTATCTCACTGAATGATTCACCCTAATGTCTTCTCCTCCTATCCTTCAAATGTGCCAACTAGCATAATGGGTTCGACCATGGAGTACCAACAACAAGCTCCAAGCCCTGCTTGATTGCAAACTCTTCCTACAACTTGCGCACGGATTTGCATATTTGCATGTCTTGTATTTTTCGCAATCATGTGGAGCTAGCTACTATCGCTTGTCTGAATGCAATTCTGACTAATTTTCTGGGAATTTCTCCTCCATGTAGTTACTAGGCATGTTCTATAACGTGATTCTGGCTGGTTGACATTCCCACATCAACGCCCAACTCCATAGTCGGTGGTGCCCTCTCTTCACTGCCTTCGGTTAATTGCGAGCAAATGACTCATTCTATTATTGATTCTGTGAAGAGAATCAGTGCAACTCGCAATCCGTCATGCCAACGCACTGAAGTGGCCTCGAAAGATACAATGCTGGTGTCCTGGGAGCACAACGAACGACCAGCGTTACCAGCACCTACCACACCTTGGATCATCAGCAGCACTCACAACTAGTCAAAACATACCTTTGCGGACACGAACTCGAAAAAGTCCCTATTTTTATTTTCTTTGGAGATTTTGTGTGTTACGAGATATCTTGTAGTGCTCTCCTTGCTCAGTAGCTTGAATCAAAGCTGGCCCAGGTAAACCAGAATAATTCTCAATGGTGAACTTGAAGACCTTCTTAGCGTAGCGATTGTTTTTCATCCCCTCATACAGCTGTACTTGGTTTCCATGTGATATCGTCACTGTAGCCGCCGAGCTTTTCGTTCTTGATGTCTGCTACTCTGGTGAAATCTGCCTAACACCACAACACTGGCAGTTTGGTTCCTGGCTACCTGCTTTCCATTTACTCTACTTGCCTACCTGCTTGAATATCTTACCTGCCTTAGGTAGGTTTGTAAGGTGCCCAACGTGAATTCCTGCCCTTCTACAGTATCTTTGATGCACTTTCGCTTTCGTTTGCCCACAGATCAACGAAGAGGTCAGGTGACAGTACCGCCATTATCCTCCTCCCAACCTCAGCCTTTCAGACAAACCCTCTACCACAAACAAATATTATGAGTCCAACACCATTCTGGACCTTCACAATCTTTTTTCACCTTTTCTTCTTCCCATAGTACCCTTTTGGATTGCCCAATGTCCTTATCCGAACCCGTACGTACTCGGCAATGAAACCTCCCACTGCATCTCCTTCTCGCCCCTCGAGTAGTTCTTCGCAATCAGCCATCTCATTCGTATCAATATCGCCCATTCTCGGCAAGGCCATCTCTTACATAGTTCCATGCGGCACAATCCCAACCTCACGAAACGGGGATCTGAGCTCGGTTGAGCTGATGCCAATCTCGATCTCATCCCCAACTGGTCTCGATGGAGAAGTAGAACAGGTCCGCCCCTGTGTCAGACACGTAACCATGCCTGATGGAGGTATTCGTGCCTGGCTCGTCGTCCTTGGTGGGTTTCTGAATTTCACTACTGCTTTTGGTACGTATGCTTCCGTTGCTTGATTAGACGGCCACTCTTAGCTTGCTTGCTTGCTTGGAAAATCACGACTTACCTTCGTAGGCCTTATGAACTCTTTTGGGATTTTCCAGTGCTACTATTCCAACAAAGTCATTATGCATCGGTCTACTGCAGACATTGCTTGGATTGGAAGTGTCCAGGTCTGTATCCATTAGCTAGCGCGAGGTCCCTCTTACTTGTAGATGGAGTCTAACCTATCAGAATAGCTTTTCTTGATGTTTGTCAGTGGCCTTCTCATCGGTCCCGCCTTCGACAAATGGGGAGCCCGACGGGTCATGATTCCCGGAGCCTTTCTATACCTTCTCTCGTTCGTTTGCACCTCCTTCGCTCGCGAATACTACCAAATTCTCTTGTCTCAGGGCTTCCTCTTTGGTATTAGAAACGCCATCCTGTAAGTTCCAAAATGCTTCATGAATACTTTACAGCTTTGGACGCACCGCCCATTCTTACAGTGGCGTACTGACTGTGAAGAAGATATTACCCTACAGTTGGTGCGATTGCCGAATGGTTCGACAGACGCCGAGGCCTTGCTCTCGGGGTGGCAATCTCCGGCTCATCCATTGGTGGCATCATTTGGCCTCTCATCGTGGGAAAGATAATCCCTAGACTCGGTTTTGCTTGGACCAACCGTATATTGCTATTTGCATCACTCGCCCCGTTAGCCATTGCTTGTGTGTTGGTAAAGGAGCTCAGGAGCACGCAGGGTCGTGGCAATCATAGCCACAAAATTCTGTCTGCCCGGAAGATTTTTAAGGACATTTTCCAACTCCAGTTCATAGTTCTTTGCCTCGCCCTCTTCCTTATCGTCACGGGGATGCTTATTCCATTCAACTGGATCACGCTCTACGCCGAGAGCCAGGGAGTCAACTCTGCCATGGCCAACAACCTCCTTGCTATATGCTACGGAGGATCCTGCGTCGGAAGAATTTTGATAGGATATGTTGGTGACAAATTCGGCCGGTGAGCCTGACATATATGTTCAAATACATGGCTTCACTTGCTGACTCAATACCCGTCCACCAGATTCAATGCCCTCATTGGCATTACTGCCGTTGTTTCCACCTTGATATACGCTTGGCTAAAAGTGACAACTTTGAACGGACATATTGCTTTCGCCACTCTTTACGGCATCTTTTCTGGTGGGCTGGTACCCCTGGGATCGGCCTGCGTTGCACAAACGACCGCCGATATGGCGCGCATCGGTCTTCGTATTAGCATAATGATGGCGGCCTGTTCGCCAGGTTCCCTCACGGGCAATCCTATCAGTGGAATAATTCTGGCGAGGTATGGGTGGCTAGGTGTTCACATCTTCTCAGCTACGACTACGATCCTTGGGGGGGCTGTTCTTCTCTGGGCGCGAGCTCTTTGGGCACCCCGTTGGATCATGATTGCTTGAGAAGACACTGAATGTCTCAAAGTTGCATTCAATTCAGGCTTGGTGCTTAGGCTAGGCCTACGCTAGATAACCCCCTTGCGTAAGGAGACTTCGATGTCTAGATTTGGCTTACATTGGGCGGATCATGAAGGGGGAATCAAGCTTGCGTGGTGCTCACTTGGACTAGCTGGTGTTTATCCTCGATGTCTTCCAAATACCCTTAATGGTATTGAACTGAAGGTAGTAATACTGATAGAAATATATTCATGGTTAGTTTCTTTTGCGATAATCAATGTTCCTCAATATTCTATGAAGATAGTTCCACTGCCCCATTGAGAAAGTTATCGTATGGTGTTGTTTAAGGAGGCATCATAACCACTACAAACAATGCACAGAACTGAGAATATTTCACCGTTCATCTTCGCAAATACGAAAAGATATGAAAAAAAAAAAGATACGGTTCCTCAAAGAATTTAAAAGGAACATAATCTATATATTCGACAAATGAACGAGATCTGAATACCTACTTTGATCTTATCTAACGATACGAAGAAAAGAAAAAAAGTCCGAGACTGCTTTCGACATACTAAATAGAGCAGCATAGAGAAAGAAAAAAAAAAAGACTAATAGGGAAACTCAACAATTGCTCGCTAAGGGGGAAGGGGGTAGTGGGAAATCTTGTATTCTTGGTAATGATGAATGACGTGTTTTGAAATGAAACAACCCCGAAAAAAAAAAAGAACAATTAAACGATGCCCTCTCAGTCTGCCTCCTCTTTACGTTCCTTCATCCCACCCCATCACACATCAACTCGTCATTTTCATCCTCCTTTTTCAGCGTTTACCATTCTTGGGAGCAGGTCGTTTGCTAGGCTTGGGGGCTGCCTTGGTAGCGGAGCTGACGGCCGAAAAGTCGGCGTCGCTCAAGCATTCTGTAACAACAGGGTTGACAAACATGTGCTTCTGCAGGTGACCACCAAAGAGGAGCTTGATCATGTCCACCCTCAAGGCAAGGGACCAAGAGTCAATAGGGGCAATATTATTGCCGAGTCGGAGCTTGAGGCGGTAGCCGAACTCGACAACGCCATCGTCATTGGCCTCCGCGGCAGACAGGCCATTTCGTTTGTCGGGTGCAAATCCGGCCACCGAATAGCCAGGGCCAACACGACGTTCTAGAGAAGTGATGACACTGCTAAGGCTGTCTCGTAGAATCTTACGATCCTTCTTGGAAATGGATTTGTTGCTTTGCTTGATCAATTCATTGAAGCGGTTGATTAGTCTCTGTGGGTCGTAAGAAAGCGAGAAGGGCTCGCCAGCCTCTTCCTCGTGGTGGCGCGACGCCTCATAAACAAGGGCGATGCAAGAGGCGGCATGAGTCTGGACATGCACATCGTCGCTGTCGAGCTGTTCGACAAATGAGTCAAGAGCCAAATCGGCGGCATCAGATAGATCCTCCACGTGGCTGGCGACGAACGACCAAGACTGAAGAGCGCCTGTAACAACGAGGGCGTTATTGTGGGCGTCGATTACTTCTCCATCACTGTTGATGATTTCGGTCAAGTAGGTGAGAACTTCTTGGGCACCCTCCTCGGATCCGCCACCGTAGAGCACGGCAAAGATCATAGCATACATGGCGAAAACCTCACACTCCTCATCGTCTTCATCAGTGATAATTTGTCGCAAGGCGACCTGGCCCTCTTCGAAGATGTCTGCTTCCTCAGAAGTAGCCAAGGTCAAGACAAATGCTTGAAGACTAAATAGGCGTTCACGTGCCGTCATTCCTCGGTTCGCAGAACGCAAAAAAAGCTGGCAAAGCTCGGTAGCTTTGTCATCCAGCCATTCGTGGGTTTCGGGGTTGTAGAAGTTTCGCAGCGTCTTGATATAGGCCTCGATCAACAATTCCCGGCTCTCGCTGTTGTGGTGCTTGCGATCCTGTAGCATTTCCATAAACATGTTGACGTCGAAGGTTGGTCGGGGCTCTTCGGCTTCCAATTCATTGCTCGAGTAGGTGCTCTCACTCAAAGCGTCCCAGTCCTCCGATTCGCTCATGTCCGAAACTTGACGACTTGGTGCCGCGGAGTGGGCAGGTGAGGTCCGTAGGGAGGCGAAAGGTGAGCTGCGGGGAGTAAGCTCAGCGGCTGACGCTCGACCAGACTTGATGGCTTTGTTGGAGATGGTCTTTCCACTTTCGCCCTTGGCGCCCTTGAGCCTGGCGCCCTTCATGGCTTTGACGCGGAGATCCATTGCGACAGATGTGATTGCTGGATATTGGGTTTTGAAGTAGTAAGAAGTGCTGGGGAGAGTTGGTCCCAAGCAGTGGTGATGGTAGTGATAGAAGTAGATCGTCCGGGTGTTGTTTGGTTATAGTTTTGGGAGACAAGGATTTGACGAGGAAGACTTGCTCAAGATGCTCTTCTTAAAACAAGATGGATGGAATCCAGTCCAGCAAGTGATCCTCGTCGTTTGTGGTAGTATGGCCAACCGTTGGTCAGGTAGCTATGGCTTTGTCTCTGGATCGACTAAGATAGGAAAAGCAGGCGGGAATAGTTGGAATTTGAGAAGCGTCGCAGAGCATGAGTTCCATTTGTGTTTCGGAGATGATTCGAGCTACAGCCTGGTACGGGAACAAAGGATGGTGGTTGTTGGCAAACCTAAGAGAATGGCAGTTGAGAGAGAAAAAGTAAAAGAAAAGTTTCAAGCAGGGAAGCGGGATGGGGTGGATGAATAATAAATCGCCGCCTTGGACTGGGATGGACTGGGTTGGACCGCCTACCTTACCTCCCGGGCACCTAACCTCAAGGTACCTGTACCATGTGGATGGCACAACCTGTAATGACTGAAAGTGTACTGGGCTTGGAGTCGGACTGGGGCTGGAAGGGATGTGGCGTGTGGCCCAGGACTAGGAAAGCGACGGGAGTGGTGGAGGTGGGCGGCCTTGTCCATGACACCCCCAGACAGATCCTTTTGAGTTGGTCAACTAATTATTATGCTATTACTATGTATGTCTAGGTACACGGCCTATCATTTGAAGCAACAGGGTCATCAGCAAGGTTTTTGTTCGCCTTTTGATTTTTCCCAAATTTCTCTCTGTGCGAATGAGGACCCCAAAACAAGCCCTGTGCACCCTCGGTTGAGTCCTGATGTGCTTATTCGCGGCACACTTTCAGAGCTCATTGTGGCAAACCACCCCCTTTGCCCGTCGATCATATCAGCATCCTGTCCCACTGCCTATAAACATGGCCTAGCATACTATGTAGTACCTCGTACAGCACCGCTCAAGGCTAGGTGCTGAAGGGGGAACCAATACTCCCCCCTCGTGTGCTCCTCCCGTATTGAGGGGCAGGTCGGCCCCCACCGACCAAATAAAATGATGCGTCAAACAAAATAAAAGAGGGAAGAAAAAAATTACCTGGCAATTTCAGCACATGCTGGCACAACTAAAGAACTGACCATGGCTAGTAAGTTTTGTCGCAGCCGCTGACCAAGCCCACTGATGAATCGACAGCATTATATGGAAGAGCGTGCTGAGGATTGTCTCTGAGAGGGTCATTTTGACACCCCGGGAGTCCCTCAATCTCTAGGTTCCGTCTTGAGAAGCTGGCAGCACGATACGTAACTACTCTACGGCTGTCTCCCCGCTGTCTGGCCCCACAAGAGCCCAGCTCGCTCGGCATCTCCACAACTGATCTGATCCCTGCTTAGGCAGCGTCATCGATCCATCAGGGCATCAAATCACTTTACGCGCCCTGTCGCGTCGCCTTGCCCTGTCTTATTTGTATGTCGCTTGGCTTGCTTGCTTTGTTTGATCGATGACGAGTTATGCAAAAATATCGAGACATCGTTGACGGAAGCAAGCCCGGCCCGCTTTGATGCCGTGGTTGCACACTGAATATGCTACGATGCCGACGCTTTCCATGTCACTTGATCCCTTAGTTGTTTAGTTCCTTTCTTCATTTGAGTAAAAATTGGACATTTAGGACTGCCACTATTCGGGGGGTGCACAGTGTATTCTCGGTTGCTTTACAGACTGCTCGCACCGTATCTTCCGATTCCAAGTTCTGGGCCACAGCAGCCAAGTCACCAGATGTTCACGGGGCTACATCTACCTATCTATAGCCCACGCCCTTCCTCCAAGTCTCTGGCGAGGGAAATGGTGCGCGACATCTCCCGAGGTTGTCCGACAAGGCCGAGATTGTGGGCAACAGGGAAGGCTCGAAACCCAAAGGGATCAAGGTCATGAGCAAGGGGTGCCATAAAGGGAACCCAGTAAAATCGAGGTTAGCTGTTCTGCCTGTTTGGAGAGGCCTCTGAGACGGAGGGGTCGGCACATGTCTCAGATGTGGCACTGTGTTGAGCCAGCTGTAAGGGTCGTGGCAAGCAGACGGGATTCATACCTCAATAATTCCGCCGTGAAAGCAAGCATGCAAAGGGCACACATTGGTGGTGGCAAGTACTTTGGGGCCCTTGGATTGGACGGTGGCAGGTTGGTAGGAATGTGCAAGTCAGCCGGACCACGAATGTTGCCTGGTGGTTGAGCGGGAAAGGCGCTTTTATTAGGAATCGGCTTTGGCTATTGCATTTGCCATGTTGCTGGAACAAATCAGCCGGCGAAACGTGAGAACATGGGCGCCTGAAATTGAAGCGCCAATCCATCTGGAATCTTGGGTGTGCGAGGGCCATCCAGGGCCAGACGATTGCGAACCAAACGAAAGAAGCAAAGCATGTGAGGATACGGTGCAGCAGTCTGGAAGGCAATGATTTCTCAGCCTGGGTAGGTAGGTGGCGTCAGAGCGTGAGACATGATACCAGCCAAGCGACGGACGAAAATGACAGCTATGACATGGTCGGATAAAGACAGTTGTGTTGAGTCCGAGTCGGGGATTTGAGGAGCAGCCTAATGTACCTCGTAATTGCACATGATATGGTTCGCAAGATTTTTAGTGTGAGTGAGGAGCTCTACCTACCTACCTACGTCTGGTAGTCTATCTATTTACCTCCCACACCAGAGTCGTCCTCGTACGTGGATACCTGGGACACCTTCCTTCCATCCGCAACTAAAGGCGTTTTACCTAAGTTAGGCTCAATAGCCTAAGAGAGGGGCAGGGATGAAAGAACGGCATCAGAAGAAAGAAGAGAAGGAAAATAAAATATAGCAGAAATAAAAACCTACAGGAAAGATACCCAACCATCCTCCTTTCATTTTATACTCTCACAAATGCCCGTTGGAGCATGATGTTGACCACACTGTGTCAAAGTCGCAATACGCACAGTCACGTATGACAACACGAACCCTCTATCCAAACTCGCTTATCAGTTAGCGTCAGGACAGCGTCAGGAATCCTTCTTTGAATCAAGCAAGACAGTGGAGTTCATCCAAACAGTCATAAAGCTGTTTTCGAGGTTTGCGGCGGGAAGGCACGCACTGTGTGGCATTCTCAGCCATAGTGAACCTTCAGCACTGTACGAGTCTATGCAGATATGCTCAGTTTGCTCCGACGTGCGCCGAACTTGGACGCAGCTTTCACGTAGTTTCTTGTATTTTGTATTTTTAATTTCAAAGTCCCATGTATCCGGCCATCCTAATATCAGAAATCAACAGGATAACAATGCTCAGATTCCCATCCGATAAATATGCCAGCCTATTCTCCTCATACTCCTTCATATTTTGATATCTATCCCCTAAGGCCACTAAGGGTGTCCTAGGGCACTAATGTTCACTATCCACCCCGCCAGACGCCGATAAGCCGCTTATCGCTGCCTGCGATCCACAGGCTGCCTGATACGGCAGCAACCTGGGGCTGCTTCACAGCTGCCCCCCCCACTTCATCCTCACCTTCCGGGGTCACATTCACTCTTGTCACCCAAGCACCTCATCCGCATCTCCTTCTCTTCTACTAAATGTGCACTTTCTTCTCCTTTCCACTTCTCCTTAAGTCTTTCATATATCTTCGGGCTTGTCTGTCTCCTACAGTATCTCGTCTTTTCGCATTTTGTCGGACGTCAAGCTCCCTCCCAGAGCTTACCTCGAAGCCTGTCTACCCCAAGGTAGATCCAGTTCCACAGGGTGCTACGCCCCGCTGACGTCGCTTCCCGGGCCCGAAAGGGTGGAAGCAAAGCATCAGTGTACAACCCCTCCCTTCACCAACAACCTCGAGACCGGCAGTGATCTGAAGCCTCTTTTTATTTATTTACAAGGCAGCCAGGCGCACCTTTCTGGGAAGAATGGCGCTTCCACAGTACACTGATGAAGGTAGGTTTTGATGCACATCGACTAGGTTCTCAAGGTGGCTAACTCAACCTCTAGCACTCATCACGCTGACCAGCATAAATCCGCCATCATCCTTCCCCATTCCCGACCGACGGTTCTTCTTGACCAAGGAGAAACCGAGTATTGTCATCGGCCGCACGAGCAAAAGAAATAGCAACTACGAAGCTGCGGTTTATAATGCCTGGTTTGACTCGCCCGTGATGTCTCGTGACCATGCTCATTTAAAACTTGATACGGAGAGACAGGTATGTTTTCCTCTGGGCACAGGACGGGCTCTTATAACCATATGACTAACCTAATCCTACAGCAAGTCTATATTAAGGACATTGGCTCCCTCCATGGCACTTTCAAGAACGGGAAGCCTCTATCTCGAAACGTTCTCTCACATTTCACAACGGGTGATACCATTCGATTCGGAATACCCATCAACAGAGGCGTGGAGGTGTATCCACCCTGTACTTTGGAAGCATCCGTCAAATTCGGAACTATCGAGTAAGCTCAACTGTTACCTTCTGTCGTGAACATTACACGTAACCAATACTGACTGAATTTTTTTTTTATCTTAGCCCAGAGGATCGTCCAAAAGTCTTCAGAGTGCCAGACGACTCTGATGTTGAAGATTTGAATAGTGACGATGACAATAGCATCCACAACAGCACCGAGATTCTACGCAACGCCGAAATGAGGCCCGCTCAATTTCGTTCCCCATCTCCTCCCAAATCGGAGGGAGAACACTGGCGAACAACGGAAGAACCTGAAAGCGAAATCAATCTCACCGACTCCACTGATATGGATACGGAGAGTATCCCTGAATACGACTCTGCCAGCATCGCCTCCGTTTCGGTCGAAAGCATCAATGACTACAACCTTCAGGATGATATGGACAATGAAGAAGATGAGTTTGAGGAGCATGATGAATTCGTTGAGGGAGACTATATGTCACCTCCAGACACCGACATCCACCCTCAATCACTGATCGTTGAAGACGAATCCGAGCCAGCAAGTGAGCTTCCAGTCCAAAGAGAGAATGGCAACACAGGAAATACCATTTCCCAGGCCTTGATTCCTGGACTTGAAGACGATATGAACCTAGACCATACAACTACACACAAGGAAGTCGAGGTCAATGCAGAAGAAGCCTTGATGTCCATGAATGAGCGACAGGAGGTTCCCGTCTTGAAGTTACATGAGATGCATAATCCACTACTTCCAGAGGCCGATCTTCCCAAGTTCGCAAAAATACCGCCTTGGCAGAGACCATGCTTTCCCGCTACCCTGGTGAGACTGCCTCCTCTCTCAGAGACCGTCTTCTGGACTCCTCCAGTCCCTGCTCCCGACCCCAAAACTGCGGCGGAGATAATGGGGGCTAAGACAGGAAAATATGAGTTCTTCACAGCTCGCGCTGAGAACAGACAGAAGGCTACCGCAACTGATATTCCCACCGGTGGCGATTCAGAGCCTGTCAGTGTCTCGAATAATGTGGTTGGAGAGCCTATTCAGGTTACGGTTGACTTGACCGAGTCTCCCATGACTTCATTCAAATCGGCAATCTCTGTCAATCCTGAAGAGTCAGACAAACCCCTCCCCACGGAATTTACAAAACTAGCCGATTCAGAGTGGGCTGCGTCAGGAACTCAGTTTCTCAACTCACCCAATATAGGAGATGGGGAGCTCATCCAAAGCCATCTTCCCCTGTTAGACGAGACTTCAGCCTACCAGTTTGAATTAAGCAAAAAGGCTTCAGCCGAGGCTTCTGCAAACTGTACAGTTGACGAAGCTCCCGAGTCTCAGTCGGAATCTCACAAGGCCACTGCAATGGAAATAGATAACATCCTTGTATCTGAAGCCCCGGTTCCAGTTACCAAGGAACCTGCTTCTACACCTTCAAAAAGAAAGGCCTCTCAAATATCCGAATTGCTGCCAGAGGAACGGCCAATAGACGAGGGCCTACAGACAGCGAGTGCCCAAAAGACAACAATCACAGAGATAACTCAACGTCTGCGGTATCTAACAGCGCAGAGGCGGTATCGCCAAGCTTTGCAGGCAAGCTCTACAGAAGAAGTAACTGCTACCCCTGCGCCTCAGGTGCTCAACGTCACTGCTCGACCACCAAAGCGCCTTCGTCGTGCTGCGGAGATGTTTGGCATTGCAGCTCTTGGCGGAGTCGCTGTCATGTCGGCCCTAATTGCAACAGCCCCTTCACTTTGATGCGTACATGTGTTTATGTTATCTCTTTTTCTCATGGAGTTATAGGAAATTTGAATTTGAGTATGGGAGATTCGGATCGCGCCATGGTCCATGATGATTGGCACGGATCACTCAGGGGAAACATGAGGTCGCAGTCAATCATTATTCGTCAGGGAAGACGGATACCACGAAGGGTATCTACCGATGATGGTATGCTTTTTTCGTCAGAGGCTGTGGAACTGATGGTTTGACTGTTCGGATTGTGAAGGATATCGCTTAGGAAATGGCTTTGGAGAAGTGGACTCAGTTTAATTTCTCTCCTTTTCTTTTTGGTCATTCTTTTGCCTGGTTGGTCGGAGTGTGGTATCTATCGATTGAGAATTTTAGGACTTGATGAATCATACGACACTGAATTTATATCATGTGTGTGAGTGATTGTTCCTGTAGACTCTCCGTTTAAGAGTACCGTAAACAGCTGAGTAGTCTATTGGTAGCCAGATTTCAATTGGCACGGCGTAGAGAAGGCCTCCTTTGTAAGGAATGCATCGTTTGGCCCAGAAAGTCAACCCCGCGTGATACGTTGGCCAAGTCGGCGAGGAAGACGAAGGGAACTCTGAAGACAGGATAAGCGGTGGGATGGCAAGAATGAGGCAGCAGAGTTTGTCATCTTTGCCAACGACTAGGAGGCGTTTGTGCGGTTTATGTCATCCAGCCGCGATAAACGATTTTATTTTCTTTCGAGGGGCCGGGTGTTGGACATCCAATAGGAGCTCGAACAGCTGGATAATATCAATAGGATTGGCAGGCCGTTTTCGCCAGATGGTCAGAATGTATCTGGTTCATCCAGCTATGGATTTCTTGGTTCTGTAGCCGTCACTATCTCCATACGTCCGCATTCAATCCTCCTAGCAAGGGTTTTCATTTGTAAATGTGAGTGTCGTGAGAAGTTAGGGTGCTCTCATCTTCAACTAAGATTACATCAGTGTACGCAACGCTGCAGTGTATACACCCTATCGGCTTCTTGCTGACGAGGAAAACCGGTCAGGAATACTCCTCGAAGAGTCAGCCGCATCGGGCCGTCAATAGCCTCGATTGCTCGCCTCCTCTCCCCCGGTCTCCATCCCTTGCCCTATGACAGAGATAGATAGAGAGAAAGAGATTATCAGCTTCTGGACCGGTGAACAATCTCGGGCTAGCTCCGAGCGAGGGCAGCCAAGTTGAGATGACGCGTGACTTTGGGCCAGTAGGCTGTGTCACACATAGGAGAGAAAGGAGAGAGAATCAGGTTGGTTGGGCGAATGCATGCAAGGAAGGCAAAAAAAATTTGGTTTGCTTTTTTTTCATCTTCTGTCTGCTGTTTTATGCCAGATGATGCATGAGAGTGATTGATACTTCGGGGCTGATTACGTGCTTGTGTTTGAGAGTTTTAGTATTGGTGAAGGGTAGCCAACTGAACGCAAGTTGGGTGGGATACACTTCCTTTCTTGAGGTAATTGCAAGAAATGAGATGCAATGTCGCAGCATGGAAGACAAAAGAGTAGATAGGTAGCTAGCAAGCCCGAAATATACCGTCATCGTGGCCTCATCTGTCTGGGTCATCCATTCCGACAGTGGCAAAAGAAAAGCATGGATGCTTTTAGAGGGAGATCGGAAGAAAGTCGGTCTAGAGTTTTTACTTTTGTTTGGTCCTTTATATGATTGTATATACTCTAGTGACCGGGCCTATTGAATGAAAGAAAAGGTATTTCATGAAAGCTGCATGTAATGCATACAAAGTGTTTCGTATGGTACAGAGAGAACGGTAGAGAGATGATTAGTGCCGCATGTCCAGTCGCAGTCAGGAATTCTGTTTATCTGCGTTTGAGAAACTCATGCAACATAATTAACACTGTTCCCGTCTTGGCTAATAAAAAAGTAGAAAAAAGCAAAGGAAAAAGGATGTGTACTTCGAGTCGGGAACACGACGACAGCGAAACATCTTCCCTCGCACCGCGTCAGGGACAGGCGTGCAAGGCTGCGTGTTACCTGGTACGGAATGGGTTGGACCTGACTCCGCACCCTTACCGCTTGGAAGTTTTGTCTTTGTGCCTGCCAACCGACGTCTCTCTCTCTCTCTCTCTATCTCTCTGCTTCTTCGTGGATGTGTGTGTATGTGTATGTATAATCTCCTCTATCTGTCTTAAGTCTCTCTTGTCCACCCTTTGCTCCCGCCCCCTTCTGCTTCCAAGGCGTACACCACGGGGTAAAGTAGATGCAGTAGCGGCGCAAGAAGTCGTTACTGAATGGAAAGCAGTTTTCGGAAGTGAGCACGAAATGATACGGCACGTGTATCTGCTTTACATATTGCAGGGCTTATCCATCTCGGTCTGGCTAGTGGACCGTGTCGTCGGTATTGGTGGGCGGGGATAGATGACTCTACATTCTGACCGGTTCTGGTGCGCTCGACAAATCAAAGTGGGAGTTGGTTGGGCAGTTTTTGAGCGGGATGCTGCAAGATCGCAAGGTGTGTGGCTGCAGCACAGTGGTCCGCAGGTATAACAGCTATCATGAGAAAGCCCTCAAGATCCAGAGAGATGTCAACATGAAAAAGAGACTATTTTCGTACAAAGGGAGAAATATGGAGGTATATTTGGCCTAGCTGTAGAGCTAATATCAACTAATCCCATTGCGTTCGGATCGAAGATAATGAGGGATTCCCGAGACCAGTCAAACACAACAATATCCCGGAGCACAGCTCGTGGGGGATGACTGCTTATGGGTGGCTCACGGCCGATGAGTCTTTGGAACCACGTTGCCAGCTGGTCAATCCAAGGAGCAATCGTGAAGGAAGTCAGCTGGTCCATCCCTGATCTTGGGTGCCTCGATTGAAGAAAGAAACCCGACCGAGATAGCTCTCTGAGCCAAAGGGCAAACCCCTGGCTATGTGAGGTGCTGTTGTCGTCATCACAAGACCCCCGTTGCGGCCAAACGAGGTGAGGTGATTTAGAGCGGGAAAGAAATCAAGATTTCTGGATCGAGTGTTTGTAATCCATCCTATACTGGAGTTGGCGGCGGCGCGAGGCGGTGAGGTTGGTCGATTGCGGTTGCGAAGACGGGACATCATCTATCCGTCTCTACGGGTTGTCCTACTTGTGTCGAAGTCCATTTCGAGGTGATTTTTGGGTCTAGAGTGCCTATTTAAACCCTCCCAGTTCTCTGGCCATGGTTGCAAGTTCAAACAATCCCAGAATCAAGGCGAGAGCCCTGCAGCCGAACAAGCACAGCACTCCTAAAAACAAAAGCTTGCTTTCTTCAATTACCTGCTCCTCCAAGACAGAATGGACACTTCCATATCTGACTACATCTTTGATGATGAGGGGATGACCTGGATCACTTGCAATATGTGCAGTGGTTCGTTTCGCCGAAGCTCGTGAGTGACACCCTCCCAGGAACTCTCTTACACTGTTCCAGCTTTCTTTTCCGTACCTCTTTATACTAATTACGAGGGCCTCGGCAATCCCAGGAGTAAGAAGTGCGTTCTCTGCCACGGCACCAAGCTTCTTAGAGTCTCGCACGAATATCTTGTCAACGCAATGGCCTCTGTACCGCAGAACTCCCAGGGCCAGTCGTCTGTGTCTCGCGGTAACCACAAGCGTGACAAAGGCCAGGGGCCAAGCAGCAGCAACAGCAGCAGCAGCCGTGGTGTCTACAACCGCAGCTCTTGACCGACTTTCTTAAGTTACGACGAAAGGTCGATACTGTAAATGTCTTTTCCCGTACATGTTTAAGAGGGGTGTAGCCATTCTTGGCTGCAAAGTGTGTGCGACTGATTTGATGTTATTGTCTTTGCTCTCTTTGAAGTTTTGAAATTTGTGCTTAGTTACTCGCAACAATTAGATTAGGCCAGAATTCTCTTGGGGCTTTGGTATTCTGTGCAGAGTATGTATAGGATCGCACTGTGAAGTTCCACGAGTTCTGTTTAACCTTTCGTTACATGGTATTGATTCTATTTTGCAAATATATACTCACTCGCTCTACCTTAACGTTCAACTGAAACAATTCATTTGTGTTTGAGAACACGGCTGCGACACTCATGAAGTAAAAATACCTTGGCATGTTTACGACCAAGCCCTGACCAAAAGGACCCCAGAATCTCGTCGACCAGAATATCTGAGAGCGTGAATATGAGAAATACTCACTTACAGGCAAAACCAGTTCAATCCTAGCTAGCGGTCAAGGAACAGAAATATTGCTTGCTCTTCCGAGACGACAGCCATCCGTTCGGCAATTCCCGAATGGGCGATGACCCGACAAAAACAGGCTCCAATGTATTGTCGCACAACATAAAGCTTACAGCACATTAGCAGCATATTGGCAAGTCTGCCAGGTGTTCCCTATGCACGAGGCCTCTTACAGTGCATACATAACAAGTGGCAAGCATAACAAAAGCCTGCTGGCTATAGTTTTACGGTCAGGTGGTTACATCCCGTCGGGCTCATCATGCCCTACACTCACTCTTCCGCTTCAGCTGCACTACGCTACCCGAGAAACGATTGGGCGTCAAACAAGGGAGAATTGGCTCTCACTTCGGTGCCGTAAGGACCTGTTCTGTTCCGGTGTCTATATGACGGCGTTTGACAAGGGAAAAGCCGGTATCTGTCAATGGGGTCTTGCCTTAGTGGGTTCGTTTCGAGTCCAACAGTGTGCACTGTCCAAGATTGCAATAGAGAGTCAATATTTGCTACTTTGTATCATGTGGCCCAAGTGATGCTGGTGCAGCCAGTGGGCACTTGGGCTTGGTCCAGCCTATCCGCAAGGCGAAATCACTACCTATACTGATGACGGGTTCATACGGTATTCCCAAAATCCGCGCCATCCCGGGCCTGCCACAAATACAGTGATAGAGATGCAAATACACCAAGTATATTGATTGAGGAGGATTAATAATGTCGAGGATGAGAGGCTCAATGTACACAGAATAAAGGCGTGTCGGTCAATATTAAAATAAAAAAAAAATAAAAAAAGAGAGAAGATGCAACACGTCCCAGGGATTTGCCGGTCATGAATGAAACAAATCACACAATAATAATATGAGATACGAGATGAAGGCACTAAAATTCGCACAATCGCCAGATAAATATGCTGAAGCTCAACAATTAGCCTGCCTGGTTGGATTTGCCGTTGGTGTGAGTGAGCTTACAAGAGCAGCTTCAAGCTGGAAGCATACTATGCACCAATCGGGTCCCTGCGCGTCGCTTACAGCAATACCCCGTTACTGGAGCGATGTTAGGAATCGCGAACTATCACCCTCCAACTAGCTCACGAACGACAGAGGTTCCTAAAGGGCCTTGTTAACGTTTTTTGTCTTTCGTCTTATTTCTTTCCGCAACTTTGTATTTTTCTCTTCACCTTACCATGACCTCAGGCTTGTGAACTTGAATCAATTCTGTAAACATGTCCGTCATTCTCGCAACAGGTAATTCCCCCTCCCCTCGAACGCTTTCCCACACCACTGTGCGATCGTCTCGCTAACTCTCTATCGCAGCTGGATACGACCATACGATCAGGTTCGATGCAAACGCGACTGCCCAGCGCATAGTTCCTAGCTAACCTATCCTCCTCGCAGATTCTGGGAAGCCCTATCCGGAATCTGTTCGCGCACAATCCAGCACCCAGACTCCCAAGTCAACCGCCTCTGCATCTCTCCCGACAAGCGATACCTAGCCACTGCGGGGCACCACACGGTCAAGCTCTACGATATCAAGTCGACAAACCCGAATCCGCTCCTGACGTTTGAGGGCCACCAGGGCAACATTACTGGCATTGCTTTCCACTGCGAGGGAAAATGGATGGTGACCAGTTCCGAGGACGGCACCGTCAAGATCTGGGAAACACGGACTGGATCAATTCAGCGAAGCTATAACCATGGCTGCCCCGTGAATGACGTGGTGATTCATCCTAATCAAGGTGAAATCATTAGCTGCGATCGATCAGGCAGCGTGAGGGTTTGGGACTTGGCCGAGAACAACTGCTCTCATGAGCTCATCCCAGAAGAGGATGTTTCAGTATCCAGTGTAACGGTGGCCAGTGACGGGTCCTTGCTCTGTGCTGCGAATAATGCTGTAAGTTTCTTCATCATCTTATCTTCTTTTTTTTCTAGTGTCTAGCTCTTTCATTTGCTAATCTTTCTCCTCAGGGCAATGTCTTCGTGTGGAACCTCATCCAGAGCTTCGATCGCACACAGCTTGTCCCTGTGACGCATTTCAGCGCCCACAAGGAGTACATCACCCGCATTCTCCTTTCGCCGGATGTTAAGAAGCTTGCAACGTGCAGTGCGGACCACACTGCCAAGATCTGGGAAGTGAAGAACATTGAGCCGTCGCCTGACCCGGACCCGCGGCCATACCCTCTTGAGGCGACTTTAACGGGCCATCAGCGCTGGGTCTGGGATTGCGCTTTCAGCGCTGACTCGGCATATCTGGTAACCGCTTGCTCAGATCACTACGCGCGACTGTGGGAACTTCATACTCAGCAGATTATTCGTCAATACAACGGCCATCATAGAGGAGCGGTTTGCGTTGCGCTTAATGATTATTCTGAGGCCCGGTAGCAGGGTGGATTGGAGAAGACTGGGTTTCTTTTTTTGGGGTGTTATTTATTTTTGGTCTGTTAAGTGGTCCGCACTCTTGATCTGGTGCTTCAATTCCGTGGGGTGATGGAACTGATGCGAGCATGGCGTTATTTGGATCGACAATGTGTTGTTACATGGGATGGACTTGAACATTTTCTCGGACAACGAACTTGTAGGATGTTTTATCATTCACATATATAACTTTACAATGAAAATGAAGTTTCACGAATACAACAACGAGATGAATGAAAGTCTCGTCTTGGGTTTTTAACTGGGATTTGATTGCGTCTCTTGCTAAATGGCCAACAATTCAACACCATACATGCAAGGATTTGCCATGATCCAGATACCACAACAAACTTAAGAATCCATCCCCTGAAGACGCTCCTTCGCCGACTGCTTTGCCTCGTCGGACACCTTAGGGTTATTCATAGTTCTGAATCATTATTAATCCGAAATCATGTCATCAAAGGCTAAGAGGAGTGAGCACTTACGCCTTGAGTCCACCAGCAACGTTGCCAGGATTCTTATCGGTATCATTGTCACCCGCCTTGGGGACTTATGCAAATATTAGCATTTCGTGAGTAAGAATTTTACGCTGAGGAGATTTATCGTACCGTCGCCTCCATTGAACTCTTCCTCGAGAACCTTCTTGGAGTGCTGCTTAGCTTCCTGAGAGACCTTGGGGTTGTTAAGAGTGGCCTTGTGGCCGCCGGCGATCTGAGCATCAGTCATGATGATTCTTTTATGGAGTATCGATTGAAATAAAATAAAGATGAATGTGTTTTGATGGCTGTGTAGTCAAGACCTGCTGAAAGACGAGAGATAATCACCTCTTTATAGACATTTTCTCGACTCTCATGACTTCCTTTACGTAGTTATTAGCTAAGACTCCAATGCTGACTTTCGTTGACGCAATTGATATAATCCTCATCTTTTTGCAAACGATTGTTCAGAGGGTTTAGTAAATAGGCGCAATGTGCCTGGATCATCCCAATACTAGACATTAGGTCAGCAGCTGGGAACGAGACTCGAGCATCATCTCAGCTAAGATTGTCATCAACGTGAATGAGAGTTGACCACGACGAATTGATCATCCGACTATAGTTTTGAATGTTTACACTATTCTTCTTTGTGGTAGCGCGATCTCGCGGTTAGATCCGGTCACCTTAGGATTGAGATCTGACGTCGTTTTGACTTTTCACGCTCGGACCTGCGTTAAGAGGTGGAATGGCGTGAAAAGTGAAGCGCTATGTTCCAAGAGATGATTCATCCAAGTCATGGACTAGATAGAATCAATGACTTCATGACGGGCGAGGCATGTCTTGCCTCCAAATTGCTTTGTTTGGAGGTCAAGGAACAACACTTCGCACCGTCATGGCAACATCAACGGGTCATGGAATGTAAGAGCTGATCGAACCTCGAGAACAATTTCACGGACACACCCAGTATCAAGATACCACAAGGATGGTGTATCGAAAGAGAAGGGCAAATTCCAGCAGTAGCTAGATCGACGGAAAGACAATCTGTGATTGCGTGGAAAGTCACGTACGTCATGTCGTCGGGACATGAGGGATGCCTGTATCATCTTGTCATACCGGGGCCGTGGCCAAAGCTGAGATGCAAGCAAGTTGAAAAAGAGGAGAGTCAAATAATTGAAAAGTACAAAGAGTAATAGAATAATCGAGTCAATATGGTTGAAAACGGCGGTTGACTCATAAACCGAGCAAGGACGTGGCTTGGGGAGCAGGACTTGAAGGGGATATAGCATGATGAGTGGCGATGTTGAACGGAGGAGTCAGCCCTGGGAATGCACGCCTAATATTCTCATCGGTCGCCTCCGAACGTCGATAAGGCTGATTGAGTTGAAAGAGGCAATTCAGAACCCTAATCATCGTACGTTATATTCGGGGTTCGCGAGGCCTCATGCACACATAGAGACCCGACTTGGGGCCCCAACAAGCCAAACACCCCCCCCCCCCCACCAAGTGATGAGGAACAGCAATTTGGGCATATTGACATTGATCGGAGGTCTTGCCTAATTTCGACTGAGTCACCGGGGAAACAACAAAAACAACAATAGCAGCAACAAGAAACGAAGAAGTAAGAGAAGTCTGCCTGCATGTCTAGACGCGAGCTGGACCAAATATTACCAACCAGTCACGTAAACAGGTCACGTCGCAGAAACGTGAGGAACAGGCCTAGCTCATTCACGTTCGGTCATGACCGAAACTTTCCAATTGAGTAGCCAGATGCATGATGCCCAAGGCCGCCCGTGTGGTTGGATAGATTAAAAAACGGCTTGCATATGACGTCGGTCTTCTGGCCGTAACCGCAACCCAGATCGGGGAAAGGAACGTTTCAACATTTCCCCCATGTCCAGCTGAGCAGGGATCACGATGGGAGGGGGGATGAAGGAAGAAGGATGATGAAAACGGGGGCATGGGCCGGTGGAGTTTTCTTACTCTGTACCCTGGATGCGACGGACGGATAACCTACGTCAGTAAACGGACGGACGTGTTTCCCACGAGGCGGGCTGGGCGGTTGGGCGGTTGGCGGTTGTGGGGAGGAAAAAGGGCCCTGGGGCACCTGGTTTAGAGGGCCTGTCAACCCTCCCCGACAGCGCTAGAAACCGCCTGTCAGAACTCTGAAGTTCCCCCCCTAAAAATCCCCCGATGGTCTCCATCCTACTCCCTCCCCCCTCCCAGTCCCCTAAAAAAAAGGCCCGGTCCCCTGAAAACACGCTGGAAGACACTGAGCCACCCCTGACTATCGATTTCCAAGCTTGGGCTGGCAACTGAGGCTGTGCACCATCTAATTAAGCTACCCACGGCGCTACCCACGGCGCTATGCACACACGCGCGCCAGCCACTATCCGCGCCTCACCCCCAATAATAGCACGGCATGAGGCTTTGATCCCATCCATGGTATCGGTTCCTTTCCCCCCTCCTACGTCGCCAAACCCATCGACATCCATCCACCTCCGCAACACCAAACCACCCAACAATTACGGCTCTCCACACTTCTGCATCGGCAATTGCTGTCACACACACACACACTCGCACGCCCACACACTGTTTCCCACACCCATTATTTGCCGCTTACACCTCCCAAAGCAAACGGTAACCGGGGGGTTTGGCCAAGTTACTAGGGGGGGAGTGTTTTCTTCTCTGTCTACCTTGAACACCCAACGCAGGAACGTCTTGTTTCCAAATCATCCCAACTCTTTCGTAACCCTCCATTCAACAGAGTGATACCATGACCGCCGACACTAAACCCCCCGTCTTCAACTATGTCTTGAGCTTCATCCTCGTCGGCATTGCGTGGGGCTTCACCACCCCCTTCATCCGCCGGGCCGCCCGGTCTCACAATCCTCCCGCTCACCCTCTTCTTGATAGCCCTAGTGTCAAGTCCAGCTGGCTCAGAACTAAGCTCTACGGTGCCTTCTTTGCTGTGGTCGACCTCCTGAGCAACCCCCGTTATGCTATTCCCTTGGTCCTCAACTTGACTGGTAGTGTCTGGTTCTTCCTACTCATTGGACAGGCTGGTAAGTTTTATTCATCCGCCTCCGTCTTTTCTTACAAGGTCGTTGGGCTTTCGGTCGTCGAATCACATATGCCCCCTTGCATGTCCTCTCTCGTGAGAGTTTCTTAGTTTCCCCGGGGCACTAATCGAGTAATCACCATTAACTTTTGACAGAATTAAGTCTGACGGTTCCCATTGTCAACACCATGGCTTTCCTGTTCACTGTCCTTGGCGACTGGTATGTCGACGGAAAAGTCATCAGCAGAGGTAAGCAAGAAATCCTGACAAGCCCGAATTTGCGTTGCACATGACCGTTTCTAACCTCGTATTCTCCATTTTTTTTCTTCCCCTGTAATAGAAACGGGTATCGGAATGGGTCTAATGCTAGCTGGAATTGCTTTGTGCGTGCAAAGCAAGGCGTGATCATAATTGGCGGCTTTTCGCCTACATAGTAGAATTAAGAGAATGGTAGTTCGATGATATGCATCAATTGTCTAGCCCACTTCATTAGGATTGGTCGTATTTTTCTTTCGGGCCCCTCGCCATCAGAACCGGTGACCTCTCACGACTCCACTTGTGACTGCTCCCCTACGATACCACATACAGTAGACATGGTGTGTCCGCATTCAGTCATTATTGAAGCAGCGTTAAGAGCAGGGTTCAACAATTAAGCATCTTATACAGCAGATACAGTAGGATTCAAAGTGGAAAGGATGGTTCAGGATGTTTGAAGTGATCTGCACCAGGCAGTTTTGTATTAGATGGAATCCAGTCCATGTTCAAATGCTGCAAAAGAACATTGAACCCCTAGAAAAATTTCCAGGACTATCAGAATCATCTATCTATCAGAGCTCATGCCAGAGCCCATGCCAAAAAAAGAAAAGAAAAGAAAAGAAATCAACCAAGACCGGGGGAATATGTTGCGAAAAAAGTGATACAAAAAAAGGAAAGAAAATGGAGTATAAAGGAATGGAAGAAAGGAAGAAAAAAAAACGAAGGAAAAATAGAAAAAATGGGGGGGATAAAGAATGCCCCTCAGAGGTTTGAAACCTCTTCATCAAAAAGATTTTGTGTCCAACGCCGTCCCAGTCGTTTGTGCATATCACAGCCGTAGGCTTCATATGCTATGCGTCGTAGGAGAAATAATGATGTTCAAAGAAGGAAGGAAAAGATCGTAAGGGGCTTCGTATACGTTTCGCTCGTTTCCGGACTCCACCTCATGGAAGGTTTCTTCTTGGTCGTTCATCGTCCAGCTCTCGTTTCATAGACAATTCCCATCATTTCGTGATGCGTCCGTAGTATCATTGGCGTGCTCGAATCCAGCGCTGCACGCTTCGAAGGCTCGGGTCCTCAGCCGTCCAGCGGCCCATGGTGATGTCTGAGGCCTGAAGTTCGTTGTAGATGTAGTCGTCCGTGATTGCTGCCAGTTCCTAGTTAAGTTTGTTAGTTTTATCTGAACATTGTAGACCCCCTTTCGTAGAGGGGAGAATAAGGGATGAGGCACTCGTACTTGTCGAAGTTGGCGATCGCATTGTCGCAGTGCTGACTCGGTTTTGGAGGATGAACGACCGGCGGCTAGGACTGAACCACGACATTCGACCCATCGCTGAGCCGCCGCCTGACGAAGGTAGATTTTCTGCCCTTCGTGCCGTCTCGCATAGGCATCGAGAAGAACCCTTTTCCGTATCTGTTAGTCCTCTATCCTAATCATCGATCCAGCGAAAGCTTCTCTGCGGGACATACTGCTTCAGTTCGGCCTTGGTCTGCTCCTCCTCACCGCCAGAGGCTTCGGGTACGCTCGTGTCGGCTGCAACCTCCAGAATATGTTGTCCATCCAGTGAACATTGGCGAAGAGCGGCCCAGCCCTCTGTATAATACTCTGAAGAGTCCTGGGGGTTGACAGGAGCAGCGGCGATGTAGTACTGTAGTGTTCGGAAATCGGCGAGAACCTCACCAACTCGTGCCGTGCGATACTCGTTGTCTACACAGATGCAAGGGGACGCGTTAGTGTTTGAGAGTTGCCAGCGGGGCGGCCCCAGGGGACAGGTTGTTACAAAGCCGTCTCCTCCTAAGAAGAAGGCGCTTGTGCTTCTGGAAGGGGGGGAGGGGGGGAGGGGAGTGATTGGGCTTGAGCTTTGGGCTACGTACAACCGTCCATATTAACTGTAATTGCTTCAAGTGAAAGAATCGGAGAAGAGAAGAGATGAGTGAAAATAAGACCCCCAAGTCGGATTGTTGAATAATCAGCACTGCTAGTCGCCTTTTATTGTTCAGGGCACGAAGAAAACGTTTCAAGTTGGTGAATGGGATCAGAGCTGTCGTTCTTTGAGTGCAAGCAAATCGAGGTATAAGAGGAAGAGTCCGGATGACAGTGACGGTAGTGAAGGTGAAATTCTTGATTGGTTGTTCGGATATAGGAGTCGGAATGGTCGATCACCAGAGAAGCCTGTCTCTCGATGTTGTTGTTCGCATTGAAAGCTCAAAACTATCCGAGAGTTATGCATCCTTTTTGTATATTGTCATGATACTCGAAGGCCTCCCAACTCCTGATCACCTCCACCAAGGCCCAAAAATTCTAGTTCAATCCTATCATAGGCAAAAGTGACAATGTGCCATGGCTGTTCTTGTCAAAGACCTATGGATCCGCCATGCAACTGGCGGGAACGAACGGCTGCTAGGAGAAGACCGAAACCCACACACACAAACACCACCACCCGTACGCTGTAGACGCACACCACACACACCATTTTCGATAGGTGGCAGAACTACATCGGCAATTGCACTGAGAGTGTTGAGCCCAGTCCCACTAGCAAAGAAGTGGGCGTGAGAGCGTGCCTCCACATCAGCAGGACCCTTTCCAAGCTGGAGAAGCCAAAATACCCCGGGCCAGCTGTGGCAAAAAAACTATACAGGGTTGAACAAGCAGTAATGCCAGACGGGAGCCTTACCCTCAGCCCTATCCCCTGGCTGGCTTGCAGGGCTAGCACGTCATGGCATCTTGGTTCCGTGGGGCACACTCCCTCGTGTGTGAGTGACCCCATCACCAGAAAGGCGTCCGACCGCCCCCGCCCCCCTTCCTAAGCTTTGGCGTGAGGCTCCTCAAGGAATTGAGGCGTCCTTGAAAGTCTGGTGGGCTACTACCGGCATATGGAGCATACACCTATTATCGCGCATCCAGGTGGCGCTTCCCAAGTCGGCCGTGCACCAGGGAGACTTTGCTTTGCTTTGCGTGGGGTCAACGCCATCTGCAGGAGACACAAATAGAGAGGACATGCAGGTGGCTGAGGAGCCCAAAAACAACAGCAAAGTGATGTCCAAGTCGTTGGACCTGTCAGGGGCATTGGCACCAAGCAACAAGCAGCAGAGACATTGGTGTGCGAGCGGGTAGTCAGTACAACAAGTGGACATGCGGCGGAGTGGAGGTTTTGATGTGGCGCCGGCTGAGCTAAGGGTGGGAAAGCCACTAGTCACAACCCAAACGGGTAAGGCACGTGCGGGAGGTCGGGGAGGCGCAACCAATTGGCGCGCGGATGTGGGCAAGAGCAACGGTTTGGGGCGAGCTGAGGAACGGCCTTTTCTGAAAGTTGATTGGCTAGCTGTGGGCTGCTGGCCAAATCGAGTAAGGGCAGTCGGCGAGACACAACCTGAACGATGACTTGGGATGAAGATTTCAGATACTATGTAGCAAGACAAGGCAGAACAATCTAAAACATTTTCGATGGAAGCCTTGGATAAGATGCAAAGTAAGGGTCTTTTGATACTGTATTCGGGATTCCAGGCAACCAAAGAGGAAATACGTCTCAGGGCTTTGACTCATGAGATCCCGAACAAGCTGAACTGTCAATCAATTAATTGATCAATCATTCAATAAATCAACTGAGCGCTGCACGTAGCGTGATTACCTATAGTAGCAGATACCACCTCACCTTTTAGAACCTAGGTCGGATACACCCGAACGAACGCACCCAAAAAGGGCAGTTAGGCAAGTCACCACGCCCCAAGTCCAGTCGCTACATAGTATAGCCCGCCCACACCCATCACACCCCAACAACCATATCGGTCCTAGGACCAGGCTGAATTCTTGCACACGTCCGTTTCCGGCACGCACACTTGAATTAATTGATTCAATTTCATCCATAAATCCCTCCGAAACAGCCTGGTTTGAATGCAGGTGCTCTCTCCTTCCTTTCTCCCCCCCCCCCCCCCCTCTCCCCCCGCCCATCTTCTAAGCCCCCTTGCACTTCCAGCTCTGCCAGGTCTTCACAACCCGCCTCCTACAACCACACAAAGATAAGGCTGCACTCACCTTGACCCAAATTGCTCCATTACCGATGCTACTACTGCATGGCGCCTGCGCGCTTGAAACAAGCAGGACGTCCTGCAAGCACTCTTCGTCGACTCCGGAGAGATATTGCTGTAAGGCACGAGTCTGCCTGGCGCCTCTGCTGCATATGCATATGGGCGTTAGACGCCGCCCAACGTCCTGACGCCAACGATTCCAGAGAAAAAGAACAACTACGTACTATTCTCGTCTATACACTAGGTCGACTGACACCCTTTAGTTCGCACTTGGGCCTGGTATTTTTTTTCCGATAGTCTTGAAACGGTCGCCTTCCATCCCCACCAACTAGACTACCTTAGTCGGTTGCGGAGCCCTTGGCGTGCGGGAGAATTGTGGCTGAATCTTTATTTAGACAGCGGTACGTATCTGACCATATCTCTGCAAAGAGGGTTGAATGGATTAGGTAAGGGTTGAAGGAGCACAGCATGTAATACTGAATTCTTCCTATGAGATCATCGTCTCAATCTACAACCACTTCAACCATTGCGACTAATACTGCGACTAATACTGCGACACTATGACTACACACACACGCACGCACACGCACACACACAGAGTAAGCTACCTAGGCAGGTACTGTAGCAATATCAAATTACACACAATGTCTCAGTCCCTTACTTTCAATATCTGCATCAATATGCAGAATCTTTCTGAGGCTCAAATCGGCGCTTACCACGCTGAGCGACATGCACACTTTTCAATCCCGGGGGTGTGAATGGTTTCCCAAGCGGCCCCCTCTCCCCCCATCTCACCCCATGCAGCCAGATCCGATCGTCTGAGAGCCCTTGTTTCTGGGTTCAAACAAAATAAGCTGAGCCTCATCCGTGATATCCCCGATGCAGACGACGCAAGCCATCTTCCGCGAGGTGACCCACTCTAGGAGCGGAGCTAGGCTGCCCAAGTCGGGACGCAAGGCATACTCGCTCGTTCTACTTCACAACCATTGGGCCAAGAGCCGCGTCAAACGCAAGGTCATTTCCGAAAACTTTGATGAAATCTATTGCACATGGTTGAGACGACTCATGAAACACTGAACTGGACCCACGGTCACTATTGCGAAAGCGGTGCCATCTAAGAGCCCTTCCCGTACACCCTTGTCTCTTCCCCTCTCCCCCTGCATAGCCAGCGTTTCTGAGGAATAGACTGTCTTTACTTC
The DNA here is from genome assembly GCA_024336345.1 of Mariannaea sp. PMI_226. Lineage (NCBI taxonomy): Eukaryota > Fungi > Ascomycota > Sordariomycetes > Hypocreales > Nectriaceae > Mariannaea > Mariannaea sp. PMI_226. The sequence goes on from JANFOG010000005.1 coordinate 2,505,374, forward strand.
GCACATCGGACGAATCAAGGGCCTCTACTGTAGTTCAATAAAGCGCACCGACCCTTTGGTTCATCATGAGCATTGTTCGTCCTAATCTTCACTTAGTCCTTCTCCGCAATAGCTTGTAATCGCTCATCAATCTCGTCTTCGGTCAAAGTTCTGAAACCCTTTTGGGTTCCCTCTTCACCGTCTGCTCGAGGACCACCCACAATACCAATCTCAATCTCTCCCTTTTTGAAGTCCATGCTGAGAACGGAGCTCAGCGTCGTAATGGCAAGCTCAACCACATCCTCCCACGAGCCCTCGGCGTGGTCTTTGTTTCGTAGCTTCTTCTCAAGATGGTTCAGTGCCTCCTGTTGCTTCGGACCTGCCGCAGTACCCTTGTAGCCAATGTAGTATCCTGCCGGGTCACACTTAAACAGCTGGGGACCGTATTCTTCATCAAGGGCGATCAACGTTGTTGCCACACCGTACGGACGCATGTAAGCCTAATGATGATGTCAGCACAATCTGTGGCTCATAAATTCTCCGCAGCATCAACACGGCAGCTGAGATATGCCTACCCGCTGAGTGTAGACTTGGCTGATGTTGGCCAAACGCTTCGCCAGAGCATCAGCTGGCATCTCATATCCATACTTGTAACGGAACTCGGCCGCTTCGCCTTGGGCTCGTTGGGCAAAAGCCCTAGCATCAGCAATGGAGCCGGTGATGACGCATCCAACCGAGGGGGAGATCTGGAAAATGTGGGAGACGGAAGCAGGGTCGATGAGTTTATCCTATGTTCTCTCGATCAGCACCTGGTCGGCATCTTCTTTGTCCTTCTACCAAAAAAAAAAAAAGCCCAGCAAAACTTACGGGAACCTTCTTCTGAGATAGGACAACCGCGCAGTCCTTGCCCCTCACTCCAACTGACATGATGTTGGCTGCAGTGATGGCCTTGAAGGCATACTCTACCCAAGCAAGTCAGTCACCGTCGGTTTGAACTCAACAAGTCGGTCTGCGTAGTCCGTTTGCTGGGTTGTCATTGAGATGATATATCGGAGATCGAGGAGAGCTGTCCGACAAGGAATTAACATACCGACTTGGTACAGACGGCCATTGTCGGCAAAGATAGTAATATGTCGGTCGTAAGCGCCGGCTGCGAGGATCGAAAGTTAGAACTAGCTCTTGGTATTGCTAGGGTAGCTATGGACAAACATACCCGACATGGTGGGCGACTGGAGGTTCTTTGAATTGTGATTTCGATGTAGTTTCGGGAGGGTGAGCTCAAGCGTAGCTCTTCGTTGTCGGGAGAATTGCTCTCGGAGACAGGAATGGGAGTTGTTGCAGTATGGGGTAGCTGTTGTATGGAGAGGTCGACGCGTTAGCACAAGCTTGCCTAGAGCACACGAGGCATCTAAGCTCAATGGCAAGGCTGGTTGATGCCTCGCGGGGATTATGTAATCCTGAGGCAGGAACAAGGATGTCATATTCGGGGTGTCACAAATAATCAGACACTATGTCAATGCACTGCATGAATGCGTCTCGAGTCTCATATTCTAATTTCCCTTTGCAATATCATATGAAATTTACTTTACGGGTTTCTAAAGCATTAATTACATTCCCAGTTCGCATTGTAGCAATATTCTTCTCATAAAGGACTTCTTCTGGTCATGTTCAGCGCCGCAATGCTGGTTATCATATTTTTGTCCAGTACTTTTAGTAGCACTTAATCGAGGGGCTATCCCTGCCAGGAGCTTTGATAGCGTCCAGACCCGAAAAAAAAAATGTCAATGCCAACCAAGATTTCTGGTTCGTCCATCGTCGAACAACACAACACAGCGAGCGACCTGGCAGTCTTTTTCCGCTAGAGCTGCAGGATAAACAATCGCATTCCCTAACCTGCGCGGCCGTGCCTTTATCTGATAGGTCAGCTAGCGACACATTTCCAATCAAGAAAAAAAATTAACCAAGCCCGTGGGTAAAAGAAAAGCAAGGGAAAAAAAAAATCAGGCTAGACGCTTGGTTGCTTAAGGAGAGACCTTCACTCTCCCTGGCTCGTCCAAGCAGACTTCTCCCACCCATCATGTCTTCCTCCAAGGGCAACGTGCCAGCGCAGCAGGCACCTAGCTGGAAGAAACCGGATCAGAAGCTGAAGCGATCGGCTGCTGCATCTGAACCCGCAATCGCAACCGGTCGCCCAACCGTTGGGCACCCAAGCAGCACGCATGAGGGCACGCCCAGCAAGAGAAAACTCGACAGCCACGCCCCGCCGCACTCGAATTCCTCCCACGTTGCTAAGCGACCACGCAAAGATGAGACCACTGCCGATCGGAATGGACAGCTAAAGAGGAAAAAATCCGTCACCTTTGCTAATGTCCCCTCCAAGAACGACACTGCTGCCACCGACAGCAACTCCAAGACTGCTTCAGAGAACGTCTCTCAAAAGAAGAGCAAGGGTCCGGCAAAGAAGAAGAAAACCCCACCTCCCTCGGATATCAAGCCGGCGTTGGAGTATCTGCGGTTATGGAAGACGGCCCGGTCCAGCTGGAAGTTCAACAAGAATCACCAAACCACCCTTATCAAGCACGTCTTCGATGTGGACGGTATCCCTGCCGCTGATATCGAGACCTTCTACGATTATATCAAGGACCTGAAGGGGCTTGTAAGAATGCGATTGAGAGAAACAGCCCTGGCTATCAGGACCAAGGACCAGTCTGATGAAGGGGATGCCTTCCCCGAAGGAACCGCCGATGTCAATGCTACCCAAGAACGATATGAAACCGTCCTCGCCAAGCTTTTACAGTCGCAACCAGTAGGAAGCAAGAGGAAGTGTTTTGTGGAAGAGGACTATGTCTCAGGCTCAGATGATGGCGAAGTCATTGTTCAACGTCTTATCAAGCGCATGCGAGCTGAGCTGGTCATTGACGAGTTCTCTGATGATGGAGATATTGAACTACCAACACCATCATCGGCCTCTTCAAAAACGCTTACAGGCAGCGACCAGGACACGACCACTGCTGCCAAGAAGCTGAAACTAAACGATGGCACCGGTAAGCGGCGACGAAAGCTGCGAACGAATCTCGATAGCGACACCGAGAGCAGCAGTAGCAGCGATAGCGATAGCGACAGCGACAGCGATAGTGACAGTGATGGTGATAGTGATGACGACACATCAGACTCTGACACCAGCAGTAGCGGTAGCTCTTCTTCTTCTTCCTCTGAAGATTCGTCATCAGATGATGATGACGAAGAGGATAATGGCAATGAAAGTTCGAGCAGCTCGTCGGGATCGTCGTCATCATCCGAAGCCGACTCAGATGATGCCAGCTCGGACAGTTCAGACAGTGAGGAGGAAAGTTAACACCTGAAGAGTGATAAATTCAAAATCATGAGAGAACACCCGCGCGTATGCACACACGCACACAAAGGCTGCGAGCTGGGTACACTGTAACACCTCTGTTCAGATACGACATGCATCATTAGATATTAGATAACTCAGCAGAACAATATTGCCACCTGGTTCTGTCGGCGCTAGGCACATTTTTCTATTAGGTCGAAAAGGAAATACGGGAAATATAGATGTTCCACATATGGAATAAACACATACACAAAATACTTGCACTTATGTTTTGATTTCGCTTGCCAATAATAGCTACTTTGACTTTGACTAAATCTCGTTCTCGGTCTTGTGAGTTACAGTTTTGTGAAACCCTCCTTGGGTGGTTGAAGCCAGTTCTTCTTGTCGTACTCTCTATCGTCTCCCTCGATGATGTGGAAAGTATAGATAATTCTACCCTTCTGGCTGGTATTCTTCTCGCTCTTGTGCAGAATGTTGCCATTGATCAGCACTAGGTCACCTGCCTTGACCTCGCCGGCAACATACTCCCCGCCGCCCTCTGGCCGCTCAACTCCATACTCCGCCCCCTCTGGGAACCGGGGTCCCTCATTGTCCACCATCTCCGTGCCGGTGTCCCCAGCCTTGCGCACCAGCCGCTTCTCCACGGGTGCCCACCGGTGCGACCCCGGTAGGAAGCTGAGGCATCCGTTCTGGAGCGTGGAGTCCTCTAGGGCGTACCAGAAGCCCACCGCGGAAGGTGGGTTCGTGTACAGGAAGGTCGAGTCCTGGTGCGGAGGCACGGCGCCGCCAATCTCGGGCTGCTTGCAGATGACCATGCTCTGCAGGCAGCGCGGGTCCTTGAAGCCGATGGACCGGGCGATGGCGGCCGGGCTCACCTCGCCGGCGGCGCGGACGGCAGCGTCGTCAATGAGGTGGGCGAAGGGGGGCGACAGCACGTGGAGGTAGTGGCCGATCTTGTTCACGGCACGAGCCTTGGGCTTTGTTAGCGAGCCGGCCTCGTCAAAGGCATCCTCCTCCAGGAAGAAGCGGATCTTATCTCCCGAGGAGAGGAAGTAGTCATCGCCGACGTGGTCAGATTTCTCTCCCGTGGAGAAACGGGTGAGTGGGTGATCCTCGAGTGAGAAGGAGTCGAGGAGACGATGAGTCTCTGAGAGTAGGGAGGACACCGTTGCAGGTTTGATGGCGTTGGGGATGACAAGGTAGCCGTCGCGGTTGAACGCGGCAAGTTGCTCTTGGGTAAGACCCGGCGCTGATTCAACGGACATGATGAGATGTGATGCGAGTAGAGTTTGCGATCTCGCTCAAATTAGAATACTCGCCTCTGATAAAATATGTGACTCGACTTTCACTCGGTCGACGATTCCTGATGGTTCAAAGGGTGAGTGGTGGTGAGAATTCTTCAACGCAGATATGACAAGAGGTGGGGTTGTATCTCACCCCCCGCCTCCCATAGTACTCTCGTGATAACTCCGCAATGCGGAGGTCGCGGGACATTTACGGAGGGAACTCTGTCTTCGACTGATAAGAACCCAATGTAGTTTTGTATTAAAGCCTCCGCGAAGGTAGTTGGCTTTTACTCAGTCCTACATGTTTGGGTGGTTTACGCTTCCTTGATCATATGAGACGAAACCAAGAAAACAGAATTTACGAAATGCGTGAAAGACCATTTATTAGTACTAGATCAACGTCGTGACATATTTTGATGGAGCAAGATTGAAAGTTGCCTTTGGAATTATCCAGATAGTTCAAAGGGCTTCCGTATCAATTATTAAACTAGCTGACGACGTATAACAAGGATGAAACCAATCCAATTCTTGAGGTTGGCCCCATAGTCGCTCTCAAGTGTCCAGAATTATATCAAGATTTATACTCTGGCTGTCAATCCAGATCACCTGACTCAACAAACCCCCAAACGCCTGTCCTATTATGCTATAATAGGTTAAGGATGCAACTATGTGAAGTAGTTAAAAAATGAATAAAAAGATCTAGAAAATGATGGAAGAGTCGCAAATCTGTCCTCTCTTAAGCATTGAGAGGCTCCTGGAGGAAGTCGTAGCCATCTTCGGGAGGAAGAAGATATGCGGAGAGGACGATTCCAGCCGCAGTAAGAATGGAAATAATCGCACTAGTAGTCCCAAGATAAAACGAGACATCGAGATTCCATCCAGGAATGGTGAACTGGTCATCGTTTTCGAATAGATACGCCTGTGATAGTCTGTTAGTCAACAAGAAACACGAAAGCCATGGGCTTTAAGGATGAGAGGTTCGAGGATGAACTTACCACAATGGAAATAGTGGCAAACTCGGCAATGGAAACGAGGGTCAACAAGGCTCCCACGAAAGGCCAGCCCGTCTCACGCTTGTACTTGCCACCTCCAATGATTACAGCGAATGAAACGAGACCTGCCAGGCACAGGATTGTGGAAAACGACGCCATGAACCCAACCGTCCTCCACATGGAGCAAAAGTATCGCTCCCCATCCTGGCATAACTCCTTGTAGGGGAATGGTCGACAAGGCGGATCATCGAGGTTCGAACAGCTCTTTTGCAGGCCGATATGCTTCTCCACCCTCTGTCCGGCATTGGTCGTAACTGAGTAGCTCACCCAGTTCGGTATCCATATGGATACCACAATCATGACCGTCGCTATTTTATGTTAGTCCCATGTTCATTTCAAGGCATCATGTATTAATTGCCGCCTTGTATCGCCGCCATCGTGAGTTGAATGTTTTGAAGCAACACGCTGCAGACCAAACAGGCGTCATCGACGTCATGGCGGCTTGGCATTGGATTGCGTCTGGCGGGGGAATAAAGTGGTGAGAGGGGCACGTACCGGCAGCAAAGGCCACGAGGCCAGAAAAATATACTGAGACGCGTGTCATGATCCAGAAATACAACGGAGCACGACAGCTTTGGGGATGGGATGGAAAGAGGCGCTTGGTATGGTGAGAGGAAGAAAAGATAATGAAACGTAGATGCCTTGTCTGATGTGTGTCTGCTTTGAGGGAGTGTGGCTGGTAGCTTGGATCTTGGTGTGACGCAACGACAGTGTGGCGTTGTGGCGTTACGCTTCCCTAAATAGCAATTCCGGACGCTTTTGGCCCAATGCTGGTAATCTCGAGACTTGGCCTCTCAAGCGATCACCGTCGGTGTTAACCAGTGGTTGTGAAAGCCGCTCACCCTACCCCGGATCGCCAGGGCCATGGGGAACTTGGTCCATTGATAAGAAGCATTTGAGCCATTTACGTTACTTCCCATGCCTGGGGAGCGGTATCTACAGTGGTACCAAGGGATGAATTTCATGTCCTACTACCAGTGATTAAGCAAGCTGCTCTGAAGATGGTTTTCTGGGACGCAATCTGTCACAGGTGCCGTATCCTTACGCGTCGTCGAAGATGTGTGCCCATTGCAATTCAGTATTCGTACATGGGTATGGTGGATAAATGTGATGGCGCCATCAGATCCCATACAAGCGATGATATGTCAGGTCAAAATCAAACCCAGAACGCTGAATCGTACCAACATTCTGCGCCATGACACGTTGAATAAAATCGCTACCAAAGAATTCCATATTTCCAACACCAATGAATTACGTGACTGTCACTTTAAGAAACCGCAAAATTCACGTTAATCAGACAGATACCTCTCCTAGCGCTCAGCTCTGATCCTACCCTACACCAAGGTTGCCCATCACCAATTTTTTTTTAGCATCTCGGAATCCCAAGTGGCCCGTGGTACTTGATATACGTAAGGTAGGCTTGAGGGAAGAACCGGCTTCAGATCTTATTGGCCAAGTTTCTTTCCTACAGACAACCAAAGTCTGGACTCTCATTGCTCGATGTTCAATACGATTACCGGGGCTTTTCTGTTGTGTCAGAGCTCTCGCCTCCGGCTTCCCGCCCGGAAGGACCCTGACGCTAACGGCCTAAAATTACCTAAGGTAAGTAAACAACTAGATTCCAGAATCGCTTAGCGACGGCATCGTGATTCAATTCGTTCACGCCTTCGTCGGTGACACTTTCCTCTCCGGAAAACCCACTCCAAGCCCGGACCCATCTCCAATTTACGTGCAGCTTTCTTCCCTCTCTCTCCTACCCAAATTGGTCATATCTCTTTGCCTTTCTCCTTGCCCCGGCCGCCCCGCCCCCACTTCTTCTCCGTTGACCGGAACGCCGAACAGTAACGAGCTTCGTCTTCCTGCCCCTCCTCCATTTTCCTGGGGAAGAGAAAAAAGAAAAAGAAACTCCAAACCATGCGAACTGGATTAAGAACACTTGCTACAGCATCCAGGTTCTTCTTACAGCCGCGCGCCACCTTAAATCCTATCCTCCGACATCCCTTCTTCTCGCGCACCATGTCCACCTCCATCCCCGATCCCGTGCTCAAGCAGTCCGTCAAGCTGGCTCTCATCCAGCTTGCCGCGGGTGCCGACAAGCAAGTCAACCTCCAGCGCGCCGCAGAACACGTTACCAAGGCCGCCTCACAAGGCAACAAGATCGTGGTCCTCCCCGAGTGCTTCAACTCGCCCTATGGCACAAAGTACTTCCCGCAGTATGCCGAGACGCTGCTCCCCTCACCACCGCCGGCCGACCAGGCCCCCTCGTTCCACGCGCTGTCCAAGATGGCCTCAGACAACAAGATATACCTGGTTGGTGGTTCAATCCCGGAATTCAACCCGGATACCGGAAAGCACTACAACACAAGTCTCATATTCGGCCCCGACGGAAAGTTGCTGTCCACGCATCGCAAGACTCACCTCTTCGACATTGACATCCCTGGCAAGATCACATTCTGTGAGTCGGAGGTGCTCAGCCCAGGGAACAAAGTGACGATCGTCGACCTGCCAGAGTACGGCAAGATTGCCGTTGCCATCTGCTACGACCTGCGTTTCCCCGAGCTGGCCACCATCGCCACCCGCCACGGCGCCTTTGCTCTCATCTACCCAGGTGCCTTCAACACGACCACTGGTCCTCTGCACTGGCGCCTTCTGGGTCAGGCCCGTGCCGTAGACAACCAAGTTTACGTTGCTCTCTGCAGTCCTGCTCGGGATGTGAACAGCGATTATCAGGCTTGGGGACATACTATGGTTGTCGATCCCATGGCCAGCGTCCTAGTGGAGGCGGACGAGCATGAGACTATCGTCGAGTGGGAGTTGGAGAATGATAAGATTACCGAGCCGAGAAAGAACATCCCCATCAACTCACAAAGGAGGTTCGATGTGTATCCCGATATAAGCAAGGGAGACGTTCAATTTGAAGAGTCTTAATGAATACTCAAAATAGATTATACCAGAGTGATTTCCATAATGATACGTATATACGAATGAACCTCACCGAAACAAGAATATCCAAGGCTTTTTCTTAGAAAACTAGTACAACGTCATTCAGTTCACGCATGTCACTTAAATACGAGTGATAGGAACATGTTCTTTTTTTTTTTTTTTTTTTCGTCATCATCAGACATCATAACGAGACTTTACTTTTCAGTAAAGCCAGGATTGCATTTTCTTTTTTCTCATTTTCAGAGATTTAATGCGCTTTAAGCGCTCTCAACAAAAATCTATCGTGACTACCATAGTCATTTCTTGTTTCTTAGGTTGAAATTAAATGCAAATACTGCCCCCACCTTCTCCTACCCAACCAAATCTTTGCCTTCGTTGGCGTCCTGAACTTATTGCAGGGCCTTCTTGGCGAAGTTGGGAAGGACGAAGCTGGCCTTGTGGATCTCAGCGGAGTAGTAGCGGCACTTCTCCATCTCCTCCTCCTCGGTCCATGAGCGGAGAGGGACCTTGAGGTTGGCGCTGGGGTCCTTGGAGCAGACCATGAAGCCGATCTGGCCAGAGGGGTAGGTAGGAATGGTGGTGTAGGCATACTCGGCGACAGCGAAGACATCCTTGCAGTCCTTCTTGAGCTGAGTGATGAGAGGCAGGTGAAGCCACTGGTTCTCAGCTGTTCGAAACGACCAAAAACGTATTAGTAATAATGACTCCTACAAAGTACGGGATAACAACGCGCTAGTGCTTGGTATAAGATGTGAATCGGAATAGCAGAAAGCGGACGGCAAATCAAGTAAATCAAAACTCGCAACGCGGGACTACCGGAAGCTTGGCTGGGAAAGCAGCGCTTGCTTCTGGCAGACCCTAGGATGGAAGGGTACCGGAGATGGTACCCGATCGAGATGATCATGATTGATCAGTTTACCCGATGCCGCCGTTCCTAGGGACTCCAGTGACTTTCCTCAAGAAAAATGGGAACATACAACCTTGGGTAGAGATGACACCGCCCTCGCGGAGGGCGTCGTGAAGGAGCTGGAAGTAGCTCTTCTGGAAGAGGGCCTCGGCGGGACCCTCGGGATCGGAGGAGTCGGTGATGATGACGTCGAACTCGTTCTTGTACTCCTCGAGGAACTTGAAGCCGTCGCCAATATGGACCTTGACCTTGGGGTGGTTGAAGCCTGCGGACATGGTAGGGAGGTACTCCTTGGAGAGACGAACAACGGCCTAAAGAGAGATAAAGTGTCAGTGATGATTTGATTCATAATTGAGGGGAAGGGGGAAGGGGGGGTTTTTGTTTCAAGAAAGACATACCTCATCAATGTCGCAGAGGATGGCCTCCTCAACACATTCGTGCTTGACGATCTCACGGAGAACACCACCGTCACCACCACCAATGACGAGGACCTTCTTGGGGTTGGGGTGAGAGTTCATGGCCAAGTGGCAGATCATCTCCTGGTAGGAGAACTCGTCGCGCTCGGTTGCCTGGACGACATTGTCCAGGACCAGAACGTTGCCATAGTCGGTGGACTTGAAGATGAGAACGTCCTGGTACTTGCTCTTCTCGTGGTGGAGGACCTTCTCGACACGAAGAGTCATGGCCTGGCCGGGCCACATGTCCGAGATCTCTCGGAACCAGCCATCTGTGCGCGGAGAAAAAAACAACGTGTTAGCGATCGAGGAGAAGTTGTAGTTGGTTGTCATTAGGGAGAGGATTTGAATGTGCATGCGCTTGCTTGTGGGAAGTTTCTGTTTTGCGGGAAGGGGAGGTGGAATATAGTTTTTTTCTGCTTCATTGTTTCATCATCTTGAGTTGTCCATTAGGCATTATCTGACGAGATAATATGCTAGAGACAGAGCTCAGGAATGAATCAACCCAAAGAAAGATGGCCAATGGCTTTGTTCCGCCCTTGTTTAATTGTTTGGCGGGCTGTCGGCTCGTGGCTTCAATGGATCGCTTGGGGGGAGATGGGGGGAAAATTCAAGAGTCGTCATGAAGGAGGGGCAGCAACAACGCGGGGTTGGCCTGGAGCCAGCCCAAAAAAAAAAAAATTAAACGTACCCTTGATGGTCTCATGGGTAATCTCGGTGGACATTTTGGAAGATGTTACGAGGGGTCGTGAAGAGACGAGAGGAGCAGAGTGCAAGCGATTAAAGCAAGATCGAGGCGACGAGTTGAATCCTGGTCCAAGGAGGGATTGCAGATTCAAGCGAGGATGCGATGGCGACGGACTTGGAGGAGAGGAGGGCGGGAGACCCTTCTTATTAGGAACGCGGTGAACCAAGCTGAGTGCGTCCGTGTGTGCGTGTGGTGGGGGGAAGGGGAAAATTTTCAATTTCCACGCCCATTGCTGCCGGGTCAAAACTTGTTGCAATGAGCTATGTTTGCCCACCATATTCATGTGCAAGCTCTTTTTTTTCCTGTGTCTGGTTGGGCAGCGATGGACGCACAGTTCTTCATCGGTCCCTATTTTTCCTCATCAATCCTAGACGGGTTCCTTTCTATAGGTACCTACCATGTCCCGGAAACAAACATGGTTCTTTGCTGTCTTGTACAAGGGACAGAGGGTATCGAATACGGGTGATGTTGCAGCCCCGTCTCAACAAGACCGGGTATTTCGTACCACTCATTCGAAATATGTAATGTATTACACGGAAGCCCGGTTGCTTCCCGAGACCAGTGACCCAGAACTTTACCTTGTTTCTTAGCTGCCTGGTAAGGAGTAGGTCGAGAGAGGAGGGGGGCGCTGAAAGAGCCTGACACACAAGCTGGCTAATCAGCGCAACTCTAGAAGCTCCAGCAACTCCAGAAAGCTCATCGATCTGGTGATGGTCAGAGGCTTAGAGGCTCATCTCTCTGTTTTTTTCCACAACCGGTAATGTGGACGTCACTACGAGCCTTGGGACGTGGGGTTGTGGTGGAACCCCGAGTGTTGAACCGCTCCTCTTCTCAACGAGCGAGAATTAGCTGGATTATTCGGAATTGTAATACTTCATTCAGTTGGTCAACCGTAATTAATATGTAGACAGCAACATTTAAACCACTCATCATATTCATCTAATTTTTTGACCAACTTGCATTGCTGTAATATGACACCGTAGTTATGAATCTCGCTGAGATGCAGAGATGGCATTATTTACAAACCAGTACGCCGGTCACCCTCTCACTCAATATCTACTTGTGAGGCTATAGGTAGGGCAAAGCTTTGAGGAGGTATAGCAATTCACATCCAAAGCTAACCAACGAATGAGAGAAGTCCATTCCGAGACAACCAACCCCCCACTAGACATGCTTATTATTCTCTGAACCAAAAATCGAGGTCTTTTATTAGGATGGAATCCCCCGATTCACGTCATGTCCATCCGCTTGCCCGGTCTGGATCCGGTGGAGGGCATAGACCCAGTGCACTATCGACCGGCGAGTGACTCGCATTGAAAATGCTCTACCTGATAAAAATCCACTAAAACACCAGAATTCGGAATTTAACGGTGTGCAAGAAAGTCCTGCCTTTGTTGTCAAACAGGTGTGGCATTGCATTTCGCGTATGCCTTTTGCCTCACTTGTAGAGGTAGTCTTTAATTTAAGGTATTTGCAAATGGTTGGGACAAGGCCTCTACCCCACAGGAGAACACGAAAAACAGAGTCCACATTTGGCAATACAAAGTAGAGATAAGAAAAATAAAAAATAAACAACGTCTTCAAACAGTCACGGGTACGTCGTATATCCTGGATAACAATGACTCAAGTTTTCAAGGATCGCAGGAGATATCCTGGACAAATTGTCCTTCCTCCGTAAACGGAAAAAGAGGTCTATATGAATCGAAGCGACTTCTGTGGTTCATATGTGCCCCAGCCTGCGGGAAATTTCGAGGATGACTTCGTACACACAAGACTCATATGACGTAGTATCAATACCCTGGTGCTACATCCTATCTATGGAAATCATCAGTCTATCGGGAAGTCCTTACTTTCGTACTTTTGCACCAGCCCAAACAATTCGTTGGGCAGAACTTGAGAATCAGGACCAGGGGGGGGAGGGCAGACGGGTTCCGGTGCAACGACAGTACGTACCCATCCGTAATTATCTCTTATTACCTAACCTTGAGGTTTCCAGCCTAGAGAAACTCAGAACATAGAAAACGGATGGAAGCCGGGCCGCATCTGTTTGAGCGGGAACTGGCCTCAATGAGCCGTGCCGATGTATTTGTTAGGCCAGCCAGCACAAGCAAGGATCCAGGTTTTCCAGCTGGTGAGAATGGAATAACCTCTCATATCAAGCGAGGCAGGCGCTTTTGAATTTCGTAGCTCTTCTGCTGAGTGCGAGCATTTTATTTTATGCTCATCATGCTTATTCAATTTCGCGTACGCCTTCTCCCCCGATTTCCCCTGAAATGATCAATCACCATTCCTCCATTTCTCTCCGCATACTCTGCGCGACTAACGAGTTTTCTCCTCGTCATCACGTCTCCGTTACTTAAAATTTGCTTTTTTTCCACCCCTCAAAATCCTTTCTTGTTGTCTCCCCCTTCCCCTTTTGTTTCTGTTATCGTCGCGCCATGAAGCCATAAAGAAAGGAACCGTCGTGAAGCCGTTGTTCACAGCCGCAGCCACGGTGCGCCCAGCGAAAAAGCAAAGTCCTCAAATGCGACACCATAAATGATACCAGCAACCAGGGAGTCCCAACTTCTCCTTCCCCTTCCCCGATCAGACCCTCGAGACCGCCAGACACCTTGTGTGATAGTCAGGAGATTCAAACACCATGACCAATCATTATTTACTGAGCGGAGTACAAACATCTCTTATGGGAAGCTCATCCTCCAACAGCTTTTCCAGTGCGCCTCGCTGGCTCCATCGTGGTTTTTCTGCCAGTACGGATACTCCGTACGTGCATGCTTGCAAACGTAGTGCTCTAGCTCCAAAAGTCCTAATTACACGGTGATTTATGTCGAGCATGGCTCTAGCAAAAAGTGGCATGGCATGAGCATGGCATTTGATACCCCCTGAGACCACAACTTGAAACCCGCCCCGGGCACTAGACGGCGCCGTTGCGTGAAGGCAAATGTTCAATGTTACCGTACAGCAGGATTGATTCCTCGCCCCCCCAAGCATGCAAGCATGCAACGATGCTCCATTTCTTCACCTCACGTTCTTGAATCACCCCTGAAAGAAGCCTGCTAGCTGAGGCTTGAGTGGACACCCGATACACGCGCAGATTGCTCCATAGAGTAGACCCCTAGCAAATGAGACCAATTCAGTAATCATTACCGATTTGGTCGTTCCTCTTTTTCGAAGCTACAACCCAGTCAAGCGGACAAGACCAAGCCCGACAAAGGCCCTTGGGCAACATGTTTGCCTCTTATTGCCCCCTTGTTAGGAACCCCCTTGTTAGGAACCCCCGGCATCCCAGTTGCTGGTACCTGCATTCGCTCTTCAGAACAATCCCTGTCCCGTGACGATCACTGAGGACCGTTACACTCTGAGCGAGCAGAATGGTGAGTTTATTACTCCGAAGTGTTCAAATTCCTTGTCCAGCCCAGACCCCCTGAGCTGATGGGAACTGGTGCAGAAACCGTCAGCCGTTGACCTGCAGCCTTGTAGTGAATGGCTCAACACGGACATGCTCATAGCTTCCCCGGCGCCTGCTTATCACTTCCTCTCACGTACTAATTACTGTATGTACCACGGACTTCACATGCAGGCCTTATGGAGTAGAAGACATAGTTCTGTAGCCCATATCGGGAATTTGTATACAAGGGGGAGCGAAATGTGGCTAAAAGATGCCCACAAAGGCACATTCCATGCACTTTTGCTGGGGGGCTGATATTTTAGCTCACTTTTTGCTGGTTTCTTCTTCTCAGGTGCGCACGTTGACTAAAGACCAACAAATGAGACCCCTCAGTCGGACGGAGAGGCTTGCCTCTAGTTAGCTTTTTTTTTTTTTGTTTGCTTGTTTAGAATGTTTGTTCCATATGTCACCTATTGGTAATATAGTCTACTGCCGCCTATTTTGAAACATTTCGGCGGTATCGGTGTCGGTTGCTCCCGGATTGCCGTAATAGAAGGGTGGTTCATTCACTGCCCTGACCGTAAGGGCTACACAACTTTGGATTCTCAAAGTGACGGGAGAAAAGGACACAATTGGTAATGTCAATAGAAACGTTCTTTGTTTTAGCTTCATTTGCAGTACCTACCTAGGTGATGTGATGTCTGTGATGCCTGTGATGAGTGGTTACAAAATGGCTGAGCACGAGGCATGTATGTGTGTACACGAGGTATTGCTGACGGCCATCAAACTAATTGCCTCCAGCCAGCGTCTCGTTAGTGGTTGGAAGAATTACGCATCGACGCCAACTGGAATTTTTATGAAGTTTACCTACCCGACCTCAAGTGGAACTCCCAAGCCCCCTACGTACAAGATTTTTGGTGGGCAGGCTTACCAATGTAGGCTACCATTTTGTTTAGTTACGTACTGCGTACGTACAATGGCCCTTTGGGAGAAATGCCGATCTGAGTGCGATGTCAAAAGAGATGCCAGATTCCACGAATAGGGCTCGTTCCTCAATTGCCTTTGTGGCGTCTACAGTCAAAAACCCAGACCAGGACGGATTCAGGCTAGGCATGAAAGCTTCTGAACGTGGTATTTCTCCATTCAAACAATATGGCATAAACTCTCTCATCGGAGATGGTCATGCACACGTTTTTGATAGGCCGACCAAGCCGGAGTAAGAAATAGAAAAGATTTTTGGGTTGAAACGTGCTGCATGCACCATTCCCTGAGCGTGCAACAAACCAAGAAGAATGGGAGCCCTAAGTACAGATTACATAGGCATCCTTATGTCACGACAAGAGTAATGACATGACAGACAATTGTCATAATTATGGCCACCTCCTGCGCCCACTCACACGATTGGTGGGGAGGAGGTGGTGGTGATGGGCCACACGGGCACTGGACACATGGCTTGCCCGGCTATTGAGAAAGAGATGCCGACGATGACGGCGACGGCACTGGCAGTGAGATGTAGGGTCTAAGAAAGGGCGCGCCAAGTTTGATGTGCCTGCCGACATTGCCTACGCAGTAATTATGGAGTGCGTGGAGGTACTGTACTTGACAGAACGGAATAATAGAGGAAGAGCCTAAGGTGTGCGTGGAGACTTGCTTAAGCCGCCGTCCCGTGGGCTAAGTTGAGGTTTGTAGCTTGACTTCGTTAGGGATGGTGAGTGACGGGGTGCATTGCATGGCGAATGGAGGATGTTTTAAGGGGCCTTGGTCAATTCCAACAACGCCCCCCCCTTCCCCCTCTTCTGTTCCTTTTTATTCTGTCAGGCTTACTACAGTACGACCATGAAGGTTCGTCAGGCGATTCACCCTGGCCGAAGGACTTAAAACAGGTAAAGCAAAGAGAGAAAAATAGAATAATTGCTTCTTTGGTTAAAAAAAAAACAACCGAGAGAAGAAAAAGGAAGCAGGGAGCATGGTATTTATTGATTGTGCTTTTTGTACTTCCTGACAGCTCAGGCCATGGGAGAGGAAGAACACTTCCGAGATGAAGCACTTCGGAAGCACGAAAATGCAGTGAGTAATGCAAGCACAAGCACCTGCAGAGGAAGCGTACATTCAGCACAGTACCGCACATACCTACCTACGTTTATCTTACCTACGTTTATCTTGCCTACCTCTATGTATCTACCTACAGCTAATTAGTGTCTGCAATACCTGCATGTAGGTACTGTACGCTAGCGGTGCAGCAGGAGGTGGATGCAGCAGAAAGCCTCCACTGCCAGGTCCCTGGACACGGCCTGGTGTTCGTGTGCCGCCGATTCCGTCTTCGTCTTTGACTGGCGACTCGCAAGGAAACGGGAGGTGCCCCACCAAAGCCGACGCCAAAAATCTTCAAACAGAGTAAGACCCGTCTGGGTGCATGCTCGAAATCCCATTGATGGCCCAAGTTCCCCATATTTTGACACCTCCCACGCTCCTTGGGGACCCCCCCTACCACCATACCACCACGCTATCCTGAATAATACCACGCTTCCTTCAACTTCTCAAGCCTGCCCACAGCCGTCGACTCCACTCTCACGCCAACGCCAGTGGCCCCCCCTTCCCCTGCAAGGTGCAAGCTGCAACCGATGCTGGTGCTGCTGGGTGCTGGGTGCTGGGTGCTGGGAACTGGGCGTGCCTGTGCTGGTGCCGGCGCCGCTCGCTGGATCCCCAAAAGGATAATTCCATCTTAATGAATAATAAAGGGACCTCACTGCCCATACCGTATACGGACTTTTCTGCGAACGGGGAATGTTTTCTTCGCCGCCGAATCCTGCCCTGCCGCCGTTCGTCGCCCATCGACTGCCTCCCGTCTAATTACCGTCTCCCTGTCGGGTTGGTATTCTTTTTTTCGTCTTGACAACATCGACACTCTCCCAAATCCATACCCTGTGGTTGCTTCGTCCTCGAGCACTTTCGTTCCCGACGCTTCTTCCCCCTAACCCGGACGTCTAGGGGTTTCCGCAAACCAACATCAACAAACAAAACGGCTTTTGTCGAGAAGTGGTCATCGCCAGAGCTCTGAGGCATTGAGCTAACCCGGGATACGAGTTCACACCTTCAACCGACATACACATCCTTTCTGTCGCCCGACTACGAACCCTATCTTGCCGACTCGCGGCTCTACCTACTCAAAATAACTGAAAGTAGCTTGATTGTCGTTCAACCACTCTTCACAACCTTTTAGAATGTGTTTCGGCAGCCGAGACAAGGGCGGCGATGGCGGCGAAGCTCGCTCGCGCGAACTGGACCGTCAGATCCGCCAAGATGAGAAACGATTGGCCAAAGAGGTGAAGCTACTTCTGCTGGGTATGTGATTTTCCATGTTCACCAGTTCGATATGATGCGCATGCTGATATGATTTCGTGATTGCAGGAGCTGGAGAGTCTGGGAAATCGACAGTCCTCAAGCAGATGAAGCTCATTTATTCCCAAGGTTTCAGCAAAAACGAGAAGCTGGAGTGGAAACCTGTTGTCTTCAGCAACATTATTCAGTCCTTCAAGGTCATCTACGAGGCCATGCAGGAGCTCCATATCGATTTCGAGAACCCAGATAATGAGGTAAGCTTTCTTTTCATCCCCTCGTCAAATTGTTGCTGTTTCCGTACGGATCCGGAGATAATATCTCACGGCGCTTGTCGACAAGCGCATCAATTTTGTGGTCGCCGTGAGACATTGTTTTTGCTGACTGGACCCCCCCAAAAAGAAACACCTGGCCCACATCCTTGTCGAGTACGAACTTAGTCCCCAAGAGCGAATGCCTGTGGATTACCTTACTCCAGTTAAATCCCTATGGGCCGACCACGGAATCCAGCAGGCTATTGCCAAGGGCAATGAGTACGCGCTTCACGACAACCTTACCTAGTGAGTATACCATGAAATTTGGGCTTTGCACGGCCTTTTTTTTTCTTACTGACATAAATAAAGCTTCCTCACAGATGTTGATAGAATTTGGGCCGAAGACTACGTGCCTAACGACCAGGATTTGCTTAGATCTCGACTAAGGACGACTGGTATCACTGAGACCGTTTTTGATCTCGGCCAATTGACCTACCGCATGTTCGACGTGGGTGGCCAACGATCAGAGCGAAAGAAGTGGATCCATTGTTTCGAGAATGTGAATTGTTTGCTTTTCCTGGTTGCTATCAGCGGCTATGACCAATGCCTAGTCGAGGACAAGGATGGAGTAAGTGGTTTTCAAACCCCCTTTTATCGTTAAGTACTGGGAGCCTCAAGGCTGATGAATATGGCATAGAACCAAATGAATGAGGCCCTGATGCTGTGGGAGTCGATTGCCAACTCGCATTGGTTCATCAAATCTGCTCTCATCTTGTTCTTGAACAAGATGGATCTGTTCAAGGAGAAGTTGCCAAAGAGCCCCATCAGCGACTACGGATTCACCGACTACCACGGCCCCAAGGATGACTACAAGGCCGCGAGCAAGTACTTCTTGGATAAGTTCCGGGCCTTGAACCGAAACACCGAGAAGGAAATTTACGGCCACTTTACCAACGCGACTGATACCAACCTGCTGAAGATCACCATGGCCTCTGTGCAAGATATGATTATTCAACGAAATCTGAAGCAACTCATACTGTAAGGCCGGAATAATAACCTTACTAAGTGTGTTGACTAAGTGTGTTGACTAATTCATGAGCCTGCCATAGCGCGTGACGCTTTTCATAGAAGACGCACTAACTCTCGACACCAAACAGCCACAACAAATACTGTTCTTGACATGATCTGGAGAAAGCATGATTGCTTCCCACAAGCCAGCCATACGGCATCTTCTTTTTTGAATCGGTGGCCCGATTCCTGTTTTTTTTATATATCCCCTTTTCACTCCGTTCCAGGCGGCGCAATTTAGGTTTTCTTTTTCTTTTTTGGATCCGGGTCAAAGGGCAAGCGGATTTCTTGTTCATACATGTGTGTCCAGAGCACCACCGGAATGGTGGCATATCTGAAGAGGACGGGACACCCTTCCTCTTTGCCCTTGCCTATATATTTACGTTCTCTTACCAACTCTCTGGGTCTGAGTTGAGAGAACTTACCACGGGTGCCTAGCCTAGAAACCCAGGAGGCCTTGTGATTTATAGGGTGGCAAGGGAAGCTGTTGAGGAGTTTTAGATGGCCTCGATAACCCAAAAAACATGAGGATACGGAGATGCAGAGATGGATAGAGCGGCCCTGTTGGATTCCCTTTTTTTTGTTGTTTCATTCTTTCATTCTATTTCTTTTTTTGCGAAAGAAAAAAATATCTTGTCTTTGTTTGTACGCATGATACCAAGGTGCTTGTAATTTTTCAAGCATCTTCGAAACGGGGCGACGGGTATGCGTTTTGTTTCGTTTTTTTTACGTTACGGGCAGCAAGATGATATGATGAGAATACAAAAAAGAGCATCAACAAACTGTGCATGTGCACGTGTGTGCGTATGTGTGAGTCCAACTGCCGATGACCGATTTTTAACCCCCTCCCCCATTTCTTAAGTGACTCAATTTGCTCCCTGCTTGCTTCTGCAACAGTTGCTGCATGGGGGTTAATTATCCCGTGTCCGTGTGTTCATGCAGCTCGCCAAGTCCGCGTGGCATGCGGATCCTGGATCAATGTTTTTTTTTTTTTTCTCGAACCCGCTCCCCCAGGCTTGGTAATAAAGTGAGTACATAGTCTAGCATTTTTGAGTGGATATCGATGGGGTGCATCTGTTGCATGTCGCTTAGTTTCACCGCGTTTTCGATGGATGGAGAGAAGGTGGAGTTTATTGCGATCGTCGCACGGGCGGGAGGGGGTGGTGTGAGTCTCGTACCTGTCAAATGTTGTTTTTATCATCATCGTGGGATTGGAAGTGGAGTTTATTGCTGCTACCCGGTTTTGAAGTCAGCGTTGCAAGTAATCAAGGCTTCTTTTTGAGTTCGTCAGTGAGTTGAATGAAACCAGGTTTAGAGCCGAACCCCGAGGCCTCTCTATTTTATTAATATTAAGTTGAATATTGGATCATCCTTGGCTTTCTAGGGTGTCGACTTGGTCTTTGTGCGTCATGGCATGGAAAGCATGTATTTAACAACTATATGATAATGAGATTCTATATAGTAGTCTGTCACTGTTGAGTCATAAAGAATTCGAAATCAGTAAAGAAATTGTCGATTCGATCATTTGTGGGCTTGGTTTATGAGGCACATAGCTTTCGATAAATGACGCTATTTCAAACTTTCACGATATCAGAACTGGAGCAAAACGTTCAAGCAAGTTTGTCAGTGCAATCAAGGGCATAGTGATGTTGAAAGCCTAGTTATTGTGATGCGAATATGCCCTTGAAGCCGCTCTTTGGTGAAAGCTCAAAGTCTTATAGGTGGATGAATATTAATTAATGCTAGTAGGGATCCAGCATCTCTGTGTCCTTAGCCTGTATACTCGTCATTTAAACTCACAAGAAATCCAGGATGCCAGGTTGTCTCACGTTCTAAGTGTCTAAAGTCATCGGTCATCACTTGACTCTTGGCTACCAAATTAATAGCTCAGCAAAGCACACATCAATTGCTTCTCTCAATTTGCATTACATTGTGTACTTGCGTGTCCTTGCATGATATCTGGAAATCATATTAGTATTTGTTCTTCTCAAGTGTGATGAAAAATGGATGTGTTGGCGCATCTTACATACTTAAGTAATTCTCTAACTGAGCGACTTACACTTCAGACCGTAACCTGCCCACCTCTCAATTCCCACGGGTTCATACACTGCAATTTTCTAATAGATAGTATTAAGCCTCGGTACCATCGAAAGCCTATCTCCAGCATGATTTGAGTAAACCCCTCTTCACGTGCGAGCTCTCACCATCTTTCAATACCTCGTTCGGCGCTCCCGCGCGGTGGGAGTCAGCCACCTCACATCGTACAAAGCCACTGCTACTCGCGAAAGGAACGCGTTAAAGCGGTATGCTAAATATCCAGAATGGCAAATGAATTGTTAACAAAAATATTATTCGAAAGATTACACGCTTCAGATGCGAGTAGTGCGGCGATTTTGGCGGCTGTCTTTACATTGCGAGTTGCAAACGCGCCTGTTCCCTCAGTCCCAGGGTCTGAAATACATGTCTTTGAGGCCATAATATGCCTATCAGAAGTTTGGACTTGGAGAAGCAGACGTTGGAACCCTATCTTGCATGAAAGCAATACCTGGCATGTTCTCGCCAATTGAGAAGATTGCGACCGAGACTGTTTTGGCCAACTAGAATCCGCGCCTAATCGTGTCATTGTCTATCACATGGTTGTTAGACAGCGTGTTAGCTCTGTCATTGATCGGATGCTAATTTGAGATTGGAAGACCACGAGGCAAGGCTAGCACAAGTACAGCAAACGAGAAGCACACGTCATACCGAAAATCTCCGACAGCAGACCCCTGCGATCAATGTTCGAGGAATTTGCATTGATTTGTGGGCATTATTCGCGCTCCGGGAGTTGAACAGACTGTCTCTCATTGCACCGGAAGGGGAAGAGGGGGTTTCATTGATTGGGTTGTGTGAGGTCTAGCCACTTTTTCTTTTCACATGAGGTGGAATCTTACCTACATCATCCTTTCTTGACCCTATTCGACTGTGTGGCGATATTGTAAATGGATTTTATCGATGTAGCCCGCACCCAGAAGGAGCCAGAAGTAACGGAGGCTGGAGAAATTGTGTGATACCAGTTCGTGACCACTTAGACGGCTTATAATACTACTGTTCTGTAGCTCCCCTATTTTAACAGTCAATTGGGGTGTAACATATCACATTTTGATATCAATTCCCTATCGTATTTATTATTATTTTTCCGCAATACTCTTAAATGAGGGCCAAGAACATCCGCATCTTGAAATCAAGCTATCCGTCTGTTCTCATCCTTACTGCCAATGCTAGTATAGCCCAATTTTTTCTCTCTCCCTTACCACAATCAAGCAAGCAGATCCTTCCACGCGGTGAGCTAACTGTTTTTCTTTTATCAAGAATAGCTCAGCAGTTTTTAGGTGAGAATGCAGCATATTTGCACCGAATACAGGTACTTCTCATAGTTGAGTTGTGCACATTCATCACGGCACATATGACCTACCCACTAGAGAACTAGGGATCCCGTCAATTTCTCTGCGTCAAAACTCCTTACCTTAACTTCCTCACCATATGCCTCCCCGAGAATGATATTATGAACTCTGCTTTTTTTCAGGACTCACTCCAGCCCCAAACACTGGGGATGCTCATTGATGCAAGAAAGGGGTACCAACTAAGCAAGCCGCCAAAGGTCGTTTTGCGACTCGGTGTACGCTAGTTGCACAACTAACTTAAAACCTACCCAAAAGCATTAATCGCACTCATAGTGTGGATTCTCTTCCACGCCAGCCGGGCGACTGATCCATGACTAGTATCGGGGGAGCGTGATTTTCCAAGAAATGAAGGTTAATGATGGAAAGGGCGATAGAAGATGAAATGGTGCGCGTCTGGTGAGAATAAAGAGCTAAGATACGCCTGTTGTCGAGCTGGCTTGTAGCAACATGATGAGCATAGGAGCGAGCATGAAGATGCGATTCTCCCAACATGTAGCAACCACGATCCCGTCGTCGACCAAATAACACCCAGGCATCGTGACACGCTTTGAAGGCATGCGAGTCAAGTGATGTGATTTTGTAGATGCTTTGTATTCCGAGTACATAGAGACCGTCAATAACAAGTATCCACAGCCGCCTGGAGTTTGTCTAGATGTGTGAGGTATCCCAATTCTCTTCTTTTGTTCAATATGAATATAAATTATTCGTAAGCCATATTTCAGCGACGGCTATTTATAGGCCAGAGAGAATGATATGGAGACGACATACTCTGTGGCAACGCAGCTCGATTATATGACGCTGGAGGTTAGAGCCTGAGGACTACCTCATCAGCTTCCTTTTGACTTTATTATTTCATTTTGGAAGCCGGCTGCCTTACTTAGCAGGTTGAGGGAGGCATCTATATCCCGCGTTAAAGGCTCAAATAGACCAGGCAACAAGCATCATCTCACTCACAAACTTTCACCCAACTGACTGTGCGATAGGTATCTTTGAAATCTCAATCTCTTTTGTACTAGGGTTAACCGCAAGTTCAACTGCTGGTTTCTACCTCTCTGCACACCGTGGCATCATCAGCTTGCTGTGCCTCGTCTTGTAACACTTGAAAGACCTGCCCGAGTGTGGACTGTCTTGGACGTATGCAATTTGTCTCAAATGTAAATGGGGCGTTCATCTGGTTCAAAGGCTCTCTTGATAAGTAAAATAGGTACAGATAGCCAGGATCGGAGGAGTCAGGAGTGCAGGCCTCAGAGACGATGACGATCAGTAGAGACTTATCCTGGCGATAATAAGAAGCTGAGTAGTACTATCACTTGGCACTTCACTTGAGATGGAAACTGGAGATGAACAACTATCCCGGGAATAACATTGTATAACTTCTTTTCTGGTGGCGTTTTTAGCATCTCGATGGAACTTTTGGAGCTCATCCTCTTGTGCTGTGTCACCGCACTTGCTAATTTGCTCGGACCTCTCGTTGACTCAGCCGCATGCACCCACATGCCAAATGGTGCTGTTATCCGAGGATGGACGACCAACCTCTCTCAGGTTCTTTCATTGTCTGATGGTAGAAAGGAAAAGTTCTTATGACCTCTCTGCTGTCAGTTACGACTCAAAAACTAGTCCATCATCTCAAGAGGAACCACAGCCCCCACAAGTCGCAGATTGTGGGGGACACAGGGCTCTCTCCTTGATCCGTGTTCTCTACCTGTCATCCAAACAGGAACCGAGCGAACCCAAGTAGGTCCTCTGCAGCTGAGGAACCGCAAGCAATGAAAGGGATTCCTTGCTAACCAAAGTCCTTCATAACCTGAATGACGACTGTGTCCGTTAAAGTGACAGAAACCCACCCCCACAGATCGCCGCCCCAGACAGTTCATCAGGATCCTCCCATTAGGCAATAAGGCGTACATACTATGATCGTCCCTCTTGAAATATGATCGGTATGTCTCATAGGCTCATGATAGTTTGGCTACGTCTGGCGGCTCCAGGCTGTGCGCCGTGTCACGCTTTGTGATACGGAACTTTGAAGGAATCAGAATGTCTAGACAGGGGTTCCCTGGATAGACGGCAGAGTAGTGGAGGCATAACTCTCTGAAGTCGGGAGGATATATTGGCTTTGGGTCATCCCTTTTGGCCCATCTTCCCTTTCCCTTGTACACAGATACTATATAAACATCTCTCTATACTCTGTGCGGTTATCTAATTGCTATCTATTGGCCTCATCGTAGAATGCAGCAAATAGTGTCTTCCTGGTGATATTACTATCAGCCATTGTAGTTGTGTCTAAGAGTGCCGTTTAGCCAACGTTGAAAAGTACTCAAGGTGTGGCTTAATACCAGTTCAGGACATAATTTGCATTGGCTGCAAGCGAGGTTTCAAGCAAAGTAAACGTCACTCACTTCCCCTGGTCAACTTACTTCATGACCACTAAGAATCTGAGTGGTAGCACAAGTAGGTTTTTTGGCGCCGCATTAGGTCAAACGACTAGTAGCGGTCTTGACTCGAGTCCCAATAAAATAAACGTTTGCCGCGATATTCTGGAAATATCTTTCGAATGGCCTCTGCAGGGTCCGAGACATGTAATGTTTGTTCTTCTCGGCTCTTGCTCTGACTTTATAAGGGTATGAAGTTCTTTAGAAATCCAGAGTGCAGATAGAGTCATGTATTGGGATTTCTTTTCCTTATGCTTTTCTGTTTCCTTTTCGTTGTACGCCGTACATAAATATTTGGAGAGTGAAGGTACCCATCCTGACGAGGCTGATGAATCTGAAAGATGTTGGTTCTATGGAGCCTGATTGCCATTTGCATAGCTGCCAAAGGTGGATTGGGTCATGCTTCAAGGTCTACCACATCTGATCTAGGAGGGCTTCCTAATTGCGCTGTAGGTTCTATCATAAATATTTCACGATTATGTCCATCTTTAAACTAATGAATGATAAAGTCATCCTGCCTATCAGCCGCGGTTCAACACTCACAATGTAGTGCTACAAACCAAACATGCCTGTGTACAAATGAGGCACTGCAGACAGAAGCCAACATTTGCATTTCTACTTCCTGTTCGATCAAAGAAGCCCTTCGTAAGTTTCTTTCTATGAGAATCGAATATCCATTAAGCTTATAAGGCTATAGTAACCAAGAATATCACTTCGACCAATTGTAACGCACCGATTCGTGATAAGTCAGCTCAGTTTGTGACCATTTCCAACACGTTCACAGCTATATCCAGTATATTCGTTATGATACGATTTGGATTCAAAATATGGGTAGGGATTGAACTAGCCCTGGACGACTGGTTTGCACTCATTACAATGGTTGTTGGAATTCCAAATGCCGTCATTCCAGTCCATTATATAGTCCCTAATGGTCTTGGGCGTGATATTTGGACGCTGACATATTCTAACATTACCAACTTCTCCATGTTCTTCTATATCACGGCGCCCTTCTATTTTATCCAAGTTGCTCTTGTCAAGCTCTCGATTCTGTTTTTCTACCTCCGGATTTTCCCAGCAAAACCGGTCCGACGAATACTGTGGGGGACTATTATTTTCAACTGCTTATTTGGTGCTGTGTTTGTGATTGCATCCATTTTCCAGTGCAAACCGATTTCCTACTTTTGGACGAAATGGGATGGGGAGCATAGTGGACAATGTATTGATCTCAATGTACTTGCATGGTCAAATAGCGGTATTAGTATTGCCCTCGATATCTGGATGTTGGCAATCCCCCTCTCGCAACTCAAAGGGCTTAATCTAGACTGGAAAAAGAAGGTTGGAGGAGGAATAATGTTCTGTGTTGGTACCTTCGTTACTGTCATGAGCATTCTACGCCTTCGGTCCCTGGTCCTTTTGACAACACGGTCTCAAAATCCAACCTGGGATTATTTTGAGGTTTCCATTTGGTCAGTAATGGAAATATGTGTCGGTATCATATGTGCTTGCATGCCTACTATGCGCTTAGTTCTGGTTCGCATCTTCCCTAGGGCGCTAGGGGGAAGCCATCGTTACTATGAAAGCAACACAAGTAGGAGAACTGGAAGCCAGACTCGGCCTACAAAAACCACCATCACCTCGAATGTGCACAAGTCTCAGCAGAAAAATGATGAGAGTGGCATAACTTGTCACAAGTCGTATACGGTGGAATATGGCGACAATGATGAAGTCCAGTTGATCCATATCAGGAATGCAGGTCGAGAAGCAGAGTCTCAGAATTCGAGGTCTCAAGTTTCGTTCTAATATTATTTTATTACACCTTTAGCAGCTTTATCAAACAGAGGAAATTACCGTGCCGTCTTATGAGGATGAAGCTGCTGAACAGTTGCGCTGATGGGCTGAGATTTTTGTCAACCAGGCTGCTAAAGCTCAGGATAGAGGCTCGAGAAGAGAAGGACCCCCGTCATGTTCTCCCATTCAAGGCTTGTGCCTCACCCTGTGTCTCATCTCGTCTAATCTTCTATATATAAGCTGGTGAAGGGGGGATATATATTTGTATATGGGGGGTGGATTGTGGATGATTGATTGAGGCCCCTCGGCAATGGTGAGTGACTGCAGACAGCTCTATGAAATTTGACCATCACCTTCAGCAGTTCAGAATACGCCCTCCTACATATATGCCGATAACCTGTAGCAATAGGTCTGCACTATGCTGCACTTGTGGAGTTATTCGTTGACGTCTTTCTGGACAGCTATCGGATGTCTGGCTCATAACCTATGGCGGATTTCCAACTTGATTTGACCAAAGTGAACGCTTGAGCTAAATCAGATTCCCCAAAGTTCTCTTTATCACAGCATCCATCGACACAATTTGAACAATCAGATTTCTTCAGAAAAATTATTTTCGAGTTCAAGTCCCAATACCGCACATAGATCCCAGTCATTTTCTCCACAGGTGATTAACTCAAACTCAACCTAGCATAATTCTGCACGGCTTTTGGCAGGCTTACACAGTACTCAAGGTCCTTGACCCCCGCCCTCAAAACGATTTCAGATACGTCGACCCCTTTTCTTGAGCAGTCTCCTCTAAGGTGATCTAAAGGCTTGTTCGCGAACTGTTCGCAAAGGGACGGAGCACCTACGTCGCCGAGCTCACATGACCCTGTCCTAAACCGCCGACTTCACTACAGGATGAAATCAACAGATTGCTACGTCATCTGTACGGTTGACTAAAGCTGCTTGGAGGACGTTCCCCAACGCATCACTGCCACTGGGATAAGAACATTCAGGCCAGGGTTTGAACTGTCTCGTAGAATTAGCAAGACGTCATACACCCCATCTCAAAAGATAAAAAGGAAGATTCATCGTCAATGTTCTAAGAGCCCTGCAATAAGATCTTCTCAAAAATACCATCGGAGCCAAATGATAACAGAAGGGCAAGGGGCTAGCTGGAGGCCTGGGCCAACATCTCGAAGGGGACCTTTGTATAACGTACTCAGCGTATACTCGTAATCACTCCCAGGCACGTTTCGTGCCTCAATCTTTTCGTAATAAGGGTAGTAGAGAGGTAAGGGCTCTTCTAAAGACATCTCCATCTGCTTGGTAGGCTCGTGAATCTATCTGAGAACTAAAGGCAGTCCATCAGAAGCACTACTGGCGGAAAAGGCGCACTGTTGTCCGTAGTTTTATGAAGCGTGATCGAGGTTAAGTGTCCTGGCTGTAGAATCATCTACCTCGGCTGTCGCTTTCAAACATATCGACTAGTACAATCTGGTTAATAGAAGTGTAGCAAAGGTTAATTTTCGAGTTGTCTAAAGCAACGAGCTGCGAGCGGTGGTTGGTCATACCGTCTACGGAGCAGTGGGATTGTCTGTGCTATTGAATATCATCAGATACGTAGCCTCTGCAGTAGTCAACCAACGGTTCCAACAACGAATACTTATTAAACTAGAATGAAACGCGGGCTTGTGTTGGCGAGCCAAGTTTCCATCCTGCAAATACATAGCAGCTACAGCGGCGCATTTGCTTTTCCCATTTCTCCCCAGGAGGCCAACTCCGTTCGGTGATTTTGAGGCACCTCTGTTCAATGGCCATAGAGTTATTGGCTGCAACCCGCAGTATAGCATATAACTTTTCCATAATTACAATATGCATATTAGATCGCAATCTGCGTTTTGCCGACACCTCCCTTACCAGGCTAAGCTCCCGATTCAAGTCAAGGTACGGTGGAGTTTGGGTCCCAGAGACTTGCTAATCTCACCCAGGGCATCCTCGCAGCCGCTAAGCTTTGTATTCATAAAAGATGGAGTGTTCTTGTTCGGATCCGCTCGGAGCTCCCTACCGTGTTTATCTTTCTCGTATTCAACATTTCTAGAGCTGTTCGAGTTAGTCTTGAGAACACGGGGTTGCGTTCCATTACTGCGTTCTCTGACTGGGGCACAAAATTGTAACCGAGCATCCTGAATAGATAATGTATGGCCTTCAAGCCGCAAACAAAAGGATATTTTTCGTTTCCTTGCTAGTGAACAAAGTTCTTGTGCACTTGTTGATGTTAGTGTGTGCCTTTCTCATTCACTGGAGGCCCACCCTGATGAGCCGCCGTCTTGACCAAGGACAAGGCCGTACGCCACCAAATTATACGTCAAAGGCGTACATTCGTAAAAATAATAATTTAGGCATGAAAGCATTCTCCCTTAAGCCTTTAGTTATGATCCTACTGTGACATTCATCTCGTCACGTCACGTTACATGTATCACTTTATCCTGAACCTTCGGGGTACATGAGGAGCTGTGTAAGCAGGGGAGCCTGCCATTGGCAATCCTGACAGCCTGTATGGGTAGCTATTTCTAGTGACACCGCTTGGAAGGATAACTTCCGGTTGCCGACACGTTCGGCAAAGCAGTGCCGTTGGAGATGGCCAGAGCGAAGGACGAGATGTAGAAGCTTGGCGAGGAGATATTAGCCAGGGGCAGAAGTGCTACGGCGGGCGATGATTAATACGATTATGATCAATGTAGAGACAAAAGCATCGAAACACACCAGAATCCCGATGTGCGCATTACCTCCCCCGGTGGCTGTTACGTAGAGTACAGCTTGGCCATCGACACTCTTGTCCGTTATAGAAAGAGGAATTATTCTTCGTACAGTTTGTTGTTCAAGCATGATAAAGTCTTAGAGACATATTAAACGTATGTTTCTCTAAATTCTAATTAATATAAGTAATTGATTATAAATTAGTAGATATTCCTTTAAAGATGATATCTAGCCTGAAAGTTATGAAGTGAAAAAGTGGGATTACTCCCCCCTCCGTCTCCACTGCGAGACATCTTGTACAGAGTCGGGTAATTATTTCATTGCCGCGCCCAAAGCGGAGGCTGATTTTGTACTTTGGTCCAGTCTAACCAGAGAAGTAGCCTGCATTAGGGATAGGAGCTCGATCCAGCTTAAAGTATCCCGGCTGCAACTCCTGAAAGACCCTAGCAGGGTCATAGATGTTAGCAATCTTCTTAAGCTTGGCCTTGTTGTCTGCACCATAGCTTCGAATAACATCCTCGTACTGGCTAGCGTAGTTCATGTAGATGTAGCTGTTGTTGAGGCCCCGGGACTTAGCTTCGTCGGTGATGCGCTGGAGGACGGTTGAGATGGTTCCGTAGACGAGGGCATCATCCTTCGCGCTGTCCCACCAGCACGCCAAGTGGATTAGGTAGAGTGGCCCGTTGGCAGCATTGATGCCGAGAGCGTTGCCGCCGCGCTTTGCCATGTTCTGAATCTGGCCCTTGGTGATGCCCTGGTAAATGAGAACTGGGTTAACACCGGCAACACCCGAAAGCTTTGGCATCTCCTCAAAGAAAATGTCCTTAGCACGAACAGCAAGGGCGGGGTCGGCGCGGACAGTGAGGCCATAGTAGGTCTCACGTCGGCCGTTGGGATTTGTGCTTTGTAACGTGGCGGTATAGTCAGCCTGGTTACGGTTTCCTGTTGTGTCCTGGATGGCAGTGAGAGCGTTGTACTCAGAGAAGATGGCGGCCTTGTTTCCATTTGGCTCTGTGTACCACAGCTCTGAAGCAGCAACCTTAGTCTCGCCGCTCAGCACCCAAGCCACCCACTGCCCAGCTCGAGGATCCGTAGGCGAGTTGGCAACGAGGTTAGAGAAGGCCTTGAGGACATTTGGGAATTGGTCCTCGGTGTAGATCCTGCTGCCACCCCACATAGCACCACCGGGCAGAGAAAAAGTGTCCAGGTTAAAGCCAACAACCAGTCCGAAGTTGTTTCCACCACCTCGGAGAGCCCAGTAAAGGTCAGAGTACTGAGTTGGGCTTGCAGTAACAATAAGTCCACTTGCCGTCACCACCTATTACATGCGTTAGTTCAATCGAATTGGCCGGAAAAAAAAAAGGGGAGGGGCAGCCGAAGCGAAGGGGATATGAACTAACATCGTAACTGGCCACATTATCGCAAGCGAGGCCATGGATATTCGAGAAAAAGGAAATTCCACCTAGTTAGGACGTTCAAATCAGCATTGATACATGCCAGAATGCTGTATAGTGAACTTACCTCCGGTTGTCAGTCCTCCAACACCAATGTGGGAGACACGTCCGCCGATAACGCTCAGGTCCGATTTACTTAATTCAGAGTAGACTCGCTGCCAAGTGTTTCCAGGCTGAACGGATGCAATCTTCTTATCGCTAGACAGCTTGATCTGGTTAAGCTTCTCAAAAGAGATGGTAATACCACCCTCAATGTTGGATGCTCCAGCGAAGGCGGCATGTCCTCCACTCTTCGCAGCAAAGGGGCACTGCGTCAGTCGAGAGAGGAGAACGACTACTGAGACATCTGCAGGCTTGGATGGCTTGAAGATACAGTAAGGACGGACTTCAGCCTGGTTCTGGGCCCAGAAACCGCCAGTAAAGTTGCCGTAGCTCAGCTCGTCCTTGGTATCAACGGCATCCTTGCCAAAGAGGAGGCTCAAGGCAGTGCACTATGGCCGTAGGGAAAGGCGGACGGCATTAGCATTTCCATCTTTTACCTAAATGGGATTCGGACAGACTCACGGCGGCGGAGCAGGCCTGGCTCGAACTTGAAGATCTTTCCTGAAGTGACGAGTCAAGCTCGGCAATCACTGATGCATTAACTCCCTTGTCCAACAAAGCGGACGTCACATTGAAGTCCGTGGGCTCGAACGTTTGCGCTGTAGCTGTTATGCACACAGCCAAGCCAACCAGGGAACTCCAGTGGAACATGGTGGCGGGGAGGGAGAAGGATTCGTCGACGGGATGGGCAGGCAGCCGATCGAGTGAGACGTGAGAGGGACAGGATCTTGCACTGGCCAAAATTTGGAGGATTTGGAGGACCGGTATAGAAATAAGTAGCAGATGTCTCTTAATTTGCTGGCGGTCCCGCAAGTACTAAGAGACTTCATAAAGTCTCACCGCCGGGCGCTATATCGAGGCCTCAAGGTTAGGCCCCTAATTATTACTAGAAATCGTTTCCATATTCGTATGTCTTTGCAATTACGGCTCTAGAAGGGGGTACGGCTACTACGCGATGCTCTGATGCAAGACGTTGCTCCGCAAGCATCCCTGTGCCAAGATGGTAAAATCGGCCGCCCGGCTCAATATAGGATGGGCAATTCCCAAAGTCGAGGGAATTCGCATGTACTTTAGTATTAATCTGACCATACCTTTTGGAAAAGCCTCCAGAATAGGTTTGGGATCCATGGCTCTAGACAGGGAATAGGGCCCCCTAACCCGACGCTGCTTCTAAAGCAGCTTCGTCAAGTTTAGCATAGCGAGAAATACCCACACCAGTTCACAAAGGCCATCGCCGGATGGGTTCCGGAACCGTCTTACCACAAACTGCTAAGTGACCTATTAAGCATATACATAATCATCCATTTCGGGAGCCAGTGAGAGGGGCCTACCCACTCAGAAACTAGGCCAGTTCTGCCCGATGCTTTCTTCCAGGGATTATAGACTGCCAAGGCGTGGAAAGGGCCTTCTCGCTATGGATCTCGCTATGGAACTCGCGTGAGACGAGCAGTGTGTTCCTTCAAAAGTCTATAGTTATTTTTGCTTATTATCCTCAAATATCGTTTAGTGAATTGCGAGGAAGCCACTAACAGTTGGTGTTGGTAAATAGCAAGGTAGAAGATAGTATAGCCCCGGGCTTCAACTCCAAACTCGTCCAGTCAGAGTCATAATCCCCCTGATCACCTACTGTGCGCCATGCTTCAGAACTTCCTTTTTATTGTACTATGTAACATAGACATAACGGAAAGTTCCGTGTTCTTTACGGGCCCAGTTGCTTGTGCCCCATTCAAATCGCTCAAATGTTTAGAATCTCAGAGTATATGAGGATATTCCATCCCCTGGTGAGAATATCGAGGGTGCATTCGAATTGACGACGGTATGCTCTACGACCACGATCACCTGGACATCCTGCAAGGCTCCTCCCGTATAGAGCCGTGGACTGCGTTGTAGCAGCTGCAAGGATTGGAGCCACTTGTTTGTCCGATTATTGCGAGGCGTCGACCGTCGACCGTAGCCCGAAGACATGGCGCTCACCAACACTGTCCTCCTGGCGACCGGCATCTCGGCTACCATTATCACCTCCCTTGTGGCCGCGGCCAGGACGGCCATGTCAATCATACATCGCAGACGGTTCGGTTGGGACGACGGCTGGCTTCTGGCTGCCTATATCTTCTTCATTGTGGTCGCCTCCCTCTATATGGCCGTAGGACCCTACCTTTTCCGGTTCAACGACATTGCTGCCGGCAAGCTGCAGCCATATCCTACGATTACAGATGATATCCTGTACGTCCAGAAGTCCTTCTTCGTCACGACGTCCGGGTTATGGATTTGTCTCTGGTGCACCAAGTTCTCGCTACTTGCACTCTATAAGAAGCTTCTTGTCAATCTGCCGTTCTACCAAAAGATTTGGTGGGCCGTTGTTGTCTTCTGCATTCTGGTAGGGTTCCCCGTTTTTTTGTTAATAAGAAAAAGAATCCATTGATCTCAGGAGGAGAAAGAAATTACGTGTTCAAACTAACACAGAATACCCCATAGGTCTTGGCGGGGGCGATAACGTCGTCGATGCTGTCGTGCTCTAGCATGAAAGCATGGTTCACCGTGGGCGCCTGCTCCACACCGCGTGACATTAAGGCTGCAAAAATCAGCCTTTGGTACTCATATGCGGTGGATATTGTTACTGACCTCATGGGTAAGAAATGGAGAGCCTGGATATCCAAGGAATCGAGAGTGATAGTGCTGATATTTTGACGTGCCCCTAGTGATGATGCTTCCGCTCGGGTTGCTCAAAGGCTTACAGATGCCATTGATGAAGAAGATCACAATCGGCAGTCTCTTCTGTCTTGGTCTAGTCTGCATTATCGTTTCAACCGTCCGGGTTACACAACTTGGCCTGGGGAGCGACGGCGCGGTACCCCCGTTGTGGCTAGCACTTTGGGGTATGGTCGAGTCGGCAATTGGTATGTTCACTTTTCTTTTGCCCTCCCCCCGTTCTTTTTTCTTTCTTTTGTAGGGGAAAGCGATGTCCCGTTGTAACGACAGCTACTAACTCAAACCTCCCTCCTCGGCTCAGCTGTAATTATCGGTTGCGGCCCCGGTTTCTATCGTAAGCCTCAGACCGTGTCGTCGTCACAGGACCGATACGGCAGCCGGAGCTTTAGGACGCCTCGAAGTACCAGCCATAAAAACGGTAGTAGACTTGGAAACCAGTCTGATGAAATGGAGCTCCCATCTTATGCTGCAAATGCCAGCAATGTAACGCAGGGGAGCGACAGCCAGGAGGAACTGGTGGCAGTTGGAAGGGATGGAAAAATTATCGTCACCCGCTCGGTACAAGTCTCTCATAATGGGGCTTATTAGGATATTAGCTATTTAAACCCCCTTTCATTCATTTTGCATTGTATGGATCTCTACAAACTCTTCGCGGATGCTAAAGAGAGAAGAAGAGTTCTTAATTTGTTTATATTCTACCTATAAGATAATGGTAGTTTAGACAATGTATTATATTACATTTGACTGTTGTGGTATAACTGCATGTTGCTTGATATTTGATTGTCTTTGTAGAAAGAAGAAATAGTTATGTAGTAGAATGTACTTTAGAATAGCATCGAAAGAGGTAGTCGGAGCAAGAGGGTATGCACAGCTATGACTGATTATGCCTCAATATCTAGACTAGACTGTGGTTTTGGTGGTACTTCATGCAAGGATACTATACACTTAGTAATGCATATTTATATTTGAATATATGCACCGGTCAAACAACCAACATGCTCAGCCATAACAAAAAGTTTGTCTCTCCAACTGCAATATAGACAACATAATATACATCCATGAATCCACTTCACAAGAGAAGAGATACCCACCCAGCTGAAAGGGCAGAAAGGGCACCAACACAAACTTATTCAGATGTGCATCAAACTGCTCTAGTGCTTAGGCTCTTTGCAGATAAATCAACCATGAGGGTAAAAGATAGGAATGATATTGTTATGTCTCTGCACGAATCGATTTGGTGATTGGGCCGGCTACCATGGTAGATGCCTTGTTTCGCCACCCTATACTAAATGCCGCGTCCCGTCCAGGCCAGGGAAAATAAAGAAAAAGCCGGCAGTGTCGCACCCCTGTAATGGGAATTTCGTACTGAAGCCCAAAGTCACTTTCCCATGAGCTAAATTGTGATTTTTCTTTTTTGTCTTTTTCTCAAGGAGGCAACGAGATTACTACAGTCGCCAAGAGCGGTAGTAAGTCGTCTCTCCAGCAAAAAGGTTAAGTACTAGCTTGATATGTAGGAACATTTGAACGTACGGTACTCAGGCTAGTTCTAGTGCCCCACCTTTCCCACCTTTCTACCTTACTGGGGAATCGGTAGGTGAGCACATGAGGCAGGTACAGAAAAAAATAAAAAACTCAGGGTTTTGCAAGTGGAAAGAGTGGCCCCGGCAGTTTTAGGGTAAAGACTTAGACTAAGTATCGAAGTTCATAGATTAGATAGGTTAGTTAAAATTTAGCTTAGAATCCAAGCAAGTATAGTAAATGGTAAGTTACCAAGGTACCTAGGCATATCTTACTTCATTCTTGGCAACCTACTCTTATGTCCAAGTTTGTTGAAGTTGTTGAACAGGAGTACATCACCCTCCCCAAATACCATAGAGAAAAGGGATCCCCTGTAAATTAGTTACCACGTGCCCCCAAGCCCTCTAAGGTTTCTCCACCCACTACTATGTACACGGGTCGAACAATCAATGTGTGCAGGTTGTTAGCTACTATTACATAGGACATAGTAGTTATGGTATCATCAAACCTCCATACCCAGACACTCAAACGATTCAACAAACCAATAAGCAAATGAAGTTGATGTCCTTTTGAATGTCCTTTCCAGTGGCCCCTTTTCAGTGCCCCATTTTGAATGGATCAAATTGTTCATCCCAGCAAGTTCGCAATGCCAAACGAGAGATGGTCATTCGGGTCAGGGGCCAAAGCAATTACAGCAAGAAACGAGGCGTTTGGTATAAGATATATGGGCCTTAATGGCACCTGCACCTCTCGTGTCTACCTTCACGTGAGCAGGACAGAGAGAACTCTGTAAATTGAAAGACCCAGTCTGAAAACATCTTGCACTCCTCCTGCAGCAGTTTTGCTGCCATTCGCTATGGCCAACTTGTCCGAGCAGTCTTTCGATATGTGTTAATAATCCTTAACCAGTTAGATTAGGCCCTCGATTCAGTGAACTGATTTCGGTTGCCCAGAAATGCCGTCGCTGGTTTGGTCAACTATAACTCATGAATATTTCTGCCTCAGCGGATTTTGATCCCACCCTTCGCCGATCTTCCGTGGTATCGCTAGTGGTTGTACAAGCAAATCTGCAGCCTGCCACAGCGGCTATTACTGTCTCTACTTAGCATGAACCATGTCGAAGAATCGAACTGAAACGTACACTTCTGTCCCCTATGTGTAGAAAACGGCCAGAGCGCACTTGGCCCAGTCCCGAAACACTCACCAGAAAAGAAAGAAAAACGATCGATGGCATCATAGAAACCCTCATCGAAATTGCTATCTTCCTATCAAAGGCGATTACGAAGCCGGTCACTCAGCCAAAGAGCTATACTTCTCAAATCTTAGCAGGCAAACAATGCTTTACTCCCTCCCCCTCTTCTCTCTTTTCCCACCGGAGAGTTCAGCATTATCGATGATACTCACAGAGGGTGGGCAGGCCTTCACTAGCCTTCTCCCTTCTGACAAAGAAGACCTGTCCAGATTGCCTGATTGGATTCCGTACGACGTCCCCTATGACGGGGCTTTGTGTCTCTGATGATCTGATTGATATCAGCCTCTTTAATAGCACAAAAGTAAGCATATCCTAGGGACTCAATGCCCGTGCGTTTGTCAAGGTCTTGGGTGCCTGTATTCAGTGGATCGGCTCTCTTTCTCCCGCCATCTGGAACTGGACAGGTCAAGAAGGACAATAAGACCTGCCTGATGATTTCCCGCACCTTCGGGGCATACTCGTACGGCTGAACAGTTATCAGTTAAGCAAGAAGAGTCGGCTCTATCAGATAATTGTGGCAGGACAAGAGAGATACTCCCAGCTAAGGTCGGGTTGGAATAAGCAGAGAACTGATGTTGCTGTGTGTACTCTCGTCTCAATATCAGGCTTGTGCAGGTGCCCAGACAGGCAATAGTGAAATCAGTGGAAGCAAAAGAGGCGAAAAAAAAGGAAACATACAACAGCGAGGATTCCCCGGTCGTCACCGAC
Source organism: Mariannaea sp. PMI_226 (assembly GCA_024336345.1). Classification (NCBI taxonomy): domain Eukaryota; kingdom Fungi; phylum Ascomycota; class Sordariomycetes; order Hypocreales; family Nectriaceae; genus Mariannaea; species Mariannaea sp. PMI_226. The sequence goes on from JANFOG010000005.1 coordinate 2,542,287, forward strand.
CCGAGTACTAATTCGCCGCTTCTCAGCTTGACGTGCGGAGAGCAGACGGGATCCAGTATATTCTGAGAGCTATGGTCGTATGTAACGTGGGAGACATTTCAATAGAATCAAGAGGGTTACTCATTCCGATAGAGGAGATACGCAAAAAAGAGATTACATACAACAGTAGGGATTCCCCGGTCGTCACCGACCCGAGTACTAGTCCACCGCTTCTTAGCTTGACGTACGGAGAGCAGACGGGATCCAGTATTTTCTAAGAGCTATGGTCGTATGTACCGAAGTGTTGGCAGCTTGCTGCCTAAGAAGGAGACGATGATTAGAGACGCTTTTTTGAATACCTACCTACATTATGTCTACCTCATACAAGTGCTATACTATGATCTGTACATTCGTCGTAACCAACGCAGCATGTAGCTAATTGAATTCATCTCTTCAAAAATATCTCTAAGCACATACGGACTTGCTGTTTATATTTCCCCTCTCGGCGAGAGAAGCGGGTGTCTCTAGCCACTTGACCTAACGACGATATTATCTTTTGTATAATATGCCAGTATTGAAGTGTCTAATATCTATATCTATTGACATGTCAAGAAAATTCACTTTGGTCTCATCTATCTTGTCAGCCTCATTGTTATTAGAGCCTTTCTCGTTTATAGCATTAGAATTGTGGTATCGAATAGTATAATAATTCGATAACTCTCTTAGACAAACACGACGCTTTTCATCTCCATTAACAGTTTAACCACTTACTCAATCCTGGCTCTTCCGCTCCCTTCTTCAATAGTGGAACTGAACCCAGGAACATACCTTTGCCGACCCAGATATCTTGACAACCGTGGACGATAAAGGGGCCAGCCGACTTCCATGAACATCCCTCTCAGACACTCCATAACTGGCTGGTAGAGCTGTGTCCGTCAGAGGGGTACGCGTCTTGTCCATGAGGAACCGGCCCTCCTCGTCGCCCAGGTATAGGTAATTTAATGGACAGCACCGTGGCACCCTTGGCAGCCCGACAGCCATGTACAGAAGTTGCGACAGCCTTTAGTGTCCGTTGTAGATAGCATGGCAAGCCCAAGAGGATCTTGTCTCATGCCAGCGTTCCGCGTGTGCGAATCCTCAAATCTTTAACCGTGACTGTTATGTCATATTGGGATTCGTAATGGGATGCACTTGTGATACCGCCACCGTAACGGAGCAAGTACTTTATCACGAAATGAATCTCTTGGATATTAGCATATACCGTTGGTATTCTGAAAATGAGATCTGCACCGTCACAACTCTACTATATAAATGTACGCTCGAGCATGTTGCCCAAGATGGCTAGGACGCGAACACATGTAAGGATCGCTATAAACACATTTGCCATAATGATTGGTTTGTCCAGTAGAAAACGCCACTGAATTTCTTAGTTTTGAATCTCTTTATCGAGTGACCGTTATCTTAGAGACATGAAGAAACAATGATTATACGCATAGTATCGGCCTTTAGCTGCGCCTTGATATATTCAAAAACGCCCACGTATGAAGCATCTAGTTCATATGAATTATGATGGAGGCGACTAGTTGAAGCTTGTATAAGGCGTTGGGAAGCTCTTTGCCATTCGGACTGAAAACGTTTTTTTTTTCTGCAGAATTACAATTTCTAAACAGTTCCCTAGAAATCTAAAAGTCCTGTTACAGCCTCACAAGGAGTCTTGTATGATTGTTCGTTCAGTCCCTGTAGGCGAAAGTTCACATATTCATATCAAGGTGCTTATGTCGCCACTAACATATTATTAGTGGCTCTTGCAATGGCAGCCAATGAGAAATAAGATAATTCTGTCCTTCGTCTTGACTCGAAGCCCCGCACTATTCATTGCAAAATCCCACCACGGAAGACAAAAAATACTGTAGGCAGGTACTCCACAAAAAAATAGTCATGGACATACCAAAAAGGGCACTTCTCAGAGGTCCTCTTCTTAGTAGCAGTATTAGTAGTCGTAGTAGCAGACCAGTGCTGCTACATACGAGAAAACTCCTCCTCCTTCGATCCAGATCCCTCTCATCTACCAAACAACACTCGAACCACCTGTGTATGTACCGTCGCCTCATCAACACCATGGCTTCGTCGTTATCAGGCACCGGCCTCAGCATCGGCACCCACAACGGCCACTTCCACGCCGACGAGGCCCTCGCCGTCCACATGCTTCGTTCCCTTCCCGCCTACGCCAATGCAAACGTCGTCCGCACTCGCGACGCTGAGAAGCTCGCCACCTGCCACACCGTCGTCGACGTCGGCGGCGAGTACGACGCCCAGCGATGTCGCTTCGACCACCACCAGCGCGGCTTCACCACCACCTTCCCCAGCCGTCCCACCAAGCTCTCCAGCGCGGGGCTCGTCTTCATGCACTTTGGCCGTGCCATCATCGCTAACCGCCTAGGCCAGGCTGAGGCCTCCCCGGACGTCGAGCTGCTCTACAACCGCCTGTACGTGAACTTCGTCGAGGCCCTCGACGCCCATGACAACGGCATTTCCGTCTACGACCCCAAGGCCGTTGCCGCCGCTGGGCTGGAGAAGAACTACTCCGAGGGCGGCTTCGGACTCGGCGCCGTCGTTGGCCGCCTGAACCCCAAGTGGAACGACCCCGTCCCCTCCGATCCCGTTGAGGCCCAGGCCGCCGAAGACGCCCGCTTCTTCAAAGCCAGTGCCCGTATCGGCGAGGAGTTTGACCGCGAGCTCGACAACTACGTCGACTCTTGGCTGCCAGCCCGAACCATCGTCCAGGAGGCCTTTGAGAAGCGCTTCAACTTCGACTCTCAGGGCCGTGTCCTCGTCTTAGAAGGCCAGTCCGTTCCCTGGAAGGAGCACCTGTACAACCTGGAGGACGGCAAGCCCTCAGTACTCTACGTTCTGTACCCCGAGAAGCCTGTCCCCGGCGCCAAGTGGCGTATCCAGTGCGTGCCTGAGAGCCAGGACTCGTTCGTCAGCCGAAAGCCTCTCCCTGAGGCCTGGAGGGGATTCCGTGACGAGGAGCTCGATGGCATCATCAATGGTACCCCTGGAAGCGTATTCATCCACGCCGCTGGTTTCATTGGAGGCCACAAGACATTTGAGGGTGCAAAGGAGATGGCCATTAAGGCCCTGGAGGCTTAAATTGATTGAGATATGACATGCAATGACACGGAATGACCTCCTCTCTTCTTGAGATGGCATCATGAATGATTAGGCACATAAACACTCACAGCATCACTCGATACAAGGGGTAGACAAATGATGACCTACTCCTGCAGGGTCGTGCAAAGTCTGTCTGCTCACCCACCCACTAAGTGACATACACGGGGCATGGGTATTTAGGTTAGGTCAAACAAGAGTTGGAAAAAATGAGAGGAAAACCCAGGGAAACGAGGAGGAAAATGATAGAACGAGGGCTTCACGAATTTTGAAGCTGAGTAGCTAAGAAAAAAAAGGACCAAAATACATGATAATTCATGGAGGGGAGGTGGACAGAAAGATCGTCAACCTGCCCAAGAAAGCAAATATATCCGAAACATCTTTCGGTTTCAAGCAAGACCCTCCCTGCGTGCGAAACCAGATTGTGTGTCCTTCCCAAACGCCAACTGTGCGAAGTCTCGTAAGTCATCAAAAGTGAATCCCACAAACCGCAAAAACAACTATTCGGTCTCCTTTCTGCCTCGAGGGCCTTCGTACAACCTGTATCCATCCGTAGTTCCGCACTGATGTTTTTTGCTTTTTGTGCTATGCCTAATCCTTAGTTGGGCATCATCAACTCATCTTCGGATAGGAATGGGGCCTCCTGCAACAGCTGGGGGGGCAGTAGAGTTGTCGTTGGGCTTGTTGTCGCCGTCTTGATTGGCAGAGTCCTCCTGAGCGTCAGAGTCTTCGGCGCTGGTCTGACTCTTGAGGAAGCTGCTCTCCTTGATGGGGCTACCAGCTTGGATGCCTGGAATGCCAGTTATGGAAGCTCGGTGGGCGTTGGGGCCATTCGCGTTACCACTGATAGGGGAGGAGAGGTGGGGGATGTTCTCGGGGACGGGATGCTGGGAACCGACAGCTCCAGCGTCGACGCTGTCGCCCTTGCCTGCCTTGGACATGGCATAGTCGCCGGAGTCGAAGTACTTGCGTTCCTTCAGGACCTTGGTGAAGTGATCGGAACGCGAGGGGAGCTTGCCGTAAAGGCGGAATAGACGCTGCTCATCGGGAGAGAGGGACTATAGGGCGGGGGAGAAGTGTCAGAATCTCGCCGACAGAGGTAAGGAGAGGGGCAGAATGAGAGCACATGACAGATGAGGGGTAGTAGTGATGGTATGAGGCAGCAGGAAGAGTGCTTCTCGTCGAGATATGTCGATCCAAGATAACGAGATGTGCTCATTGCGGAAGGGAAGGGTAGCTGATGTGGACGTTTTCACGATGGGCCCGCTGGTACAGTATTGGGCTGGAACAGCACTCACCTTGATGTCGACCTTGTTCTTCTGATGAGGGTTCATGGCTGATGACGTCGTGTGATTTCTATTTCTCGCTTTGGTGGGCTGGTAGGTTCGCTGCGCGTAGAAAGAAAGCGAAAGGGGCGGGCTCCTTTTTGGTCGAGACTATTTTTTTTTCTCTTTTCCTTTGTTGGTCAGATCCCGTTCGAAGATGAAGCTGGGAGGTTTATCTTATGACTGGGGAATTTTGGGAGGGTGCCCACGCAAGCGGAAGCGGCAGTGGGAGCACAGGAGGGGCCGCTGTGGTCCAGTTAAGGGAAGGGATGAGGGACGAAGGACAAGCTATCCTGCGCAAAAGTGCAGGAAAGGGTCTGATTGGGCTGCGACTGCGGCTGGCGGGGCCCTGGAGACCAAAGTGATGTAGCGGGTATTGCGTAAAGGGGTTTTGGGGAGGGATATGCGCCTCGATAATTGCAACTGCCCCCAAAGACCCGGGGCACCAGGATGCTTGTTTCGGGGCGGTGAAGTCACACGGTCCAGTTCGAAGCTTGATATTGGGTGAAAGAAGCTCAGCTTCGGGTGACGTACCTGCTTGCTGCTGGATAGGCCGAGACTGTGTAGGGTGTAAGTGCGCGCAACTCAGGAAGAGGGGATTGCAGAATTCCCGGCCGCGACGCTGGGGAAGGAACACAAGGATGATGATAGAGTTGTGTTGATCTGTGGCCAGAGGGGCGGTGATAATATCAGGTCTTATCTGTCCAGTCTCGTAAGCTGTGTGTTACACAACGTTTGTTTCAATCTAACACGCCTGCAGGATGGGTGATGGGAAGACAGACATGTGACGAGATATGATGCAAAATCGTGGTTGTTACTGTCTGCATGCAATGGCAGCTTCTCCAGTGCATAAATAGGTAGGCCTTATTGGTCGTAGAGACTCCAATATCATTGTCAACATGGACGTACAGTATCCATGGGTAACACTCTGTTGACTCTGTATCACCAAATGAATTGCATAGCAACTGGGTAAATTCGCTTCTTGGATGCATAAACGGGCTTCACACGAAGTCTTACCTCCCAACTGAGTATCGTCAAAAACCTATTTCGTTGACCAACCCTGGTCCTTGCTTGAGTGAGTTTCCAACTAATAATGACAACAATTCAGCCATAGACAACTTACAAGACCAACTACTTATGCGTTGTTTCGTCCCACTGCCATGGCAGCAGACCGACAGGGTATATGGCTATATTGCACCATGCCCAATGAGCAATACTCGCTTCTACTGGCTCTTCTCTCCCCCTCTAAAATATTCTAATCCGTAGTACGTTGAAGTAGCTAAGGCACCAGTTTGTTTTGCAACAAAGCCTCTCGCTAAAGCCCATTTGTCATGGGTGATGGCCTCATTGGTGCGCTCGGCTTCCGCCTTCTCTTCTGTCTCGTGAGCATCAGCATCTGCGCACGCGCCCCTCCACATCGTCTAGGCAGCGAATCTGCCTGAGGCGTTCAGGAACTCCGTCGAGTGGATTTCCCTGGGGGTGGTCTATATTTTGCCATGCTATGATCTTCTCCAATCAAATTGGAACTTCTTAATAAGGCTATGGTTCATTTCCCAACTCAATGCTAGAGATGAGCCATTCTCCAATGCGAAACTTTTTGTTGACAAAGCGGTTGCTAGGCGGGGATGGTGTTTATTTTCGACAGATCTCAACACAAGGTGACCATTATGCAATCGGCGCTGGGTGTGTTTGTGTGGGCGGTATTGCTTGCTGAAGAGATGGGATAGGTAACTACGAAAGCCTCGTTAATGGAATGGAGCTGGTAGCGGTGGTGGAAGTCAACCCTACCAACTCGCTTGGCAGTCCTCGCTTGCTTTCAACCACGAACGAGACTACGTCGCCCAACACCATTATATATCCATTCAGAAACTAAAACCCAGGCTGTTCCCCCTCCTCTCTTAGGCGCCACCGTCTTGTTGTCGAGGTAGTATTCCTACACCAAAAAAAAATCATCTCCACGATCCATGTGTCAACTTGGTATCTTGCTGCTATCATAGTCTACTCTGTTGACAGCAACCACCGTCTCATCCTGCATAAGTAAGAAGTGCTGCTTGCTCCATGACTCGCCTTTTTCAAAAGTAGTGAAGAAGTGAAAGTCATACGACCCTGCCGATCTTTTCTAGTCTAGAATAGCTTTGAATGAGACGAGAACATGGATAAAGGTAGCAAGTCTCTCTAGCTTAGCATGGGTGAAAATTGGTTGATGACGCCGCCTCAAGTCTGAAGGTGGAAAGGACTCTGAGGCTGATCATCGCTCCATCGAGCTTCAAGGTGTTGATCGTTATCATTCACCCCTCCGACGATAAAGTTCACAGCGTGCGCGCGCAACTTTGCATCCCACAGCCGCATGGTGACCCTAGCCTGGCTCAAGCGTTTTGAGAATCATGGGGGTACAAGTTATGTACTCAAGAGAGAGGCCTGAATGGAAGCAGAGGAGACACACTACCAGTGAGAAGAGTTCTGGGTGGTTATGACGTCTCTATCTACCAGTCTTGTTTCTATCTGCCAATTGGAAGAATCTTCCTATCTGCTAGTGTATCTACGAGGCTTGAAGAAAATATCGACAAATTCGCGTTCACCGATCGGCGTTGGCGAAGACTTGATGAGGGTTTGGCATGGTAAAAAACCCAAAATGTCATGCTCGATATTTGAATAACCCAATACCAGAATTGGACTGGCGCAGGGTCTTTTCTTTTCTTCTAGAAGCCCCGTTAGTTGCGCCTTGCTTGCGCTACAAAGTGCTCATCTGCGGAACGAGAGAAATGGTATATCATGCACGCATGTAGGTTATCAAGGTCGGTATCTCCCCAGTATCGCTGAAGCCCAATTACTAGCTCTGGAGCCTTACTTTGCTTTGCTGGTAGTATTTTGACTGCAGGAGAGGGGATTGGGCTGCAATGAGTTGAGGGACTGCAGACCTAGCTCTGGTGTTCATTACTCGCGCAAGCTCTGGTGATCAGCTTTTCACCTCTGGCTCTGTGGAGCAGGATCTGTGAGCTTATTAGTCAGACTCCAACTGGAAGAGGTACGGAAGATCCCCCGCGGTCTTTGCAGTTGTGGGTGGTTTCATGCCGACTGACTTGTGGCGCACATACCAAAGCACCAGTGACGGCCTTTGCCTGCTACAACTCGCCGCCTTCTCTACCCAAACATTCCAGCTTCAAGGTTCACAGTGTGGATTTTGAAATGGCCTATCTCGTCGAGACACATCTGCCTCATCACACATGACATTTCGTGAAAAGATGAGGGCAGCATATTCGGGTTGTTTCCGGTCCTCTTTGTGTATCGTGCTTGTGACCCTGCATACTAGCTGGTGGGAAGAATATGCTACATACGGTACTAAGTACTCTGTAGAGTAAGGTGGCGCATGGTGCAACAAAACGGGACAACTGGAACTGGTTCTTGATTGCAACCCAACGGATTTCTCACGCGGATAAATCCTCTTCTGTATTTGGCGCGGGTAAGGTATGCAATGCTCCTCTCTCTCCCCTATTCCTATGCGTCTTGACACCGATGTCAAAACCTGCCATGCGTCGGACCACATGCAGAGCTTACATATTGCGCACTGCTTTCACCAACAGTGGTGTATCTACGCCTCAGAGAAAGCCGATGACAAGCAAAAAAAAGGGTGGGGAAGAAGAGAATTGCTCAAGCTATTGCTATAAGCAAGTATTTTTAGGATGATAAAATTTTCTTATTTGTTTGTTGCGTCTCTCTGGAAGCCTTACATCCGTACTGCATTATCCAGTTTCCGACCTTGTGAGATATTGGAGCCCTCCGTTTGCGGAAGCCAAGTTCTGCTGCCCAAGGACCATGGAAAGTAGTCAACCAGAACACAAATGTGCTGCATGACCCATTGATCTACTACGTAGACCAGAAATCTCAGGTCATTCATCATCAATATACGAGAACCGCATTTGTTGGGTGCTATTGGGAAGCGCGCAGAGAGTCCCTGCATGATGGCGGCTATTAGTGAGCAGTGATTACATAAGAGTGTTTGTTCTTTCCTGGGGGCTCAGCTCCAACCATTTATTATTAATTGCCCGTTCGTTCGTCGGGAAGCACGGGCTGTAGCAGGGAATACGAAGGTACCATACGGAGGAGAAGTCATGGATTGGACGGGGCCACAGATAGCCGAGTGTGTGTATAACCTGCACGTCTGCATATCCCGAGGAGTCGTGAGGTATTTGCCAACCTTGGATGGTACCATAGGTAGGAAATGATACAAGACTTACTTCAAACGTAGGTTCCGAGCCCCGTACGGCCATAGACGGCTTTGCTTACTTATTCAGAAAGAGGGACGGACTCGGGTCCCTCCGTATGTAATCAGATACAGCATGTAGGTAGGTTGGTACGTTGATTAAATTAAAGCGCGCGGTCTTTGGTTTGTGTGTGATGGATCCCCACTCTCGGTGCCCCTCGGCATGGTGGCGGTTCCAAGACTTTCCAAGAGGGGCAATAAGGGTAACCAGCCTTGCATTGCCCGATGTCAAGGTACATATGAAGCAGGTACATATATGTGTGAGTTTGTTTGTGTGTGTGTAGTATTAGTATAATATGGTAGGAAAATCGTAAAAGCTTGCTCTCAAGTAATCTATCGTCACGGGCTCGTGCCTCGACTAGAAACAATCTATTAATATACTTTATGTTTTAAGATCCATATCGATAAAAGATAATAAACCTTTTGCCTACCTTACACTTTGCCACCCACGCACACTCACTTCTGCCGCTCTTTTTCTGGCTCTTCTCGTCTCCCTCGTTCTCTCCTCGCCCGTAACAGACTAGCGTCGCATCCATCAAAGGAAGGGGATGCCGATGATGCCATCGAAGCCAGGCCCAATCCGACTGCCGATTTCTAAGCAAAAACCGGGGCCGTGCTCAAGCGTCTACCACAGAGCAGGAAGCAACCACCACCACTACGACTACCACAACCACTAACTAATGAAGGAAAGGAAGAGAGGGGATTTTTATTAACAAAAAAAAGGTAAAATAAAAAAAAAATTTAATCAACCGCAATCGTCTATGACAAGTACGTACTTCGTGCTCTCCGACGGACTGGGAATCATATTACCCAAGATACTGTAGCCCGTTGTAGAATTTTTGGTATCCACCATGAGATTATCAACCTGGGGTCACTCTTTTCTTTGCTCCCTTCCCACTCTAGATCCGCTCCTTAGAAGCTTTATCACTACTGCTCCTTCCTAAGGCTGAAGGGACGTACTGTGTGGTATTGGAGCTATTCGAAACTTCCATTGCCCAAACCCGTGCCCTTTCACGTGAAAACGAACAAGACCAGATCGAGCGACCAGTACCTGAATTATCACGGCCACTACCAGTCCCTCTGGGGTTCATTTCGCCTCCGCTTCCCTCCGGGTCGTCGCTCATATTTTCCGACTGCCCGAAGCCTCTCAAACAGGAACTGCAACTGGAACGGGGACTTAGTTGGGTTCCTGCTCCTGCTCTTGCTCCTACTCCTACTCCTGCCTACTCCAATCCTCACTCCCACTTTCTCTCATCTCATCTCTCTCCCATTTGAACTCAGTTTCTTCCTTTGAAGGCCCTTTAACCAGGCGGGTAGTGTAGAGTTCCCACTTCGTGGATACACCAACCCATTGCTGCAATTTGCCCCTTCATTGTGGTGCCTTGGCGGTTCCTGGCGACAGCTGCTCTCTGTGCTCCCTTCTTACCTCCCCTTCCCTCTCTATTCTGACGCTCCCACACGCCCGCAGGCGTCCCGCTCCGCTCTGCATCGCATCAGATCGCATCCCGTTCCAGGCCGCACAACCCGCAACAGCCCAGTCGCAGATCACAGTTCGCCCAATTCCGTTTAGGCAGGGGGGGTTCTGTCATCCCACGCTCTTCATCCTCCTGGCATTCGTCTCACCCAGACAAGGGCACCATTGACCTGCTAGAGAACCAATCGCTGATATTAGAAGAAAGAGAAGGCTTCTACCCCCAAGGTCTCTTCACCCACGTCAAGTCAGGTTGTCCGTGCTGCTCAAAAGGCGCTTGTCGTCCCATTGGCGATTTGTAGTCTCATCTTCTTCTTTCACTTCGCATCTTTCAACTTTTTAGTTCTGAGCGAGCACCATGGGCCTGTTGTAAGTCTTCCTGATATCCAACACCAAATCTCATCATCCCACGACAGTCCGGTTCAAATGGCCCGCTAACATGAGTTGCGAAAACCTTTAAGAGCCCTGGGAACTGCCCTTGACTGGCCAGAGGCCAAAAAGCGCGCTCCTCAAGTCAGAGAATGGGGTATCAGGGTGAGCATCCTCCTTCATCCGCATGCTTTCTCATGTTTTCAGCCGGAGAAGTGACCCCCATCCTCATGACATAATAACGTGCTGACCCAAATGGCGCTAAAATAGCAACTGCTGGAGATCTGGAACAAGGCCAAGGGGAAGGAGCGTGATGCCATGTTATGGGGGGATGAGGTCAGTTAATCCTGGTATCACGACATCTATGTCATCCACTAATTCCGATTCAGGTCGAATACCTGGTTGTGACATACTCCAAGGATGATACCAAAGTTTTGCTATCTTTGCGACAAGCTGAGATCTTGGACGCTTTGGCAGCAGACAAGGAGCTCAAGAAGAAGGGAGGCTGTGTGCCTGACCTGCAAGATGTTGAAACAAATCTCAAGAAAACCAAGTATGAAGCCGTCGTCCAGATAAAAAAAAAGTCCAAGGAGATGGTGGCTAATATGCATATAGGTCCAACCCAATCCCTGTCTTCCATCCCGAATTTGGTCGTTTCATGCTTGAGGCGACCCCGGGTAAGCCATGGGGAATTGGCTTCAGGGAATTGCTTGATGTCGAGCCAGACATGAAGCTGAGGAGGAAGATTGCAAAAGAGCACATGCAGTCCACCGAGTACCCTATCACACTGACCACGTTCCCCCGTATTGGCGTACCTGGACAGTTTACTGATCCTTACTACCCTGTTTCTGGTCCTCGACTGCGATCCCAGTTTGTTCCGGATGAGATTGCCAATCCTCATATCAGATTTCCCACGCTGGCTGCCAACATCCGGTCTCGACGTGGCCGCAAGGTTCAGGTCAACGTGCCTGTATTTCACGACAAGAACACACCAAACCCTTGGAAAGACCCAACGGTGAACCATAACATGCACCAGTGGCCCGAAGATGCCGACGTGAGAAATGGAGCCGCCCCAGATAACTTCATTCACATGGATGCCATGGCATTCGGAATGGGCAGCTGCTGTTTGCAGATTACCTTCCAGGCCAAGAATATAACCGAGGGAAGACAACTTTACGATCAGTTGAGCCCCCTTGGCCCCATTATGCTTGCCCTCACGGCCGCGACGCCGGTATACAAGGGCTTCCTCGCCAACACGGATGTCCGGTGGAATCAGATCAGCCGCGCAGTTGACTGCAGAACACCAGAGGAGATGGGAGAAAAGGTAAGGCAATTTGATTAGATCTGAGCCATCGTCGTTGTTAACATCAGCTACAGCCCTTAACCCCTGGAGTTCGAAGAATACCCAAGTCGAGATATGCCTCTAATTCAACCTACATTTCAACAGACTCCCGACTGAGAAAGGAGTACCTTGACCGTGATTTGGTCGTGGATCAGGACATCAAACAGCAACTTCTCGACGGCGGTATGGATGACCGTCTTGCCACACACTTCGCACATCTGTTCATCCGAGACCCTATTGTCGTCTTTGAGGAAGACCTCCAGGAGCTGGATCTGAACAAGACAGATCACTTTGAGAACATTCAGTCGACCAACTGGCAACATATGCGTTTCAAGCCCCCGCCTGCTGATAACAGCATCGGCTGGCGAGTCGAATTCCGCTCCATGGAAATTCAAATCACCGACTTTGAGAACGCAGCCTTCTCCGTTTTCATGGTGCTAGTGACTAGGGCAATTCTTTCGTTCGATCTTAACTTTTATATCCCCATTAAGAAGGTTGATGAGAACATGGAGCGCGCCCACACAGTCGATGCAGTTCTCAAGGAGAAGTTTTACTTCCGCAGGAACCCTTTCCCCAACCGCCCATCCAGAGCCAACACTGCTGCCCTAGGGGACGATAGCCGGCCTGGCTCCGCCTATCCCAGTCGACCAGCCACTCCCACTGGCCCTGTCGAGGACGAGTTTGAGGAGATGACTATTAACGACATCATTAATGGGTCCGCAAATGGCGACTTCCCTGGTCTCATCCCCATTGTCGAGAGCTATCTTGACAGCGTTAACGTTGATGTCACAACTCGATGTCAACTCGCTACATACCTGGACCTGATTGGCAAGCGAGCGAGCGGTGAGCTGGATACTGCGGCTCGATGGATTCGAAACTTTGTGGATGTCCATCCTCAGTACAAGCATGATAGTGTTGTGGACGATGTGATCCAGCACGATCTCATTGGTGCCGTCATCGCCATTGGTGAGCGCGAGAACGCTGGCCGGAACTTTGCCGGCCTGAATATCCACGGACTCCCTCGGTTACTCAACGGCTTCCGGGGCGGGTGCGGCGAAGATCACAACGGAGGAGCGGTGTCGGGACCGAGAAACGGCACGACGAACGGTAACGGTAGTGTCAATGTTAATGGATCGTTGAAACGCAAGGGTGAATGGATTGACGGGCCCGAGAAGGTCCCCAAGGCATAAGCGTCGTGTTTAATTTTTTATTTCTTTTTTCAGTCTTCTTTGGGGTTGTGTGGATGTTTACAAAGGTCGTGCCTGCGTGCGAACCAAGAAAAGCAGCTTGCCTGGTTACTGGCCGCAACGAGCCACAGCGCTTGGACATTAGGAACGAAAGAAAGCAAATAGATGCTGATTGGGTTTTTCCATGGTTCGCCACGGTGACAAATGTTTGAAAGATAAGAAAGAAACAATCACACACATACACACACGCACAAACACACCCCCCAGTAGGTAATTCTCCGAATTTGTCAAGATTGAGCATCTCAGAGCGCTAGGTTAGCCTGGGCGTGAGTTGTTCTCAAGTGAGACACATCGCTTAGGTAGGTCGTCTACCTTCTTTTTGTTTGGGGGGGAGGGGGGGTGGGAGGAGTGTTTCTATTTTGCAAGAGAGGGAGAGATGCCCATGCTCACGAGCAATTGGAGCTTTGCGGAGTACATGGTCTGCAAAATCGGCCACTGTTGAGCCCGCAGCGGCCTATTTTTTACGAGATCTCCTTCCCCTACGTTTCCATATTCACAGTAATCCCCATTCCATCTTCCCCAGCTTGATAACGATCAGGGAGGGGGTGCTCTGTGATAACATCCCACCAAAGGTATGCTTGCAGCTGCCTGTCTTAAAATGTTTAAAGGACAAAGCACGTCTCGGCGAACCAGCCAAAAAAAGTGGCTTGGAGGAAGGCGATAGGCTATTGGAAAAGAGGGGGGCGTGTGAGGCCTACTTTCAAGAGTCTCTCTGGCTTTATGTGTATGTGTAGGTGTAATTTTTTTTCCAAGTCTTCTCTCGCACGTCAGCGTCAGTAAGGATCACCCCACTGTGAGACATCGTCATCTCAGACATGCACAATGAGAGGAAGCCAGCCTTTCAATGAGATGGATAGAGAGCGTAAAACAATTCCCCCCTCCTCGCGGACCCGGCCGTTAACCCCGCGTTATTCGAGACAAAAAAGCAACTCACATGCAACGATGGCGCTGCAAGGGTCTAGACCATCTGGCAAAGGGCGGCGCTGAGCATGGCATGGTAAGAATATCCTCTTGTGCCTCTCCGAGATCCCCACAGCTTAGAGAATGGATACCCGGGCTTCTTGGGACAGCATTCAGGATGCAAGTCGGATCTCGTGAGGCGAGACTATCACAGGATAGAACGTGGGGACAGAGATGGGCGCCAACACACCGGTCATCGCCTTGGCTGGGGCCGGTGAAGGGATCGCATTATCATGGACCACACCTCCATCTTTTGGCGATTCTATGGCTTTCACTTCTCATTGATCAAAACAGTGAGGCTATGGAACGAGCACTGCTGTGCCGCAAATATGACGAGGGTTCGCGCACGTTCTTGCTTTTTTTTTTGTCCCCTTTTCCCTGTCTTGTGAGGGAGGAAGGGCCAAAGAAGGGGGGGAGTGTGAGTTCGATCGATAGCCCAGTGGGCTCGATCAATATGAGATGCATGTCTGGCCATATCTAGGTCTTGGCATAGCCAGGATGCATGAAGCCAAAACAAGCATGCGTGCACAGTATCAAAGTGATCACTTCCAATGATCATCACGTCACAGATTCGACAGAGTAGGAGAATGGGGGATAGTGGCAGCCTAAAAGGTCGGAGCGCCCGATAAGCGAGTACATGCCGCGGGAAAGATATTCTCGTTTGGGTGTATTGATTGGTTGACTCAGTTTGGATCATTGTAATGTGTGCATATGTGTATGTATTTGTGTGTGTTGAATGTGAAGAGCTGAAGGGAGCATGTCACAAATGGCGGGACGAACAAGATGAGAGACACGCACACTGGCCGGGCGAGCGAGAGATCGACGAGGGGGTGAGTGACCCTTATTGGCGGGGAGCCGGAGTCCCAGGCAGAGAGGCAACAGAAAGGGGACGAGATGTGGAATGCGAGATACAAACAACATGCGAGATTCGAAATGCGAGATGTGAGATGGGAAATTTGGGGCAAGGCGTTGAAGGGAAGTGTGAGTGGGGGGTGTGGGAAGCCATCCCTTACGTCCCGATGGCGGCCCGCTGGACGGAAAGACAAGGGCAACCCGGGGTGATGATAAGTCATTCAAGATGATCTTCGACTCGGGAATCCGCGTTCCGTACCTAGTGAGTTGTCCGCTGAATCACTTCTCTTTTTTTTTCTTTTTCTTTTCCCCCTTGACTTCAAGCTCCAGCACTATGCAATTGGGAAAAGGTGAAAAGTGCGTGAGTGACGTCTTCCCCCCCCCCCCCCCCGTGCGGAATCGGAGAAGTGAGAGGCCTAGGACTAGTCTGAGAGGAGTTTGAGACGTCGTGCTCTCAGACCGGTCGTATTGAGATCTAGTCCGTCCAAGGTTAGAGTGGGATCGGGGTGATTGTGACTGGACTCTTGCATGTCTTGGATGGAGATGGCCTCAGAATGAGAGGAGATGATTGCTCTGGGCGAGGCGCCACGCCACGCCGGACCACACAGTCCAGCACAGCACAGCACATTGCATCCCCATTGTCAGCCTCGGAAAGGGGAGGGTTGCCTATGGGGAGGATGCCCAGAGGATAATGCATCTCTCCCCGGAAGTCGTCAACTCTGTAGACATTAGTAGAGAGAAGGTGGAGGAAACATGAGTCCATCTGAACGTATGTACGTACGTACCTAGTGTTGATACCATCGATGCTATGATGCTCTACATGGTAACTAGTTACCATAGTACATAGTAAGTTATTGCACCTCTCTCTCGATAGAGTAGAGTCAATGGGTGGAACGTGGGGCGGCTTGCATCTCCCGTAGCCTAGGGCTCAAAACAGCGCTCCGGGGGTTTGTGGACCGTCGCAGGTCATGTGATGAGGTGGAGAGGAATTGCAGATGAGCGAAAAACATGTCCCGGAAGATGCATCGAGATCGGGAAGGGGGCTCCGTTGGCGCTGGGTATGTCTAAGATGGAGAGATGCGTGATGGACGTGTGATGGTACTCGTTAGCTTACCACGTACGGTCGGTGGCGACCTGAGCGGCAAGGCAAAAACACAAAAGAAGAAGAGGAACATAGTTAGCGTTGCTCAATGGGGGAGAATTAAAAGGCCGGCTCCGATAGTGGAGACAGTGAGACAGTGAGGCATGGGTGCATTGCCTCGTAGTTACCCAAATAGGATCATGGGCCTCCCGAATAGGAACTTGCGCTTTTCGCGGTTCAACTGAGACAAGGCCGTCGACGGCCCATTCCTCCCAAAAGAGAATGACATTTCTGCCCCGGAGATGCTAAATCACAGCCCATGGTTTAGTTCATTAACTACCTATCCATTTCAACCAATTCATAGGGAGAGAGTGTATGTGGCGAGTGAGACAGGATTTCACTCTTTTCTTTTTACCTTGTCCCCTTTTTTTTTTTTTTGCAAACCCTTTCGATTGTTTCTGTCTCT
The DNA here is from genome assembly GCA_024336345.1 of Mariannaea sp. PMI_226. Taxonomy (NCBI): domain Eukaryota; kingdom Fungi; phylum Ascomycota; class Sordariomycetes; order Hypocreales; family Nectriaceae; genus Mariannaea; species Mariannaea sp. PMI_226. The sequence goes on from JANFOG010000005.1 coordinate 2,558,811, forward strand.
CCCAACACTAACTACCTTACATTATTAGTGCAGTACTAGTTACTCCTTCCTTCCTCGCCTTACTATGTATATACGTATGTCCTACATTCACCCCTCCCTTGTCCCGGCACCGGCACCTAATCCGCCGCGCCGGACTTCGGTCGCACCCTCCGGTTATCAACCGCGCACAGACAAGTATCGCGTGGCTCCTCCGCGCCATGTCCGATCCGGACGTCGTTGGCTGCCGATCTAATGGATCCAGACCGGGCCCTGGGCGTGAGTTGATATAGCAGAATGCAATCTTATTCTTAACTCTTTTCCCTTTGTGTGCATCCTTGCAAAGAAAGAAAAGGAAAAAAAAAAAAAAAGGCCAAGAAGATGAGGGTAGGAATTACCCCGCGGACATTTATGGTCTCCGCCGCGTAGGTCGATGTCTGTCTCGAAAAGTGGGGCAAGGAATGACCTGGATGTAAGCCAGCAACTTAGAGACTATGTGTGTTATGTAGAAACACGGCATGAGAAAATAGAGGTCTGTGTGCGCGGCACACCGCGGCACACCACCTCTTGCAGAGCTTAACCTACTCTCTTTCAAGAGGCATCCGCCATCAGGAGGCGGCTGGCCATGCCAATGGCCTGGCATCCCTTTCGAATACCTCCTCCCGGCAAGCCAAGGTCACTTCGGAGTGGTTGAGAGTGAGATCAACTCCCATGTTACCTATCTCGCACAGCTTTGACCTCATATTTTCTGGTAGAGGCAAGGTTTTGCAGATTCCATCTACGTTCGCTTGATTCGACCGCCCCATCGGTAACGCTCTCTATTGCGATAGTCCATGGGGCACGCTTTGACAGCTCACTAGTTCAAACGCCACAACGCTCCAAGCTGGCCCACGGGTGTTATCCGGAAGCGAATCACAGTTGCGGCTTTCACTTCCAGCAGATGCGAAGATGAGCATTCCTCAAGTGAACATAAACATAACTGCAATAGGAGGGTCTGACTCTCTCGAAATTGGCTTGTTCAAAACTGTTTCCTTCCTATGCTGGTCGAGCCTCGTTCCCTCTAGAAAAATTGTGAACAATGGCTTTTCTTTTTTAAGTCTCTTATTTTGTTGCTGTTGCTCCCTCGGAACCCCCTCCCATTACCATATTTCGCTCTCTCCCTACATGATGCCGGCCCTAGTCAAAGTCCAGTAGTTCGACGCCAGCAACTTGGCCCGCGATAAACCAGTTTGCGCATGAGCAGCGGCAGCAAAGGCAGCAGTTGCATCAGCGCCGCCCAAAACGCATGCACGCACAAGCCTCCGCACCCAAACGCTCGGGGCGCCACCGGGGGGCTAGCTGAACTGAGGTCAGAGTAACTTTGAGTAAAATATTTTGGTGCAGAGAGGTAGGATTGGAAGCCAACAGAAGCAAGACGAGGCTTGCTCCACGTGGCTCGACAGCAATCCACATCGAATAACAGCGACGACAGGAATAACAAGGGCGTAGGTTTAGGAATGTACGAGAGAGAAAAGGAGAGGGGAAAGGGAGAACAGGAGGAGAGAAAAGACCCCCCCAAAAAATTAAGATACTGTTGGTAATGGAGGCTGAGACACACGGGACATAGATAGTTCTGCCTACACTAGGTATGGACCAACGGCATGTCAAATGTCAGCTGCTGTCTTGACTTTTTGCTCGCCTGCTTACTCTTCGGAGACGGCACAGATGCGGGACTCAGGGATGCACGCTGCCGTCGCCGCCGCCGCCGCCTCCGTGATGAATATGTCAAATGAAAGAAAGAAAGAAAAAAAAGAAGCGATGCTTTCTTATGATGGAGACCCATGAAGGGGGTAGAGACAACGTGGCAGTGACGATGAGGAGTGGGAACTTGGAGGTACAGCATGGCGAGATGTGATGAGATGTGATGAGCTGGAAACGCCTCTCAGCCATCTGAATGCGCGTATGGGACCGGGCTTGAAGAGATCCATTGGCGTGGCTACAAAGATCAACCCCCTTTTGTTTTGTTCATTTTGTTTTTTTTCTCTCAGGACTTCCCGCTAGACACCCAAAGTGCCTGGTGCTGCGTTTCGAAGAGAGCTGAGGCCCCGAACTGACGCCTTGCTGCTGGATCCGAGTCAACTTCGTGTCGGATTGCTGCCTCAATCATTCGTAGGATTTTGCACTAAGCATGACCAACAAGAAGAAGGAAAAAAAGGCAGAGGAAGAAGAAAAAGCAAACAAGTGTGTAAGCATGTAAGCAAAGCAGGTCGAGCAAGCAAGGGACAAGAGACAAGGAGGCTGGAACAGAGAGGGGTTCGGAGCTATCTACGGTCTATCCGGACTGACCTGCTTTGATTTTGCTGTCTTGTCTTGTCTTTTTTCCCCTTTTTTTTATGATCCCCGTCTCAACACATCATATGTCTGTGTAACATGGAGACACAGCTTACGTCTCGGTAACTCCATCCCGTTCCGCCTCAAGCAAGGCTCGGACTGCACAGTACCTAGATGGACCAAGCACTTACAAACACGCGGCACCAAGCAGTGTCCCCTTCCTCTTCCGTATCGCCATTGCACAACCTCTCTCAGTGCATCGGTATTTTGGAGAGTGTCTTCTTTCAAGGCAAGAAATGGTTGGCTAATAGCTCAGGCAGAAAGGAAAGGGGAGGGGGGTGTGAAAACAAAAAATGTTAAAAAAGAAATTGTCTATGACAAGGGAGATCTGGGCCGAGGTGCAGATTCGCGTGCTTGCAGAGCTGGTTTCTGATGGAGTGGCACACCCGGCGGGGAAACGAAATAGTTGGTAGTACAGACCATAGTTTAAAGAAAGACAAGAAGAATAATTGATAATGACCAAAAGGAAAGGGTACAAGGGGAGTTCTTCTTTGAGTTGCACAATACATGGACTGCGCTCTAACCTTGGGGCACAATTTTCCACGTTCTGCAATCTGCGCGGAGTTAAGTAGAGCCAGGCGCCAGAGAACGGCAGTGGTAAAGATTCTAGGCGCACACAAAGCACCCGACTCACAGAAACTGAGCCTGAACTAATCTACCTAGTATTGGTAGGTGTGCCTTGAGGCGCTGTGTCGTCGTCCATGATTTGGGCATCAAGGCTCTCTCGGAGTGCCTTTGGGTGCCCACATGCCGTGTAGCTACAAAGCTCTTCATTATTACAAGAGCAGCAGCAGCAGCAGCAGCAACATCATCATCGCCAACACCAAGGCGGGCGCTACAGTCAGCCGGGGCATCTCGAGACTATATTTCTGTGCCCCCGATCATACATTTTCCTGTGACGATTTGCGATGCAGTGCAACCACCCGCTTAGGTGAGCAGCTAAAATACGAGCCCCATTGGAGGAACAAAGAGGAACGAATAGAGGAACGAACAGCAACGAAGACGGAAGAAGAAAGGAGGCGAGAATGAAGAGGAAGGACATACTGTGTAGAAGGTGGGAAACCTCACATTGCCTCCCTCCTCCACCCCATTGCCATGAGGCTTCTTTCGGTATATAGACAGTCTACCTCCTACTTTGATTTCTCCCCGTCTCTATCTTAAGTCGGTTATAATTATGCTGCAATGTACCGACGTAGGCATACGCAATCCTGGCCGCAACTTGGAACTAGACTGCCACAACAGGTAGACAAAACGACAGACCAAACCACAACGCACAAAAAGGCACAACATGAGAACACGAGAGCACAAGGAGCACAGAGCAGGCAGGCTATACCCATTCTATATTGCACACACACTCACACGCACACTCTATGCTACTCTCCGGCGTGCACTGCATTGCACTGCACGCACTACTTCGTAATAGACCCAAGGTTGAATAAGAAAAACGCACGTTCCCGTGTCCGATGAGCTGAAGCAGGCTACCCGTTCGTCAGATCTCTGTTCGCTCTCAGCTTGACCCCAGGCTTCGTGCTCCCATCTAATTGGTCTACGAGATGGACTACTCTCCTCCCCTCCTACTCTGTACTACCTCACCCTTCTCTTCCTCCTTCTCCTCCTACTCATACTCATACTCATACTCCACACTCCCGCTCCCCTACTCTCTTTCAGACTAGACTTGTGTTCTCTTGTGAAGCCCCAAGCCCGCTGTTCCCAATCGCCCCATTACTGCGCATCGCCGCGCATCGCCGCGATCTGCTGTGTAACTCGCTCTAGGCTAACCTTTTTGCCTGAAGTCAGCCCATTAGAAGCACTTCTCTCAACCTAGGCCTTACCTTGTTTCCCTTCTGCTATTTTTTTGGTCATCCTTTTTCTTCTCCTTTTCGTTTGCTACTTAATTCCCTGTTCCTTTCCTTGCCCGCGTTAGTTACTATCAAGTGTCCAAACTTATCGAGTTCATGCTCGACAGTGGGGGCGAGAAGGAATGCCCAAAAAAAATTCGTGTGACAGCACCCTGTTGACAGGTCACTTCTCAGACTTATGGCGGGGAACCGGTGAAGAAAGAAATTTGGTTGATAGATGACCAGGAGAACCAGCAGACGCAATATCGATCGATGTAGTAGCGTATGCATAGTACTAATGTACGAAGTACGGAATCACATCCAGCCTATCAAAACAGCATCCCACCTATTCCCGCCCTTCCTCCCCCTTTGGCCGGCTCTACCCACAGGCCCGTCATCCCTCACCCCATCCAAAGGCCGGTTCCTAGGAAGACCTGTAATTCTCGAACCAGATAGATCACACTGTCCAGTTTCTCACGTAGCACAATGCAAGCACACATCACAGGCCCATAAGGCAGTCAGGTAGTTGTTTGTATGATTGAACTGATGATGATGATGATGATGAAGCTGCCTCGTAGCGTGTCAATTCCATCTTGGGGTCTTGAACCCCCAAGTGTCTTCTATGTCTGGATAGCTACCAGGGTAAGAAAAGAAAAATTCCTTCAACTTGACCAGAATCTCCTCCATTGTCGCCATGATTGAAGCGTAAACAATGAACCAGTCTCAGCACTCGAGTGTGGCAAGATGTCAGCCATCCCGTTCTAGCTCCCCCTTATCCCCTCTCCATCTGCCCTTGCCGCCTACCATTTTAGCCAACCCAAGTTGAGACAACTCTTCGCCCCTCATCCCCCCCGCCTCCAAGCCCAGTCTCAGAACCAGTGCAAAATCCAGTCCGCCAGACAACCAACACCACGCGTGAACAAAAACTCCGAACTCGAAGTGATCTGCCATGATCGATTTCCGTTGCTCCATGTCCCCGACTCTCCACTATTATATGGATCAGGGACCTCTTTTTGTCTAGGAATCCAGGTGTCCTAAATCCACTCCCAAATTCAAATAAAAAGACTGACAACTCCAACAGCCATGACACAAGAAACGCCGAGAATGCTGTGGATCCAACCACCCACCAGAGATATCCGTGGTATAGAACATATATACAAAGAACGACTGACAAGATGTGTCGTTCGTGAAATGGGTATTAATAAACGTCGAAAGTTGCTCAACTTCACGAGTGATTCCAATCATATTCGACCAAAAAAAGTCAAAAAAGATCATGAAGCAGTACGTGCAGCTAAGAAAACATGAGAGGCGGCGAGCCTCAAGGTCGGATACCATCTTCGGGTTTCGGACGGAGCGATCTGGCTTCCAGTTGTCGCTTCCTCTCCAATTTAGCGTAGTGAAGGCCACAAGCATTGCAGAGTGTTCGAGCACCATCGGGCCCACGTCTCCACTCCGGGGTGTCAATTCGGTTGCAGCTATGGCATCTGCCAGGAGGTGCCGCTCGCTGGTTCTAGTGTTAGATTCGGCTTTGTCCTTGAGCTGGGATTAAACTTACGCCTCGTCGCTTCTTAACTTCGGTGATTCCATACTGGGGCTTCAGTCCATCACCGTACATAGGTACATCATGTTCATCTTCATATCCCTTCATCTTCGCCCCCTCCCGGGCTCGCTCGTTCTGGATTGATGTCTGAACCAAATCTCGGACTTGCTCCAGTGAACGCTTGATCAATTCGACATTGCTAAGCATATCGGTGACCTCACGTTCGCTAGGTAGCCTCTCCGGAATGGTATGAGCACCGTGCTGTTCCTGAGCAATTCGGCTGTAAGCCTCTGCGAAGTTGAAGATTGTACGAGACGAAGTGCCGATCTGGGAAAAAGAATTAGATAAATAGTCAGTACTGTTGAATTCAGTAGACTTACTCGGCCTAGAGAGTCCTGGTAGTTCCAGCTCTCGAAGTGTCGGTTGAGCGTGTTCGTATCATACCTGCCACGTGCAGAGTATTCTTCTTCAGCATGAGGAGGCGCCCGGGTGTCATAGGGTCCTGGAACGTGAGGCGGAACAGCGTGCCGAGGGGAAATGGGATACGCGGATGGCAGTGGCATTTGGCCTGGAGGCAGTTGACTTGGCTGATACATCGGTGGTGGGTGCGAATACGCGCCATTCATCGAGTGATGAGGCTCTGGGACCTTCTGTTGCTCAGAGTGATGATGCTGGGATGGCAGGTCGGGCTTGGATGTCGGACTCGGTCGGCGGTCCGTGACGGGGGGCAAGGAGGGTCGATTGTTGAAAGGTGGCCGCGGCGAGTCGGTGAAAGTAGGCAAGGCATCCTGGCGGGGAGGGAATGAAACAGGATGCAAAGGCTGCGGTGAGTTGTGTTTATCGGCCTCAGAGAATGATCGAGGGCCTGATGAGAAAGGCGAAGGCAGACCAGGACTGGGCTGGATGCTCGAATGTGTGGGATAATGGCCTGGTTTGGCTCCCTGAATAACCTCGGAGATAGAGGGAAGTGACTGTCGGTTCGATGATTCGTTTTCGTCGACAGACTTTCGAGGCTCTGAAGAAGAGATCATGTTGGAGATACTAGCAGCCGATGAATGGGAGTAAGTTGGATACGAAGGCTGGGGCTGATAGTGGGCGCTCGGAGTGATGAGAGTTGCAGTGGCCATGGCGGGACCGTCCCGATACGTCCTGTCGTGATCCCGAGAGTAGGATGAATTATGGCGGTGATGCTGATAGGGATGTGGATGGTTATGTTGGTGTGGAGGATATTCAGAGTTGGGAGGAGAGTGACGGCTATGGAGCAAGGGAATGTTAACATGGGAGGGGCAGACAGATATATGAGGATGCTGTGGTGGTAGCATCCCCCGATTAAGGAATTCAGACGGACCTTTGCCTAGCACCAGAGTCAGCCGCGTCCATAGCGGGTCTGGCAATTACCAATGATGATTTGGTGAAATTTTAGGGCCGTAGATTCATCTGACCTGGGTAGATCCGACTGGGGGAGGGGGGTCTGCTGGAAAAAAAGACGATGCGAAGGGGGGGTACGATATGTTGGATGAGCTTGCGTGGTGAGCCAGGAATGGGGTCGAGACACGGGACTAGGCTAGATGTGACGGCGGACTCTCAGGTGAGAATCGATGGGGGAGGGGGGTAGAGAGGGGCTGACGAGACGAAATAAGAGGTGAGAAAGCAAAGAAACAGAGAACACTAGGGCCAGTCAGGGGGGTGTGGGCAGATCTGAGTAGCGAAGGCAAAGGGACCCTCGTGGTGGCGCTAGGGCGGGAAGTTGGTCTGGCAGGGACACTTCTTGGAGACTTCGATTGGGGATGGGGTGGAGGGAACTGAACTGGGGAGTGTGTGATAGACCTGCAGCGTGTGCTGTGGTGCAGTAACTGGTGTGAGGGACTGAGAGGCCGTGTGAGTGCCTCCTTGGACTAGAACCGTGAAGAGATGCAGTATACTGAAGAGTGCAGTGTAAGCTCAACCAAGCGGCCGCCTGTCGCGGAGCTGGCCCAATGGCCGGGGTCTGGGGACGGTTCTCAGGCTTTTGCCCAAGACAACGAGTGAGATGGGCCAGTGGAGCTTGAAACCACGGCACTGGATTGTACTTGTCTCTGGCTGGGGGCTGAGAAGACGGCCGAGCCTAGCGACTTTTTTTTTTGGCTTTTGGCAGCGAGGGGCGGATCGCCCACTACAACGTGGGTAACGGCGTCGGGCAGCGTGGGCCAGAGGGAAAAGCCTCTTGTTGAAATACCGGAACCAGTTGATGGCGCTGAACTTTGTGTCGCGAATTGAATGCTTTTCGAGGTTTGAGATAGAGTTCTGGGTCTGAATTGCGGACCAACAACGAAACGGATAATTGAAGCCCGGGGGGGCGGGCAGCAATGCGCCACAAGAATGACGGGCAAAGACAAAACTCCTTGCTGCCGCGAACCCGGGCGGACGCGACTGAGAGCGTTGACTTTGAGCGTGGGGGATGGTGGGATGGCTCGGTGAGAGAGAAAGTAACCGAGCAACTGATGTGACAAAGCAAAGGAAAAGGCGGGCAAAGACTGATATATCAAAAGGGAGAGGAAGTCAGATTTCTTTGGCTGAAGTTGTGACTTCGGTCGGATAAGAGATCTGGAATCGAGCGGCAGTGGTGGCAATAAGGTTGAAAGTGGTGTTAGTTTGAGGGAGAAGGTGCGACACGCAAGTGTGTAGAGGACAGGGAAGGAAGGAGACGTTTCAAAGGCAGGAAAACAGGAGCCAAGGGGCAGGAAAGGGAAAGCAGGAGAGAAATTCGCAAGAGAGAAATGGAAAGGAAAGAAAGAAGGAGAAAAAAATTGAGCAAAGTATAGTGCAGTGCGGTACGGGCAGCAATTATGAGATCAGCAGTCACCCACCACCCATCCATCCCCAACTGCCCATGGTGGATGGAGGATGGGGGATGTGGATGGGCAGCATCGCCTAGCTACTGGACCAAACTACACACCTGAGCCTGGAGAGGTACATGCTAGTGGTGTACGTTCGACCACCAGCCAGCCCTGAAAGATACACCATGGACATCAAACTCGCATCCTATCCCATGTGTTGCGCCTCGCGCATGGAGCCAAGAGAGCCAGCGGCTCAGCATCAAGCCAGACCAGCAAGCAGCCCCCATCCATCCAGAACGAGCCCCGGCCGGGGTTTGGGCTCCCATCAGTCCAGTTCGGGGCGGCCTGAATGAACATGGGTCAGCCGGCTCAAGGTATGAAATACCTGGAGGCACGTCATGAATCTTCCTCACCCTTCTTTGATTCTCCTTGTCACGATGACCACAGTCTTGAATTGTGCCTTTCAAGCCCCGACGAAATGTGAGGGGAGGAGCAGGAGTCCAGCTGTGATCAGCCAGCCGCACCTTGACTTTTTTGTTCAATGGCGTCGAGAGACCTGCGTTGTTCTATGCCGCTCTCTTCTCTTCTCGTTCATGAGTGGATAATCGCCTTCAGTGGGAGGCTGCGGCTGGCGGTACTCCCTATCCCTACCAAAGGACAGGGGGCGTGAAGTTCGCTTCCAGCGGAACCTGGTAGGGATCCCCGGGGAGCCAGAGATGGTTGACAATTGTTGGGTGGGGAGAGTCGGGGGGGGGCAACAACAAGGATTGGTGGGAGCCAGCGAACAGATCAAGGAGTGTCAATCATGGTGAAATCGTGAACAAGGGCGCATCGATTTGCAAGGCTCATGATCCTCGAGACCGAAACCAGTTGGCCCTTTTCCAACTAGTATTCCAAGATCCGAAGGGTGTCATCTCTCTACGGGCTGTCAGTTGTCTCCAATCTCGCCTCGCAAATCTACTCTCCACAAACCGACTCAAAGGAGCGGGGAGACGGAGTGAAGGTTGCGGCCACCAACCATACCTAGCGGGTGCGAATGCTGCGCCGATGGTAACGGCGACAAGGAGCGAGACATTTCGGGGGTGTTCATCAACATCACGGACGGATGTGAGAGCTCTGCACCGAGAGACAGGGCCCATGGCAGTCACCCGGTACAATAGCGTCTGGGCTTTGGAGATCTCCAATCTCAAGCACAAAAAAATGGTACGACTTGACTGGGATGCTTGAATCTGGAGGGGCCCACAACACTCTGACTGGACTGCCTGGAGCGAACACCAGCATCTTCCCGGACCACTCCCAATGGCACCCCGACTAGGAATCGACGATGTCGCTTTGGTCTGCTCCTATTAGGAGGGTGGCATCAGCTTCTGTGTGGTCATTTTTTTTTAGTACTGATCCTGTGTTTGGGGCTGCTCTTAGGCCTGTTGGACTAAGCATGTACGTCCTATTGAGTAGTGACAAAGCCACCCCCGTCAGGATTATTCGAAGGTTCGGAATGGGAATTAGGCAACTTAGTGTGCGGGCGGGATGGGATAGGGAGGAGATTAGACTGGGGGAGCAAAATCGACCAGCCACGGCAGCGCTAGGCCAACGAGATGCAAAGGTCTTTGCTTTTGGCGCTGTTGCTGGGTCGTCTTGTGGCTGGTCCAAGTAAACCTTCCATCGGCAGTCTCACAGGGATGGGAGCTTTATCATCCGTTGGTCGGCGTCTCATCAACGTCCAGCATCACACCTCGATTCAGCACAGTACAGACACACGCGCGCACACTAGCGCCACCCCCAGTCTACGCAACAAGATATTGTGAGGTAAAGGTGTCAACCCCAGGACTGAGTGGTCAAGAATTTGCTCGGAAGAATATCACCCTGCATTGACTGTATTCTACATTGAACATGGGAGAGGCAGACCGGTTAATGGAAAAAAGTCAATGATGGCATGGCGTAAACCAGTCGCACTCTCCAGGTTCTTGGCTGGTGTATCCGGAACCATGTGGTGGTACCCAAAGGCAGAATTATCGATGGTGCTTACCCATGGGTGGTGGACGATACGATGAGCGATGAAAGATGGGCGATGGGTTTTTCAGATTCGGGATGACCAACTCAAGATGAAAAATGCGGTACCACAGCCAGGTACGTCACCAGACTGTATGCGAAGAGCATCCAGTTGGCCCAGTCGGGAGCATGGTCCCAGCACTCTCAGGACAGGAGGCATCCTAGCTCTCCCAATTCCCTGTTCCCACACACCACCCTGTGGAGGGCAGGGATTGGAGACGGCCTCTATCCGCCACCACGCGAAGTCGAAGACGGCGCCGTTCTGGCGGGTGCCCAAGAGCCCAGATGGCCCGTCGACCTAATCTCGCCCAGATCAGACACGCAGTCGATTAGTGCGCGGCTTGGTGTCCTTTCATCGGACATGGAGGCAAACTGCCTAAAACGGCATAATCCGCAATAAAGTAGGGGGGGTCTCTTTCTGGTGGACGTCTGACCTGGTCGCGGGATTCTCCGTGAAAACTGAGGAGCATTGTTTTTCGTACAAAAACTACGAGGAACCTATGGAGCTTAGTCACAGTCACAGTGCTAGGCATTCCTCACCGTGCCATTGCTGGATCGAAGTGTGGATGAAACGCTGTGTTCACGTCTTCATCATAATTCAACCATGAGTGACGCCGTCGACGTCGGCCCCCCTCTTTTGACCACCGTCGATCGACGATGGCTACCGAGATGAGATGCAAATGCACATCTTATTGCCACGACCAAATACTACAGCGAACTGGAAATTGATGGTCAATTGTTGGTAGCGAACCAGGATGTGGTTCAACATGGAGTAGTTCACCGATGATCTGGTGATGGCTTCTATTGACCTTCCCCTCTGGACACAATATCCCAGCAAGCACCTGATACCATTACACATCTCTAAACATTCCGACCGCCGGTTGCTTGTCTGCTAAGGGCTGTCATTGACGCACTCGTTCACCAAGTATGCCGAAAATGTCAACACCACATCAAATTTACGCTCCCTTTCATTGCCTCTCTCGATACAATAGGTGGTCAGTCTAGGGAGTTGGCCGCCGACGAGAAATGAATTATTGACAAATTAGATGATCTTTCGGCTTCAGGGACCACATTTTCGGGGCGCTTGAGAGGCTTTATGCTCCTTATTCAGCCTCGACCTATCATGGTCCTAGGATGACCCTAGCGGTTCATCGCTGGTCCCAATCTCCGTCGAAGAAACCATCCCACTGAGCGGCTTCCAGAATGCGATGGCCCGCAATTTCACCAGCGGTCGCGGAATCCTCAAGGCTTGGTGTCCTGGCTAGTCCGTTCGGCCAAGAGGCCCTTCAAGCCCCTACTGTTATTAATTACGCTGTGCAGGATGGAAGCGAAGGGCAATAGAAGCACCAACCCTCGCGTTCACTGAACGTAGTTCGTACGCCGCAATACTAGCTTTGGCCCTAACCAGGTCTATCGAATCAATCACCTGGTGTGTCTTTGCGGGCGCGATATGTCATTCTCTTCATTGCTTTCTCCGGGCCATACTGGTTACAGGACGTCGCCACGTAGCAGGTTGTGGCTGGAGGAAGATTGAGCACCAAAGTCACCGTCCCATTTATTTATCACTTTCGGCCTCTCAAGGTTCAGTGCCATTGGCACTCATCAAACACTCTCTTGAATCAGGCTGATGAAGAGAAAATACGCCATTGGCAATGGGAAGACGAGACTGCTCCATTACTAGGGTACCTTGCTAGCAAGGCCTTTCTACCGCTGTTCCGTGCCAGCCACTGTCCAGTTCCAATCGCCTGGAAACTGGATGCGCTTGTTGGGGTCCCTCGTGAGTCTAGTGAGGGTGACAAGGGAACGAGACGGGCCAGGTCATCACCCACTCCTGACAAGGCCATGAGACCTCTACCATCCAAGTAATGGGCCTATGTAGTTTTGTGAACGGAGGACGAAGTGCGGTAGACTCTCTATCAGGAACTTTGTCTATGTCTGGCAACTCATTTGTAGTAGCACCTGAAAGATCCAAAAGGCATCTTCAATGAACAGATCTCAGACCATTTGTGAGGGCAACGGTCGAAACCGCCCTCTGTGCCATGACTAGCTTTACCATGAGCGACAGCCTAGCCCCTCCGCATGCGAACGGGCCTCAATCCTTTTCGTACGCATAATATATTCAGTGCTCTTGACCATTAGAATGAAAGAATGGCTATCATGCATGGCTTGTCTGCCTAGAGTTTATCTCTCCTCGTATGTACCTACAAGCAGGTTGCCAGGACTTGCAAATTTCCTGCTCGGAGCGATGGGTTGGATGCTCCAAGGACCTAGCGGTGCATGCTGTTCATCTCGAGGAGCAGGCAAATCTTACACGCGAGCCAAGCCTGGAAACGTCGCTCAGAAGTGACTATGCCTTTGAAACTCAAAGTGTCACAGTTGTTGCACCAACACCATAGTTAAAGTTACGATAATACATGATGGGGGGTTTGCTCGTCGACGGGTAAACATGGGTGACATTCAGTTATCTTCCTTGTACGCTTGTATTCAACTTTGGCATTTGCTCATGTCACGAAGCTAATGATACCACGGCACGAGTCGGAGAATTGTGCCATTTCCAATCTTAGTCTTATGTAAATGGACTGGTGGCACTCCCGCTAATTCTGGGTTGGTAACTATTAGGACAGGTATTTGGTTCTCCGGTTATGGTTACTTGCCCCCCTTCAAAATTGGGTTGTTTGGCTTCATTCTATGTTTCTTACCCTCACCCTCATCTGGAGTATATTAGTGGTCACTGGAGAAGTCGGAAGCTGCTGGTGATTGCAACCCTGGTCCTTTTTTTTCTTGTTTTCTTTTGTTTTTCTTTTTTTTCATGTTCGGCAAGTCGTCAATGTAGACGATTTCCTCGAACGATGTCAGTACTTTGGGTGCCGGTCCGGCCTGGATGAGAAATGGATTTCGTAGTCCGGAGCCCGCCTGCTCGGGCATCTTGCTAGCAATAACCCGAATGTCATACGGTTTTGTTTTCTGGGGACCCCGTTTCGCCATCCTCCAGGCCGGGCCATCCCCGAGTGAAGGCGGAAAAGAAAGGGAAAGAATTATTATTCTTGTTATACGTACTGTATCTGTATGTCAACTCCGTACCATTCAGGGTATCGTATCCACTCACGATCCGGTGCCAGTCGTCGTGCCGCGATGCTGCTGCAGGTAATGCTTGCTCTACCGCGCTCCAGACAGCCAACCCCCTGTCCAACATGGGCGGAGAATATGGCTGTTCTTTGAAGCAAAGGGAAAAATTATTGCTGCGGGACAAGCACGACACGGTAGCCATGGGGAGCCCCAGAAGCACTCGGCTGCGCAGAAAACAAGATTGCCGGTCGGCGGTTTTTTTTTTCTTCTTGTTCTTCTTCTCGTTCCTGTCACTGTTCGCGTGCCGCGCGACTTTACGTCCAAACCTCAGCTAATACGAGAAATACTCGGCTGGGTGCGTGTGCGTGTGTGCGGGTGTCATGACGCACTTGGCAAAAACGGATGGATGATGGATGATGGATGATGAATGGCCCTACGACATCGTGCTTGCTTGTGTCCCCTCCATCCTTTGCACCCCTCTTACGAATTTCTTGTGAACAGACAGCACGTCCATGTACCTCTGGGATGCGGTGTGGCACATCCCATTCTGCGCTGTGTCATTGTGCTCCTTGAGATGGGTATGTAGGTAGGAAGCTGTCATCAACGGCTTTTCCACCTCGGCCCGCATCTCACTCCTTCATTGTTCTTATTGGAGCTGCATGTGTGTACGTGTGCGCATGCGACAAATTAATCCTACATTTTCTTTCTTATGTTAACTACTAGAAAACAGAATCATGAGCGATCACACAGCCCCCCTCCTGGTTTTGTTTTGGGGGGCCATGTCTTCACCTGAAATATGTAGCTTGTTTTTTTCTCCTGACGGGATGTCACTCCATGCTCATTCTCATATCAAAAACTCGATGTTGGTGAAGCCTTGCCCACTTGGCTCGTTCAAAATCGGACCCCTGAAGACCCATTAGTCGGTCATTTTTACTAAAAGAAACGGGGGGGGAAAGGAATCGGAGCCGCTCCTTCAGATGGGGACTACCAGGCCTGTAGGACAGGCTGATAAACAGCCAGGATGACTGATTATCAACAGACAGATCACATCTTCTCAAATGGAAATTGCCTCGGCAGTCAGGAACGAGAAACCACGCCATGGGGGGGGCAACTTTGTTTTTTCGAGAATACCCCCCTCGCTTGTCAAATCTGGCCGGACATAGACTACGACATCCGGGAATAGAAAGGCGGTTGCTAAGTAGGGGAGCGAGCTTTATCACCAACAGATGACAACAAACATGCGCAAATGTCGTCTCGTCATGGGGGTGTCAACTGTCAACCCGAACAAAAGAAGACCACAATATGTACTGATACTTACACTTGGCTGAGTCTCCCCCATTCTCGGGTCTTTTTTACCAGGGAATCCCTCCCCATGTCAACCTCTGTGTCAAATAGAGTCCGCTCCAAATGGAGAGAGAGCCTGCTTACTCTCCAGCCATGAAGATTCAGGAGACCACAACTAAGATGAGACATTGCAATGACATCTTCGACTGCATTCGGCTATTGAGATTGCAGATGTGTGGCCAATCTCAACCCAACCCAACCCCCCCCCCCCTCCCTCTCTCCTTTCACCCACTAAACATTATCTCTTCTCGGTGGCTGGCCATGCCTTGCCTCGAAGGAACCTGGTGTACTGTGGCAATTAAATTAAATATACAATAATATTGTTACCCAAGAGGGCTAGGGAACGTTCAAACGACTAACGTACTCACGAAAATTAGAGGAGAGCTAGAAGCTGTCTTGGAAGCGCAGATCGAGTCAAGCAACTAATTAGCGCAGAGGCCAGTCAGTGCTTAGTGGCATTTGAGCACGAGGGGGAGAAAGGATGTTAAAAGCCCCGATATAAATGGAAATGAGGTTCCCCACGGCATAATAGCGTGCTTCAATTGAGCCCGCGATGCCACAGTCCATCTCCGATTGTGTTCTCAAAACTACCAATTTGATCTAAGCTCCGATTTTAGGGCGGTCTCTACCTCGAGGGATCTTCCCAGCGCGGAATGAGCGATGTGAACAGATGGGATCATGAGTTCTCCATGATGCGGCGTCTAACGCGCACGGTTGGACAACAACTGACTTAGCAGAAGGGGGTGTGCGTGGTCGTTTTCTGCATTGTTTTGGACAGATCCCCATGTTGTGACGCTACAGCTAGGTATCTACTACAATAACGTTGGTTCCGCAAGCGCGTGCGTACCTGTTAAGAGTAACCATTCAACGATAACCAACAGACTGGGAAAACTCCCGATTCAGCGCCAGGTCATCCCAGGGCATTGACTATGGAAAAGGGAAGGGATGGGGGAAAGGGGGTGGAGTGTGAGGAGATGAAGTGAATGGATGAATGTTATGGCAACAAGAATTATACCTCGGGGGAGTCCTTAGGGGATCCAGTGTTTCTCAGAGTTGGTGGGAATCGCCCCAGTTTCGAAAGGTTCTTATTCTTTTTCCTTGCTGCAATTGCTATGGACGGCGCCCCCGACGGAGTCGATGCGACAAGACTAGACCGGGCTTCCCCTGCGACGGAGGCTTGCGAGGTGGTCTGATTGTCGATCGCATCGTGCAACTCAATGCGCTCACGGAGGCTATGGTTGGTAGCATAAAGCGGTAAGGGGTGGAGGTGGGGGGGGTTAGAAGAGATATTCTTCAGCCCTTTGCTTTGATCATATCGACTGAAAATAAGCAGGGAGGGGAGAAAAAAGAGGATGAGGGCGCGTGTCACCACCGACCGGGCCCGGCAACGCCCGGATCGGGGTTGTTATTGTTGTTGCTGCTGCTGCTGCTGCTGCTGATAATGATGCTGACGATGACAATGAGCCTGTGAGTTGTGCGCGACAGTAACACCAGGAATGCATTGGCAAAAGGCCCCCCATCAATGATCAAATTATTATCAAGCACTATCACTGCAGCCACCACCTGGGAGGAGCCACCAAAATCATCCCAGCGCACCCATCAGTCAATAGCCATCGTTGCACCGTCACATCGTCGGAGCTGACAACCCACCGGTTCAGAACTGACCGACTATTCAAGAAAGAATGGTGTACGGACGTACGTGCATAGATACTAGAACCCAACCACAAAAAAAAAAGAATGATGGTCATAAAAGAAAAGGGAGTCGTAATAATTGTGGCGGGATAGGTAGCATTCAAGGAATTAGGTAGCCGGGGGTGAAGGCCGGGACGCCTCCGGAGGGATACGGAGCCAAAGCCCCATGGGACGCGGAGGCCGGCGGTGGAAAGGGACAGATGGAGGGGAGGGTGTGCGTGGAGCACAATCCGTGAAGCCCCCCGCGCATGCCACTTTTTGCTGTATCCTTTGTGGTTGTGTATTCTGTATTCATACGATGGGGCGGATGGGTGGATGTGTGGATGGGTGGATATGTGTGCAATTGAAATATGCGACCATGTCTTTGGTCGTTGGTGGTCGATTTTGGATCGTCATGTTGTGTGGCGGGATGACTTCCGTAGCACAGCCAACTCAGCAACTCTTGTCACAATATCACCCATCGCCTTGTCCGTTGTGTCTTCCGATAGCCCAACCCGGGATCGGTAGTGCTGGTTCCGTTTCTAGGCGTTGGTACCGCGATATTTACAAACAAGACAAACCGAATTCCGGCACCACAAAGTAGACATGTATTTGCTAGCCATCATGAAGGCAAGCTAAAGCCAGCAAACAAATAATTAGCAAACATGGTGGGTGTTGTTGGCGTTGCCTTCTGCATCAGATAGTCTGTCGCGCTGCGTCCATTTGGAGGAGTTGCACGACACAGGCGGACGAGTCAAAACAACTTCCCAAACAATAACGGCAAAGTCTGGCACCTACGTTGATTTGCTGGCTCTGGGTTGGATCGGAGGGTCGGTTGTGTGTACTAGGAGCGCATGACTGACTGACTGACTGGCTGAGTGACTGGTAGCTTCGATTTCAGTTCCACCATGTTGTTGTACCTTACTACAAGTTACTCACTTGTAAGGCATGGAGATGCAGGAGACTTGCTGATCTGCTACTAATTATACCACCCGGCGATGCACACAGTCTCTAAGCCGAAAGATGGAGGGTACTGTGTTGGTATATTTGTCAAATGATACAGATAAAAAGTCTCTACACAACTGACACCGCCGCCACCACCACCACCACCAACTTGGATGCTGGACAACACAGCAGCAAATAACCAGCCATGCGTGCATGCGGCGTGTAACACACGGCAAAGCTGATTCACGCGAGCAATAAGTAGATTGGCAATCGTGCAGGTTTTCTGCGGACAAACGGGAGGAAATACCATGCTTTGCTACCATTGTACGTGCTTTGCGAGGGACCGACTCAAGCGCGCCCTCAAGGGTGCATCGGTTAGCATCGTAATCACTGCCAACAAGGTAGGTAATCAATGTATGCCAGTCTGTCTAGTAGTACGTTGCCGTCGCAAGGAGCCGAACAAGGGGCCAATCCTCAGGCCATCAAAAGAAACTTTATCGAACGTTTAAAGTAGGGGAGTGGGTTTTGCTTCCTTTTTTCTCTCTTTTTTTGCTTGCTTCTTTGATTTTCTTTTCTTTTTCTTTCCTTTTTCATCGTCCTCGCCGTAAATCGTACACAGACGGACGTCACTGTGCTGCGTGCGTGCAGCTTGCAGGCGATTTCTTTTCTTCGCGCCCATAGCACACCCTTGTGGAGGTGTGTACCGACAGGGAGTTGGATATTATCATTATTATCATTATTATTATTATTATTCTGTTTGATTACTATTGGTTTTCTTGGCCATAAGCCTTGGCAGTTCCTCTATGTTCTCCGAACTAAGAGGACCTTTCCCGTAACGAATGATCGAGTTTTTTTTCTTTTTTTTTCTCCATGGGCGGCGGCGGCGGCGGCGGCGATAATGGTCTATTACGGAGTAGAGCCTTCTGGCGAGAGGGAGCTCCCCCCTCATTTCATTTTCTCCACGAAAACTAACCCATCATTAACCAGCCCGTCTTAGTAGTTAGTGGCAAGTCGGGGGGGCCCCGCCTCCGGGACTACACGTGGTGGCCTCAAGATGCAGGGCGGCGGACGAACTGCATCTAGAATCCCACCAAGCCTCGATCCCCATTCCCGTTTTGAACAACCAGTCCCGCCCCAATCTCGCAGGGTCCCGGGCCGCCGTGACTCGTGAGGGACGCGCGCTTGGGATGGGATCGATCGATTTTCTCCGTGCGAAAGAAAAAAAAAAAAGAGAGAGAAATGAAAGAAAAAAACGGGCAAGTGGGAGAGCGCAAGCAGTATCATGATAACTGATGGACATGGATAATTCTCTGTTGCCCCCTGAGTCAGTCAGAACGAGGTGGCTGAACAGATGAATAGCTGCAATCGCCTCTCCTGTTTTATATTGATGCATTGAGTGAGAGCAACCCAGTTAGGGCTCGTCTCTGTTGTTGCTCCCTGCCGAAATCATGTTCGTCAAGCAGCAGCAACAACTCTGAAGCTGAGAAACTTGAAATCAGCACTTAATATCGGCCACCCAAATACAAAACTGCCCCGTACTTGGTATCTCATGCATAAAACCTGCTTCATTAGCACCATGCGTGAAAGCGCTCGTCAAGCACTTTTCCTCCACTCGTCCTCCTATCGCTGATGGCTTCCCTTTGGTAGATCCACCCAGCAAGCACAGCTTTCAACGAGAACAGTGCCCGAGGTAAAGCTCTTCTTCGTAATTATCGAACCATTTTTAGAGGCAGCACAGATTAGTACAACAATTACCTAGGCGCCTTTGACCCGTAAGAGGTAGCTACAGCTAGTGTCCCAAGGTTAGTACATAGTATACAGTATCTAAGGTAGGTAACTGTCAAGCATTCGGCATGGGCCCAGTTTGATGCGAGCATGTCCTACCTACCTACTATAGTACGCTTACCTACCTTACCTACCTAGGCACATAGTACCTTAACTGGCCTTCCTACCTATTCCTCAATGGAGGCTTGGTTGCAACTGTCAAAAAGGAAGCAGCAGGGGGGTGCTCCATCTCGATGGGCCGTTTTCGGACGTTCTAGCGGGGGCTCCTGTCCGCTTTTCCATCTCCCCCGTCACGCCAGCGCCAAATCTGAACCAGCATCAACGCTCGATTTTTGGCTCTTTTGCCGAGAAACTCGACGCATCTTCGATGGTACTCCCGACCAAATATCGTGCCCGATGGCGACGAGGCAGGGCAATGCAAGATGCAAGGGCCCCCGTGGCCATCGTGGCTTGTGTATCATGAATTCAACGGTCCATCATCTACCTTTGTCGACCCATTCAGGCCCATTCCGCCACGACTCGCCCGCCAGACTTTGCGGATGCGGATACGACATCTTGGACTTGGCAAGGATGGCTAACGATGCACTCAATCTATCGTCCCCGGTCACTCTTCGCCTTTCTTCTTACCAAGGTACCACGCTCTCGGGTTTATTTGCATCTCTTCGCTCCAAGCTCGGCATCGACCTTTGGTTGCTCTGTGGTCCGTTACCCCCCTACCCGATACCTTCTTCTTTGATGACACCCACGGCGTGTTAGCTTGGCCTGTTACAGGCCTGTGAACGCAGGGAGAGTGCTCCAACCTGAATGCAAAAGCGAAGTCCAAACAGACACACACACACATTCTCTCCTACCTCTCCCGACAATACATGGTGTATAAGCACTTCGACATCTGGATGAGCCCGTTACCGTTCTATCACAAGACTCAGACCAAGAACTTGCCTCTAGCTTCGATGTAACGCGATGACAGCTTTACCTGCATCGTTTCCAGTCCAGGCTCCACAACGGTGAAGACGTTCCATAAAGCTTTGCCCGATGGCCCTTCTCAAACGGGTCTGGGGTGGCGCCAAGTGTATGCGGACACTAACTTATCATCGCTAAGCGATAGACCGGGGACACGCCAACGACCAACCCCTCAAGAAGTACATTTTCTTGAATCAACCCCGACCGATCTCATGCAGTTTCCAACGGCCTCTGGGGGCATGTTTTTTTTTTTCCCTAGCTTTGAGATCCCTAGCTAAAGAGAGTGCAGGCTTAATCAACCAACTATTGTGAATCCCGGGTGTGACGATGAATCATGGCAACCGTTCATGACGGCCCTTTCTTCGGCCCCAAGCGACTAGACTATAATCTCCGCAGGTATTCTGACCAAGGGTGTATCCTGGTGGTCCTGGTGTGGGAAGGGGCATCGCAACCCACCCCATTCTCCCAAAATCCGACCCAGGCACGGCCAAATGGAACCGCCCAGCAGGGGGTAATCGTGCACCAAAGAAGTCTCCATGAATTGCTCTGATTGTTTTCTATGCTTGCAACCATAGTTCAATTGTATCCATACGCCAGGACGATTGTTTGCCCTCATACAGTAATTCACGCCGCTGAAGAGGTTTGACGTGGTTTAGTAACTTGCTTCTTGGAGAAGCCACCCCCAGACGCCAGGATGGCCTGCAACAGGTGATGGATCACGCAGATAGCCTAAAAAACGCCAGATGATCTCTCACTTTCGCTGAGCGGTCAGACCTGCTCAGATTTACAAGATGGCGGGTCTACTTCAATCCAGTACGAGATTCATAGCGTTCGGCTACCATTGTAAGATCTGACTGAGCAGAATTGGAATGCAAATCCTTCCTATTCCTGCATGCCGTCTATTACCCTAATGTATCAGATCTCCCCTGCAGTCTGTCAACTCTCAACGGTCCGAGGCCCGTATGCAGCGAGCCGAAAACGCTTTTTTTTTTCTCTCTCTCAGTGGGCGTCGTCAGATCTTGCGCCTCGGCTGGGCCTCAATTCAGAACCGCCCGATGGTCGCCCACCGTCCCCATTCGACTCCGCGAGGGTGTATCAGTACTGCACCTATTACCCTCCTACTGATGTCGGAGTCTGTTTCCAAACGCTCTCCGCACACCCTCGCTATGGAGGCTGGGGATGCTGCCTCGCCAAAGCAGTTCAAGGCAACTTCGCCTGCAGGCGCCACTCATCCCATTGGCCCCCTATCAGGCAGCTGGCCCCAGCGGGAGTGAGCTGTCGGCGGTCTGGCCACGTCCTCAACCTGCCCTAGTTACTGCGTGGTGAGAAACGAGGCCTCCATGTACTACGACCACGATTCGGGCGAATCTGACCGGTTTGACGCTTATTGCCCTCTAGGCCAACACAGAAAACACGGTTGCCACCCGCCCGACTGGGAAACTATCATCGGCGATGATCTCGCAACTGCCGCAGACCAATTGCCCATCTTGTAGGGGGAGTGTGGAGGCCCTAGTTCACAGTGTCCTCTTCCGACTCGATCAACTGGGCCGGTTGTCCCTGTTTGGCCACGCGTCTATACTACTTTTGTCAAGCCCGCTGCCTGCGAAATTCAACATCAGGTCATGAAGCTTCCTTTTGTGGATTCAAGGAAGCTATAACTGGCCCACTAAGTCGACTCTATAGGCTGACCTCTAACCCTCTTGAAAGGGTTACCCTGGTCCTAGATCGCAGAGACTGCAGCCGAGATTTCGTGTGGAAGTAACGTCCGGCCAGCATGGCCCCCAAGTCAGCAAAAGCCAGCCGATCGGGTCACGATACTATGACGTGGTCGTGTTTCTTCTTAGTCCGGTGGCTTTGTTACACCCCCAGATCCTACCCGACCCTGGAGCTATCTTTCAGTCACAAACATGCACCACATGGAAGCAGGAAAATTTTTTGACCTCAATAATAGAGGTGCTGTAACTGTGCAAATGGTACCGAGGTGCTCAGGAAGATGCAGATCAGGCCCCCCATCTCCCTTGAGCGCTGACAAATCATTTGATGAATGCGAGCTTCCCATCACATTTGCCAGTGAGAGAGGGTCACGTCGGAGGCGTTCAGTGAGAACCTGCCCCAACATGATGCAGTAGGTGAATGCTACCCCCCAGTGGCTAGGAAAACTTGGTCTTATGAATATCTGGGCAAAGACAATCCATACCACTGGCCTGCGCCCACACTACGAGTCAGACGCAAATTTTGGCCGACCTGGCTCTTGCACTATTCAGCCTGAAGCCTGGCGTTGAAATCTGCATCCAGTCATCAGCAGCCAGTTGCGCGCTTCGCGTCAAGACCAGGGTCGTGAAATGGCGGAACCCTGGGATCTGGCTGTAGTGGGGCGGCCTCAACATGGACGATCGTCTGATCCTTGGACGGCGTGGTCACCCACTAATCAGATCCTGCCGGTCCCGCGAACACACCACCAAACAAACAACACACCACTCTGGCTTGTTTCGAACAGGAGAGGTTTCACACCCCCTCCCTTGAGCGAAAAAGGCGCCGCCGGCTGGGGGGAAAGCCAGCGAGGCCAAGGGTACATACGCAGCTCGGTACTTTCGTTCCAGACGCCCCGAAGATTACTTAGCCAATACTTTGATTAAGACCACTCTCACAAGACAAAAAAAAAGGTGAGGAAATGAAGGTCACCTTCTCACTTTCTACCCCATGTCACGGTGCCAACCAGATTGCGTTGGCTGTGCTGGGTGTGGCAAGAGGTCGGTATTGGACGAAATTGAGGCCTTCTATTTCGCTGGTCTCGATCTTGAACTTGCAGATAATCGATCGCGATGATGTAGCTGCCTGTCATTGTGCGGCCCATGCAACAAGGAAGATCCCTTTTTCTCTGAGAGCTTGCTTCCTGTCAAAGTCAAACATTTTGGCTTGGATTTCATCCGAAGCTGAACAAAACTATTATGCAATCAATTGCATTGATGAATCACAATAATGCATTGATGGGCAAGGGTAAAAAATCTGACTTTTATGCCATCAGTCGTTGATCACACAACTACCGGCGAGCCCCGACTTAAGTCTCTGTCAGATAGCCCTATCAAACACGTTGTCGTCAACTACATTAACCTGTGTATCGTACCACTTCTCTTGATGAGCGAAGGAAGAACCAGAATAGAAGATGAGAAAAAAGGAAGGAAAAAAAAAATTAGAAGTTGGGTTGGAAATACTTTATGACCAACATTTTCGTCAATGGGAAGGTTCTTCCACGGAAATTGTCGGTCAAAGTGCTGGGTGCGAGTGCAAGCCACATTGTGCTGGTCAGCGATTCCGTGACCTGGCTCCGCCTGTGAGAAGCAACCCTGGCCATGGAGGTGGTCTGATCTTATATAATAGCCTGGCAGTGTGGTTGCAGAGAGCCATCCAGCACCTCACATGCTTGTTCGGGTCATTTTTATGCTGCTCAGCTCAGGGCGCCTTCGTCTCAGCCGCAGCGTCGAGTGGGAAAGGCTATATGTGCTTGGCCAGGTGGCTGATGGTGGGAAAGTTAGCACTATTATTTGAACAGCATATCTGAGATCAAGGTGTGATCACTGAGTCTGACGGGCCGCAGCCGGAGTCTCCAAGGTGTGGCCTGGAACGGTCCACTCGTTGACGACAGGCCGCCCCATGACGAGAGAGTTTCGGCACACGACTGCCGTCGCTGGTACCACGCTTTTTGGGTTTCTCGTCCCAACTCAACGCAGTCGAGAGGGTGTTCCTGAGCCCTCAGTAGATTGTGAGGTGTATGCTCTATGATGACCTGTCCCAAAGTATGAAAAAGATGCATCAAACTCAGTGGACACATTCTCAATCCCTGGGATGAACGTAATTTATCAACGCCAGCACCTTTCTCTCTCTGTGTGTGTGTGTGGTGTCGGCCATGGCGGCCATTGCGGCGACGACAGTGGCATTATTTGTGGATAAACTGTCTTTCAAGGAGCTGGGTGTCATTTTATTCATCAAGCTCTAGTTGGGGACAGGACTACAGCCAAGCTTGAAGAGAATCGAAGCTTAGAGAGAGACTAATAAGAATTTACTACTTGTTAGTCTCGATCTAGCCTGCGTGTCCGGGTTCTTAGGCCAATTTTTTTTTTACCCTGTTGACGAACGTGCGAAATTTCGCATTCGTACGCCCCCCTAGTTCCGACTCGTCGTCTCAGCCTTACCAACAGAACAGTTACACAGTAGATGGTCTACCACGTACGAAGGAACAGAGTATGGGTATGCTAGTTCTGCTTGCTTCTTTCTGCCACGACCCCTGAGAAGACGCACGTCCAATCAAAGAGACTGAACTGGCCTGATCGATCATACGATGTCCTTCAAGTTTGTCAAGCAAGTCTTCCCATCTTTGGTCGTAACAATCCAACCTTTGCGGCGGGCTCATCGCGATGTACCGGTTGAGGCCGACCCTGGAACTGACAAACAATAGGAGGGGTAAAGCGAATTAGGAGAAGGAGATTGAGGGAATCTGGATCCAGTTTCGAATCCCCGCACCTCTCACTCCTTTCTGCCTACCAGATGCTTCCACATTCGTGGTATGTGTTGTCTAATGATGATGCCAATTATTACCATTCCTGCTCGGCATTGATGGCATTTCCCCGTTTGTCTTCGTCAGCCATCGCATCGAATCTCATCGCATCGAATCTCATCTCGCCAGCATCGTGGAGGGGGACCCATCGCGGCTCGTGCCCCCCCACTTACTCAAACCCCTCCCTTGACTCAGAGGCATCGTTCGTCGTCTCTCCTTTTCTCACTGAGAAATATCATACTAATACTTACTTAGACATAAACTGCACTGTGCACAGTATAATCTGTATGTATTTTTTTTTTATTTGAGAGTAACGAGACGCCCCGGGAGGCCTATTCCAATCCAAGGTCGGCAAACCCACGCCCACACACCCCACCCTAAACGTTTGAGTCTGCTCAAGTACGGAGTCCAACCTTATCAAATGTCAAGAGCTCCGTGGAGATGCTTGCAAGGCTTCGTGGCGGCGTACGTTGTTGTATGAAAGTGGCACATGCAGCATTTCTGATCATGTGAGCGTTATCTGTGATCTGAGATGGTTGCGAGTGGCTCCGAAGCCTCTCGATATATCAACAACTCAAGTTTCGTCATGAAATTATCAGCGCCATGGTCAGGTGGTAGTCAACGAATGCTTCCAGAAGCCCCACCGATGGGGGTCAATCACCGGAAGGGCAATGTAATCTACAGTGTTTCTCGGTTATTGCTTTTTCTAGCTCTCCCGCTTAGAACCTTGTGTTGAAAATCTGGCACCGTCGCTCGGGAAAAACTACACTTCATGGGCAAACGAGAATGGTTGTGCTACTCTCTAGTACATCCTGCTCTCTTGCGACGATATTTCACAGTTGGAAACGTTCTCAAGACGTCCGTTCTTGGACATCAGCGAGTCTGGAAGCCACGGAAATGCTTCCCCTGACGCCGATCCCCAGTTCAACCCAACCATGTCATATATGAGTCGGCTATCCAGGCTTGCTTTTGCTCCTAGTTTCGTTTCAGTGGACTTTGTTTGCATATATTGCTTTTTGCCTTTGCTTTTTCACGTACGTTTCGCGTCCAAATCGTCCCACCGATGCCGCCCTAGCGTACAGCTATATTGCTTTTTCCTGCACCGGTAATGTTGCTTTTTCCGTGCACCGCAACGCCCTTTACCCTTTTTCACACGGTTCCCCCCCCTTCTCGCGATTTGGTTCTCCAAGGGAAGCAGCTCCGTCTGGTTCGTTCATTACTCCCCAGACTCCTTCATTCTCGGTTACGAACCTGAACAAGCCTCTTCGTCATCAGTGGAGAAAATCGAGGCTGGGGTCAGGGGTAGTCTACCATGTACAGCACTGTACACGCAGGTCAAGCGAATCTGCTGCTTTAATCGCTCAAACCCGACCAACCGAAAGGATTCATTATCTGGCCAAAGTAATGTAGGCAGGGTTTGGCTAGTCTCCTAAAAGCTACTCTCTGAGCTTTCGATTCTTGTTTTTGGGGGATTTTTTTTTTTTTTTTTTTTTTTTTTTTTTTACTTTTGCTGCAGTGTTGTTTCTTTTTCCCTTACATAGTGGCGTCCTTATTTTTATGGGGAAGGGGAAATCTGAAAGAAGGAGGCATATGTAGCTGAAACGATGGCGGAAATGGTCTAACTATCACATTTCCTCTCTTGGGTGAGATGGCTGGTTTACCTTTTCAAAGCCTGCAAGTCCCGAGCCCGCCGGATAAGTCTTTTTCAAGACGCAAGCGTTCCAGGGACTTTACCGAGCTTCGATAGTTCAGGATTGAACTACGCACTATGGTAACATGGCCCTGCGGCGTATGGAGTTGTATCTATCCCTCCATGACCATACATGGTAAGTTGGAAGTCTTGGGGTTCATCTGTTGGTGGTAGCTTAGTGGCGCGGCCCGCGGCAGACAGCAGGCATTTCACTCTTAAGCTATTTGCAGTGGCGCCTCAGACTTCGGACCCTAGATCCTTCTATTCATCTCTTTTCCAGCCAGTCTAGTTGGGCCTTTAGGCGCCGCTCGCTACCATGATGCAGTTGGATTGGCAGTTGAAGCACTACGAAGTAAGCTGACTCTATTAGTCCCGTTATCGGACGTGCTTGAACCGTACATAGTCTGTGCCTTGTACAGTACTATGGAGATGCAGCAGCGTGGCAAGCTGGATCTAAACTGCAAGCTACTGCACTGGACATATCGAGATTGCTGGGCTACTGTGTATACAGGCCTGGTTCCGTCCATCAAGGGTGGGTGGGTAAGTGCTAGCTGACCGTCTGCAAAGCTCAAGCACCCGTGTGATAGAGACGGTGAAGAGGATAACTTATGATGTGCGGAAAACCCGGCTGGTTTCTTTTGGTTTTCTCGAGGAGAAATTAATGCAAGCTACCAAAACCATATCTCCTGGGATCCGGCTGGAGAAGGGACTGTCGTCCACCTCCCTGGGGAGAGAGACCCCGGGGATCCGCAATCATCGGCTTGACAAGGAACCAGGACGTAACTTATCGGAAGGATTTCCTACTTCTATCTCTCTGTCTCTCTTCTGTCCCGGTTTCCCAATCCCGCAGTCAACTTGACGATCGGGGAAGAAGATACCCAATTAATGGCGGGAATAGAGGGAACAAATCCCCCCCCTTTCGGCTTTTGGGCTGCCGTGCACCGATCTGCTAATTATTCTCCACGACAGATCTGCAATTTCACGGCAAATGAATGTATCGGCAACAAACAAAATTCGATGTTGCTGACTGTGCTCATGCCCATGCACTACCGTCCCCTATCCATGGCACCCATTTCTTTGCGAGATTCCCCCCTCCCCCCCACTGGGACTATTCGCCCAAGGAGGCTAACCAGGAGCTACCACATTTTGCGTGCTGCGGAGTACTTTGTAATATTATAGTGTCTCTCGTGTGGAGATCGACACGAGGTCTGGTCAACGGAGTGCTTGGCTTGGTGAGTCGGGGCATTTTCGAGGCTGAGATAGGAATAGGAAATCCTTTTTTTTTTCCACTGAGGGCTCGGGGGGCCTCGTATACGAAGTAGTTGGACCTATGTGCAGCTTTCGGAAGATATCCCACCAAGGGATTTTCTCTTTTGGAGCCCCCCCTTGTCGAAGATGTATGAAATGGGCTCGGCATTTCGAAAAAGAAACAAGGAATGGGGAGAAAATGGTATGAGCTTGTCCTGACTGCCCTTGGTGCTATTGCCAGGCAAGCAAATGATACAAAGTTGGTCCATGTTCACCCCGGTAGTATGGGCCGATCAGAGTCGTGCATCGCCGATCGCACAAGGAGATAAAGTGAGTGATAGAAAGAGAGAGAGAGAGCAAGTGATAGAGACAAGGGATACAGGGACGGGGATGAAGAACCGGCGCCGTCTCTCATGATATGATTGCCCGATTGACTACTTCCTCCGGATGGGACGATACAGTAGGTAGGGTACTGGTCACCCATGGGGATTTCACGAGTGTGTGAGGACAGGCATGGCCATGGGTATGTTGTTTGGGAAGGGGAGGGGAAGGGAAGGTGGTTATGGCATGAGTTAAAGTGGTTGCTTTGCTTGTTGCCTTAGTCGATGATGGGGTCAAGCACTGCGTATTGATTTTGTGATGAATGCACGCTTGGATAATGTGATGTGTAGCTTATGCCGGGGGCCTGTTTGAGAAGATTGTGTTTTCTAGCAGGGGTTTCACTCGTACGTGGGCTATGTGCCAAGGGGAGGGAGGGGGGAGGCAGCGACGTGAAGAAGGAGAAGGAGGAAGACACAACAGGGAGGTTAGTGGTGATCGTTCATCTGTCTTTTTTCTTTGTGGTAGTACTGGAGTTGTGATGTTGTCTGATTCAAGTCCAGATTCGTTTTTTTCTTGTTGCCGTTGTTGCTGTGTAGGGTAGGTGTTGATATCGCCAAACCCAACCTTTGAGACGGTGATATAATGTATATATATATATGTGTGTGTGTGTGTGTGTGTGTGCATGAAGATCATTTTACTGCGCCATGGATGCGTTACAATAAATGAAATTCTTCAAATTGCCTTCCGTGGCTTATTATCTCGTGTATGGCTCGATCGCTGAAGTTGTGGCGTCTTTGACGTCGCAATTGGGTTGCATATCCTCCGTACATTGCCGTCCCAGTGCAGACAGGACAGCGTCCAAAAAAGCAATAGCAAAGTATATCAAGTTGGTAAGCGTGTTCTGAGCCATGAATACACTGCGGAGGGACCACACACACACGCACATATATATATACAAGTATGTACACGAAGGGGGAGAGAAAAGAGATAGAGCGATAGCCTCCCATCCCACGCGGATTGCAAAGTTGGATTGGAGATATGTACATTGTCAAGACACCATAGTAGCAGCAGATACGCACATGTGTACCTCTATAGATGCAAAAACATGTAGTCATTTATGAATCTGGGGCATGTAGTCAAGGCAGAGTTGGAGTTTATTCACTTGGGCCTCTCCCTATCTTCGCACCTTCCACGAAACAAAGAACCGGTAAACCGATATCAATCACGTATGGGATTTCTTCAAATATTTGGGTTTGGAAACTTGACAGTGTTCGTTCCCCTCCCGACCCGTCAACTTCATAAGGAGATGCCTGTAGGTCCAGCTTCGCCGATGGGCATTGATTGCTATAGCTTCATCAATTTTACACCGACTACCTAGATTTGACACCGGGTTCTCATGGACAGAAGGGGAATCGAAGAAAAAAAGAAAG
Organism: Mariannaea sp. PMI_226; assembly: GCA_024336345.1. NCBI lineage: Eukaryota > Fungi > Ascomycota > Sordariomycetes > Hypocreales > Nectriaceae > Mariannaea > Mariannaea sp. PMI_226. The sequence continues at coordinate 2,588,412 of JANFOG010000005.1, forward strand.
AAACAGCAACAACATCAGCCTTTCATGTAGGTTAAGCTGCCTGACCAGAGGCAGTAGTGAACCCAAGCGCTGTCTATCAACTTGCAAAGGATTCCATCGCCTAAAACGCCGTTTTGACAGGCCTAGAGCCCATGTCCGTTCCCTTCCCCCCCTTATTTGCAACATAACAAAACAAACGAATCAAACAATGTACTTGCAGCAAGCAACACATCAAAACGTCCACATGTCTCTCTCATGCCATGCGTCTATCCGTATCCGCAGATGTAGGCTTCTCTCCAGTATCGGGATTGAGGTAGTCCGCGTCTTCAGCCGCCTCGTACTCACCGATGAGATCTGCCACGACTTGCCGTGCTTCGTCGAACTCATTGAGGTTCTCTGCGAAGGGGGCCGTCTTTTTGTAACCCTCCATAAATGCATTACGCTTGCGCATGCCATCGTATTGTCTTAGGATCCTCTTGAAGAGCTACAAGTGAGAAGATAGGAGTGAGTAGTCAGCATTTGTGAACTAGGGTGACAGAAGAGAAAACACAGGGCTAACAAAGGTAGGAACGAAGGCGCAGAGTCACAAAAGAATCACAAAAGGGAAAAAGAGGGACGTCAGGGGGGTACAAGCACATACCGTAGCAATGCTCGTGTGATTGGCCAACATCAGACCGCTTACACGATGGCTCATGGGGATATAAGGACTTCGCTTCGTCAAAGCAACCTGGATACTCGCGGGGCCCCATGGAATGAAGGTAGCTAGACGGCGCTCCCGGATACGCAAGAGACTCTTGTGCACGTCGGTGGGATCGACCTCTCCCTGGATGACATTGAGGATGGAGATGTAGCAGCTCTTCTTGCCAGGCACCGTCGACACCATGCGGTTCTTGGGTTGCAGCAGCCGGCGCATCACATCCAGCACCGTCGTCTTGCGTACCGTCTTGGCCTGCTCAACTTGGTCGCCCGTGAACGGGGTATACGCGGTCATGAGGAAGTGGCACCGCGGTGTTGGGATCAGGGAAGCGAGGATGCTGACGAGATCGTTGTGCATGTAGCCAGGGTACCGTAGGGTGGTGGTGCTGGCCGACATAACCGTCGCAACTAGCTGGTTGGTCTGCTGGAAGGAAGGCTCCTGCACATGGAGTCTGTCGGCAGCGATGTGAGACAGAGCGCCGTTGTCGAGAACGACGACCGAGTCGGCGTTTTGTGTAAGTCGGCGCATGGAGAGGACGCTGTTGTATGGGTGAACCACGACATCACCGCTGCTCGTCGTATCGGGGAAGACGGAGTAGGTTTGAATGATCTTCTTTGGGAATCGATCGTTTAGTCTCTCGAGGAGAAAGGAGCCCAGACCGGAGCCTGTGCCACCAGCGATTGAGTGCAGCATCATGAAGCCCTAGACGTGGGGAGAGAAAATTATGAAGTCAGTATGAGGCTCCTTGGGTTATCGCGTGCCCAACAATAGGGATTCCATATCCTTTGGTGTTGTTGCCAGGGACCACTACTTACCTCGAGCGAGTCGCTTCCATCAGCCTCTCGATCAATCATTTCCATGATATCCTCATACACCGCCTCGCCGCTCTGGTACCCATCACCCCAATTGTTCGCAGCTCCCATGCCATTCTTGCCGACGTAAAAGTTCTCGGGATTGTAAATGTTTTTGTATGGGCCAGTTTGGATGCCGTTGAGGACCTGAACAAGACTCGGTTTAGCACAAAATATTCGGGTATCCTTCTTAGATATATTCTTCGAGCAGTCGGCGGGCTCCGTTGGGGAAAGGGGGAGGGCGAGTTGTATCGCCGCCTTGCCGTCTTAGCACGCACCCTCGGTTCCAAGTCAATCAAGATAGCGCGAGGAATATATCGTGTGTCGTCGCTCTGGTAGTAGAAAACGTCCTTACGGTCACCACCCTCTGTAGCAAAGTCTTCGAGGTTGCCATCTTGGCTGATGCCGTGTTCCTGGCAGAGCTGCTGCCAGAACTGGCTACCGACTGTCGAGAAGGTCAGCAGCTTTCACCAAGTAGTAGTTCTTGTATGAGTGATGTGGTCATGGTGATGAAGATGAATGACCTTGATGGTGGGGGGTACGAGAGAGGAGGGACAAGGAGACTAACTGCTGTTGCCGCACTGCCCGGCTTGAATCGTGATGATTTCCCTGTCCGAAACAAAGATTCCGGGGTCAACAGCTGCAGGATCGATTAGGACACGGAGGGTTGACTGTACCTGGGCATTCTGATGTGCTTTCTGGCGGCGGCTCTTGGTGCTTGCTCGTGTGGAGAGGGCGTTTTGAGCGGAACGTCAAAGTGCTGCGGGTGCGATTTTGCGGCAGCTGTTTTTTTGGGGGTTGGGCACCCGTTGCTGCTGCTGTTTGCTACTTGCTGCTTGCTCCGCTAAACAGCTAAAGTGTAGTAGGTAGGCACCTAAACAAGCTCAATTGACGCGACGCGCGCCCCGCGTTCCACTTTAAACACCATCTCAATTCATCCTGCACAGAGCACTTCATGACAGCATTTACTATTGGGACAAATGCCTTTCAAGCATGAGACACACATATTTATTATATATACATACGTATATGGAGAGAATGTGAGACAGAGCTAGACTTGCTTTTCTTTGCAAAACTTGCCACCACAACAAGCATCGACAAACTCGCCTTGCTATAAATATATTGTGCTTGCTTTCACTGCTTCATCTCCATCATGTCTCATACATCTTCCAGCCGGGACCAAGGGTTGTTTTTGGCTTATGCCACCTACTTCTCACACACCACCAACGATAACACACAAAAGAGTTACAAATATACACGCAAGACCGTAGTCGTCGCCTTCAGATGTCCTAATAAACCACCTTTTTGTGTGTGTGTGTTCTTCAATCATAGTCAATCTCTGCTGACCCCGGTTTCCTTTTCAATAATATCTCATGCTTGACTTGCACTCCTCCTTCGGAAACCCCTCCCAAGAAAATAAAATAAGATATCAGATAATGGAGGAAGAGAAAAGAAGAACCCAAGAAAAAGAAAATCCCTCAGAGAAAGAGAATGACAAGAAGATACCAATGCTCTCTAAACGCCCGCAATGCTATAAAAACCTTTCCTTACCTTCTATATCAGCAACTATCGGCTGCATCTAATATATTTCCATTCAGCCTCCACATTACTTCTTGTTCAGTTCCTTGTTCTTCTCAAGTGCCTCCGCTAGCCCCTTGGCCAGATCCTTCGTCTTGACTTGAACCATCCACGTTTCTAGGCCGTCGCCAGTCTCGTTTGAAGTCGTAAGCTTGACATACTTCGCATCTGCCTTGTATTCCATGTTGGGAAGAAGGATTCGGTTCAATGCCACGTTCCCTCGAGGCTCCGCTCGCATGAGGAGACGCACAGCGCCTGTCTCCTTGTGCTTCAGTAGTCGTAGGGGGCCGACACCTTGCGTGGTCCAAGGGCTCTTCGACTTGGGCTTGTCATCCGATTTCTCCTTGTCCGGGTCCACTGAAAACTTCAACACCTTAGCCCGCACGTCATGCAGCACCTCTTCGTCCGTTTCCGTTCCCTCCGTCAGGTTGATTTGCTCGTGCTTTTCGTCGCCCTCTTCGGTGGCCCCAGTGGCGGTGGTGGTGGTGGTGGCCGGGGCGGATGTGGCGGATGTCGATGGTTCCGGGGTACCTCCAGCAGGTGTTGTTGCCAGGCTGGAGCCTCCCAGACTGAAAGGTGTGTCTACACCCGTCGCTTTAGTGGGAGGATTTTCCGCTTCGGAAGTGAAGACTTACTGGTCCCGGTGGAGGCGCCACCAGCTGGAGGTTGGAGGTTGAAGGCGGGAGCGGCCTGGTTGGATCCAAACTTAGGCGCAGCAGGCATGGCAGAGCTGCCACCACCAAAAGTGAATGGTGATGAGGTTCCAGAGCCAGAAGCACCTCCGAACATGGAGCTTGTATTGTTTCCTTGGTTGCCACCAAATGCCGGAGCCGCCGCCGTGTTTGCACCGAACATCGGGGCTGACGTGGTGCTGCTACCGAACTGGAACGGAGTCGCGGTGTTGGATGAGCCAGAGTTGGAGTTGTTGCCAAACTGGAAGCTGGTGTTAGGGCTCGACCCAGCCGAGTTACCCTCCCCGCTGTTTCCAGAGCTGAAGGGGTTGTTCACAGTTCCAGAAGAGGAAAAGTTGAAGGCCTTACCACCGCCAGATGAAGCTGCCCCAAAGAGGGAGCCACCAGAGGCGGGGGCAGTGGTGGCTGAGGAAGCACCAAAGATGGGAGCAGCAGCCGGAGTGGTTGAGGTGTTTCCGAAGCTGAACATGGGCGCGGATGAAGCTGTACTGGTACTTCCGCCGTTGAAAACCCGCTTCGAAGGCGACGGGCCATCTTGCTTCATTGGGCTACCCGCGAACGCGGATTCCACAGGCTTGGGCGAGCTGGGTACCGCGAACATAGGCTTCTGTGCTGTCGCTGAAGTTCCATTCGACTTGTTGGCGTCATTTTGGAATGAGAATAGGGAAGGAGCAGCGGCAGCGGCAGCAGCAGAGGATGTGGTTACGGGGGCAGCAGCAGTCTTGGGCGCAGATGAATCACCAGAGGTCGAGGCTCCAAACAAGGATGTAGCCGCTGGCGTTGAAGAAGAGGCTCCGAATAAATTGGTGCCTGTGGTAGCAGAAGGCTTAGCACCGAACAAGTTGGTCGTGGTAGAAGTGGATGGGGTGCTGGTTGACGGAGTGCTGGAGGCACCAAAGAGTGAAGTTGTGGCGGCAGGCTTTGGTGCTTCAGCCGGCTTCGCACCAAAGAGAACTGAGGACTGTAGAGGAGCACTAGACGCGGTGGACTCCGCAGGCTTGCTGAGAGTGCCAAACAGGTTGGTACTTGTCGCAGCAGGCTGCTCCGCGGGTTTGGAACCACCAAACAAGGACTTGGCGGGTTCGGCAGCCTTGGGAGTCTCGGTAGACAACTTGGGCGAGAAAATTGACGCCGCGTTGTTCTGCGAAGCTGGGGCCTTTGGTTCAAACATGGACTTGTTGGGAGCCTCGTCATTCTCCTTGTCGGATTCACTTCCTGACTTGTCCTTCAGGTCAGCAACGGACTCGGCAGCAGGCGCCTTCTCGGCGGGCTTGTCCTGCTTGGCCCCGAAAATGTTGGAAGCGGCAGCTGGTTTGGGAGCAAAGAGAGAGGCTGAGGGGGCCGTGGTGGCGGGAGTGGTGGTTCCAAACAGTGGGTTGGAAGTAGGGGCAGAAGTAGTGGGAGCGAACTTGATCGGTGTGCTGCTTGGGTTCCATGTCTGGTCGAAAGCAGGTTTGAGCACTGGCTTCTCAGGAGCGGCCTCCTCATCCTTGTCCTCCATGCGAACGGGGTGACCAGTGCTGTCCTTGGTCACACGGTCAAACAGGCTGCGACCGGGTGTGCTTTCGCGAGTTCCAGGAGCACTGGAGCCGGCAGCAGCGGTGTTCGCGGCAGCAGACAAGATGCCAAAAGCATTGGAGGAGTCAACCTGGGAGGATGTTTCCGCAGCGCTAGCAGGGGCGGACGGCTCCTCACTATCGTCGGCATCATCAGACTCAGTCTCGCCTTCCGCATCCGCGTCCACGCCACTGTTCTTGGTCGAGCTGGCATCAGACAGGTATCCAAAGATGTTGCCACCAGATTGACTACTGGGCTTCAGGTTCTGGAAGACAGACCGGGCCAGACTGTTGGCTCCATTGGTCTTGGATGTGAAGGGGTTCGCCTTGGGGGTTGTCGACTCCTCGACTGGCTTAGTAGCAGCCTTGACAGGAGAACCAGCTGGGGTTGACGACTTATTGGCGATCTTCTCGAAGAGAGACTTTGCGGCTGAAGGAGTAGCTGCCTTTTGCATTTTGCTCGGTTGGCTCTCGGCCTCATCGCTTACAGATGCCTTTCGCTTATTCGTCGTAGGAGGGGGCACGGCCGCCGGGGCTTTCTGCTCCTGCTCCTGCTCGTCTTCTTCCTCATCCCTATCAGCAGCGCGGCGCTTGTTCTTGTTTACAGCTTGGCCGGTGTAATCTCCCTCGGCCTTGCGCTTCTTGGTAGCAGTAGGCTTGGTGGGTGTTGGCTCGGCATCCTCCTCCTCGGGCTCAGGCAGACCATGTTCGCGACGCCATCTCCTCAGGACATCCTTGGAGGGCTTGACGTTCTGGAACTCGTAGAGACCGTATCGTAGAAGAATGATGCTTCGGCTCTTCTCAAACTCCTTTGCGAAGTTGATTACATTGAGCTTCCAAGTCTTCTTTGAGAAGATCTCGTTCGCAGCGTATTTGAGTCGTCGAAGATCGAGGATGCAGAAAAATTGTCGGCGTTGCTCGTCATCGAACTCAGGCGGACAAAGGTGCGCGAGGAACTGATCGGCATAGATGGAGCCCTTTGGGTCCCAGTCTTTGGGGATCTTATTTGTCAAAACCTCTCCAGAAAGCTCAGGATCAGGGTCCTCGATTCGCATCTGGAAGAGCTGCTTATCACCTAGCTTGGAGGTCAGACCTCGCGAGGAGGTCTGAGAGGTAGATGCTCTGATGACACGATTAGGCTCTGGGGTTGCCCCAGGTGCGAAAACCTTGGTCGCAGGGCTTTGAGGAAGGCTCGGGGAGAAGGAGTGAGCGGCAGAGCCATTGCTGATGGCTGAAGCTCGGAAGAGATTGCGAGAAGAGGCAATGGTACTCTTGTTGAGATTGCTCGGTGGGAGGCCGTCGCGGTTTGATAGAAACCTCTTTGACGGAGCACTCTGTGGTGTACCGAATCGTTTGTTGGCCAAAGGAGACGGGACATATGCGCGTTTCGCAAACGGCAGAGGGGGACGCGGCTGAGGCGTGCTGCTGCCAGCGCCGGCATCATTATCAGCGTCGATGCTGAAGGTAACCATCTTGGGCTATGGGTATGGTAAGAAATACAGAAAGGAGAAGATGGTTTGAAAGAAGGGGAAGGGGGTGGATGTGGAAAAAGAAAACGAGAAGGAAAAAAAAAAGACAAAGGGCGCGACCAAAGTGCAAGAGGCCAAAGGAATTCTCCCCAAAGAGGAACAAGAAGTAGTATGATTTGAAGGAAGCAAGGAAGGAAACGGGATGGCAGAGTGGCCCAGGAGGTCGCAGGCAGACAAGCTAGGCGATTGTCTCGCGGCTACAGTCGAGTTGGACGACGTTGAGCGATGCGGCGGAGATGGTAGCGCAATCGCATCAAGGCCTGGTCGCCCTGGGATACGACACGAAAATGTGATGTGTGAGTATGGTGGGTTTTTTTTTGGTGTGAGGGAGTTGGGACGAGTGCACTGCTCTGTTTGCCACCCAGCTGGCTGCTGACCCTTTCAAAAAATAAAATAAAAGCGGGGGGGCAACCTCGCCGACCAGCTATGGAATTCCTCAGGCACCAAAGCATGCAGCGCGCACGCAAAGCAGGCCCCAAGCAACAGAAAAACGCCCAGGCCAAAAACCACTGGCCACTTGGTCCCAGCTTTGGACCCAGACTTGGGGCCCGACTCTGGTCCAGCCTATTATGTCTGGACGGCAGGGCGGGAGGAGGGCCCAGGACGGCCAGGACGGCCAGGACGACCTACCATGGTACACTACAAAGGTGGGCTAAAGCCCTGAGGAGTTTGGCGCGTAGATCCCGTGACCTGGGGGCGGAACACGCTTTTGTGCTTGACACTGTTCCGCACTAGTTACAACAGACTACGCCTCGGGACGGAGAAGGATTGGGGGAAGGATTGGAGGGAATGCTGAGGCGCCTGGGTAGCCTGTAACTAACTGGTAGCCTGTAGACCTGTCGCCTGTAGCCTGTAACCTGTAACCTGTACCATGCACACTGTACACTCCTCGTGGACTCACTCGCTGGGCTTTGCATCTGGTCAAACTGGCCCCCAAGGAAGAAGAAACAGCAAAGGTATGAAGAAAAAGCAACACCACTAACTGCAGGTATATGACGAGACATGCCCGGATTATGCTAGATGCAGCTGCAAGCTCTCTCTCACTTAGCCAATCACCACGGAGCCCTCAGTCGCCATTGACGTGGCATGAGCTCTTACAACGCGACCGTGCTTTTTTCTCTCCGGCGACCTTGTCGAACGGTCCCCTTCTCCTCAAATTCCATCCCATTTGGTCGTCGTCATATATGGCCCACCGTGCCCATTTACAATAGCCAAGGCACAAATTACTTATTGATACAATAGATAGCTTCAATGCGACCCGATTAGTTTCATGCTGGTCAATTCACTGCTGACTTAAACTACTAGCCAAGAAAAACTTTAACTTCAATTTGCTTCCATCCCATCCGTAGTCCATTCCCAAAAACAACATAACGAGCGTGGGCTCCCCTCCCTTGGTTCCGAGCATAGAGATGTCCAAGTAACACATCGCCTTAAATTTTTTTTGTCGGGGGGATTGTGTTTTTTTTTTTTATTTTCCCTCTCTGGCCAGCCGTAGCTGTAACTGCCCTTGGCGCATCATCATTGTAACTCCCCCAGGTCAGGCGAGGAGAACAACAGAGGAAATAGTACAAAATAAGTAAATAGTAAAAGAGGGGTGCAACAACACACAAAACGAAAATCCAAAACTTCCGGAACCCCATATTCCAATCCTGTCCTGTTGAAAATGTCACATTTACTTAGTGGCAAGCTTCTTCTGGTCTTCAAGGTACTCCTCATCAGAAGCATCCAAAATATCATACTCCTCATCTGTCATGAAACCATCCTCAGAGAGATCCCAGTCTTCATCCATAGACTTGGTTTCGACCTTCTCTACAACAGGGGTAGGCTCGGGAACTGCGGCTTCATGGATGCTAGCCACGGGAGACTCCTTGTCAAGCTTGGGGAAGATCATCTGGCTCGAAGTCTGACTATCTTCAGCCTTCTTAGTCTCCTCCACAGGGGTCTCAACCTTCGTCTCAGGCTCAGACTCAGGCTCGGGCTTGACCTCGGGCTTCACCTCCAACTTGACATTTCGAACACTGACATCGCACCAGAGGCGGTCGCCAAATTTGTGACCGGAAGGAGTGGTCAATCGCCAATAAGAGACGATGTTGCCGGCCCGCGAGGGTGTGCGGAGAAGGACAGTAAATGGGAACTCTTGGCCAGGGGCAAGAGGAGTATAGCAGACAGTCGACTCAGAAGCCGAGACAAGCTCAGAGATTCCAGCGGGATGGTTGGAGTCTACATGGCCCATGTAGTCACCTCCAACAAACTTGACAGAGCAGCCAGCAGGCCAGCTGACCTTGCTCTCGTTTCGGAGAATCCACGTCTGTTCAAAGACATGATTGGGAGGAAGGATGGTACCATCACGGATTGTATCATAGACAAACGTTGCGGTAAGGCCTTGCTCCGGGTTGAACTCCTGGAGGGCTGAGGGGATGACAACCTCCTTCTCCTTGTTCACCTCCTTGGTCTCAGCCTCATGCTTCTTGAGCTGGAGCTTCTTCTGGACCTTGGGTAGCTTTGGCTCAAACTTTTCGGGTACAACATCAATTGGCTTCACATCCAGAACAGTCTGGACACGGTTGATAGTGTTGGCGCGAGCTTGAGAGACCTCAGCCTCACGAATGGCTGCGACATCGCCGAGCTTGCGGGTCGGGTGGCCATTTCTCTCACCTTCAGTGGTGACGATAGTTGCAGCGCGGACAGGAGTTCTGAACATGATCATGGGGTGAGTCTTATTATGGCTGTTTGAAGGACTGGCCTGGCAGTTGGCGCAGTAGTCCAGATCATTACAGATAGCGCACTTGTAACGAGTGCCATGAATGTAAGAGGGATAAGCTGCCTTACCAGCACATAGAGGGCCGTCACAGCAGATTCCGACGTGCACAGAATTGCGCTTACGGATGGCGTGAAGCTGCTCATAAACGGGGACGAATCGATGATCTGGGTGAGCAGTTTGGCTCGTCTTGATGCAGTCGGAGCAGTAGTCCCAATCAGGGCAATCAAGGCACTTGTGGCGAACACCAGAGATGTTCTTATCACAACCATCGCAGATAGCATGGTGTCGTTGGTTGCGACCGGGCGCCATCTTCAACTCAATCTGGCGAGGCATCTCAGTACCCTCAACGGCGGGAGAGAAGCCGTGCTGGGGATGATGGCCGTGTGAGTTTTTGGAGAAGCAGGGTTGGCACAGATCATAGTCCTCGCAGGTGTTGCAGTGCAGGAACTCACGCTCAGGAAGTTCTAGTATCAGGTTAGGGTCGGGTCAGGTTTAAATTCAAGACGTCATGCAATTCTGTTAGGAACGTACCTTGGACGCAACAGTTGCAAGTTCTCGTGTTACCGAGGGAGGCCAGTCGGGAAATGAGGGGCTCAAAAATGGGCTGAGGCAGCAGCGGGGCTTCATCGTGAGTTTCAATTTTGACTTCAACCTCGGGTTCAACAGGTTTGAGAATAGACTTTGTCTCCTCCTTGAACTCCTCCTTGGGTACCTCCGCCTTGATCTTCATCTTAGGGGGGACGGTGTCGGTAGTGCTCTGAATAAGACGGCCATCAACAGTGATACGCTTGATCAGCCAGTGATCATGGCCCTTGCAAGTAGCGCCTTGATCAACGCAGGACTGGCAGAGGTCAAAGTCGCCGTCGTCACAGGTTGAACAGTGATAGTGGATATCAGGAATTGTCTTGTCACAGCCATTGCAGCAGACAGCAAAGGCAGTGCCGGTGGCAGGGCAAGTGGTTGGGAAAGAAACAGCAGGCACTGGCGCAGGGCACCACACGTTGTCGACAGGTTTGGAGTATGCTTTGGCGCTTTCAGCAAACTCGCCGAGTCGAGTAGTCATATAGGCGGCGAAACTATGCGTGGGATCTGTGTAGTTGGCATATTGCTCAATGGGCATGCAAGATTCGTGAGCGGGCTTGGCGGCAACATTCTGGTAGCTGGCAGAAGGGGCACAGGGTCGGTAAGGTAGGTTCAAGATGGTGTCAGAGCCCGAGGACGTCGAAGCAGTGGTGGCCTCAACAGGGGTTGGGGTAGGACTGACGTCGCCCAGGCTTGGCTGCGATTCCTGGGGACTGGGAGACGCCTTCTCTTCAGAGGGGGTCTCAGTTGGTGACCGAGTTGGGATCATAGTGGTGGCTTCGGGTTCATCTTCCACCGTAACGGGCTTGGGTGTGGTCTTGAGCGGAATTTCTCGAAGAGAGACACGGATCTTGAGCTTGGACTTTGCCTTTGCGGCACGGTAAAGCTGCTTGTAAATGGGAACGTCCTGAGGATCAAGGTAAACGTAGGCGCCGGCAGAGTCTGAATAGCGCTCCATAATCATGTCGGCCTCGGCCGGGAAGTGCAAGAAAGTTCGAATCTGCCGCAAAGTCAGTATCGCAGGTGGCAGATAGACCCATGATTTTCGCTTTGGTTACTGTGCCACTGAGATGCTAATGGAAAATAATTGGAAATATCGAACACAGCATCAGGGCCGATGGGAGAGAGGAATTGAGAAGGTGTGAGATGATCAGAGACATACATTAGACTCGAGGGTACGGGGAACCATATCCCGAAGCGGCATCTTGGTTCGGCGAGTCAGGCCTTCGAACTGGACCTTGATGGTAATCAAGGCCTCGAGGCCATGGGCATGTGAGCCGGAAGCCATGATTTGCGATGGCTGCCACGACAGTCAGCGGGCTATCCGAGATAACGACAAATTAAGATATGATAGAGCCTCAATCCTGCGATGGAAATTGATGATGGAGGAGGATGAGGATGGTAAGTGAGGAAGACGAGGAGGAACGCCAGTCGGGGATGGAATGACGATGACGGAGGCGGTGGAGCCTTGTGACCTACCTACCTTCTCTGGGGCGGTGACAGCGTTCTGTTATCGGGCGGCAAGATAAGGAACCGGCGATGCTGGACGGCGTCGCCCGTTCAAGGAAGGGATGCAGATCGAGTGAGGGTTCCGGATGGTAAAAAAACGACTTGAGGTAACCACGAATAAAACGGGCAGGATGGGAAGATGAAGGGAAAGGGAGAAATGGATGAAATGGAATGAAGATGGGAGGGGGGAAGGTTTTGAGGTGAGAGGAGAAGGCGGAGGAGCAGGAAGAAGTACTACGTAAGTTGGTTTGGAGGAGCTCACACTTTTGGCTCAGGTGCAGAGCTGCATCCGTTTGGCGGGAGGGCGGCGAGACAACAATAAATGACCTAGGGGACAAGGTAGGTTCCGAGACGCAGCTGTTGGTTGGTGGAGGTGGAGGTGGGAGCAGCCCGCTAGACGGCTAGCTGCTGGGGGGGAGGTTTGCTGGTCCCCGCTGGAGGTTTGGGGGGGCGGTTTTAGTTTTTAGGGGTGTTTAGGGGTGCTTAGGGGTGCTTAGTGAGGTTCGGGGGGGTTGGCCTCAGGCGGCGAAGCATGAGTGCAGTGTCTGCCTCTCTTTTTGTTTTGGGCGGCGGATAACTGAAGAGGAGTGCCCACGGGCAGCGGCAGAAGTGTCCAGAACACAGCTCGTGGGAGGCAAAGACACAGTACGAAGTGCACAAGATGACGGCTGGACCTTGGCTGCCTTCAGGATAACGGAGGCCTTATTGGCTGATCTTGCTTCTCTTCCTCGGACTTGGTATCGACTGGACGACGAGGCACCAGAGTGAGTGAAGTCAAGGTTAGGCAGATATATAGACGTAACTCTCGTAACTCGTCATCCTTCCGTCCCGTCCCCCCTCTCACAGGCTGCCAGCATAATTATGGGATGTGAATGATCCAAGCTAAGAGCACGCACTCGCCTATCGTTGTCATGTACAGTACATACTTTCTACTCTGTGCACCGTACTCCGTTTGCGTGGCGTACCGGATCACTTGGCCACGACGGAGTACCGTGGTAGACGTGGTAGAGATGGAGGATCCCGTGTGACATGCTGCTCCGTTCAAGTTTCTTATGCACAATTCCGGGCGATTGGTTTCGACCAGTAGTCGTGTGGCGCATGCAGGGTGTGTTTTTCCAGATTAGTTCCCTTGCCGCCTTTAGCTGAGACATTGCCTTGGCGAGCACTGCATCCCCTTGCGCTTGACCCTGACATTGCGTGTCCTTGTCATATGACCCCAAGTGGTTTTTTATTCTGGCAAGGGTGATACACCAGCTTGGGGCGGTCGGCAAAAACGGTGCTGGGCTCTGGGGTAAGCTACTTCGAACCGCTTCAGATTATGCCTGGCAGATGACCAAAAGTCTTTTTTTTTTTTTTTTTTTTTTTTTTTTTTTGCCGAGCTGTTTACCACCTGATTGCCACGGCTATGTAGATCGTCAAAGGTGAGCCAACTTTGAACTCTTAAGGAAAACTGTGTCAATGTAGATAAGATGCCGAAATGTCGGTCCCAGACAGTGTCCAGTTGGGGATGCCGAGCAACACAGGTTCAAGGTGGAATGAATTACTAGTAGATATCACACAGTAATCAGACACTGGGAATTACTATCCACTTACAACAACCAACATCAAGCTCAACATATTCTGTGCCTGATATCACATAAAGATATGCCTGCCCTGTCAAACCACGCAGGCAAGACTGAAATGTGTCCAAGTAGAGCGAGAGTTGAGCTCGCTCCCCTGCCTGGCAAGTAAGGGTGGAAGAGTATCAGAGTTGCTGAAGATCTGAAGCCTCAAGGAGTAAATCCCCGGGTCAATCGCCCCACTATTCTCGGCCGGGCATCCGGAGCAGGGCACGGTGAATCCAGCCTCACTCTTACACACTACACGCGGAGGCCAGTGGAAGAGAATGTAGTAAAGTGAATCAAATTGATTTCCTGGAAAAAAAAAACACCACCAGATACGGCCGTATGAATGAGCTGAGTGGAGGAATTGACTTGATCGTACAAGGGCGCAAGATGGATGGAACTGGGCTAGTACTGTGGCGTGATGAGAGATTCGTACCATACTATCAAGTCCCCGTCTTAAACGGAAGAAATAAACGAACAAAAGCCGAGGCTAGGGAGGTTATGCATGCAAGATGGCAAAAGGAGCGGTAACTGGTTATTGGGAGATCAATACTGTCGTAAAAGCGGCAACATGGAAATGTGAACGAAGGAAAGGCGAATAAAGGCAATCAAGCCTCCCCCCCTGGGTCTCCAAAGTACCACTTGTTGGATTTGGTATGTAGGGAGAGGTAAGGTCATGGATGGGCCGGATGTGGGCAACCGGGGGGCGTGCGTGCGAGGTACAAGAGGTACGTGGTAAAGTTGAAGCCTGTCAGCTCGCCTCTTCAAGCCAAGATCAAATCGCCCAAAGGAAGAGAAGTCCTACGTAAGGCAGACGGCAGACTATCGAGGAGCTTAGCTCCCAGATCACCCCGCGAAGTGGCGTCTCGGTTGTTACTTGCTGGATGGCAAACGGGAGAGGATGGAGGGATGGGGGGAAAACCGTGGCAGCTAGAAAACGGAAGCCTTGGACAAGAGAAACAGGCAAACACGAGAGAACGCAATGCACCATTTCTCGACGGCAGCCTGGCGAATTGATTTCCTTTGCCTGTCTGGTTTGTCGGAGGATACTGTGCTCTACTGTGCTGTGATACCCGAGGTGGCCATTTCGGTTTGTTGCCTCTGTCTAGGCCCGTCTCTCTTGTTTGTAATCTTGCCCGCCCCTCCGAGAGGTCTCCACTTGAAGGATTTGGACGTAGATAGGTAGGTATCTGAGGTTACTTGCGTACCACAGTGGACATGCACGGGGAGAGTCTGTTGCGTTCCCTGTGGTATGTAAACCTGTATGGATGAAGTCAACTTTGCTCAAATGCCTTGGATGGGTGGAGTAATGATGACCCTGCGATGAGGCAGAGGAATACGAATGCACTTCGGATATTAATGGAGAGCTTTGCTGCTGCTGTGATACATTGAAAGGGCAATTGCATCAATTAACTACCGACTTTGTCCAGTGTCATGACCTGAGGCTTGAGTCGAGAAACCAAGTCTTCTGTAGGTACTGCATGAGGATGAGGAACGGTTTTCTCAAAACGAACAGGAACAATTTCCTTCCCAGTTCTATTTTTTCCAATTTCATATGCTTTTTTTTTTTTCAAACTGACTGACCAGAAGGGGGCCCGCTGTCAATCGCTAGCCAGCCATAATCCATGTTCGCAGGTCACGGACTCGATGGTCACGATCACCATCATGCTTCCCCCGCTTTCCTGAGGTTTGTCCCTGGTCATCTTGGCCTACGCAGAGCGGAGCAAGGGGGTGTGTGTATGCGCATGTGCACTGGGCTGGGAGTTACTTTGGATCCTTTTCAAGTGGCTTACCCACCGTATTTGATCGGGAGAACTGATGATGTTTGGTTGGAGAGCAGAGAAGACGTTGGAGGATTGCTCAGGTAGAGCATGCCTGTACCGTGTGTACACGCTTTTGCTTCACGGTACGGTACAGTAAAGTCCTGCATCAACGTGTATTATTTCCCTTGGCGTGTGCTACTAGGCCGCTTATTTTTTTGGTCCTACCATACCTACCTACCTACCTACCCACCTACCTACTGTGCTGCAAGTTCAGCAAAGGTAGGATGGGGAAACCTGCAGGATATGTTTGTAACTACCTACTGCTAGTGGTGCCACCGAAAGATCCGAATCGATGAACTTCATTTTGAGGCTCACTTATTTCGCATCAGAAGGCTACAACTGAACGTGGCAATTAATGCTTCTCAGAAATCATTATATCATTACATATCTATCTCATCACATTTTTTTCTATTCCCTTCTTTTTTCTTCTCTCACATTTCGTACATCATGGCTCCCCCCTGTGATTCTGTAGGCTGCTGCTCTCACAACAATGACTCGTTTCCCTCTCTCTCTTTCGGTTCTTTCACAATTGTGATAAATGCGAAACATCATGTAGCTTGCCCGGCCAGCATCTATCCGAGTCCGACGGTAGCACAAACTAGAAATGATTACGAATAATTTTCAATCATGTTTCTACGCTTTCTGCCATCTTCCATATTTCTCCCCACTCCCTTTTCTCCCTGTTCTGCTGTTCTGCTGTTCTGCCTTTCTGCCTGGCTTTGTACGAGCTCTGGAGTTGACTTATCGAAACCCAAAGCAATCCCCCTCCCTGCTCATCCATACCCCCATTCCACCCGGTCGTCACTGTGCTTTGGCCGAGCGGTGTTTGTATATTCGTACTCATCGTAAAAACGAGGCGAGGTGAGGTGAGGCGATGCGGGCCTTACTTTGGACGCCCCCACTCTGACACCGTCATTCACCATCACTCATCATCACCGAGACGTCGGGGAATGGTACGAGAGCCTATCCAAATATAGGTACACGAGAAGATGGCGAAACAAGACGTGATGAGGTCTTACTCAAAGAAGAAAACGAAGCCTTAGCGTCTTGACTTTTTTCTTTTTCTTTTTTTCTTTCTTTTTTTTTGCCTCAATTGCTTATTTGACCAAGGCATCAGATAGAAATCTAGATAGAGTCAATAGCATGCAGTTGAGCTATTGGGCTGGCTCGATCTCTGTAAGTCAACTGACCAATTGGCCCCCCATCGCCCCGTGCTCATCGTAATCGCATCTTCCCCACTCCGTCTATCACTACTCAGCTGGCTACATCCCCTTGCCGACGAGAATATGGGGACATACTGTGTGTATCCGGAGAACATACATCTCCCCAGGTCCTCAAGTATCCATCCTCTCATTAGCTAGCATCCAGCCAAGGTACCCAGCCAGCGCCAGGTAAGCTAGTCAAAGACACACGACTCCGGGGTTAGTAGAAACGCATAACATTGCCTGTTTGGGGATTTCCCACTTACATATGTGGAATCTCTCCTCCCAAGCAAAGAACACTCATAATTATTGGATTTTGTCGAGGGTCTTGTTTGTGTCAGATGATTTTATTGCTCTTGGCGAGCTCCCGCTAAGGTGACCAATTCGCTCAGCTATGTTGAACTAGAGAAACCAGTATTCTAACTAGAGGGATTCACTCTCAGATTGGGAGGGAGGATACCCTACGGGCTACTGCTTACTGAATAATTTATACCAACATGACTCCTACATCCAAACCTTGTTGAACAATATCAATGAGTTGAATGAGAGAAGAGAGAGAGAGAGAGAGCAAGGCAGATTAATTCCGGCCAAATAGTACAACGATAGATACCAAATCACACCAGCAGCAAACATCAGACGCATGTATCAACACAAGAGCTCACAAGACACCAGAACAAATCTTCACTGTATGCATTGTCAAGGTATTGAATCACCAACATCCATCATGGCGCTTGAATTTCAGGTATATAATGCTCCAGACACCCAACGCCACAGCCATGAAGGTACCACACCCTTCATAGGTTGGCACATGTAGGAAGAGTACATGAATCTGTTCAGCATTGAATGAGAGGCAACCCAAACCAGATCCAGATCATCGTAGTCTTCTCTTTTTGTTCTCTCCCGCCTCTTTTTTTGTTTTTGGTTGTCGAGTAAAAGAAAAGGGGCACTTGACAAACCCAACAAACACGAATAGCACCATAATCATGAATGAACCACCGTCCCAAACACATAGTTCCTATCAACGCATCACTCACTCCCTCCACCTCAAGTCCATTGCAAAGTAGGTTCAAACAATATTCCGGGTAACAATATCATCGCCGCCATGGCGAACCAGTCCCCCAAACCCAACGCCAACAGAGGCATCTGAACCCTTCTACCATGCAATGTGGAAATTTTTGAATACGTCTCAAAAGAATCTTCCTCCACCCAGCGCAACGAGGTGATCCCCATGAAGTCAGTGTGACAAACAATCAAGCCCTATCATAGGCCGTTTCGCCCAAGCCTTGTAATTTTTCCTTTCCGCTCGTCCATACGGCAATCTGAGAACATCTTTCTCACCGTCGACGGCGTGTGCCTTTTGAGATTCTTTTTTGTACGGGGTAGTGTTTGAATTTTTGTGGTTATTAAGAGGGATACATGCCAAAAGCATAAGGGCTGGTGAAATAAAGGTGTTCTGGCGTCTCGCAGCTCTACTGAGGATAGTAAACCATGCCAGGTGCTTGCTGTGGATAGTAGAACCCATCAGGGCTGGGTGTCATCATGCCGCCCATGTTCATGACGTTGTTCGGGTAGCTTGGAGGGCCAGAGTATGCAGGGTAATTGTTTACAGGTGGTAGCTGAGATGCATCGTAGTAGTAGACCATGCCGTTGACCTCTTGTGCAACGAGGTTGGAATTCCCGCTGGGTGGCTGAGTGTTTCCCTGCATGAGCTGTTCGGGTTGGTTCTGAGGTGTGTAGTTGCCAGGAGGGCCTTGCTGGCCAGGAATAAACGCAGGAGCAGCAGCAGATGGCCCCATGTTAGCTGGTGGATAGTAATAACCCTGCTGTGGAGGTAATGGGTAGGGCTGCTGGCCGTAGAATTGTTGCTGGCCCCCATATGTGTTGGGCTGGAATGGTGCGGCATGGATCGCCCTTTCAGGGATCTGAGAGAGAGGAGTTCCAGTCGAGTGCTGAGAGGGATACGAGGCCTGGCGGGAATGAGTCTCGTGGCCCACGAGACCGTTGGACATTTGGAGAGGGACCTGTTGATGGAAGGCCTGCTGGTAAGCCTGAGGACCCTGGGTGAAGGTTGGGGACTCAATGTCTGCGACCGAAATGTTCTTCTGAGGACGTGGCTGATGCATCGGGAGAGCAGATGTAGGTCGATTTTCCTGGAAAGTCGGCTTCTGAGGCAAAGGATAGGTTTGCGGCTGAGGAAAATCGTTGATGGAGGGCTCTTGTGGCATAGGCCGATCGCCTTGAAAGCCTTGGTCAATAGGGATTGGAACGGGCGGAGCCACAGGAGGTTCCGGCCGATGGGTAGGAGGCAGCCGAACAACAGGTCGTGAGTTTTCAACGGGCATGGGCGGCCGTGAGATGACGGAGCCAGTTGGAGAGAACATGTACTCTCGCTCGACGATGGAAGATCGACGGCTGAGAGCGATGCTGGGAGTGTAGACGCTGCCACCACCGTAATAGCTGCCACCAAAGATGCTGGTTCTCCTCGAGAAGCCACCGACGGAACCAAAGGCAGATCTGGGCTTACCACGCATGCGTTGCTGGTTGGGTCGCATGGCACGAGGGATAAAGATGAAGGACCTGTCCGCCGCAGGGAATATGTATCGAGGAGGATTGTTCGGAAGTGAAATTCGGACAGGCTTGTCTCGACGCAGTGGAGGCCGATGATCGGGAAGCTTCGTGTACTGCCTGACAGGAACGCCTGGGAAGATGGCTGGGGCAGTCATGTTGGGAAGGAAGACTCGAACCTGGGCATTGCCGATATGCTTCTCCGTGGACAAAGTGCGGTTGATTGCCGTCGGGCTCGACTCACATGTCGGAATGATTCCAGTACCGTTTGCGGGGCCTTCGACATCCATCATCATATGCCGGGGCCGCACCGGCGGCATCGATTCTGTCACGGACTCATGCATGTCATGGGTCCATAGGGAGCTGGTCGTTGGATCTCCTGGGTTGTGCAATTGACTGTCTTGGTCAGTGAATGTCGCAGAGGAGGAGCGAAAACTGGGAAGATACATACTTGCTCGGAGCATAGGGTCCCCCAATCCCACCTGGACGGCCCCTACCACGGCCAGCCTTTCCGAAGGGTCGAAAGCCATTCCCCGCCGGACCAGGATGCCTATGGTCATGCATGAAGAAGGCACCTCTGTTGGGTACAAATGACGGATCCTCATCCCTCCGTCGTTTGTAATCATCGTGTTCCAGACGTCGCCGACCAGCAGGACCTTCCTTTGTGACCGAAGCGGAACTGACCACGATGGGAGGGTTGGAAGACTTTGCGGGTTCCTGGGAGGAAGCTGCCTCTTCAAAATGCATCTCCTGAATGGGAGGGCCCTGATCGGTGATGGAGAGGCCGTGCAGCATCACCTCCGTGTCTGAGACGGACCTGTTGTCGGCCTGGGCTTTCGAGGCTGATTTGGCAGAGTGCTTGAGGGCGCCATTGGCCGACTTGCGGGCATTTGGAGAGGTGGGAGAGGCTTCGTCGATGTTGCTAGTATCACTATCATCGGCCAGTTCGTGATCGTCTGTGGCTAAGGAGCCGTCGGTGATAGAGTCATCGTCAAGGTCGAGGACATCCGGGCCGCCCTCATCCTCACCCTCGTCTTCAACACGGCGACGCTGACCAATGAGCTTTCTACGGCGGGGGTGGCCAGCCATGGTGTTGCGGCGATGGGGGTGATACGAGAGTCGATGGATGGGACTTGGGTAAGAACGAGAGGCCGGAGTTGCGACGAGCCCGGCAAGTCATGCGGCGACGGGGGCCGGGCACAGTAGAAGATGAGGAGAAAGGCGGCGGGAAGGGCGAAGGCGACGGCGAGAGGCGAAGAGATAAGATAGAACTGATGAGGAGTCGACAGGCACAGGTACCGCACGGCGGTGATGGTAGGGAAAGCCAAACAAGAATAAAAGAAAGAGAAGAGAAAAGAAGATGCCAAACGACCGGATGCCAAATATAGATTATAGAAAAGCAAGAACAATCGCTGAATAACCGACCCAAGAAGGGAAACAACAGATTAAGAGAAAGGGGGGGGGAGGAAAAAGGAGGATGCTCGATGAGGCTCTCTTTCCTGTATGCGGAAGCAGGAAGATGCAGAGCAGGCGGTGGCGGAGAGCGAGAGGCGTGGGGAGAGGCGATGAAGGCGGAGGAGGAGAATGAAGAGGGTGGAAAAGAAGAGGGAGAGCCTGATGTGGTGATGGTGGTTCGGAGAAGATTTGGCAAGGTAAATCTGGATCGCCGCCAAAAATGGAATGCTGGGTGCTGGTCTTGGCCGCCCCCCCGTCCATCCTTTGCCTTCTGGGTGGCCCGCTATTCGATCCCCCCCAGGTGCTACCTGGCAAGAGTTGGGTCGCCGGGCAGTGTGCGCCCCTATGGAGGGTGCTGTAATTGCAAGGTACCTGATCGGCAAAGTTTGGCTGGGGAGTGACATGCAGACCTGGTGTGTTCCAGATTCAGCAGCCTAGCACTGCTAACGACCAGCAGTGAAGACCAGACCCAAACCTTGCTCCCATCACCCATGGAACGGTTGTGTAAGGTACTTAGCTGGAGGGTAAACTTACTACCTACCTATGTACTAGAGGTATAACTTAGGCACCTAAAACGCACGGGAAGGGAGGGAGGGAGGGATGAAAGGGCAGACCCGCCAGCGCCAGCACGCAGAACATAATTGCGCAGTAAGTAATCTGTACTGTATCTCGTACTTCCGTACAGTATATCATTCTACCTACATAGTAGGCCGGGAGGGAGGGCCAGTAACTGGGCCAGGTTATTGCCTGCAATGACCAGCACCCTCCAGCCGGAAACCCACTCAAGAGAGCTTGAAAGGTCGGGAGAGCCAGTAGGAGAATAGCACTCGCCAATTTGCTTTGTTCGTGACGTCCGTGCTTATCTACAATGGAGACTTGATTCATCACTAGAGGGAGTTATCAGACGCCTTTGTACCAATGCTGCAAGCCCGGCAAGCGAGCCAGCCATATGCACGTCTTTCCATTGTGCTCTCTGCCAGCATCCATACCTGGTAACTACCCTAGGTAGCTTGGTAGCTAACTATCTCCATCTAAGTCCGGGTTCTGTGCTGGTCGGTTTCCCGACTCCTCTAATACCACCACCACTCCACCATCCTGTCGATTCGCCCAGACGGTATCATCGTCGTCCACCCTTGGTTGAGCACGTCACAAAAGCGAACAGGAAAGAAACCAAGCAAAAACTCAAGACACTGACAGCAACACATTACCCAGTTATTAATTTCTCGAATCATTTCCTCTCCAATAGCATCGGAGCAGCTAGTCCTGTCATACTTTTCCTAGAAGTCCATCGATCATGACTCAACTGCGGCATAAGACGACAGCTAACTAGGGATGCGGTGGCAACGACATGATTATAACCCCCAAGTTAGCTCTGTTAAATTTACTTACATATTCAAAGATGAACACCAAGTATATGTGACTAATCTGTACCAGGATGAGGTTGGCGTCCAAAAAAAAAAAGAAAAAAAAAGAAAAAAGCGAGTAACTCAGAACATGTGCGTAACCTTCACACGCCCAACTCTGCGGCTGCCAGTTGCCACCTTGGTCTCGCGACTCTTCCGTGGCGCCGTGGCTGTTTTGTTGTTGTTGTTATTGTTTGCTCCCTGTCCTGCTGCCCATGGACCGCGACCCAATCTGCGTTGCAGACTCGCCTCACACCCATCTACATGCTCGCACATGCATGCTCACGCGTTTCTGGTTGCCTTCGCCTTTTCCAACTCCACACTTTTTTCCTCTGTCCACACCATGTTCGACTACCTGTAGGTAGTAGTCATCAGTCACAATAACAGATCGACCTGCCCATGGCTCGCTCGGCTTGCAACGCTCTCTTGCTTGCTCCAGTCTAGGGCTGGCTGGCTCCATGATGCAGCACTCTCCCTGCTCCCATGACACACCTTTTTTTCTAACTCTCTCCCATGGTACTGGGCTCAGCACCGACCTCGGTTCTTACCCAAGCACGTTGCCAAAATCTCACACACTCTCTCCTCTCACGGCAAATCAAACCTCTCCCCGAACCTCGATTTCAACCAACCTAACCAGGAAGTGTCGGCAGTTATCAAGTTTGCTGACAAACTCGAACTGCTCTTCCGAAGCAGATCAACGAAATGTGCGGGAAACCATCCCCTTCTTTCTCACCCATGATACGTCTCGATTATCGGACATCGCCATCGTCCTATGGAAGACGGTGTACCCTGCGCACGGCAAGACAGCGCAGACGAGGTTCCCACATTGAGTCTGTGTGAGGACACGTTTCTATTAGGAAAGCCACATGTTTCGCAGGGAGAGAGCGAGGGAAACACCAATTTCCAGCACTGGCAGTGTTTCCTACGCATCAGACCTGGGGGGAGGGGGGCCACAAATGTATGCACAGGTAGGTACGGAGTACATACAACTGTAATACCTAACCCGTAGAGAGGATATTAGTAACTGCCTACCTATCTTATGTCTCTCCGTGCCTACGTACCGACCAATATGTGGCCATCGATACGTAGAGCCAAGACCAGACCAGGCCAAACCATCCAAGACAGCAGTCCCTGACCCAGCAAGGGCAAAACTTACTGGGAAAATGGGGAATATACATCGACCATTTCCCGCCCTTTCTTGTTTCTGTCTTCCTTGTTTACCCTTTTCCAATTTCTGTTGATTACCTATATCGAGGGCAATCAACTGAAACCTGAATGGGGCAAAAAGTCTGGGAATAGGACTTATAGCATGTCGGGGACAAAGCGGTATTGGATGGTGTCTCAGGAAGTACTACCTATGAGTCTCGGAGTCTTTGATCTAGTAAGAATATGAGCATGATCATATTGACTGTTCACATCGGTTTGAAGCTGAAGTCAAATAAGCTTAAATGGGCTCCTCTGCAGAGTTCTTTATGTTGGTTGATAGCAAACTCCTGTGATACTGGTGACCGATCTATTGTTGCACACCTCTTCATGCAGCAGAGAGCAAGAAAGAGCCTTGCCAGAAGAAAAAAGACAAAAAAAATTAAAATTAGAGGGAGATTTGCTGCCTTGGATTAAAAAAAAACAATCCAATCATAAAGTAAGTAGAACACATTCAGCTGTGTTGTTCACCTTGGACTAATTTGTAGGCAAAATGCTCGAGCCCGTGTTTAATATGAATGGGTATCTTAACAAATTGCGTAGTTGGGAGATGGGCACTATGTACGGCATTTCGGAACATGCTGTCACGCCATGTGTCAGGGCCCCTGTGTAGGTGTCCGTCCAAGCCGATCATAACCCCCCTTGACAAGTGATTGGTAACTGAAGTTGGTTCAGTTTTCTTGTGTGGTGCTGGGGGGAGGGGGGGAAGGCCAAGGCTCCTCCACGACCGTCTTCTCAACCATTTCTCCCCCTCTCCCCCAAACGGTCTGTGTCTCTTCCCCACACGAGCAAATTGATACCACGCACACACTCACACTATCTCTCTTGCTCTCTCCAGTCACGATGACCTCGTGTCGATTGTCAATACAAGGATCCCTCAGATATCGAGTCTTGAATTGAGTAATGGCTGCTCACTCGTTTTTTTCATCAACTTTGCTGGGCGCGTATTCCCCAACGTTAGATTTCCCTCTCCCCCCCCCCCCCCCCCCGTCCCTCATGATATGATGGTACGTGACCTGAGCGGCTGTCAAGGGTAGAGATCTGACGTAGTGCGGAGAAAGGTCCGAGCAGGGCAGGGCTCGAGCCTTAGTGTCCTGGGGTAGCAGACCTGCCTATACCTAACAAATCATCAAGCCTGGGCACTCGATGGAGCTCAAGAGGCATGGGTAGTGGGATCTCACTCGATTCATTTTGTCATATCTGGTACCACTGTTGGTGCAATTGTTGGCACAAACTCTACAGATTTTCACCATTCGAATTCCATTACGGCTATAGTAATTATTACAACTTACATACACTGAAAGATCAATCTTGCCCTATCCCTTTGACCGGTACTATCCCCCGCTTGCGGGGGCTCTCAGGATCCGAGCAAGTATGGATCTTAGCTTTCAGTTCTTGACTTAGAGGCTTTTAGCCCTCCACATCATACCTGACCAAGTACCTTAGCTCACCTCGTCAATACTGAGAGGACAAAAGCTCTGGCTTGTTCAAACCATCATGCCTTTGCGCTTTTTCGATTCCCTCGATCAGCCCATCTCATGAGTTCCATTGTCATAAAAGTTTTCCCATTGCCCCAATTCTGAAACATCACCTCAGTATGTACGATGTCACACGCATAAAATAAAAAAAATGATCAAGCCACCATCTCAAACAGCTGTTTCCCCCCGCCTCCTGCCAATGCTGTATTGCGCAATGGATTTGCTCTCAAGCGCTGGAATCGCCAGTTTAAGGTGGGGTAGTAGCGCAAACAACCCTGCTACTTTGCTGTCATAGCAGCAGGGAAACAGGCCGGCTTTCAGCGGGCTTGTAAGTAAAGGGAAATGCGCCGCAAAAAATAGAGGACGGGGTAGCGTAGCACTGGGAAGAAGATGGGGGACAGGCCACCCACCTACTCCGTAGCTGTACGCATAGCCCTCTGCCGGGGGGGTTGAAGAGGAGGAGGGGGGCATTCCTCCTTCAAAGCTACCCCTCGTCAAACCTCCTCTTCCACCATCCGCTTCAATTCCTCCAGTTCAACCTTACTCGTATTCTCAATTCAACCTCAACGAGCTATAATTCGCACAGAAATCGACCAATTTTTACTCCCCTTTCTTTCCTATTTTCAATTTCCATTCCTTTAGAACCAAAACAAGACACTTTTGAGGCACTGTGCCAGAACCACATCATGGCCAGCCTCCCATCCCAGCACCCCTCCCTCTCCCTCCACCTCTCCGACGTCACTCTCACCCCGCTCATCACCTCAGCCGCCTCGCAATCGCACCTGGAGTCGCTCACCTCGCTCACCTCCGGCGCTCTATCCTCCCAGACCGCCGCCTTGCGACTCGGCCTCGGCCGCCCAACCCGTCTCATGGTCGAATACCCAGACCGCGGTCCCGTCGTTCTGAATTCCTACCTTGACCCCCGCGACGCCGCCGCCTCCTCCTCCGCCACGGCTACCACTGACAGCCGTCCCGCTAGCTCAGGACAGCACGGTCACGGCGCCGCGCAAGTCGGCGCGACCACTCCCAGCGCAAGCGACTCAAGCGGCAACACTGAAACTGGAAAAGGAGGAGACGATGCCATATCTGAAGATGCGGCGCCAATGCTCATTGGCGTCGTGGTCGCCGGTTCCGCCGACGACACAAAAGAAGCACGCCGCGCCGCCGCGAGGCTGGAGCGCGTGGGTAGAGATTTCCAGCGGGAATGGATCGCCGAGAACCAAGGTCACGAAGACGGTCCTGAGTGAGAGCTTGGAGAGTGCGATGCATGAAGGAAGACCTTGGAGAGGTGGTTACCGATATCACTGTGAATGCAATGCCATCAGGAAATGATGCCATGACCCGGGTAGTGGTTCTCAAAAACGGAGTTGAATCCCTTTCGTGGTGTTCCCAATCAGCCCGGGAATGACATCAGACTTGTCTTCTTTTTGGTGCATGAGGGCATTATGAGACCCTACATCTAATATTTGGAAGTTTTCTGCTGGTCGAATCTGTCCATGCTTTGGACGAACGAATGGACGAATGGGCAAACGGAGTTTTGGGATATTTGTTACATAATTTGTAGGTACTATATCGTCAGATTTGCCTCCTTTAACATTGGGGGGTCTTCGATCTCTTTATATATACATATATTTTTTTTTCCTTTCATCTCACAGGCACGGCAACCAGTAGCAGTTATGGATCAACTGTTCTAAAAAGTCTTTAATTTAAATTCATTTCGAGGCGTCTATTTAACCATTACCTAGCTCCATAACCCATCATCATTTGCATAAACGTTTCCCACCGTCTTAAGCAGTTCCTAATTGCGTTTCCATCATCTTTTTATCACTTCGACTCGGTCTTCCTTCTTCCTTTTTGTTGTATTTGTATCTAAGAAAGCTGCTCGAAGGCGCGGTTGATGGGAGAGCGAACGGGGAAGCCCTTGTAGAACTCAATGGTCTTGATGGCACGCTTGGCAATGCCCTCGGGAGTGAACTCGAACTTCTGTTACAGGGGTTAGCAAAAAGATTTCCGGGTGAGCAAGTCCGGCGCCTGGACTTGGATAAGCTAGGGGGGCTTCTTTACCTTGTACACATCCTTGTAGGCGCCAGAAGCACCGAATCGGTTGAGACCGAACTGCTCGTGAGCATAACGCTCCCAGCCGTGGGTGGTCATGACCTCAATGGACATAGAGGGGATGCCGTCAGGAAGGACGGACAGACGGTAATCACGGGGCTGCTGGTCAAAGACCTCAGTGCAAGGCATGGAGACAACGCGGACCTTGATGCCCTGGCCCTCGAGCTGCTTGGCAGCATCGACAGCAATGCCCACCTCAGAACCGGTGGAGATGAGGGTAATATCGGCACCCTCGACCTCGTGGAGGACGTAACCACCCTTGGCAGCCTTCTCAATGGTGGAACCCTCAAGCTGGGGAAGGTTCTGTCGAGACAGGGCAATAATGCTGGGAGTGTGCTTGGCAGTCAGGGCGACGTAGTAAGCACCGCTGGTCTCGTTACCGTCGGCAGGGCGCCACACCATGCAGTTGGGGAGGGCACGGAAGTGGGCGAGAGTCTCGATAGGCTGGTGGGTAGGACCGTCCTCACCCAGACCGATGGAATCGTGGGTGGCAACCCAGATGTTACGGACCTGGGACAGGGCAGAGAGACGGACAGCACCGGCAGCGTAGGAGACGAAGTTGAGGAAGGTACCGGAGTAAGGGAGGAGGGTACCGTAGGCGGAGAGACCGTTCAGGATGGCACCCATAGCGTGCTCACGGACACCATATCGGACATATCGGCCGGAGTAGTCACCCAGACCGGTGGACTTGGGCTGGAAGTCGACAGCAGACTTCCATCGGGTCAAGTTGGAGCCAGTCAGATCGGCGGAACCACCGAAAAGCTCGGGAATGGCAGACTCAATCTTGCTGAGGAGAGTCTCAGAGAGCTTTCGCGAGGCGATGGCGGGGTCGGCGGGGGTGTACACGGGGAGAGACTTCTCCCAGCCCTCAGGGAGGTCGCCAGTCTGTCGTCGGATGAGGTCGGCGTGCTCAGCAGAGAACTTCTCACCATACTTGGCGAAGAGCTGGTTCCACTCCTGCTCGGCAGCGGCGCCCTCAGAGGAGTGCTTGCCGTAAAGGTCATAGACCTCCTGGGGGACAGCGAAGCTCTCCTCAGGGTTGAAGCCAAACTTCTGCTTGAGCTGCTTGATATCGTCAGCCTTGAGAGGGGCGCCGTGGACGCCGTGGGTGCCCTGGTTCAGGGAGCCGTAGCCAATGGTGGTATGGAGCTTAATCAGAGTGGGCTTGTCAGTGACAGACTTGGCCTCACGGATAGCGGCCTCAATGGCCTCGAGGTCGTTGTCACCATCATTGACGGTAACGACGTGCCAGCCGTAGGCCTCGTATCGCTTAGCGACGTCCTCAGTGAAGGCAACGTTAGTGTTACCATCAATGGAAATATGGTTGTCGTCCCAGATGGCAATCAGGTTGCCAAGCTGCAGGTGACCAGCGAGAGAGCAGGCTTCGCCAGAAACACCCTCCATGAGGCAGCCATCACCGAGGAAGCAGTAGGTGTAGTTGTTGATGAGGTCGAAACCGGGCTTGTTGAAAACAGCAGCGGTGTGAGCCTGAGCCATGGCCAGACCGACAGCGTTGCAGATACCCTGGCCCAGGGGGCCAGTGGTGACCTCAATGCCAGGGGTGTCATGAGCCTCGGGGTGACCAGGGGTCCTGCTGTCAACGCTCTACAACAGTCGGATGGTCAGTCAAAAAAAAAAAAAAAAAAAAAGGTGACTGTGAAGGACCGATATCGGGCCCAGTTCAAACTTACTCGGAAAGCCTTGAGGTCATCGATGCTCAGATCATAACCGAAGAGGTGAAGCAGGGAATACTGGAGCATGCAGCCATGGCCGTTGCTTTTTTTATTGTCAGCTATGTGCGAGACATATGCGTGGCGCGGTCGGAAAACCAGGTACTTACGAGAGAACGAAGCGGTCACGGTTGAGCCACTTGGGGTTCTTGGGGTTGAACTTCATGAACTTGTTGAAGAGGACGTGGGCAACGGGAGCCATTCCCCTTTAGCAGAGATGTCAGTCAATATGTTCTTCTTGTGGCGATTCATCGCTCGAAGCTTCTCATAAAGCTCATCGGGAGATGGCAGTTGGGAAAGAGGAGGCAGGAGAACTCACATGGGAGCACCAGGGTGTCCCGAGTTGCTGTTGAAGGTGGCATCGACCTGTTAACGACGATAGACTCATCAGCACTCATTTCTTTTCAATTTGTCTTATTCCATTTGGTGAACCGCCGCGAATTGCCATGTTGAATGATGGTCATATTTTGTGTCGCCAGCTTCTCGAGTGCCCGCGCAAAAACAAGCCCAAAAAAAAATAATTTGTTGCGATGCGCTTCGCGTTGAAATGGCGGGGCACCTGTTGAGTGGTGGTGGTGGTATGGCGGGGTAACATATCGAGTGCACAGGAGCTGGAGGGGGAACAGGAGAAAAGATGACGAGGGGGGTATATTCTTGAATGAGGGGCGAGACTTACCGCCAACACGCGGATGCTGTTGATAGCCTTCTGGTCAAGCTCGGTGTAGCCCATTGTGTCGGATTGATTTTGTAAGGTTGGTTTACAGAGGTGAGGGGGAAGAGAGAGGAAGAAGGAAGAAGGAAAGAAGTTGGAAGAAGAGGAGGAGGAGGGAGTAGAAAAGGGAAAAGGAAAAGAGTCGGATGACGGATAGTTGACGCTGGAGGGGTCGTGTCATAGGTGGTAGGGTACCTAAGGTTGGTAAGGTAGGTAGATACTAGAGGTATGGTAGGGCGGTAGAGGTAGGGAGGTGCCAGTTCGCCGACTCCACCTCAAGTTTTAGAATGTGTCTGAGCGACAATGCCCAACCCATTCCCGTCTTTGTAATACCTTACTTTATGTGATTACTGGATGTACGTCTGGTCGATAGAGATGTGTGCGAATAGATGTACTTGTTTGATACACGCACTTTCTTCAGATAGGTACCTTTGGGGTAAACGAGCCTCTGGCTTCCCAGCTCCGAATTCAGATTGTGTCAAGGCGAGCCCCGGTGGTCGTGGTCTTTCATGTCTGAGACTCCCCTCCTCCTCCTTCTCCTCTCAACACCCAGCAAGCAGCAGCCTCGTAGCCAGCCAGTCTCCGTGCTTGCTCGAGACCACGTCTTACTTTGCTCAACAACATCTGGGTGAAAGGCTACGGAGTGCCTGCCCAAGCATCTCTCCACCCCGGCGGGCGGTAAACCCGCATGTCCCTCGTGGGAATAGCGGGATGGCAAAGCAATTGTCCTGGGAAGCTATATTTCGCATCTCCGTACTCCAGAGCTTGGACAGATTGGCAAAGCTTGCAAAGCTTTGGGACTATGGGTACCTACCTACTCTGCTACGTGCCTACTTGCCTAGTCATTGGTGGGGTGGGCAGCCTCAAGTTTACGTTGGGACGATAGCCAAAAGCTCTCAGCCAGCGCCATGACCGGATTGGGAGCTCTGGTGTGCTTCGTACTGGACTCGCCCCCCGGCGAGGGGCGCCGAGTGGGGTCCCGGTGGGGGGACTTTTTTTTTTCTCTTGTAGATTCTTTTCCGGAGCAACCTGACAGCCTGAGTTGAGAATTGACTGCCATGGTGCTGTAACAAGCTTGAAGTTTGAGGCTAATGGATAAGGCCGCCTGCGACATCGCTTTGCTACATTACTGTATGGAAGCTTTCATGCATCAGACGGCGAGGCTGCACTGGAACAACAGCGCTGGACAGGATACCTTTACGCAGTATAAAGACAAAGACCGGAATTAAGATGTTGTTGTGCGAGGTCCATGGGAGGGGTGGCCGTCATGACAATTGTCGGAAAGCAACAACATGGCCAAGATCGCCGAGATGGCCAATTCTCAGCACAGCGGGAAAAAAAAACAACCCTGTCCTATACTCCCCCCTGCTCCTGACGCAACTCGCCCACCCTTTATCCGTCGTCTTTGCGTTTGGTTGTTGTCCAATTCAGGGATCAGGTGGATCATTGAACACATACCCGTTTCGCCATCGCATTTTTTGTCATCATCTGTGACGTCGGTTACAACATCATATAGATACAATCATGTTAATTAACTCGATGAGTGAAGGGGTTGCTGTACTGTCATCTTATGTAAGGTACAGTCCACTCTTCTTAGGAAACATCATTCCTATCTTACACAGGAAATTGCATAGCCTGCCCGGGTTTCTCCCACCTGGCTAATTTATTCATTAATGACTCTCCCTAATTATCACACTAGCAAATGTGAAATGCGGCAGTTATGGAACGTGAATTTGTTGATGAGGCGTAATCTGTACAGTATTTCGCTCAACAACCACCTGGGACACAGAGACTTCAATCAGGGGAGCGGGTGGCGTCGACCTCTTCGGCTTACCCAATCTCAATTTACCCGGACGTGGTTGAAGTGGGTGGTGGCGGGAAGAGGAAGGACTTCTTCGCTGGCCACCCCCGCGAAGGGGTGAGGGGTTGAGGCACAAAAAAAGGCGAATGGAGAGAGGTCCGGACGACAGTCCTCCGTGGAGCCGGGATGCTCACCTCGGACACCATCCCGTTTTGTCGCCGCGGGTGTCCGGGACAGCCAAAAGATGAGGCGCTTCCTTCTGGGAGTGGGCTCGGCATGCCAATTTACCAATGTTCTGTAAGCTACTGACTACTACGTACTTACGTAGTACGCCGTACGTAGTACGCATTGCATCAAACGCTCAATCAGAAGAAAGAAGCAGAAGCAGCGCGCGCTAAGCCTGGTGGTTGGCTCGGTTGTGTTGTTGGAGGCCATTGGATTTGCCCACGCGCACCAATCGAGGCGGGGTCACCATGAGAGGCAAGACGCAAAAGATTTGAGTGACCCCGCCAAAAAGGTCGGGGCTTAATCATAGATATTATTATCTATCA
This sequence comes from Mariannaea sp. PMI_226, assembly GCA_024336345.1. NCBI lineage: Eukaryota > Fungi > Ascomycota > Sordariomycetes > Hypocreales > Nectriaceae > Mariannaea > Mariannaea sp. PMI_226. The sequence goes on from JANFOG010000005.1 coordinate 2,619,788, forward strand.
GTCTTTACTTATCGACCTACAAACGAAAATAAAATAAATAAATAAATTAGGAAAAAAAATTGAAACAGAAAGAGAGGGGGAAGCCGAGATGATCAGAGAGTGTGTGTGTGCCCGACGTTGCAGTACAAGGTAGACTAGGTATCTTAGGTTGGGTGCAACAAGAGGATCGCTGCGAGCGGGCTGATTTGGATCTCGATTCTGTACTCTCGCCGCCAAGTCTGTCTCGCCGCTTCGGCAGACTCGGCGGCACTGTCGTCCTGGAACTTGGGTCATTACGGCGAAAGGGGGGATGAATTCACACGTGAGAAGATTGTCAGCAGTTGGCAAAGGATTGGTAAAAAAAAACAAAGGAAAAGAAAAGAAAACGAGCAAGGACACACCAACTCCTTCCACTTAATTCCCTAGACATCATTTCTATGCTTCCATTATACACCTACAATTCATCACCATATCATACATGGGGATGGCCAATCTAGGTGAGCCGTACGGAGTAGACAGCCCAAGCAGCTGTACCGGAATTGCCAGTTGTGGAACAAGGACCATGTCATCGAGTTTCTTTCGCCCTAGTCAAAGACAGCAACCTTGGCTACCTTAGTCTACTACGTAATTATATAGTGCCCTCAACATAGTACTCCGTAGGTGAGTGCCAATCCCTCACCTAGAATTTGGGTTAGCCCACACACACGAACACACACGCACACACACCCACATATATAGACACACGCACAAATACACCAATGTACACATCAATGTACACATAATCTTCTGCAGGCAACTGGTTCAGTAACAAAAAGATATTAGAGTTTTTTCCAATTCTGGTAACCGCCAATTAAATACGGTTTCTTATGCCCGTAACCTACTACGTAGATTTCAATGGAGGGAGGGGCTCTTAGTCTATCACGGCCCTACCATAGAGCTTACATACTCACGACACCACCAAAGCTCTCTTGGGGTTTTTTTTGCTCTTTATCGCACCCCGGCTGGTCTGATCAACCAACACACACACACACACACGCCCCCCAACTAGAATAGGGCCCTTGTTGAACCATTCGGCGAGTAGCTACCTATCCGTATCTGTAACTACTTCGCAATTGAGGGTAGCTCATAGCCCCTCCCCCCTTCCCCGGATCCAGATAGAGCAATGGTCAAGAAAACACCATCAAAAAAGCCTACGGCATCAAAGACTGCCTCTGCCTCATCCAAATCTGGCCCCGTCCAGTCAGAACCTTCTTCTGCCCACCTGCAATCTCCCATACACCAGCAGTGCCTCCTCAACATCTTCTCCGATGCCTTTGGCAGCGTCCTCTCGTCGGATCGCTTCCCAACCCTGCTGCAAGAGGTGAAGCAGGCTCTCTTCAATCGTGAATTTGCTCTAGCCTTTGGACGTGAGGAGTATCTCGAAGCGTATGCTGCGAGATGGAGCCCAACACGCGCTTTGTGCTACGCCACTGTCTTCCTGGGTATTAAAGAGCATTTGAGTAAGATTGTTGACCCTGATGAGGAGGTACAGCTGCTCGAAACCTCTAATACCATTACCACTACTGCTGGCAGTCAGAACACACCGAGCAGTGGGAGTACTGCCCAAGAAATTATTGAATCATCTCCTCCATCAACTGGGGCTAGGAAATGTGGCATGTTGCGAATGGTCTGCATAGGAGGTTGCGCTGCAGAACATCTAGCCTTCGCGTCCTACCTACAGACCCAATCTCTATTTGGCCGACTCACCCTCTTCGACTCAGGTCCCTGGTCCTCCGTCATCGACCTGCTCGCCAACAAGACAACTTCTCCGCCACCCATCTCCAAGTATGCATCTGCTGCCCTCAAGGCCTCAAATCGGGCACTCTTGGATGATCGCCAACTTAGCCTCACCTTCACCCAGCAGGATATTCTCACCTTGGACACCCCAGCACTGGCCACAGCGGTGGGGGACAGACCCGTTGTCGTAACGCTAATGTTCACGCTTAACGAGCTGTACACCAGTGGAGGCATCGCAAAGACGACCAAGCTGCTGAAAACACTCGGACAGGTCCTTGCTGATGGTAGCTTAGTCCTTGTGGTGGATAGCCCAGGAAGCTACTCAGAAGCAGCAATTGGGAAAGAAAAGAAGCGATATCCAATGCAGTGGCTCCTCGACCATACCTTGACTGGTACGGACACGCCAGGGTACTCGTGGGAGAAGTTGGAGTCCGACGAGTCCATCTGGTTTCGATTGCCGGATGGTCTCTCCTACCCAATACCACTCGAAAATATGCGATACCAGCTCCATCTGTACCGCCTAGAAAAGGTGTCTTGATTCAAAAATGTGCTATTATTTTAGACTAACAAACGTTTTCCCTGCTACTAATACTACTGCTGCTGCTGCTACAGCACACCTGCTTTCCTTTTCTATCGTCATATCTTCGTTATTTATTATGCAAACGGGTTCTATGCCCATACCAACTTCTTGATGGAGTGACCCAACTGCTCTAGCACACTTGTATTACGCCGCGCCTCATCCAGCGATATTATATCCCCTTTCGTTACGATTTTCTTGTCTTCCTCCCCAGGCTTCGTCAACTGAACCTCCAGCGCCAGTCTTTCAATCTCGGTGCAAATAGTCGTTACTTGCTGAAGCTCTGACAAATAAGGGCCGTTTGTCGCTGCTGCCGCCATTGTTGAGTCTAGATATGGTGCTTTGAACACCAGTTGCCGTTGATCTGGTGTCTGCGCGGGTTTCCCTGATAGCAGACTCACCAGACTCGCGGGAATGCTTGCATCTTTCTGGACAGCGGCCCCGGTGTTAGGCTTATCAGCAATATCGACGCTCGAGAGTGTTCGCGTGTTAGTTCGGCGGACGTCGCTCTTTCCGGGGTGATATGAAACAATGAAGCCGACATTCTTGGCTTCGTCAATGTGTGCCATGGATATGGTTGAGGTGATGTACGTCCCGAACTTGATACCCGTGACGTTTTCTAGTTGAATCCGCTCAAATGACGAAACTTTGTCGGACTTCCAGTCAAAACGGCAGAGATAGAGTGCCAGGTCTGTCAAGAGGAGTACCACTTCTTCCAGAGGAAACGACTTTACTGTATCAGGGGTGTTGGGGCTCAGTAGTACCCAGCCTCCGTGAAACTCCTCACTTTCATCAGCAATGACTCTCTTCTGGCAGAGCTCGATGGCTGTCTGTCTCATTTTGACCACTGAAAGGGCCGGATCCTTGGTCATCATGTCACTCTCAAATTCCTCAAATACACTGGCAGTTACGTTTCCGAGGAGGAAGTCTATCGCCGCTTGACTAAAGTAGTCATTAACCATTCTAACGAGGGTTAGTAAATCGGGATGGTAGGATTGGGGGGGGAGGGGAATTGAGGCCAGTCAGAACGACATACCCACTGTAGAATCTCGCCAGCGAAAGGCCCAAGTCATTCAGAGCGCCGCGGTAGTCTCGCTTCCGAGTTCGTGTATAATCTCCCTTCATGGCTGCGGTCGATGCGTATTGCTTCGAAACAGCATCGCCATTGTCAGCCCAGAGGGTGTTGAACCAAGTTGTCTCCTGATCCAGTTGTGCGCTTAGATCAATCCCTTCCTGTCTCAGCTGTACTTCTAGCATATGCTTTCCAAACGAGCTTTGGCAAACATTGGTCCGATCTAAACAATCCATGCAGTTGGTCCGCAAAACACCTTTCTGCTGGGCGACCTCCTTTCCATCTTGTTGGACAGTGCTTCCATATTCCTCAAGCTGTTTTCTCATTTTTGACAGCAAGTAGCTCACGTTCTCAAACTTCATGCCCCTACACGCGGCATGGAAGTCAAACCATTCGAAAGGAAGCTTATTATCCTCAGTGAGTTCTTCGTTTAAGCGCTGGACGTTTGACTCGTATGCCGTGCCTATCGCCTTTTCAACCCCATGCTTTTCGACGAGGTTCACAATCTGAAGAGAGCCATAGTTCCTGGACAATATCTCAAAATGCTTTCGGAATGCATTGTAGTTGGCCTCTTGGGAGTGCTGCAACATTGGAATCGGCTTGAGCGAATACGGTGATTGGGACCAGAAAAGAGGTATGCTGCCTCGAATCTGCAGGAACGAGTAGACCCTTGAGGATGCATCCCAGTCTGATGGTGACAGCAATTGCTCCGTCTCCACCATGTTGGCCACGAAGCCTTCCTGGTCAATACCACGCCGGAGGTATCGTAGACCAGCTCGCTTGGCCGACCGCCGAGAGATAACAGTCAGGAGGTACTTCTTTTCAGTCTGTCGAAGGCATACAGTAGCCCTCTCGGTGTCCTCCATCGGAGATCCAGATGATGATACCGACGGAGAGAGTGGTCTCAGCTCCACAGAATCAGGCGCAAGTTCATCCTCCTGAGGTGGCTGGCTATCTACCACAAATGATCTCTGGCCGATAAACCCTTTCATCACTGGCAATGCCAGCGAATCATGTCCTGCTGAAACGAATGGCTGCAGCAGATGTCGGTTCCAGAAGAAAATGTCATCAACTTGGGTATATAGAGGGGTTTCAGGGTTTTGTGGTGACTTCCTCTTCGACAGTGACCGGGTGATGTCAAAATCGTATGAGAAATAGAAGCTTTGGGAGGAACCAAACAGGACTTGCATCGTTCGAAGTAGTTTTGGTAACAGCTCAGGTTCACTTGGCAGGGCTTTAACATCTCCCTTGGTTGTAGTCTCTTGAGTTCCTGGCTTCAGTTTAGACAGAGTCTCTTGAACCTTGCCCGTGTTGCTCAGTCCCATGTTCCTCTTCTGGTCCAGAGTCCAACCACTGCGACTGAACCACCTTTGAGCAAACCTCCCATAGCTGCCTCTTCGACGCATGACATCCTCAGCAATGCTACTCCTTGCAGAGTCCGGCCGCGAATCATCTCCATCAACGATAGCATCCTCAACCTCATCAGAGGTCATTGAAGGAAGCTCTACTTCTTCGTCGCTGCTGTCGCTTTCCTCACTAAGATCACGAGCATTTCTGGACAGGTGAATCGAGGTCTTCCGGATGGATTCCTCGGCACTGGATTTAGAAGTACATGGTGTGATAGCAACCTCAGTCACGACGTAGATGGGATAACCACAAATCTGGGCAACCTGCTGGCGACGAACAATGGTAACCAGATAGCTCCATTGTGAGACAGAGACGAGACCTAGAAAGAGCCCATGAGGGTTAGGTTACCGAGGCAGCTTCAAAGCGGTCCAAAGGACAAGATGGCAAAGGAGGGGGGGCAGGCCCATGGAGGGAGGGAAGGGGAGGGGAATCTCGGAAATCGGAGATTCGGTGAAGGGCAGTTTCTCTCATACCAATTACACCGAATGCCTCGAAGGAGGAATCGGGCTTTGAAGTGTCGGGGATTTGTTCGCGAGGGCTTGACGACACCGTTGCATCGCCATATTTGACCCTCACGGGTTGGAATGGGCGCTGACCCTTGGACGTGAGCGGCTGGATAATGACGCCGTCGATCGCTGCGCAGATGAGAATCTTTCGAGCGACGCCAGGCATTGTGCAGCGGGGGTTGCGTTGGTCAACTGCGCATATGCAGAAGACAGCGACTTGACTCAAGAAGGCGAGGCCAGATCACAACGGGGTCAATCAGGCAGGACACGAGGCGGTCCGAGTTGCCAGAAAGCAGCGCAGCCCTTTTTTTTTCTGGTTTTCTTTTTGGGTTACCTCACTTATGAAGAAAGCAGGAATATGTCAGCTCCATCGCCAGTTTGCTCCTGAAATTGGCCGATGCGACGGCGGCAGCGCCTAGCGACCATCCACATTGGTGGAGTAGACGTCATAGCCAGACCTATCAGATGAGGATTCTCAGCCCACGCACATTTACAAAGCTGTTCGTCACCAAGGTCCCTTAGCACCCCCATGGCCTTTGGTCATGTAGGATGACTGGCTGGTGAGGCTAGGTAGATCACTACCCTTGTAAACCTCTCCATACACTATGGATGTGACAGCAGAATATGGCCAATGGAGGGTTCGGTTATCAGGTTTTTTTTTTATACCAGAGTCTTTTCGTTATTTTATCTATGTAATGCTTCTTTTTCTTTCACCATTTTTCAGGCAAAATGAAAGTGTAGGAACTGTTAGATGACACCATATCATTCCCATAACAGACACCATCAATCCCAAGCTTCAGATCAAAGAGCTTTTAGAAACGTTGCCCACACATTACATAAATTTCCCATTCAACCAGCCCAGGTAGCTTAGATGGCAAGGCGCTCAACCTTGTCACGCATGGCTCGGATCTGACCGGCCAACTCACTGGCATCGTTGCTAGTGATGGAGGCAGCAATGACAGCACGGCTGACACCGCAGGCACGGCCAAGGTGCATCTTGCTGCTGACGTAGACGTAGGGGACGTTCTTGTCCTCGCAGAGAAGAGGCAGGTGGAGGAGAATGGCCAGAGGCTGGGTATCGGCAGCCAGGATGACGAGCTCGGAAACACCTCGGTTCAGGGTCTTGGTAGCCTCGTTGGCACCCTTCTTCAGCTGGCGAGCATCTATTAAAAAGAGTTAGCCCATGGTTATGGTTAATGGGGGGGGGGTTGTTCGCGGTGAGATCTGGGTGACGTACGCTGGGAAGACTGGACGAGATCGAGAAGCTCCTGCTCGAGCTTCTGGTCGGCAAGGGGCCAGGCTGCAGAAAATCGTTAGCTATATAAATCAGTTGCTGGTCAAGAGTATTTACATACCAGCGCTAGACTCAGACATTGTCGAGACCGAGGAATTCGTGGGACTGAGGAAGTTGATGGCTGTGGCGGGGGATTGTTAGCAGGCAAACGAAAGGCTGGCAAAGAGAGTAACAACAATTCAGCAGCAAGAAGTTCCGCGCCAAGTACTTACTAATTGAAAAGGAAATTCAGGGTTCCTTGCGTTGGCTCGCCCTGAGGACTCTGGGGATACTGATGGAGGTAGGTTTCGTTGAGTTGACGGACGAGGAGAAAATCCGAAGAAAAAAAATCCAAGATCGAGCCAAAAATTTCGTCTTCACATGAGGGACAACGCCGCCTGCAGCCAATGGGTGGACGCATGGTCCGTGCACCCGGTTTGACCGCCCGCCCCTGCAGCAACAAACAGTAACTAGCAGCACCACCACCAACAACAGCACCAACAGTGCGACTGTTTTGGGTGCCCACTTCCCTGCACTCTCCCTGCGCTCCCTGCAACCCGCATCTCGGCTTCTCATTTTATCCGGACTGCCTTCCTCCTGTGTCATCGTGTCAGATTATGTAATATCAGCTCCCTCCGCCAGCCAGTTAAGCAAAACCTTGCCGCCAACCAGACGCCAACCTTGAATGAGATCTTAACAAGCACATCCTCCCAAACCCCGATCTCATCGAAACGCTCATCCCTCGACGCCTCCGCGCAGTCAACTCTTCCCGCCAGCTCTCGTCGTGTCTTCAGCTCCGATATCTCAAATCTCTCCTTCTTTTTAAAACTTCAGTCTTGATACTGTCAATACCGTCACCATGGTCTCCGAATACTGGTACGTGCTGCGCGCCTCCTTGGCTTCCCCGTCCTGGCCGAGATAGCTCCCTAGCCATCTCACAGAGCTCCCGGCATTCCCCGTCATCATGGAAATGCATCAGGATCCATTGGTCTTGCTGTCTATCACTTTTATTTTGATGATTGAAGCTAACACGAAGCTCAATAGCCCTGTTTACTCGGTTCGTCTTCCACGTCATCCCCATCTGCGACGTCACCAGGGGTGACCTCGATCGCCCTCGACACCGTCCATCCTCCACAACTCCAATATACCGTGCAATCGTAGATAGCTAACCATCCTCTAGCCCTTCTTCGGTGCTATGGGCTGCACCTGCGCCATCGTCTTCACCTGCCTCGGTGCCTCTTACGGTACCGCCAAGTCTGGTGTTGGTATTGCCGCCATGGGTGTCCTCCGCCCTGACCTCATCGTCAAGAGTAGGCCATCACCACTTCGCGCATCTAATTCCATCAATCGCTGACTCGTCTAGACATTGTTCCCGTCATTATGGCTGGTATTATCGGTATTTACGGCCTCGTCGTCTCCGTCCTTATCTCGGATGGTCTGAAGCAGGATCTCCCTCTGTACACCAGCTTCATCCAGTTCGGTGCTGGTCTCTCCGTCGGCCTTGCTGGTCTTGCTGCTGGTTTTGCTATTGGTATCGTCGGTGATGCTGGTGTCCGAGGAACCGCCCAGCAACCCCGTCTCTTCGTTGGCATGATCCTGATTCTCATTTTCGCCGAAGTCCTGGGTATGTTGCCGCTACCATATCTTATTTCCATTTCACCCTTTTTCTTTCGATTAGATTGCTAACATAACTCGACAGGTCTTTACGGTCTCATTGTTGCGCTACTCATGAACTCGAAGGCCTCGCTCAACGCTGTCTGCAATTAAAGAACAGCGACGTTAACGCAACATGTTCGTACACACGGCTTGACAATTTGACTCGTCCCACCTGAGCCGTGTTTAGCATGATGCAGACTTGAGACATGACCACAACAACGAAAGTTTTGCTATCCCAGCACATTGCTGGATGGACCTGGAGATTTTGGACTTGAGCGCCGGTTTCGGGCATGGATATCTGCCCCTTTTGGTGTGTTGATCGGGTAATTGATTGTTGCAGGAACGGATAGGATGGGGGATGGTTTTCATGTAAAATAGTGCCAACATGCGCGTGTTTTTCCTCGGAGAGGCTTCTCATCATAGACAGTGAAGGAAACCCAGCATCTAGTGTACGCTGTCGTTAATTACTTGTTCTGAAACTCTGTCCAGCATCTCACACCATTCTACCAATCTACTGCTTCTATAGTGTCCGCTTCTCTGATGCGCTTCTTGAGTTCAGCTGTGATGAGAATTTATCGAAAAAAGAAAGAAAGAGAGACATTGACGAGGTTAGTAGTGATATTACACGGAACATCACATCAGCGTAGGCTCCTTATTTAGTATAATTATGAGTTTGAACAAAAAAAAAAAGAAGAGGTATTATTATTATAACATTGTAAAGAGTTATTATTTCATCTCAAACGAAAAAGTGTCACCCCCTTTCATTTTCATTTCCTTGTTATTCTTTCCTCAAACCCATCTTTGTCTGACTCCATTTCATCACACGTTTCTTCTCGCACATTTTTGTTTGGTTAACCAACGTGATCTCGTCCCAACCACCAGAGTATCCCAAATGCTTTGCTGGCTCATTTCCCAGGTTTTTTTTCTCCCACAGGGTTTCAAGGATGTCAATATGTACCGACGAAGGGGAAAAGAGTTTCATCTCATCTCGAATGAGTGTGTGTCTAAAGGAGAAACCCCGAAATTTGGAGAGTTATGTTGCCTCTCTTAGAAGACGTACTGTATGGAATCTGTTAGAGGAAAAAAAAACTCCCTTCATTTCTATACACGCTGAATCGGAAAAAAAAAACTTACGGGAATGAAGAGGTAAGGAACACGTCGCTCATACTCCAGCCAGGCCTCACCGTACTTCTTACGGCAACGGGTGATATCACGAGAGGCACGGTGAGCGATCATGCAGACAAAGAAGACGGGGTAGAACCAGGGGAAAGGACTCCTGCAAGAAATGTCAGTCTTCTGCTTGCTACAATTCCTGTCACAGCTGCTTGCGGATGTACTCACTGGAATCCAGTCACCATACCCCAAGAAACGGCGAACCAGACGTCGGCAGTATAATGGATCTTTCTGGCCAGACCATACCAGCCATCGACAAGGATGGTTCCCTGAGGGCTCCGGATGGTCTTGGGGTTGTGGATTGTCTGCCAAGGGACCTGAGGGAAAGTTCGGCGCCAGATAAGGCTGCCCTTCTCCATGGCTCGGAAGCGGTTCTTCTGGCTGTTGCAGCTGTCCCAGACCCAGTACCAGAAGATGTAAGCAGCATAGAAGGCAGTCAGAGCATAGCGGTTCCAGCGGTACTCCTCAGGAGCATGGTTTGCCAGGTAAATGGTGCAGTGGCAGTAGGACAAGGGAACACCAGCCAAGTTCCAGAAGATGAGCATGAAACCCCACTTCTCATAGTACATATCCCTTGAGAGCTATTAGTTATTTGATCGCAGTTGATGAAGGTATCAAGGTGTTTAGTTGCCGGTGGATTTGACTTACCAGGTGGTGATGATGAGTTCCTCGCCCTTGGCGCACGCATTGGCGTAGAGGAAGTGAGCCATAACAAGGAACCAGACCTCGCCCGAGACGTAACCGTATCTCTCATATTGGCGAGCGGCGGCACCCAAGCTGAGGATGAGGAGAATGTACCAAGGCATGCGAACCTCGAAGAACATCTTAAAGTCCAGAATACCAAACATGCGGGGGTTCAGCTCGGCACCCATGAAGAAGTCGTAGATGGGGTAGCCAGTCATGCGGTGCTGCTTTCCACGCCAGATGGCCGAGAAGTAGGCGATGAAGCTGACAATGAAGCCGGTGAAGATAGCCACGGAGAGGAGGGGGCCAAAGTGGTCAATGGCATTGTAGAGAGGCCAGATACCAGAGAAGTGCAGACCAGCGAGGATAGCGAGAGTGGTGTACAAACTCCAGTAGGCATTGCAGAAGTAGGGAAGCTGCTTGCCTCCCTCGTGAGGCAGAGGCTTACCCTTGCCCCAGACACCAGGAAGGATGCAGTACAGAGCACCCTCAAAGATGAAGTAGCTCCAGTACCAGACCCAGGCGTAAGTGTGGGGGAAGGCACCAGTGTAGACGAGGTTGACGAGATGGGCACCGAAATCAGACCAAGACTGGCCAGGAGATCGAGAGGGGAATTTGCCATCGTAGTAAGTGGCACCTACCCACATGTACCACATGAGAATAGGGAACAGGATCATCATAGATAGTGTCCCAATAGAGCCACCAAATTCGAATTCGCCAGAGTAGTCAACTTTGGGATCCTGGCCAGGCTTCCAGCCGTCAATGAGCAGGGGCTCCTTGGAATCTTTGGCTTGAGTAGAGGCAGAGTCCAGGGACTTGGCGGGGGTGGAATTCCCAGTAGCAACGGCCTCAGCATGACCATTGAGGTGACCATTTCCGTTGGCCTGGCTATGACCATTAGTCTTGCGGTTTGTGGCAGCCATTGCGTCCTTGTCGGTATCGGACTCGTCAAGATTTTCGATAAACTTGGCAGTGCGGCGACGAATTGGACGAGCGGGAGCTGGGTTCTCAGCTGCGCTGGAATCGTTATCGAGGTCTGAGTTATCGATTGGGGATGGACGACGAGAGGTGCGGCGTGCTGGAGCAGGGGTCTCTACCATGCCCTCGAAGAGTTCCTTCTTCCTGAGAGTGAGGCGTCAGTACAAGGCATAGGCCAGAAGCGGGGAGGGCAATGTAAGTTATGGATGGATGCATGAATTGTGTGCTTGGTGAGACATAGAGGGCATAAGAGAGCGGGGGATGGGAAGAGGATAGCAATGCGGTTGAGGCGTACCTAGGAGTTTGGCGTAGAGAATATCTTGACGACATGTTGGGCACAAGACAAGCCTTTATATAGATCAATTCGACCAGGAGAGCAACCTCTGTGCGAGGGAACCTGGAAACCAGGCGTGTGTCGGAGCCCAGCGAACTAGGGCTCGGCCAAGATTGTTTTTTTGGGGGGGAGCGAACAAACGAGTGGACGAAGCGTAGGAGCTCAGGCAAAGGAGCGGGGGAGTACAACGAGGCGTCTGCAGAGGAGGCACACTGGCACGAATGCAAAGTCAGCAAAGGCCAAGAGACCAGCGGAGACGGCAGAGAGGCCGGCAAGGAAGCGGTGACGAGTGACGGCGCCGATGTGATTGCGCTCGGGAGGCGTCAATGGGGGGGAGAAAAAAGAAAGGAGTGTGTGCCACGGCTCCGTCTCGCCTGAGCTCAGTCTCAACGACAAAGATGAGGAGCAGCGTGGAGTGGCGTTTGCGCGGTGCAATTGCCAGACTTGGATGGAGTACGTACTGTATGTAGTGAGGATTAAGGAGCGAACACCAAGGTGGTTCGATCACGAAACCGCCAAAGGAGAGAGAGAGAGAGATGGAGTTGTTCTTGGGATGAAGAAGAGAGGTGTGCAAATGGTACTTGGCCTAGCATCAGGAGGAGCCCAATGGGGGGGCGTGGATATTGATGCAATCTGGTCTGTCGAGGGAAAGGGGGTTAACCTAAACAAACAAACAAACAACACATCCTCCAGGGGGCAATTACCCTCGATGGGGATAATCTGTGCTAATGCTTGGGGAGCTGATCAGGTACCTGACTGACTAGCTTCATTGCTTCAATGAGCCTGGCGGCTGATGGGCTTGACTAGCAAAAAGAAAAGAAGGGTGTTGTTCTATTGGTTGGGACGGAAATCAATGGTTGCCCTCAACTCATTGCAATTTTTTTTTTTAATCCACACCCACGGGAGGATTTCAATTGTCAGGGGGAGGGATGGTTGACTGTGTGAGTGTGAGCGAGGTTAATTTGTAGCCAATCAGAACTAGCCATTCATTGCTGTTTCTTCCAGGGGTCTTCAGTAGATACCGGTGCTAGGCTTAGCGAGGGCGGGCACTGTTGCATTTTAAAGACCCTGTAATTGCCTCTAAGAAATGCACCTCATCAGCCCTGTTGGAGAAAGTTCTTTTTTCCAAGCTTTCTCAGGGTTCTTTTTGTTGGGTGAAAGTCAGCAATCATGTCCAGTGCATGTAAGCTCCTGTGCCCCCCGTGTAATTAGATCGTTGCTACCCCGTATACCGTCGCCTGTGGGTGCCTGTGGTTGTTTTTGTTCACTCCGTCTGTTGAATTTTGCAATTCATCTTTGATCGTCATTACTATGTAATTGATATTGACCAACATGCTCATCCTCATTCCCATCCTCACTTGACCCCGGCCAGCCTTTGGCTGCAAGATTCGTATAGCGATCTGGGTCCGTTCTCCCCATCCGCGGATGTCAAAACCATCAGGGGCATCCTCCACAATCCCCGTCTTTGGCCGTCTTTGGGACATTTGCAAACATGGCCAGATACACAGTACTGTTACTCATCAATTCTCCGGTTACAGAGCAAGCCGTTTCCACTCCCCCAAAGTACGCCACATACAGGACGGGGCACTCTGTTCTGTGCGTACAGTACACTACCTATGTAGACGGTAGACGGCACACGAGAGAGCAGCATCTACTCAAAAGCCGAATCCGAATTCGAGATCCTATCCGAACAATCTCTGTCTTCCGATTGGTTCTTTTACCGCCCCCCCCCACCATATTGCTATACGAATCTTGCATTTGAGCTAAACCAAATCTAGAATACATCTAGACTACTTCCTTCCCTCCACACTACTCTGTCCAAGCACCTCGTCTACTCCATTCCCTCCACCTGCTGCATCATCTCCAATGCCTTTCTCTCAGCCTCATCGTCTCCGGTTTTTTTTTTGTGGTTGACTTATGGCACAGACGTTTGTCCATTCTTTCTCTCCTTTTCGGAGTTTTTCTTGCTATACGAAACTTGCAGGCCACTAGGCCTCGGGATTCCCACTTGAATCCCATCACCGTCTGGAGCAACACATCTCCACTCTCTCGGTTATCGAGCCTCGCTCCAACCTAGGACCATCCTACCCGTCTAGCATTTCCAGCACTGAGTCCGTATATACTATGTACTTCGTCCTCCATACACTCCCTCCTGCTCGTCTATCGAAGCAAGTCATCCATATAAGGTTGCTATACGAATCATGCAGCACGCCAAGCCCCGTTTCACAAATCTTTCTTTGTTATTTTTCAGTCTACACCCCCAGATTTGAGGGTCTCTCCCCACCAGTCTGCTATACGAATCGTGCAGCACGCTAAGGCTCGACATGAACCTCATACTCACTTATCGTGATCCTGCAGTTGAACCTCCAGACCTTCGGCCTGGTCATGTCACGGAGTATCTCAATTTCAATACAGTTTTCGGTCGAACAACAGAGGCCGAGGGATATTCTCTCATTTTTTGTAGATGCTAGTCATACGACAGGATTGGTTTTGTCATTAGTTCAGCGTACGGAGTAGCTAAGCCCTCTCCTCTCACACCAGAACTGGCTACATCTCCGCAAAGTCGGCATGAACTCGGCCGCAAGCTCACTCTATAAACGTAGAACCTGTCTGGAGCCTATACTATACGACAGACACTTACGTATTTTGAATCCAAATCCAACCATGCCGGTGGTTGCCAACTGCGGTAGGTGTTGCGTCAATATTTTAAAGATTCATCATAATTTTTTGCGGCCAGCTTCCCATTGTGTCTTCCTCGCTTCACCTCGGTCTCTCGGTCGTTATTCAGCTGGAATAGTGTGGAACTTATTCCGTCAATTCCCGGTCTGAAAATCGACCCATGCAGAGACTTCACATGTTTGATTCTTGCAGTTTTGTGACTCGCTATCTTGTCTTGTATTTCTGGTCCTGCCGAAATATCCACCTTATTCGCCGAGTCCCTGGCTCTGATTCTTTCTTCTTCTTTCATTTCCACACTTCCCCCCTTCTTTATCTCGAGCTGCCGTTGCTCATGATCAATCTTCGTCCATCTTTTCAGCTTCTCCAGGGGCCAAAGCTGCAGATTAAATCCCACTCTGTCATGTTGACTATTCCTCTCAATCCAATCCAGATCGAGGTTCAAATGGGTTGTCCTGAGAATGCAGTCCAGAGCCCTGGCTATTCGTATTTTTGTTCATGTGCAACGAGGCCTTCCACGTTTCCCCATTGCCCATTAAGTATTACTAACAGAGTTTATATTGTAGCATTCAGGGGTGAGGTCAGTATAGAGTGAAATATATCTCACTCGTCTAATGGTATATGCATATATAGCAATACTGGTATATGTATTGGACTATCAGCGTCGAGTTCCTTATGGCCTAGTATCGCACTTGGTTCTACGCCAGGACTTTGAACAACGGAGCATAATATGGATGGAATCACGAGTCCATTTCGATAGTAAATTTGCAATGAATATGTAGGCCAGAGGGCCGAAACTCTCAAATACTTAGCTGACACCTCAGATTGCTCTTGACGGCCACTGCTTTTTGATTTTGTACATCAATTGCTTTGTTTCCATTTTCAATTCACATCTATGAAGACGCAGTGACCAATATGTTCTATCCTGATAAGTGATGTGAATTTTGAAGCAGTTTTATTAATATTGTTTTGGAGTGAGAACTTGGGAGACACTTCCATTTATATAGGCTCGGCCAGACCACGGCCACCCTATAATCTATGAATAACAATTGATATGGTTTTCCGTTTTCCTATACATAATTCGCCATCTCTATTAATTCCCATATCATTATTCCTGTGATTTGTCAAAACTTGAAACTATGAGTCTAATTCCCAGCCCAGCTTTTCCCCCTCAAAGCCTAAGTCTCTCTCCTTCTTTTGGGGAGTCTTGGTGCACGACTTTAGTCATCATTACTCGAATCTGAATCCTTTGTGGACATCCTACGCACCCCTAAAGTCCGAGTGCCAAATGATCTACGGCCTCACTCAAGTCTCACAGGAAATAGCCACATTCAGCTATAACATTTATATCTGGGCTCATGGACAACCAACTAATATGATCACCCGCAACTGAAACGGGATATCACGCATCGACATACACACACATATGATTCGTCTTCATGATTCTTTCATTTTTAAAGTATATAATATCGCTGACAATGACAAAGAAAAATTATCAGTTTTATCCGGAATCCATTCCCTTCCCGCACCATGTGTTGAAATGCCACGTCCAACTGGCAACAAGTATTTCGCCCAAAGTCCACCAATCCCGAATTTCCCACGTTGAGTTGAGAGTACATGCTAATCATAATTCTTTTTCTGCAATAAACAGAGGTAACATCATATTCAAAAGCGCCTCATTACCTTTTTTTTTCACCTTATTTTCTTTTCTTTCTTTTCATACATTGCTTCTTAGAAGAGGCCGTCGATCGCACCAGTCTCAGCATCAACATCAACGTTGAGATAGCCCGGAGCAGTGGGCAGACCAGGGATGGTCTGGATATCAGCAGCCAATGCGTACCTGAGAATAGATTAGCATATAAAAATTTCCAAATTTTCGAGTGAACTGTATAGGCGAGAACTTACAAGTATCCTGCACCGGCAGCCATTCGGACGTCACGGATAGGAACGGTGAAACCGGTGGGAGCACCCTTTAGCTCAGGGTCATGAGACAACGAATACTGTGTCTTGGCCACACAGATGGGAAGATGACCGTATCCTTGTCTCGTGTAAGTGTCGACCTTCTTCTGCGCCAGCTCGCTGAATTCGACACTGGCAGCGCCATACATCTTCTGGCTGATGGCCTCCAGGCGATCCTTAACCGTTCCAGTCAGGCCATAGGTGAGACTCAGCTCCTTGGGCTTCTCGCTAGCGGCGATGACACCCTTTGCAAGGTCAACGGCACCCTTACCACCCTCAGCCCAGTGGTTGGAGAGGATTGCATCTTCAGCACCAGCAGCAATGGCTTCCTCGCGGAGGGCAGCAATCTCAGCATCGGTATCGGTCGCGAACTTGTTGATGGCGACAACAACAGGAATTCCAAACGACTTGGCGTTGGCAATCTGCTTCTTAAGGTTGACACAACCGGCACGGAGGATCTCCACATTCTCCTCCTTGTAGACGGGGTTGAGAGGAGCACCAGGGGCGATGGGGGGACCACCACCATGAACCTTCAGGGCACGGACGGTCGCAACAATGACGATGACATCGGGAGTCAAGCCTGAGTTGCGGCACTTGATGTTGAAGAAACGCTCTCCACCCATGGTAAAGTCGAAACCAGCCTCAGTGACGACGAAACCGGACTTCTCGCCGTAGTCCTCGTCAGCCTCGGTACCCGTAAGCTTGAGAGCAAGCTTGTCGGCGAGGATAGAGCTCTGGCCAATGCTGATGTTGGCAAAGGGACCAGCGTGGACAAAGACTGGGGTGCCCTCAAGGGTTTGCATGAGGTTGGGCTTGACGGCATCCTTCATCAGGGCAGCCAAGGCACCGCTGGCACCGATATCGTCGCAGGTGACGGGGTCGCCGCTGCGAGAGCTACCAATAACCATGTTACCAAGGCGCTCCTTGAGATCAGCCAGGCTGGTGCTGAGAGCAAGAATAGCCATGCACTCGCTGGCAACTGAGATATCGAAGCCAGTCTCTCGAGTCTGGCCCTTCTCGGTGGGAGCAGTGCCGATAGTGACACCACGAAGGTGACGGTCGTTGACGTCAAGAACACGTCTCCAGGTAATGGTCTCAGGGTCAATATCGAGACGGGCAAATCGACGGATCTCATCCTCAGTGAGGTCATCAGGGTTTGTCTTGTCGATGCCAAGCTTCTTGAGTCGGCGAAGCATGGATGGGATGAACACTCTCTTGCCGTTCTTGGCAGGCACCAGTCGTCTGAAGAGAGGGCCATCCTTCTGAGTGTTCTCGTGGAAAATTCGGGTATCAATGGCAGCGGCCAGGAGATTGTTGGCAGCGGAGATGGCGTGGATATCACCAGTCAAATGCATGTTGAACTCATCCATAGGAATGACTTGGCTGTAACCGCCACCGGCGGCACCACCCTTGATTCCGAAGGTAGGACCCTGGCTGGGCTGTCGGACGTTGGCAAACGCGATACGACCAAGGTGGGCTCCCAGGGCCTGAGCTAGGCCCATGGTGGTAGTGGACTTGCCCTCTCCAAGAGGAGTAGGGGTAATACCGGTAACAACAACGTAACGACCGTTGCGGCGGTGTCCAAGCCTGTCCAGAAGGCTGAGATCAACCTTGGCCTTGTAGGCGCCATAGGGCTCTAGCTCATGAGAAGCAATTCCCACCTCAGCAGCGACGCCAGTGATCGGCTTGGGGTGCTGGGCTCGAGAGATGAGGATATCCGAAGGAACTGGGTTATGGAGCTTGAGGGGTAGGGGGATAGTTGCACGCTTCTTCTCAGCCTCGAAGAAATTCGTGGCAGCGTCAACGACGTTCTGCATCAACATGGCCACGGTCATGGGACCGACACCACCGGGAACGGGGGTGATGGCAGAGGCAACCTCGACGGCCTTCTCATACTCGACATCACCAACAAGTCGAGAGCCGGACTTCTTGGTGGCATCGGGAATGAAGTTTGTTCCAACGTCAATTACCACAGCGCCGGGCTTGATCCAATCGCCCTTGATAAAGAAGGGAACACCGATGGCGGCAACGACAACATCGGCGGCCTTGACGAACTCTGGGAGGTTGACAGTCTTGGAGTGGCAGACAGTGACAGTGGCATCGGCATTGCGCAGCAAGTAGCTCACAGGGCTGCCGACAATATCACTTCGACCAACCACAACGGCATTCTTTCCCTTCAGGTCAATGCCAGACTCCTTGAGCAGGGCCATGACACCCTTGGGGGTGCAGGGAACGAAGAAGGGGTGTCCACCTCGCTTGGCAAGCTCTCCAATGTTCTTGGTGCCGAAGCCATCGACATCTTTCTCATCTGCCACAGCAGATGTGATGGCGTACTCGGAGATGTGGCGAGGGAGGGGCAGCTGGACAAGAAGACCGTTGACTGAAGGGTCATTGTTCAGCTGTCGGATTTGATCAAGGAGCTCAGGCTCACTGATGGTCTCAGCGAAGTGAATGAGTTCACAAGAAATGCCAGCCTACAATTGTTTGAGTGTGTAAGTAAAAGACGGACTTGCTTGGACCAATCATACGCGAGTTGGGATTCTTACCTCTTGGGCGGCCTTGAGCTTCATGCGAACATAGGTGGCTATAGATAAGGATGGCGGGGTTAGTGGGGGGGAAAGGGAAAAAAAATAAGGTGGAAGCATTGCGCGAGAGCGCGGGGGTGAGGAAAGGGAGGGTATCACGAACAAGAATCAGAACGATCACCAACTGTAGAGAGGAAAAATCAAGTCAGTTACTTGTCAATTTGCATGTATCAAGGTCCCTTGGGGGTGAGAAGCAAAGCATACCTTGGATGATCTTGAGGCAGGGCTTGTATCTAGGGTTGAGCTTCTGCTTCTCAGCAATCTCAGCGCCGAGACGCTCGCGGATGCTCTTGGCAATGGCATTGCCGTCAAGCTTGATGGCGCCCATGGCTGCAGAAGTGAAGTGCCTTCTCGGGGTGAAGGCGGATGCAGGATGCAGGAAGGGCAGAGGGTGCAGTGTGCCAACGGTGAGGACAGCACGCGATGGATTTGAGCAGCAATTGAGTGAGTCTTGATAGCTGTTCTTGTATGTGAGGTGGGCCGCACTTGGATGAGGGGCAGCAGCAGGAGTAGTGGAAGTTGTGGAAGCAGTGGAACGGAGCCCGGCTAGCACCGCCGACGCTGCAGATTCGCACAACCGGAAGCCGCCCGATTTAGCTGTCGTTTGCAGTGGGTGTGAGGGCGCGGCTACGGAGGCTTCAGTGCTGATGGAGGGCCTGTGGCGCCGCGAATCGGCCCCTGAAAGAGTAAGCCCAGCCAACAGCGACCGTGATCGACAGCCATGGCCGTGACAGCTTCTTAAACGCCGGCATCCCGAATTCCGAATTGACAACCTTGAGGGCGACGTCGGGCTCGGGATGCCGCAGACACGGGGTACCCTTCTCATTCTCCGTGCTCCCGTTCTTCGAGATGGCGCAATTGCGGGTGCATACAGTGGTTTCATTCGTCAGTGTCTGCTTTCAGCCCATTCCACCCCGCGATTCCAATGGTGTGGAGACAGAGCTTGATAACACGGTCCGATGTTCTTAACTGTCAAAGCCCAGAAAATAAAACGGCAAGGAAACAAAAATAGTGTAGTTTGACTGCTTCTGGAAGTATGATGTGTGGGTATAAAGCGAAACCGCTGTCTTCCAGAAGAAAAAGTTTCTCGTCTTTGATGAGAATAACGTGTAGAAGAAGTGAAGGGAGAGAGCTGAGAAAAACACACACGGAAAGGGGTATCAGAGCAGACCAAGACTCCCAAGTCTAACCTCTATCCCAAACTGAAAAAACACGGATACAATATTGTACAATGTTGATAGCCTTATTTGGCAGGGGAAAAAGAGAACGCAGAGTTGTCAATACTTCACATTACCATGTACTCCTCCATCCTTGCAAGTAACCTGATGGATATGACCATGGACCGTGAAGGAGCAAGGGCATGCAAGTGTTATACCCAATGATGAGAATGCGCTCCCGGACCGGAAGGAATTCGCTGCATGGATCAATTGATGCTTTCGACTCCTTCCTCTGTATCAAAAGGAGCAACTGGAACTAGACAGCGAGGATGGCGTCAGGCTTGGGAATAGCCTCAATGTCGTTGCACCAACGACCAATGCATCAGATCAAAGTTGCGCTTCGGTGAAAACTTCCGAGGGGAGCGGGTTGATGCCTCAGGATAAGATCGGGCTTTTTTTTTTCATTTCTTTTTTTTATGGTCCCAATCAATAAATGACCTCCTACTATGTACGATGAGCAACAAATGAGTCTTATCAGGGATAGACTTGTACATGGGCTTGAGCAGAGCCAATAGTTTTCAAGAAATCAATGTGAGCAATGCATTATATGACCAAGTGATCCTTCAAAGGTGACTCCAAACCACTCTGAATCATCGAAGGAGTCCAGTCTCAGTCCAGCCGAGTCGCCGCGTGGCTGCTGATGCCCCAGTCAGAAATTACTTCGTTCGGGGGTACTACACAGTATGTGACAAGTGCAGAGTAATTGGACCAAGGTACGAAAGTTAGGTAGGCAGCAGTGGCCAAGCTTGGAGATGTTGTGAGTCAGAATCTCAAACTTGACACGGGCTCTCTGCTCAATTGTGGCGTAGACGCACGCGCCACCTTTATCCTTTACAACCTGTCTCTCTGGTGGGGGAGGGAAGCGTGTGGGTGGTGGGGAGCCGTAGCCAAAAAGACACACACACACACACACACGCACACGCACACGCACACAGTCACAAAGGAAGAGAGGAGGGGAACTTCTCATTTTTGCCCCACCAAAACGCACAACCGCCAAAAATTCCATCGCGAAAGCCCTCGCCATATAATCAGCCTTTCCCGAACTTGCCTCCTGCCAACGACCCCTCCAGCCCACACCCAAGACGACATCATGCGGCCCATCCTTCTTTCTGGGCACGAGCGTGCTCTCACTCAGATTCGGTATGTCGATATAGATTATCTCTTTCTGTTCCATTGCATTTCGACTTCCACCTCGAGTGGACAAAATCCCACAACCGCATCAAAGCCCCCCCCTCCAATCCGAACCCAAACGGAGATCGATTCTCCCTCTTAGCTCTCAGCACTTAGCTTTCAACTCTCAGCTAACCCATTCCGTCTTGCAGATACAATCTCGATGGCGACCTGATCTTTTCCGTCTCCAAGGATCAGCAGATCTGTGTCTGGTTCTCCCACAACGGCGAGCGTCTTGGAACCTATCACGGCCATGTCGGTGCCATCTGGACCGTCGATGTCGACCCCACCTCGACCATGATCGCCTCCGGTTCTGCCGACAACACCATCCGCCTCTGGGAGGTCAAGACTGGCAAGTGCCTCAAGGTCTGGGAATTCCCCACGGCCGTGAAGCGCGTCGAGTTCAACGAGGACGGCACCAAGCTCCTGGGTGTTACCGAGAAGCGAATGGGTTACCTCTCCAACATCGTCGTCATGGACATCAACTCCGACGTCGAGGCTGAGCAGAGCGATGAGAAGGTTCTTACCATTGTCTGCGACGAGAGCAAGGCTACTGTTGCCGGCTGGAGCGGCCTCAGCAAGTACATCATTGCCGGCCACGAGGATGGCAGTGTTAGCCAGTATGACGCCAAGACTGGTGACCTTCTCGATAACTTCCCTATCCACGAGCTCAACCAGCCCATCACCGATCTCCAGTGGTCTACTGACCGTGCCTACTTCATCACCGCCTGCAAGGACAAGACTTCCAAGGTACGCTTGATTTTCACATATCCCATGGTTTTCCTCATTATGCTAACCCTGTCCCAGCTTATCTCTGCTTCAGACCTCGAAGTCCTCAAGACATATGTCGCCGATACTCCTCTCAACAGTGCCACCATGACTCCTAAGAAGGACTTCGTCATTCTCGGTGGTGGTCAGGCTGCCATGGATGTTACCCGTACCTCGGCTCGTCAGGGTAAGTTCGAGGCTCGTTTCTACCACAAGGTTTTCGAGGACGAGATCGGCCGTGTGCGTGGTCACTTCGGTCCCCTCAACACCGTCGCTGCCGATCCCACGGGCAAGAGCTACGCCAGTGGAGGAGAGGATGGTTACGTGCGAGTCCACCATTTCGACAAGGGCTACTTTGACTTCATGTACGAGGTCGAGAGAGAACGGGCAAACCGCTTGCAGTAAAGCGCGCGTTCTTTTCCTGTGGGCTTGCATATAGTTTGGCGTTGGGGGACACAACAAACATCTTTGTTCAAAGGGCAAAAGGGAGGGAGGCGACAGTCGGGAGAGGGGAAATCTATGAGGACGAGACTTGTAATTTCATACCATCTCTCCATCCATCATGGTTGAGAGGAGAGGGGAACCTCGGTCGAACACATGGGACGATATGAACAACGTTTCCAATATCGGGCTGAATACCACCCATCTACACATACACACAAACAAACACACACACACACACACACACACAAGACAGATGAGACGATATCTTGCTTTTTATTTATGCAATCACGATATGGGTCCACATGGCAGAAGGAATAAAAAAACACACCACAGGGCTTCTAGATCTAAGACTCGTAGTTTTTTGCTTTAACACTGTTTACATCTTGCACAAAACCGGCTCCCACCGCCGTTGAAGGCATAACCGTGAATCTACCAGACAAATAACAAAAGGCCCTGGCCCCGCCACCCCAACCTCCAACCCAAGCCTTGCCTCATCTCCTGATACATCAGATGTCGCCTCAAGTACCAGATGAACGAACCAACCTTGCATACCCTGCCAAATGACCCGTGAAAGGAAACCATACGCCAAAAAAGAAGTAAAAGGAGTAAACCCAAAAATCTATCCACCGTGACAAGCCCAAACCCGAGTGCAGTTCCAGATGCTTTTCGACCCCAAAACTATTTCTTCTTCCCCTTCTTGCCTCTGGTTGAGGTGCCAGCATTGGAGTTGGTCGACGCCACGCTGGAAGCTCGTGACGGGGCTGCCGAGCTGTTCTTGCTCGATTTGACGGACTTGACGTTGTCTAGATTCTTGTTCTAAAAGCAAGGTTAGGATTTGTTTGCACAGAACTGGAGTCTTTTCATGTTGCGGGTTGGGGGGGAGAAGAGAGAGAGAGAACATACCTTAACACCGTTCTTGGCTTTCTTCTTAGCAGGAGCCATTCCCAGAATGCTATCTTCGTCATTTTCGTCATCTGGCTCCCTTTTCGCCTTTCCATTGACTCCGTTGGCCCCACGAGCTGGAACATCTTCAAACTCTTTTACAATTGTGGTGATGAGCGTGTTGCAGCGACGAGAAAGCTCGATCGGGCTGCGGCTGAGGAAGAACCAGTCGAAACGGAAGAGCGGTGATTTACGAATATCATCACGCATCTTCTCATACAGATTCTCCGAGTCGATTCCATATTTGTCGAGCATAACCAACAAAAATCGATCTTCCTCTTCTGTATAGACTTTCTTGTTCGTCGTCGACACAGAATAATTGATCTTCAGCTGCTGTAAGGGAACTCTGTACTGTTGCATCTTCTTCCTCAGTAACTTTCGCTGATGCTCGATGCGACGGGTGCGCTCCTCGCCATCCTCAATGGTCTTGATGTACTTGGAAAAGTCTGTAATCTCCTCATATCGCTGCCAGAAGACTTTGGCGTACGCCTTAATCTCAGGGGCGGTCTTGCTGTCAATCTCGTTGGAAATTCCTTCGAAATCGTTACGCCCATACTTTCCGGAGCCGTTAACAAACTGTTGGAAATCTCTCTTGTTCCAATCGCCAAAGCCCTGTAGGGCAAGTTTCTCCTTCTCCTCTCGCTCTTCCTCTGTCAAGGGAGTCGCATTGTCAATTTCCTCTTGATCCAGTGCCCGCTGAGATTCTCGCTCCGACAAGTTGTCGTCATCGCCATCCGCAATGGGAACTTTATATCCAATTTCTTTCCGATAAAATGCGGTCTCTCTGTCCTGAAGTTCACGCAAGCGTGAGGGATAGAACTGGTAGTCGTGGACAGGAACCTGCTTTGGAGCTCGTGGTGCCTTAGGCTTCGCGTCTGGCTTGGGGTTGGGATACATTGTTTGCCTGAAATACTTGTCCATGGAATAAGACTGCTCCTTGCGTTCTCGTTTGGCAGGATTGATCCAGGTCATGTTAATACTCTTCTTCTCTTTGGCGAAGTTTTCTCCATTCCACTCATAAGCCGACTCTGATGTGAATTTTTGTAAATCATCAATTCCCAGTTTCTCGTACTTGGCGTTCAACTCCTTTGTACGGTTTTCGCCCCGATACAGAATTTCGTCAATGTCATCGTCGTTTAAATCGCTGCCTTTTGAAGTCATGTTACCAGTCGGTCCCTTCGATTGAAAAACCTTCTCAGCACCATGTTGAATCATGGACAGAAGCTCATCTTTGTTAGCAGCGGCCTTGGCAGCAATCTGAGCGCGACCCTGCTGAATAACGAGTTGATCAAGACGAAGCTTCTGAGCAGCACGCTCAAGCACCTTTTCTTCGATTGCGTTGTCGGTCACAAATCTGTAAACAACGACTTGCTTTGTTTGGCCAATTCGATGGGCACGGTCCATGGCCTGAAGATCGGCCTGAGGATTCCAATCACTGTCGTAGAGAATGACGATATCTGCGGTCGTGAGGTTGATGCCCAAACCACCAGCTCTTGTGGTGAGCAGAAAGATGAACTTCTCTGACCCTGGCTTGTTGTACTCGTCAATGGCTGCGATGCGGTCCTCGTGAGCGGTACCTCCATCAATACGGCAGTATTTATACTCTCGGAAAACACAGTAATCCTCAAGAATATCCAGCAAGCGACTCATTTGAGAGAATATGAGCACTCGGCTACCTTCCTTCTGCAGTCTCTTCAGAAGCTTGTCCAGGACAGCCATCTTTCCTGCGTTGAAAACAAGATGTTCGTCAGTCGTGTAGGGAGGTCCCGGTTCAGCGCCTTCAAACAGGTAGGGGTGATTGCAACACTTTCGGAGCTGCATCACAATGTTGAGAAGTCGAGTTTTCGACTCTCGTTTGCCACCAGCTCCATTGACAGCATCAATGTCCTTTTCGAGGATCTTTTGATACCACTTGACTTGCATCTCAGACATGCCCAAGTAGACATTGACTTCCTTCTTGGGAAGCAGGCTCTTCTCTACATCAGCTTTGACACGACGGAGCAAGAAAGGGCGCAGGACTCTGTGTAGTTGCTGGACGACTGTATCCTGATCACGGTCTTGACCTGAGAACCACTGGTCGAAAGCCTCGGAATCTCCAAAAACGTCAGGAAGCAGAAAGTTGAGAAGAGCCCAAAGCTCGTGAAGGTTATTCTGGAGCGGTGTTCCAGTAATGAGAAGTCGGTTTCGAGAGGTAAAAAGTCGAATGACCTGTGAGAGCGATGATTCTTCATTTTTGATGCGGTGGGCCTTGGCACAAGTTAGACGTTGCAAGGAGTTCATGAGGGGAAATGACAGCCTACCTCATCAATTATAATATACTCCCAGGCGAATTTCTTCAAATGCGCCTTCTCTCGCAAGACCATTTCGTAACTTGTGATGCAGACATCAAACTTTTCATCCACAAGGCGCTCGTTAATGAGGTTATGGCGCTCCTCCTTGGCACCTTGAAGAACCAGGACATTCACTTCGGGCGTCCACCTGGCAAACTCCCTCTTCCAGTTATCGAGTGTAGATTTGGGCACAATGACCAAGTGTGGACCGGTAATATCGACAATATGGCGGAGGTACCCGAGGAATGAGATTGTTTGGAGGGTCTTTCCCAGACCCATTTCATCAGCCAGAATGCCTGAGATACCATTTTCGTGTAAAGAAATCAGCCAATTGAGTCCGGCAACCTGGTAGTCACGCATTGTTCCCTGGATGAACGGAGGTGACTCTCGAAAAACAGTCTCCGCTGAACCGCCGTGTTTCTCATCCTTGAGAAGTTCGGCATCTTCCTCTGCCTCAGTTCGTCGTCGACGATCGCTTGTCGCACCACCCTGTCTACCAGCACCTTTCTTGCCCTTGGCAGACTCTGCATTTTGGCGGTCAATCTCGATCATAATATCGCGAATCTTCGGGTCAGGGTTCGTTTCGATAAAGTGTCGGAATAGATCAGTTAGGCCTAAAAGATAGCGAAACCGCCGAATTGTGTCGTCCTCCTGTCGGCATGGTGTTAGCTCGAAAAGTTTCAATGTCGAAAGCTGTAGACGCCAGACTAACCTTCGATTCGCCAAGGCGATCATGTTTCCGACCAAAAATACTCCGACGCAATTGGTTTACTTCAGAACGGCGCTTGCGGCCGTCGGTCACAGGGTCACCGGCGACGCTGCTGGCTGTAGTGTTGGGATTCGTGTCAGAATCAGTGTAGTCGGGTGTCTCGTCAACCTCCTGCAACAATATCATCAGCCAACCTGCGCTTACCAAGCGCAAAAACGCAGAGCAATCGGATGGGCCAAAAAAACTCACCATATCCTCGGCCGGTCTGTGGTCTGGCGCGTCTGACATGGACGCATCAGTGTCCACAGCGCTGGCACGAGATCGCGGCGCCATTGCGATAGAACTGAAAGTTAGAAACCTCTTTACGCGACTGGGTCCCTTGGAACGCGTTCCAACACGGGCAAGACCGTTTCGCAAAGTGTTCCGGGCAATATACAATGTTGGAGCAAGTCTTCTGAGATGAAGCCGGGCTCGAGGTTGGAGGATGAAGACCACCGTGCTTCTTCGCAATCGGGGGAAAGGTAGATTGTTTTTTGAAGGTGACGGCAGGTGGAATCGAGGCAGGCACGTCGAAGGGGGCCAAATGTGGGCTAGTGGCTAGTGTGGTCCCCTGTTCGTTCACCTTAACTCGCGGTTGAAGATGCCCCACGTTCCCGGGAGGAATAAATTATGTTCCGGGCTGGCCAACGACGTCACTTGCATGTTGCGGCAAGACAAGAGAAAAAACACAGTACGCCATAGATTCAACAAATCTGATATACTAAAATTCTCTATTCCTAGTTCATTTTTATTTTTATTTTAATACTAATCTGGCAAAATTCTGTGACTAGATAAGTTGGTGAGAAAATGCTGGCTAGTTTGGCAACGCGAAGCAAATCCGCCAGGTGCCGTTGCCAGCAGGCTTCTACTTCACGTGACATGCATGGACCCCCACCCCATGTGCCAACCCCTCGGCTAGTGGCTTCCAAACAGGCTCTGTGCTTGCATGTTGGACAACGGGTAAACCGCTGCCCATTGCTGCATCAACGTTGGATCTGCACCAGCAAACCAGCGTCTTGGACATAATACATTCTACAAAGGTTAGCAAACATCTTATTTATCAGTTCTTTCATCCTGCTATTGCCTAGGACTTCACTGCTCCACTACCTCGCTTGAGCGCAGGTGACAACTATCGCCACTCCAGAATAAGCCGCCATTCATATCACCCCCGAGCTGCCACAACTGACTTGTCTCTCTTTTAGTCACATACCACTCGTTACCCTCTCTATTCGATTATGGATCCTATGCGAGGTGTTTCCGCTGGCGCAGGCAAGCAGCCTGCTCAAACAGAGCTGCCTGAGCAACTTCTTGACGTCTTCAAGGCTGCTGCACTCTCTGTTACCAAGTTGTATAAGACCTCAGCTGCAGCTCAATCAAAGGCGCGCTCCGATGGATACCAGGACTGCCTCGACGATATTTTAGCCTTCCTCGACAAGGAGAACATGGGCTTAGACGATGGGGAGGGATGGAAGATTCGAAGATGGGCGACCGAGCGTCTCGATGGCCGTGACAGTGGCTCACAGAGCCTTGAGAGCGAAGACGAGGTCGACAAGGCAGAGACGGCTTCGTCCCCAGAAATCACAAGATCCAATAGTGTAGCTCAACCTGTTGCACACCCGAGAACCGATTCAGCTCCCCCAACCATCCCTCCAATTGTCGAAGAACCGACCCCAATCGTGGTACCAACCCAGGACACATTTACTTTCCAATCATCACATGCGTATCCCAATATTGCCACCCTTGATTTATCCGACTCTAGACCTCACGATGGCCCTTCGAGAGCGCCCCCATTTGCAACAAAAGCCCGACATAACACTGGCCGACCAGTACCGAGATCAGGCGCCCACCTTCCGCAAAGGGCAGGCTCAAAGCGGAAACTGAACTTTGAGGAAATATTCGACCTAGGAAGCCTTGGAGGCAAAGATCCATTTGGCAGTGGAGGCAAACGAGGACGTCATGCGTAACCATTCTTGTACTTAACGGGTTCACACATGTTTGATGGATTAGACGATTGATGGGTTGGGATGTTGGACACTTTTTCAAATCTTATTATCACGGTGTAGCGGGATTCGATAGACGGATGGGCCGAGGCATGACTACGGACGGACGCATGGACTAGCATTTCGCATGGGCGGCGTTTGGAGGACGTAATGACTGCATTTATGAAGAGTTTCAAGGTTGATGTTACTCCAAGCAATATTTCTTGGGATCATACAACCGTTCCTGAAACCACAATTGATATGAACTTTAACTCTGTCAGATTTTCTCCCCTTAGTCTGACAGGTATTGCACTCCTAAGACTGCAAGTGTCAACCTCTCATCCAATGATCATCGTCAGGACGGCATGATAACTTGCTGCTATATTGGTTCAACCACCAGGGCAGGCCACTTCACCTTCACTCACCACTCAACACCCAAAAAAAAAAATGAACGAAGAGAAGCTAGCTATATTGCATTTTATTTTTAAATGCTCAACTGTATCCCACTCAAATTTTTATAATTTCATATGCTTTGTCATTTTGTCTTTTGATTATGTTTGTCAATCTCCCACACTTCAATTTGAATCAAACCTGTGGACGGTACCTTACATTAGGTAGGTAGTACCTCTCCAGGATTTGCTCTCCGGGTCAACCTCGGCTCTCCACAAAAGCCAAACAAGGTCCCTTTCTTTTCCTGACAGCTGCCTTGCAGCCTTTTTTCAACTGCGCAAATGGTTCCCATTCCTCAACTTTGATAATTTCTTACAGTTGTGTTTATTCAGTTCCTGGATAACTACGGTTTTTACTCGTTGCACAAGAAGGTGCATTCAGTTGTAAGTACAACACCTACCTATGAGAACCCTCTCCGAATCCCCTACCCGCGTGTATGCGACGCGCCTGGCAGAGCTCGGCGAAGTTTGTCCTCTTTAGGCCCCTTTTCAACCTTTCAGCCTTTGACTCTCTCACACACTTACTTACCCGACACTCCTAGGTCTTATTTCTTCATTATTTTGCAACTTCAACTCGATCTTGAAAATGTCGGACGCAGGCAGACCGGAAGAACAGCCAACGGCCGAACGCGAGCCCGAAAACGAGATGTCCACGGCAGAGGAGGTGCGTTGAGGCGCGAAAAGAGGTGGACGATAGCAGGTGACTGACAAAAAGGCGCCACTATAGGAAGAGATCACCGCAATGAAGCGCCGCGTGGCAGAGATGGAAGAGGAAGCCAAGAAGCTCCGCGAGATGCAGGCTACCTTGGAGCAGCAGTCAGCAGACCTGGCGGATGACAAGGAATCCATCGATTCGCGCAGCATTTTTGTTGGCAATGTAGACTACTCAGCCTCACCCGAGGAGATTCAAGCTCATTTTCAGAGCTGCGGTTCCATCAACCGAGTTACCATTCTCTTGGATAAATTCACTGGTCAGCCAAAAGGGTACGTCTTGAAGAATCCCCCCCCAAACATTCGAAGATTGTATGTTGACGTTTGAAATTCCAGCTACGCCTATGTTGAGTTTACGGAACCCAGCTTGGTGGCTCAAGCCCTCGTACTCAATGAGAGTGTATTCAAAGGCCGTAATATCAAGGTAACCCCGAAGCGAACCAATGTACCTGGCATGAGCCGTGGCCGAGGCCGTGGTCGTGGTCGCGGATTCTTCGGCGGAAGAGGCTCATTCCCGCGTGGTGGATACCGGGGTGGCTACCGTGGACGCGGCCGGGGCTTCGCCCCCTACTAGGAGCAGGGAGGTGTCTCTCCCGGAATGGAACAGCAAGTTCCGCCCGTCTCTCGACAGCAGCCCAATATCTTCAAGATCGAAGTGGACGATTACCACATAGCTTGACTCGCAGCATTGGCTACTCGAGAATGGCTGCTCCCGAGTATTCCCTAATCTTGTTATTTTCTTTTTATCCGTTTACGCAATTCGCGACCACAATAAAGGTGAGGAGGTCTGGACAAGGCAGTCGGTGTATGATATTTGGAATCAGGAGAAAGGGACACAAGCAGCACTATGCGCACCTCAAGGATTGGAGAAGGAGTTTACAGGAATTGAATTACGTTTATTACTTTCACCTGACTGCATCGAAGTGAGGATCTAAATGGCCACAATGCGTATGCACAGTAGGTGCCTCTAGCTTGCGCATAAAAAGCATGGAAACCTCCGAACCAAATATTTGTTTGCATTCTATCAGGATAAGCACGAATCAAACGTCGCTGGGCGGATGCAAGAGTGATTGATTGCTTCGCTCCGCAATCAAACGGCATGAAACGGCATGAGAGGCCGCCCATTACGCCTCTCTATCTCCGTTCGTTCCGGCGGCCTAGTATTATTACTGCACAATGCGCATGGGAGAGGATGGCTCAGCACAGCAGGTTATTCCGTGCCGGGTACGCGGCGGCATTAAATATACGTACTGCGTAGCAAAAACAATTAGTCAGCTCTGTTTAAACTCTTCGTGCATGACTTGAGCTTGATAGCTCATCTTTGAGGTACCCAACACATCTGTTGGTTCAGGACGAGATGCATCAATCAATACGGACGGGTTCAAAGCCACGAGATCTGATACATAGAAGTTAGGCAGCTCTATAGAGCTCCCCTCATCTAAAAAAGAAATAAAATGAAATGAAATGAACTGAAAATGTAGCAATTCCAAGCGTTTCTCTGCCTCGTAATGCAAGTTGACTAACTTACATATCTGAGAGACAAAAACGGAGTGGGCTAATGTTGACTACAGCTCTCTAGAGCTTTAGCAGAAAACAAACCCTTCCTAATCACTTCAAAGACTCAATATCCACGTTTGTGTTCGGGGCTGATGGATGGGGATGTCAAGCTTGGCAATGACCCTTTTGCATCGTTCCCTGGTCTCTCTAGGAGGGATGTCTGATTTCAGACTCGTCAACTGAACCGTGGCTTGGAAAACCCAAGTTGACGAGTTGCGGTGGCTTAGCGCTGGCTGCTGCGTATTGAACACATCATCCAGAGCAACTCATCAGCAAATGCTTGTAGCACTGGATGGTGAGTTTTCTTGTGGAGGTGCACCTGGACAAATCAGAGGCAAAGGGAAGCTGTCCTCTCCCCTCTTGTTCGTGTATCAGCATGGTTTCACAAAACGTCAAGGATAATCACCAATAAAACTACAGAGTAGATATCTCCTCAATATGGACTAGACCCTCATAGAGTAAAGACTACTGACCTATGAAGACCACTCACTGGAGGTGGATTACTCGATTTATAAAACTACCTAGGTCAAGAGCCGTAGCATCGAGCATCTTCGTCTCTCATGTTCCAAGTCCAGAAGTAACTGACCGACACGTCTTAGTGCCATGTAAAAAATTTCCCGTGCAAACAATAGGCAACGAGTAGCTTCCCATGAATAATTACATCGCAAATAGCTGCCAGAATCTATTGGTAATCTAGAGACAACATCCTAATTTGTGTAAGCATAACAAAAGACTTAAGTCAGCAAAGCTTCGCATATGGCGTTGGAAGATGCTGGATTTGGCTGGTAATTATAAGCCCATCATGGTTGGTTGGCCTCCCATGCCGAGCACCCGTTTTGCCTCTTCCCATCATTTGCACCTGGCTCCCAGAACCGCCTTCTGGTTGGGTCGGTTTCTGGCGAATCAGGCATTTGGTCGCTCTATCAACTAGGGACCTTTTGCACTGAAGAATGACGCGCGACAAACGGTCCAGAACAATTCAGCCACCCCTGGCAAAGAGAGATGGGGCCGGGGGGGGGAGACAATGAGCGGCAGGATACTATGTATGTACTTGCTGCATGCTTCTTGCATTAGGTGTCTTGGTGCCTAGGTACGGACAGTCCCAGCTAGGTAGGGTTCCTGTCAAGGTAGATAGATACCTTGCCTACCTATTTTACCTTCCTCCACCTTCTCGGTGCGCCTGGGGGTGCTGTGCCAATGTGCCTATTGCAGAAGCCACGTAATAACCAAGGTAAGTATTATGGTATCAATATGGCTGGGTACCAGCTTAGGTACTTATTTATAAACTGATGCAGCAGATCATTTCCAGTCCTTGAAGTATGGGGAAGCCTTCAAAAGGAAAATATAAGTTGTAGTTCCGTACAATAGTGACTCATCAATCCATTCCATCCCAAACCATCCCATCCATCCATTCCCTCGGCAGCAATCCATTGCCTGGCGGTACTCCCAAGATACATAACAAGATACATAACAAAATACATCATACCTCTACCTGACGTGATCCCTGCGTCAGCTTCCCCTCCCTCCCGCTCCCGTTATCGTTCTTGCCATCTCCACCTGTCGCCCGCGTACGGTACCTTGGGTATCTCAGATGTAGAATGGAATTTTAAGGCACCACCTCACTACTGTACCTCACCACCTCACCTCGCCTCACCTCTTGGCTGATATTTCGACTTGAGGCACCATTCTTCTCTTAAGTCGCACCCCGCTGGGAACCTTTTCGAGTTGCCGTCAGTCCAGTGCTGGATCCAAATCCACCAGCCCACTAAAACTTGGTGGGCTACGGCCTGCTAGCGCTTCGTCTACAGAGCCCGTAGGGACCTTCACCCCGCTAAGTCGCCCGCCACTGGACACCGCCCCTCATCCCTATCCAGGTACCTCAAGTCCTGAGCAGCCAACAGCCATCCGAGAAAGCGAGCAGTGCCTCCCCCGAAGCTCACGCTCACACTCAGGCTCATCACGCCGGCACACGCACACAACCACACACACACGACTCGCACCCCCCCAATCCTCCTTGTGTCCCATCTGGTCACTCACATTCTTCCATCATCTAGTTTCCTTTTCATCAGCTTCTCTTCGTCGATTTCCCACCACCGTTGCCGTCTTTCTTCCGAAGCCTCGCCGTTTCGAAACCCCCGGCTCGGGCTCGTTGTTTGCGTCGTTTGCGCCTTTGTCTACCCCCTTCCGGCCATCGTCTCCTCACCTTGGAAGCGGGGGACCCGTCTCTGGTCTTTTTGGGCCGCCGCCCGTGCACTGCCTCAAACTCCTCCAGCGTCTCCCTACGGCGTCAACATTTGTCAACTTCTCTTACCTAACCACCTTTTTCGACTTTATCCTCGAGGCTCCAGTCTTCGTCTGGTGCTGCCGCATACTTCCCGGCCTCCAAACGCGCGTGGCCTGTTCCTCCGAATATCTTCTCTTGCGCTGTGGTGTTTAGTTTCTCGCTGCACTGCGCACGAGGCCAAACACCATGAGTAGCCGCACCGATGCTGGGCAGCAAACGTGAGTTTCTTCCAGATCCTTGATATGCGATCTGGTTCCTTTCTGTGGGGGAATAAATACTAATCATCGTGACAGCAGGCCCAACTTACGAGTCACCAGTGCGTCAACATTCACAGCCCTCTCCTCATCTTCACTCTTGAGATCTTTCTAATATTCACATCCACTCAGTTATCGCAGCCGATGGCCTCTATAAGAGAGATGTCTTCCGTACGTTCTACAACCCCCGTCTAATACATGCCATGGACAAAATGGTAACTAATGCTACCATAGGGTTCCCGGATCCTTTCGCCGTGGCGACCATCAACGGCGAACAGACCAAAACAACTACAGTCAGCAAGCGAACACTGAACCCGTACTGGAACGAGAGATTTGATTTGTGAGTAATTGCCCTTCTCCCAATTCAGTATGATCACTCCGTCTCACACGATGTAGTCGAGCGAACGAAGACAGCATTCTAGCAGTTCAGGTATTTGATCAGAAAAAGTTTAAGAAGAAGGACCAGGGTTTTTTGGGAGTAATCAACATTCGTATTGGAGATGTAATGCCCGAACTGGGGCCAGATGCAGACGGTAAGTCTATTTACACTGCAAGATATAACTTGACTGACACCCATATGCGCCACTCCAGAACAGATGCTCACACGAGACCTCAAAAAGTCGACCGATAACCTTATTGTTCACGGGAAGCTCATCATCAACCTCTCCTGCGATCTGAGTACTGCCATTAGAGCTGGTCAAACATCAACAAGTCGCCCTTCTCTCGGGGCTGGATCCTCCAATATCTCTACCCTTTCAGCCCCCGCTGGAGATAACCGCCCCGGCTCCTCCATGTCCGGCCCCAACGGTGCGGGCAGTTCACAAGTCACTCTGCCTCATCGTCCTTCCAGCATCAACTCTACTGCCGGTGTTGCTGGCGCCCCGGGACCTAACGGAACTTCACAGCCTCGCCAGAATAGTCAGCTGAGTCCATTCGAGGATGCTCAAGGACGCCTACCGGCTGGGTGGGAACGACGAGAGGACAACCTAGGTCGCACGTACTATGTAGACCACAACACCCGCACAACAAGCTGGAATCGGCCAAGCGCGAATGGTGTTGGTGAATCTCGTAGTGACAGAGAGGCGGCAACCCAAGTTGAGCGACAGAGACATCAGAACCGAACACTTCCGGAAGACCGAACTGGCTCCAGCTCCCCAACGATGCACGCACAGCAACCTCAACAGCCAACATCATCTCCACCCGCTAACAACGGGGCGATGATGCATACTGGTGCTACCAGTCCCGGTACAGGTGAGCTGCCCCCTGGTTGGGAGCAGAGGTGGACACCCGAAGGCCGCCCTTACTTCGTTGACCACAATACCCGAACTACCACCTGGGTCGACCCGCGTCGGCAGCAATACATCCGAATGTATGGAGGACAAAATAACGCCAACGGTCAGATCCAGCAACAGCCAGTTTCTCAGCTGGGCCCTCTCCCGAGCGGCTGGGAGATGCGTCTCACAAACACTGCTCGTGTCTACTTCGTCGACCACAACACAAAGACAACCACTTGGGACGATCCCCGACTTCCATCATCCCTGGACCAGAACGTCCCACAGTATAAGCGAGACTTCCGTCGAAAGCTCATTTACTTCCGATCTCAGCCTGCCATGCGTATTCTTAGTGGACAGTGCCATATCAAGGTCAGACGATCACACATTTTTGAAGACTCATTTGCGGAGATTACTCGCCAGTCGGCTACGGATTTGAAGAAGCGACTAATGATCAAATTCGATGGCGAAGACGGTCTCGATTATGGCGGTCTTTCCCGTGAATTCTTCTTCCTTCTCTCACATGAAATGTTCAACCCCTTCTACTGCCTCTTCGAATATTCAGCCCACGACAATTATACCCTTCAGATCAACCCCCACTCTGGTATTAACCCTGAGCATCTTAACTATTTCAAATTCATTGGCCGAGTTGTTGGTCTTGCTATCTTCCATAGACGATTCCTGGATGCATTCTTCATTGGAGCGCTCTACAAAATGGTTCTCGGAAAGGCGGTTGCCCTTGCCGATATGGAGGGTGTGGACGTCGATTTCCACCGCTCCCTACAGTGGATGTTGGACAACGATATCTCGGGTGGAATTCTTGAGCAGACTTTCTCAACCGAAGACGAGCGATTCGGCGTCTTAACCACGGAAGATCTCATCCCTAACGGTCGCAATATCGATGTGACTAACGAGAACAAGAAGGAATATGTTGATCTCATGGTGAAGTGGCGTATCGAGAAGCGTATTGCCGAGCAATTCCAGGCCTTCAAAGAGGGTTTCCAGGAGTTGATTCCTCAGGATTTGATCAACGTGTTCGATGAGCGCGAGCTCGAGTTGCTTATTGGTGGTATTGCTGAGATTGATGTGGACGACTGGAAGAAGCACACCGACTACCGCGGCTACACTGAGTCTGATGAAGTTGTACAGCACTTCTGGGCTACTGTTCGTTCATGGGATGGTGAGCAGAAGTCTCGTCTCTTGCAGTTCACGACTGGAACGTCCCGAATCCCCGTAAACGGATTCAAGGATCTTCAGGGCAGCGATGGTCCTCGACGATTTACTATTGAAAAGGCGGGAGAAATTGGTAACCTTCCAAAGGCCCACACTTGGTGAGTATTTGTTTTTTTTTTCTCTTCTGTGGTATGCTTCAATACTAACGCGAATTTCTGCAGCTTCAACCGTCTTGATTTGCCTCCATACAAAACTCTGGAGCAGCTTCAAGGCAAACTCACTATCGCTGTGGAGGAAACTATGGGTTTCGGCCAGGAGTAGACTACAAAGGTGCACCACTCCGTGCCAGGTTTGACGAGTTACAACTCACCCCTGGCACCTGTGTATTCTTCTGAGACGGCGACTTTTTTGCTTCTCATTCTACCCTCGCTCATGCACACAAGATTCTGATTTGGGTAATTGCTTTGGTTGAAAGAGTGGACAGACCTGGGTCGTTTGGCGCTGGTGGATTGATTGTCATTCGATACGCGATGCACTGCTTGTTTTGTTTCACCTGTCTACGCAAACCTTACGGATAACAATTCAAAGAAAGCCGGAATTTGAGCTTCTATTTTCCTTCTGAGTCAATTCATAGCCCAATGCTGCCCTAGATGGAAGTTATTGCCTGGCAGTCCTTGATGATGTTGCTACTATGCCTTCGGGGTTAGAAATTGGTGGTATTGCACAGTTCATCAACCCTCCAAAGGAAACGAGGCCAGTCATGTTCCAATTATTCGGCATTGGCGACGAGTGGGCAAGGCGAGTATATATACATATATATATATATGACTACCTCATGGGAGCAATGGAGGTGGAAGCGTGGGAGGCCGGGGGAAGTGAAGACGATTCTCACAGGGAGAT
The DNA here is from genome assembly GCA_024336345.1 of Mariannaea sp. PMI_226. Taxonomy (NCBI): domain Eukaryota; kingdom Fungi; phylum Ascomycota; class Sordariomycetes; order Hypocreales; family Nectriaceae; genus Mariannaea; species Mariannaea sp. PMI_226. Next base: position 2,656,620 of record JANFOG010000005.1, read on the forward strand.
TTTCTACATTCCATTATATATAAACACACGATGAAGCTACTCTCTCTACATGTCAGCGTATTTCGAAGATAGGTTTGTCCTTTGGTATTTGTAACGAAGCTACGATAGATTGTTCATTTTCCTGAGCACAGCTTGGCAACATAATGGCCGGTTGGCATTCGTCCCTCTTTTTTTTTGGTGTGTAGTGTGTACTTTCAAGTCTTATGTGTGGCAAGAGAGAGGAGGAGATAGCTATATCGCCACTCATCTCGCCACTTGATCACCTGTTGCTCTGTAAATTAAGCAGAGTCTGTTGGCCAGAAGAAAGAGGTAGTGTGATGTTGTACAGAATTGCATTCCTTCTACCATTCTACCGGTGGGATGCCCAGTATGTACACGTATTGAGAACAAAAGAGAAAAAAATAAGGTCTTTTGGCGAACCTCCCACGTCGTCTCTGCGGCCGTGTCGTTTGGCCATCCCAAGCAATCCCATCCATCCATTTCATCGTTCCCTTTCTTTCTTCCTTTGCTTGAGTGATATATCAAATAATCCCATTCTCACGACAACAACAATAACCTGGTCCAACAGGTGTTTTCCTTTGCAGCACTGTTGCGTCCTCCAATTTAGCTTCCAGTCCCCTAGTTCACCTCTTTATCGTCGGTACCACATGCGGGTAATCTTGGTGTTGCGCATCTTGCGCTGGAGCTGGAAGATGCCGTACATGAGAGCCTCGCTGGTGGGGGGGCATCCGGGCACGTAGATGTCGACGGGGACGATACGATCGCAGCCGCGGACGACGCTGTAGGAGTAGTGGTAGTAGCCGCCACCGTTGGCGCAGCTGCCCATGGAGATGACCCATCGGGGGTCAGGCATCTGATCGTAGACCTGGCGGAGGGCGGGGGCCATCTTGTTGGTGAGAGTACCGGCGACAATCATGACATCGGACTGACGGGGGGAGGCACGGAAAATAATTCCGAGACGATCCTGATCGTATCGGGGGGTGGAAAGATGCATCATTTCGACGGCACAGCAGGCGAGACCGAAAGTCATGGGCCATAGCGAGGACTGGCGGGCCCAGTTGGCGATAACATCAAGGGAAGTACTATTGGCGAGAAAGAACAGGCGTTAATTAGCAATGTGCTTTTTCTTCGCGAATTAAAGAGTTGGATTGATTTGAGCATTGGGAAACTTGAGGGCATTTTGCGTGTGTCGAGGAAACGGCGTTGCGGTACATACAGAGCATATTGGATAACGCCCTTGGTGCCCTCCTCGCTGGGAAGTGGCACCTCCTTGCGGACCTTTGCCAGGCCGGAGGCAGCCGAATGTGCCGTCACGGCGTTCGCATCACGTCGGGAACCGGTCGAGAAGGCAGCGGCAGCTCGGAAGGGGAGAATTGCGGTCGAGGGCTTGGCTATTTCCAATTGATTAGCTTGGTGGTTCCCACGCCATTGTGCCTTTGGATGACACCCTATTGCGAGCGAGCAAAAAAAAACCCGCCGAGCCGAAAGGTGAGGTCAGCTGGGGGGCCAGCCATTGAAGATAACGCACCTCGAAGGACCATTGAGGCCGCGGATCGCGAGGCGGGAAGCATCTCGATAGAGTCGAATTGACGGCGTCTGGGAAGAGGGGGGGAGGCAGACTCGACGTCGGACAGGGCGGAGGGCGGAAGAGGGGAGGTCGAAGGTGGAATTGGGACGAGCTTGGAGATTGACGAGGCGAATCGATTTGCCTGCGGGATTGGAGAATGGCACACGCACGGCTTTCTTGGGGTTAGCCGGGACCTGGGAAATATCCTTGCCGTGATTGGTTGGCTTGGAGAGAGCTTTAGCCGGGGATTAAGCGGAAGGCGAATGTTGATGAGTGACGTCTATGAGATGGTATGGTACTGCAGTGGTATAGTAGTAGCAGCGGCAGCAGCAGTAGGAGTGAAGGCAGTGATCTCTGTGTAAACTCGCAACGCACTATAATGTATTGACGAATTGATGAAGCCTCGTAGGCCACGTTTTTAATTTTATCTTAAGAAAATAGCACTTATTAGAAGACTTGGTGGCAATTCATTCCAAACTTCCTATTAGTGAGTGTTTCGGGGGAGCGCTGCTTGCCTCCAGTTTCAAATGGCCACCACCCATGACGACAACCACGCAGTTGATACCATATAATCAAAAGGTCATCGTAACTGCTTGTTATTGGTTTGCCAGCTGGCGGTGGTCTGGACTTTATTTTCCCCTAAATGTCCTCGCCACTGCTCCTCCTGAGTTGCATGTGGAGTGCGGTCACTCATCCGTCAAGGTGTATGATACCGGCATTTCAAGATCAAGTTATCTGTGTTGTAACTGACAGTATCGGGTACGAATAGTGCGAAAGGAAACAGAGGCACGCCTTCTCCTTCTTCTTATCCTCTGGCTGATAACCTGGGATTAGCATTGTCCAATTCATTGCCCATTGCATAGATTGAGCATGTGTGACCAACCTATATGTGTATAGGGTAGACTAACTCCGAGTGTCCTGGTTTAGAAAGTCATATCGGAAAGGGTTGATGCAGGAATATTCGTCATTCTATTCAATAAGAGACCAGAGTACAGACTCAAGTGTAAAATACTTTACAATTCTCGAAATTAAGCAGTGAACAATTCATAACATTTGCTGCAGAGACTCAACCTCAATCTATCAACATTGGTGGTGTGATGATGACATGCTAAGCGCTCCCCATTGTGTCCCTTTATACCACGAATGCACAACCAAGTTTGAAATCAAGTAGTTCAGCAGCTGCCATAGGGCACCCAGTCGCATAAGTGCCGCCCTTGCTTCAAGTCCAACATACTCTCCGTGTGGGCATTCAGCGCGAAGCTGAGATTACTCAATCCGGGACCTAGCCTACAACACGCCAGCGAGTAAATCATGAACGAGTTCCATGTGAGTGTAACGGGCCGTTTTATTTATGTAGCCGAAAGCAGTCGAAATTCTTTAGAGACAAAGCTCAACATGTATCCCTGAATTGTCTCGTAGCATTTGTTATGCAGTCTCACATCACGGGGTTATCATAAATTTGGTGGAGTATGAAGTTTGAGAACCGGGGTAATATCAGAAGACACATCAAGTAGACGACGCCGTGTAACTTTTGCTTTGTATGAAGCAGATTAAGAATTAGTTAAATTTCTTTGTTGATCACTGTAGAGATGAGCTGAATGTGCTCGAGATCTGAGAACAATCAAGATGGGCCCGGGGGGTAGGGTAAATACATCCTGGTGGATGAGACATGCTGAATTAGAGACGCCGAAACAAGCGTTTAATTCCGGTAGTACAGCAAGGGAATATGAGACAAGAACAGTTCGTGTGTCGTACAGTTTTTGTAAGCAAAGAGCAACAGTTCTTGAGTGTGCGTACTTGATTGGGCTACCCTCAATCATAGACGCACATGTCTACACTTTTTGGCTTGGTGTAAGCCCAGAAACATGTAGTCAAGTAAACTCAACTCTTGAGATTCACTTCAACCAGATTAACATGTGAGTCACCAGTGCGTTTATACAAAATGGAAAAAAAAACCGCAAGGCATATAGTACAGTCCATGATCTTCATCCACGGGGCCCCGAAAACCCGGATGTGCAGTAGTCAATGACACACTGCCCTGTTTATATCTAAAGTCACGAAGCAAGCACTCGGAAATCGCCGTCTACTATCCTTGCTTTCTTGCTTGGAAGGTTGTTTATACGGTATAAGGCCCTTTTGATTATACTGTAGAAGGCCCTGAGAGTTGTGACACATTTAGACCCATTGCACTCGCCTGTGGACGCTTTCATCATGTCCAACACATATACTGTACATGCTGAATTTAGAAAAAAAAAAACCACGCAGTGCATTGTCCTCTAAGAAAACTATAATACAATCTAGACTGATGGGCCGTTGCATGGGAGCGCCGCTGCATCGGTTTCCCCATCGGTTCCAGACCACGAGATCGAGACCCCACGACGGATCAGCAATAATCACCATGAGGCAGTCCAGATGGTAATGGCCTCTTACGTCGCCAGTAAACTGGTATCTCGAAGCTGATCTCGAAAAATCGTAGTGCCGCGAAATCCGTACATCGGAGATGATCGTTGAGCGATGGAATGCAGTCGACCGTAATCGACCACCCGCAGCCCTAAACCAGTGCAGATCAGGGCGTCCGACATTTCCCAAGCTCGCCTCGTAGCTCGTCTCGACGGCAGCTGATAGGTTACCACTTATGTTTCACACTTCGGGTCCTTGACGCCATCATTCTTCAAGATCCTTGGAAACCTTCCAAAGCTCGTTGTTATTCCTCGTGCCTCCGCAGTCATCCATGAGGATGATCTTGCCAGACTCATCATTTAACATTCAGCCTTGTTCTGTCAACCTGTCAATCGGAGGGGTAATCCACAGGCCCTTAACCTAGTGCGGACTTCCCGAGCATCCATGTCCATAGTCAAGATAGAGTTAGAGAGATCATCGCCATTAGTGTGCCATACAGCTGGGTGAGCAAAATAGCATACCGGGATCAAGACTGTGGTATCACAAGCGTATCACAAGCCAGTTAGCATCAACTCTACAGAGATCAGAAGGATGAGGGGAAAATCCCATATCCTACTGTCGGCGAAAAAGTATAAGAAGGCCAGTTCTCTTCCATATCAAAGGATCTTTTTTCCTTCACTCACTCACACACCACAAGCAACAAAAGCAATTCCCATCACAGCCTGACCAATACTACTCTACTATTCACTTCTTTCAGAGATCACTCTTTCAAAACCGCCAACATGCAGATTACTTCCATGATCGCTATCATCCTCGCCACTGGCGCTCTGGCTGCTCCTCCCAAGCCCAACAAGCCCAACAAGCCCCCTCCTCCCCCTCCCGTCCTCCAGCAGATCACTTGCAGCAGCGGTGCTCCTTACTGTTGTACTGCTGAATCTGATGGCGGCAAGAAGGGATCTGACGGCGGCAATGTCAAGTTTGAATGCTCCGTCCTCGCTGGTACCTGCAACTCCATTGCTGTGTGCTGCAATACCAACGTAAGTAATAGAACGGCAGCTCATACTTAGCTATACATTTGCAGCTACTATTATTGAACTCGTATGCTAACTATCATACTTAGAACGGACAACAGACCTGCACCGGTCTTGGCAGCGCCTCCATTACCATCACCGGCTCTGGTAACTCTGGTGGTGGTAAGAAGGGCGGCAAGGGCGGCAAGGGCGGCGAACCCACCGTTGAGTAAGCGCTCTCTCTACCTCTTGATTCCAAGAGACATGTGCTAAGGTTGGGCATTGGAGTGTACTCCAATAGTCGTCTGCATGTGGATGTGGTTTGAGATATAATACTGATAGTAGGGATACAGGACTTAAAGAGAAAGACAAAGAAAAAGAGTTCAGAGATATAGTATACTATGCACAGAACTGTGTATAACAATTTGACAGTAACTTGTGACAAAAATTCTATTTCCATCGATCGTGACAACGTTTCTGAATTTGGTACTTTCACATACAAAACCGCATAATTCTTGCTGAAAACTTAGTCTTGATAATGTAAAATATTCTTGATGTGAAATGTGCTTCAAATCCATTTACTATACAAAGATGTTTATTGCTTGTGACTATAGATAGGGCAAGTGGACAACGATTTCTGGAGATGGGCAATATCGCTTTTATTCGTGAGGCACGAGTGCTTCTTCCGTGGTTACACTCGGAGGGAGATGTCAGTAGCCTTCGTAACACAAGGCTCTCAGATGATTCAAGTTGTCTTGGTGGGCTTTTGATTTAGACTATGATGATGACGCCTGACACGCTTCTCGGCTGGAGGTTGAAAGTTGCTTGAATCATTAGGTAAGCAGTAAAGTATCTTAATCAAGGGGCACGGCACCGGCACAGGAAGAGAATGCTCCAAGTTATTTAGGACCCCATCTGTAATTATCATTCGCAGCCACCACCAGACCAACCGATTCCGGGCCGCTACCCCCTCAAGCCACCACTTTTAATCAAGGTCTTTAATTTCCTGAGACCTAAGGTAACACGTGCGAATGGTGAGCTGCGTGCACTGTCTCATTTTTCCTTTTGCACTCTTGTTTGCTGAACTGAACTGAACTGAACTGCACTGCGGACGAAACTGTAATTGCTACAGATTAGATACATGGGCAAAGAAGCAAGGGGATCCTTCTGACAATCTGCATTGATATGGAAGTGGCTGAGTACGTACTCGAGACGCGTGCTGGGCGGATCTCACCTGAATAGACTGACCAAACGAATGTGCTCTGTGACACTGTAGTTAGGTCTGCCTGTCCGTCTACGTAAGTATAATCCTGGCTGTTAGTGCTCCACCAATGTCAAGGGTTAACTTCAAGAGCCTGCCGGGGGCTAAACTTGAGTGCTTATAATGTCACGTCTTTGGCTCCCGCTGGCCATAGTGTCCTTGTAAATACTTCGCTGTACTGTACTGCACTGCTATGCCACAACTTGAGCAAGGAATGCAAACCATTATTATTTGCTGAGGCTGCTGGGGACAAGAGGGAGAAGTTCTTGTCATCTCTCCAGAGTCTAGAACGTAATCTCAACAGCACCTAGTACTGTACGGAGTACGTATGTTAATATTACCATCGTAACAAGCCAGGACGTCCATAGTACACGCAACTCCGACCACAAAATAGCCGACGACCCACTAGGCCTGATTCTCTGGAGGCGCAGACTTGATTTGGGAGGTCGAAATCCCTCCCCCCTCCGGGGGTGGGCAATGTGGTCAGTTGGACAATTGCAGATGAGGAGCTGGTTGTGGATCCTTGGTTTTCCGTTTGCCTAGCGTAGGACCTTGCAACTTAATTATATGGTCAGGACGGAGTATGCAGATGTATGACTGAAATGGAACCGGCTTGCACGGGCAATTGCGGTTGTGAACTTTCGGTCTGACGGGAATCGCAGGAATTGCAGGCCAACTGAGAAACTTGGAGAGAGATGTAGGTGAGCATAAGTGTCAGTATGACTAATCAGCACACACGTAATCAGTAAGCCAACCCATCTGCAATAGATCAGCTGTCCATGAAGTACTGTATGATGTGAAAAACCAGACACATGCAGATGAGCTGCAAGTTTTGTGGCGTCCGCCAAAAGGTTTCCCCCCCCTCCTTCCCCCTTGTTGGGGATGGGGATACTGGATAAAGAAATACCGGGGAACATGGGAAAAATAAAACAAAAAAATTAATAGGCCACGCCTTTTTCGAACAAGCTTCTACTGACATGTGGAACATGGAGGGCAGCGCCGAGGGAGTGGAGCCTTGGGTGCATGAGGTGGTTCTGTGGACCGTACAGTAGTGACAGTGGGCAGAAAAGCCTAGTGGAATTAAGTTGATAGGTAAGCAGTGCCGTACCTGTGCTACTGTGTATGTACCAGCGACCACAGCGCGTGTGCACCCACACACCACCCACACGCAGACACAGACAATGAGACAATGCACATTCCGGTGGCCAACAAGAAGTCAGAGATCGAGCCTCACAAGAAGCCACCCCGCCGTCACCCAAGCGCCACAAAACCGCCCTGATTAAAAAATTTCCCAGATGTCTTGCCACATGTCTCCTATTTTTCCTTGGTGAGATTGGTGCTGTGAATCAAGTTGAATATCGCTTCCATATCACATCATGCTATGTAATTACAATGCATCTACGCAAAGGTACCCAGCTCACGGATATCCGTGCAAATACTATGTGGGCAGGTACTTTCATATCCAGCTACCTACCAACTGTAATTACCCGTTCATACAAGGTGCCTAACCCTTATCTACCTCAATATCTAACCACGTATTTATGATGTATTAATGTAGGTTGTTCATCATGCTTAATCACTCACTCAAAAAAAGAGATGCGAGTTACACCTCCTGTGAGTGGACACTGCATCGCGCTTGGGCCACAATTACCTTTCCCACCCTTAGGAACAGCCAAGCAAGTCGGCTTGCAGGTCGGCTTGCAGGTCGGCTTGCATGGTCGTGCATGGCCAACTTGCAGGCCCCCCCCCCCCTTTCCCAAGCCTTCTAGGAAGAGCCAACGCAGGACCAGAACAGGATTGACTGGTGGGTTGCACGCGGGCGAGATGCCCGTTTTATTGAAGTATGTACTATAATTTTTTTTGGGGGGGTGAGGGGGTGGTATCCTGTCACGTTCTCAATGTAGCGCTCCGTACATAGTACCGTGCCGCATACATCTGGCGTGACGAGTTCTTTGATAAGTTCACTGCAAAGGCAAGGTAGATACGCGTTTGGCTGCATTGTCTCGTTGCTGGGCACTTTGCTCGACTCCTTGCTTTCTTTGGTTTGGTGGCGGGGAGGAAGTTTGTCTTTCGTTGAAGATTAGCTCGCCATGATTCTTCCCTTTGCCCCTGGAACATTTCAGGTATTATCTTATCTGCACGGGTACCTCTCAGTACACCACCGATAGTAACCACGGTACTTTTCCCACAGTAGCTGGTTACTTGTGAACTTGAGATAGGAATTGGCGCATGAGCATACTCAGGTACGATATCTCAGCAGGCGCTATATGTACTCCATACCTAGAGCCGCGTACCTAATTACGTTGTCCTTCGTGCTTTGCTAACCTACCAACAGGCCGGGCAGGTACCTGTCGGTGGTCGGTGGTCGGTGGTCTCCTTCTCCCCATGCTCCTTCTCCATTCTCCAAAACCCACCATCCGGCAAACCCACCTACCCAAGTTCCTTCTTTCCCTCTGGTTCTGGTTCTACTCCTTGCTCTTCCCTACGCCTATCCTCCCACTCCCACTCCCGCTCCCGTTCCCTCTACTCCGTAATAATAATCGGTTCTCGCCCTCGCTCACCACCATCCCACTTGAGCCATCACGCTATCTCGGCTGGGCCTTGAATACCGAGCCAGTTCTCTCCACCTCTCCTATCCTTCAGCGTCCCTTCAACGTCCTTGGTCGCATTCGTCACCCTCCAAAATCCCCCAAATCGCAGACTCACGAAAATGTCCTGTTGCCAGACCGTCTAAGCCACCATAATTTTCCCCCTCGGGTTCCGACTTCAATGCGACTCCTGCCTTCTCCCCTGTGGCGCGCATAGGCTTTCGTCTAATTTCGACATCAACTCCCCATCCTGTTGCTGGTTGCTGGTTGCCGTCGCGAACCGCCTCCAATGATGTGGGTAAAAGTGAAGCATTGGTTCTGGCACCGGCCCTCGCGACTTCTCGTCCGGTACCTCACCACGTTCTTCATCTTCAGTTTCGCAATATGGAATTACGTGACTTGGACGACCGATCCGACTTTCGAATACGTCGATCCACATGGCTCCATTAACCAGGGACCGTCGCACCCTATTAAGAAGCTCATGGTCGATGCTCTCGCCAGCCATGAAGAACTTCTTGCCAAACGCAGCTGGAACCTCAATGATGCCGCCGCCCGCTACCGTGCCCGCAGAGGCCGTCATCCACCACCTGGTTTTGATAAGTGGACTGAGGCCGCTCTTGCCTCGAACGCTATCCTCGTCGAAGATTTTTTCGACCGCATCTACAAAGACCTGACCCCTTTCTGGGCCCTCGATGCCCATACCCTTGCCCAGCGCGCCTCTTCTGGGCGTTGGGTCGTCAAAGTCCGCAATGGACATGCTACAGGTGTTGGAAATACCACAGATCGAGTACCCTGGTTACAGCTTTGGTCAGGCCTTGTCGCAGAATTCGCTGACTCGCTCCCGGATGTTGATATGCCCATCAACTACATGGATGAGCCTCGCATCCTCGTTCCCTTTGACGAAATTACCAAACTGGTATCTATAGAGAACAAAAAAAGACGGTTACCACGTGTGATCGACACTGTGACCAACTTCACTGGCCTTGCAGCCCTTGATGCCCAGAGTCCACCGCTCTACGACCCCTTCTGGTTTGACAAGTCTGCCGACTACTGGAATTTGTCTCGTACTGGGTGTGATCCGAAATCTCCTTCGCGCAACGTCGAACAAATACATGACTTCAAAGCTCCGATCGATTACCCGTCCGACTGGGCTCCAGACTACGCATACAATGGCTACATCAAGAACTGGACTGCTGCCATGGATCCATGCACACAGCCGCACCTACCTCACATGCATGGCAGTTTTGTCAAGCCGCTAAGCCTATCGACTACCCAGGAGCTCATCCCTATGTTCGGTGGCTCCAAACTCCCCATGAATAACGACATTCTAATTCCCGGGGCTATGTATTTGACCGATGACGAGAGCTACTCCGGCGGTGAGGATCAGCATGGACCAGCGTGGTACTGGAAAAAGAACGGCGTCGTTTGGCGAGGAGTGGCGTCAGGAGGGAAAGTCAAGGAATACAACTGGCATCGATTCCACCGCCATCGACTGGTTCAAATGCTCAATGGCACTGCTGTGGAAGACGCCGAGCACAATGGAGGAAAGGCCGAGAGCTTCCACCTGCCAAATACCGCAAACTATGGGGGAGTGCATCTCAGAGGTCGGACTCTGGGAAAGTGGCTGAAGAAGTTTGCCACTGTTGGCTTCATTAGTCGACAATGCCAGGTGGACCCGTGCCCCTATCTGGATCCCTATTTCAAAGAAGTGAACCCTATGGCGATGAAGGATCAATTCAAATACAAATTCCTGCCCGATGCCGATGGAAATTCGTTTAGCGCCCGCTTCCGTGGCTTCATGCGCTCGACAAGCGTTCCTCTGAAGGCCACTATCTATTCCGAATGGCACGACGACCGCCTTACTCCCTGGGTCCATTTTGTGCCCATGGACAACACCTTCCAGGACATATACTCCATCCTTGAGTTCTTCACCGACCCCGAAGTCGATGGTGATAGCGCAGCTCGTTATGTTGCCGAGCGTGGCAAGGATTGGGCCGAGCAGGTTCTACGTCGTGAGGATATGCGTCTCTATGTATGGCGCCTACTGCTAGAGTGGGCCCGCGTCTGTGATGAGAAACGAGACAAACTAGGATTTGTCCAAGATTTGCTGGAGCAACCAGACGAAACATAGGAACAACAATTCATCAACGAGCATTTTAACGAACGAACGGTGCTGGTGTTTGGGAAAGGGGGAGCGTCTATACCCACTGCATGGCTATGATTTCTGCCTGCATCACGATTTGCCCAAGGAGCAAGATTTGCGCGTCCCCAGTGGACGTTAAACATTCATCTATACACTAATTCTCACGGCCTGGCGTTTGGGAGTTTACCCTTTCACGCTTGTATGATAAGGGAGAAGCGAGTTTCTTGCTTAGGGATTATTTTAATTGGGCGGAAAAGATATATCGTCTTTATGTCGGTGTTCATGTGGCTGGTCTCTTTTCGAGTAATCAATCGACAATATATCTATAGCGCAGCGGCGGCAGAGGAAAAGAGATATAACAAAGAGATGGAAATCTGGGCCACTTGAGGAGGAGAGAGGAGGATAATAATTCATCTCCTCGCCCATAATATTCAAATCTGGAAGTCATCTTGGTTTTGCTCCAAGTGTACCCGATAGACTACATAATTCCAAACCAGACGAAAAAAAAAAAATTAACTTGTCATCAACCAATTAATTTTGCCCTCTGGCTGCTTTCCGATATGCTACAATTGAAAATAGGTTTGACTCCGTGATATGCAAAATATAAAAAGCATGATTCAAGCAGAAGAAAACGATGACTGTCTTGAGTCCTGTGATCGTACTCATGCTCATTATTATGCATGTATTCCTCTCTCCATTTCTTCCCCCATCTCGCATATTTGTCGGTCATCGCCACTTCGTTCAGGTAGGGGGTCGGGCCAAAGACAACAACGCCTCTCAGATCTTCGTAACCGCACAAACAAACACAAAAACTTTCCCATCAAAGGACGTTGCTTTACTGCCTTTTGCTTTTGCTTTTCCTTTTTTTTTTCTTCTTTTCTTTCTTCTTCTGTATCCAATTAGGTAGCTAGTCAACGGGAGCCAGGGCCGGCCGAGCGGTTCTACAGCTGCAGGTTGGTGACGGGTCCCCGGGACGGTTGACCCTTGAGGTGAGCGGCGGAGCCCTTGAAGAGGCTCTGCCAGATGAATGCTTCGCTGAGGAGCAGTTCAATGTCCTTTTCCGTCCAGCCCTTGGTGGGCAGGGATTGGAGGAACATCATGATCTCCTGGAAGTCCATATGGACCAGCTTATGAGACCATTTGACGAGGAATGCGGCACAGACATAGAGGTGGAACTCGGAAAAGCCTTGTTCTTCGGCCTGTGTACGAGGAGAGTTAGTAAAAAGAAAAAGAAAGAAAGAGAGAAGACCCAACATGTGTGGGTGATCAGAAACGTACCAAGTAAGTGTCCCACATCCTGATAGTATTCTTGACGCTGATTTCACGCATGAGGAGACAATTCATCCATCGAAAACTAAACTGGATGAACTCAACACCTTCCTGCTCCAGATGCTTAGATAGCCCGGCGTCAATACGAGCTGTGAGATCGCGCAAGGCTGCCACCTGGCGCTGGATGCCAGGTTGCGCTACAATATAGTGATCTTGTATACCGTCCAAGAGTTTTGTCAAGCACCAGAAAGAGTCAGCCTCGACTGCATCAAGGACCGATCGGGGCAGCTGTCCTGGGTCCATGCCTGACTCGATGTTGGGGTCTCCTATGTAGATACTCAGGAAGACCTGCCAGAAAGGCGTTACCAGGTCGTTGATTCCCTGAACATAGCCGCTTGCAGGGTGCCGTACGGCCCACACATACAGGATGCGCTCAAGGGACCGCTGGGTTGCCTCGTAGCTATACAGCTCAATATGTGGGTTTGTTCGTGGAACGTCAATGCTGATCTGGTGCCAAATCGCCTCATCTAGGCCTCGTGTCCTGCCACTTGGAGCTGCATTTGAGTTGCTGGCGCTATTTGTATTCGTACCACTCCTCTCAAAGGCCTGGCGCACACCGTCTAGGTATTCCTTGCGCTTTCGCTCTAGGGTCGCCACTCGACGCTCACTGTTAGTCGGGAGGTAGCTCAAGAGAAGTTGCCACGTCATGGCGCGAACTTCTTCTGGTACGCCAGACCATGCTAGAGCTCTAAGATCAGGCAGTGGTATGGACGAGGCCTGCAGGAGTTTCTTAAACTTATTTATACGGGTGATTCGGGAGTTTATGGCGTCGGCTTCTTTCGGTGTGGCATTGGCGGGGACGGTAGGATAGTTGATGAGATGGAGGGCATTGGCGGGGTCTGAAGTTGCATGTTAGTTACTGATCGCCTCGAAACTCGTAGGGAGTCTAGCCACGGACCTCGAAGGATGTCTTTATACTGTGGCCTCAATATTTTGCCCTCGCTCTTCTTAGGCATAGGATATGTAGGGGCGGGACGCTCAGCAGCAATATCGGCGCTATTAGAATATCTTCTCGACTGCAAGGCGGCCGGGGGCTCGCTCCCAAGCGGTGAGAGCGTTTCTGAATCAGTTTTGTTCTGTGTAGCTATCCGTCTAGACCTCCTCTTCATGCTGGACAGACTGGGGAGCCCAAAGTCATCGCCGTCGTCGTCCTCATATCCCATCATTTCGTCTTCGTCGGCTTTCCAGTCATCGTTGGTGTTTGAGAGGAAGTTAATGTAGTTCTTGAATGGGGGCGTGGATCTGTCAGTTGAGGTGGTTCGTATCGGAGGAGAGGCATCTTGAATTCGAATCTTGGCTGAGGAAGAGGAAGCGGGCGGCGTCCTGGGGCGGGATGAACCTGACAGATTCCTGAAGAGTGGCAGAACATCAGTCAGCTAGTTGAACCAAGAGGGGCGAACAATGGGTCGATTCTGGACGTACAGGTTATCGAATTTGAGGATATCGGCATGAGAGTACGCTGCGCCGACCACCAGGCTTGACCCGGGGCCTCCAGGAGCTGTGATGCTCCTCTTATGTGTGGCGTTCTCTCGTGGAGGCGGTCTCCAGAATGGTGATGCGGATCTGGACAAACGATATGTTTCAGTGCGAGGGGCCTTGGGGACTGGCTACTACTGAAGGCAGAGAGTAGCAGATGGGAGATGGAGATTGTAACATACTCTGGTCGATCTAGCAAATGGCAATTGAGCTTCAGTCAGCAAAACAAGGCCCGGTTGCGACTCTCTTTCAAAACTTTCGACTTCTCTCAACTCCTCCGGGAGGGGACATCTCATCGACATGTGTACATACCAACTTGGACCATCTCCTGCGGCAGTGGGGCTGTCAGTACCTTGAGAGTGTCTATGGCGTCGGTTCGTCTCGTGAGCGACGAACGAGCCTGGAGTTCAAGTACTTACCGACTGTGCGGACTTCTTGGCGCTTCCGGAGGACGGCCACATGGTGTTTGCCAAAGGGCTTCCCTTTACATACTGCGAATCTGAGCGATGATGTTGGATGGAGGCAGGTCTTGGGCGTTTTTGACTTGGGGAGAGTCAGGCACCGCGAGCGTCCTCGGTCGGTTGTTGACGGCACCTGATACCGTCTTGGACTAGGTGAACTTGTTGAGGGTGGCTATGGCGGCGATCATTCAGGCGGTCACTTGCCTATTGGGAAGTTCGCCAGTGGCCACTGTGCCACTTGGAGCGCCTAAGACTCAGCGCCATTACAGAGGGGTTCTAGTGGGCCACATCGCTATAAGCTTATGACTCGTGCTGTAAGGTAAGTTGGGTACAGTTTGGCTGACCACTACGGGAGCCCTGCCTCGGCCAGCGCCACTGCCTCTAACCAGACTTGGGGCATCATTTTATTGGCTGGTGTTGGCTTAGTCATTCGGACATCAACTTTCGATAGCCTAGACCTGAAAGGCATCCCTTCGCGACTCGTCTCCTCTTCGTTTGCTAGCCTTCAAACTCAACTCCTTCCATACTTCGGTTTTAGGTCGCTCATCTCATCGAAATCTTGATCCCCAAAGGTGCCCGATTCTCAGTATAGAGATTCCCACATCTAGATTTATGATAGTTGTGCATTGAGACGACACTACCGTGCGCCGCCAGACTAACGGAACCGCGACCACCCAGCCAGATCATCAACCACCCAAACAGCGAGTCGCCATGACTGAGCCGGAGAACTTCGAGGAAGATCTCTTCGCCGACCTGTAAGATTGACCGGAGAAGAGTGAAAATAGTTAAAATATAGCATGATCAATAGACTAATGTCCCCGTCTTCCATAGCTACGATGATAATGATGCTTCCAAGGCCGCGCCCCCTCCCAAGGCTCCAGCTCCGGCTGTGACGGACAACCAACCCGCCCAACCCATCGCTAACGAGCAGCCCGGAGTATTCCACGATGCAGACATAGGAGGTGATGAAGTAATGGGCCATGAACAAGATGACGACGATGAAGATGACGATGTTGACTTCAACCTGGGAGGAGGCCCTAGCAACCACGCAGGCCACACCGCCATGCATGAGGACCCTCCATCTCCTCCGCCCTTTGGAACGGTCCACAAAGCAAGTGCCAAGGAAGACGGGTAAGTTTTTCGCCATTCCTTTCAAACGTGATTTGTACCTGCAAAATCCTGCACTCCAGCGTGTGTTTTACTCTTCTTCCCCTTTGGTGCCGCCTGTTGGGATCGCGCTAGATTTTGAACTGGTATTTGGGAGTGGCTTTTTCAAAGATCTTCGGAACGCTAGCTTGGCTTGGCTGGAAGGATCGTGATCAGGTTGATCGGACAGCGTGCGCAACATACATGACTACGAATGACTCAGACGGGGGGAAACCATGATCAGCCCACATGGAGTAAGATGGACCATGAGCAAGAAGCACAGATATCAGATGAAACTTGTTTTCAACATGATCAAGTTGAGAAGTTGCTTATAGCAAGAGGAGGAAAAAAAGTCAATATCTTTGACAGGGGTCTATCACCCTGTGGATACTCCGAGCAAGAATCAGTCGACCTAGTCCAGACAGGAGCCAGGTCTCCTTTCTTTCATAGCCATGAGTCGCAGAGATCTTATAAGGGCCCGACGAGAATGTTGATTGGCTTCTCCGGTCGGCTATAGCGAGATTTGCAGCGAATAGCGCGCGAGGCCAGTACCTAGCACAAGAGAGACAGAGAGAACAGTCAAGACGATAGCACAAGACGAAAAAATATTCGACCAAGCTGATCTGGCATCTCTCACTGCACTGTCTTCGCTATGTTCAGAACTCTTTTTAAGGGCCCCATGTCGACCTTCTACATCAAGTCAAACTCTTGCCATTGGATCCTTTCTGTCAACAACCATTCAATATTCTATTACTTGGCCATGCTTGATTGACAGACCTTGATAAATGCCTCTTCGCAATCTGCCTCTCCTATAAAGTCGGCTCTAGGCAATTTACCGTTGGGTGTCGAGCATCAAAATGCAGTCTAGTTGCATCATCCATCGAACCGGTTCCTGAAGCTATCAAAATTGGATCTTTGACCCCAGGAAGCCCAGGATATTTGGCATATGGAGCGAAGCCAGACGACGTTTAGTTTGCTGTGCAAAATAGATGCCACTGTGGTCAAGCCTTGCCATGTTACCATCTGATCAACACCATATACTGCCACACAGCTTACCCAAAGGATCCTTGATGCTGCGCATCATCCACCTGCACTCCCTGTTTTCATATCGCCGCCATACTATCTGCCTTTGATTTATTTGGAAACTAATCGTTAATCGGGGAAATATCATGCTAATTCGTTAAAACAGTAAGATGTTCATTGGCGGTCTCAACTGGGAAACTACCGATCGTAAGTAAAATAATGCTCAAGCTTTTAGATTTGCATTCTAATCAAAACAGAGTCTCTACGAGACTATTTCTCCCAATTCGGCGAGGTAGTAGAATGTACTGTTATGCGAGATAACAGCACTGGGCGCTCACGAGGTTTTGGATTCCTCACATTCAAGGACGCAAAGACAGTCAACGTTGTTATGGTCAAGGAACACTTTCTTGACGGCAAGATTGTAGGTGTTTACCGTACTTGGTTCTCCTATTACTATGATCGCTGACTTGTCTAGATTGACCCGAAGCGAGCTATTCCTCGAGATGAACAGGAGAAGACGAGCAAGATCTTTGTTGGTGGCGTAAGCCAGGAAACCACAGACCAGGAATTTAAGGACTATTTTGCCCAGTTTGGCCGAGTTGTCGACGCGACGCTTATGATGGACAAGGACACCGGCCGACCGAGAGGTTTTGGATTCGTTACTTTTGAGAGTGAGGCTGGCGTTGAAGCATGTATCAACGTACCGCTCGAGATTCATGGAAAGCCTATTGAGGTCAAGAAAGCCCAGCCCCGAGGCAACCTTCGTGAGGAGGAGGAGGCTTCTCGAAGAAACAAGTTCAGGAAGGGTGATGAGCAATCGTCTCAGAGCTCCATGGGACAACAGATGGGTAACAACGGCATGACTCCTCAAGTTATGGCCCAATACTTTCAGCGGATGCAACAATACTTTGCCATGATGCAGTCCCAAATGGCGATGAGCCGAGGCATGCCCATGAACCCCGCCATGTGGCAGAACATGATGCAGATGCAGCAGATGCAACAGCAGATGATGGGACGCGGTGGTGGTGCCAATGGACAGAACATGATGAATAACATGAACCCTCAGATGATGCAGCAAATGCAGCAAATGCAACAGCAAATGATGCAGCAACAAGCCCAGCAAGGTGACCAAGGCAATGCTGGCAGGGGCTACAACAACTACGATGGAGGATACCAACAGCCTCAAGGTCGACGAGGCGGACGAGGTGGTGGATATGGAGGCCACGGAGGAGCGTACGGCATGGGTGGTGGTGGTGGCGCTGGTGGTGCTGGTGGTGCCGGCGGCGGTGGCAGTGGTGGCGGTGCCCCAACCTCATGGGAGGGCATGTACGACGACGTTCCCCAGCCCAATCCTAACCAAGGCGGTGGCTTTCGCGGAAGCGCTCAAGGATCTCCAGATCCCCAACATGCTCCTCCAGCGAACGCGCCCACTGGACCTAAGAACGCCGGCAAGCCTGGTGCCAACTACCGTGGAGGTGGTCGAGGAGGTAACCGTGGTTTCCATCCCTACTCTCGATGAGAAACTAGGCCCAAGGAAAATGGTAATTCGGAGCTGTTATGCTGGAACGCATAATTGGGAACCCTCACCATCTATCACATTTGTCAAAGTCGGAGGGGATTTCGTATGAGAAGTTAAAGGAAGGGATAATGGAGGGATATGAAAAAAACAGGAAATTCTGTACTACTACTTCTTTTTACTCAGGCCAGGTTTCTCTTTGGCTTCTTTTTTTTTCTTATCATCATCTCATGGTTTTTTTTTTTTGTCTTGATATTTCAGAGCATTTCCGGTTTTCGTTTTACCATGGCCTGGTCGGACAATAAATAAGGAGGCATCAAACAAGTCTTTTCCCGCCTGGACCATTCCCCCCTTGCAAGATGCAGAGCAGAAAGCGGGAGAGATGGTGCGATGGTGTGAGGACTTCACAATGGCGATAAGGGAGCGAGATGCTTATGCCAGTCCGATTTAACGATCAATGTGCTCTCATTTCTGGTCTAACTAACTACCTACCTAACCAGGCAGCGTGTAATTTAAAGTGATGGCCCGAGACATGGACGGATGAAAGATGCGGGAGGGTCACGTGGCCATCTTCCTCATCCAGCAGTTTGATTCCTGCCCTGATGGAACTAAGCACCTGTTACCTTGCCTTTCTAAGTTACCTGCGACAGTAGTTAACCACCAGGTGCAATGTGGTCTGTCATACCGACAACTAATAAGGCTACCTGGTAGGGGGATCGTATTGAGATCCATCACCAGGCAGGTTAATTACAGTAGTTACTATCTTAGTCAGGGTTATTGGGGGCATTGGGGGGCCACCTCTTACAGTAGTGCACCCTTGACGAAAGTACCCCAGAGAGGGTACGGGATATGGGGATGAGAAAAATTGATAAAAAGAAAATAGAGGGGAAAAGGAAAGGAAAAGAGGAGAAAGCCACACAGACAGAGAGAGAGAGAGAAAGAGAGAGAGAGAGAGAGAAAGAGAAGGGAGAGATGGAAATAACAACGACGGTTTATCGATTGTTGGCTGACTGGGCATTATCAAGTTCAATTGAGCCAGCTCGAGCGAAGAGACCCCAGTCTGGACTACGTTACCTAACTGTGTGATAATTAACCTGATCAAGGCATGTGAAGTTATTTACATTTACTGTCAAGTACCTCCCTCCCTCTATGTAGGTATGGAGATGGAGTACAGATTACATAGTACAGAGTAGATCCTCCCCCTCTCAAACATGGAGCTCACGCTGACGTGAGTATTTCCCAGCAGGAAAAAAAATAACGGAGCACGACACATGTACGGATACGGGGTAAGATTAATTTACTTTCAGGACAAAACTTGCAAAGAAAAAAATAACCAAGAACAGGGGTTTGAGAAAACCTGGACCAGTGGCCTCTCGGCTCAGAGCCGAACCCACCAGACCCGATTATTTCCCTTCGCGTACTTTGTCCTTGTTCTTGTGGGCACACGCGTGACGCCTACACTCTCTTTACCGTCTCCGGCCATTACTCCTGTTTGCTCGTGCTTGGCTCACTTGGGATCCATCATTTACCCAGTTGGCTGCTCCCTATACTGCTATTCTTCTCTACAGATTAGTAGTTGCCTCCCTCGATTCCCTCCAACGAGAGACGGGACGAACACATTGTCACCTTCATTCTTTTGACATCATCGCAAATCCCCCCCTCCAGCTACATAGTCATCATGTCATCACCATCAGGCTCCTCCTCGTATAGCGGCAAGCGTAAGAGAAGCTCGCTGAGCATCGCCAATTCCTCCGCCGACTTCCTCGACAATGGCCTGCAGGCATCCTCTCGAGATGCCTCAGCAGAAGAGGGCGACACCACCGCCGCCGAGTCCAGTCGCCATCACCATCGCATCGCCGCCGCTGGAGGCCCCAACCCTAAGCGTCAACGGGCCAGCTCCCAACTTATCCCCGACAGCAACGGCAATGACCTCAGTCTCGACCCTGGCGAGCCCAGCGACACCACCGAGGCCAGTGTCGATATCGCCCAGCGAGTAGGCCGCAAAGGCCGCAAGCCCTCCCTCAAGGAGCTCGAGGAGATGAAGAAGAAGGATGCCATGCCTCCCCCTCCCATTGGCACTTTGACCGATCCCGCTGGTGGCTACAAGACCAACCCACCGCCTGTCGGACGTCCCGTACGTGTGTACGCTGATGGCGTGTTCGACCTCTTCCATCTTGGGTAAATAGATATAGCCCCTCTCTGTTTCTTTCTGATGCACATCATGTGTCCCTCCCAGATGCATGATGCGCTACAATATAAACAACTCCCCCCCCCCCCCCGCGCGACGACCTAACCATGCTAACGCAATCCTCTCAAGACATATGCGACAGCTCGAGCAGGCCAAGAAGGCATTCCCCGACACCACCCTTGTGGTGGGTGTTACCGGCGACCAAGAGACACATACGCGAAAGGGCCTGACTGTCATGTCTGGCAAGGAACGTGCCGAAACTCTGCGACACTGCAAGTGGGTTGACGAGGTCATTGAGGACTGCCCATGGATCGTCACCCCCGAGTTCTTGGAGAAGCACAAGCTCGACTACGTAGCCCACGACGACCTGCCCTACGGCGCTGACGAGGGCGATGACATCTACCAGCCCATCAAGGCCGCTGGCAAGTTCCTTGTCACCCAACGTACGGAAGGTGTCAGCACCACTGGTCTCATTACCAGGTGAGTAGATATTACCGCCAGTCTCCCCCTTATACCCTCGACGTTTTCTAATGCAATCCCCTTTTTTTTTCAGAATTGTTCGTGATTACGAAAAGTACATTGCTCGCCAGTTTAAGCGTGGTACCTCACGCCAGGAGCTCAATGTGAGCTGGCTCAAGAAGAACGAGCTGGATCTGAAGCGTCACGTTCAGGAACTTCGCGAGAACATTACAAACAACTGGACCAGCACTGGTCAAGAGCTTGGCCGTGAGCTTCGTCAATTCTGGCCGGCTAGCCGACCTCCCAGCCGACCTCAAAGCCCTGCTCGATTCAACAGCTCTGGCAACGGTGATTTGGCTCGGTCGCCTACCAACCTCGGCGGCACTTCGAAGGAGTTTGTTACTGGCTACGCTCTCGGCCTTGTCGGTGGTGTGCGATCATGGGTATGTACCTCCACAAAAACAGCCAGGGCTGATTATCGAATGCAAAGGATAGACAAGCTAACGAGAACAAACACAGATGACCAAGAGTCGAAGAACAGGCCAAGACAGCCGTGGCCCCAGCGACGATGAGGAGTCAGAGGAGAGTGACAACACCAACAGAAAGAACTCGGAGGCTGCGCCACCCGTTCCAATTTCCGCCAATGCCTAAGTAAGATCGAATTGGAGGTAACGAGATGTGTAAAAATTGGAGGTGGGAGTTAAAACAAAAAAGGGCGGCCACTCTTTCACGATAGGGGGAAGAAGTTATTATCACCTTGCAACGGCTTTTCTTTTTGTCTTCATAGTACATACGGGGGCCCTAGCTCTAAACATTACTACATACAGGGCATTAATACAGGGCCGGCTGTAGGCGTTCCGGCTTTAATTGCAGAATTGATTGTACTTTTTTTATTTTATTTTCGTCACTGTCTTGTTCCTTATGGGTCTTGGGGAGACAGGTGCAAAGTGCTCATAACCAGCTGTCTGTGCTAGATCAGACTCAGATTTGAATATCCCATGTTGGGCTTGAGGCGAGCATCATGGAATTTTTGTTCAACAGCATGAGCATCAGTCTCCATGTCATGGCATTGCCAAGTTACCCTACATGTGGTTCCTTTTTTTCTTTTGTCTTCCTCACAAGTTCCCGTAAATACTCGATGGCCCTGTCCATGTCCTTGAAAACGCAACCCCCGCGAATATGAGGATATGATACAGCAGCCATCCAACGCCTTGCAGGTTGCCTTGCACATCGCCTCGCCTCCATGGCAGCAGGCTCGCGTTTGCAGGCAAAAAGCCCTACATGTTGAGCTTAGAGTAACTCACTCGCACCAGCCTCGAGCCACAATCGCCACATATAGGAGGCTCAAGTCCCCGTCCCCAAATTTCCTCTTTTTTTTTTTGACAGGCGAAACAGCTTTTTTGGTTTTCTGATAACAAACGCTGTGCCAGGTCGCACAAAAGCAGCGCTGCCAGCGCGCAAGGCTAAGCCGTCAGCATCAGCTCACCTCCGCCTCCCGCGTAGCACAGCACTCGGGGGGCGTGTATGTGCGTGTGTGTGGGGGAGAGAATATCTGACTGGATATGGAGACTAGAAAGAAAAAAAACGTCTAGAAAGACGGAAGAGAACGATTCCGCTCCCCCTCCGCCACCTTCTAGCCTCTCTACCGTTAGAGTAAACCTAGGTAAAGAAGGATCAGAAGGATTGAGGGGCAGTACGAACCGGGGGAGAGGGGTTCTAGAGGAGGCTGTTGATGTCATTTTGGGAGGAAGGGTAGTCAAATACATAGATGAAGGGGGGGGGTATTCCAGGAACACAAGGTCAGGTTGTATGCAAATGTGGCTCTCGAAGGAGCCTGCGATGATAGGTCTAGGGTACATTTTGTGCATCGAGATTTACATCAAGCATCTTCCACTGGAGAGTAGCGGGCTGAAGAGACTGCGAGGATCTACTTTACATCTCCAAGAACCCGAATCTACTATCTACTGGATGGCGAGATTGTAGTCACCATATCAAAAGAGGAAAACACATCTGATTGACGTTTGAACTGTCCAGTCACTTGAGCTGTCACTGCGTTGAGCAAGCTCAAGTCCATTGACGTATGAGAATTCCAACGTTCCGATGTCGACGGGGATGGGCTTTACTCCAGGATGAAGACTACTCTGGGCGCTCAGCTTGGGAGCATACTGCTTCACAGGTTGGCTGATGCTATAAACCCCCCTTGTGAGGGATGAGAAAGAAAGTTGGGGTCATATATGACAGCCATGAAATCCCAATGCTTTCCGAAATGTGTTACCAATCAGTAAGAATGGTCTATGATCACCTAACGAGCACACGTTTACATTTTCAGTGTTTACTCTATACTTGTCTCGCTGGCGGTGCTGAAAAAGCCTAACTTCTCAAGTTAAGTGATAGAACCCCCATCGTCGAGACCGTGTTCATCAACGAGCCATGTAGTTCAATGCTTATATTATAGGCGATCCCTGCGGTATGCGTCACCCATTCCTCAAAGCGGGCAAAATATGTCAGCGAGGTGACATTGCAGGGATGCTTCAAACACCGGGACAAGCAATTATTACTATTTTCACATATGGGATGAATAGCCTGCAAAGGAATTCATCTGAAGGCCAGTTACAGGTTGCTTCTTAAGGGGGCAAGAGGCGTTGCTTGGTGAAGAAGAAAAAATAGATACTTGTACGGAGATGGAGGGCGACACAGAGAATTCCCAGAGACAAGAAGAAGAGAGCAGAAACACCAGTAGGTCGGGTCAAGTCGTGTTAGAACTTCATATGTTGGTAATATGCCGCCAACAACCCATCCAAAGAGAAATACGAGATACAGGGGGAGTGAGCAGCTCAATCGTGCGGCCAGCGCCAGCGTCTCATCTATTCCTGGGGAAGCTTGGCTCGCCCATTGCCTCCCTGGCCAGATTTTTGATGAAAATGTCGCCGAGCTGTAGGGTAGTCTAGCAGCTTAACTGGGCGATTCCCACCCTTCTTCCATCGGGAGCTGAGTTGTGGAGGAGGAGAAGAACCAATAACTCTTTCTTGAGCAGTTCACTTGGCGGATCATGCTTGCATTGCATGCATGCATGGCTGCCCGTCAGCATGGGAGGGGAGGGAAGAAAAACAGAGAGAGAAGAGAAAAGAGAGAGAGAGAGAGAGAGAGAGAATGGTGGTGTAAATTTGGTATATGATCATCCAAGACGGTGACGGAAATGGTGAGAGTCAGCCTGGGGGGGCTCGTCAGTTGGTTGCATGGCCCATGAAAGGTCGCTTGTCGTCCTCGAACAAGAAGACGGCCACAGCCGAGTGCTGGCCAGTTTGGAAGGCCAAGCGACGGATCCGCTGTGCACACTGCGTGCATGAAATATGGCCGTGTTTTAGTGGCCGGCCGGCCGCCAGTGCCAGTGCCAGTACCAGTACCAGTACCAGTACCAATACCAGCTCCAGCTCCAACTCCAGGAGCTACATTCGAGACCGATGATCCTGCTGAAGTGATTACCTGAGCGGTAGTACAGTACGATGCGGAGTACGGGGTAGGTTAATGGATCGGTAATAGTTCACACAGCCGTTTTTGTTTTGGTTGGTGGCGTGCCTCACTGACGGGCGGTTGGGCGGGTCGAGGTTTGTGCCAAAAATAGGTACCTCACCTTCCATTACCTTGTTATCGTATGCACCCAACTTCCATCGAGCCCTGAGTGTAGTGTAGTATGCTGCTCCCCCCAGAGATCTGAGTACGTACCGTACACCTATTTTAAAGTCGGGTGCACCCCTGTACTATGTAATAGTACGTGGGGAAATGGCGAATGATGAGCTATAATTATAGCTGTATATTCCTTCTGCGCGTATATGACGGCCTAGTGACCGTTGAGATATAGGTAGATGGAGACCTCAGTTGTAGACGTAGGTAGTTTAAATTCTCTCAGATACCTTGGGCGTGGAGTCTCGTGGTTCATCTCCCCTCCCAGTAATTTGGTACATGTGGTCCCTTGTGTGGAACAGACAGCGGGAGATGTCTTGGCTGTTAAACCCAGTCAAAATATTTGCCCTGACTTCCACCAATTCGCGCAATCGCACTGATAGGAGGACCACGCAATTGGTGGTGGGCTTGCTTATTGAGCTCTACGCACAGTAGACTACATCTTCCTACCTATTCCTACCTATGCGACGATCCAGGTAATGAACCTCTGGCGCGTGACAGACACATTTTGGGGTGTTCCCATGGCCGGCGGGATGCATGGCATCACTTTGGGGAATGCTCTACATGTACAAGTACGACATTGCGTTACGCACCTTGCCTACGTCCATACTCTGCATTGGGTAGTTTGCCAGCTGAGCACACCACACCTGTGCTTCCTTTCCTTTCCTGTCCTCCATGCAACTTAAATGGAAACCTCACTTTGCTGCCCTGCCAGAGGGACTGACACGCGCCAAGGTATTCATTCTATTCGGCAAATCTTGGAGTCATCTGACTGCGTAAGGCTCGCACTCGCTTCCCTGTCCCCCCCCTTGGCAAGCAATGGCTTGAGCACGTATTTGGGAGTGGTTGTGATTAAGCGCGCGAGCTTTCTGTGGTTTCAATGCCCATCTGTCCATTTATCGATCGCCTCACCCTCCATCATCCATCACCATTAGCCTACGAAACAAAGGTTGCCGTTTCCGGCCAAAGCTGGGACCCGGAGGGGGGATGCCAATCCCAACCATGGGACGGTCCGGTGCGGTGCGCTTCCCCCCCCCTCTTCTTCCCGCAATCAAAGACAAGCGACGCGTGCCTCGCGAAAGACAAGCGCCTCCCGAGTCCATGGAATGAATGTTTAATGATTCCTACCACAGCCGCCCAGACGCGAACGGGGCGAGGAGTTGGGTTATATGTAGTCCTAATGTTTACAGTACACGTAGCCTACATTATCCCCCATCTCATCTCAAAACCTAACGGGCTGGAAGCCAAATGGCCCAGCCTACATTGACTGACTGTGAGGAGCCCAATAGCGAATATCCTCATCTTGTGGTCGCCGTCTCCCCTCCCCTCGCCCAAGAAGCTAAGCTTCACGCACGACGTGCGAACATAAACAAGCGAATAATCTCACGGGTTTAAAAATAGGACGGGAAGCGACAAGCCCGTGGCCAATAACGGAGCCGGAGCTGGCTCAGCCCCGAATCTCCCCACTCTGCTCTGCTTTAGCCCCAACGCCCGCGCGGCTACAGTGGTGTGGAGTTTTGGCCAGGGAACGCTCTTACTGGGACTCACAGAGTAAGTTACAGTAGTGCTCCTGGGCAAGGGGAGGGGGGGTCACCCATGCCTCTGTGCAGGGCACTAGTGATCCTTCGATTATACTCGAAGGAGCCATTGTACGAAATGCACGAAGCACAGTCAGTAACAGTATATGCTACGCAGACCAGCAGCCGGGGGGTCGTGGGTGCTGCCATTCGTTGCCATTATCATTCAAGGGCCCTTTTTTCGGACCAACACTAGAAAACAAAGCTGAAAACCTGAGACGGTCGAAACGACTTTGCTGCTGCCCGTCTATATTCGAAGAAAAGACTGTTGCAATGCTATTGGCAGGATTCCACTGGGACGGAGCATAATAATAAAGGGTTTTGTTTATTGGACAGGGTACGAACTAAGCGATGGATGGATGTTCTCTCTGAACTAGGGGGCTACCTAGCCTTACTTACAGTGCCTTACTTAGGTGGACTTGGACGTTTGAAATTGTGGGCTCGCTGCCCTACAAGGCAGGACCCAAGTGGAGGGATTTGGGAAGAATGGGGACGGGCACCTGGTCAAGGATCCAGAGGACAGACAAAAGGTGGATGAGGATGGATGAGGGTGGATGAGGGTGGTGTCCCTGTCCCCTCCCTTGCCTCCCTTTCCCCTCCCCCAACCCTTGAAGAATCGCGGCAAGGTGCGTGCTGGGGAGTTCAAACACCTCTTCACAGACGCCGTCAATCCGGATTCACCCACGCGACCTCACGTACGTAACACTACTAATTGTGTAGTATGCAGTTACAATCCTTTTGTGGAATTGGATTGCGCAAGTTACTATAGTATTACTTGCACTGATTCAAGTACCTACCTACTTGTAAATGCAAATGCAGCCCCCTGTTTGTGCATGTCTGGCACCTGGGGGAGGGGGTGGATTGCATGTCTACCTACCTACAGTAGTACATGAGGTCAGATCGTGCCACAGGGGGGAAAATATCTTACAGTACTGTGTAGGTAAGGTACCTACTTACACACAATACACACCTTACCTACTCAGGTACCTACCTTAATTAGCTACCTCCTCGCCGTTGTCGTCTGTAAATAGGTATCTTTTTTTCTTTTCCCTGCAAGTCCGGAAGTGCAGGAAGATGCCCATCATCACATCACACACTCCCACTCCCTCGTTAGTGTAAAATTAGCACGATCTGATGGAAGAACGGGAGTGGGAAAGGGGAGGCGGCGCTTAATAGTGCGCTTTTTGCTACCTAACGTAAGTAATAAGCCACTTTCCGGGAACCCTGACATCCGCGTTCTGGGCGAACTGAGCCACACGGCGAACACCTCTCTCCTCCCCCTCCCCTCCTCCCCCCCTCTCCCCCGCCACGATCCGGAATACCCAGAGTCCGGACGATTGCTCCGGCATCCATCGTACATAGCCAGGATCGGATTTTTTGAGATATTCCCGATGCCTGCATTGGCTCATCGCTGTCCCTTGTGTGTCTCGGGTGCTAGATTTGGGAAGTGGGTAGGTACTGTGGCTCACTCAGGTGATTGATTGATTACCTTGATTCTGATCACACCGTTTGCGCAAAGACATTTCGCCCACTGCACGAACTGAACCATCCCCATGTGCCGTGTGATGATATGCGTTCAACCGCCGCCTTCGTCCCTAGTTCGTGGAAGCAGCCAAACACTTCATCGAGACATAGATGCAGAGATGCAGGAGTGTTTGTCCTCGCGCTTATGTCGATCAATCAGAAAGCAGCGGGCCGCAAGACGAAATGGTTTTCTAATTATGGGCCGCCCCTAAGTTGCATGGAAGAGTTAGTTACTGAATTAGGGAGTGTTTTTGCAGACACACAGACAAGACACCGGGGTCCGGGCGAGGTGGACACAGACACAAGACACAGACGTTTTTCCCGCTTTTCCTTTCCTATGGTAAATCAGCCTTGCTAGCCCCCCGTTCATAAGGCGTTCTCTATCGTCATCCTCGTTTTTTGGGAACGTAACGTATGTTTTTCCACCGGAATCCCAGCGATCCGGACCTTTCAATGCCAAGAGAACGACAGATAGCCGACAGCGCCGCAGTTGCGTTTCTATTCATTCTTTTGCCGCATAGACGCCTATCGACTCCCGCAAGGGGGGGAGGGGGGGTTTGGGCACCCGCATCATTCCCTTGACAATGGGTGATGGGTGATGGAGGGGGGAGGGGAGGGGAGGCTTGGATCGCTGCGGCGTAGTGGCTCCCCAAGTTCCCGCCGCTAAGATTGGAGTCCAGGTTGCCAAGTCGGGGGGCGGATGTTCAGGAATCCAACCAGAAGCCCGACAGGCTGGGCCCACGGGCGAGTGACGGGCACGCGTGCAAACCTGTATTCGTGAGGTGGAAATGGACGAATAGAGAGGAGTTTGGCTGTTGCTGATGGTCTGCAAAGTGTGAAAGGTGCCTTGCATTTGGCGCGGGCCATTTGCAAGCACTGGCCCCATGTCCCCGCATGTCTCTTTCTCTCTCTGTCTCTCTCTCTCGTCTCTCTTGTCGCTGACCCCCCCTCTCACACACACTGAGCACACTCCCACACCCTCAATTCTTCCACTCTATGTATAATATCCATGTTAGACTCACTCGGCTCGTCCAGTTTACCCTTGTTCAGTACCTGCGCCCCAGGCTCAGCTGACAGGGGCCAGGGTCGACCACCTCCCTGGTTGGAATGGGAAATGGACATGGGCCATGGGCCATGGGCCATGGGGGGGCATGGCATGGGGGAATTGCCATGGCATGGGATGGATGGGATGCAAGACAGAATTGGGACGGCATTTCTGTTCTCACGCTTTCTGAAATCATCGCACATCTTCTTTCTCTTACCTTCTTTATTGCCCTTCCCGTTCCCGCATTCTTTACATCATAGCAATGCCTCATTCGGTTCCTATCTTTGTAGCACGAGCCTCCCCAACCCTGTCCCAGATGCCCTTGCATCAATATCGCCAGCGTTTTGTCTGTCGAGGCTGACATTGTCCAATCTCCTCCTCTGTCTCTGTCTCTGCTCACTCACTCTCAACCGAACACCCCTTGAGAGATCCATCATCCATCCTTTCCCCCATCTCCTGGTCCATCCGGGGTTCCCTTTCTACGGCGACTCCTCCCCGAACTGGCTAGGTTCCTGTTTTTTACTACCCTTTGTTTTTTTTTCTTGCTCTCTCTCCCAGTCCACCTCATCGCCTTGCTTGATATACCTTACATGATCTAAACTTATCTGCCGAGGTCGCCGTTCAGCCTCCTTGGGGCTGTGTACCTTTTTCGATTCTGGACAACCTCTTCACTTTCCACACCACACACCCCCCGAGCTCCCTCCTTAGTTCGATTTGTCCATAATATCAAGGGATTCATTCCATCATGGCTAGTCTCAAGAATATCATCAACTCAGACGACGACTACGTCGATCCATCGTCTGAGACTTCAATGCAACCCCTTCCCCCCACCGATTCATCAGCCACTACAGCAAACTATTCTACCACTAGGGCCGATCGATCTACAGCTGCTACTTCTTTACATAACGACTTGATTGACCCGGCCCGACACTCTTCGAGATTCTTCGCCTGTGAACCACCCTCAGGCTCCGTCTCTGCAGACGTCCTACTTGGTCGCCGTCGGAGCAACACCAGTGTCGAGTCATTGGAAACACCCTACGACCCAAACTACGTGATGCCGTCCGGAAGCAATTTCATGAGGCCCATTCAGAGGAATCCTCCCGCCGAACCACCCATCAAGCTCACTCCTATTACTGGCAAGATTAGTAAAGCCAGGAAGGGCCTGGCAGTTCACAACTGCGACAAGTGCCCCAAGGTACGGATGTCTTCGATTGGGTATTATTCATTCAAAACATCTGTGCTAACGCTCGCAAACCGTAAAAGACCTTTACCAGGGCAGAGCATTTACGGTTTGTCGCTCTTTTACCAGAAATTCGTTCTTCCGAACTACCATATTAACAGTCCCAGACGACATCAACTAACTCATGCGCCACCCGAACTCCATTGCCCAAAACCAAAATGTGCAAAGACGTTCTACCGAAAGGACTTGCTCGAACGCCATCTGCAGAGACAGTATGTCTTTAAATTTCGATGCTAATGAAGACCTTCAAGATTACAAGAGACTCACCAAGGCTAACCATGGGTAGTGAAATTGATGATCCAATCAAGAATGACCCGAACCGGTGGTCAAGATACCGTCCCAAGACACCTCCTCTGTCGTACGGAACATCGCAACAGGAATCCGGACTTCGATTGCCCCAAGACTTCACCAATCCTCGATCCGAGAGAAGCAACAGTGCATCGGGGACAACTACTATGGCACCCGGTCTTTGGTCGTCAACGAGCGGCACCTCTGAAGCAAGTCCAAATCATGCTCCGCGACAGAACCGACCAACGGAGGACTATTCGCTTCAAAGCCTTCCCAGCGAGTTGCTTTTTGGTCAGACGTCGATGCCAACTATGCAGCCAACGACGACAGCAAGCTTTAGCACGACCTTTGCGGAACCGAGAACAGTGCCAGAGTTGAGCGCTCTCTTCATCCCTGAGCTCAGCCAGCCCTGGCAGGACAACTCGACCATGCCATCAAGCGCTTCCGAGAGCACGTACTCGACACCCTCCGACAACACCCAGCGTCATCGTTTGCCTGCTCGAACCTCCAGTGGTGAATGGCCTACCCAGATGCCACTTTACCAAACGTCCAACGAGCCGCACAGTCCTGTTCTCGACAATGCCACCTATCAAGTCCCCTTTACCTACGCTGGCTCCCCTCCACAACTGTCCCAGCTGGCCTTCGGGGACACCATTGGTCTTCAATTGCCAGGCTATCTCGAAGACTCGCTCTTTAACCCTGAGCAAATCCAAGCCACTGTTCGTAGCATGCCCCCTCAACTGGCTGTGGGTCAATCATCTGAGACTTTAGTCACTCTTCCATCTACAATTCCAACACCAGACGACTACCCCAACGGCACCGGGTGTGACCGTCCGCAGGGGCTTGGCATTCTAGCTCATAGAAACTTCGACCCTGTGCCATTGAGCAGAGCGGCCCGCGATGCCATCCCCAGCTACCTTGAAGTCTACTGGCAGAAGGTCCACCCCCTGTACCCCATCGTACACAGGGCTACGTTTGACTCAGTCACCGAGGACACGGCGGAAGTATACGATCTGCTCCGTTGCGCAATGGCTGCTGTAGCTGCTCAGTACATCCCCGACAAGACTCATCGTATGAGAGGGGCCGAACTTCACAACTATGCTTGGCATAAATCCAAGGTGGTGAGTGTGTATATTTGCTTCTAATTTCCTAGTCAAACTGATGGTTGGAATGTGCTAACTGGAGACCGAAAAATGTAGTTTACGCAAGCGGATGAGTGGCCACGGCCTGTGCAGCAAACGCTTCTTATTTTGGAGCACTATTCTCTTTTCCGAGGCAAGAATAGAGAGTCCTACAAGCCATCACCGCGATTTGGAGCACTCTGCCAAAGGGTTAGTCGGCCTTGATCTCTTTTATGTCTCATCTCGACTTTTCTTTCTTCTTCGTCTTCTCTTCTTGCTTGGGGTCGTCTCTTCGATCTTTATTTCATACCCCCTTGACTCCCTATTCTCTATTTCCTGTCTTCTTTTCTTTTCTTTTCTTTTTTCTTTTTTTCTTCATGTCTCTCTCTCTCTCTTTATTTCTATCTATAACGGCTCTGTAAAAGTCTCAAACAGCAGCTCCAGGGATCAGCCGCTCAACTCCTTTTTACAGGTTATCAGCAATCAAAACCCCTTCGCACCAATCCCCACAGAGCATAATGTGGTAGACCAATGGGTGTTCTGGGTCGACATGGAAACCAGGCGGCGCCTGTTAGCCGCTTGCTTCATCCTGGATGTCCATAGTGCCCGCTATCATGAACGGCAGCATATGTGCCTTGGCGTTCATGGTAGCCGGCTTCCCATCCCACTGCTATCTGGCACTGAGAAGCTATGGGAAGCATCTACTCCCCAGGAGTGGATCATCCTGTCGAGAACGAATAAACAAATAACACTGGAAGACATCAACTTGACGGCGCTAACACCGGCTTCCATCGCTACAGCGTCGCCTTTTGACGGAGCTATTATGCTGGCGGGGTGCGCTTTACGTCTAGCACAACGTCAGAATCACAAGGAGCCTAACCTAGTCGAAGACGTGTTTAGTGTTTGTGTCGAGAGCTTTGATATTGCAAGGCTCTTCCCTACATCTGCCGTTGCAAATACTTACCTCGCACTGCATCACACGCCTCTTCACGTGCTGTTGTCAGTGTCTGGAGACACCTGGGTCTTCAACGAAAAGGTTTCTAGCAAAGAGGCCTTTTCTGAACATAAAAAGGATCTCAGCCGATGGCGGGGATCGGGAAATGCAGCGGTGGCAGTTGTATTTGCTGCTCGTGCTTTGAAAGCCTTCTTCCTACTTTCAAATGCACAACGAGGGACAGAGGGGGACGATATGGAAATCCGAACGAAATCGGCTTCCTGTTGCAAGGATATCTCAGACTACTGGGGTATCTACGTTTGCGCTCTGATCTGCTGGGCCTTTGGGTACGCGGGGAAAAGAGCCGTTGGGGCACAACGGGCGTCAGATGAGACCGCCGCCGTTAGGTGGATCATGACTGTCGCAGACATGGAGCCAGTGGAGGTTCGAGACATGGCCAACGACGACGATAACGCGTATGGAGTGCTGGGCTTGGCGCGGGAAGAGCTGGAGGCGCAGTGTCTCGGGGAGCGCAACATTCTTCTCCTCGACGCAGTGGGTGTATTAAAGGAGTTGGAGCATAAAGACAATTGGGATTGGTTTTAAGGGATCTTCTTTCGCGTATACCATTTGGGTTTTTGACGATTTCATTTCTTGTCTTTTTTTTTCTTTTCTTTTTTCTGCCTTTGATTTCTTTCTCTTCTTTTCCCTCAACATTTTTATTGTTTGAGGACCAAGTTGTTAAAGCAGTAGTAGACTGCCGTTGTTGTGATTTGGATGTTTCCTATTTTCTTCTTGGGGTCATCTTTTCTTCAAAACATACGCATATGCAGGATTGCAGTCGGCGCTATTTGGGCTCAGGATTCATAGAACAGGACGATATGTTGGACATACACACATGGAAATGGCTGATTGAATGATGACGGGATGGGATTGTTGGAGCATATTTCTTATTCATATCTTTTTGATACCTTTGATACCTTTTTGCTTTGACGGACATGGTAGAGAATAGGGATTATTTATTAGATCACATGTCACAGAAGGTGCATTTGTCATTTTTGAATCTTACACCAATACAATATTGATCATGAGACGAGTCTTCATAACGGAACACCTTTAGTCCAATGGAAGAGGACGAGAGAGGGGGAAATGACATGTCACTCAAGGACGAGGCAAAATGAAGTGGCAACGTGACGGATGTTTTGACTGAAACCTTTCTGGTTCCAACCATCTGCGCTGAGCGTAAGTATCTGCACGTAAGTATCTGCGCATAAGTATCTGCGCATAAGTATCAGTGTGAGTACAGGTCTCAAGGAAAACACAAATAAATGAGGTAGGTCGGTGGATCAGGTACACTAAAACCTGACTTGCATAGAAAAGATACCTGATCCACTGGAGCTACCTTATTATCCTTGCCCTTTTGCGGCCTGCACCTTTTCGGCTCATGAGGGAGATGGAGATTTGTTGAGTAAAAATGGGCAAGGTATATAGTTACCTTGCCTAGCGAACCTACCTAGGTAAGGTCCGGAGGTTTGTGCTGCACATCGATAATTGGGCCAAGAAATAAAATCACCGATGTTGCAAATGGACGAAGGAGCGGTGAGGATGGCTGGACTGGTTTTCGTTACCCAAGGAAGAGAGAAGAGGGGAGAAGGGGGAGAGAAGTGTCCGTACTGCGCTTTGATGAGACAGTCAATTGGCATACGAGAGGAGAGGGAGGGGGGGGGAAGCAGGGCAAGCTATCCGTCTTTTGTAAATGATTTTCACCAGGTGACCAACTCTGGGATAGACGGACATGGATCATACGGCAGTACGGAGCATAGCATAATTAATTGATTAAAACAATCGAAATGATATCTTCTAGTCGACCCTCCCCCTTGGTCCATAAGGATAGTAATTGACTTGAATGTATGGAGCCAATTGAAGACAGTCAAAACAAACTTTTAATAACGTAATTGGTGTATATAGCTTTTGCTTTTGCTTTTGTATGTTTGTTTTCAGATACATCGCTACTTTGGTCTAGAAATCTATGATGTTGCATCTCAAATCTCAATTGAGCTTTGCGATAATTATCCACCTTGCACCTGACAAATTCATCAAGGTCCAATTGGACATGTTTCAAACTTGGCGGGAAAGATCATACAAAATTAGTAGGTGATGTACCAATATAAAGAGCGAAGAGCTGGAATCAAAAGATGTTATCCCGAATGCCATCCCGACTTGACGAAACCAAACGCATCCATCACGCTGCTTTTTTATTTATTTTTATTTTTATTTTATTTATTCCGCCCTGTCGTGTCTTGTGACAGAGAGCAAAGTACGTACTTCACATACATAGGCAGTATATTCCCTCGTACGTATGGGATCTCGGCCCATCGTCTTTTCGCTCCAGCATCCGATTGGGGGCTGGACGAGTCAGGTCTAGTCGGGCCGGCCCTTTTTCCCCCAGTCCTCAATGTCCTTGAGTCCGTTTGAGGGACAAATCGCTGCCTGGTGCGCAACGCCCACCTACTACTACTAAACAGTGCCCGGCTCTTCTTGTTCGCTTGACTGTACCTAGGTTAGCCATGGACCATTTATTTTTATTTTTATTTTTATTTTTCATTTTTTTTTTTGCAATTAAATTTATCCTCCCAAGTTTTGAGTCCAAATACCGAAAAGAAATAGCCTCTTGGCTTTGGCTGCTGTGTTTTGTTGTTCGGTCAACTTGTCCATCTAATTGGCTCTCACGAGTTTTATCCGCAGCTATGAAGTAATGTATTTACCTACGTAGTGACCGGGTCTGTGGTCTATAATTAATTACTCTTTCGTTTTGGAAATGTTGGGAGGGTCCGGGGTGGACATCCATCCCCCCCTCATGAGGAGATGCTCCTTTTGGAAAAGCTCCAGGGGAAGGGATTCCGGGATTATTTATGCGTGGGCCCCAGGGCAAGGGGAGAGGGTAGAGGGGGGGGGGGGGAGGAGGAGGATGAGGAGGAGGAGGGAGGAAGCAGAATACGTAGAGGGAGGCTGGGGTACTGTGCCGTACGTTTGCTCGGTAGGGATTTCATTACGGAGAATATTTGTTCATTGGGACTGTATTTTTGTCCCCCCTCCCTTGGACGGTTTCGAAAGCGAAGGAATGGATGTTTGGGCAATTTGAGAAGCACTCACAGACCCCTACCATCGTAGAAACTGGGCGCTGCCCTCCGTCATGCCTGCAGATCTTTGGGGCGGAAACGGAGGATCAGTGTGGCCGAGCACACGAGCTGGGAGGATTTTCTGTTTCGTGGCGCTGCCTGTTTGTGAGTTGTCAGCCAACCATGAGGCAAAGCCCCCCCGGGCGAACGTCAGAACGTCAGCACCAAATGTCCAAAAGATGAGTGGACAGTGGGCAGCTTGGAGATTAGCCGTAAATTGGACTTTGCGTAAAATATAAATAAATCAATCCCAGGGCGATGCAGTCTCATAGTACACTGCCGCAAGCCATTATTCATGCCAGCCCTTATTCTTGTACATGCAGTACTCCGTAATACATAGTACTATGTGTCATTTAGTTTTGAAACAAGGGTTCGTGAGTGTTCAGATCAGATCAGATGGGTACGTACATCGCATACCCTTACCGTGGCCAGACAGGTATCTGATGTAAGACGTCTGGAACACTCCATAATAATCTTTTAGATGACGGAGCTGTCTCTTGGCAAGCAAGGCTGGCGAGAGGGAACAGAAAGTACAGTACTTTGGGACTGGGGGGGAGTAGAGTAAACAGAGAATACCTGCCAGCCGTCCGTGGCGCGATTGACCGCTTCTTTTTTTCCCTCTTAACTCCCCGAGTTTTATCATGTGATTTACATGTGTACAATCAATTCTATAATTACAAAGTAATTAGTTACATTGGGTATCAAATGTGAGGTGATCTGCACGCATCCTTTTGGGAGGGCCCAGTCAACACTTCGCCCACTGCTTGAACTGAGACATGAACAGCTCAACTACCCTGATTTGGGGCAAGAAAGAGGGTAGGTAAAGTGCAGAGTGCAGAAAGTTGGATGTAATTAAAATAAATAAATAAAAAAAGGGAAAAATGGGCGAGATGTCAATTATTCTTGCTACTTGTTAACAACTTGAATATCTACCTGGGTACGCCGTACTTCACCTCGTAATGATGCGGAATACGGATCGGATACATCCATCCTATGCCATACTTAGTAGGTAGCTAGGTAGGGCCGGTTGGCATCTTCCGATCGTACATTTGACTGCGGCTCGTTCGTAAACCAATTTATTACAGGGGGCGATTTGCCCCGGATAGGACTGGAAAACAGGCAGAAAGAAGAATATATGGGAAAATAGGAACAGGACAGGACCATGGCAGAGTGGATAATAATAATACCGCATAAACATGAGATATTGTCTGCAGTCTCTTGACCGTCGTTTTCTTGAATCGAGGCCAATCAACAAGCCCAACCCTCGTCGTTTTGGTCCTTCTAGACCGCGGCCCTGTCCAAAGGCCGCCCCAAAAAATACTCTCGACTCTCGATCTCCTTTTTTCCCTCTCACTTGCTCGCTCAATCTCTCTCTCTCTCTTTCTCGACTTCTTTTTTCTTCTCTCTTCTCTAATCTCCCTATCTCGCAGTTTGACTTCTAGTTCCTCAACTCGCCTACTGAACTTCCCGGTGCTGACCAAATTGCATCATCGCTTAACCCCATCCCCCCCCATTCGCTCCTTCAACCCCCACCGCCTCCAACAATTGAGGGGACCCACGAACTCGGCACCCGGCAGCGGTTTACTCGTTCACCTTCTACTACGAAGCACTATCATTGCCACTACCATACGGGAAATCCAATAGGACACGCGACACCAACGACACTAACGCTAAGAAAAAAAAGGAGAACACCGAGAGAAAGAAGACAGAGTCGGGGAAATCGGTAACTAGGGGAAATAAAGACAAGAAAAGCCGCCTGTTCCCTACTACGCCGTACCAACATCTCGACATTTATTTCGCTTCTTCCATTTTCACATGTGATTGCGGCTGTTTAATTTCCGTTTTGGACAAGTCACAAACAGAATAGCGCCAAGTCCCTACCAAGTTGAAGAGGGGCAGCTGAGAGCTGGTGAGGATTGCAACGGAAGAGTCCGTTCAACAAAAAATAGTGAGAGGGAGAGAAGAGATTCGTTCGTTTCCCTCATGGTCTTTTAACTACAGTACTGCCCCGTCCCCTCCCCGCTGTCCGCGCTCTCTGTCATCCATCACTGGGGCGCATCCAATAAATTCCCGGCGCTGCGCGCATACTCTTCGACGCACCTGATATTGAGTTACCACCAACACACGCACACCCGAACGCACGCATCCAGGACCCGACGGAAAAAGGAACACTGGAAAACGGCGGCCCAAGCAAAAGTATATGTATGGTATTGGACGCCGTGGTTCCGTTCATTTGACAGAAGAGAGGAGAAGAGAAGAAGAGAAGAGCAGCAAGGGCCAAAAAAAATAAGAACGAACGAACAGGTTCATTGGGCACGCGGGTCAGAGTTGTGTAAGTGGCTCGCACAAGATGCATGCACCTTTTCTACCTCTATTCTCTCCGTTTTCCAACCATTGGCTGCCTACCTCGCTATTTTTTCTTTCTTCTTCCCCCCCTCTCCCAATTACCAAACACCCATGTCATTTTGATGATTGCATTAGCTAACAAAGATCCTTTTTTTTTTCTCATGTTGAAGCATCGGAGTCCTACTCCATACCTAGGTAATCTGACTTGTTTGAAGAGCAAGCCAAGCAAGCATCTTTCCGCTACGTCACCAACATACCTCCTGTAGGTAGGTGCCAAGGTGCCAAAGTTGCCAAAGGTGGGAAGCATCCCCACGCTGCCGTCGATCCAATTCGGCAGCCTCGATCCAGTAACAGCGCATACCCTCCCCTCCCGTCCTTCCCACCACGACACCACAACACCCTCAATCAAGGTGACGTGGGAGTTTTGGGTAAGGTAGGTAGCCTACCAACCAACCCCAAGGTAACGCAGGTTAAGGTGAGGTACTGTACTTGGGGTACTTTGCCTTTGTACCGCACAAGGGTACCAACACCAGGTACCTGAACAACTCGCTGTCACCACTGGTCACACTGTCACACTGTGGACTTTGGGACTTCGTCTTGAATCACAAAAAACTTTGAGTTTCAGCTGGAGTAAGGGCTGAAGTCACCAGGAATAAGCCACTTGGGACGGATTGGACGGATTGGACGGCTTCGACGCAACTGGGACGGACCCCAAACCAGCCTCTGTCTCTTTGTTGTACGAGTTTCCCCTCTCCTCTCCGAGTAAGCCTAAAAAAGTCCAAAGCCCAAAGCCCCGAAAGCTCCAAGGCGCTGTCCACACACCTACGCACCACCCCCCCGCTCCCCCAGACGGGAGCCACCATCGCCAGGTCCCATCCATCCAATGCTCAAGGTGGAAAGCTGCCCGCAGCCCCAAAGTACCCAATCCACCACACCTCCCAGCAAGCTCCATTCCCTGCTGAGTGTCTGGGCTACCGTCATCATGGTGCGCATCATTCCCACTCGCCTTAAATCCTCCTCATCGCCGTCGTCTTCTTCTTCCTCCACCATCCACAACAGTAGAACAAACAGCCCCATGCGCTCCTCAAAAGCCGATTCTAGCCCGTCCCGGGATGCCGGGAACGGCCTCGCACTCAAGGTCGACATTATCAAGGTAATTCACTCTGCTGACCACCTCTGGCAAACCCATCCCACCGTCATCATTCGACCCCGCCTGTCCCTCCCCTAAATCAGGACCATGTTTCCTACATCACCGCCTGTCTCGTGGCCGTGTTGCAGTACTGTTCCCCTGCAGAATCCTATCTTGCGCGCGTTCTGTCGCCTTCAAAATCAGGATAAGCACATCGAGAAAGAAAGCGAACAGTCCTGGGGAAAAGGGGAGGAAATAGGCTTCAAGAAAGCAAGAAGCAACGCTCATGAACTCTCAACTAATCGAGCTCTTTTATTCAACAGGCCCGAAACCTCGCAGCCAAAGATCGCAGTGGCACCTCTGACCCTGTGAGTAGCCGCCCTCCTTTTCCTCCATCAACTACGACACATCAGTCAATTCTTTGCCTGTGCCCCTACGCCATACACACATGTGCAATCGACCTGACCGCAAAAAAAATTCTTGTTTAGTTTCTCGTTCTTTCTCTCGGCGACGCCCGCATTACTACCCACACCGAACCGAAGACACTCAATCCCGAATGGAATGTGTCCGAAGTGATACGCATTACATCAGTCCAGAACCTGGTCCTTGATGTCATATGCTGGGACAAGGATCGTTTCGGAAAGGATTACATGGGAGAATTCGAGCTGGCCCTCGAGGAGATATTCCAGAATGAAAAGGCAGAGCAAGAACCCGCCTGGTATGGCCTCAAGAGCAAACGCCCTGGCAAGAAGACGAGCATTGTCTCCGGAGAGGTTCAGCTTCAGTTCACTCTTCTCGACACATCTGACCCTTCTGCAACTCCCGAGAAAATCTTGGACAAATTTTATAGCCTTGTCCGTTGTGTCCCCGTCACTTCGTCGAGGAACATCACCCCCTCCATGACACCTAGCTTGGCGCCGACTGCCTTCCCTCCTCGATCTGTCCCTGCCTCCTCAGATACTAACGCTGGAGACGATGATGACGACGACGATGATGATGATGAGGAAGAAGAAGAAGATCCTTCTAAGCCTGAGACTGCCGAGAAGCGCCGGCGCCGTTTGCGCATCAGAGGCCTCAAGAAGAGACGACGACAGAACCCATACGCCTTCATGGGCAATGGCTCCGATGTTGTCGGCATCATTTTCCTAGAGATTGTAAGAATCACCGATCTTCCACCCGAGAAGAACCTCACCCGTACCGGTTTCGACATGGATCCTTTCGTCGTGACATCACTGGGCAAGAAGACTTACCGAACCCGCCGCGTCCGCCACAACCTTAATCCCGTCTACAACGAGAAAATGCTTTTCCACGTTCAGGGCCACGAGCAACAATACAGTTTCGCCTTTACTGTAATCGATCACGATAAATATTCAGGCAACGACTTCATCGCCTCATGCAACCTACCCATCAAGGAACTAATTGAAAAATGTCCCAAGGCGAGTCCGGAGACTGGCCTGTATGATGTTCGAGTTCCCACCCAGGCTGCCCCAATGGCTCGTTCCCGGTTCAAGAAGTTGGGCATGTCGCGCTCGTCGTCGACACAGAGTCTTAGCAAGATGATACGGCCCTCGCTCACTAAGAGCACTTCCTCCAATAGCACCACTACTCCTCCGTCTGTGACGTCTGCTCCTGCTCCAGGTCTGCTGTGCCCCCCTGAAGGTGGCAACGGTTCAGAAACAGTGGACTCGGCTCCAGAACTCGAGGACCCGGACTTCAACGAGTACGTTGTGCCCTTGACGATGAAAGTGCAGGACAAATGGGAAGGGAAACACAACCCTACCCTCTACCTTCGCGCAAAGTACATGCCGTACTCTGCCCTTCGCCAGCAGTTCTGGAGGGCTATGCTCCGGCAATACGATGCGGATGAGAGTGGCAAGATCAGCCGAGTAGAATTGACGACCATGCTCGAGTCTCTCGGATCTACGCTCAGCGAGAATACCATTGACAAGTTTTTCCAGCGATTCCCCCATGAGGGTGCTGACCACGACGAGAGTTGGGAGCTCACCATGGATGAGGCTGTCACTTGCTTGGAAGATCAGCTTGATTCCAAGGGAGGGCGACAAACAACCGTCTCAGACAAACTCAAGAGCCTCGTGCCTGACATGAAGAATCTACTCAACGTTCCCGGTAAGGGCAATGAGTCTGGACTGACGAGCTCGGAATCCTCTAGTGTGCTAGATCTAGACATAGATTCTGGTAACCAAACGTCGACTACAACTATCAACGTGCCCGGACTCGCGTCGCCGGCAGGCGAGGAAGGCGAGCTGGTGGAGCTTGACGACGATCGATCGGAGGAACATGTTGTGGAGATTCGTGAATGTCCCATCTGCCACCAGCCTCGCTTGAACAAGCGCAATGATACCGACATCATCACACACATCGCCACATGTGCGAGCCAGGATTGGAGGCAGGTCAACAGCGTCCTGATGGGTGGGTTCGTGACAGCCAGCCAGGCGCAGCGAAAATGGTACTCCAAGGTCATCACCAAGATCTCGTACGGTGGGTATAAGTTGGGTGCCAACTCGGCCAACATCCTAGTCCAAGATCGAATCACAGGTCAAATCAATGAGGAAAAGATGAGCGTCTATGTACGACTAGGCATCCGTCTCCTCTACAAGGGTCTGAAGTCGAGAGATATGGAGAACAAGCGAAGTGAGTTGAAACCTGGATTGGGGGAGACTAATGATGCGTAAGAAGCTGACATAGAGAACAACCAAACAGTCCGAAAGATGCTCAAGAGCCTGAGTATCAAGCAAGGCAAGAAGTTTGACGACCCAGCGTCCAAGGATGAGATTGAGAAATTTATCGAGTTCCACGGCCTGAATATGTCAGAGGTCCTGCTTCCATTGGACGAGTTCAAGAACTTCAACGAATTCTTCTATCGTGCTTTGAAGCCCGGGGCTCGCCCTTGCTCGGCTCCTGATCACCCGCGTGTGGTTGTCTCACCTGCCGATTGCCGATCCGTTGTCTTTAACTCCATTACTCAAGCGACCAAGATTTGGGTCAAGGGCCGCGAGTTCAACATGAAACGACTTCTCGGTGATGCGTACCCTGAAGATGTGGCGCGTTACGAAGGAGGTGCCCTGGGCATCTTCCGGTTGGCTCCTCAGGACTACCATCGCTTCCACATTCCGGTCGACGGCATCATGGGCAAACCCAAGACGATCGAGGGCGAGTATTACACTGTCAACCCAATGGCCATCCGTTCGGCGCTGGACGTGTACGGAGAGAATGTTCGAGTCCTGGTTCCCATCGACAGCGAACATCATGGACGCGTCATGGTGATTTGCGTGGGAGCCATGATGGTGGGAAGCACGGTCATCACTCGCAATGAAGGCGACCGTGTACAGCGAGCGGAAGAGCTAGGCTACTTCAAGTTTGGTGGCAGCACAATATTGCTGTTATTTGAGCCTGGCAAGCTGATGTTTGACGACGACCTCGCAGACAATGCCAGCGGTGCCCTCGAGACCTTGGTAAGTGTGGAGACTTCTAGAATGAATCTAATCTTTGATGCGGTCTAGCTGGACGTGGGCTAACGTCGATGTGTAACGTGTAGATTCGAGTGGGTATGTCGATCGGTCACTCGCCGGATGAGCCGCAGTGGACTCCGGATATGCTCCAAAAGGATCACGAGTTTACGGATGCGGAGAAGCGGGAAGCGAAGCGCCGGATCCAGGGCAACGTGGCTCTGCAGGACTCTCCAGAGGGCAGTGGTGATGACCGACCAGTATCGCGACCATCTCAGCAGCCTACAGTCAATACGATGGCGGCATCAGCCATGTAAAGGGGAGTTGATCATTAATTAAAGCAGAAGCATCAGGATGGGAAGCAGGAGCAGAAGATGGTGATGAATTCTACAAGCTACAGAGAGCGATTAGACATGTTACAACGTACATTTATAGAGATGAGGGGAACCAGGCTTGGAGAGGCTCAACGACCAATCACCTGGATGAACGGAACCCAGCCGAGAATGACGGGGCTGGCGGGTTAGGATAAGGAAGGGCAGGACAGGATAGGACTGGATATTTATTGTTGGATGATGACAAATGTGGCATAGGCACAGGGGGATTTATTTTCAACAAAACAAAGAAACCAAACCAAGACAGGGAAATCATCAATTTTTTTTCTTCTTCTTTATGTAGGAGATGATTCACCTGAAAGTCTGATGGTGAGGTGAGAAGAGCGAATGTGCTTGGGAGTTTAGATGAGAAAGCGAATGATTTTTGTCAATATGAACAGGCGCAAATAACAAAGCTTCGTCATGTTTTCATTTTTTTTCTTATTTATTATTTTACTTGTTCTTGCTCATTATCCTTGGGTCGGTTCTCTCTTTGGATCGTTTCTTGTCATTTCGAGCTTGGAGTTTTCACTCAAGAGTGAAACCCCCCCTTTCTTCTTTTTCTTCTTCTTCTTCTTCTTCTTCTTTGTTTTGGCCCATTTACTCCCTTTGGAAGACCCGAGACGCAAAGTCTAGAGAAGGATAGATTGGGAGGAGATAATTTTATTATAAGAGGTCTTGAGGAGGGAAGCTGAAGAGATGGGAACGAGATGTATTCTATAGCAAGGTCAGCACAAATTACTTACAGTTCACATCCAACCCTCTTCATACCCCCCCCTCCTCGGAAAGGTTTTGATGTCGTTCCCGTCGGATGAGAGAGAGGGAGAGAATGAGGGGGGGGGGAAGACGGGATTGAGTGAGGCTCTTCGGGATCGATCCGATGAGGGGAAAGAAAAAGAAGATCCAGGCAAACGGGTTTTAAGGTTCAGTGCATGGAGTCTACCTTGTTCTCCATCGGTAGTTATAATTGTATGTGACTGCAGAGTACAGTAGTACACTCAAGTCCAGATCCGATTTATCTATCCGATCCCAGCATCCGAGATGTGTCAAGAATTATCAAAGCCGTTATTTTATTTATTTTTTATTTTTTATTTTTAGGTATTTTTTCCCTCCTCCCTCTCTTGGTCATGTTTTCCCGCTTTTTTGAATACTTACAAGATAACCCTTCATTATACCCTCTGCAAGTTCATTGTTAACTTTTTTTTAAATTTTATTTCCTTTGCTTTACTTCCACCTCGCTTTACTCCGCAATGGGCATCCATTCAGGTTATAACCAAAACTTATCATCCATGTATTTCTCCTCCCTGAAGGCAGATTGGGACTATAGCACATGTATAACAAAACACACCCCCTTGCTCTGGTGCTCATTTGAAAAAACCCCCCATGGCAACATCTCGGCGGGGTCCGATCCCACCCCCCTCCCCCCCCTTGTCACCTCAAGCTATCTGTGGGCAGATGGTCACGCCACCTTTTTGTTTTCTCCAACGGGTCGGGGGATTTTTTTTTAAAATGGGCGGTGGGTTGGGGGTGATTTTGGGAGGAGCAAAAGGGAGAGAAAAGAGGGGGGGTGGAAGAGAAAAATTGGTGATTGGGCCGACATCGTCTATATCACCAGGATGCTGACTGTGTGATGGCTGTAATGACTATAACAACAGCATATGAACATACTTAATTAGCACCTTAATAAGGCAGGGTGCCTGGTTGGAAAAGATGAGGATACCCTTAGTGCAATTCAACGGTTTCCCACCGTCTTTTTAGAAGGAGTTGTCAACGGGCATATTACATTGTGATCGGTGAGCGAGGCGGGATAGGAAAATAAAAACGAGCCATCACATCCAAAAGTGTTGCAATATTGGAAAGGGAGAAAAAAAATAAATGATCCATCTGGCTTCTTCATAGGGTTTCGGGTATCTATATAAAACACTACGTTCCAGATTAATAAGTTGAAAAAAAAGGCCATATCAAGAAAAACGCTACACAAACAGACAAGTCCAAGCAGTAGAGTGATCAGCTAGAACTAACAAGGGATGAATCCAAGTCGCCTCCAAGTCGCCTCCATTCAAAGAGAGAGAACCACTGATATGGGTAAGATGGAATGAAAGAAGAGAAAAACAGAGAGGCCTGCCTTTCAGTTCCTTTGCATAATGTCCAAATGTCGTACAGCTGGCAGTTTCCAGTCTCTCAAGTCCCCAGTCTCAGTACCCCAACCAAGCTCC
The DNA here is from genome assembly GCA_024336345.1 of Mariannaea sp. PMI_226. Lineage (NCBI taxonomy): Eukaryota > Fungi > Ascomycota > Sordariomycetes > Hypocreales > Nectriaceae > Mariannaea > Mariannaea sp. PMI_226. Next base: position 2,701,305 of record JANFOG010000005.1, read on the forward strand.
AACTCTCCAACTCCAACTCCGGACCTTTCGGTAATAAGATTATTCGTCACCAAACCATTCAAGGGGGGTGCCGCGACCTTGAGGTTCTTTCGAGAAGCATCCGAGTGGGGCACGCAGCAACCTCTGTGGCCTTTATGCCACTTTACCTCGAGATGCCGTCATGGCCTTAATAATCAGTGGTTTGTGCGCACAGAGTAACCCATGTTTCTTTTCGGTTGTCGTTGTCTCCACCGGATTTTCCCCCACTGCGAGAACCAAGGTCCTAGAGCCGTTCGTCTTGACAGATGGTGCCGTGATCGGTGGCATCCTGTTCCCCAATAACCTGAAAGAAAAGGGAACTTTGTGTTATTTTTTCAATCTCTTCAGGTTTGCCGTCCTTTGTTCGAAGCCGTGTGATTTTCTTGATATTCCCACTAGAATCTCTGTGATGATTGTCTTAAAGGGAAGTCAACGAGCTTGCTCAGTTGTTAGAAGTCGTTTGTCCATCCATCCATGAGTTGCACCCCTTCCTAAAGCAAGGAAATTCCTTCGCAACTTCAAGTATTGGGAGTGAAAAAAAAAGGGAAGTACTCCAAAAATGCAGGCAATTATATGATAAATTTCAAGTGCGCCAAGGCCCTTCCAGTCCCGATTGTGCCCCCCAAAAAAATAATTCCTTTGCAATCGTCGTCATTTTCTCGTGTAACACCATTGTTGAAGAGAAAGGAAACAAATGTAAAAATGAAGAAAAGGTTTAGGCATTGCAAAACCCTCTCTCACTCTTCAGAGCTTGTTATCTCATCCCCATTTAGTTGCGACTACTGGAATTCCAGTCATCCGAAGCTGTGGACGAGCGTCGTCGTTCTGAGCGTTGGGTAGGGGGAGATGGGGAGCGCGAGAAGGGTCGCATGAATACCGACGGGGGCGGGGACTGGGACGAGTTGGGCTCAGGAGAAGGCTGTCGGATCTGACGCCATGAAGCAGAGATCTGCTTGCAGAGATGAGCGGACATGGTGTAAGTGGGTGACATTGTAAACCGTTGTCAGTTGTGTAGGTCTTAGGGTGGATTTTCGTTTGACCGTGTGTATGAGTTGGTGTAAGTGGCTGGGATGAGAGACCAGGGAGTAGACTTGTATTGCGGTCTGGGAAGGATTTTGATTGATCAAGTCGGTTAAAACAAGGAAGATGTCCACGGTAGGATGAAGACAATAGCAATAAGATTGTATTGTATCGGCAAGGCGAAAATGTTCAAGTATGAGAAAGGTGAAGGGCGCGATAGGGGGGTTTATGGAAAATAGTCAAGTACCAGAGAGAGAAATGCTGGAATAGGAGGGGAGAGAAGGGCATGGGATGGTATTTATTCTAGCCCCAAGCTCTTTCACAAAGCTGACCGCACGAGACAAGGCAACGGCAGGGCAAACTGCATGGCTTAAATTAAGCTGAGGGACACCAGAATGGTGCCTGGGTCTAAACGTAAAGTGTGTACTATGGTAGGTAGCGTAGGTGAGGTGTGTGACTGGAAAAGGAAACGCCCCCAGGAGAATTGGGGATGCCAGTTGGGTGGACGGGGATGGATCCCAGTCAGCCTGTGCAGTCTGGACAGATTTGGTACGAATGGCACGGCGTTTGATGCTGCCCTCACACAAAGAGCCCCAACACTTTGGTTTTTGGGAGGCAAATATCACCCTGCAAACCCCCCGGGTGGTCTTTCATTTGTGTTAGCGCTCGTGTCCGCCGGCGGTCTGACTGCGATGACCGTGGTCTGCAAGTTAATTAGTGCCAGCAATAACATTGTGAATGTTCCCGCTGATGGGGCACTGGACAAAACAACAGTAACCCAAACTCAGTTGCCTTTGCCCAGCCCCAGCCCAGCCCATCCCAGCCCGATCGCCACCGTGACTTAGCACAGCATCATACTCCGCAGGTCCTTGTAAACCAACTCAGCTTTTTGAGCCATTCGCTCATTCAGGTCAGTTAATCGTCACGGGGTGGGTTTAAAGGGAAGCGGCTCCACCGCCCGTCGAACCCGTCAACCATTGGAGGTCCTCCCGTGTACTATGTAGTAGTATTCTCCGTCAGTCTCTCAGCAAATCAGACAAGTTAGTGACTGGATTCAGTTGGCACCTCCAGCACTTACAACAAGTCCGGCAACAACAGCTCAGACTCGTATGTCATGGCTCGCCCAGTGACCGGCCAGCATTGCCCTTCATCTGTGCCACGAGAACCCGAGGGGACCCGCTGAATGGGAGCATCGAGGTCGCATTGGGGAGGGGTGGGCCAAAAACAGAGAGGTGGGCCTGTGCTTCAGGGTCCCTTTTTTACCTCGCCCATCGAGAAAGCAGCCAATCCCCAGATGGTAATTGTAAGAACCGGCAGACGGTCAGCAGGTGTGGAGGGATGGATATCGTATGACCTGCGCCGACCTTTTGGGTTGGTTTGCTCTTTGCCCTGCTTGCCCAAAAGCCTAGACAACAACTGGCGGCCTTGCTTGTGGGGGAGTGACTGTGAGCCTCCAGTACATTCCAGCATCAGCAATGGAGCATCCGTAACCGTGTCTGAGAGCTCCGGCGGGTCGGCTCGGGTCGGGTTTCATTTCACATCGAGGAGTCTGAACGTGCCACACCGTGATTTCAATACCGAAACGAAGAATCTCCCTGATAAAACTAGTAGAGTTGCTTGCATTGACTTGACCTTGTTGGTGGAGACGCTGATATCGGGTTTGCTTGAACGATTCTTTTGGATTGCATCTCCAACACCGAGAACCAAATGCACCTTGAAGGCCTTACTGGAGATCCCCTCTTCTGTTCCCTGTTCCTGATGTCTTGAAACTCACCTACCTATCAGGCAGTACCCTCACACATGCTAATACTGCTAAAGCATAGTCTGCAGCGAGTCAAAAAAACGTGGGGCTGTATCCCCATGAGTCGCACGTCGGTGACGCCATCAGAGTGTCTCTGGCGAGGCATTCCTCGTTTGACACTGGATCGATTATCAAGCGATCGACCCCCCCAATTGCCGACTCGACGGAAGTCACTTGATGGGGACGTTTTCCGAAAAAAAAAAAAAAAAGACCCCCCATAATGATACCTAGGTAACCAACGATAGATCTTACGTTGAGTGCAGTTTATTTTCCGTCCCGTGTTGTTCAACCTGAGGCATCATAACGCAATCACATGTGGTTGAGAAGTGTTCTGTGGGATGTCGTGATGCAAGGAAGGACGGCCCAACTAACATGACTCCTGCAATACCAGTATGCGGGTAGGCCTGTAAGGGCAACGTGGAAGGTACCGCACCTGAGGTGGTTACCTACCTAGGTAGGTCGGTATGGGACACAATCATGCCCCACTGTGCTTATTTAAGCCATCAAGACAAAACCTTGGAATGTTCCGCATCTGAAAATAGACAGCCTCACTGCCACTGCCACTGCCGCTGCCTAAGCATTGCTTACTGACTCACTGACTCTTCCCTTCGCCTTCGGCAATTGATGATGACAGGTTCCAAGACAATGTCGACATCGTCAGGTTCTTACTTTTGCTTACAATTACTTGCCCTCTGATTCGACGACAAATGATTACCAAGTAAATACACCAATGGATTCAACCTCCCAGAGGAACAAGAGCACGTCTTACCAACACCAACTGACGTCAGTGTCCTAAATCAGTCATCAACAAAAGACAAAGCAACATGGAACCATCCAGGCAATTGATATCAATCCCGCTTTGTTATTTTCATTACTATCCAAAAGATTTTTTTCCAGAAGAAAAATAAATAATACATTTATTTGCTCTCCCTGGAGAGTCCGGGGTATATCAACATGGTTGACAGATAAGATACCGTGCCCATGAAGTCCAATCCGTAATTGGAGAAACGTCGAGTCGATCGCGTGCCCTCTCGTCAGGTATTCGCAAGTGGCGTGAAATAGTCCATTATGTTCCTGAAATCCCATGCAATAAAAAAAACAAGTTCACCATCTAGGCTCCGACTCCCGTCTATGAATTAAACAAAAAAACAATGCCCTTGCATCAATGCAAAACTCCCACACTTATTCCCAGTGTTAGGGGTCAACCGGGGGAAATCAACCAAATCCCCCACTTCCCCTTCATCTATGGGTCGTGATTTAGGCGTACGATCTCCCCGCCGTGACATCCCCCACTGGCCGGGCTGAGAAAGTCGCGTGCCCGGGAGCCATCCCGACGCCTTCTCGAACAACTCCCCACCGAACGGCCAACGCCTCTACTCCGTCCTCTCGTGGCTCCCTGTGGCATCGGGAACTGAGCACTGCTGAGCAGGTTCCGCCCAGGAGCGCCAGTGGGTTGCCAGCAGGCTCCCCGTCGTCAATAGCACCCCGATTGTATGCGCTTCGGAGTGACAGAGACAGGATGAGGAGGCCCAGCAGGACGAGGACTATCACTAACAGTAGGAGAGGGATTGGGCTGAATCCGATGCCAGACATCTTGGTTCCGTCGTCGCGGTCGACAGCTACAAGGGCGACTCCCTGGCTTAGAAGGAAACCCATGCCTGCAGTGAGAAGGAAGAGTACCCAGGACAGCACCCGAGGTACGGTAAGGTGAATGGTCGAGGTTTGCGCGCCAATGGGTCGGCCTGACGAAACTCGCAAGGGAAGGAGTCGGCCGGGGGCCATAAACATGGACATCTCGTGAGAGAGAAAGAACACGCTTAGAAGAGCGTTAGTTGAGAAATACAGCACACCGAGAAGAATCTGAGGCAGGGCGACTACAATGGCCAATCCGATTCGCGGGCCATCCGGAAGACGAGATACGAGAGTAGCCTCGCCAAAGGATGAAAAGCCATCGGGGCTCGCCTTCAACGAGAAGGCCAAAGCCGCGGCGGCCAGACCCAGTGGAGCCATCCAGGTCAGGAACCATGCGGCCCATCGAGCAATGGACGGCGTATACATCCAGCTGCATGGTTGCTTAGTCCAGAACTTTGCCTCTCGCTGACCCCATTCGCCCTTCTTCACTTCAGCCTTGGTCATTAAGCAAGAGTTTCGAGTAGTCGGGTCCGGTTCCTCGAGGAAGGATGAGAGTGCGTCACCAAGCGTGACCAGAGGGTTAAAGTCATGGCGAGTGACAGCGAGAGCCAAGACAATGGCGAGAGCGAGGATGAAGACCAGGTTCAGGAAGACCATTAAGCCGAGAAGAGGACCACTAAGAATTAGCGATGAAGACATATCGGTGACAGGGTCGGCGAGGCAATAATCGACAGAATCGGAGCTTTCATCAATGCTCTTGAGGAAGGCGGAGACCAGCGTTCCAGGTTCGGCAGTCTTGATCTCGAGGGAATCGGAACCGGACTTTGAGATGAGCAGAACACCATCATAGATGGTCTGGAACGAGTTGTCAAAAGTGGCAATGCACTCGCTCACTGTGAGCTTCACGAGATCCTCGGCCTTGGCCTTGGACTGAAGGTTGAGTAGATCGGATCGCGACATGCCGTTCAAATCGAGACTGGAACTGAGAGAGCTAGAGTTGACGAACGAGGTCGAGACCAAAGCCACGTTGACAACAGAAGCCGAGTAAGTGGTGAAGATTAGGGAATTATAGCTGAAAATGAAATTAGTCGTGAGCAACGTATAACCTAATTTTCTTTTGCTTCAACTTACATTATTTGGGAGACAAAGGCGAGACCAATCAGGATTCCTGAAAGGCCTGCCCGAGCCGGTGAGATGAGTCCGAAGTTGCGCAGAGACGGGATTCCAATATCGAGCCATTTGAGGTTGTCGTGAGCAGCATCCACCTCGGGGCGAGTTGGGCTGCTGAGGACCTGAAAAACGTAATTTGTGCCTGCGATGATGGCAATGGAAAAGATATTCACAATGGCGTGGATTCCCCAGTTTGCGCCTTGAAGCTTACGCTGAGCGTCTTCAAGGATCGCTGAGCCTCCTCCCGAAATATGACCCTTGGCGCCCGCAAGTCCAACGCACACGATGGTAACAGCAAACAGAAGGAACGCCTGGAGGATGTTCAAACTGACACCGCCTCTCCAGCCGGATGTCAACCTCTTGGTGGTATTTGGTTCCCCTTGGTCGCGGAGCATCTTCTCCATTTCAGCCCTCGGCGTGCCTGCTCTTGAACCAGGTCTGAAACTTCCAGGCCTAGGAGATTCGTTGCCGTAATGATGAGGAAAGTTAGCAGTGTCGGGACTGTCAGGAAGCATCATGCCTCGCTTGCGCGCCAAAGACTCTGGAGTCTCGCCACGGAGGAAGTTGACAACATAGTCCGGGATGATTTCGCTGCCGAGTACGCTGGAAACGGAGCGGTTAATGCTGTCCGCAGCTCGGCGGGGAAGCGAGTCGGTTCGAGAGTGCTGGAAAGATCCGCCTCGGGAATGGGCGAGGGAAGGCTGATATCGGAGAGAAGATCGTGAGTTGTTTAGGCTGTGGAACGGCCATCGGGTCGTGTGTCGTCCTGAGGATGATGTGGTAAATCCACGAGTTCTTGGGCGTGATCCTGTTCCTGAACCGCCCGGGTTGCCTGGCTCCTCATCGATACTGCAGAATAAGATCGTATAAGTAAGATTCTTTCCCTCAAGTTTTTGTCTCGGTTGAGTTGTTTTAACCATTTTTCACAACCTTACCTCTCGATAGTTCTTCCTAAACTCTTATTATCCCACGGATGACGGAATGCTGATGGTGGAGGCGGCGGAGGAGGAAAGGTGCCCTGCTCCATGGTCGCTTGCTGGATAATATTCAATACCGGGGGCGATTTGATTTCGTACAAGACGTTCAAAATGACGGATAGAAAAGACGAGAGGAGTAAGAAGAGGAAGAGCAAAAACGAGCAAACGACAAGAACAAGAACAAGAACAAGAGCGAAGGAAGAGGTCTGAGGAGGCTGAATGACAATAAAGTGACGGCACTGCCTCAGTGGGCAACGTGAAAGAGTGTGAGGGAGAGAAAAGTAAAGGAGTGAAACCAGTCTCTCGCTACGAATAAGATGGCATAAAATGAGGGACTCTGAAGTGAACGCAAATACGCAGTACGATATACACACACATACACACAACTTCAGGAAGAAGCACGGCCAGCCTTGTGGTTAACAGGGGAGGGGGGGAAGAAGAGAAAAGGAAAGAAACGGAGGGTTGGACGAAGAAAAGAGGGAAGGGTGAATAGGAAAAAAGAGAAGACAGAACACGGGAGGGGAAAAGTCACGTAGGGTGAGCGAGGAAAGTAGAACAAGCCATGGACTAACAAGCGTCACATTTTAGTTGTATGGGCCGTGATAATGCCATGGTCCATGGTCTATGGACGAGGGGGGATCCCTGGTCAGGACAAAACATCGTTGGTGTTGCATGAAGTCGAGCGTCCACTTTGGGAAGGGCCCCGGGAGCCAATGATGAGGGCGCCGACCGGCGGGTTTACCATTGCAAGTGGGGCAGCTTCCCCTGTTTCGAGATCAGCAACAGGGGGACAGCGTGGGACACGACAATGGGGAATGGGTTTATTAGGGACTGAGAGAGGGGAAACCCTTCGTTCGCGAGGATTTTTGGACTTTTCTTTTGGATTTCATTGAAGGGGAATCATTCAGTGGCTTGCAGACAATGAACGGGAGTTGGAGCCATGATCTGCACTATCCGGTATTAGATGCATATAGCTATAATTCATCATGATATGCAGGTATGGGACTGGTGAGGCACAGAACGATACATGTCATGACAGTAGGTATAAACCCGTATAAGAAGGAAGAGGACAGTGATGGGGGGAAATAGGGACGGACAAATAAGGTAGTCAGTCACTGATACAAGGTACATCTAGAGAGAGAAGACTAGACGAAGAAAAAAAAAAACCACGCAGAGACAACTATCCTTGTCATATAACACGTCTTGATAAAACAGGCCTGGCCCAACTTCGACAGGCAGAGAGTCGTCGCGTCGAAAACGAGGCGGGGTGAATAAGCTGGGCTTAGTTGCAGTGCCAGCTCATCAATACTACTACTACCAGCGCTTGACTGAGCAGCCCTCACTTGGTAAGGATTGACGGTGAGAGGCGAGTGTGTGTTGTATGTGTGTATGTTTGAGTGTGTTGTGATTGACGAGAAGAGCAGAGAGAGGCGGATAGATAGATGGGACGTGTACTGTGAGTTGATGGCAAGCGATGCGAGGTCCGGACGCGCAGTTGAGCTGAGGCGCCAGGACTGCAAGGTACAGTCTGAAAAAAAGAACTCCAGTACTCCATATAGTGGCACCATGTAATCAATGCTCGCTCTTTGTCATCGCAAAGAATCGAAAGGATGAATTGAGTATGGAGAGAAAGAGAGAGAGAGAAAGAGAATGAGGCTGTGCAGCACAAGTAGGATCGAAGCCCAATCCTCATCTCACTCTACCCTGCCTTCCTTCTACCTGCACAGCACAACAGATAATTAAGGAAAGAGCAAAGAAGAGGTAGAACTTAAAGTACAATAAGAAGAAGACCAAGAAATCAGCAAATGACCGTTCTAGAAACCTTCCCAGAGAGCACACAACATCTGCAGCAATTTGAGAGCAGGCCAATCGCATGTTTTACAAAGATGGCATAGCGTCTTGTCGCAGGTGAAGAGACCGGGGGGGCCAAGTAGGCGGGGAGGCTTGACCCCCGGTTTATTAAGGGACGACGATTACACACGACCAGAGTATTTCTGCGGTTAAGCGATCAAGGTGACGACTCTTTTGAGCCGAGGGTGGTTCTCAATTCTGTGCAAGGTACAACCATGGATCGGGTACTCCGTACACAATTGAGTGTACCTTTCCAACTTTTCCATCCTGTACCATTCCATGTCAGCCCTAACCTGGACATTTGACCCTGCATCTCCCCTAACCTCCCCCCCCCCCCCTCCTCGTCCTCACAATCACCAAATTTATCCACACAAGCCCTGTTTAACAATAGTGAATTAAACAGCTTACTCCTCGTCTGATCATCGGCACACGCGAAATGATAAGAGACGATAAACGCGACCTTCAATGAGGGGCAGATGACCAACCGTTATGCAGTGAACGGCTGCATTGGAACGTCAATGTATTGATTATATCAACTCACCCATCCCATCTCGCATCCCCCAGAAGCCAATTCACTTTATACATAGTATATCCTGCGCAATAATTTAGTACCTCGGCACCAAACACACGATGAGACAAAAATAGCAGCTTAGCACAATTAGTGGTGGTATAATACTGCAAATCATTTCAGGTCTGGTAGCCACCCCCACCCAAGAACCCTCCTCCCCCCCATTCCTCCATCCGCTTTCCTTCAAGTTCTTCATTCCAGATCAAAAGGTCTTCTCCATCCATACGAAGACTTTCTTGCTTAAAAAAGAAAGAATAAAAAAAGAAACCTCCAGCCCCGTTTTGTAAGTCTCCAACTTTCTTGGGAGAGATGTCCCCCATAACCCCGTTAAGCCTTTTGTAGTCATCCAGGCTAGAAAACAAGAATCGTGAGTTTGAGAAAAATAAAAATAAGAAACGCCCCCTCGATAATAATAATGAGAATAAAGAGAATGAAAGAAAGAAAAGCAACCAATACAAAATTTACTAACGAGCGCCGGGGCTATGCGAACGAAAAACTCCCTTTCTGGCCGAATTCGGCCTGTCTGTCCATTTTGGCTGTCTGGGTAGCAGCAACACCGTGATGATACACCTACTAATCCCCGGTCTGCTCCCTCTTTGCATGTAAACCATATCCATCCTCCTCTTTTGAGCCGAGCCTGCACTCTTTACACATCTAACCAGACCCCCTTTAATCAACCACAGCATGCTCCTCCGGCTGTGGCGGCGGTGATGGCGAATCTGTACTCTTGGGCACGGTAATATTGGCCCGCGCCTTGTGTTGGGCTTCCACAAACTTCTCCCAGTGCTCCGGGTCGCTCGCCTCCATACTCTTCAGCACAATGTCTCGGTGTTCCTTGAAGGCTCGAATGGCTCCCTTCTCCTTGACCTTCTGCAAGAGTTCACCACCAATATCCTCAGCAAACTCCGAAAGCATTCGAACGTGCTTCGGATCTGATCCGATGTCGTCGATCGTATTGAGTATGTCCATCCGTTCCTTGGTGAAGAAGCTTACTCGGAACCGATGTCCAGCACGCAGAATCCGTCCTTCTTCCTCGGCAAGTGACTTCGATAAAATTGAGTTTGATCTCGACAGTGGCTTGGGCACTTTAATTCCCGACTCGTCCTCATTATCGGACGGAGCCATGTTCGGTTCTTCCGTGGGTGTCGTGACAGCAGGAAGCTCCTCCACATGTTCCTCACCTTCTTCCTGGCTTTTCTTAGCGGTTACCGGAGCCGCAGCTTGGGTATCTGGCACCCGCGTATCCGGAAATTCGTCCTCAAAACGCTTGATTATACCTTGAAGTGTATCATCCAAGAACACCAGTTTGCGCAAGTTCTGCTCGTCTGATGGGTTCGCTTTGGCCTTGTTCAACGCAGGCTGTAGTCGTTGCCGAATTTTACGAGCACCACCAAGAAGATGCTTAGACATCTCCTTGGCTTGCGCTCTACTGGCCAAAGTAGCCGGACTAGACTCGCCGTCCTCGATATCTCGAACAAAGTCGCCTGATTGTCTGCGCGTCTCATCACCACGGTTATTCAAGCAACAAGCCAAAGCCTTGACCACGCCAGTACCTCCAATTACATAGTCCTCATCTGGCGCAGAGCTGACGTCGTCCGACAAATCGCCCGAATCCAAAACGTCGTGGCCAACTAGATGAGCCAGCACATCAGGATAAGGCGGCAATTTTGCATCTGAACTGTCCAAGCTGTTATCCGGCGTGGTTGCAGTATACGCAGCCACGGTGGCGTTCACGGTGGCGTTTAGGTCAGCATCTTGAATCTGCTCCATGTTTCGCAGGCAGTACGCCACCACCTGTTTAGCCATGGCTTTCACAATCTCTCCAGACTGCTCACTGGGCACCTCGATATCCACGCAAATAAGACTCTTTGACAATCTTGACGCAGCCAAAAGAGATGCGTACAAGGCGCAAGCTTCCTCCTGGGCTTCCTCCGTTCGCGCGTCAGCTAGTTTAACTAGCTCGGAGTTGGAGAGGAGGTTAATGTGAGCGAGATGGCGAATCTCCGGAAGGACCTCGATTAAAGCAATGGCTTGTTCTGATGACATTTGCACGTTTTCGAGGTGTATACGCTTCAGTATTTTCATTTTCGGCAGGTATCTTGATAAAGTCAGTATGGAAGAGGCTCCAGTTGGTGGAATCATAAAAAAAAAAAAAAAAAAGGCAATAGAAACGTACCTTCTCAATAGGCCAACAGCACTAGGCGTTGACTGGAATAATGCATGATTCTGAGACAGGTCGATGAAGCGCAGATCCTTGAGCTTAACAAGCTTGGGAAGTATTTTGCCAAGTGACGATGGTGTCAACTTGCAACCGGCAACACCCATTGCCCACAATGGGGAATCTGATTGAATGGCCGAAGCCAGTGCTTCCATGTGGTCTCCAAGATCGTTTCCGCCTAGGTCTATTCCCTCACATTTCCCATCAGAGATATACCTGACCACATGCTGAACGCCTTCATCGTCAATGCCGTTGTGTGCCAAGCCGAGCCTGCGTACACCGCACTTGATCAGTCCGTCAATGATGGACCCCAGCTGCTCTGTGCTCGGTGAAGTTTCTCCCAAGTTGACCAATTCAAGTGTTGAGCCACCTAAACGTTCTCCAAATGCGCTGGAGATGATGTCGGAGATGCTTCGGGGCATTTGCGTGCCGTTGGCGAGTGCACCGTTCTGTTTCATTTGAGCCTGGCGAGGAAACTGAATCTGGGATATATCGAGAAATTTAAGTGACCGGCACAAATAAATAAAGAGAGCCAAGTGTTTCCATCCATCAGGGCCAAGCTTGTTGTTCTTTAGGACCAGCCTTTCAGTAACACCACCCTGCTTCTCGATGTCATGCTTAGGCTTCCTTCTATTTGCTATCGGCCATCTTGCTGTTAACAGACCTGCCAGGATGACACGCAATCCTTCGTCGCTGAGGCCGCTATTTTCAAGTAAAAGTTCTCGAACCGGCACGACGGCAAGAAAATCACCAAGAGTAATAAGATCAGGAAGCTGTAGCCAGTAATTGGTCAAGTCCAGCTTGTTCACCAGGCCGGTCGAAGACGAATAGTTGGTCGAGTTCGTGAGCTGCTCAGTAATTTTTTTGAGGATGGGCGTTTCCCGCAATTGACAGCATCTTCGATATATCCGCACCGGGTTGGTGGTTGGATATGTCGTCGTCTTAGGAGTAGTGGTGCCCGAGTTTGTGACTACTGAGTCGTCGCTACTTTCGTAATGAATCTCCATAGGAATAGATCCATTGGCCTCGGCGAGTTTGCGCTTCTTTTCTTTCCTAGCCTTGCGCTCCTCCTCGCTCTTCTTTTTCTTTTCCTTTTTCTTCGTAGTCTCTGGTGTTGGTGCTGTGGTCCCATTCACGCTCTGATCCTTGCTGGCTGCGTCATTGGTGGAACCCACCTGGTCAGTTTCCTTGTCCTTGCGGGAGACTTCATCAGCACTCAGAGCGACACCATTGGACTCCTCTTGCTCGTCTACAGCCTTGGGGTTTTTTAGGGCATCTCCTTCGAGCTTTTCTGTCAATTTCTTCTTCTGGTTCAGGTCTGGTGACTTGAGTTGTGTAGAGTCACTTTCGGCGTATCTCGGCATAGGTGCAATCTCGACGTCGACACAAAACGCGACCCTTCTCAATTTGGAACCATGAAGCTCCGATATGGGGCATCGTTCACGCTTAGTGTCCACATTCAAGACCACGCGATCAACCAGGCCATGCCCCAACTTGCCACCGGACCCCAATGCGCCTGCAGAGGATGAGGACAGACGACGAAATACTCCCAAGAAACCAGCCTGATTGCTTCGCGGTGGAGCGGGAGTATATGGACCATTGCCCTCTGGCTTTGTTGCGTGCTGGAGGACAGCGTTTCTGGTAGGGCTGATCTTAGGCGGCGGGGGTTCATCCTGTGCCGTCGGTGAAGGTAGCGGCTGAGGTGGCGTGGCTGGTGTGCTTGTTGGACTGGAGGAGAACTTTGCTGAGATATTGGAGAACCATGAGTTTCGGCGTTGGAGAGAGGGGGGTGTTGGACTCTGTTTGTCTATTGAGCCGGATCGCGAGTTCCGCCTCTGTGAATTCGAGCCGTTAGGAGGTGTGGACTGGCCATTTGGTGACGCATCTGGTGAAGAAGCCGAAGCCGGCGCCCTGGCCGATGCGCCTGGGATCTGTCGGGGTACTGCAGGCGATAGTGATTTTCCAGGCGGTGAATTTCTGTGTGCTTTTTCTAAACAGGCGGTTAGCTGTGCGAGTTCTTGGATGGACTCGTCAAAGGTGATGCAATGCGCATCTGGCGATTGTGAGGGTTGGTGGCAAGGAATTGTACAGCACATGCCTTTGGGAGCGCCGTGGGTCATCCAACTCACGTCGACGCCGTGTACCTGCTCCATGCTAAAAATGATGGGTATCGAGGCGGAGGGAGACGGCGGTGGTGACGCTGGCGCTTAGTATGAGAAAATGAAGATACAAAGGAGAGAAAAGACTGCGTTGTAGAAGGAATAATAGATGAGTAGAAAAGGAGGAGAAGGACAATGCACCGGGGGGAGGCGGGATGGACAGACGGGACATGGAGATGGAGATGGGGATGGGATGGGATGGGATGTGGTGTGGGTGGCCAACAAGTCACCACCAAAGGACGAGCACGGAACGACGCTGATGGAATCAAGCTTGGGTGACACTTTAGGTACATGCCGTGTACCTACGAAACCACGGTAGTGGGCGACCACAGTACGTTACCTGCCGACACCACCTACGTCTACACCTTAAAGTACCCATATCTACCCACTTAAAAGCATAAGCTAAGCGCAGCTTGGGCTGGAGGGGGAGTACTTGGTAGAAAACCTTGGAAGCGGGATGAGCAACAAGACTCTGGGGGGCTGATGCGAGCACTGCGTGAGCAAGTGTGCGGCCGGTGACATTGCTTTCGGCAGAGGCACAGGGCGAACCACCACGTACCGGATATGGGCTTTGGGTATGGAGGTAATGGAGGTACCGCATCGGTATCGGCATTTAAGCGTTTCTAGTGGATAAGCCTAAAATGGTGGTGGTGGAATCCTTGGTGAGTTTGTTGATGCCGCGAATGGACGGACTAAGCAGCAGCAGCAGCAGCAGCAGCAGCACACTACTGTACCCTCCATCCTAACTGTGCGGACTTTGTGGGCGTAGTAATGAGTCGAGTCAAATTGTCTAGCTCCAGCCAAGTCGATTCGATTCGGTTCAGGTCCTTGAATGGCTGCTAGGCCGTGGATACAGCCCCAAGAAATTAGATGGGAACGAATGCGAGCGAGGGGAAGAAATGTATTGCTTTTTTTTTTTTCTCAACTACTATGTAAGCAGCTAAATATTAACGCAGGTAGGTACCTGGATGCACTTGAGGGACGAGAGATTGAGAAGATATAATCATGGATAATACAGAATAATACTGCGGAGACTTTTCTGGGTCGCTCAATTGAATGATTATGTATTGTTGTCCAATCTCTCTGGATTTTGATTTTGATTTTATCTCTTTTCTTTCTATTATTGTCCGACCAAGGAACAATCCACAGCGTAAACTTGGCCAGATGCCCCCATCAGTCAGCCCGGGCGTTTTGTTTCCGAGGGATGGAATTACCCTAAGGATGCCTCGGAATTCACGGCATATGCCACAACATCACGTTGCTGAAGTTTACCCAGCCATATCCATGCGTTCCTTTGGTCCCCGTCCAACCCATCGCCAGGTACGGAGTACTGGGTCTTGCATCGTGCTGTGCTTGGGAGCTATGCACCCTGCATGCATACTATGTACAAGTGCGAGATCTCTTGCTTTGGTCCTTTTTTCCTTTTCTGGGAGTTTTTGCTTTCTTTTTTTTTCTCACCTCTCTTCTTTTCAGCATCTTCATGTGTGTGCGAGGATGGAGGCAAATGCAATGCACGCATCTTTCGAAGCGAATGATACCTGTCGGTGCTCCTCTCCTACACACGGGTAGAAGAGGTTTCAAGCGGCGTAGACCCCTCCCCCATCGAGAAAGAAGAGGTGAGATCAGCCTAATGACAGAAGGAGGTGTTACAAAGTCGTACAAACAAGACAAGCTGGATGAATATTCTCATGGTTGCAGCGGATAACTACCAGACAGCACACAATGTCGGCCCCGCCCCGCGCGGGTGAAGGAATGAATGACACGGGCATGTGTATAAAGGACATGGGTTTGATTGATGGCAATGGAATCCTAGTGGCATAGCTACAGTACAGACTAATTCTAGACCATTCGTTATCCCCAGGCCAGACGCTGGGCCGCTCAATGTGAGGCTTTGTAATCGGGACATCTCGTTTTGGTATGTCTTTCGAAAACCCGCCACTACCACCACTGCTCCCCCTTCCTTTTCTAAACGCTGCGCATAATAATTCAAAGACATCCCAAAACAACATACACACACAGATGCCCAGCGGGAACGCCGAGATCGCAAAAAAATAGTAGGGTGCGCGCCCCATGGGTTAGCAGTACCCTTCTTTGGCGCCGCTTTATTCTAACGTCATCTTCGAGCATGCTACCTACCAAAAAGGCCCTTTCACAGACTCCGCAGCCCGTTTGCCTTCAAACCAGCCCACCGGGTCAAGCGTCGACAGCCCCGAGCGAGAAAGTCTCGATTGGGTACCTGAAGTTGCACCATGTGCTTCCGTGAAACGAAATGACCGCCATCGCCTAACCTGTGTAAGGTTGTTGTGGAACCCTTACGAGTTGCTGGTAATCATCACCTTATTGTAAAGGGCAGATTGGCAGGCAAACCGACATCAGCCCTATTGTACCCGCTTATTGCTGATTTCTGATTTTCGTTCCCTTCTCCAAATGGAGGTACTTTGACTATACATTTATATTACTACCGAAATACACCTTGTGCAGGTGAAATACTGTTGCAGTGAGGAAAAAAAAAGGCCCTGCGTTCAACACGGTCAAGACGCAAATGCAAGTTCAGGCAATAGGCCGATTCGATATCAGCAAAGCTCCATTCTCCCGCATCAACGTATGAATGAAATTGCGCCAACAGAGCCCTCGCTAGCCCTCGCCGAACTGCTCTTCCACCAAGAAAAGCCAACCCTGTTAATCTGTACTTTGTATTGTAGTAATCTGCAAGAACGGATCAGTGGCGTTTCCTTTCCCACCTAAAACTACGCCAGTTTAACCCAGGATCCCTGTCCTCCACCGTTCAGGCTTGATCACTGTCACTGTGTCATCTCACTAGTGACTTGTCGTTTGCTTGAGTTCCCAACCCGTCTCTTCAGCAATGCCGTGCAACATATCAAGCGATTCAAGGTTAAATATGTTTTTTTTTCCGTGAACTGCCTCACACTACTCATACTGGATGCTGGCTTTTCTTTTCAAGGCGCCTCCTCTACCACCTCGACGCCTCCAGTCCTACTCACTCTCCTTACTAGTTTTCGTGTAATGATGTCGTCTGATATTCGCCTAAACCCAACATGCCGATACTCATATCCGGTTTTACGAGATCACCATATTTTCTGTTTTGGGGTGATGTGCAGGGTTCAATTCTCACGCCTTGCGTTCTCTCAGCGTTTCTCTCAGCCATGATATCATCATCCTAGTTCACCTCCCCAAAGAAAGTGTCATTTCCATCTAATTCCCGCGAGTTCTCCCTCTAATGCTCTCAGTATTTACGCCAGTCGTTTGTTCCGGAGCACTGGCAATAGAGATTACAAATGTTAGCTGAGGTACGTATGAGAAGTTACTAACACATAACTGAGGACAAGCACAGTTTGACCTACGTCCACTGTGATCTATCTGGTAATAATATTACGCTGTGGACCAAGTTATGTATAGGACAGAAGGGCCTTGGACAGTCATAAATTACCGCGTGGTATTCGGAGAATAATTCCATCAGGTTTCTTGCAACTTGGGTGTGGATAATTACCGAGTATTCCGTACCGACCTCAAGAACCGAAACCGTCAGGGGCGCCTCTACATGGAACAGTAGTCTAATAAACAACGCGCACTTCCCTACCAGTACAGATCCAGAACTACAGGATGAGCGAGCCTCGGATATCCTAACGGCCCAACCGGCTCTAAAGCAAGGTGATAGGGATCCCGGGTCCTCTTTTATGCTGCCCCGACGACAGCATACATACCCTATAGCTACGAGGTGCACGCACAATATTTCTGGCAATATTTTCCCTTGTTCAAGGGCCTTTTTCTACGGGCCAGACACACGGCATAAGGGAAACTTTTAGAAGTACAATGAGACACCTGTTCACCGCAGCTATGGAATTTGGCTGGAAGGTATCATTCATTTTCATTCGTGCGACCCATAAAACGGATTCCCTTTCCTCGAAACTCCAAACCCAATGCCAAGGTAACCATCCTCACATGTCCATGAATTGACAAACTTTTTACTGCTCGTCCAGGAGAGCCTGGATGCGCTCCTTGACGCGCTCCTCCTTCTCGGCCTTGGTCAGCTTGACGCTGCGGTACTTCTTGGAGATCTCCTTCCACTCCTCCTTGGTCTTCTTGGGAGCGTCAGACTCGTACTTCTTGAAAGGATCCTCACGGATGGCCTTGTGGGCCTCAGTGTAGAGGTCCTCAAGACCGTCAGCCTCAACATCATCATCGATGTACTTCTGGAACTGGCTGCGGAAACGCTCCTCATCGTCATCAGCAAGGTTCTCCATGTACTCAGCAACGTGGCCACCGTAGATGTAGCTGCGGAGGACATCGGAGTCGAGCTCCTTGCTCTCCATGTCGTAACCGGGGAATCGCTTCTCGGAGTGAGGAACGAAGATACCACCGTCGGAAGCACCCTTCATGGCACCGAAGACACGGGCACCAGTGGAGGTACGGGCAAGACCAACATCAAGGAAGGCCTTGAAGGGTCGGCGCTCGCCATCGTCGGTCTCAGCGGCCTCGGTGAGGGTGAACTCACCATCGGCCTCCTCAACACCAGCGAAGTCCTCATCGAGACCGAGCTTCTTCAGGGCACGGCGGGCAATGAGGAGACCGGTGGCGTAGGCAGCGGCCCAGTTGGTAAGACCGTGCTCAATGCCATAAGCCTTAAGCTCGTGAGAGTAGGCAGAGACGAAGACCTTGTCGCCAGAGATCTCAGAGCTCACGATCTGGCAGATGATGTCCTTGTTGGTGAAACGGACGACCAGGCGGTACTTGGGAGCATTGTACTTGTTCTTGGCCTGGGTGATGAGGCGCTTACGGGCGTAGTAGTCGGTCTTTCCCTCACGACGACGCTTGTACTTGGTCTGGTAGCGGCTGTGACGGACTGTTAGCATGGCAAACAAAAATACGGCAAGGAAAAAAGAAGATTGTCAAAGTTATTCTCACCTGTAGTAAGCGCTGTTCTTCACCAACTTGTGGAAAACCTGTCACAATAACCCCCGAGTCAGCAATTTGCGCTTCAGATTTGCTCGTCCTCCTTCCGAAGCAACTTGCGGTGACTCTCAACGAGCAATTGACATTTCTGTCAAGAATAAAAAAAGATAGAACATCAAAGAAGCCCCGAAGAGTCTTCTTTGCGATAGGCCTCAGCTTACCATTTTGACGGATGTGGCCCAACGACGGCTTGGTTATCGATGTTGAAGGTTGGTGATGGAGAAAGTGCGCAGCGAAATTTTGGTGGGGGATATTTTAGAAAACCCTAACAGCAGCCCCATAACAAAATCGCTTAACCCCACCAAAACTTTACACGGGTCGGGGACGAGTCACGTGATGGAATTTTTTTTTGCGAAGACGTGCATATGCACAGTAGGAAGTGAGTTATCTTATCTTTCCGCCTTATCATTATCTTTATCTTAGCCCGTCTCCATCCTCCAGTAGCTCCCGCCCCTCTCACCATGCCGAGGTCCCTCGGACTCTATACTTGGTGGAGAGCCTTCCCCAGAGTTATCAAGGGGCCGCTTGATCCTTTCTCTTTTCAATTTCATCTCTATTTCTTCTTCTTCTCCTTATTCTTCTTCTTCTTCTTCATAATTTAAAGACTTCTGTATCATTATATCTATCATTATCTGAAATACATTAAACTAAATTGATGAGAAAAATGGCAGTTCAAAAGAAACCAAAGGTGTTACTCTTCGACATGGGTGGTGTCTGTGTAAGTAACCCAATCAAGAGCCAACAGCAACTTGCTTAGCGAAGTCATTTACATGGGGTCAATCGCGTGATCTTTTGCATGTCATGTGTTCATGGCGGTACGAGCATTCCTTGTGCTGATTCTCGCTCTCTTAGGTCAAATCTCCATTCCAAGCAATCCTCGATTACGAATTGGGCAAAGGAATCCCACCTGGATGGGTAAACTACTCCATCTCTAGGACATCACCTAATGGATTTTGGCATCAGCTTGAAAGAGGCGAGATCCCCTTGGATAAGGCATTCTATGATGGATTCAGCCAAGATCTTCACCATGCCGGCCGTTGGAGGGACTTTTACAACAGGGAGCGGTCTAGGAATCCTAGTCTTCCGCAGGAGATTCCGCCTATTCCTTCTATAGATGCTCAGTGGCTCTTTGAAGAAATGATGAGGTCTTCAAAGGGGCCAGATCCTTGGATGTTTCCGGCTTTGCAAAACCTCAAGAAGAGCGACGGGTTCATTCTCGCAGCTCTCAGTAACACTATCATCTTTCCTCCCGGTCATGAGCTTTACATCAAGGACTTTAGTAGTGACCCACTAAGGAGCCTATTCGATGTCTTTGTCTCCTCAGCTCATATCGGCCTCCGGAAACCTGACCCAAAGGTGTATCAATTTGCAGTCGCTGAATTGGACAAGTTCGCAAAGGCTAATGCCGGCAGCTCCCGAGGCCAACGGCTGAATTGGACTGAAGGTGTTCAGCCTGGGGACATTGTGTTTCTGGATGACATAGGCGAGAACCTCAAGGCGGCTAGGCTGCAGGGCTTTGGGACGATCAAGGTCAATCTTGGCAAGGCGTTTGAGGCGGTGGACGAACTTGAACGCTTAACCGGGCTTGAGCTTGCTGGAGACCACCCCCGAATACCAGTGCAGCCCAATCGCACTGGTTCCAAGGCAAAGCTCTAAAGATAACTAGAAACTAGAGTATAGCGTAGACTTTAGAATTTATCCAATTCATAAACAAAACTTCCAAACTTGCCTCTCCTCTCTTGTGAACTGGAGGTGTGATGGTTCATTCTCTGACTACTTTGCCCGACCATGTACCACCACTTCTCTCAGCTTCAGCTCTCAGTCTGATAGCCAACTATCCGTTTCATCAAGGAGTGAAATGAGCCACTTTGTGGGCGGCCTGAAAGGGAGAATGTATCGGAGATCGCGAAGGCTGCCACCCAGTCTGCCAACCAGGGCTACGTACACTTCCTACTCCCTGTACCGACACCTTCCACTTTCGTCCTTAATAAAATTCTTTCTCCCCATTAAAGAGCAAGGCGGTGCTATTTTTAAAGTGTAAATACATATACCAAAGGGGCTGACGTTGTGTGTTATGTTTCTGATCCCACCTCTCAGCTCGATGAGTTAGTTGTATCCCCCCCCCCCAAAGAGAGAAAGGGGTTGCAAGAAAAAAAGGCCTTATGAAAGTCATACGACTTTCGATTCTCCAGCTGCAATGCAAGGCAGTGGCTCAGCTCTAAAGCTAGGCTGTTCTTGTCTTCTGTACTGACTAACACACAACCAACGCTGAAACCAACATGTTGCAAAGTGGACACGGCCACGGCCAGGGTCGCGGCCATGTTGGGCGCCTAACCCTTCTTACTAGGAGCACAGAGTAAAGACATAAGAATTCTGTGATAAAGAAAGAAATATCTTTACACTATTAAAGAAACTCAAATTGAATTTGACAAGATAATGAAGTCGTTGGAACGCTCTTGGTCAACTAAGCCCATCATTTGTATCCCAGGGGTGTGCATCTCGACGCTCCACACTCACCAAGGCCACATTGGAATGAATCCCCCACGACCGGAACACCACAAAGAATCCCACGAGGCGTAGATGCATGGGTGGAGTGCGTCGCACTGCGGCTGTGTAAGAAGGTCACCCACGGCCTCCCTCTGAACGGGGGAGGGGGAGGGGAAGGGCAGAGGGAGTGGTCGCCTAAGAACTGTTCATTCGAGATGTTAAGTTAAATATGCTGTGAATACCCCATAGTTTTTTCGCCATCCAAACTCATCAACGATATATTACATCCACTACATCGATCTCACTTAGTGAGATCAGTTATTGCACAATGTCACTCTCCACTCAAGTTTATGTCTGGCCCAGCTCGTCCTCTGCCCTCCGCGAGATCCTTGGGCTTGATGGCAGCTCAAGTTCTTGCTGTCGTGGAACAACCACAAAGAACAAGCCATGCCAGAACCCTATTGCAAAAGCCAGTGGCCTTGCTGTCTCTGACTTGCTAGGCAAAATTGTTACAAAGAACAGCCTTGAGGCTGCTAGATCTTTGCTCAGCAGTGTCTCTCAGCTGGTCATGTGCAAGAAAAACCACCAGGGCCAGAGTCCCCTATGGCTTGAGTCTTCAGAAAAGAAGTTGAGTTTATACGAGCCGCCTGCTGCTCAAGTGAAGAAGGAGATGAAGAAAGAGGAAGAGGAGAATGATGTCAAGTACGTGTTGGCCGGTCTCCGTGATAAGAGCCCTGAGCCCAAGACGGAGA
Organism: Mariannaea sp. PMI_226; assembly: GCA_024336345.1. NCBI lineage: Eukaryota > Fungi > Ascomycota > Sordariomycetes > Hypocreales > Nectriaceae > Mariannaea > Mariannaea sp. PMI_226. The sequence goes on from JANFOG010000005.1 coordinate 2,722,929, forward strand.
AGATATCTCCGGCGACACCAATAAAAAGAGCCGATAAAAGTGCGAATACCTCGAAGAAATCGCCAGCGTCTGTTTCCTACAAGACAGAACCCTCCCCGAAACAAAAACTATCAAGGTCCCCTACCCAACATATTTTCGAGCCATATTGTCCGCCCCTCTCCAACATAGCCCGCAACCAACTAATCAAAATCCTCATAATGAGTCCTCTCAAACCTTCCGAAAAGAAATCAAGTGGCAGCGTTTACATGTTTACCTTTCCTGACAACTATCATGAGCGGACTCCTTATATCAAGATCGGATACACTCAGAACGTACAAGGCCGTATGGCCTCTTGGGAGAAGCAATGTGGTTACAAACCCATGGTCTTGGGGACTTTCACCGCTGAGATCTATGTCAAGGTTGAGAGGCTTGTTCATGAACAACTGCGCAACGAACGCATGCGCGAGGCCAGTGGCTGTCCACGATGCGGTGTCAAGCACCAGGAGTGGTTCAATGTACGGAGCCATAAGGCGGCTGGGCTCATCTCAATGTGGACGGCTTGGACCAGACAGGAGCCGTACGATGAGAACGGGAGCCTAAAGGAGAGATGGGTGAATCGACTTAAGAGTGTGGACTTGAGCAAAGATAACTGCTGGGAGGAGTTTGTCTACGCAAGAGATGAGGAGGAGGATGATGATGATACATGGTTCGACGCATCTGATGATACTTCTTCTTTCAATTTCGAGGACACTGACGATGAGACTGAGACCTGAGTTGTGACGCGAGTGATGGCGAGACGTGAGATGTGAGATGACGACCTTTCTTTTTTGGCTGATATGATGGTGCGACCTTATTAGATACCCCGGTGGCGTTTTGATTTTCGCTGTAATTCTTTTTTTCTTTTCTCTTAACATAGACTCCTGTGCGAACTAACGAGATTACTGATTCAATATGATTTACTTTTTCTTCACTCAACATCGTATATCTGCCTACAGAGAGAGAGAGAGAGAGAGCAGACTCCTTGAGTAGCCAATAGCACATGCCGAATTCAGTCAGACACGGCTCAAGGATCAAAGTTCCATGACGCATTCTCTAACATTCCATTATACCACATAACTCCATCCCCGCCATTCCAAGCTCCGCTACTTGACTGTCTGCTCGGTATTCCAACAGGGAAAATCTCCATCTCTGCCGGGCGTCCCTGCAGTCTCGCCTCAAACCATTCGCGTAGCCAGCGTATCTTCCGTGCTGTTTCTGCTAAGTTACCCTCAGCCTCCCGTTCTTCATCCGTGATATGTAGCGCTGTCTCTTCCGCGAACGCCTTTACGGCTTTGGAACGCAGCTCTTCCGCTTCATTCACACAAGCTAGGACCTTGTCAAGGTAGGATCGCAAGTCGAGCCTTTGCCTTGCTATAGATATGTCCCAGTCTGGCGCATCGATTAGGAGTAGCCGTGCTCCCATGGCCATTACAAAGGAAGCTTGGTGAGCAGTAATAATCGTCTGGTGCAAGAAGAAATCGTCCGGCGGCGCTGAGGTGACCAGCTCGAGGAACTCTTGCACGGCATCAAGACAGTTCCGTAGGCACAAGCAGCGGTACCTTGATGGAGGGACACCATCCTCTGGTCTGTCTATGACTGTAACAGCGGGCTCATAGAGCCGTACAATAATGTACTGCAGATAACGCCGGAAAAGGGGCTGACGCTCGGCTAGCTCAGGATGGGCAGTAAACTCGATGAGACGATTCAGCTCCGTGCGAAACCTGCGCCCACGGCCTTCAAGGAGAAAAACGTAGGAGCGAGACTGGTCTCGTTCATGGGGCTCTCCGAATCCTAGTGATAACTTTTCGCCCATCTGTACCATACGAACCAGTCTATCGAGAAAAAGATCGGGTGGAGAAGATGGACTTGCTTCAGAGAGTGCAACACGGCACATCTCGGGATAGAGGCTATCAATTGGGTTACTCCTCGGACTATGAGCTGAAGTCCTTTCATAATGTTAATTTGCGGCAAAACTCAGTTCAGGAGGTGGGATTCAAGACTGAACAATTTGCTTACACAGAATGTATACAAAAGAGGCCCAATAATGCCCGCTGCTCCTCCGACGAGTGGCCCGCTTCGGTTGTCCCAGAACTCCTCTCCTTCTCTGAATCTTTGATACCACTGGAGGAATTCATTTGCCGAGGTATCTTCGTGAGACCAAGATTATGAGCATACCCAAGGGCAAAGTGAGATAAGTTAGTGACTTGCTCGTCACTGATCTGGCAAGTATAGGCCCTACGCAACTCAACAAATCAGTCAGAGGACAACATTTCCGGCAAGGTAGTTGTGGCTTTTTTTTTTACCATGCAATACAGACCAGGATCCCTTGTAGTAAGTCCAACGTCTTCTTCTCTTCTAAAAAAACCTGTTGGCTCATGTAGGCAAGCACATTCCGCTTCATCTTGGCGATCCGAGGTACTGAGAGAGGGGCCGCAATCAGGATGATCGCCCGGAGCAAAAACGGTCTCTCTGAATGAAGTTGTAAAGGTCCAGCTTTCTCGTCAACGGTTAGAAAGGGAAACACGGGCAAGTATTTGGATCGGAAGATAACGAGGACTCGTGCTACTTGGTTCCAGGATAGCCCAAGTGGGTGGCGACTTTCCGCCAAATCAGACTGCAAATACTGTCGATTCTGAGTGACTTCAGGCCCTTCGCTCCTTACCATTGTCACAGGGGCTCCTGGGCACTGGGAGTCAGACCTACGAGATGGCTGATCTTCAACTGCGGGATTGACCATGCCATCATCAGGCCGTAGGATTGCCTGGTGCTCTGTGGGACCTCCTCTGAGGCGAGGATCAGAACCAGTCTCCCAAAATTATCACAGAGTCTGTCTTCTGGTAGCTCACCTACTCGCCATCTTGATCTGTCGAGACTTCCTCAATATCTGCGTCTTCCTTTCAGAGCACTCAATGCCCATCCGATCGCATCTAGCCCGGTCACATCCTCAATCCCAAAATCTTTTTCACAGTTGTGCATACCCCTTCTGAGTTGAAGTCCTCACCTCTCACAAAGATGCCGAGCCACGTTCTCGCCCTTGAAATGACACCGGGCTTTTACCTTGGTGCATGGCGCACAAGCTCTCAGTCGGCGCGGGGGACTAGGTGGTCTATCCTCCATGGCGATTAATTGCGAGCAGCATTTTCAAATAGTAAAAAAATGTGATCTCCAATGAGATAAAAGGAAAAAAAGGCAAGATATTCCACTTCTCGAGACGTAAGTGAGTGAGAGATAAGAGAACACCGATGAATCCAAGAGTTTCGGCATTCGGATAAACTTGGCTTCCTTGTTGCAATATTCATCATTGGTACAGTACTCAAATTGTTCCTCAACACCACACGGCTCCTCGAAAATATGGTTCAGAATGCCACTCCATGGGCGACAACCTCACATGCAAAACTCCTTGGCGTGACAGGGCCAATTTACTGGCTATCAAGCCTCCTCGTCCTCTTAAATAAAAGTTTTTCTCAGCTATACCGAAGAACGCTATTGGTATCCTCGCTAAACTCCTATCACTCGCTAAAAGTAACTAAGCTGGGATGGGCGCAAGATGCATGAGCGCAAGATGCCTTGCTCATCTAAACCAACCACTATCATTCTTTCATCAATCCCGGGGACCACCCATCCCTTTGATTTTTTCCCCTGTGTATTTCCTCCCCCAACGCCAATGATCAAGGAAACCAGATAGGGCCCGCTCTTGATATCGCCGTGCTCTAAACAGATGCGAATGCACGTCCAAGAAATCCCAAGATGCCCGATACGCCGTGGTTAATCCCCCCTAATTAAAATAACGTTCCAAGTGACTTCCCATCACGAATATTCTACAACGCCCACATCTTTAATCAATTTCAATGACCACTGATGGCCTGGTTATTAAGTCCCCATCGTTTCCGCTAGGTGAGGTTGTCCGCATGGGTGGTGGTGGTGTGTCTTCGTCTGTCTCATCTGGTTCCTCGATAGCTTCCCATTGTCCGTTGGCGGTCACTTTGATAGCATTAACATTCTTCCGGCCCTCTTCAAGTAGGTCGTTACAGACCTGGGCAAGATAATGGTCTATCCCAAGACAAACGGGTCGAGCGTCGCCGCCACAAATGGGGCACTTCCAATCATCCACCGACGACAGCTCGCATCCATCTTCTTTGAGTCTTCTTCCCTTTCCAGTTTGCTTTCTCGGACGCGTAAGTAGCCAATTTTCCAGGTCAAAACATTCGAGATGTTGGCAATTCACGCCTCGGACTGGGGTTTCCAACATGCGTGCGCTGAACGGATCCGTCAGAGAGATTCTCAACATCTCGTCCGTGATCACAAGCTCGTCTGAGTCCAATGGAGTCAAGCGTCTTTTGATCTTCTCCTTCATCTCATCAGCGGAAGTGCCAGTGCCATTGGCACCTGTGATGTATTTCTTCAATTGATTGTGGCTGTTCGTTTGTACCAGTTCAACAGCAATGAAGAGTTGACTCGGATGCTGATTTGCTTCGACGTCAGGAAAGGCAATCGAGATAGTATTGGTGCCTTCTACTACTGCGTCAGTGAGCTCCAGAGGTAAATCTTTGTTGAAATGTTGTTTTCTTGACAGTGTCAAATGTTTGCCATTGAAGGTTATGAAGATGTGTTTGGGCCAGAGGCATGTAGATACTGCCCAACCCGATATTGGTAACCCTGCCTCTCTTTCGGACTGCATACAAATGCGCAGCCGGTACCTGTATGAGTTTTCCTCATATCGGTACGCTGGTAGCCCCATATCCGAATACTTTGTCGTCAGCCTCGCCATATTTGCAGCCGGGACGTTGAATTTAAGACTCCGTACGCTTCCTTGTGGTGAAAGAGCACATGGTCCCACTGGGAGATCCCTGACGTACTGATAAAAACGAGTGGGTACAGGCTGCGAAAAGACGGGCTGCGTAGGAACTCGTTTTGGACTACGCACACCAACCAGGTGAAGTCCTACTTGTAATGAATGCTGCCCAGAAGCACTTATCGGGTAACCATGGGGATGTATCTCTGTCACGGCAGCGTGAAGGCCAGGGTGCGTCCTGTATCGGTGGAGAAGACTTGGTTCTCTGACATCAGAAGGAGGCCGTCTTTGAGTGTGTGAAGAGGGTGGATATGGCCCTTGTTGAGGCAAATTGGGCTGAGAAAGAGGCATTCTCTGAAGTGGAATTTCCTGAGCTGCCATACCATGAGGGATGCGGTCTTGTCCTTGAGCCTGTTGCTGTTGAGTCTGAAACGAAGCAGACATGCCCGGTCCAGGCATTTGCGCCGTCACTTGGGCATCAGACATGTAAGGACCAAACTGCAACCCTTGGTGACGCTGATCAAGAGGAGCGTTCGGTTGTTGATGTCGTCCACTCTGTACCGGGTGAAGACGGACCGACGCATTTGATGCAAGTACAGGAACTTGGAAATTTGGCTGCGACGCCTGCGGCTGCATCCTCCGACCTTGAGATCCGGTGGCATGCGAGGTAAAATTTGGCTGATTTCTCTGGTCCAGGTTTGTGATACTCATACCAACACGTCCATGATTTGATGGATTCGAAACTGTGTGACCAGCGTCTCGGATTCTGTGTTGGGCATCTTGAAGAGGAGCTACCACGGCGGGGGTTGAGTAATCCACCTGTGGATCAAGGGCAACTTCAGGCTGCTGGATATTAGAGCGTTGAGGATTTCGTCGAGCTGCAGCCATGTATTGCTGTGTGAGGGGAGATGAAGATCCTAGAGTCCACATCTATCAGTACCAAACGGCGGTAATGCTATGGCGGTATCAACTCACCGGGGTTAGGGGGACGCTGTTGACGTGCTCGCGCGATAATTTTTGCGTAGCCAGTAACGAATTGGGCCCGGTTCCGAACAACCTCTTCGACCGAGAGTGGTGGGTTGCTCGCTGACATATGCGCTTCGCATCGTTGTTCCTCCGCAAAATAGTCATTAAGAACCATTCCCCAAGTCGAATCTGTAACATTAAGCATTCTGTAGCTCATGGTGAAGAGAACAGGTTGCAGTGTGGGTGAGTAACAGCACAAGGTCTGGAACATCTCACTCACGAGTAGTGGGCATTGTCGACTACAGACAGCCTCCGACATAGTACCCCAGGATACACATAGACTTCTAAGGAAGCCAGCAACCCAATGTCCCAGTTGGTTTGGGATTCGGCAAACCTCCAGCTGAGGTGAAGGGAAATTGGCAAACCATTGGATATGGGCAAAGGAGAGTGTACCATTTTGCTTGAGAAACTTCTCCACAATCACAAACCCGCGGTCGACATCAGGAGGCTGCAGGTACCTGCCGAGCGAGGCATAAGTGGCAGATTTATCCAGGGACCACTGACAAAGAATTTGGTGAAGGGCGATATAATACGTATCATTGTTCTGGCAAGCATCTCGAAGAACCTTGTAACGACCAAAGTCTGAATCGTTGAGATTTGCTTCGGCACGGCATTTTTCGAGACGAGCATGAACAGCCTCTAGTCGGCGATACTGCTCTCCTCTAGGATGCTGCTGCTGTGGGAGGTGTGTACTATGTGGATAGCTTCCAGTGACGGAAGTTGGGGCAGGACCTGATGCAAAACCTGGCACAGGAACTGCTGTAGAACTCGTACCCTCCCCTGGTGGAAAGGTTACGTTTTCGCCAACGGGTGGAGAAGGGTGTTGAGCCGTCATCCCAGAAGCGGAAGCCATGGATTGCTCCATTACTTGTGTGTGGTACCTTTGATCTGCCCTTGCATCATCTAGAACTTGAGAGGGAGCTGTTTGACTTGTCGAATCAAGATTTGGCACGAAATAAGTGCCGTCTCTGGGCGGCTGGTCAGAAACAACGTTGCCCCCCCAGGGTGCAATGTTAGTGATGTGGCCTCCAGCATTATTTGGGCTGTTGATTTGTGTCAAAGTGGCTGGAGTTGGTTCATCAGTCAACACCGGTGACGGGAGAACGGGCTGGTATCTGGCGGCAGGGGTTAGTGTACGTTCGACAGGGGGTTGACCTTGAGATATAGCAATGTGGTGTCTGGGAGCAGCTCTCATGGCTGCAACCCCTGGTATTGGTACGCAGCGGGGAGAAAAAGGCAGTGAAAACAGTGCTCTGTCCTGAGTTGCGTGCTACACTATATCCAGTGGCAAGGCAGGAGAACTACCTACATTGTGCTGTCTGGTGGATTGATCTGACCAGCGACGTTGGCCGCAGCGGTGCTCACGCGACGGCGCGGGCCATTCCCATTTATATAAGAGTCATCCTCTGATCGGTTGCGCTTTCGAGGGTTAACCTGAGGATGTCTCGTTTGATTTACTGCCGGTTGGATGCCATTACTCATCCAAGAGCGAGGACGGATGCCGAGAAACGAATTGAGGGTTTGGTTCGAAGTGGCAATCTGGGCGGATTGACTGTTTGCCCGAAACTGGGGCTGCCTGGGCGACTCTGGCATTTCACGGATTGAGGGCGTCGGGACGGCTTCTAGCAGCGTCGCGCGTTACCATACTGTCGTCGGGGTATATTTGAAATCCGTCCTCGCGAGGCCAGCGCTGAAGAAAGGCGCGGATAGAGGAGGAAGGGACCGTACCATTTAGGTCTGTAGGTCAGGCTCAGTGTCTCTGTTTGCTGAGGCCGAGGGCAAACGGCCTTGTCATGATTTGGCAAATGTTTGTATCGGCAGCTATGCAGACGGGCAAACCGGATACAGGGGGCAAGGACGAGGAAAATGTCAGCAGAGGAAGGATGAAAGGAGGATATAGCATAGAGCGCGCGTGTTTGCCGTGAATTCGAAGATCGGAGGCAGGATAATATGGCGGGGGTGGATTGAGGTGGATTAGGGTGGATTTAGGTGACGCGATTGGGGACGTTAGTGCGCTTTTCGACGATGAATGGCTGAAGCTAGAGGAGGATGGTCAGCTTCAGCGTTGGGGTCATGCGCCAGCACCAGCACATGCACATGCACATGAGTCGAGGTCGATTGTCAAAAGGATTGGGGTTTGAGGCTTGAGGTGTGGTATTGAGGCTTTGGGGTTGTTGAAGCTCCGGCTCATGTCTCGTGACCTGATCTTCAAGTTTGATGGCTCTTTTGAGGATCGGCCACGGTGACAACGGTGTTGGCAAGCGCACGCACGGGCTGGCCAAGGAAAGAGACATGAGTTTGAAGCAAGGCACCTACACATACAGTAGTATATTGATCTGGTAAGGTACCAAGGTACCGAAGTTGAAAGAAAATCAAATAATGATGAATAATCAATTACCTACGGAATACTAGGTGATGGCGGATGAAGTTCCCTTTCACAAATATTTACTAGGCATGTTCATGCAGAGAAGAGTACCTATTATACCCTACCATCGCATAACGGATCGCATCAACGTCAAGTACGCCGTAACAGTTTCGCAAACAGGTGCATGCACAGAGTATCACTTCATGCTCTGGGGCGCGCGCTGGGTTCCATTGGCGAGAGTGGATCTTCACTATCAATGCGCCGGAGGAGTGATCGTTTGGGCTCCCCAACCCTGTTCTCTCGCCGTGCATCCTGCAACATAGCGGATACGGTAAGTACAGTAGTAACAGGTTTAACGTCCATGAGCCAGGGAACCTAGTGCCTGATCCCCAACTATAAGGGTTTTGGTAAATAGCCGAATACAGTTGTCGAGCCGGGAGACTAGGGTGTCGCTCATAAAAGACCGTACTAAGAAAAAAAAGAGAAAAAAAAAGAAAAAGAAAAAAAAGTAAACTGTACAGGTCGTGCGAAATTATTGGTAAATGGGGTCCCAAAGCATATTGAGCACCATCTTGATATCTTGGACTGTTGTAACCTGTATTATGGTGCCGGTTTGATACAATAATCATCTATCGTCTCCATTCAATTCAAACTATCACTACCTAATGCATAATATTAACTGCAAGTTGAATTCGTCCAAAACTGCCTGGACTTCCGAAATAGTCTAAGGTAACTTATGAAAATAGATGGAGGCCCAGCCGCGCCTGAGGCAGTCAAACGGCTCTCCAAGTACAAACTGCGTAGATAGTATGTTAGCGAGGAAAATATCTTGTTGTCTCATACATCAACGGCGTAGCGTGTGGTACAGCTCTTGGGGAATCGAAATACGGAATATATGCATGTTGGATTATCCGACAGTCTGTAGAGTTCAGTGGCCCGTTTATGAGGCACGGTGGATATGCACGAGGCAGGAAAAAGCAAGTATCCATACATAAGTGGCCAGCGGAGGAGGCGGATGTTTGAGTGAGACATGTCCAGATCTGATACAATCGCAGAAGCACTGGTGTCTGGTAAAACACTGTCGACAATATTATGTCCGAGACCGCTCCTGCGGGTAGCCTGGACACGGCTCTTATTTTATATAATCACTGATGGGCCGACGTCGGGTATTCGCGTTGGATCAGTCAGTGACGGATTATAACTTATTAGCTCACAGCTTGCTAAACGAATGAGCTGTGACACAAGAGAATTTGCAGAATGTTTGTATCCAGTCAGGTGAAAGGACTTGGATTGTCCTACCCAAGATAGCAACGTCCCAACTATCTAATTGGCGCAAGATTAGCGTCTATCTTTCTATAGACTGTAACTCCTTATAGCTAACTTTCCTATGTGCTAAGTAACTATATCAGGGAATAGTCCGCAGAAAAGCCCGCCGCTATTAATCGGGTTTTTGCGCCAATCTTTATCCCAATTTGTTGAGGCAATGCGAGCTGTATTGACTCATGGTCGGGCTAAAATAGTCGGCGCGTGGCTTCAAAAGCAAATACAGTAGGTCTGGTCTATATTTCTATATACTCTGTGGGACATTGGGATGCACTTTGTGTGGATGAGACAAGTTACCTTCGGTTGCCCGTCGATGGTGAAATAAGCTAATACTCCCACCCTTAATTACCTTGGTTCATGTGCCTTGAATCCTCAAATGCAAGTAAATGTGGTGAATGGAAGCCGAAGTCGATTATGCATGCAGTGATTGATCAGTTCGACACTGTCAACCACAAAGCTGCCTGTAGGCGCATTGGTCTACACAGAAACAGAGTGGCAATGTCTCTCCCTGTGAATATTTACTTATTCGTCACATCTAGGTAGATTGCAGCATTTACGTCAACTTTCCCAATCGACCTACCCTACACATATGGAGACAGGTATTACGTGAGCAGTTGATATTATGAACGACCACCTTTTTTGATCCTACTACGTGAGTATTTCATACTAAAGCAAACAATTGCGATTTACGAAAATTATCCCCGCACAAGACTGCTCCTTGATCTTGAATTGCCCCAGTCTTGTGATTCCAATCAGAAGTCGACAATTTCTCCATGCATAGGCAGGCTAGAATGGTTGCAGATTATACAGATAATTACAGTACATTGCACAGGACACACGAAGGACAGCCATGGAGAAGAAGGGAAAAAAGAAAAAAAGAGAAAAGAAGAAAAAAAAAGGAAAAAGAAAAAAGGGAAAAGGAAAAAGAGTAGTCACTGCATTGCTGACCCCGAGAACATCATTTCCATTTCAGCGAGCCAGCTCTGCTGCCCCTGTGGCTGACTTGCCCCCCTCTCCTCATCAGCGATTCACCAATTCTTCCTCATCCCATCCCAGGTCGTTCATCTGTGGGTAAATTACTCGATAACTCGGCCTTCCACACCCGTCTATTCCCACATGGTACAAGCCGACGACCCCAGACCTCGCGAGTTAGTCCGGGAGAACGCATACTACTACTGTGTAATTTTATTTCCCACCACTCACTATGTATGGACTTATTGTTGATTGCTACTCGTGATAATCCCCCTCCCCTTCTCTCGGCTTCGTAACTACATAGTATACTGCACCTACGATGTACCTAGGCCTATAATTGCTATTTCTCCGCTTCAACTCCATCTTACATCAAACCCCTGGACACCCATCTGAGTTGGCACCGCGTCCGAAAATAGCACTATTCAGGTTGGCTCACATCACCCAATCCAAGAATCCCCCCTCCCATGTGGAGGTCCTTGATTGATGAAAAAGAAAGGAGACTTTGTGATGCACACATGCTACCAAGCCATCTAAACATGTACCAATAACATTGGTGCAGGACGAACTCCAGCCACCTCTGCAATGATACGGGACGTACTGTATCTCATGACAGCAACAGCCGGGCCCGTGTGTGAGCAAAAGAACCTCCCCTGGAGGGTGAAAACAGGGTCATCGATACGCACAATAAAGTTGAATACAATTGAGATATCCGTTGCATCCTGCAATACGGAGTAATTACTTCGTACACGAATGCTGCGACAAATATCACCAACACATGCAGCCCCCTTGTCTTTTTTCTTACTCTTCTTCCTCCCTTCCTCCTCCTCCCCCGCTCACTCCCTCTTCGTCCCCTCATTGTCCCTCTTCTTCTTCTCCTTCTCTCCCCCACCTGCCTAGAACAACACTTCATATTTCCAGTGCGGGTTGTTCTTTTTTAAAACCATTTCTTCTCTAGGTACAGATTAATCAGAGGAAGCTTGTCGTTGCACCAATCAGATTCGTCCACGCTAGTGACAATAAGGCCTCCCTCATCGCAAAAACGTCAGGGACACACTCCACTGCCACGCTGCATCAGACCCGCGCGGTCGCCACACTTCCGTTTTTCCCTTCTTGTCCCTGTTGAGCAGGGCTGCATCAGGAGCACATCACAAGCAGCGCCAGCCAGCGAGCAAGCAAGCAAACACACGCAAACGCACACGCACGCACGGGGTAGTGGCACAGCGCATCAGCGCATCATCGGCGTTTCAGTCGTCAGTCAGTCACCAGTGCTCGGCACAGCCAGACACTGCACAGGCACAATATTCCCAAAAATCAAAATCAGGACAGAAAAAAAACTTTTCTGTCAAAATTTGCAAAGCACGGAGTACAGGTACAGGTTTAGGTACTACAGTACCACGTAGGATAATCTCAAGGTTCGTCACTCGTCGCAAAAGGTACCTAGCGAATACGACGCTCCCATCGAGCACATAGGCCCTCCAAGGCCAACCATCAGGCGACCCAGGTACCTGAAGGACCCGTCCAACGTTCCCTCCACCTCAGGTACCAACCTAACTACTCCCTGCAAAGTGCGAATTACTGACCTACCCAAAGCCCGCACGAGCCCACTTTCACTTGCTCACTTGCACGCAAGCAGCCCACCTCCCGCGGCTCTTCTAACTGAACACCGCCGAAAGCTCAACCCAGAGGCTCCAAGCGCAATTCCATCTCCACCTCTTCCGCACCTGGCATCTTCAGCACCCGCTTGCGCTACTCGTTACTCCATCATCTCCCTCCCCAACAGCCATCATATCCTCCTCCTCTTCGAGCGGAGCCTTCCCATACGGGCCTGGCGGATGGCTCTCGTCCTTCAACTCCAACTTCGCTTGCTTTCATTCCCTGACTCGAACGTCCTTGGCCTACTCCTCCAATCCCTCGAAGAGCCGCCAGACTGCGAAGCCCCTCTATCAATCCCTCACTCATCAACAACCATTCGGACCTAACACTACCTCCAAACATACCAGCGTTACTACGACTTACCACTGTCGCCATACTTGATCAAACAATTTCTCCTTATCGCCTGTAACCCATTTCTCAACTTGCAACGTCCAATCTCAGCTCTTACTAGCGAACTCCTGGCATCATCTCGTCATGGCCGCGAGGGATGGCCAAGTTCGCCCTGATGTGGGCGACATTTTGGTTGTGATACGTAAGACTCCCTGGTCGAGCTTCTTTCGCGCCCTCTCCCTTCTCCCCTCCTCACTGGCCGACCCTTCCATTCATATTATATCGCGCCACTTTGCTAATCTGACATTTTTTACTTTGTTGATTTATAGACGACTTCCAAGCCCGCAGTTCCGATGAATTGAGCCTTTCCAAAGGAGATCGAGTCGAACTACTCGAACGAGATGACGAGTTTGGTGACGGATGGTTTCTAGGGCGCCACCTCGTCAACAACAACAATGGCCTCTTCCCAGAAGGTTGGTTCCTCTACCCTTACCCCACGGCACTGATCGCGACAATGATCGCGGCTGACTCTTTTCTTTCGCATAGTCTATACTCGACCCGCCCCAAAAAACATTCCTACAAGTTCCTTTGCCTCAAAACCCAGCAGTCCACCGCCCACTCAAGAGGCCCAGCGAGTACCTTCCTTACCTAGCGCAATTCCGAAAGATAGCCTAGCTCTCAAACAGAATTCTACAGCTATCTCGCCTCCAGTTGATACCCCAGTTACCTTACCACTCAACTCAGTCAAGCCCGACTCAGCCGTTGCTCCGGTAGATCCCCCCCAAATGCCCATTCTCAGTCACCTCGCGAGTCCGAGCCAGGATAGCCCCGTGCTGCACGAAACCCTGAATGTCATTAACGAACATATCACCGATCTACGATCGCCATCAAGTAGTGGTGGACTGCGGGCCTCAGCCAACGATTCCGGGAGCGAGTATAGCAGCGCCGCTCTCGACCACCGCGCGTCGTATATCCATGGAGAGGAAACGGATGAAGAGGAAGAAGGAGCACACTCTCGCTCCGAGGTGGAATCATGGACTCCAGATCAGGTTGCTGAATACCTCTTCACCTCAGGGGTGGAGAAGCATCACTGTGAGGTCTTTAGGGATCAGGAAATTTCGGGAGAGGTGCTTTTGGGAATGGATCAAAGCGCGTTGTTCATTAAAGCGCTGGATTTGGGGTCCGTTGGCCGTCGCCTCAAAACTTGGCACAAGATCAAATCACTTCAGGACGAGGTTGCTGGTACCGGACTCGAAAGTCGACGGACAACTCAGACGTATGGAGGCGAAGCAGAGGAGGAAGGTCGACAAACTAGGAGTCGGACCAATACCTTGACAAACCGCCCAACCTCGGTCCAAACGAAGCGACTGTCTCTGTCTCATACTCCCAAAGCCTCGCCGACCACACTTGCTCCTATAGCGCAGGCTAGTCCGAAACCGAGCCACATCAAGAGACCTTCCGCTGCCTCCGTTAGGGATCTGAACCAGTCCCGCCGCCACTCCTCCACTGAATCCCAACTCACCGGAGCTGCTGCACCAAGCCCGGTTCTCAGGCTCAACAATGCGGGTACCTTTCCTAGTGGCGATGGATTGCATAAGAAGCAGGCATCGTTCGACCGAAATTGGACCCTCGGAGGAGCCTCTCCGAGGCCTTTGTCTTCAACTGGTCTCCAGGATCTCTTGAGCCCTTCCGGGGCGGGTGTAGCAGACTCGGGTCTGGACTTGGATCGCGGCTATTTTTCTGGCACAGAGGTTGATGGTAGGAAACGAAACCTACTGCGAAAGCGAGATAGCGGGGCAGAGTCAAGAAATTCGAGCTACACTGAGGAGCAGAGGGTTCGCAGCGCCACCGCCATCTCAAGGCAGTCCAGATTCGGCAGCGTGGGCTCATTGACAGAGGGAGGGATATCTTCAGCTGCTCAGAAGTACTACGGCATTAACCCACATAGGAGAACGGCGTCATCGGCCACATCTGAGTCGTCGAAGAATAAGCCTGCACGGGGTGCTCAAGCTCCATCTCCTACCGTTACCAAGCTCGAAACCTCTAGCGCAGGACGTTCATCTAGCTCATCAAAACATCAGGGCTTCGGTCCAGATTGGCTTGCGGCAGTCATGAACAAGCCTATATCAGGAATGCGCGCCATCTCGGACAACCTTGACCGGTCCAAGTCGGGAACGCCAACCGATTCTTCTAGCAAGGAGATGATTGTTGAGTCACCTGCGCGTACGGGTTCCACGACACCATCTGGTGGTCCTAGTCTTGATTTGGAATCACCCGACACCTCCAAGAGCCCTAGCACCGCGACGACACAAACCAGCAAGAACAGTCGCAAGAAGAGCAAGAAGGAGACTAGCGCCTACACGCGCGGACTGTTGAAGGTTTCACCCAAGGAGGCGATGAAGGATGCGGATTTCAGTGGTTGGATGAAGAAGAAGAGCTCCAACCTCATGATGACATGGAAGCCGCGTCTATTTGTGCTCAAGGGACGACGATTGGCCTACTACTATTCCGAAGATGACGACCATGAGCGGGGCTTGATTGATATCTCATTCCACCGAGTTCTTCCGGCCGATAACGAGAAGCTGACAGGTCTGCATGCTACTATCACCGGCGTTGTAGGTGGCAATCAGGCTCTCCCTACGAACGAAGCTGGGACACTCGAGAAGGGAGATGATGCTGTTTTCATTTTCAAACTTGTACCACCAAGAGCTGGCCTCTCGAAGGCTGTCAACTTCACCAAGCCTACCGTTCATTACTTTGCGGTTCCGAACCTGAAGCAAGGTCGTCTGTGGATGGCAGCACTGATGAAGGCCACAATTGAGCGCGACGACACTAAGCCCATCACGACGACCTATCAACAAAAGACCATTTCGCTGAATAAAGCTAAGCAGATGCGTCACCGCCCTCCTGCGCTGATGAACCTCGACGAAAGCGCCGAGGACGCCTCGAAATTGGAAAAGAAGGACAGCAATGGCCTTGGCATCTCATACGATGAGGCTGATAGTGGTGTTTCTGGGGTAGAAAAGATGAAAACTGATGATGCTAAGACAGGCACCGAGTCAGGCGACAGGAACAACAATCTCACTCCTCAAAGCGCTTAGAAGAGCTTAGGAAGGTTTCTTCCGCGGAAGCTGATTCGAGATAGGCGGCAGTGCCAGGGTTGAGAACCAGTGAAAGAAGATGGGACGTTTGATCTGGGGAGTGTGGGACTTTGGGGAAAGCTCTTTATTGAGAAACCAACCCTCACCCATATGGAGATATCGGCGCCTTTGGGACCTTTTCATGTTTTGCCCCTTATATTTTATGCCCTCTGCCTTTTTTTTATAGTTTTCATGTTTTTCCTATATACGATACCTCACGCGCTCTCCCCCTGGTGGCAGTCCCTGGAGGAAGAGGCAAATAGGGCAAAAAGGGGCAGACCGTTAGCCTGTGGCGAAGGGATTTTTGGAAGAGGGGGGAGAGAAGCACTCTGAAATGCTGCAGTGGAAATATGATATATTTGACACGACAAAAAGACTGATGACGAAGGACGCGCCCGGTCTGTGTGTCACCCCATCTGGTTTCTTTCTCTCTTTGCTTCCTGTCAGTTTTTTTTCTTCTTTCTTATCTATTGGGTTTTGAACTGTTAAAGAGAGGTATGATTTGACGGGGTTGATGGGCGGAAATATATATCAGCGTCTTTTTTATTATTTTGATCTTAATATGATGAAAGGAGGTCCTTTCTATCCTCCCCTCCCAACCCCCCTTATTAGCTATATGATGCGTGGATAGTGTTCTCTTGGGGGTTTTTTTTCCCCTGTGACACGAGACCTTTGTTGCCTTGTTCTTTTTTTTGCTCGAGGCTGGACGCAGGAAACATTCACGACGGTAAAGAAAACAAAACCTCTCTCTCTTGATTTTCCTAGTCGTGCCAAGTTGCATACATCCACCCACCCTTCTCGGCATGTCTGGCTGGCGCCTGTTCACATAGACGGGCGAAATGATGAGTTATTGGAGGTAGGTAGAATAGTAGGTACCTACCTACATTCACAGTCACGACAATAGCATAATGTAATGAAAAGAAAGAAAATATAGACTCTTTCGTATGTCTGGAGATTCATCACACGACTGACTCAACGACATTACAGAGACCTGTTCAACTCTTGTTGTCCCCCTTCTCTCTCTCTCTCTCTCTCTCTCTGCTCTCATATCTCCTCCACAAAATAAAAAAGCAAGTCTCTTCTCTCAGCCAAGGTATAACAAAATCCGTGCTTTCGTTTCAAAAATAAATCCCCTGTTCTAATAAAGAGGGAGTAGGTCGTAAATAAACTGTTTAAAAAACAACAAGAGGGAAAAAAAATAAAGGAGAAAAAAAGCCCCATTCCTAAGCCTATCCAGCACACGCGCCCCTAGTTCATACTTCGTTCGTTAGGTAGACCGTGATAACGCCGTCCAAAAGCATACTCAACACTTTTTTTCTTCAGCAGGTAAGATTCGCGTCTTTTCTCTATTATCCTCCCTAGTCCCATCCCATGATACCTTCCCACCGTCCATGTTTCACACCTATTCCTTTACTCCATCTCTGCCTTTTTTGTCTTTTTTTTCAGGCGGTCCCTTGAAGTTTGAAGTTCATGCCTGTCAACAGCTGGCGGATAGATTTCATGAGGTGCTGCTCAACACCCTCGAAGTTACCAACAGAGCTCTCACCTTCTGCGGGGGGAGGCACGATGCTAGCATCAGCAAGACCGAGGACACGGTCGATTGCTGATAGGGTAACAGCCTCCGCTTTTGCCTCGCCAAGCTTCTCCTTGAGAGCCTTGATTGACACCGCCTTGAAGCCAGTGAGAGATTGGAGAACCTTGGCCTCGAAGATGGGTGGTGTTTCCGACGATGGACCGCCTCCAGGCGTTGGGCTCTTGTTCTTCGTGAACCCTTCAATGACCTGACCGATACCCTTGATGCAAATGCTCTCCATCTTCTCGTTCTCGGTCGCTTCTGACTTCAGGCCGATGCAGCGGTTAAGTGCTGACATGACAATGGCTTCGGCCTTGGGATTTCTAGCCTTCTTGAGGTTTTCAACGAGGCCATTCTTGAGACCCACAACGGCCTGCAGCAAACGTGGTTCAATAACAGACCGGGATGGTGTTGTAGAAGTGGAAGGAGTGGCACTAGTAGCAGCAGCAGCCATGGCCGCGGTGTTGGCAGTAGTAGTGGTGGTGGCAGGTCGGAGAGGAGCAGCTGAAGCTGAAGCTGCTACAGCAGAAGGACCGGCAGCTCCAGGCTGCAGTGGTTGCACTGGAGCATGTCCGGCAATCGTCTTTGCTGCTGTTGTGGCCAGTGGAGGCTGTTGAATTGGTGAACCAGCTGCTTGGGGATGGCCGCTCTCGACTTTCAACGCAGGGTTTGTTGCAGGAGGGGGTGGTGGACGAGCATAAGGTGAGCTGTAAGCCCCAGGCTGTGGTGCTCCAAGCTGTGGCCGGGCAGGGGCTGGCGGAGGCCCATAGCCCGGCAGTTGTACTGGAGCTGGGGGTTGAGATGGCGCTGCTGGAGCCGATTGGCCGGGAGTAGGAGGTGGTGCAGTTGTCCCGTATGGTGGAGGCTGCATCGGTCTCCCTGGTTGGCTTGGCTGGGGCTGTTGAGCACCGTAGCCTGCGACTGGGTACGCAGGACGCGGTTGATTTGGTGGATGGTAGCCAGGCGCAGCAGCGGGGTTGCGTTGCGCATTGTAACCACCATATGGATATTGGCTATAGGCTTGGGCGGCGGCCAGATTACGATCTGGTGATGACGCTTTGCGTTTCTTGCCAGCATCTAGCTCGACTCCCGGAACGCGTGACCACAGATTAGTAGTTTCATCTTTCTTGAAAGCCTCGTTCCCAATGAGGTTGTGACGAACACTGCTCTCCCAACCCTTGGTTTCGGTATGGAAGTAAAACCAGGGATAACGCTGGCAGATGCGCTTGTAGATCTGCTTGAGCGTGAGGCCATCTGGTCCCGCTGCCGTAAGAGTCTCGTCAATGAGCATACCGTAGTTCTTGTTCGGTTTGGCGAGTTGCTCCTCCGTGTAATCCTCAATCTTGAGCTCGAGTGGTGGTGACTTGGGTCGGGCTCTCTTCTCCTTCTTCTCTCTTGCCCGTCGCTCTGCGTCGGATCCTTCTCCACCCTCCTCCTTGGGTTTCCGGGGTTTGTACTTCCTCTTCTCTGGTCGCTCACCTGAACTCTCTGGTAGTGGGTGCTTCCTCGGTCGCCCAACTTTTCTCTTCAGTGGTGGCTCCATAGGAGGCGCTTGAGGTATGGTCTTCTTTGCCATTTCCTGCTGCTGCTTCTTAAGCAGGCGTTGTTCTCTTTTCGACATGATGCCATTCTTCGGCGGTCTTCCGGGTCCTCGCTTCTTGGGTATCTGGGATATTAGGTGTTGCTGTAATGGATCCGACGCTAGCTCTTGCTTCACTTGGGCCAATGCCTCTGGTGTGGGCTGTTCCGGCGTAGGCTCTGCTTCCACCGTCTCGACGACCTCATTTTCATCGGCCTCGTCTTCCTCCTCTCCAAAATCAGATAGCTCAGGTGGACTAGCAACGTCTGAAAGCTCATCACTCGTGTCATGCATCTCACCATTTGCATGTGAGGATTCAAAGTCAAAACTCATCTCTTTCCCGCCGTGTGTGCGCTTCTTTGGTGCTGGAGCGGGCTGCTCCTCCTCCTCTTCAGCACCTGTTCGACCTCTCTCGACTCCATTGATCAAGAAACGAAAATCAACATCTTTAATCTGTAGTCGGTCACCACACTTTAGCACAACCCTCTCACTCTTGTAATGTACATCTTCGCAGAAGAAGCCATTTTTATGGAGGGGAATAGCCTCAAACACGCCTTCCTTTTGGTTGTAGGCGATTTTGAGATGCTCTCGAGAGATGGCCTTGGTCTTGCTGGCAATATTTGGACCGGGGGAATGGATACCAATAACAGGAACGTGCCATGGTGAGGGTCGCAAGGAGGCCAGATCCACTGCGGCAGCGCCTGGCGTGTGGGATACATATTGGCGGTTTGAGATCATGTTCTCCTGGGCTTGCTGCGCTTCGTCATTGTCGTGTTGCGATGAACCTTGAGTACTAGTCTTGCGTCTCTTTGCGGGTCGATCGAAATCACCATTTTCCGACTCTGGGCCAAGCATTCCACCCTCTTCACTGACGTAGGACTTGCTAAATTTTCCTCGTTCCTGGACGATGGGTGATGGAGGTGGCAACCCTTTGCTTGCATTATCCTCGGCTCGACGCCGATGCTCCTCGGCACGTTTCTCATCGCGGCGCGCTTGCTCCAGGGCCCGCTGATCTCGTCCGATAATGACGGCGTAGGTTGTCATCTGGAACACGCTGTCTGCGAACTCTATACGCGCGAAAGATTCTAGAGGATTGTCTGCCTCGACCTGGCGAATGGAGTTTGTAGGCGCAAGGCTGTGGAAAGTATCGTCCATGAGGTTGGGTAGGGTAACCTGTGAAGGGGTGACCGTAGGGGGTGGTGACATAGCGCTGGCTGCCCCTGACATTGATGCCAAAGCCATCATCATGTAATGCTGATCGAAGTTGGGCATGGGAGCCTGGTTGAAAGGAGTGGACGGGGTGTATTGTTCTGAGTCGGTCTGGGTTGGAAGGTGGGATTGCATCGTTGTTGATTGGGGTTGAGATTCAGATTCTGCAGGCTGAGATGCTGTTCCTGAGCCAGCTACCACAGGGGCATCTGGCATGGGATGGTCAGTGGATGTTGCGTCTTGGGCGGCGGCAGTATCCTGAGCACCGGGCATCCCCGCCTGGGATGACAGATGATTGTCCACCTCCATGACGGCAATGGGGGGGTGGGAATGAGGAGGAGGGGTCGATGGCCGAGGAGATGGTGCCGACACAGAGGCCGCAGTCGCGGTCGCGGTCGCGGTCGCGGTGGTAGCTGTTGTGGTTGTCGAGGTCGTAGGCAAAGCCGAGGTTGATGTTGTTGATGTCAACGCGGATGTCGATGCGGGAGCATGAGAAGTCGCGGTTGGTGATTCAGAGACCATGGCAGGCTGTGTAGGCGCAGTAGAAGCAGCGGGAGCTGGCGAAGCGGAATTGAATGGGGCATTAGAGGGCCGAGAATCGATTGCAACGGCGGCATTTGTCGTCGAAGCAGAGAGCGCAGACTCGGTCGCGGGTAATGATTTTGAGGTGGCCGTGTGTGTCTGTGTATGAGTATGCGCAGCAACGGCAGCAGGCTCCGGGTGCGGGTGCAGGTCCAGGCCTGAGCCATGGGAATTGAGGCCTGCAGCAGGCGGAGCAGCGACAGTGGACGAAGTCATCGCTGAACCTGCTGACAGCTCCTTCGTCGCTCGCCCTCGACAAGTGTCGGGAGAGAGGCGGGGGGGACCAGGGGCTGGGGGGTTGACGATACGGCGCCGTGCGAAACCCTTGGGCCGTTGCTGGAAGGCGGAGGATAAAAGGCAGAGGGCGACGAGGCTTTCGGTTTTTGGGACCTTCAGCCTCCGTCAAGTCCTTTGAGCCGCGATGTTTGGACATGGGTCCGAGAGGGGACGTTTCGATGTTTTGGGGCTTGTGGTTGGTCAGCTTTCCGACGGGGGCCCCACTTCGGAGGACGGCAGGCTTGGAAAGCGCCAGCCGACCAGTGAGATGAAGCTTCTTTCCCTCTCTCTTCTGCCTCTTTGCAGCGGGTGCCACCAACGGCGCCGCCCAAGTGCCTTCCTTCAAAACATTCAACGCCGAGATTTGGTCTCCTCTTTTTTTTTCTGGGTATTTTGGGAAGGAGAGAGAGAGAGAAGGAGAGAAAGAAGGAAAGATTGCACGCTGACTTCAAATATCGTCATTAATTAACCAATATCAGTAAGTACCTCGGTAACCTGTTCTCCTTGAATTTCAAATCTCTACTCCATATTTTCTTAAAATCCTCACTGAGGATGCATCATGGCCCCAGCGAATTTGCTCTTCCAAAACAATGACGACGACCAAGCTGATGTTAGAAAACACATTATATCCACCACTCAATATCTCCAATGTCATGCTCACAATTAATCCAATCCATCCCAGTAGCAATTGGCGACATCTCTCACCACTCACAGAAATAGTCAGAGTAAATCACTTCTAAGAAGATCAAATGGACTTCTATCTTGTAAGAACAATCAAACAACCATCCCCCAGCGAGGGGCTTCTCGACGCTTCCAATTGACTCAGCTGGACCAAGACAATGATCGCCAGTCGTATTAGATGAACCTACTGCGTGACTCCAGCGGCTCTATAACCACTGGCAGGCATTGGTTAAGTATATATCTTGGTCACTGGGCTGGCGGCTCGGAATTATTGCTAAAATGTCACTAAGGAACATACATACATTTTCTTGACCGTCATCTCATTCTTAGGCTGCAAGCTGCCGAGACAAAAGCGCATACGACCATAGCTCCTAGAATATACTGGATCCCGTCTGCTCTCCGTACGTCAAGCTGGGAAGCGGCAGATTAGTAGTTGGGTCGGTGACGACCAGCGAATCCCTGCTGTTGTATGTTTTTTGCCTCTCATGTCTATTTCCTCTTTGCGCCTGTGCTTGAGTTCGTCTTAGTCTGTCTCAAGGCCTTCTCCAAGCACATACGACCACAGCTCTTAGAGAATACTGGATCCCGTCTGCTCTCCGCACGTCAAGCTAAGAAGCGGCGAATTAGTACTCGGGTCGGTGACGACCGGGGAATCCTCGCTGTTGTATGTTTTATTTTTGTTTCTTGAGGTTTTCTTTTTTGCACTTCCATGCTCATATCCTCTTCAGGCTTTGTTGTGAACTCTCCCATCGCAAAGGTCCCCCTTGAGCAGTCCTCTGGAGTACCGACGGCGAACACGGTGACGGCGGTGTTGATCTTGAGATGAGAAGTCTTATCTGATACCAGGTCTTACCGTGTTCTTCTAGGCTAGGCAGATAAGCTGAGGTACAACTTTTGAGGTGTACGGAGGTCAAGTAACTACCTGAGTTGAATATAGTCAAAAGAAAATCATATAGCCACTTATACCCGTCATCACATTCATCTATCCTTGCCACTTTCCTTATCGTATCTATACCGCATACTCTATGGTCAATATGGAACGTGATTTGTAGAGCTGCCGCTCAATAGTTTAAAATGGCGATAGGCCAATCCGTTTGGTAGTTATTAGGTGACCTGATCTCTTGTCTTCGCTATACACCTTATATTACAGAGAAGGTTCACCTCTAGATTCTGGTTCATCGTAGCTGTTACATCCAATTCAATATAGTCACTCAAAGAAGGAGCTGCAGCACAACTAACCCAGTAGGCTGTGGAAGACTGGAACGTGGAGCCACGTAGGGATAAGGGGGATGCATAGAAGCAATGATAATCAATATTTTCTGTAGGGAGAAGCGTATTGAATATTAGAAATTAAAGCGAGTTTAAGATTCCTGTCACCTCCAACTATAAGATACATAACCCATAGGTTGACAGATGCTAGAAAAGGGCCAGCAATCCCCGTCTGCCTCTGGTATGTGCTATATTTTGAGAGTACCCATTTCTACTTTCTTCTCAGAATCTCATTCACAATTTGTTATCTTATCCCCATCCGTTCTCGCGGCCTGAATCCCGCAGAAGAACCCTCATTTCCGTATATTGACATACCCAACGTGTGTTACCTGGAGAACACAACATGCTTTCCGCCAAACACCACTGCTACTACTGGGCTGTCTCCATCATAGCAGCAGCAATGTATCAGGGACTGACCACAAGTCTTACCCTCGATAAGGTAGCCCTCCTCCGATGGCCCCTACTTCCTCTTCTCGCATACGCAGTCTGGGTGGTTTGGAGTGGTCCTTGCCGCCGCCGTCCAGCGTCGCTATCCTTCTGGTTTCCATGCTATTGTACTACCACAGCCTGCTTGATGGTTTGCTTGGGTTCAGTTGCAGGAGGATTTGTTATACCCGGTGCCTCTAACACCGATCTGCTGAAGGGAGTGATTCACACTCTTCTAGCCTTTTCCACCATCAGCACACTTGAACCCATCAGACAAAATGTAAGTTTTCGATTAGGCTTATTCTTTGAATGCACCATGTAATTGAAAGCTTTCTTATTAACGCACGTCAAAGCGAAAAGAGATTGAACCCTGCCACGTCATTGCCGTTCTGATGGGCTCCCGTGTGAAAATGCATCACCAACCTTATCTCAGTTGGGCTTCGTTGGTCACCCATCTATACACTCATTTTGCTTACGTCGTTATCTGCATGTCAATTGTTGCAGGTACCAACCTCGCCCTCGGTGAGATTTATCAGCATCCAGTATCCTGCAAAGATATCTGGATTGCTCATTTGGGGACTAGAGAGTCCAATTTTGGGAGTGCCATGCTGCTGTACTTTGTCATCGGGCCCTTCGCAGACATAGCTGAGACGGTAAAGTTCTTTCAGGTTTCCCTCTTGGCTCGACGTTACCAACTGACGTTTCGTAAACTCTTCCAGATCCTTTACCTCGTCCACAAGCCTCTGTCCCCAGCATGGATGCCGGAACCTAGACCCCTGGTCATTCCAAATGATTCCTGGACCCCGTTTAGCCACAGCACTATTGGCTCAATTGCTATATGGGCTGCTGAATTTTATGGAAATAGGTACAGAGGAAGCAGCATGTTAGCGGATGCCCTCTCTCTTGGGAGCGCCTATTAATTCGGCTTAAGCGGTTGGTCTTCTTGACTTGTTGAACTGTATTATGTGGCATAAAATGATAAAAATTAGTAAATAAGTAAATAAATAAGTAAACACAAAATGGCAAAGTTTGTTTTTGAGTGTTAGTTGGTGTGGCTTGTTGTCGCGATAGTTACGAGCGCTGTTTATCGTATACTGCCTCCACCCATCCAAACTTCAACCCTTCTGAAAGCCAGTGATAATCCAACACCGCATCACGATGCCTCCCTAACGTGCCCATAACCAGATGACTACCTAAGAAAGGGGTTGTTCGAGTTCGGTTATTGGACATTGCATGAAGTCTTTATGATAGGATGTTCCGAGTCTTATCCTTTACCGTCCGAATGCGTCGCTCGTGGACACAAACTTTGAGCATTTGAACCTTCAACTACCCAAAAGCGGTTTGCCATACGCAATTTCGATCCGCCCGGCAAGAAGACGTGTCAGAGATGCACAACCCCCCCCGGATTGCTATATCAAACAGCACGCGTCCACTTACTGACGCTAGTTCTTCTTTCCTTTTTTTCTCGCTGTCGCCTGACTGCACCTATCTTCCAAAACGTCACAGAATGAAAACCCGCAGCCAGACGAGGGCAATGGCCTTGAGATGGATACATATTCCCCCAGAAATTCGCCACATGATCTTGGAGGCAATCGCATACTGCAGATACCCTGGCTGGGCTCGTCTTGCGGCTGTGTGTAGAGAATGGCAGCATGTCTTACAAAAGGAAAACTTCTACAAAATGAAGCTGGGAGTATCTTGTCTCGACAATTTCGAGCGTCTGGCTTCGCCGCAAAACAGGGCACTAATTCACCACATCTGTCTTAATGTTGAGTTGCCAAGATACACGCCGACATGCTGCTCGAAACGACGGTCGTTACCAGTGAAGGTCGGGTCCATCGTCAGCGACGGGATATGGAAGCTGCTTTCGATTCTCAGTGCTTGGGGTCCAGCGAAGAACTTGACTCTGGAGCTCAATGTGTACTCTCCTAGCGATTGCAAACATTGGTTCAAGAACATCTACTTGTCCTCCGATGATGTTGATGACGACGAGGACGACGACGACGACGCAACACCGGACGCGTGGAGTAATGGACCTCTGTATCATGATCCACACCATGGCTGGATTGGTGGTCGACAAGTCGAAGCTCCTCCAAAATCAGCCATCGTGCAACTGTTCCGACCTATCGAGTTGAAATTTAAAGACGAGCTACCCCGAATTGAAGCAGTAACCAGCCTTATTATCCGGCGGCAACTCCGGCGATGCTTTTATCTAAATGGGTTGGCCCTGTTACTCGAAAAATTTGACCGTTTGGAACATATGGCTTTTGAGCCATGGGCACCATATGAAGCCAGAGACGGAGAATTTCATGATCTAGGTAACGTACCCAGCCCGCAGAAGGAGTTTCACCTTCTCACTACCTGTTAAAAAAAATTTACATCATCGTGATCATCCACCATTGATGCTCGGGAACAGCTCTTTCTTGCTTCTTGCGAAAGATTCTTCCTGATACTCTGAACAAAGTAGTAGTATTTGAAGATGCATACCAGTTCTACGACCGATTTCCGAAGAGACCGGCCCCCATACCCTGGTACAATTTGGTTGATCCCAGCAAAGGGCCTGGTGCGATTTTCGCATCCAAAAGTCTTAATTTGCAGCACTTGGCCATCGCATACATGGTTAATGCCGAAGAAATCTTTCGACAATGTCAATCGACTTGGACCTGGTCACATCTGCAATCTCTGGCGCTCACATCGCAGCTCCTGCAAAACGATTGGGAAAAACACGAGCAGATTGAGGCTCTGCTGTATCGATCCAGTGTGCTTGTGCAGAAGATGCCCAAGCTGCATACGTTTGTGCTATGGAACGGTGGCAAAGCACATGCGTGTGCGTTCATATATCGTGTAGACAAAGACGGTGCCTCGATCACTTGGCGCGGAACGTGGCATCTAGAGTTGAGTCCTCGTTTGGTCCAGTCATGGCAACTTGCTACGTCAAAGCGGTGTTTTTCTGAACTTGAAGTAAGGCATGAGTGTATTCGGGGGGTCATAAGATGTCACGGAGATGCGATTTATCACCTGGAACTGCCATGCCAAGTCATTGATCCCGCCTCACTTTGGCAGATCCGCAAGGAAGGATGTAGCGTAGCGCAGTAGCGCGTAAGTGTAAGACTTAGTCTACATCGCCATCGTCTATTCCGTCTTCTTCACAACGTGGTATCCAGCAACCGCCGAGCATTGGGGATGGCGCACAACCAGGAGCAGTTCTTTCTGTCTCTTGCTATTATGCTGGTGTAGGACCCATCACTATCACATACGACCATAGCTCCTAGAATATACTGGATCCCGTCTGCTCTCCGCACGTCAAGCTGGGAAGCGGCAGATTAGTACTCGGGTCGGTGACGACCGGGGAATCCCTGCTGTTGTATGTTTTTTTACTCTTTGTGTTTGTTTTTTTTGCCCTATTTGTTGTCTTTAGTTTGTTTTCCCTCCATCTGATATGTCTTCTCAAGCTGAAAACTACAGTAACTTTCCCAAAATGTTGTCATCATATTATTCTGGTAGATGTGGTAGCCATTGCTCGTAGTGGAATACTATATTGTTGTATCAAGGTCTTTATATAAAACAGTACCTACAAGTTTTTAAATACATCTGTGTTTGTAATAAAATGTGTTGTCTAGATGCAGTGTAATGCTCCATTCCGTAACGTTCTTCAGTCGCTCTCGAAACGCAAGGACAAAGATAGCAGCTATTGTAATGTTTAGCAGCAGAGGAAACGGCAGCATTTCTGTGATCGACCCAGCTGAATCATCATAATCAACATCCAAGACAACGTTGCACGAAAAGGAGTACCTCGTTGAGTTCGGTACCCTGGAACCGAGCTTTTCTTTGAGAGCTGTGCAGTTTAACAGCCCTGAATGATCCCAGACACGAAAATCCTCAGTTATCGTGGCGTTCCTTTTGAGAAACGAGTCGCTAAAAAGGAGTTCTCAGCTGCTAGTCGATATGGCGCCAGCGTCTACTGGGCTATTATTATGTCAGTTGGGTGAAACTCACAAGAAATTGTTTTGCACGCGGCCATCAAGATAGACATGACGCATGTGTCTCGGCCAATGCCATATTTTCGAGCCATCATCATCGTACTCTCTAAAGTCCACACGGTCCATACGGAAACTTGTCTCGCCCCAATGTTCGGCCTCGGAAGGCAATACGACCATGGCAAAACCTTTAATGTAAGTACTGCTAAAGTAGATGGAGATGTCGGACGCATTGCCAAGGGGAAGAATAATTCGGTCGTTAGCCCTGACGTTCGCGATGCGGAGCTGGAGTGTCAAGACGAAAGCTGCTGGTGTTGGTAAAATTGGAGATATCCAAGTGAGTCAGGTTGGGAAGCGGTAGATAAATATCTCTTCAACGACTTTGAGGCTTGGGAGCAGCAGTGTGCCAAGGTTATAGAGAGAGAGACCAATGTGACCTTTGACAGTTGCCAGTGTGGAGCTGGAGAGGTTGTAGAGCTTCTTTCTGGGGGTACCGCAAGTCATTCCGGGTTCCTCGTATGGAATATTGACGATATCCCCAAGCACAGTCTCTATACCATCTAGATTAATACTCTCATTGAGAACTAGGTCGATGTTTAGATTCCCGCCAATTGTCGGGCAAGCCTTGCGCAGTTTGTTGGCATCATCGACAAAGCCAATGTACTAGTCGTCGTTGCAATTAATATCGGTTGCTGCGGCTTCTGTAAGAGGTGATAATTGTGAGTGACCGAAGCAACTGAGTAACTTCCACACGGTTTCTCGGGATTTAGGAGATGATTCACCATCTCTAAGGAAGCCAAGAGCGCCAAGAGAGGGATGCCGCAAGCGAGTCGCATAATGAATGAGATTTTTTTATATTAAGCTTACTTTTAGACATACGGGGGCCTACTAATGGAAACTGTTGTTACTATCAAAGACTCAGGTCAATGGGTAGGTGACGTGGATGTTGTAAAAGCTTTGAGAAGCGACATGATCCGCCTGGTGCAACCAAAGCCTAACTGTGGCCACAAGCCTCACTCACTTCCTGCAAAGTCAATAATCTCTATTGAATGCTGGGACGAGCTGCGGGATTGCCCTGAAGAGATTGCAGTTGTCCGAGCGAGTGGGAACTGGGTGGCTCGACTAGCAGCAACTACTTACATCGCGCAAAAGATGGCACAGGGACAGTTGAGACCTCGTAATATATATATATGTCCTACGAATACCTGTTGGTTATGTCTGGAGCTGCAAGATCTAACTAACATTTATATTTATTGAATAGAGATTGCGAATTGTGGCTTCTTGATGAGGCACCTCAACGGTCTGACATGGATGTGAGGAGAAACTTGAATCAGCCACATAAGTAAGGCGACCAGTACCCTCATATGCTCTCTGTCTGTGATTGGTGAGTGACCCAAACCATGATCTTTACCTCTTTAGGATATGTGTTAGTAGAAATGTGGTAACTACTGCAGCGATTTCTCTCGTCCTTGTAATTTAAGTGTAAAGAAAAGTAATATGTACATATCTGGCACTTGTCAACCTTTCTCCCCCACCTCCACTCGCGATGCTTTAGATGGCGGTGACAACTCCACCAAAACCTCAACGCAATTCAATGCACCATGCAACAGCAGCAATTTATCCTGGATCATTCAGATAAAGAGCGCATTATTCAACGCGCAAAAGCCACGCCCATTCCGCCTCAGCAAGTAAGAGCAGAGGCTCGGGCCTTTCTCAACAGATTGTGCAAAATCCACACGTGGAAGTACGACATCGACCAAGACGCCGCTATTGACAGGGCCACACTAAGACATGTCAACCCAGATGAAAAGGGCAAACTGGGCCCACAAGGCGTCCTGCAACGGTTAGCTACGCAAATCTCCGAAGAGAAATACCCGGACAGCTATCCTCTGGATAAATTGGTCCTCCTTGGTGGTTGTGTCGTTGCGAAGCGATGTGAGAAAAGTATCGATACTGTCGGGATCCTGCAAATTTGCTTCTCTGGAGGCAGCCGTAGTATTGCAGGCAAGACTGCAAGCATGCAACGGCTAAATTTACTCCTGTATATAATGGAGAAATATATGGGCACATGTGCTTATGAGATTCCACTGCGCCGTAAGTACCTTATAAGATGGAAACCTATAATAAAACTACTAGAGTATGAATTCTCACTTGCTGGGGGGGTGGCAGATGACATATCCACAACGAGAGTGTATAGCCGAGCCCATTTTGATATGTTTATTGAGATGCTATTCAAAGAGGAAGACACTACGAAGCCATATATACCAATCATGGGTAATAACCCCCAGAGCCCGAACTACGAACGCCTGAAACCTCACAATCTCATTGCAGACTTATTCGCTGGAGAATTCACGTAGGTGTAATTACTACTGATTGGTCTGTTTTTTTTTTCTCACTGACTGATTTAGTGAAAGGAAGATAGAGAACTGTCTTAAAGTAACCTTCTCTAAGGCCATAATGGAGTTGGCTGAAAAAGCTGCCAGCGCATCGAAGGGGAGGGAGGTTGTGGTAACAGAGAAGGTGTTTTACCATCAAGGAATCTAGGTTCTAACCCCGTTCGATTAAAAAGACCATAATAAGGACTCTGATTTCTCCACTAATAGGAGCTAAACTTGACTCTGTAAAGAATAGCACTTTGGTTGAATCCCACTTTAAAATAACGTCTTTATCACCATCCTCATCTTTATAGCTCAGCTTGACATCTGTAGGTCGGTTGCCCAGGTGAATGGCAATCGCAAGAAAGCCTTCTGCTGCACGGATCCTATAGTTGGTGCCAATCCGTATAGCTCTAGGAACTCTCTGTCGGCTTTTCCAATCTGGTGCGCGTCTTCCAAGAAGTTCAAGAGCCGAATTGAGTAATGCATCCTTGTAATTAATAAGTCATGGGCAGCAGTAGAGTAGTACCTAGTTTGACATCCATACCTGTTGGACAAGGTTGTCAATACTGAGGCGACAGGCATCTGTCATTTGATAACCGTAATATCCATCTCGGACCTCGATAGGAGCAAGGGCCACTATATCTGCAATCGCTCGCTGGAGGAGTTCCGAATCAACCATCCATGATAGCAAGGCGCAGACAGGCCGGGATGCGGGTCTCTGGTTTTGTGGCTGGATATCCCGCTCAGTGTTCACATTTGATGAGTCTCCGGTATCATCGAAAACTGACATTTGCAACGAATTGATAGGTTTCGGATTTTGGCTCATTGCCTATTAATGCACAGAACGGGACGCGTTGTACGCCATTCTGGCATCGGGGGCTGAGGTCGGCTAAGCATCAATGCCTTAGGCTGCAGTGATGGCTGGCGATTGAGACGTGGTAGAGGACACTGAAGAAGTTTGCTCAGTGGCTAGAGTAAAAGATTTGAAAGGTCATTTAGAGGACAGAAGGTTGTGGAATTCTGTCTGTATGGGTTACTGCCATTTATTATTTCGATTTTGACGAAGGTCCCTTTCCATCGACAAAAAGAGGGTGGAGAGGTCGCTGAGGTGAGCAACTGAAGACATTTACAAGATCTCCTCGGCTCTGATTTTACTGAAAATATATGCCAGGCAAGGAGAACGGGTCAGGAGATTATCAGAAAGGATTCACGGAGTATTTCAATGGGAGATTGAGGATTCTTGATATGACAGCAAAGGATCTCGGGCTATTGCTCTAAAAGAAGAGACCGGCTGGCGAATATGGCTACCAATCAACTACCTTATTAGTCGGTGAATTGTTCCAGAGCATTCGGGAACAACAGTCACATGGAGCGTAAGGGTTGTTGGCCAGGGTGAAATATATAGTACATAGTATGTCCTCATTTTTCGGCCTTGGTTGGTTTCGTCTTTTATTGTGTTGCGTCCTCCCTTGACACTCTTAAGTCCATTATGCTCGCCTCCCAAGCACATACGACCATAGCTCTTAGAAAATACTGGATCCCGTCTGCTCTCCGTACGTCAAGCTAAGAAGCGGTGGACTAGTACTCGGGTCGGTGACGACCGGGGAATCCCTACTGTTGTATGTACTCTCTATTTTTTGGTATTGCCCCATACTTTTTTGGCCTTGATTTGGGTGGTCTTTTGTTATATTTTGTGTCTTTGTCTGCTGGTTATAAGCCCATTGTGCTGACATCCCAAATACATACGACCATAGCTCTTAGAGAACACTGGATCCCGTCTGCTCTCCGTACGTTAAGCTGAGAAGCGGCAGACTAGTAGTTGGGTCGGTGACGACCAGCGAATCCCTGCTGTTGTATGTTTTTTTTTCTTAATTATTATGATTAGTTTTGGTCCTCAGATATATCCATCTATCCATTCCTTTACCTCTTGACCCTTGTCTTGAGAAATGGGGTGTCATGTTTTGTTACTTCTCTAGGTTCCTTAACATAATCCATCCGATGCTGCATCTTCCCCCAACAACTCTACGTTGTCAGCCTCTAGTTCAGTCTCCAATCACACCTTTCAAAGAAGAGGATACTGAGGACAGCGGCAAAATCCACCTACAAACCATGAGAATGACAACCAATATGCACATACAGAACGCTAAAACTTGAATGCGTGACAATTTTCCTCTCTCTCGGCAAAGCGGAACCCCAGGAGTAATCACGAGTAATTCGGACTGTCAAAAAGTGATTTTCAGCCTCAGTGACGACTTGGAGACCTGGCAGTGAGCCCAATTAATTAATGCCTCGTCTGGTCATCGATCTAGGAGTTTCCATTTGATTCAATTGCGTTCTTGGTTGGTTGCGTCATTCTCTTGCGTCTGGTTTAGGGGCCACGATGACTAGAATGTGCGTAGTAAATAGTTGTGGACAAAGGCATTGGGTCAGGGTCTGCAATAATATTATGCAGAGCTTAGGAGCGGGGCCTTGCACCCTGCATTGCACTTGTCCGTCCGTGCAGGGCGACGAATAAACGTACAATTGGGCTCCATGTAAGAAATTTCACTCATACTAGGTGCCCAAGTTCAAAACACATTCAGGGTGTACTTGCAAACCATTGCTCCGCATTACACAATCATCGAGCGAAACTTATGACGACGCACTGTCAATACCGAGACTCTTGATGGATACAAGCAGTTCTCCGCCCATCCTTATTAACCTGAGCGCAGACGCATTAATAAATACTACCTAGCTATGCCTCTTTCTGGTTCGGCGAGCTGAAGGCGTCGGTGAAGATGCCTACGGCACCGTCAAAAACGAGATACAGGGCTGGAGTGAAATACCCGTGATGCCCAACATCCCCATTGAATAGCTTTTGAATACCAGCCCTGGGATAGTATAGTAGGATGCGAAGAGGAGAGTAGGGTTGTAAAAGGAATGATAGTCTATCATGCGCTATTTGGGGATTTCTCTCGGCGATCAACAACCTTGGAACACCACGGCAAGGTTCTTCAGAGATTGTTCCAAGAAATGAATGGCAATTTCCTTTAACGGTCACTGTGGCAAGCATCTGCTGAGTTGTTTCCTCTTGGCAACTCCTCCTGACAACCCTCATACCCTCCTCCCTAGCCGTCAAAGGGTTTCGACTGGCTGGCTGAGGTGCTTTCCAGCTGTTAACTGGGTATCCCGAGTAGACGCGGCGAGCGCTCTTTAACCGCTCGCCAAGTTGAACTATTACAATGAATGCATATATTCCTGGCGAATCATCATTCCACAATACTCGACGTAGATCTCTTTCCTGTCGTCGTGTGTCATTCTAATGATCTATCTGTATGCGGTCTTATATTGCTTTTTTCGCCCCCAATGATACCCTAGCATATGCGCGCAAAGAGTCGCTAGTCAGACGTTACCCACCACCAGGTTTGTCCATGGCCGTGTTCCTCCATCCCCCTCAGCTTGATTCAGATTAGGACGACTATGTTTTGACAGCTGAGAAGGTAAGCTCTGCATTTCAGCCAGCCACTTTCATCTGAAATTGGACCACAACTGGGTATCAGTCGGCGAGACACGTCATTATGCAGGGATTTATTGCCTGGCTGCGGCAGAGGTCGCAGTTGTTCTTTGCTTGACTTGCTTGACTTGCTTTTCTAGCACAAAAGAAGAACAAACAGGTTACCCGTTCGTGTTTCTCTCTCCCTTCCCCCCCTCTTCCGCTCGCGGGGGTGCTTCTGCATTTGGAGCACGGCTGGCTTTTGAAATAGGTATCCATAGAGGATATTTCGTCTGAGAAGAGTTCTCATGGTTTGCAGGAACTATTGGTTGCCGTACCAAATTTTAAGAACGGTCAATTAGACTATATAGTTGATTGAAATGGCGCGTGCAGTTCGTTGGAAGTGGTTCGTCAATTTCAATGATCGTTTCTCCCTCCATCAAGGATTTCGATGTAGACTTGACCCCTCTGTTGTCCTAGAGTTCAGACATGTAGTTCCAAGGAGCCATTCAGAACTTGTAAGTCAACGTGCCAGGAGAACCTGGTCACTCAGTCAGCCCAATGGAGAAACAGGGTGTCAGCTCTCAACCGATCGCAATTGTGTCTGTATGTACCCTGCCGAATCAGGAGCTTCCGACAACCATCCAGGTGGATAGAAAGAATGGAACAAAAATAGTGATATAAGATCTGTAATGCTCGCCCCTTGATGCTTCGTCTCTTCCCCAATCCTCCTCATCCAGGCTATTCCTGCTATCTACATTTACTATTCCTATTCTACATTTACCTGTCAGGGTTGTGTTCTTCAAAATTCCCCCCACCAGCCATGGACATCAAGACGTCAAAGCTCTCGGGCTCGGGTTGTGACTTCGTTGTGGCCACCACCCAGGCAAGCATCAACTCAAATATGCTTGAATACTTGGGGGAGGGGACCCAGCCAATCCAATACATCTTCATCCTCTACGACAACAATCTGAACCCCACTGTTCAGGTCAACCTGGAACAGATACAGCAAATGACTGGGGTCAACCCATTCGACATCCCGGAAGGCACGCAGTCTTCTGACCCTCGGCTTCAAGCTCTGAACGATGCCATGTTCTACGTGGGTATCAAAGTACAAATGGGGCTTCCACAAGGCGTCGACCCCAAGCAACTGCCGCCAGTTGTTAAGCTGGAGAGCGCCGACCGGGTCCAATTCAACTTGTTTTGCTCGCAAGCTACCGTCGTCCAACTCAAAACTGTAGGACGACGCTCCGCTTGGAGTGTTTATAATCAGCCTACCAGCTCGATTGACAATCTTTGGACCATCCACACCACTGTCAACCTTGTTGTTGCAGATCTTGATAAAAACCTTGACGGATCCACCTACCTCAAGAATAATCCACAAATCAAGCAGCAACTGAAAGATTCCTTACTCAACCTATCTGGTACTGCTTTCAGTCTCCAACAACTACTATTTGATTTAGATAGCGCCATCCTAGAGGATGGAACCGGCTTCCAAGGCGTGAAAGACCCTGAGGTACAGAATCTACTGAACAGCTTCTTCCTTCTTTTGCACAAGAAGACCGCTTCAGAGCATGGCTTGCCTCTTGTCGCCGTTACGGCCGTCTCTCATGAGCCAGATCCCTCGTCACTGCATATGACGGGGTTCGAGCGGACGGTGACCAAGGTGGATGCAAATGACGGTGCCGCGACGACCTTGAATTACCTATGCGCGATCAACAACCACCAGGTCCCATCTCGGTATACGCATTTTGACTGGAACTGGATGCGTCCGGAGGACGTCAATCAGGAAAGCGGAGTGATTTCCATCAGCCGTGACATCTTGGTCAAGCATATTGCCGACAAGCTGCAGATTGCCTGCGCAGCATCATGTTATAAGCCTGTCATCGGCAGCGACTCTCGCGTAATCATGGTACCTGGACAGACTCCTCCGGCCAAATTGTCGCCAACAGGCTCCAAAGTTATCAATTTTTATAGTGACTTGAGGGATAGGGGTTCGATGGCGACCAAGTATTGGGATGGGAGGCCTCGGACCATGATGGTCATAGCGTGCTCACAATACTCCTGTGACGTCTCTTTCTCGGGTAAGAGTATCTTGGTGGAACAGACGCTTGAAGTATGGGCTTGTTATAACCCTGATGCAAACGATTGTGGAGCAACAACTTCACCAGTGCATTGTGGCCGGTCTGATGAATATGAGATGTCGGCCGATCAGAACGGGTCTCTACAACTGACTCTGAAAAATTCCAGCACCTGGGATAAAGCGGACCATCGTTCAGCAGCTCCCTCGAAGGACGGCGATTATGACTCGTTTCGTATCCTGAATCAAATATTCCGGGATCAGATCTCTGCCCTATGTGAGGGCAACATGCATGGATTCCAAATTGGGCAGCTCGAGAGTTTTGTCTTTCCTGGTGCCAAAACCTTTACATATAAGGATCCATTCTTCTCTGACAACCAGGACCTGATCTGCGAGATCACTTATGTCGACCCCGTCAAGGTTAGCCCATCCCAGGAACCGCAGCCTCAACCTGCGGCCCCTCAGCCGGCGACCCAGGCTGATACTGAGGGACCCCCTTCTTCAACTCCCACAGGGAACGTTGGAAAGCTAACTGGCTCCTCAGAACTGATGCGGAACTACCTCCAGGGAGAGATCATCTCCCCAGCGGGTAAATTCGAGGCGCTGCAGAGATGCGATGGCCACACCCTTCTCTTCGCCATTGATTCCTCGGGGATTTTCCATGTCATTGAGGAGCAGACCGGGACTTCACATACGGGATGGCAAGTGCATGACCTCTCGACCGCCGCCATTCAGGCCTTATTCCCCGGGCAGGATGCCACTATTCGCTCCTTCGATGTCGCCGAGAACGCCGCGGACGGCACCATCGGGCTGATGATGACCCTCCAGCTGAACGGAAATGACCATCTCGTCGTATCACTCGGTAACCCGAGCGGTGATACCCATTGGATGGCAGATCCGGCCTGGACTCTCGTTCCCTTTGACTCAGTCGACGAGCAACCACAGAAGATTGTGATCGCTAACACACTCTTTGCCGAGACCGTGAATCGCTCCCAGTATCTAGTTGTTGATATTGACCGACCCGACAACAACACGACTGGCCTGAGCATCACCCGTTACCACATTGACATGGCTCGATCGGCAGGTTGCTATTGGGTGAAACACGATACCACTGTCGACATCGCAGCCGGTCAATACCAGAGTGTTGTCGGTAGGATCAGTGGGAAGCCTGGCGATGGCATATACACAGCTGGGTCCACGGGAGGGGCACCACAACTAATATATGAGCCCATTATCAACTACTATGGCAATGGTCCAGTATCGCCGCGTCGGTTACGGCTGCCAGGCGGTGCGATTCCTTCGGCGATTACTACCGCCCGTCGTCCAGACGGATCTACTGACCTCTATGCCCTTGGTAACTCAACTTTGTATCTCTTCCCTTCTGATGCTCAGAATGAGGATACTGAGCCACTAGCGGTCTTCAATGGTGATGTCCTGGCCGGAAGTGAAACGCTGAGAGCCATGACCCATGACGGTGTGACTACTGTTTGGGGGAGGAATAGCAGCGACCAAGTGTATTATCTCGCATGCGCAACAAGTCGTTTGTCTGAGCCAAGCGCCTGGAGCACTCCAATCCCAATCCTCTCTCAAGTCGAGCGGATATCAGCCTATGTGAACCGCGCCGATGGCGGTAACACTATATTCGCTTCTGGCGACGGACGACTCCAGAAGCTGATGCAAGGCTCGGCTGCTACGGGAAGGATATGGCGCTCTCAGGAAATCACTCTCGCGGCACCGCCAACGCAGAAGTCTATTAGTTTTATGTCCTACACCACAACCATTCACGCTACACAGATGGAAATGGATCTGCCTGCAACGAATACAGTGGTAAATCTCTCCGCCAATAGCCGTACGCCTGTGTACATTAACGGCATCTATCACGTCTTATCCCCCACTCCTATGCATGTCGCTACCGATGCCTCTGGCACACTTACAGTCGTGGAGATGACCGACAGCCTCCACGGGGCCATTGTGACAGCTTCTTTTGACAACACTTCCCTCACTATCAATCCCATGGATGCATCGAGTAGCAAGCTCACTGCACTCGACTCGGCAGATAAGCTACGCACCGCCAAAATCCACAGCGCGGTCACTGCCGGCGGTGTGGTTGGATCGCCGCAGCTGACATCCCTTATTAGCTCATCGGTGAGCGATGACGATGTAAACGCTGTGGCGCAAAACTTGGGCCTGCTCAAAGATGCCTACGACGGACTGACGAATCCAGGGAAGCAGATCGATGAGACCCGAACTTCTGAGCCTCAAGTCTATGAGAGCGCGACCGCAGGCACGCTCCCCGGTGCAGATACCCGGGTGGTGAACTATCTGAGCTGGGGCGATATTGGTCGTGCCTTCGACGGTTTCATTCATACTATCGATAATATTGCAGATATGATCAAGAGAGCTTTCTCTTCCATATTTGGGGACATATGGCATTGGGTGAAGCACGAGGCTGAAAAGATCGGCGGGATTTTTCGAGATGCTGTCACTGGTACCCTCCACTTCTTTGCAAAGATCGGGGGCCAGATCTATCATGCAGTCATGGACTCTTTTCACGCGGTGGTCGCGGGATTGGAATGGGTGTTTGACAAAGTCAAAGTCGTCATTCAAGATGTTGTGAAATTTTGCGAAATGCTCCTTGGTTGGGATGATATTCGCCGGACCAAGGACGTGATGCACAACACAATCAAGTTATGGATGCAGAACCAGGTGGATTATATCCCCAAAGCGAGAGATACCATCGACAAGGAAATAAAGGCTCTGGAAGGCGTAATGAATGAGTGGACTGGAATCACCAACTGGCCTTCCTTGGGCGATGTATCCCAGAAGCCTGCCTCCCACAGTGCATCGAACCCCAACCAGAACCAAACCTCCAGTTCAAAATCCCTGGCTAATCATTACCAAACCCATGCAGGCCAACTCAGCATCATTGGTGACAGCCCAACAATTAAGGCGGCTGAGCAGCTTATCAGCGATCTCGTCACGGCCATCTCCAACGAAGGGATAGTCCTGGTGGGAGTCTTCAACCAGTTGACACAACTAGCCAAAGACTTTGCCAGCCTAACCGTTGAGCAAGTCCTCCAACGCATAGCCGGGATAATGGTGGACGGTGTCCTGTCCAGCGTGCAGGTAGTGGCGGACGTCTTACTGACGATACTTTACGACGTGGCCCAGTCCGCCATTGGGATCCTTGATGCCAAGATCCATATCCCCGTCATATCAGACATCCTCAACGCCATCGGTGTATCCGACATCTCTTTTCTCGACCTGCTATGCTGGATCGCTGCCGTCGGTTTCACAGTAGTCTACAAGATTGTTGAAAAATGTCCCCCGTTCCCAGCTCATGAAGAGTCCGTCCAAACCATCCTCGCGGCCGGGGCATGGCACGAACTTGAGAACGTTTTACTGCACCCAACACTACCCAAAGCTGTACAAAAAGCCTTCTTCAAGGCCTGTCACGGCTCCGCGTCTTTTATGAGCGTGGTGGGAAACCCTGTGACATCAGCCGAGGCCTATTCAGAAGCCGGGACAGGAGGGGTCATCGGCAAGGGCGCTACCGTCTTCAAGATCGTTGTGGCCGTCTGCCAGTCCGCCGGCGACTTGCTAGTGCCGCAAGATCCGCTCCAGAACAAGGGCATCAAGACCATCTCTACTGTTACCTCTGCGCTGAAACTCTTGTCAAGCATTTATTTTTCAGGTACTGTCCAAAGCCAGGTTGGCAAGCTCGGGTTCGGCTCCCTGAGCGTAGACAACTCTCGCGGTATTGGAGCCCTCGTCGGCGCGATCTTGGTTCCAATCAAACTGACCGTGTCCGGGTGGCACTTCTACGAGCTCACCAAGGACAATGCTGGCAATACCCGCTCCGCTGCAATCCTGGGTGAAGTGTCCAATCTTGCCTCATGTGTCTCCGTCATCGCGTACGCCATAGTGGTGAATGACGAAGATCCAGATACTCGTTTGATTGCGGTTACCGCGAAAGCGATCTGCGACGATGCTTTCGCGGGCTTGCAGGTAGCGGAGACTATCGTTGGTTGTCCATGATATTAAAGGGTTCAGCAGAATTTTCTCCTCGGTTTGTGTTATTTTTGGTCAGTTGTTAATTAGTCATATAAAAAATTTGGTTAGATCCTATGCATTGTTCAAAGAGATTCAAGCTCAACCAAGTAAGGCTTATGCATCTATCATACTACGTGAGCTCTGCGAATCAATTCTAAGATATGTAATTATAAAACTCAAAAAATCAACCACGAGCGCTTGTTGGCTATATGGCTTATGGTTATTAAGCATCCCGGCTCATCTCAGAAGTGAATCACGCTCAGTGGAGAATCTGTGCCGGCGCGACTTCCACGCCTCAACTCGGTCCGCCAGTCGATATGCCCAAAAGCACAGCATACCAGCCAGGAACCCCACGGCATCGTTTCGGAACGCCAACAACCCTGCCGTTGTAGTCATCATCACAGTCCATCTCTCCATACGCTCATTATCCGACAGGTCCCTGTGGCGGCGAAGTATGCCACTTGCGGGATCGACATCTTGCCCAACGGCTGTGAGCCATAGATCAGGCGCTCCTTGGTTGAGACTTTGTCCAACCTTGGCAAGTTCGAGACCGGCTGCCAGAACCATGATTCCGAGAATGCTCTTCGGGTAGTGCTTAAGAAGATCCACGAGCGTCTCTCCGAAGATGAGTCCCAGCACGAGTTTGAAAACCCCAAGAATGATGATACTAGCGCCGCTGCGAGCACCGAACCTATACTGCGCAGCGAGGCCACCAGCTCCGTGGCAGACGGGCATTCCACCAAACCAAGTCGCAGTTAGATTCATCAAACCAACGCTGATTCCAACAGAACTGACGGATGGTGTCGGGACATTAGGTAAAAGATCCTGGGAGAGAGCGCACACGGCGATGATGGAATTCAGAGTCGTCAACGGGAGCTGGCCAATAGCCATCCACAGCGCACTCAAGTTGTGAGCAAACCACCTCGGTAACACGAAATGGGGCCGCCACACATGAAACCAAGGCAGGCTGTGATCCGAAGCTACAAGCTCAATGAATGCAAAAACCAGAGCAAGAATGAAGAACAACAATGCATAGGGAAATCGCTGCAGCTTCTGCGTACCGATGAGGACCAGAAAGGCAACGAGAGCCCAGATTCTATTATCAAGGGCTGGGTGGATCCAGTGCAAGGGCTTTAGCATCGACGAGCCAGCGCCGATTATGAGGGAGAGGCCAGCTCCGACCTGAATACCTCGGACCACTGGGACCGGGACAAAGGACACAGCGGCTCTCAAGATGCCCGTGACACTCATCAACAGTACTGCGGCACCAACCCACTGGCCGGCAGCGGTGACAACACCCATGGAAGAGTCTCCGCGTTCTGAGATTGACGCCGCAGCTATAGCCTGTGAAATTGCAACAGAATATGTCAGCTTTTCCTTGGTCGTGGCCGCTTACATAAACTGGTCATGGGTTTCGACTTGCACAACAGCTCAAAGAAGGCAGATGTGCAAACAAAATGGTTACTCTGCCAGACGCACCTTCATGGGCTGCACAGGCAGCGGAACGCCGTAGACCATGCCGGTGAGGATATTGAATATTCCTGAGAAAACGAGCGTGCTGCCTAGGTCGATGGAACCCTGGGCGGCGAGAGCTATCATGAGGGGCAGTAAGGTGCCCAAGTCGCCCAGTGAGCCGGAAACCTCAGCCCACGGCTGCGCTCGGAAAGTGTCGATATTGTAACGATTTCTCCGACGGAGGAGCTCGATCCATGAGTGCGCCATTATTGCTAGCCCTAGGAAGAAGATGTTGAAACACTTTCGGAAGTGATATGAACGATGTAGTTGCAAGGGCGAGAATGGGTCATGAACATAGCCATAGCTTGGGGGCAAGTACACTTAAGGCAGGTATGTAAGGACGGCGTAGGTACGTAGGTACGTAGATACTTGTACTCAGCCGCAAGTGTGGCTGGACGGGAAGTGGGTCGTCTTGCCGTTGTCGATCGGATATGACGCCCTGCTTTGCTTGGCTGCTAAAGCTGCCCACTCCATCATTGATCACGTTAGTGCGTGCATGTAGAGCATAGCTCCGGAGAAGTGGTGTTGTTGGTCGGAAATGCACCTTTGGGAATATTGGAGATTGGGAGCCTGCATGTGGTTCCTGCTGTACCGATAGGCGTCTTATCTCTGGTAGTTCTTGTCTCGGTAACTATTCCGGAATACCGTATCTTGGATTTGACCCTGAGTTCATATTTACATGGTGGCGTCTATTGGCTTGACTACAGCACAAGATAGCATAGGGATAAACAGTCTATTTCTCACTTTAGGACCGACTGTAGCGACACGGCCCTTTCGGGGACGATAAGAAAAATAGATAAATAACCCAATAGACAAAACTCACTTGCATTTCAATCCGCAACATAACCAATATCTCCTGCATCAATTTAGTTGATCAAGACAGAAAATCCCCTCCACCCCATTGACGCAAGCTACCCTATACACAACCCCACACTGGCCCCCAAAGTAGCCCATAATTATTTTTCTTGTGACCATCTCGCCAATCGCGCCTGTGACGTCACTCAATTGGCAGAATGCACAATTGCCGAGCTGCCGCATCGCCAACGGGGAAAAAAAGCCTCTCTCAATTGATCACTATTCCTTGACGTCCACGCCAGCAAGAAATGACCCAATGGCTCATCTCGTGTAGGAAACCGGCTTCTGCAGCCTTTCCCAGGCCGCTCTTGTTTTGCGCGCCCTCGAGTCTTTCCAAATGGCACGGGGAGAGCCGATGCTCCCGCAGCTTCTCAACCGGACACCGACTGAGTCGGGAGGGTGATCCAAGGATACGAGAGCTGGGGAGGGAGATTTCGGACGAGTTTGCAACTATACGCGACAAATACGGTATTTCACACGCTGCCCCGTCATTCAATTGGAAATGTCCATGATCTGATTCTGGCTCATGCCTCTAAAGAAACCCCGAAATATCCCATTGTCCTCGCCCACGGCCTCTTTGGCTTCTCCGAACTACGCCTAAATGCTTACCTCCCAGCTGTCCACTACTGGCACGGCATCAAAGACGCTCTCCGTGCCCAAGGTGCAACTGTTCTCACCCCGGCCGTCCCGCCCTCCAGCTCCATCGCCGACCGCGCGGCCGCCTTGAAATCGGCACTCGCTGAGTGCTCTCCCGCGCCAGAGGCCGTGAATATTATCGCGCACAGCATGGGCGGGTTGGACGCGCGATACATGCTTTCGCACATGGCACCCACCCCAATCCGTGTAGCTTCGCTCGTCACCGTCGCGTCGCCGCATCGCGGGAGCACCTTTGCCGACTACCTCCTCGACCAGAACCTCGCGCCAATCCATCTACCTCGACTGTACGGGGTAATCGAGCGGGCAGGTCTCGGAACAGCAGCATTCGCAGAGCTAACGCGTCGGTACATGACGGGCGAGTTCAACACTCAAACGCTAGACGACCCTGATGTGCGATACTTTTCATATGGCGCTGCGTTCAATGGAGTGCCGCCATTGCTGAACCCGTTCAGACACTCATACGGCGTGATAGCCGAGGAGGAGGGCCCCAATGACGGCCTCGTGAGCGTGGAGAGCAGCAAGTGGGGAACATACAAGGGAACGTTGATGGGCGTGAGCCACCTGGATTTAATCAATTGGTCGAATCGGGTTGGGTGGACGGTGAGGGATTGGATGGGCATCAAGAGAAATTTCAATGCGATTGCGTTTTATCTTGATATCGCTGATATGCTGGCGAAGGAAGGATTGTGAGGAATGTCAATGTATACCTGGATATCTGGGGGGAAGGTCAAGGCGAGGCGTGGATGGTGCATTGCCAAAATGTATGACATGGTCACTGCGAAAGGAGGATTCTGCTGGTCGTCGCTATCGACGTGATAAAAAAAAAAATGTATCGTTGGGTTAGGTAGGCTTCAACCAATTGATTGAGCTGAGATGACGTGGCTATCGAGGTCTTGGTTTGAGCTTAGTATTGGGTGTGGGAGGTGGAAGGATAATGGAAATGGGAACTGTAAGTTATGTGGTCAGTCGTGTCGTGGGGGGAGGCAAAAATGTCTCATACCCAATAACGGCAACATTAGGAATGCAAAGCATACAAAACAACCACAAGACCAGGCGTGTTGACCGAGACAACAAAACACTGACTGGTGACTAACGTGGGGGGAGTGGGAGTCAACATGAAAAGAAAAACAGAAAAAAAGAGACAAAAAGCAAAACAAAAAAAAAACAAACGTGAACTAGAGCAAGATTGAAAGATTGAGATGGAACGACAATTGGATGGACGATGCAGCAGATAC
This sequence comes from Mariannaea sp. PMI_226, assembly GCA_024336345.1. Lineage (NCBI taxonomy): Eukaryota > Fungi > Ascomycota > Sordariomycetes > Hypocreales > Nectriaceae > Mariannaea > Mariannaea sp. PMI_226. Next base: position 2,766,365 of record JANFOG010000005.1, read on the forward strand.
AAAACACAATGCGGACACACGACGGAGGAGAGAAAGCGATTGTTGGGAAAGGATTGCTTGCTTCAAACAGGTAGGTATCAGTAGTATTAGAATATAGAATCCAGCCACCTGACCACGAACACGTCGACGAGAGCCCGTCCTCCAGCACAATGCCCAAGAGATCCAGGTATGTACAGAGGGAGAAGCCCGGCGCACCACCCCGTTGTGAGTTGACGGAGGAAACGGCGGACGCTGAAATAAAATAAAATAAAATAGTTTGACAAGGGGAGGGACAAAGTCGAATATGCCTGGATTTCGGGATCACAGTCGGTCACCCGGCGTGTCGTAGAAGGCGGCCCATGTCGTAACACCACTCATCTTCCCCGAGGCACGCAGTCTCTGCTTTCGGCGCTAATTAGACTGCGCCCTGTTTCACTCTCTTTCTCCTTCGACACCTGACGACCTTCACAATGTTCATCGTCTAGACGACCGAAGCCTTCTGGTCCCGACGGACAGCAAGCTTCTTCTGCGCCCAGAGGAAGGTGAGAAGAATGGCAACTGGAATGAGTTGTTAGAAAAAGAGAACGGGACTGAGATTTAAAAAAAAAAAAAAACGATTGTCGCATAATTTTTTGAGACCATCAAGAGAAAAGGAGGAGATTCGTACCGGCACCAAGGATGCAGAAGACGACCATGGGACCAACGTTCCTGGAGGCCCAGTTCGAGCGCTTGGCGAACTGGTTGAGAGCCTCGCGGGCGATGAGGGACGTGTTGATGGCGGCCATTGTGTCGAAGAGTGGAGATTTGCTGTAAACGAGCAAGAAGCCGAAAATGTTAGCCAGCCAGATACAGACAACTAAAGAGAACGAGAGCGATTGGGTGAAATAGATGTAAAGAGGGAAGTGATTGAAGGCGTGATGAGGTCGATTGGTGATAAATGATTGAAGGGCGGGTGTCAATTGATCGAAGAGTGTTGACGAGGTCGGAGAGATAAAAAAGATTTAGAGGCGGTTCTTTGGGGGTGTAATGCGGCGAGATGAGCGGCTTGGTCCGGACGCCCCGGAAGCTGGGTAGCTGGGAAAGCCATTTTCATGCGCAATTTTTTTTTCTCTCTGTTCCTCTCTCTTTCTTATTCTCTTGTAGCAGAATTTGTTGATGATGTTGTCGCCGACGACCAATTGAGGAGGATCCGACAGGGAAACGACCAAGGGATAATGGGAGGATGTGAATAGCAAAGGGGGAGGTCAACAAAGTGTGTATCCTTACCTTGTAAGCTTGGAGGGTGATGAAGAAGCAGCAAACAATTCTTGTCGCGAAGGCGGGCTCGGCTGTGGTTTTGTTGATCAGCTACGCCGGCACCAGAGGCGCCAAAAGTCGCAAAAAGTGGAGAAGCCAAGCGTCACGCTCCAGAAAAGCTTTGGGAGAATAATAACTAGGTAGTTATTGGAGGATACTTGGGGGGCGCGAGGGGGGGGGAGAGCGAGGGTTGTAGGCAGAGATGAAGGGAGGTAATTGTGAGGAAGCTTGGTTTCGACGGGACAGTACGGTACTGGTACTGTAATTACTTCGTCCGTACGTAGCCGCAAAGGAGCAAAAAAAAGATGGGCTAGGCCAAGGCGAGTAACAAGGAAATCATTTGATGGGGCCAAGTAACTTAGAAGGTAGCTAGCTAGGTACTGTACCTACAGTAGGGTCTCCAAGTCGTTTGGGGGACGGAGACGGAGATGGGAATATGGAGACAAGGAGGATATGGGGGGGCGAAGGAAGGGGGGCGTGTGGTTGCGAGCAATCAAGCAAGATGAAAGGGAGGGTGAGGGCATTAAGGCCCGAGCCGTGGCACCTGTACTGTATGGAGAACAGCTCAAGATGGGACCCTCTCTCGGGAGGCATGGAACAATCAAAGGGTATGAGAAAGAAAGAGGATGAGATAATAATATCTGATGTGGTCGTTGAACGGCATTTCTGGATTTTATTGTTGTTGTTGTCATTGCTGGTTGGATGTACATATTCCGAATATACGGCACTTGCAAACACATCCCTACTGAAAGGCAATTGACCAATCAATGGCTTGGGTCTTGAAAGAGTCCAAGAGTGTTATTCACGATGATGAAGGACCACGATGCTGCTCCTTGAAGAGAGGTACAAAATGACAGCTCTGGCTGGCTTGATTCGGGTACGAAGGAATCTGTAGAGTACAATTGACTACAGTACAGGACTACGGTATGATGTACGTAGGTAGGTAGGGGAGGGAAAAAAAAAGCCTCTCTCGACGCTGGATCCATGTGAGATGAACGAGGGATATTATTTCATCGGTGCATTTTATTGCTCCTGTTTTTGAATGTACCGCCGAACTGAGTGATAACTAACCGGCAAACGATGGCCAAGTAAATTGGATGGATGGGTCCTCCTTCCCGCCATGGGCCAAATGACAAAAAAAGACGGCGATAAATTATTATACGATACGAAGTGCGCAACATTAATGATGATGAACAGGCGCTGTTAGTTAGAGGGAGATTAGAAACCAGTTTGTATTTCGTCATTCAATGATAATCCCAAGATACGATTGATACAGGTAATACTAATCAGCAATTCTCTCATATACATAGTACAGTACATAAGTGTATGACTTGCCTCGCCGTGTGTAACTACCTGGGCGGGATCACCCAGCTTTCTTAGGACTTTGCCGATGGTCAAGGGCATGACCAGGAAAGCTACATCTTCAGCTTCGGACAGCTACCTGATATGTGTTACACAATCAGGGTATGCTGTAAGTATAGGTGTAACTGGCTGGGTACTCACTTGCTCAGGTGTACACGCGCCACCCCTTGTCCCCTGTCTGCTTGCAAATGCCTCCAGTTGACGCCCATCAGTGCTGCCCCGACTTCGAGTCTAGATGGTACTTCAGACAAGGGGACATGGGGGGGGCAAACGACATTGAGATGGACCATGCGTTTTCCTCTGGTTTTTTTTCTCTCGCGTGTAACACACTTCGGATCACGGCAGTGGTTTTGGGGGGGTTGGATGGATGGGTAGTGACTCGTGAGATGATCCATGTGGGGAAGCCCGGCCGATTGAACCCAAGGCTGTCCGAGAGAAGCATGGACCGACCGGTTGCTCAGAGAGACTTTTGGTTGTTTTGTTCTTGTGTGTTTTTTATTATTATTCTTTTCCACAACAAGGAGGGAGAGAGAGAGGGCCCGAATAAGCCCGATAACAATGATGATGCCTAACTGCCTTTGCCCTTCTGTACTACAGTAGGCCTTTCCTATGCATGGTGTACTCATCAACTACTATGCATACCAGCTCCAACCTCCTGTATCTGCTCTGTCCGGTGGCAGGCTTTTGTACTGGCTGAAACTCGTGAAGTCTTCAGTCCGCGGCTGTGTGGGGGGGGAGAGAGGAAGGAAGGAAAAAGCGGCTGTTGTCAACTGAAGGCAAAGTACCTAACGAAGGCAGATATGAGTAGACGTACTGCAAAGTTAGTACTAGATGTACATCCATCGCTTGCAATTTTAGTTTTTGGACGAGAAAGATGAAGTACTTCCCTCATACGTTCAGTCTTCAGTGGCTACCTGCGTGCATGCCATAGTAGCTACATCCCTAATTGCGCGCCCGCCCGGCTGTTCTCGACCTCTGCTGTCAAGGGAACTGGGTCCCTCCAAGCAAGAAAAAAAAAAATAAATGCCTACGGGTGTTTCGGTCGATGTCATGGCGTCCGCTAATAAAATCACCAGTCCAACCGTTTTTTGCGCGAATTTCTGGTCAACCCAACCCACCTCTAGTTATCATGCCCCCCGGGATCCCGGCTCCCGGTTGGCTGCAACTAGCAGAAGGCAGCACGGAAGGCAAAGAACGGAAAAAAAAAAAAAAAAAGAGCATAACACGCGAGTAATATGCGGACAGTAGTACGAATACAGCATAGAAAGAGAGTTTTGACGTTCGAATTGGAGTGGAGGGGGGCGTTTCAATTGAGCAAAGACATCAATTGAATTGATTTTTTTTCTCGTTTGGCGTAACACCGTCGATATGTCTACACTTGTCTGTGCTTTTTTACTTGGTGATCCGTCCATGCTTGGTCCATCTGTGTTTGTCACAAGTTGCGTGAGCTCTCACCTCTTTGGTCAATTGGCTTTGCACGGGGTGGCCAGCAGCAGGAAAAAACAACGTCATACTTGCATGCATGTCTGCGTGCAGCACAGTAGTACTGCCTTTATAATTGACTGACTTGTTTGCTGTCAAACCTCTTGAGCGCATTCTCAGCGTAGGTACAGTACCACGGTAAAAGCTGTACCTATCGGTTGAGCATCATAAGCTTCCAATTGCCTTTTTAGCTCGCCCGTCCGGGCTACACAAGTCCATCAAAGGACAAGCGACAAGTTTAATAATAAACATCTCCAGACAGGAATTTTTTTTCCTTTTCTTTTCCTTTTCTTTTGTACAGTACAGTACCTTTTCTCTCTGTCCCTTTGATTTGTTTGTCATTACAGGCGTATTACTCGCTATCAGGAGAATTTGGCTGGTGGGCTCCATCCCATCCACCTGCATCCACTCTTTGCCTCAGGAAGGGACCCACAGTATGAAATCATACTGTATGAACTAACCGAAAGCAACGACCGGATCCAACATCGTCCCCTTCGTCCTCTTCTTCCACTGCTTCTGCTGCTTCTGCTGCCTCGTCTTCATCAATGAGGTTTTAAATCACGCCCCCCTTTCTCACGCTGGATCGCTTCCATGCACACACCGCACACTCTCTCACACACCCCTTCGCTCCTCGCGGCCAATACCCACACGCGAAACCAATGCCGGGAAGGAAGAAGCGCGCTTCTTTTCAACCTGTTTCCGGCGCATTTCGTAACCTCAAATCACCATCTCCCTCTCCCTCACCCTCTCCCCGGGTCCGCCGAGAAAGAAGAGGGTCCCAATTGGTCCGCCCATTGGATGAATGTAGCCAGAAGAAGAAAAAGAAGGAGACGAAGAAGAAGGGTGGTCATGAACAACAAACAAAGGCCTCACCTGTTGACAGCGCAGTGAATACAAACAAGTCTACTGAAGAACACTGTAGCTACAGCACAGTACTGTACCTACGTACACAAGCTGACCTGACCGAGACCACTGACAGACGCGGCATTGACTCGATTTGACCTGTTTGGGATGGCTTCTTCCATCATCTCTCGCCTAACCATTTGCAGCCATTACTTACATACTTTATTACCTGTGCTCTACTCGCCCAGCTTATCAGAGACTGTGTGGTCTTTGCTTCTGCCTCGGTGCCTTTCGGCTTGAATTCTAAACGATAGTTTTTGATTGTCAATTGGTTTGATAGATGAAGTCAATTTGGGCAAGGCTTCATTTTCCCAGATGCCGACTTCTCCTCGGGAAGCGCCCTGGGCTCTCTTGTACTGCGCACGTACATACCGTATCCTTTTTTTTTTTTTTTTTTTTTTTTTTTTAATTGCTGATTATTTTGCCTATCGCACCGCTACTTACCTGACACCTCCACAACAATATGGCGCAAGCTCGCGTGAGACGGCAACTGCTTCACCGATGACCTCATAGGGGCCTTTCTGGACATACCGAGCCAGGGAGAGAGAAAGAGAAAAATAGATTAGAGTCGCCTTCCGGACTTTGCTCGTTTGCCCTGGGGGGCAGATAGCCATGCGGCCCTTTCCCCCCTGCCCATGTTCATCATGCCCGGCTATTCCCATTCACCATCCGATCAACGAGCCTTTTCCTATTTCCCTCACTTTTGATAGTCGTAATCAAATTGGGGGTTCCTGGCTAGCTGATGGTTCGGAGAGCCTTTGAGAATGCGGTCAAGGCCCGTTCATTATTAAACAGTAAGTAAGTAAGTAAGTGAATCAATACTATTGACTTTTCTTATTACAGGTACCAAAGTCTCCGTAATTATCTTGCCAACCTACCAAGGTCCATTGATAATTTACGGAGCAATAGTATACACAGTAGTAGGAGGTAATGTAATTATCGCTTACGGGGGGGAACATCGCAACTTGCGAAAACAAACGGCTTTGCACTTCCGAACGTCAAAGTTCAAGTGGACGAGGGAATTATATTGCGCTCACTTTTTGCCATGCATCCAGCTTGGGCCATCTCCCCCCGCGTCAGTATCGGAACAACAGGGGGGGGGGGGCAACAGCCTGCCAGAAAAGTGTCATGCCGTCCCATCCGTTGGCTGGTCTGCGCAACTTTTGTTACGTCCTTGGTCTTCCAGAACACAAGAAAAAAAGGGCTCGCGGCGGACGTCGGACGCAATTGATGAAGCCAAGCCAAGCCAAACCAAGTCAAGTCAAGCCAGCGTGAGGCGCCAGGGGACGCACAGCGGCAAAAAAAAGAAAAAAGTATGGGGTGCTTCATTAGTGAGGCCTAAAGAGGGCCAACTTGCAAAACCGAACCCCATTCCCACGCTCTCGAGGAGGAATAGCACTGCACTATTCATGTACGAGGGAGACGGTGATTGATGAAGCTGAAGTGGAGTGCATTTCACAGTCTCCACGCCAGAAGTCATTCAATTACAGTACTTGGCACTGCAGGATTCTGTACTCTACTCCATACTCTGTACAGGGAGTAGTTTGGCTGATAGCCAGCGACGACGGGCTCCATCCTGGCCGTATGTTGTTCAGAACGATAGCTTATATCGATAACATAACATAGAGTGTTTGGTGTTTTGTTGTCAGGTATTGATTACCTCGACTCCAAAATGCCCTCCATACGCCGTGTTACCATGTAAATACGTACGAAGTTATTAAGAGAGTAAATAGAAATAAACTACCTCATGCAAACTCCCCGTTATTCACGCATCTCTGTTATAGAGCCTCCCATTGATTGATTGTTTTGAATTGATGCTTGTTTTGGGGGAAGCATGCATGTTACACCAACTTAAGCCACCCCAATTTCTGAAGTTTCACTGCATCTATCTGCTGGCCTCGCCAAAAACCCGCAAAGCACGCGACAGTCGTTCACGAAATGTAATGCACTGCATCATCAATACAGCAAAAATGTCCTGTACTGGCGGTGAACCTGATAGTTTCCTCAAAAGCCGGGGGTGATTGGATGCTGACCGCCCTGAGGGGATAATGCAATGATATGCATCCAGACGTCACTCTTCCATGGTCCATGGGGGGTCAGCGACTTGGGATAGACCCTGCGACCCTTTTTATCCTTGTCCCCAGTCAAACCGCTTTCAAGCGTTATCAATTGTCCAGCCTTCTGTGCATGAGGCTTTTTTTCTTCTTACTTGTTTGATCTATTGTTCTAGTCACCGGTCCTGCTGCCGCCTCCACCGCCGCCTCCACCGCCGCCTCCACCGCCGCCTCCGTCGTTGTTATTATACGGACGCTTGTTAGTCGGGCGTTGTCGTGTTACATGGCTGATGCTTTCCACGCAGTTACATCGTAGAGTACATTTGCGTGCTGTAGTTCCCCCCCTTCTACTGGTTGCAGAACCATGCCTGACCTTATGCGCTGCACGACAATTTGAAATTTCGGTTGCAGACGAGGTGTAAGACGGGGTTTTCGTTTTTTGCTTTTCTCCTTTCTCTTTTCTTCTTCTTTTCGTTTCAGCTTGGCAACCCATTGAGATAAAGAAATGGAAGAGAGTAGAGATAGAGATTGTGTGTTTCTTGCATCTCATTCTTATCAACTCGCTTTTCAACATCATCCAGACTTGAGTAATTTTTGTCGACGCAGGTGGTACAGGTTATCAGGCTTGAACATGGTAAAGGGTTTGGCATATAGGTATTCGAAATAAAAAAACAACGAATTACAAAACTTCTATACCATCTCAAATTTACCTCTTGTTACCTTTCGAATCCGTGTGTTGAGGTTTTGAACATAGTGCTGTACTACTTCATTTATGAGGCGATACCATCCATCCCAGGCCTAGAGTGTCGCTCTTAAGAGGATGTGAACATAGGGAGGCCATGTTTCTGAGCCCAGAGAGTGGTCTCAAGAGCTCAGTGACAAGTCATATTCTGGGAATTCAAATGATGTGATATCCTATTAATCCTCCGTCCAGGTATCAAACGTGTATGTACGCAAGTTCCAACCTAGGAACCGATTAGATGAGTTTCCTCAGATATCTCGCTTTCAGCAGACCACAGGTCCAAACCGGTATGTTTTTGTTCCAACTCTAAAAAGAAAACGGCACAAATCCTTTCCAGCCAAATATTTCCCTTCTTGCCAGCTCCCTTCAAGCTGTTGCGGGGTTGCGGAATGTACGTGTTTACGCTGCCCCCATCCAGGCATATCTATTGGTGTTGTTGACTGTTTCGAACAATAATAGTAATAGTAGTAATAATAACAAAAACTCTTTTGCAGAAAACCTTACGCCTCCAGAAATGACGGCCGTTTAATCATCAAATATGAATAAAGAAGAATGCAATAATCAGAACAAGAGGAAGATGGAGAGGAAGGAGGTGAAGAAGAACGTGGAGGACATGGTAGGAGGACGGGAAAGAGGAGGCGATGTTGGGGTACGCTCCCCTTCCCGCAAGAAGGCGTCTCTGCAACTAATTTTTCCCAGGCGGCATAGAACTAGGTGCATTCTCATTTGTAACACCGCTATATGCTGGACGGGATTGCATCCCGTCAAAGGGGCCTGCAAGGTTCTCGGCCATGGCCTCGTCATAGCTAGGGGGTGCATCATCGGGAGGAGGAGCAGTCTGGCCGGGACCAAGCTGAGGCGGGTACAAGGGGTCATAGGCAGGTTGCTGTTGTGGTGGCGGGTTCGTCTGCTGTTGTGGAACGTGGGGTACCTGCTGTGTAGGTCTAGACGTCGTAGGGCTCGAAACCGATGATTGTCTCCTGGGCGGCAAACGAGGAGGGATGCTGTCAAAGGTCGGTCCTGTAGGTCTATTTGCGCTCGCAGCTTGGAGAAGCTCCTCAGGCGGGGTTATGCCGGAGAACACATCTACCTTGGAAAAGTGAAGAGGCAGATAGATGACTTGAGCTTGTTTAGAGCCCCTCCGAGGCTGGCCCCATGCCACGCCCAGCTTGACTTCCAGCTCATATCTTCGAGATAGGTTGCAGGTAGCAAACGAGGGAGCCACTGTATTTGGTAGAGACATATTGCTCCATATGTTGTCAGGGATGACAAGCTCCTTGCCGACAGGGTCCGTAGGCGAGCTTGTCAAAGGGATGTTCAAACCGGCGTTTGATGCCACGACCCAGCGGTTGACTTTCCTGTTGTGAAGGTTCTCAGCCCGGACCTCGGTATATCCAATCAGATTCATCTCAAAGGACACAAGATAGACATCATCGGGATTGTTGCTCAGCTTTTTGGCTATCAGCCTGAGAGGGACCGGTTGGTTGCAGGTCAGCACAGGAGGGTGGGGAAGCCGGGCCGATATCTCCACCGACGGAGTCGGGTCCTGGTCAGCGGCCGGCTCCGAGATGGATCCGTTCTTGGGGTCTTCACTCCTCATGCCGAAGAAGGAGCTTCGGGTCCTCTCCGGCTGCGGGGTGCGCATCTGGAAAGTGAATGGCCGGCGGGCGAAGGCTTCCTGGCTCGTCCTGGCGGCCCGGGGAGGCTCGATGGGCAGGAACTTGAGGCCGATCTGGTAGCGCCAGTTCTCCTTGAGAAGGCCGGGACGCTGGACGGTGACCTTGATGTAGTACCGGATCTCAGCCTCGCGGGGGTAGCCAGTCAGTGACGGAGGCAGCGTGCGCGTCGTGTGGCTGAGGAAGAGCTGTTTGCTGCCGTCCATGACTCTCACGCCGCCCATGCCGAAGAATCCACCGCCAAAGCCCCCAGGGTTTGCCACACCGCCGATCTGGGCCATGGCCCTGGGATCGCTGCACGCATTGTTGATGGGAAGCTTGAACTTGAAGGGAAACTCATGCTCGCCGGGCTGTAGAGGGTATGCGCCGTAGGGGTTGGAGGAGCTGGCGTAGTAGTCGTCCGGGAAGACTTGCTGCACCTTGTACAGGATCTTGTGGTTCTCGCTGCAGATGCTTCCGGGAGCTTGCCGAGGCATGCCTGGTCTCATTGAATCCGGGTCAAAGGTGTTGGGCACCTGGAGAGCGGTGGTTGACTCGCCCTCCAGCTTCACGACAATGCTGCCGATCTGCTCCGGACGGTTCAAGCCAAGAATCACACGACCCTGGATGAAGTCCAGGTTGGTGTAGAACTCGGGCTGATTGTTCAGCGCGATTCGAAGTGACATGGTGGGCGGCTCACAACAGCTCCCGGGGCATTGAGGAAGAGAAGACTGGGGAGGGAAGGGGGGGTTGGTTGTGAAGCGCGCGCGCCGAGTGTGTGTGTGTGGTTTGTGTGTGGTATGTGGGAATAATAAGTGACGTGCAAAGAAACGGTCTGCACACGAAATGCTGCATCCAGTGGAGATGCGGTAATATTTTTTTTTTAGGCTGGTAGCTGTTGGGTTTATTGAATTTCAGAGGCGCCAAGGAAACAGGTGACTTTTGTGTCCCGCCCTTTTCCAATTCGACAAGGCGACAAGACTGTGTTTACAGGCAAGGATATATCTCGATGGGATGGGGGGGAAGAGGGAAAAGAAACAAAATAATAAAATAAAAGGGTCAAGCCATATAAGGAAAAAGAAGAGCGACCTGCAATTCTGCTCCGCCTGGTTTAGCAACGCGGTCTCCTTTCGCGATATAGCTACTGAAGATGGGAGGAGGCGGGATGTTGCGTCACCCCTCAATAGGCTCAGCCTCGATCTTAAAAGCCCCCTCCACCCCGTCCTCTCCTCCTGTCCTGAGCTTGCTTGTGGTGCTGTGGTGCTGTGCTAACTTATTACTGTGCTCCTGTCGGGTGTGGCGGAGGAGGGGTGAATGTGAGGTAGTAGCGTGTGCGTGGAGGCCTGTTGATGTCATGGGCTGGCTTAGGCGGGGCCAAGTGGCTGGTGCGTGGCTCGATTGGGGCCCTTTTTGTCTCGACGTCAACTACCATGTAAGAACAAAGTGGCTTGTTGCTCAACCTCCTAGAACTCCCTCCCCCCCCCAGCCCCCAGCCCTGACTTGATGCAGTGGTCCGACTTACACGGTATGGGCTATGAGTAGAAGCATGGTTGGGTTGGGGACCACCTTGCCAAATGGCCCGTCGTATTCTTGCAATACGTTATTATATCGTTTTCTATTTTAATTTGACGTGAATCTCTCGTCATTATTCTCGTGTTCCTCCCTCTCTGTCTCCCTGTTACATGTCATAAGCAGCAACAACAAGGGCTTTTTTTGTTTTACCAAGACACCACCTCGACATCACCTCAAGGGGTTGGTCATCCATGATAATCTAAGCATTTCTTTATTTTGCAGTGCTTACAACCAAGTCCTTTTGGGGGAGGACCCAATCACTGATAACAGCCCCCTCCAAAGTCAGTTCAACGATACCGTCAATACATCTAGGGTGGAAAAAAAAAACGAGAAAAAGGTTTCCCAGTATTGTGAGTATAAGGGCCAGCCTTATTAATAGAAGTCTCCCGAGTATCTAACAGATGTTGCAGACGTCAACAGATATGACAAACTTAAGCTAATTGATCCCAACTCAGCCAGGCTACTGCCTCGAGGATTTCTCGCATCCTATTCCTTGCATAGTCTTCATTTACAGAAGACTACTGGGATAACTGATAACCATTCTAGTGGATCTGCGCCAACAATTGTAAATTTTAGTATTTATGCAAGTATTTTGAGTAGTGTAGTTCACTGTCGATCATTGCTCCTGACAACACACTCTGACCAATGACTGCATTGTACTCTGATCAGGTACAAGCGATTTCCACTGTTATTGGCTAGAAAGAAGAAGGGCCATTGGTATTTTGCACTTATTTATTCCCTTCTGAATCTCGTTAGTGTCTTGTATTGAGCATTTGGCATTTCATTCGGAAAAACCCGACCTCTGCTACTCTGACATCAAGCTTTTTTCTGTCCTGTCTCAACAGACTTATCCAGTATTGAAACTACACCGCATATAAGTTCATCTTTGCTGCCTCGCTGCCTCAAATCCTATATCTGAGCCTTCAGATCACTTTCCATAAGCCTGACTCTAATGTCTGGGACCAACATTAACTCTTGCCTAACAAACTCCCCCTGCAATCCCTCCAGCACTGGCGCCAAATCCGAAGCCTTCCCTGAAACTCGCTGAATACGTCTATAGCGGTTATATAACGTAGTGTTAGGTTTGAAAACCAAGTCTTCCTTTTCCTCGTGTGATGTGTAAATTTGGGCTGTAAGTGGCCCAAAAACAAGATGAGGAGACGCGGTAACATGAACAATCCTCAGATTGTTCGGCAGTAAAGATGTGAATATTTTCTTCTTGATTTATCAAAGAGAGCTATCGTGACTATCATACCAGAACGCTCATTACTCAAAACTAAATGAGCGCTGCTGGTCATCTCAGTAGAGAGAGCTTCGTCTCTATTTATGAGATTGTGGCATCTGGCTTATATTGCTCAGATATCGCCTTGGCTTTGGTTGATAGAAAATTCCATGTTGTACGCCCTGCGCAAACTGTCTCATCTCATCATTATCCCAAAAAAAGAAAGCCCAACTTTTGTTCCAACGTCGTTTCATCTATTGCGCTGTGCATAGCCCTCTATGCATTGGGAGACGTATAATCTCTGCTCGGTAAGTAAGAGGAACTCCTAGAGTTTAATGATCAAGGAGCAGAGTAACCGCCATCGACGACAAAGTTGGCGCCGGTGGCATAGGTGGAAGCATCTGAACCCAGGTATACATAGATGCCCTGGAGCTCATGGGGCTCACCCTCACGACTGAAGCGGTTGTTAGTCTGTTGAACTAGAGTTCGGTGGCATGCTTGAAATCTTACCCAACAGGGATCTTGTCACGCCAAATCAACTTGGTCTCCTGGGGAACGAAATTGGAGATTTCAGTAATAATATAGCCGGGGGAGACAGCGTTGGCACGAGCAAATTGAGCCCACTCAACAGCCAGACTCTTGACGAGGTGGATGACACCAGCTTTAGCAGCGTTGTATGCACTGTGGATCACAAAATCAGCAATGTAACAAAGAGAGATATCAAGCTATCAGGAATTCGTACGCCTGGAGTTGGGGAGTGTTGACAATACTGCCACTCATTGATGCAGTAGCAACGAAACTACCGGACGTGTAGCCTGTCAAGGGTTCGCCAGTGACGGTAGTACCCTCGAGCTTCTGGCGGCGCCAGTGCTTGGCTGCGGCCTTAGCACAGTAAAAAGTACCATCGAGATTGGTGTCAACAACATCATGGTAGTGATCGAGAGGGCCGTCAACCATGGGACCCTTGGTCCAGGGAATACCGGAATTGGCGACGAAGATATCCAATCGACCGTTCAGGTCATTAACACACTGATCAACGGCACTTTCAACGGCCGCAGCATCTCGAATATCGACCTTGTAGGCCTTGCCTGAAAATCTGATTTAGAAAAAGGAACGGGTGGATGGTTGAATAGTACAGAACAAATTCTTACACTGAATACCGTACTGCTTCGCCAGGGCCTCGGCGCGCTCAAGAGCAGCAGAGTTACTCAGGTACCAGAGGGCAATGTTGCAGCCCATCTCGGCGTAGGCGATGGCGACAGAATAACCAATACCTGCAGCAGCGCCGGTAATAATAGCAGTCTTCCCGGTAAGGGAGAAGCGCTTCAGGAGGGAGCCGCCGTCGACCCAACGCTCGCTATTGTCGTGGATGAAGTTGCCACCATTGAGGGGGTTGAGGGTGAGGTCAGCGACTTCATTATGAGCTCCATTGTGATCTCCGTTGTGAGTTCCATTTTGAACTCCGTTGTGGACTCCGTTGGACATTTTGATCGCTTTGCTTTAGGGGTATGGTAGAAGAGATGGAGGAATGAGGGAATGAATGGGTAATGGCCGACTGAAATATGAGAAGTCGGGGGTGCACAAGTATATATACCTAACTAAGCACGCCTATGTGTACGTATGAAGACAGAGAGGAGAGAGGAGAGAGGAGGGGAAAGTGAAAGGAACAGAGAAAAAAGAATCTAAGGATTGATGGAGAGGACGAAGAGATATAAACGGTTTTTCAAGAGATCCCTGCATTGGGTATCCTTGTCTCTCGTGCCTGTCCTGTCCCGTCTCATCCCGTCCTGAGCTGTCGATCTTGTTAGCTTCCCTGTTTGATACAGTGATCAGTAAGTTAATACTCATCCTTCCACTCCCATGCCAATTGACATGGCCCACTCGGATATCGAGGTGTGATGCCATTTCGTTCCCACAAGGCCCTCTTTGGGCAATTCCGGGCCTCACCTTTTTTGCTGACCTACCTTGGTAGACACCGCATGTTTTGCCCCGCAGCATGGCCATTCTTCCACACCTCATTCACCGGTTCCAAATCTCCAGCTCCAGCTACAGGAGTCGGGGCCCGGAATTCCGACCTCTGAGAGAAGACGAAATACTGAACCAAGCAAGCCATCGGGGCGGCCATGGAGCATTTGTGGAGCGTGTCGAGCTTGGAGTGGTGCGCCAACGAAGAGACGGACTTGTCAATGCGGAAGCGTTGCATGTTTATGACTTGAAGGTGGAGCAGCTGGAAGACGAGAGAAGAACCGAAGCCGGGCCCCCCTGGAAGGCTTAGGGACTGGTGGTTTGTCCAGTTCGTTGACGACAAGAACAGTGCTAGAGCACAATTGGACCGGTAATGATTTTGTGTCTGTTTGTGTTGGAGCATGGAAAGAATGACACCCAAGTTTCACCCGTGGTCAAACATCACGGGTCTCAATTGTTACCTTTCTTTAGGAGGTTCATACATTCCTTCTTGCCCTCTGAGCGTGAATGAAGAAAATTGGAGCAGGAGCAGGAGCAGTTGTAGTTCACGCGTTTTCCTGGAAGGAGTGACTGCAGGCTGCAGTTCACCGAGGCACCCATGCCCTTTCCCCCCCTTTCCCCCCTTGGATGCACTGAACGCCCTGGATGCCTTGGAACCCCCCTGTGGCTTCGGGGCTTTCTCCTCCAAAGAGAAGCCTGAAAACACGCTGAAGGGTGCCACATCCGCGCATCAATCAACATGGAACCCTCCACTCCCCCGCTCTGCCGGTAAAACTCCCCCCAAAGAAATGCTATCACAGCCCCAGAGGCACCACTTTACGACGTCACTTTTTGGAGGGGTCCACTCGCTCGCGCTGATCCCCCTCCCCCCCCCCCCTCCCCAATTCTGTCCTCCGTCCCCGCTTGATATTTTGCAAAGGGAGAGCTCACGATGAATGGTGCGGGGTGACTTCATGACGCCCTGGCTGGGTTTCCTGCAACTCCCTCTCCGCGACAGACTGATTTGTGAGCCTGCTTGTGCCCCGTCAACCTTGTTCTTTCGTCTTCGTCAGGTCATATTCAGTGCTCAATCGTACTCAAAATCGTGCTCAATCGTACTCAAAATCGTGCTCAAAATCGTACTGTGCCCATGCCACCCTCACCTTGATTCGGTGACATTGTTACTGACCGCTCGCTTATAGCCCCGGAATAGAAAACGTGGGGGTACTTCTCACCTCATTATGGTTCCTTCACCTTCTTCCAGTCGGCCGTACGAGTCGAAGCTCGGCATTGTTACTGGTGGCTCCAGAGGTTTGTTGCACTGCACTTATACCAAAGACAAGTACCTTGTCTCACAGTCAGCCTGTTCTGTCTGTCTCTTTCTTTGTACCTGGCTAACTCAACATTGATATGAAGGAATTGGCGCAGCAGTCGCTACTCGGCTGGCTGCCAAAGGATATCACCTCCTCCTCGTCTATACGTCCGACTCATCTACGGAGCTGACTCGGCAGCTCTCCCAGGAACTTGCCTCCACTTGTGGCATCCAATGCTCCTATGTACAGGCCGACCTCAGTAACCCAACTGCAGCCGCCCCTAAAGTCCTCGATGCCGCCCGTGCCTTCTTTCATACCTACAACCCCTCTGGAAAGTTCCAGGTGGACATTCTGATCAACAACGCCGGAGTGGCATCGAACCAGCACTTGAATGACCCCTCAGCAGGACCTATTGTCGAGGCCGAGTTCAGTCGCGTGTATGCTGTCAATGTGCTCGCCCCGTTGCTGTTGACCCAGGCCATTGCTCCTGTCCTCCCTACGGATGGATCAGGTCGCATTGTCAACGTATCGAGCGTCTCGTCCTCGATCGGATACCAAGGCCAATCAGTCTATGCGGGGAGCAAGGCCGCGCTTGAGGCTATGACCCGGACATGGAGCCGCGAACTGGCCGGCCGGGCCACCGTCAATGCCGTGAACCCGGGCCCGGCTTGGGGTGACATGTATGCTCAAGTGGGCAAGAAGTTTTGGGACATCAATCAGCCCTATGTTGATGCTGCTCCACTGTCCCAGTACAACGGCGAGCCCGCGGTGCTTGCCATGGCTGGATCTGATGCTGAGCGATTTGATAAGACGGTGAGGGAGGGAATGGGTGGCAGACGACCAGGATTTACGAGTGAGATTGCAGGCACTATTGTTATGCTCTGCTCAGAGGAGAGCGGATGGACAACTGGAAGTGTTATCTCTGCCAATGGCGGCATGAAGATGTCAATTGCCTGAGAGAGACCTGGTGGAGCTTTGTCGAAGCGGAGTGTCCCCATTCGGATTTAGACCCTTCAAGGAGATAACTACAGCAACTTACGAAGTATGTCCCCGCCGTATTGATATCGGCGGAGCCAGTAATCGCCACGCGCTGCACATTTCGCACATAGTCGGGAGCCACTTTAGGCAAAAACCGAATATATGAACAATTTCACTTCGTGACTGTTCTAAGCGGTGAACTAATACGTATCCATTGGACACTCGTGAAAGGGAACTTATATTGGTGTCCTCATGCGGAGAGACGAATACTTACTGCCCCACAGCTCTCGGAACTGACCCAAGTGGCTGTTTTGACTTTGGACTCATCTTCTCTCAATTAAAGATCCCTTCCTATCTTTGTCAAACATGGAACCAATCTCAAGGGCAAGCTGACATAGGGCGAAGCCGTCACTCTCGCGTCAAAGCACTCTTCTTCCCCTTCGTCATACAGATGTATACCTAACTACCCCGCCGCAGTCCCGTCGAGGTCCAAGTCGCTCCATCTCTCCGCATCACTAGAGTGGCGAGTCTTTCCGTTACACGTCTGTGGGCATGTGGTGCAGGCACCCGTTTTTACACACACCAATGTGAAGGAGGGAGAAGCAGAGGCCAAGGGGAGCAGAAACAGCTCGTCCAAGCGAACTTTTCGTGTGATTTTCTCTCGCAAGCTTCGGTGTCGCTACACAGTAGACCATGTAGTTTATGCTTTGACACAAGCCACGTACGATTTGCTGCAGGAACTTGCGAGGATTTCCTGTGCTCTTGTTCAGTTGTCTTGCATAATGGCACTTGGGCAGCAGCAAAGCCCAAGGCTAATCGGGTAGATGAGACACGCCATGCTTCTTTGCCCTCCCCCAATCCTCCACCTTGCGATGCTTTGTAGCTGTCAATGTGCCCTCGCACGCGACGGCAACGACACGACTACAAGCTCGTCAGCTTGACAAAGCAGGGGCTGAGCCTTGATCCTCCTTGGGCTGGCTCAGATTGATGATACACGAGTTATTGGTTTCGAGGTTAGAACGAAGTAACATGTGGTAGTGTGATTCACTAAGACAGCGAAGTCGTTGTTTGGGGAGGCATGATAAGTCGGAAATTTTGATGCCTTTGTCGGCTAGATAGGCCTCTCAGAGTCTCTGACTTTGGGCAAAGGACACCACTTACTCGCAACCAAGGCCATTTCTAGAACAGTGACTCCGTCAAGTTTGCTCTGTTGTGTTCTCGAAATCTTGAAGAAAGGAAACATCTCTCCCAAACACACGACTATCAAATAAAAAAGAAGAAGAAAAAAGGAACTAGGGATGAGTGACAAGTTATCGGGCTTCCAAGGGGTTAGCATGCCTTCGTGTATGTGTTACCTCCCCTCCCGCACGGGAGTCGATTCAGTAGTACGATACCCCCAACCCTGTAGTCTTTCGAATACAAATGTTGCCGATGAAAACGCCCTCATGGTAGCCGTCAAGACCGGTTTTTCTTGGAATCTCGAAGAGGATTATTTTCGACTTCGGGGCGTAAAAGGGGAGTCTAAGAGAAACATAAGGGACAGAATGATTATTCGACGTCAATTGTCTACGCCGCCCCTGCATAGTGGGAGATGCGAGCTGCCACCGGTTTGAGAGACAGCACTTCACCTGCCTGTGGCCTTGTGTATACATGGCACAAATGTCCAAGGCATGGTTAGCTTCATCACCCGACTAGGGAGGTCTGCTCCGTCGTGTCTTTACAGACCAGGAGTAGACCAGAAGCAGACCAGGGATCCTACTAACAAATGTCTGGTTGTCAATTATGACCTTGGCCTTTCTAAACGCCACCATGAATCCGGGATGCCCATAACTCAGACAGATTAGTATGGAGCCTATACTTTTATTTGACAGTTCTTTGCATATTCTTGGCGTACATCGCCATTGTGCCTGGTGTGCGAGCGTGTGTGTGTGACTTGTAGGGGCATGACTCTTCAATATTGCCTCATCGCACAGTCCTTCTTTTACCGTAGGTTATTTGGATACCCAAGCCACGGTAGTAAGCACATAGGTTGAATTCCTAGAGTTAGGTACCTGAGGTATCTAAGCTCCTTCATCACGCCTACCTATCTGGATCTGGATCTGGATCTGGATCTGAATCACTTACTCTTTCGCTTTAACACTCCATGAAATATCTCTTCGAATCAATCATCTGCCACCACAAACAGTCTGGCTGGTTACACATGAGACTCTTCTTTTTTTTTTTTCCCCACACTCTATACTCCCTTCTCAAACTTGTTCGTCTAATTGCATCCAGCTGATTAGCCATAGACGTCTGATGCAACATGCCGGCAGCTTTCTATTTCTCCGGCTCAGAGCCCTGAACAATGGCGCAACCTCTCGTTTCATCCTTCCCGATGGCTTCAATCAACTCGTGCTCCTTAATCCTTAAAGAAGTAGCTACTGTTACCCATCACTCCCCCCTCTTGATGATACCCTGGCCCTCCAATTGAATTCCCCTGCTCGGACTTATCTTCTTTCTCGCCTTCACCTCCCACCGCCATGTCCCCCCTGGCATCCAAATCATAAGACGGATCACGAAAAGGCCAAACTTCATCCAATCTAACTGCGTTATACACATCTCAGGTGATTCTCTGTTCCTTCAGCTCTCCCAACCCGCACCACACACAATCACCTTTGCTCTTTCTTTATCCTCCACCTCCTCTTCCTCTTCTACCTCTTCTACCTCCTCTTCCTCTTCTACCTCTTCTACCTCTTCTACCTCTTCTACCTCTTCTTCCTCTCCCTTCTCCTCATTGCTTCACATCATCTGCACATCGTCTGCACATCGTCTACACATCGAGTGTTGTGGTACACCCAGAGCCTTTTCTTAAGATGACCTGCTTCCCTTCGTGATATCGAGACCTTCACACTCAATCACTTGTGCTTCATCTCCTTCACGTGCAACTCTTATATTGCACACTCCCACCCTCTCTTCGAATATTCAGTTCCTCTCGTGCTCCCTCCTCTGGCAGCTCATTTCTCATTTCCCTCCGTCCAAAAGTCTTCTACTCAAGAACTGATCTTCTGGAACAGTCTTGTTCGCCGTTACAGTGGCTCGCGGCGTTATCATGGACCCATCAATCACCGCAAAGCTCGCCCGAAGGTCGGAACTTAATCATGAAGCCATGGTTGTCTTTGCCGTCGCCGTATCTGCTTTAGTTGGGCTTGTCCTTCTCTTTCACCTCACATGGCCCCTTGGAGCGAGGCAGACCAAGTTCGCACGAGGACTAGCTCCCGCTATTTTCGTTGCGCTGTAATTCATAGCTCTTTCAGCCTCGCTTCTTGTAGCTATCTGACAATATTAATCAGGAAAATTCGAAGTATCTTGTTAGCAAAGTTCCCTGGGTTGCCCTCAGTCGGTCACTTGTTTATTGTAATGCCATTCTTGGGTATCAACTTCATTGTTGCCTTCATCAAGTTTGATAACAATAACATGCCTCTGTTGTCTAATGTGGCCTCACGGACTGGCTGGTAAGTCAATCCGACCACTTCACCTGTGTTGCTAGGTACCGTTCATTGAAATTTTATAGGATGACTATTGCAAACACATTCGTGGTCATCTTCCTCTCACTCAAGAATACGCCTCTTGCAATACTGACTCTTTGGTCGTATGAGCGTATCAACATTTTTCACCGCCTCGCTGGGTACACAGCTATTTCTTTCCTCATTATTCATGCGTGTTCATATGCAATGGTCTTTGGCAACCTGCACTTGCTTAGCCGTCTCACTGAGCCGTGTGACCTCTTTGGCACCATCGCCGGATTTTGCTTCTTGCTTGTTGGAATCGCTGGCGCCGTCATCCGCAGATGGTGGTACGAATTGTTCTACTACTTGCATATCGGGCTTTGGATGCTCGGTATTATCATGGTTGGTCTACACCAGCCAGAACCAAGCAAGAAAGTCATCTTCGTGACATGCACTGTAGCTGGAGTATGGATTCTTGATCGACTCATTCGGCTGTGTCGCGTTGTCGTCAACGGTACCAACAATGCTGTTACGCTTTTCCCGCTTTCTCATGGAGGCACTCGCCTCCTCTTCACAAAGTCTCCAGCCGGGGTCCTCTTAGGAAATCATGTTTTGGTTTGGATACCTGCCATACGTGCCTTCCAGACACACCCATTTACGATTGTCGCTACTGAGCCTCTTGAGCTGGTAGTTTCCGCAAAGAATGGCTTTACGCGTTATCTACACGACTATGCTCTCCAATACCCCGGGGCGTCACTCAATTGTGCATTGGATGGACCATATGGCAAGTATCCCAATATTGAGAAGTACGACAAAACTGTTCTCGTAGCTGGAGGTAGTGGCGCAAGCTTCACCATCGGCGCAACAATGAAACTACTCACGGGCATTCGCGACGAGCGAAAGTCGATTGTATTTATCTGGATAATGAGCCATCAGTGTGAGTAATAGCCACCCCCATAGAAGGCACAAGGAGTGAAGCTAACGGAGACGCAGCCTTCCTTACCTGGTTCGTTGATCATCTCAACATCATGAGGAATGACAACCGCTTATCAATCCAAATCTACGTAACTCAGCAATTGGATGTTCGTATCCTCGACAGCAAAGATACCCTGTCATCCGAATCTTCCCTACAATCAAATGAAATTGGTAATTTTGAGAAACCAGAAGTCTTCAGGTCCATCGCTCCAACATCACAGCCTGAGACAGATCTGGAGAAGAAGATGTTACATTCTCCCATCGACCCCCCCGTCTCGCCTTCTGGAACAATGGAAGCACCGTCAGAGTTTCCGATCATGTACAACAAGCCAGATGTGTCGAAGCTCATCAAATCAGAAATTGACAGCATGACGCCAAAAATGAGTGTTTTGATCATGAGTTGTGGCCCGCAAAGTCTCACGGCTGCGGTGCGTAACGCCACGGCCGAGAATATTCGAGCAGATGGACCTATGGTAGGGCTTTACTGCGAACAATTTGGCTGGTGAACCTCCTGGCCTCCCTATATGCGGGCGATGACAAGGTTGTTAATCACATTTTTGGTACTAAGGTATGATATGTTAGAATGATGGGGGGCTACGGTGAAGGTTACAATAGCATCTCTTCAACAATGAAAGAAAACCCATATCAAAAATATTCTTGTGTTTATTGGTCATTATTGTCCTCGTAGAGGCATTTATATCGTGTTAACAATATCTTCACACACATTCTGTGGAAAATTGTATGTGCCGATGACCCTCCAAAGGGTATCCTGGGTATAATGTCATATAAAATAAGAAGAAGAATAATAGAAAGTCATCATCTTCAGACCGACCGAAATGACGCCCCCATCCGATATATATATATATACTCATATACCCAAGAATGTATAGACCAAGAAGTATATAAAAGAGAGAAAACATCAAAATATCATCAAAATAATAGTCGTCAAGTTTGCGGCGAGCCGCGGGCAGTATTTTCATTATACTGCACTGTGGGTTGGGATGATCGGCGTCGTGAACCAAGGAGCTTGCCACTTACTCCCATGGATACTTTGTCCAGTAAACTTCCGCCTCGCTCTCGGAAAGTGCTCTGGCGGCGTCTTCTCTTCTCGATGATTGCCTCCATGGACTCCATGCGAGGTGCTTCCGCGTCGTGCTGGACATATTGGGCTGCTGCACGGGGGTCTACCAGGATCTTGGCATCTCTGACAAATTCCAGGAAGATGGGATAGGCGAGCGTCAGCGCGTGAAGAGCAATGACGACAATGAAGGCGATCTTGACAGTGCCGCCATTCGTGATAATGCCATACATGACGAAGGGGAAGAAGGCCGGACCTGAAGCCCCCATGGTGATGAAGGCGGCGGCTCGCTTGGTGCGCCGTCCTTGGCCTCGAAGACCGATGGCGAAGATGAGAGGCCAAATGGGTCCCTCAAAAAAGAAGAAGAGCATGATGGGGATGGCAAGGAGGTTGGGGTCTGGCGGGTTTAGAGCAACCGGGAAGATAGCCAAGACGAAGCAGAGGGTGATGCAAACTGTAAGAACGGTTCGTGGCTGTGGAAGACGGGGTCTGGAGACGGAAAGGTATGTGAAAATGGCAGCCATGAATCGAGACACAGCAAAAGCTGTGTGTGCGATGAGCAGGTAGTTCGGGATGGAGACGGCGATACCTTCCGGCTTGTCTGGGTCGCTAGAGTGGGTGGTTCCGCTAGCGGCATCCTGCCCAGTGCTCGCCTCGGATGGGAGGATAGAAATCATTAAATTGCGAAAGAAGATGCTATTGCACTCCTGCGCGGCAACGTATGTATATTGGGCCAAAATAGCCAGGATCAAGCTCCAGGTGCGGAGCTGTAGGCCTCCAGTCTTCTTCTGAGGATCCATGGGCAAATGCTTCGCCGCCTCTTCAAGCTCATTGTCACTTACCTCTGGTAGAGGCATGTAATAGAAGAACAGGGCGAGGATGACGCAAAGCAGAGTAATGCCCAAATACGTCCATTGGACATTGATCAGAGACATGCTAGTGCTTTGGGAATCACTCGCAATTCCCTTGAAAAAGACCTTTTCCGCTAAAAGGCCGCTGAGAACGCTTCCCACGCCTTGCACGCCTTGGGCTAAGAGCAAACGAGTCTCGCCATATCCCGCAGGCCCGCAAAGGATCAAAAACGAGTTGGCGCCAACTTCAAGTACGGACAGACCGAACCCGACGACGAAATTGCTAAGCATGAAGCCACCATATGACTTCTTCACGGCCGAAGGCCAGAAAATGATGGTTCCAACGCCATAGAAGCATAGTCCGACAATGAAAGTCACCTTGAAGCCGCCGATATTATCGTTTCCCGTCCGCTTATGGCGCCTTGATCGATTATGTTCATCTCGCCGGAGAATCCACTCACCAACGAGAAGTGGCCCGAAAAAATACCCTCCGCCAAAATAGATACTCGATAAACCCAGAGTTTCCGCTGCCGACATATTGTTGACAGAGGCAATCACATTGTTGAGAGTGTTGAGTAGACCATATGAAATACCCCAGAGGAGGAATAAAATCGAAACAATGGTGCAGTACTTGAAAGATTCTCTAGCATTGCATTTGAGCATGCTCTTTGGTCGGGCCATATTGACGAAACCGAAGTAGATGCCATGCTCCGACGATCCATTGGATGACTCTAATCTTGACCGTGCTGCTGACTGAGATTGAACCGGTAACCCATTCGCACGGGATCCTTCGGCGGGAGAGTCCATAAACGGTGTGGTCAAGAACTCCATCGCAGATATAGGAGCGTTCGAATCATTGAGAGGTCGTTGTATACCAGGAACCGCAATGGGTGGAGGGGGTTGTATACTGGCGCGATTCCCGCTTGACGGCGTATCTGAATCTTCAGGCCCCTTGTTCGTTGAAGTTCTCGTTCCATTGGGGTCATACAGCATAAAAGGTAAGACTTTGAGAACGAGGGGCTTCAGAGTAGGAACACAAGCGCAAGTCATGCCGACATTGACCTCGACGGCGCTCCACATGAGTGAGAGTGAGGCATTCCAGGCAAAATCAGCTTGCCCTCCAAATCTAATCTGAGAATTCCCGGAATCACCACCAGGGACCATGGTGATGGCTTGCTGGAGGTAGTAAATGCGGATGACATCGACAATGGTGACAAATATACCAACGGTAAAAGTGAGAACCAGAATGGTCTTTTGGCGCGAAGGTAGTCGCATCCCGGTGAGGACAGGGATTGGTAATGCGAGAATAGCCAGGTCAGTGACGATGTTGACGGGAGAGGAACAGATGAATTCGGTTAGGAGCGGGATGCATTTTGCGACATCATCATAGGAAGCATCCCAGGCTGCTTGGGTTGGACTGCATTGAAAGATGTTCATAAAGGTGAGAATAATACCGGCAATATTGACAATGGCCAGAGTGAGCCATGATGCAAATCGCAGCACCTTTTGCGTGTTCTTGGCGAGACGCAGATAAAAAATGAGCACAGATGTTTTCGTGGCCATCAACGCGGGATTCTACAATAGTTAGTCAGATAAGCGAGCGACAAGAACGGCAATTCACACAAGATTGGAGGCCGTACATAGAGGATAGAGAAGACATATTCCGAACGGCGAAGAGTGGGACGGTTATGATCGGGAATGTTGTCGTCATGTCTACCAAGGCCGTTGTGGACGCCATAGCAGATGGTGAAGGAGAGAAAAAAGGCCAAAAGCCACGCGAGGATTATACAAATGTCATCCCACGTCACCTTGCGGACGAGAAAAGTACGTGTGAAGATGCGGCTAGCGACAAAAACGGTGGCGAGGACGAGAGTAGCAGTGGTAACGGCGAATACAGCCGGTCCACGATCAGGGAAGACTCCATTGTCGCTCGAGGACGGCGAAGCGGAGTCGGACATGTCGAGATTGGCGTCATGAACTTGTCAGATCCGGGGATGGAGAAACGAGCTTGAGAAGCTGGAAGAAAGAGACAATTCGTGAGCCATTTCCTCTGGGATGGGACGCAATCGTCGTCAAGCTGAAGAGGTCAAGGTTGAGTTCTGCTGAGGCTGACACATTGAAATGGTTCGAGTTGAAAAGTTTCGTTGGTGATGAGCTGTCCAGGCCAACTTTACTTTTACAAGGAGCACCAAAGGTGAAAACAAAAAAAAAAAAGAACTGATACAGCTGACAGGTGCTGATAAGACCAACGTCCAAACGGCCGATCGTCGAAAGCTGTCTGGCCTCGCAAGCAACAGACCAAATATTGAACAAAGTGAGACAACAGTTTCGGGCGCTGAAAGTTGGGGGTCCCAGGGAATTATCTGCAGGAAAATCCAACAAGAAAGGGATGCACCAAAAAATCAGCTAGTAAACGTTGCCGACCCGGGGGTCCGGTCTAGCATCGGTAGGGCTCTTCGTGGGCCAGAGTCTTTGTCTTGTCTCGCCTCGTCCCGTGGAGAGACACGAGGAACAAAGACAGCAAAAACCAGACTACAGACCGGGAAAGTGGGATCCGATATGAGAGAATTGGCGAGAGGAGAGGGAAAAAAAACTGGGGTTTTTAGCCGGGGCGCAGGTTGACTGGCTCGCTGGCTGGCAAGCCACCGACTGACTTGTTGCTAATGGCTCAACAAAGACCGGCTCAGGTGGGCTGTGGGGGGACGGACCCAATGCATCGGAGTAAAAGGTAGCGGTAGGGACTCTTTGTGATTGTATGCAAAGAGTCGGTAGGAGGGGAAAACGCGGTGGGAGATGACGGATGGCAATGGCCGTGATAGAGCGCCCTTCTGATGACGGTCAAGGGTTCAGAAAGGAAAAGTGTCTGTGGGACAAGGAGGCAACAAGATGTTGATTTAAGCTCTGGGTTTTGCTCTTGTGTAGAGGGAAGGAGGGACCTGTCGTACTATGCACACTTGCCCTACCGCCGGAGAAGGATGGGAAATGAGAAAAACGTCATATTAGGGTAAATCTACAAGACCAAGTAACTAAATGAAAAAAAATTGACTGGAGTTATTCGTGAAGTAATCAATTGATCAACGAACAAAAGAGATCCCTGGAGGTTGAACGGAAAACGGGGGGACTTGAGCCCCATCAAACAAGGGAAGAAAACCGTCCCCCCACCCCAAAGGATGATGAGGATTTGAGCCATAACGATGGGTACCACGTCCTGCTGAAGGTGGGTAATACCCCAGGTAGGGTACATCATCAAATACTACCTAGGTAAGGTAGGTAAGGGTATGTACCCCAAAGATACAGTACAAAAGTAGCAATAGTAACCATGTGCCAGGCTAGATTCGTTGCTGCCTACAGAATTGAGCCAGCCACAACACGGATAGATAGATTGATAAACAGTACCGTACAGTACCACAATGTTCCTTTGCATCGTGCCTCAGAGAGAGTGAGTGCTTTCTACACAGTAAGTCTCTTTGGGACAAAGCGTCTAGGTGCTCAGGTTCCTATACTTGTACCTTCACGTCCAACGTCACAATTCATACAAATCTGCAAATGTCGGCCCGTTTGATCCTCCCTATGGAGACCGGATTTGGACACTTCTCTTAGTTAACAAGCCGAGCAAGAGCTTCAAAACAAAGACGCTTTTTTTTCTTTCTGGGGGGGGGGGGAAAGCTTTAGAGGAGAACGATTGGCCAAGTCAATGTCAATTACTGGAGCTTGGCCGGGAATGGGCGGCTCCCTTTTACGTAGTGTGAATGTCATCCTTGGTATTTCCGGTGATGCAGTAATTCCCTGCCCACGCTACGGTGTTGGATCCCCCGAGTACGACGTGCAAAGACTTGATTATTATTATTTTCTTACTCGGTAGACACAAGCGGGAATTATTAGTTGTGAAATGATGCCCCTCCTGGGAGAGAAAAAAAAAGTACGAAATAAAGAAATCAAAAAAAAAAGAAGAGAGAAAATGCCTCGTCATCGCATGTGAACATATGATCCGCCACGAGGAAATATAGCCAATTCAGAACGAGGCAAATGCGAGCTGAAAGTACCGTGCAGGAATACCATGGCCAGCAGTTACTCCAGCCAGCCAGCAATCCAGCCAGCCCTGCAGGACGCACAGCCATGTCGTTCGTTGAATGCAGCTGCACTTGGTGCGGGTGAGTGTGTTACTGGTACCATTACTGAGCTACCGACCTTTGGGTCACTTGATCACTTGATCTCGGTCACTGGAAAGAGATTTTCCTCTCCGCCCCCTCCCCTCCCATGTCAACTTCATCGTCATCATCGTCCCTGCATCGTCCTTTCATCGTCTTTCGTCAATGCGCCAGTTACCTTCCGTCATCAACCTCTTGTAGCCGCGGAACTGCTTCCGTATTACTCGTTATATCGTATTGCTGTTCCACCACCCATCACGTACACGCACCCACAACAAGACCGAACCATCGTACTGGGGTGCGAGTGGAATATACAGTGTGTGTATCCATGTATATATGGTACAGCAACTCGCAAGGCTGTCCTAGCACTCTGATAGCCTGGTCTTCTGAGACTATTCACACTATCCTACTGTGTAATCTGACCTGAGAGAAGCACCGCCTCTCTTTCCTTACTGCGAGGAGCAAAACCCATTGAACAAGCCAGCCTCGGTACTGCTTGTTAGGCCGACTGACCATCCAAGCCCCATTCCATCTCATCGGCATTCCACCCGCCCGTTTGCCTCCCCCCAAACAAGCCGAGAAAATGGCGGTCGGCATTTGCTTCTATCCGCTACTCTTATTCAAAAACAGTATGGCTGCTTGGTCCCCCAAGACGTCATAGCCTTTGTTCAATGCTTCGCCATCAGTTGAAACCTTTTTTTTTTGTGTTGATTCCAAAGGAACAAAAATCTTATCTCCATCAAAGTACATAGACTTTCCAAGCAACAGTCGTGGCACGCTTCCCTAACTCCGGCCTCCCATTTGTCCACGTCCTCTCTCTCACCGTCCTCAGCCAGCTGTTTTGTCCACTTCTCATTGCCACTTGGCCATTTTTGGCGTGAAGCTTTCAAAGGCGTAAACAGCCATACCCCTTCTTAAACGAATTTCCTTTTCTACACCGCAATTGCAGCGCAAATAGAAAAACAGCCTCCAGCCGCCGTTGGCCAAATACAGTACAGCACATGCTCGAACTACGACAATTCCAGCCAGAAGTTGTGCCACCTGCTCTGCCAACTAAGCCGTGGTGCTAGTCATCAGCCGTCGCTTGATCCTGCCATGCTCCTGTGACGTGACAACTCTCAATCGCAAGCACGTATAAAATTTGCCCTTGTCACCCCGCCTCCCCCGCCTCTTTTTTCTTTTCGCTTCGCTTACAGCCAATCGCACAAGATACATGGCATCATCGTGAAGATGAGCTCATCCTTGTCAATGAGATGTCTCAATAGCTAATGAGCAAACTAGCTGCTCTAGTCTGTGTGCTTTCGCATGTCTTGCCTGTCACTTCATTTAGCCTGCAGTAGTGCACATGAGATATCTTGGAGGGCGGATATTCACCGCTTTAGCCTTTATTAGCCTTGGATCGCCGATAATGCCTATCATGGACAGGAGAGAGAGACGCACATAAACAGAGAGGCAATACTGTACTCACCAGAGACAAATGGCACTATGTACGTTGAACCGCTCGAACCGCTCCATTGGACGTTTATTCATTGGTCGTTTGGTCAATGACGTCGCTGCCCCGTGGGTAGCTTCGCTCTCGTTCACTCTCGCATTAGCTTTGGCGCGTCAAAGGTTCACAACATTTTTCGCTTAGATACTCTGTAGGCTACTGAAATGAACTGAAGAATTGAGTGAGAAAACTCGCTCATTATAATCCAATGGCATTGGCCTGAGTCTTCAAGCCATCTTGGCTTATCGACTTGTATTGCCCATCGACGCCTGGTACGTACATAGATTCAATCACGGATGTTTCGGCGCAGGTTTTTTCCGAGACATTCCCGCTCAGGTTGTGTGTAATTACCAATCAAATTTGAGACAGACACTTTGAATGGCAGGAGGCCAACAGAGCAACTCCATGCTTCGTAATTTTTCTCTCCAATACCAACTCACAGTCATGGCATTCACTTGACATTTTCGAATTGAGTGTATTCCCTTCGTTCCATCTCTGTCTGCACTTTGCGCCTCTCTGCCCCCAAAAGCTTCGGGTTGAGCTTTTTTCCCCATCCTCCAAATGAGCTCCGGACGAGTGTCAAAGCCCGCGGCGCCGGCCTCCGTCTCCACCCGGCCGCTCATGACCGGAGCCGACGACGGGCTGCCAGGAGACTCGTTGGCTACGGAGCAGACGCCTTTGCTACTACCGCATGCCGCTTCCGCAGCTAGTAATTCAGACACTCTCGGAGAAAATGGTTGCCGTTTCCAGCGACAAACCGGCGTCAAAGACGCAAACTCTCGTTCCCGAAATAGCCCGTTGAGGCTCGTATCCATTGCGCTCAGTTTGTGGCTGCTTATCTTCCTGCAAGGTACGTGTGCGAGACGCAAGCTCTCTCCGTGTTCCCTTAGCAATGTACATCGGAAATAGACTAAACCGTTCCCCTCCCTTGTGGGCATCATTGGGTACAGCCACAAACATGTCCGGCATGACACTCATTCAAGGGACCATAGCTGCAGAATTGCACGCTTACGATAACAATGCCATGTGGTTCAGTAGTGCCTTCCTGATTCCCATGTCATCACTTGCACCAATAGCGGGTCGACTCGCCACCATATTTCCACCTCGCCTACTCATTCTCTATGTGGCGGGACTGATGGCTGTTGGAAGTGCATTATGCGCTACTGCAAGCACTTTTGCTGGTTTTCTTGCTGGCAGAGTCATTTCAGGACTAGGCGGAGCTGGTGTGCTCACGCTCGCCGTGATATTTGGGCTGGAGCTGACAACTGAAAAGACTCGTGGTCTTGTAATGGGAGGGATCAATGCTGGCTTCACAGTAGGAGTATCCTTTGGCGCTATTGTGTTTGGAGGTTTGATGCCAATCATCGGTTGGGTAAGTGATACTCTTTCTGTTGGATTGTTCACAGACAACTTGTTGACGGAATACAGAGGCCACTCTTCTGGATACAAGTTCCTTTTGCGATAGCCACCGGCCTAGGCGTCCACTTGAGTGTTCCCAGTACTGTAGAATCAGGAATCGGACAGAAAGACTCTGTAAAGGAACGACTTGGACGGATCGACTATCTCGGGGCTTCGCTCCTAGTCAGTTTGCCCCTAATTACTCACGATGTTCTCCAAGCCCTATTGACTAATATATCATGGCTAACTAGACCCTCACTATCGTGCTTTTCCTCTACAGCCTAGCAGTCGACATACAAATCTTGCCCATGGCCTTCTCTGTCATTACTTTCCTTCTTTTTCTCTTGGTTGAATACCAGTTCGCCAAGGACCCCATCATCCCGGTCACCGTCCTCTCCTCCCGAGGTATTCTTTTCTCATGTATTGCTCAGCTCGGAATCATGTCGGCCCGTTGGAGCGTCTTATTCTACTCGCCAATCTTCATGCTTGCCGCTCGCGGAGACTCGCCAGCTGCTGCTGGATCGATACTCATGCCGTCCAACCTTGGCTTCGCGCTCGGTGGCCTCGTTGTTGGCTGGCTGCATATCCGTCGGGATGGAGCCTTCTGGCTTCCGTCAGTAGTCTCATTTTTCATCTTTACGTTGAGCTTATATGCTCTCTCATTTGTTGCGTTCCCTGATCTACCAGCTGGCCTACTTGTTGCAGCAGTTGTGCTAAATGGACTCGCAACTGGCGCTGGTGTCAACTACACTCTGGCACACTTACTTCACCTCTGCCACGAGGGGACTCAGTACATCTCTACAAGTTTGATAGCGACGTTTCGAGGCTTTGGGGGAAGTTTCGGTACTGCTATCGGCGGGGGTATCTTTTACCGGTTCTTGCGCAGTAGCCTCATATCTGGGTTTCTAGATCTAGATGGCGGAGACCAACTGAGTGAGGGTCGAAGAAGATTGATATCAAAACTTGTGGGCACTCCAGGAATGGTATACCACGGTGAACTCAACGATGCGGAACGGCAGATTGCTGTAGATGGCTATGCTTTTGCAGCCAGAGGGGTCTGGCAAACAGCCGCTACGCTGAGTGTAGTCATGGTGATAGTCCAGGCTGCTACAGGGTGGACAGCGCCTACAAACAACGGGAGATATGATGGCCCAATGGATCAGAATGAGGATGAGACTAGAGTCATTGCTACAGAGAATCAGGGCGTTGGGGAAGCATAGTGACAATACAGCAAAAGTTTCTTGCATCTTTGCAAGTTTGGTCCTGACCTACCATAGTAGAACCCAACTTGGGAGAGTTTATTTGAATGTTACTTCAGCTCATTGTGTGCCATTGAAATGTTTCAACCATCCCATGCTCGTCTGGGAGCAGACTCATGTCGTCATGTACATTAAACCAGAACTTGAACTAGTAGCTGTCATTTGCATAGTTCTAGCTCGCACGTATCTACCGAAGAGAGACATGACCGAGCGGCTTGAAAGCAAAACTTATTACCATGCGTTAATTCGAATGGCTAATTAGAAAACAAAATTCATCCACCACCAAGACGGGCTTGTCACGTTTTCAACTACTGTAGCCATTCACTAACCAACGTCAAGATGAAATTATAAGTGCTAGACGAGTACTATTACTAAGGTAAAACGTCTTGTTCAGGACGGATTATGCAGCCCTCAACCAATGGGTCATAATTTTATTCTTCAACAAGGGCCATCCGTGCTCGATGACGTTGTCGTTGATCACCCTTTTTTTTCGGGTCTGTACCACCACGATACTAATGAGAATCAAAATTAAATAGAAAAATATATATAAAGGTCCCTTATTCAGCAACCCACCCACCCCCACCCATGTAGTCATAACGGATCATTGCTATACATTTGATGCTTCTGTGCCACCAGTATGCAATTGCATTGCAATTCCCGGCCGTATATCCTTGCAGAATAACTCCAAGACTCTACTCCACTGCTCTTGAACACCCCCCCCCCCTCCCACTCTCCTTTCTCCGTACCAATCTCGTCTGTTCGTCTTGGCGGGCCGTGACACCGGAGAATGGATCACCGCTTCTGTTGGCCCAAGTTGTCTGCCCACTTCGCCACGGGCACATCCCTGCGATATCTGTGCAGCAGGGTCACATTTTCTCACAGGCAGATTTAATCCCTAGATACCCCAAGACAGGGGGGGGAAAGGGCTGGAGAATTATTGTGCTAACTCTTTACCCTAGAAGCTAGACTGCAATCGTTTATGCTGTCAAAAATTCCAATTGGCACTATTACGTACTTGGCTCGTGCTTTACATTACCTATTACCTAGGGCTTAGCACTTTGATGATATTGCTAGATAGTACTACGCAGTAGATGCATTACACATTTCGTCTTTGTCTTCTCATCGTGACCTCCAAGTAAGCTACGATAGAGAGACACTGTTTTCAAAATAGGTAGTTATCATACAAGGAAGCGCATCGAATGGCAGTAACTGTTCTATTGGAATCAATGCTACTGCTTTACATGTTTACCATGTACGTGCATGGGTATGTGCACCTGTCTTTCCCCCTTTCATTACCTAACTATTTATTTCCCAAGATGCAAACACAAACTTGTTGCGTTTGGGCATGAAACGCTCCCTCTCCACCTAGAGCATGAATGCGCCATGTTTAGTTGCTCATAGATCCTTTTGTAATACTAGGAACCTGCGATGTGTTTTGTTTTCCAAGAAGCCCCCTCCCCCCTTCCATTCTCTCCATAGGCTTGGTGTATTCCCCGTAGTGTCTGCCTGTCCCACACTTCCAAGCAATAGTCCGAAGAACAAGGCTTAAAAATTGGACAGAAATGAAACCCCTCCTGCGGAAACGAGTTACAGGAAGTGTAATTTTTATGGGTTTTGATGCTCTGCATCAGGAGCTGGTTACTGAACCACCCAAGAAAAAGTCAAGGTCATTGCCATGCCCATTCTGAGACCGCAGTTCATTTTCTGCAAGCTGTTCAAGAAGTGTCAGAAATGGGTCCTTCTCCTCGCCTTGCCCTGTGCCAATACTACCATTGTTGCTCCCATTTCCGGGGCTTGAAGTTGCTGCCAATGTCGCGGCTTGGTTTAACTTGGCAGGCTGATGTTGTTCCTCGCCATGCCAGGCCAAGGGGCTGCTGAAGGCATTGGTAGGAAGCGTTCCGAACATAGCATCGTAGCCTCCATTAGCCTCGTTGATCACTCCAGCTCCATGATTCATATTGGAACCAGACACGTAGCTGTATGCAGGACTGAACGGAGGCCCTCCAATCGTTGAGACGCCCTGACCGGGGACTGGATGTGCCGTGGGCGACAGGCCAAAGCCCGCTGCCGCTGCTGCTGCGATTGCTGCCTGATTTGCGGATGTTTCCTCGAGGTGATGGTGTAACCCCCCAGACTGAGATTCGTGGTCATGTTGTGCCATGGGTGTTGGTGTGGCAAGCAGTCCCGACGAGGGGACCACCCCACCCGTATAGGAGAATGGTCGTTGAGGATGCCCCGGTGTCAGGAGGCCAGTTGCCGTGTTCGGCATACTAGAAATCACCTTGACTGCTGGTCGTTCACGAGACACCATGGCCGTGTTCTTGCGCTTGAGGTGAGGTCGATCGGGCCCGTAGGTGGCTCGAGTGCCGTACAACTCGGGGCCAATATATGTATCCGCAGTGGAGTCGAGAACAACGTCGGAAAGACTCAAGTTTGCTGCATCGAAATTGAAGGATGGGCCTCCAGTGCCACCAATGTTGGAGTATCGGTCGAAGAAATCCTCACTGTGGAACCCGGGTGTATATCGCATGGCCTTGCCAGCTAGAGCCTTGACCAACTCACCATGGGCGTCGTATATGCCTTGCAGGGTTTCTCTTTGGTGTTGCGAACAAGCCCAAGAGTACCTCAGTTCGTCCAATTGTTGCATCTCGAGAGAGAGAAAGTCTGCTGAGGAGGCAAAAACATTGACTTCCCTGTTACCGTCTTGCTTGTTATAATGTACTCCATGAGTGTGAACCGTCCCTGCCGTACAAACGCAATATCCAAAAAAGGCCGGCCATTCGATCCTGCCCGTTTGCTTTCCGAACTCGGCAATTTCGGCGATGGCATTGGCATGAAAAAAGCACATGTTGGTAGCTTCAATCTGCCAGGACTGATGCTGGCCCGTTTCCGCAAGCTCGGCCAGGTCGATGGGCAGGAAAGGCCTATAAATAAGGCAATAAATCAGATGATATATAAGTTTGCTTAGGACTAGAATCGTGGATTCAGCCTGGTCGAATAGGTTTTTTAAACTTGAGAAGAAATCCTCAGTTCCTGAGACCCAGATGTCCAGTTCTTGTCGAATTCTAGACAGTGTTGAAAGGGAATGCCAGGGGAAATGAGAGTCACCTTTGACGCCCCCGGCTGCCAAGTATCGATTTGTGTCTCCCAGAATGCGGGTAATGTCGATGAGCATTCCCATGCTGCCTTGCGGCTTCTTGCCGCTACCATGGAAGTACTGAAGGTTTGAGCAAGTTTGGAAGAATTCTCCCTCAACAGGGAGCGACGAAGAGTTTGGCGACCAGCACGGTAGGCGAAGGAGGATTGAGCTGTCGCTAATAAGGCATGGTCTCTTCGACCCCGTCGTTTGGAATCGATCGATGAGGTAGCAGGTCCAAAATAGTCGTCTTCGCATCTCTCGTTCCATCGGCGTCATTTGGATTTGTGAGTCCATCTCTCGATGTATTTCTAGTGCCATCGCCATTCCCGTGGCGTTGCCTACAAGAGGTTAGCAAATCAAACGAGCAGCCCATGGAGGAGAGATGGGGCAAAAATATACTCATCAACATGTACGCCTTCTTTCCTTGTCCCGCTGCTGTGAAAGCAATTGTGAGTAGCAAGAGCGCTTGAAGTGCATCGATTGATGGCTCGTCCGTGTTAATTTCCTTCCTCGCCCGCGTAGCAAATTCCTGACTGAGCTTGACGGCCGCCTGATAGCCGTTTGGATGGGGCGTATATCTAGGAATTTAAGGTCAGGTCGTGATATTGATACACTGCAATGAAACATACTTGGCTGCAACGGCAGAAATAGCATTGTAGAGATACCCCGGAATTTGGTTGAGCTGGAGACGTTGTCTAATGGAAGATTCATCAACAATGTAATAGGGTTTGCCATGGAATCGCGTGAAGTAGGTATCGAGCAAAGCATCGATATGAACGGAATTTGGGGAGGGTTCACTGTTGACAATTAGTTCCAGACCACTTGATAAGTAGTGCCTTCTGAAACCAAACCTTTTGATAGGTGTCGCCGGGGAAAGCATGTTCGTATTTGGATCACCAGGGGATGCATAGCTCTCGATTGCGATGCGTTTCGTTGAGGGTTCTCCCCCTTGTAGTTCAGGTCCTGGTGAATGGGTATTTGCCATAGTCGGAGGTTTTGGAGATATTGGTGAAATATCTTCATCGTTCTTCTCTTTAAGTTTTGCCTCAAGCCCATCGACCCTTTTCAGCAATGCCTCAAGCACATCCGTCTTTGGTCCACGCTTCTTAGGTACGGCGTCTGCCACCGTCAGGGTTAGTATACCGATAGAATTGTCACTCTTCTAGAGAAGATGACGGGCGATGATTTTGATGCAGCTCTCTGAAACTTACCATATATGCATGGACATTGAAAAACCTGGCAAGCCTCACAGGAAGGGCGTAATCGATTACATTTGATCTTGTTATGTCCAGTCAGAATAGCGCAATCGAGGTAATCCCATAATAAACTTTACCTTTCGTTTCCTGCACGATTTGCAGTTCATGGACTCTCGAGGTTCATTGCTCATACGTCGCGTCGGAAGACGCTCGATTCCAACCTGTTGCCGGGGAATAGCCACAGGCTGGACTCCAGGGATTTGCGGAGTGTTCATTGAATCGTAGACCCAGGCGGTCATCTCCCACCTCATCAAACATAAGAGAAAAGTGCGTATGATCAGTGGCGCGTACAGCTCATGAACCTTTCCAGAACTGGTGAAGGAGTAGAAGAAACCTTGAGACTGCAAGAAAGAAGAAAAGAAACGACCAAAGCAACAACCGGTATTAGTAGATGTGGTGCTTTAGATAAAACGGCTTTTTCCAGACGATTTTCATGTATGGGTTTCATCCGAACATGTGATCACAGAGAGTGAGAGTCGGGACGTGACTTCTCCTGCTTGACAGCACAGATACGCCTTGCTGGCCAGATGAGGGGTATAACTGGATGAATCAAGGCAGCCAGCAAATCTCTCATTGAAGGCAGAATCTAGAATCGGATAGCCACATCGGTAGTTGGGTTTGGAAAAGGGTATATAGACAGAAATCGGGAGATGGGATGGAGAGGAATGGGGTTGAGGATCAGTTGTGAGGTGAGTTGAGCCCAGACGACAAAAGCCTAAACACAACCGTTTAGTTTGCTCGCCAGGACCCAAAAATTGTACGACTGACCCAAACCCTGGTCGACAGTCTCATTTTTGACGTTGCTGGTGTGGAGGTGGCCGGTAACAGCGACCAGGGGGCCAAGGATGATGGTGTCGATGATTATAGGTGGGGACGGCGAGTTCTTCTTGAAAGCTAGACTGGGTCAAGATGAAAAAGCCCCGGTTCTGACTGGATCTGGCTTTGGCCCTGGAGCACGCAAGAGCACGTCTACGACGGTCCGTGATGTGCAACGGGCGAAGCTTAGCACACCGAATTGAGTGCCTCGGCCAGACTCAGGATTGGAGGGTGTTCGAGGGGAAACAACTTGACGAGGAGAAACCGCCAGACTCTAACCCCAAAGTCAAAGACTCCACCCCCAACACCAACGACCCCCAAAGAGCCAACTGAGGAAGAAAAGCACGAAGGTCCGCGACAATTATATAATCACATTGAGAGTACAGATTAGATGGAGAGAGTATCACGGTCCAGGGAAAGGTCTGAGATGAGCCTCTGGTTCAGTGTAGCGCAAGCAGGCTCCATGTATGGAACTGGACTGATGCATGCCCTGCTGTCGTTCCAGTCAATAATATGATGTACAGATGACCCACCAGGTAAGGGCTTGACGATTGTGCGCCAGGTAGGCAGGTGCAGGCCTCCTAACCAGAGTACGCGTAGCACTTTGGTACATGCCAGCGGAGAGCTAGTTAACATTGGAACGGGGGAAATAAGTTGAACAGGGACATGTCCGTACGCACAGGCAATGTCGGGTCAAAGGTCGGACGCCACATAAACTCCTAACGACCCGGCCACGTGAGAGGCCGGTGCTAGTTCAGACCAGTAATTCGGGCCCAACACTAGCAAGGGCCCAGGTTCGTGCATGTCGGTGGAGTGCCCAGAAGACTGCTCATACCAGTGGCAGCAATTCGTGTTGTTGGGAGCCTTGGTACTTGCGGACCCCATCCGCCATCTCCTTAACTTGGATGTGTGGGATTCAACCGCATTGAGGTGGACGAACTGGATCTAGTTCGCCGGAAGGTTTGGCTGCTGCATTGGCATCTGACATTATAGATTGGAGCACCAGGCTAACAATTTTCCTGGTCCTGGTCAGTGCCGGGCCCAGAAAGGTGGATAAGGATATACGTATTACGCTCGTTGTAGTAGAGAACGGGAATACGCCCGGTTGTAAAGGCATAATAGCGGTTTGTACCCCGTCTACTCCGAACTGCGATCGTAATCATGGGAAATGATGTCCACGATGCAGATGAGATGCCGGTTCAAGTTGGACTTTGGTCAGCTATGGGGTGGGGGACTTGAGGGAGTGTGGGCTTCGATACTCACAAGAGAGAAGGTCATGATGATATTTTGGATGATACAGTGGCTCTCGACCGTGTACTTCACCATGTACCATGTGCGTATATATTAAGCAGTTGCTATCTTCCTTCCTGCCTTACCTACCTAGGTACCTGTCCTGTAGATACCAAGGATTGCGAAGCAATAAGTCAGGGTAGTTCTTTCCTCATCGTCTATTATTACATTTCACCACTTTATTCCAAGGAGATAAATAGATTAGGCAAGGTACCTACCTAGTTAAGGGAAGGTGAGGTCATCCGGGAGAAGGCAAGGTACCGAAGTATTCCGAATATTCTCCTTTCATCTAACTTACATCCCGAGCTCTAATCTGTACTCCGCCATGCATAACTCTGTCTTTCGCCCAATTTCAGTCAATGGACATGCTCGTGGGAGTCCTCACATTTCCCCACCTCGTCATCAAACCAACCTCTCGGTTGTCGCTAACTAATAAGGCGCCGGAATCGTCGTTGCCATCGCCACTACCCGCTGCCATGAGGCGCTGGCGGACATCACATCGGAGCAGCGGGGACAAGCCTCGACGGTGGATATTTGTCGGGCGGGCAGTCTGGTCCGTGAGCACGTCGCTTAGGTTATAGCGGAGCTTGGGCTTCGTTCGGGACATGAAAAAGTCTGAGGGCTGACAACGCGATAGGTCCAAGTCTGCTTGCCGACGGCCTGAAACTCGGTGGGCTTAGTCCCAGAAACGACAGGGTTACTAACTACTATCATTGAATCACACCAACTCAGATCTCACTTCCCTTGGGCTCACTGCAAGGCTAGCTCACCGTTCCACTGGCCCTCACTCCCCTGGACCCCAAGACAGCGCCCCCAGTATGTCAAACAGTCTCTATCAGAAACCACCCTATCAACCTGGCCCTTGGCCTATAGTGCCAGAGTCTCTCAATCGATTGTCAGCAATGGGCTTCGTACGACGTAAGCCCTTCTTCTCTACGGCCTAACTAGATTGACCTTTGGCCCTCATTCCTCGTAACTTCCAACAAACGGAGAATGGGTCTTTCCCATCTCTACCTTGTATCCCACGTGGGCAGTGGAAAGCATCGGGGGGTTCTCCCCTACTTCTCCATCTTCTCTACTCGTCCAATTTTCTCCCGCAACGTTGCGTCTGGGGAAGTTTCCCATGGAGCCACACATGGATAAAACTCTTTGGTGCTTCGTAAGCATCCAAGAGTTGACCGAAATATACTCGCGAAGATCAAGGCTCACGCTGCTTATGAGATTTCAATAACTAATGCTTGTATCTGCTTGTATTTGTGTCTCAGGCTTTTTCTTTCTTTTCTTTTTCTTTTTTCTTTTTCGCCAAACGAGTGGCTCGTCCTCCTATCTCCCTTGGCTAGCTTACCCATCCCTGATACTTGTCCATCACCTTGGTTTCCATTGCTCTCTCGTAATCGGTCATCGAATCAAAACAGCTATAATGATTTGCCAACCTGCTCTTCATCTTATATCATCCAACTAAGACATATTAAGATGCGGCTCCTCAACGATATATACGTTGCCCCGTAAGGCTTGCACTGGGAGTAAAGAAGGGGGTTTACCGCAAAGTCTCTGTTTCTTCACTTCGTGCCCCTACATTCTTGACGTCGATTTGCGCCCTGCCATTCTAGTTTGCCCCTGAACACTCCTCTCCACTTGTCTCTCTAAATTGCTGGGTCATCTCCCCGCCTATCCCTCACCCTCCTCTAGTTTCCTCTTCAGTCTAATCTGTACTCAGTTGAGGGTCCATAAAGTACTACTCAAAGATACGAGCAAGCATCGTCTAGCGGCGTGTGCGTATCCATTCCCTCGTGGTGCGGTACATTCCCCCGATTTGGATCTTGAACCCGCCAAGGCCTTTTTCTAGCGGTCTCATGGTAAAATTCCCCTACCGGCGCTACCATTTTGAGCCTGTCCTCTACACAATAATATGGCCCAGCATCTAGGACCAATGCTCATATTATTATTATTATTAAATTTGTTTACATGATCTTCAGTGTGAATTGATCTTAGCTAGAAGAAGAATAACAGAAATTTGCGGTCCTTAACACGGAGACGGCTTCGAGAATGAAGATTCCTTATATCTCCTCGCTTGGCTGTATGTGGTATCAAGAACGAGGGTGTGGAATCAGGGAATCAGGGACTCACCTACCCTTGGAAAGACAAAGCCGGTGTCTGATTTGTCCCAGGAACCCGGTGTTGTGTCGACAACACAGCCGCCCTTCTGGAAGCAGATCATCGCGTGCCGTGCAATTCTGGGCTTTCGACCCCTTCGGGTGTCTAACTCAGAATGATACCCCCGTTTACCACACGTGTGGCTTGGGCATCCACCACGTCGAACCATTCTGACACTGTAGCAATTCCATCCCCGAAGCGTCTAGCAACCAACCCTAGTGAATCTGTGTCAAGAACCTTTCGAGGTATTCACCTAAAACTGAAACTGACAATATGGACAATGTAACTCGAGGTCGATGACGGCCCCTCAAAGTATGCGATCCCCGCCGTATCCTCACCTACTTGGCAGCCTCCTTTTTCAACATGTCCCTCAGCTTCATTCATGTATGGGCCCATGATTTGCCATACCCTTAACTGTGCGCTACTGGGCTCTTGTGATTGCTTCCTTCCCATCTCCTTATCCGCTACAAAAGGCCCCCTTGTCAGGAACTCCGACACCCAAGTCCCTTGGCCCGCGGGTGCCTGTGCTGCTTCCCGCTTTCCCGGGCCTCAGCCATTCGAAGCATACTTGGACATGTTCAAAGTATGTGTGGGGGGGACGGTTGATCATTCCTGGGCTCCCATCCCAGGTCCCAAGTATCTTTCAGATTTCATTTTGGAAGGCTAGGTCACCTTTCACAGGACATATATCAGAATTTGAAGGAGGTTCAAACTCATCCTGAGAGCATTGAGTCAATCGAAGTTTTCTCTTTTGATTTCTAGTCCGGAAAAAAGGAGATGGGAGCTTCAGGCGGCAAAACCCTCCTTGAGACGATCTTGGTATCAACAACCTGGTTATTATCTGTCACCAACAGCGGTGTTTTCCCATCCGCAATTGCCTCTTTGCCTCTCCTTAGCCATTTCAATTTCAAGCCGGGACTTTTCTCTTTTATTGCTAGCTTGCCTTTATATCCTCATAGTTCAGATGAGCTACTAACGGCGCTTTCTGATCCCGTCGGTACGAACCCACGTAGTACACGGCACTCCTCCGGAGCCATAGCTAATTGTCGGGTCGTATAATAATCACAAATCATACCAAGATCCACAGCTTCGGTGGGGAGGTATTTTCGATCTTTCGATCATATGTCTCCCTTTCTCTGTCCTTCTTCAGTGGTATCTCTTTCGTGGTGTCGAATCTGAGTCTGTCTCATTGCACAGAAAGGATGCTTTGGAAAGAAACGCCAGTTCTCAAAGCTAGATTTGGACCAAGAGTATTGATCCCCCAGAAGTTTCCATCGAACTCAAGATTAACTTCGCTTGGTTGGTCAGCAATGGGTGAGATTCACTGCTGTCAGCCGCTTACTTCATGAAGGAATATAACCCTGGTATTTGGTGGCCATTGGGGTTTCCCTCTGTTCTCTGTGGTCTCCCACGGCGTGGATGCATGTCTTTCAGGCAACCGCACCAAGGCCCAGATCTGGGGTCAATGCCAATGTGACCGGGATACTGGTTCCCTCTCCAAAATATTCAGGCCTCAATCCTGACCAGCCCAATGTAGCTTAAGGGAAAAGCCATTGTGCTCTGTTGATCATGGAGTAAGCGTAATTGAGATTCTCTAATGATCTATTTAACAGTCCCTAATTCTGTGACCAGTCCCGGAGCTCAAGTTATGAGAGCAGATATGTAGAAGCCTTCACATGCGGTTGGATTCGTCTGGGTAGGGCAATGAAATTGTGATGCTCCAAGCAATTTTACTATGTAACAAGATGGTTCCTTTGGGGTTCCTAAGCAGCTGGCGAGCTACGAGGCTCGCCAAACATGCGAGATAGCTCGAATCTCCCTTCACAGTATCCCCCTTTCAAGTTCTCCGCCACAAGCCTCAGCGAGAAAACCGCCACCAACTTGTATGAAACTGGTATGAGCTGAGTGGCAGCTCTTCTCTTAGTATCGTTCGGTCCTCCTCATATGTACTATCGAAGCGAGTCATAAACTGAGAAGAAGAGGGCCATTCGTTGCCCGCTCATCCCCTCAACGTATACGCCACATGTACCTCTCATCCGACACCACCCTTTCGCCCCCCTAGTACATCCTCAAGGCCCTGCTAATCCCTTGTATTCTCGACCCGCATCGACCCAGTCGATTCAGTGGTCAGAGGTAGATCACCAACAGCGGGTGTACCTGAAATTATGGCCTTCAGCGGGGCGGGCTTCTTCCAGTACTTTCTCTCCATTTACCTGGCTTCCCGTTATTTCTGACTCGATGCAGATGGTCTCTTGGCACAGATTGTACCGATCGATAAATGTTGTCAGAATAATTGCTCCTTAGACATAATCACCTCAACTCAAATGTCAATTGTCTCTCCTTGGGGGCGGTTTTCACAATCAACGGGACGTCGATACATCCTTCTGTTTCATCAGATCCAAGCCAACAAGATGATGACAAAACATGAACTCTCACCTATCCCTTGCCCACCTTTCTTCTCCTTCCTTCTTGCAGTAAGCCTTTGTTGGCTGCAGATTACCAGGTCTCCGTTATCTTCCAATGCCATGCTACGTAGTAGGAGTTTCGTTCGTGAGTCGATCATCTATTTGAGTCCGGTTGGCCAAGCCTCTACCGAATGATTTTCCTCTCCTATCATTGTGACAGAGGGAGGAGAGAGAGAGTCGAGGCCCTCCCTGGTCGAGGGTGGATTACATCCCCTTATCGACATCCACACTTTCTTGACTTCTCGAAAGAGAAGGGTGGTTGGTAGATGGTAATCTTTCTGGCAACGCCCTGAATCTCACACACAGAAATGGGCACTTCTTTAGGCTGTTATCTCTCTCTCTCTCTCTCTCTCTCTCTCCCCTCCTGTCATTTCTTTCCCTCATTCCTCCTTTCTGCAGTACATGAGCGGTAAACAAGGGGTAGGTGGCTGAAGAGCAACCATCAATAACACAAGGGGGCCTGACACGGCGTGTACATGTTGAGCCCTGTCCGCGCTCCATTTTGGCTTCTCTCACGATATCCTGCTTCAGGGGACGCCATCCCAGACTCGGCTTAAGAGGGGTGTATGGTATTTCTGATAGGTGACAGAAAGACCTAGTGCGGTATCACCAGTTCACGAATACGCATACATAGTACGCCCTTAAGAGGGAAAATAACATTCTAACGTTGTTTTATTTTAAAATGTTATGATTGTATTTTCTTGTATCAGTAACAATCTCTCGGCGTAAGGTCCCAAATAACTTCCTAAACAACATCTCACTCATGTAAAAATTGGCGCCACCAACCAATGATTCGTTATTTCAGTGCATATGTATTACAGTTCATCATACATATCTATATTCATACCCTTCCTTTAGCATAGCCTGCGAATGCATTCCTATTATCAAATCGAGACCGCTCCAGGACTGATAAAACGCCACACATGCAGGGTTCCTGCAACCCACTTGCGTTTCCCAAGCGGCCCCTTTGGCCCATGGGGTCATGGGGTCATAGGAAGAAAAATCTAGGTCTCATTGGGTCGCAAAAATCCCCTCCTAGCCTTCTCTTTTCCAACGGTCTTGGATGGCCTTCTCGAGACGGTAGGCAAGAGGAGCTCGTTGGTGCCGTGTCCTCGGGGTAGGTATACTCTCGCTCCCTAGTTTATCGCTTTGGTGTTTGACTTGCATATTAATCTTGAACATGCAGAACTAGTCCCTGATGATTGACAATGGTTTGAATTTCGTCTCAGTGGATGCGTTGATCCATACGTATGAACGAGCCAGATAAGAAAACGTCACTCGTTTCACAGAAGCATATCTGAGCTCGTCAAGCACACCCGCAATCCGCATCTCTCCTCAATATAACTTGCTCCCGCTTGCTAATCGCACGAAGCTGTATGGTACGTTCTGTCCAACAAGGAGTCGCAGAGTCTCCACAGTCGTGAACGCCGCCACATCAACAGCTCCATATGTGGCGAAACCGCTC
The DNA here is from genome assembly GCA_024336345.1 of Mariannaea sp. PMI_226. Classification (NCBI taxonomy): domain Eukaryota; kingdom Fungi; phylum Ascomycota; class Sordariomycetes; order Hypocreales; family Nectriaceae; genus Mariannaea; species Mariannaea sp. PMI_226. Next base: position 2,810,135 of record JANFOG010000005.1, read on the forward strand.
TTGCCTGCGATTTCACTCAGATCAGATGTCCTTCGGGAACTTCCATCCGCCAAGTCGAGAAAGACTCTCTTCGAAGCCGTTGGTCCTCTCGAGTTGTTGCTTCCAAATGCCCGTACCAACATTCCTACAAGATTCCTCTTCTCTAGACCGAGTGCCGAGACGATGACAAATGGAGCACTTTCATTCTCCACCGATCGAGCGCGCTGGAGACTTTCAAGGTTGATGAATGGCTCAATCGGAGGCGCGTTTCGGGCAAGCGCTGACGGTGTTCGAAATCCTACCGTATAAATCTTAGAGATTCTGAGAGATCTCAGGGCGAAGATGACTGGTGCTGCGTCATCAGAGGAAGATGCCATAACTACAGCTGATCGCCCAAAGTATGCTGAAGGGGCTAAGTCTCGGGTTAAGGTGCTTAGGATACCTTTCCAGCCTGCATTATCAAGGACAAGTATCGAGTTTGCTGGTAAGCTTGACCGAGAGGCAGGTTCCAGAGAATCGCTTTGTCGGTGATTAGGACTTGGCGGAATCGAATTTGGCCATTGTGATGTTGACATAGTATTGGATCTGACGATGATTGTGTCGACAATTCCGATAACGCGAGCAGCTTCAGTGAGAATTGGCCCTGTGCCTCCATTCAAGTTTGAGAAAAAGGTGCTGTTTTTTGTCAAAGTCTGGTGAGACAGTCCTGGGTTGAGATAAGCGCCGCCAAACTGCTTTTGATTGCACCAAGCCTCCATACTTCCAGGGTTGTTAGGGTGACGGTCTACAACTGCAAAATGGTGAGGCAACCCGAGCTCGTTGAAGCACTTTTCGTAGAAGGGCCCCTGAGGTGTCGCGCTCCTGGAAGCGGTGCTGCTGATACCATATATCGACTTTCGTGGAAGCTGCCCCAGCAGAGATAACGCAGCGTTGATTTCTGCTGCACTCATTTGTCCCGGTGCAGCAATTATGGGAAGAAGGGGGTGCGTGATTGGTGTGAAAACTGGGTTCAGCGTTCTTGAGAACTGCCCAGTTTCGCCCATGTTGACAGCGGAGAATGGGGGAGCGTTGGGGTACTCAGATCGCATCTTTGAGCGGAAGTATTCCAACTCAAAGTTCTCGTTATGCTCGTTGATGATAGCAATCATCTTGATGATATCTGCATAATGTATTGATTTTTGGAAAATTTCCTGAGCATACTTTGAAGGCCACCTGAATGCCCCAGAGAAATCGTGAAAAGCCGACATGATGCGAGAGTTTCCCCTCTGCTCATACAATCTCCTTCTAATGGTCTCAGGAAGCCAGAGTTCCACATCGATGTATTCCACGCCCCACTGGATCGCGCGGTATAGGTAGTCATAATAAATGTCAGGATTTTCCATTGGGAATTTTCCATTCTCCCGGGTACACCGTGTTGTGAATATGATAGGAAGCTCGGTCCGTTGGCGCAGAAGCATCACCTGCTCCCCTACATAGCTTAGACTAGGAATTGCAGAGAAGGATCCATCTTCAAGGGGTTCTTTCAAAAGATCAACCCGAATTTCAACCGCATCGGCTCCCACAGTCAGGATATCAATATTTGGCAAAGCGGCGTGAACGTCTGGGAAGGTTGTGGAAATAAAGTACGTTCTTGGTTTTGCCATCAAGGCTTCATGATGGTTGATCTGACCTAGAATAAATGAGGTAAATCTCGCCAGATCGCGGCGGAAAAATGGCGTCTCGGTGTAGAGGAATTCGTAATCACAACAGGTAGAAAGGTAATTGTCCGGAGGCATTCCTAGATTGACACAGTGAGCATTGATTGCGACAACAAGCTCTCGATTACGGATGGCCACATCATCCTTTGCCCCAGTCGCAGGAATACCAATAACGAAACCACGATCATCGGCAGTCACCTGGCTGAATCCATCTCTTGTTCGGAAAGGAACACCAAGAACCTCGGCAAATTCAGATAAAATTTTGTTCTGTTCATGCCCAAAAATGACCGTAACAATTCTGGTATCCCCACTGGCTGGTATGCTGCCAAAAGAGCTTTCGTCGATGATGACCGGACTATGACTCTGTCGGTTGACGTCAACACTGTTGGGATCTGATGAGGAGCTGTTTAAAGCTGTCTCAGATCCTGAGCCTGGAGTTTGGCGTAGAGGCGGCTCGGCCATCATCTGTTGCTGAACAGCGGCCATTGGCGGCAGTAGTGGCTCTGTTCCTCCGATTCGATATCCTTGTGTCAATGCCGCCAGTTTTTATCAAGTTAAGGCTGAAGATCCCCCATTTATCCAAGAAGACTGAATTGCATTTCCTTCAAATCGCCAATCCTTCCCATGCGCCGAGACGCCAAAGGGTACGTCGGCGAAATTGATTTCGAGTTTGATCTGGTGTTTTGGACTGCAATGACGTCCTGTGAAAATGCGAATCGCAACAGGTTGAAATAAAAACCAATATGTCGAGTTGGAAGTCTGACTTCAATATGAGTTGGACTGAAAAAAAACAAGTGTTCGAAGATCCACACGAAGAGATCGAGGCGATCAAAACGGTTCGAGTCGAAAAGGTAATTACAAGCGGCGGAAGAGGCGACGAAAGGGAATGATGGTCAGACGATGATGTCCAAGGCTCAAGAGGTCGTCGCAAACTGAGGTGTCAGTGCGGGCATCTATATGTGTGGATGGAGACCCTGTGGAGACCGTTCGACTATGGGGTAATTAGGTAGTATGTTAGTGGTCATGGTACGCCCGGTGGTGAGAAGACCGATGCTGTAGGAAGCTGACGGAATTGGGGGGGAGGAGTGACGAAAAAGGTTTTAAAGGGGTCGCACCGATGAGATGCTTTTTGAAGTAGGGAGTGGTTATGAGCCGGAAAGAGAATTGAGGGCAAGGTTTGGCAGGACGTGGGGGACATGAAGATAATTACCATGGAGGTGTCTTGAGCGATGCTCTTGAAGTTGCCGCGAAAGACGCCAAGCGATTATTATTTGGGCAACGGGAAGTGGCCGGGGTAGAGCAAGGAGGCCAATCCCTGGCCTAAGGACGAGCTGAAGCTGATCAGTGAAAGAGGCCGGGGGGGGATGGCCCGGCAAGTCAACCCGAGCACTGTCGTTGGTGGAAGGGAATTCAAACCGGACAGCGGGTTCGATCCTCAATTGTTCCACCACAGGCGATCTCAACAATGCATTAACCTGAGTAATGCATAGCGGGACGAGAAGCGGGAGGTGAAAGACGAGCGACAAGCAGTCTCGATCGGACGTACCAGAGCAGAAACAGGGGAAACTCTTGGGACCCCTCTGTGTGGGTTTATTATCAGGTGTGGGGGATGCCAATGTGGATGTGCATGTCTGGTCCGGGCCCAGGCCGTTTTCGTTTCTTCTGGACGGAACCAAGAGGGAAGGCGATGCTGTGTGAAGCCAGAAGATGGTCGCGCTTTATTTAGATGTAATAGTACATGGTTGAAATTTCAATCTAGAGGTTATGAGGTTATCGGGCCCAGGTGAACAATTTGGTAGGGAGAGCAGATGGAGACGTTGGGAAAAGTTATTGGAGGCTACAGGATGAGGTTGGTTGGTGATGCTCGGTTGGGTTGGGGGTATCTGAGTGAAAGGGGTTGGGGAAGCGTCATGGTTGGAGGGAGGAGAACGCTCCTGCCCAGGTTGTGATAGTATTTAATAGCTGTAACCCAGGTTTTTGATGTCCTAAATATGTTTGTACCAACCTGGAAGGCACAATTGGTGGCATGGTGTGGCATGGCAGATTGGCAGGTACCTGCGTTGGGTGCCTGCATCAAGCCAAGCTGGCAAGTACAGACGATATGAAACATTCAATGATGTATTGTACTACGTGTTGAGCATTTCCATTATTTTCTCCTCCCCCAACTTCTCTGATACTACGTTGTATGTGATATATCGTGGGCTACCAATATCAAGACCTTACACACTTACTATGTATGGTACGGAGTAATCCCCTTATCCCCTTGGTCGACCTGCCAGGCAAGGAAGGGTGCTCCGTATTTCGTACATTATCAATAAGTCCGGTGGCCGATGTCTTGTCGGATTGTCGGAGCGCTATTTCTCCAGGGGCCGTGATAGCTGGAAGGTTACTCAAGAAATTCTCCACCAATCCGCGTGAGTTATGTCCCCAAGTCCCATCGTGCGGGGCTATTGAGGCTTTGGGGGGCCTTGGGGGTTGTTTCGACTGGGGTAAAGAGGAACCGTCGACAATTTGTTTCAAAACCATAGCCGTGCCATATCAATAACCCGCCGAAAAAGATGACAATGGTGGAAAGACCCTTGATACCTATGGCGCGATATACGCCCTTGTTTCCCACCGATCAAGGCGTTGTCCTCTGTACTGTACCTACATTAGCTACCTTATTCTTTGTAAATCATCCACCTCCACGTCTGTTTGGGCTCCACCCCGGTTCGGCTCTCGCTTCAATAAAACAACACACATTATGTCTTTCATGGAAGAATGGTACTGAATAACTACTGCGTGTCCCCTTAATGTGTCCTAATTAGTACCATACCTAATCTACATTTCAGGCCTGGGTCAAAACTAGCTATATTTTTATTGCCATTCCAGCTTAGCCTTTCTCTCCGTAGGGCACCATAGCAGCCCATCAGCCACTTTATTGGCATACCCCCTTAGCACGCTGGCCTTCTCTGTAGCTCAAGTCATTGACAAGTAAGAAGGACAAGGCAGAATGGAACGGCCGGTGGTTAGACTGTTGGTTCTACCGAAAATAGGGACTACATTTTGGCATATGTCTGCTCTTTGACTACACACAAGCCGCTCAAGCCCATCTTGGACAGTGCGTCTCGGCCGACTTGCATCCAGCTCCGTGGCCGGGAAAGCTGCACTGCCAATATGCAGTGTAGTGTCACGGTTGTGCCCGTGAGCCTAGCCCACCTTCTTGGCAGTCACTAGCAGCTTGATCGTCTCCAGCATCTCGGGCATTTCGGGTCTATGATCATATAAGCATCGTGCGGTCGCAAATTCCTTGGAGTCTTTAGGGCCGACATCATCGAAATGATTTCCCACGAATGGGGCCTCACCTTGCTGGGTATGCCCAAAGGGCCCTTTTCTACAGACAGCAGATTGCTAACACGACGTCCAGGTCATATCATTGGCGTATTAGTTGTTCCACGAAGCCTGACTACTTTCATAAAAGGCCTAGGTACGCCCCATGGCACATATAAAGGAACTGAAAAACTATCGCCCCATCTCTTGTGTTTAACGATTTTAAAAAAAAATATGAATAGGTCAATAATACGAGTTACCTGTCATCATGTTCAGCGCCCTAATAGCACGAAGAGCTGAAAATTCCTAGAGTAAAGTCATCAGCAAAGGTGAAGAAGCCGTAGTTTCAAGAATCAGACAGCAGCAGCAACAACAACAACAATAGTCGATAATAAGGATGAATATAGACCCGAGGTCAACTAGCATCAACGAAGCGAAACTTGATTGATCTGCATGACAAACTACACTACAAGCCAAGATGAATACCTCGCTCAATTTCTGCACAACGGCATCAAACCTCACGCTTACTTTTGGGACCAAACTCCAATCATGTTACCCTCAGTATCGATGAGTCTGGCAAAGTATCCCATGTTCCCTCCAATCTGCGTCTTTGGGCTATTAAACGAACCAAGTTAGCTACCCACCCTGGCATCGAGTCGTCAGTCATATTTGGACTCACATGGCAGTCTTGCCTCCAAGGGAGTTGGCCTTGTCAAGTGTCTCGGCGCAATCAACAACACAAAGGGTTGGCAAGATAGGAAGCGCTGCCGGGTTATCGGAGATATTGTTGACGACCTGATATTTTGCATCGACATGCAAGAAGGCACCGTGAAGGCTCTTACCCTTGCTGAAGAAGTACAGGTTCTTGACGCAATCGCCAATGGCCGGCTTGGGCTCTGGGGCGATTTCCCATCCGAAGATATCCGTGTAAAATTTGGCAGCACGGTCTACTTCAAGGACGGGCACCTCGAGCCAGCAACTCTGACCAAGGGCTTCCTGTAAAGATGTGTCAGAAGTCGTGGGCAACATATATGACTATTGTCACCTAGCCTGTGTGGGGAACTTTCATACATTGACAGAAGAACAATCATCAGTAGCAGCCATTGTTAAGGGATGGAATATGAACTCAAGGAGCCGTCTATTGTTCCTGTGTTCTTAATGTGGCTTCTTTGGGGGGACGTTTCGATTTCGGTATGAAGATTGAGAAAGAATGGTTGATGGGATGAATCAGTGGCGGTACGGTGCGTCAACCCCGCCAAATATATATAAGTCAATCACTGTGGCTTTCATGGCTAGATTCGACAACGACACACCGACTCTCATGTCTCATTAAACTATTTTCTCAACGACTCCGACAGAGGCGTCGCTGCCTGAAGATGGCTTGCTTCTCAGGCCAATAATATCCTGACCGATATGCGAATGGCACATGACTTCGTGTTTGTAACGCGCAAGAGCTCAAAAGATTTCCAGGATACGGCGCGTCGTAGCGCGGTAGAACGGTGATTAGTGATCTCTCGCTGAACGACACTGAGGCCCAGACCCGACATGCGTGGCAGAGTTGGGGACCAGAGCGTGAGTTGAGACAATTGAGCTGCTGCAAATTGTTCACGGCGGAGCGTTGTGGGTAAGATGACGCATGGTGGCTTCAATTCGAACCGTGAGGTTTCATTTGGTGGCTTTTTAGCGTGACACTGGTGACAATATCTAGCACTGTTTTGGCTGTTTGATGAAAGGGGAGGGGGGAAGGCACTACCAATTGCTGCTGCGCTTCCACTCCAACAGGTCGGTTCATCGTGAACGCGATGTTTGACTGGTTAATTTCGGATAGGTTAATCAGGACAATGTCCTTCCAGAATTAGATGGTTTATTGCCAAAATATGAGGTATGTATGTTGAACCACAGTGCCTACTCTAGCATAAATATGGATCTCTGCAAGAAGAGAGTCTCAAGGTTCAAAAGTTCACACAATACTAAGTGCCTTACAAAGTACGGTGCGTGGATTGAAGAAGACGACTGACGAGTAACTACGTCAGAGCATACTCATACCCATCCATTGCTGCTGCTTGTTGAGGATGTTGGGTTTATATCGCATCTAAGTTAAACCAAGCACATGTCGTAGGTATCTAGGTGGGTATTAATTGGCAATGTACTTCCCTCTGGACTACCTACCTCTTATGTTTCTTGACTTTCTGACAACGTACGTTGTTGATGCATTTCTAAATGGCCTACACCAAGCTAGTAAATGAGTTCCAGTCCTTGTCTCCGGGGGGGGGTTTCTTCCAAAAATTGGGATTGGACCTGGAGAAAAGGTCTGTCCGTGTAAATCGCCAACTGACCCTAGAAACTGAAGATAGGTCGGTGGTAAGAAATGAGCGGAGAGCGAAGAGCAAGGCGAACAATAGCTCTAACAGCACACGGTTATAAGTGAGGTTCTTGTCACGACATCTCCCAAATGCACAAGCGGGGGAGGAGATTAGAGGAAGTGAGAGGAAGCGTCTTCCTCTAAACCTGCGCAAACCTAGATGCCTTGCCTTTTGCATTGCAGTAAGAAGCAGGCTACATCACTACCGAGCTTTAATCATTATTGAAAACCGGCAGAGAGAGGACAGGTGAGTTGACTGCTACCCTGTAGCCATGGGTGTCATGATCTTTTTGTCTTTGCAGTTGGAGGGGTGCAAGGGTGCCCGGCAACCTGGTGATGGTGAGAGGAGAGCTGCAACGCTCTAACACTAACCAATTGAGGTACGTACCGCTTCGTACAAAAGGGCAAGGGGAAGGTAAGGTACGAATACAGGTAAGACCTGGAGTTCTCCACTATGATGCGCTAGTAGCCAATCAAAGACTCGATTTGCACCTTGGAAGGTTCAGGCGCGTCATACCACTTGCAGCTTGTGCTGATCGTTTGAGCGTGTCGCAAACTCTCCAAACTCTCTTGCCCTGGTTGGAGGCAGCACCACCCATCACTCACTTCTCATTCTTTCCCTTCATCATACCCACCACGCAGAACGACCCATTTCATCCCCGTGTGGTCATTTCTGGCATCTCTCAACCATTCGCCATCTCCAATTGTATAATTTTCATCATTATTCCCCACCCAATCTAACCATGGCCGACGTTACTGAGCAGACTGCGACCGTCGTTGACCAGGTCGCAAACCCCGTTGTCGAGGAGACGGCCCAGGCCAAATCTGCAGACCAGGACGAAACCGAGGCCGCTCCCGCTGCTGCGAATGCCATAGATGCCGCTGAGACGGCCGAAGCCACTCCCGAAGTAGAGGAAGACGTCAAGTCTAAGAAGGTCACCCTCGCCGACCTCTCCGCCAAAGGCACCACGCTGTATGCGCAAAGGAAGTACGAAGACGCTACGGAGATTTTCTCGAGAGCGAGCATCCTTCAGGCAGAAATCAATGGCGAAACTGCACCAGAGAATGCCGAAATCCTCTTCCACTACGGTCGTAGTCTTTTTAAGGTCGGCCAGAGCAAGAGTGACGTATTGGGAGGACCCGCCGCTTCTGAGAAGCGAAAGAAGACACAGTCCGATGCGAAACCCAAGAAGCCGGCAGCTGATACTGTAGCTGCAAAGGTCGCTGACGACGTCGCCGAGAAGAAGGATGAAGAGAAAGAAGAGGTGGCATCCAAGAATGGGCCCGATGCCAAGAAACCGCTCTTCCAGTTCACTGGTGATGAGAACTTTGAACTTTCTGACGAAGAAGAGGTAACAGCAAACTCAATGAGAAAAGAAAAACAATTGATGCGCAAACGACGGAAGGGCTAACAAACATATAGGGCGGCGAGGGTGAGGGAGAAGAGGAGGAAGAGGAGGAAGACGACCTTGCCACTGCCTTCGAAATCCTCGACCTTGCTCGCGTGTGCTACCTGAAACTGCTCGATAACGTCGACCAGGAAGATTCCACCGGTAAGGGTAAAGATGTCGCTCAAGACGATTCCCCTGCCGTCAAGCACATCAAGGAGCGCCTCGCAGATACCCACGATGCCCTTGCCGAAATCTCCCTCGAGAACGAACGGTGCGCCCACCCTCTCCATATTCCCAATCGGGCGTGTCTAACATCTCCCTGCTAGATACCCCAATGCCATCGAGGATGGTCGCATCTCTCTCAAGTACAAAATGGAACTTTACCCAGAGGAATCCGAAATCATTGCCGAAGCTCACTTTAAGCTTTCCCTGGCTCTCGAATTTGCTTCCGTCACTTCCCAGGGCGATGATGGTGCTAACGCTAAGCGCGAGGACATGGACCAGGGCTTGCGTGATGAGGCCGTCAAGGAGATGGAGCTCGCCATTAAGAGCTCTAAGCTCAAATTGCAAAACCAGGAGGTAGAGTTGGCTACTATGGCGTCTCCTGAGGATAACGAAATGGCTCGCAAGTCTATCACAGAGATGAAAGAAGTTATTGGTGATATGGAGCAGCGGGTATGTTGATGTGTTCCCCCATTGTCGAGAGTTATACTATGGTTGCTGACCTCCTCAGCTTGTTGACTTACGCAACGATCCCATCGACACCGAGGGTCTTCTGGGTGCTGAAGCCAACCCTCTCGGAGGAATTCTCGGCGCTGTCGCTGGAGAATCTAAGGCTGACACCAAGGCCCGAGTCGAAGAGGCCAAGAAGACTGCCACAGATTTGACCGGCCTCGTCCGCAAGAAGGCCAAACCCGCTGCCCCTACAACCACTGCCGCCCCGTCAGAGCCCGAGGCCAATGGCAAGCGAAAAGCTGAAGACGAACTTGTTGAGGACCCTTCAGTTAAGAAGGCCAAGATTGAAACCGAGGCGTGAGCGCTATAATTACATTACTGCTGACAACTGTCCAATTTTTTTTCTCTACCATTGTTTTTTCTTTTTTTGCAATAAAGACTGTCGGAACGAGGCTAATCGATTTCTCAACACACTGGAGTTGATTGAGGATAAAAATGGTCATGATATCGAATGGAACGGAATGGAACGGGGTTGAAAGAGAGCTGCCACTTAGGCGGAAGAGAAGAAGCTCCCTGTGTTGTACGATGATGGACGGTTGGAGAGATTCTGGGACTTTTACACGGGTTGGTAGGGAGGCAGGCGGATCATGGGTCATATTTTGTTTTTGTGTATTTGTACGATGATGTTTGTTTCATTTTTCTTGCCTGTGTTCTTGTTCTTTTTTCATCTTTGGCACCAGAGATGAGGCCCCCCAAAAAACCAAAGCCAGACACACAAAACACATAAATCACATACATGCATACACACTTGCCAGCCAGTCATTGTAGTGAGCGTTGTCAGGATCTTTTTGCATGAGCGTATATGGAATTTTTTCCTCCAAGTCCCCCAGAAAAAGGAAAACAGCATTTGTACACCAGAAATGGTAAAGAATAAAAATTGACAAGGAAGTTTTTCTATTATAACACTCGCTCGTAAACGCCGCCGCAGCCGCCGTCGCCCTGGTCGCCACCGTTGTTGATGTTGTTCTTGTTGTTGTTGTTGCTTTTCCTTTTCCTTTTCTTCCCATCTTACTACAGCTTGAAGCCGCCACTGGTGACGACCTTGGGTGCCTTGGCCTTGTTCCCATCCACATCTGTGATCTCGCCCTTGCGGTTGATAACCTTGACTCCTCCCTTCTTGAGCTCGGCAATGGTGTCGCGCTGCATCTTGGCCCTCTTGCTGACGACCTTGTTGGCGTCCACGCCGCCGGCCTTGCGCACGCGCTCCTTCTCGCGCCTGCGGCGGCGTGCCTTGTCCTCGCGGGACAGCTCCTGCCGGGCGAGGGGCATGCCGCCCTTGGTGACGACCTCGCCTTGGGTGGCTGCGGCGTCGCTGCCGGCCTTGTAGACCTCCTGGGGAGCCATGCGGCTGCTGGAGCCGGTGACGCCCTGGGCGGTGGCAGGCTGGGCGTCCTCCATGGCCACGGTGGCGACGTCGGCAACGACTGAGAGCGTGGGTGCGGCGGGCTTGGGCTTGTAGTGCCAGGAGCTGAGAGCATCGAGGCGGGCGCTGACGTCGCGCCACATGACCTCAATCTCCTTCTCCTCTCGCTGGAGCTTCTCGTCAGACGCGCTGACATAGGTGTCTGGGTTGGTGTTCTTGACATGTTCCTCCTCGTAGATTTCCGCCAGGCCCTTGGTGGCCTTGCTGTCGTCGAGCTCGACCAGGCCGCGGCGGGTTCCGGCGGGAACGGCCTCGGCATCTGGACGGCGACGGATGACCTCGTCAAACTCCTGGGCGAGGATGCGACGCTTGATGAGCTCCTCAATGGACTCGGTGATCTCAGGGGTGATGACGGGGACAGGCTTGCCGACGTGCTCGAAATCTAGGTCCTCTTCCAGCAGGGAGTTCATTGGTCGCTCAGCCGCGGTCGCCTCACCAGCCATTGCCCATTCACGCTTGGCAACGGATGCGGCCTCGAGTTTGCGAATCTCCTCAGCGAGCTTGGCCTGTCGACGCTCATGCGCGGAGCGGCGGGACCTGGGGTCACCGGCCGAAACGTCTGACAGAGCTTCGTCGGAGTCTTCGGCTTCTGATTCATCGTCGAAGAGGTCACGGCGAACGTCGTCCATGGCCCTCTGGACGTCTTCGTCATCTGGTTGTTTTGGCTCGAAATGTGCCTTCTTTCTGGGCTTGGTGCTGGCACCGCTCTTGAATTTCCTTGGAGGAGGTGCAAAGAAGTCTTTGTAGTAAACATCGTTTGCGTTGAAGTCGTCTGCCTCATCATCCACGGGCTCGTCAAAGTCCTCATCTTCACTTTCGCCTTCTGGTGCATCGAGGGCCATATCTCCGAATGTTGGTCCAGCTTCGTCATCGTCCTCCTCTTCATCTGATAGGGGTGCATCGTCTGCAAGCTTCTGCGAAGCCTTGGACTTTGACTGTGAAGGAGCAAAGGGATCAGTGTCCCAGTTAATTTCTTCATCATCGCTGGCTTGGTCGGTGTTTGGGTCGCCCCTTGCGTCTTGGTCCTCGAACCATTGTGTTTGTTTGTTGAAATCGTCGATGGAGAAGAAGCCATCGTTGAGGCCGTTAGGATCCTCGGTATATTCTCCTGCGGCTTCCTCGCCTTCATCTTCGTCTTCGTCATCTTCATCTTCTTGATCGACTTCATCCTGGTCTTCTGCATCCTCGTCATCCTCGTCGTCCTCCTCAGCTACCTCAAGCTCTTCATCCGATATTTCCTCTTCGTCACCATCGACCTCTGCATCCTCATCCTCGTCGTCTGAGCCGACCTCGAACCCGTCCTCACCAAATTCAATCATTGTTGAGTCCGGCCCGTCAATACCGTTGGTAACAATTTCGTCTCGCTCTTCCAAGTCGGCCAACGCCTCCTCAGAATATTTCAAGACTCCCCCGATGATTCGCTTAGCTTGCTGCCACACCTGATCCGTCTCGAAACCATCAACGTAGACATTTCGCATTTTCAGCACATTGTCCGAGCCCGTCGCAACCCGTTTCCGCTTCCTGTTTTCCTTCAGCCGCTCTTGTTGCTCGTCTCCCACCTGGGCTGCAAAACCTTCCAGAGTGTTCTTGACAAGATTCAACGAGTCTGTTGGAATCGCAGCCGTGGGCTGGAGGAAGGCATGTCGGTTGCCATCGCGCAGAGCCTCAAGCAGAGCCAGGACATGGCCATTAGCCAAGGAAGCATCGGACGAGCCCATGATGGGCGCGGCGGTCAGCGTATGCGACGTCGAAGTGAGAGATGGAGACACCTGGACGGCCATGCTCTGCTCTCGGGTCGGGGGCGGAGGAGCCAGCGGTTGTCGTGCGCTGACTGATCGCAGCTTTTGGAATGATGCTTCAAAAAAAAGGAAAAGGAAGAAGGGTACTGAAACTTGGTCGGTGACTTCTAACGCGATGCAGTTCGATAGGGAAAAATTTTGGGAGTGGACGGTTTGGCCCCGCAATCAGACCCAAATCTGAGCACTACCATTGGTCAATGAAATCTACAGTGGGCTACGATAAGAACGATAAGGAGTCTTGGGGGGACTGAAAAAGATCTGGGAGCAGCAAGACTCCCATCTACGAGGTACGCTACATACTTTACCTGTAATCACTACAATAATGAAGGGCAAAAATAAAGAAAAATGGGCAGTACTCTCACTTGTACATGTTGGCATGTAATTGTTTATTTGTTTCTATAGGATAGGACAAACGCTTGAATCATGTGCGTGTAATCCCTGCAGGCAATTCTGAAGACCCAAGACAAGTGCAAACCCAGTCCAAACTCCAAACCCGTCTGCCTTCCAGCCATCTACAAAATCAAGAGAAACAAAAACAGGAACAGTATGGTCTTGACACCGGTTGTCAGACAAAATGATTAAATGCCCCTTCTACCACCGGTACTCATGAGAGTAATCTTCTGTTTCTTCTTCTTCTTGCCCCCGCCCCCACCTCCGCCACCGCCGCTCTTAGTCTCTGGAGTGCTGGCCTCTTTGGCCGCCTCTAAGGCCTCAATCTGCATAGCCAGTTCAGATGTATCAAAAACATCCTCGTCCTTCAACCACCCATCATCGGCGTTAGGGTTTCTGACTGGACCCAAATCTGGTGACCCATTTACAGCTCGTGTGCCCCAGACTGTTCTCTGAGTTGATGGACTTGTTGACATCGATGCCAATGTCTCAAACCCTGGTCTAGGGTCTGGAGGAGTAGCCTCCGAGTGACTCGCCAGCGGTTGAAATTCAGACATATCCATTGAAGGAACATGTTCATCCTCTATAGGTTCCGCGGATCTCTGGTATCCAGTGGCCCTGCGCAACTCCGCAGCCTCTAGGCGTTCTGCTTGTAGGCGCTCTCGTTCCTCCTGAGTCTCTTTTTCGTGATTCCGCTGTCTCCGGCGCTCAATGTCCTTGGCAAATGTTCCCAGCGTCTCTGCTGGGACAATGTCCGTCCAGTCGCACTCTAAGAAGCTGATAACACAACCTCGGGGAAGGTGACCAAGATACTTGGCACGTTTGCGTAGTGCATCATCAACTACATGCCCAGTTGAAATGTGCTCCACGCGAGGTAGAAGTGTCGATGGGAATGACGAAAAGGACCCATACTTCGTCTTCAAGATTCGAATGTCTAGTGGCGATAGGTAGAGGTGTGGTGGCGAACTGTAAAAGTAAAAATCATGATCTGACGAGGATTTAACCAGTTTTGATGATTGGGCGAGCGCTGATGCTTCGGCCGTGGACATCTCTGTCAATTTTTCCTTCGCAGCTGTAATGGCCTTGATAGCCTTCTGATTCCACTCGCCATCCTGGCCGAACAGGGTCTCATCTTCCTTTGCCTGTTGTTCCAATGCTGCAATCTCTTCGTCAAACTGGTTCGTCATGTACTCTACGGTACCTTTCATGACACGAGCGTAATCCAAGACGTTGGCAGCAAAATGCCAAGGAATGTCTTCGCCAACGTTCAATACCTCCGCTCCCCCTTCCTTTGGTAATGCAAGGGTCGAATTACCATTTCGAGCCATCAATCGAAGCACCACGTCATCGCCGATTCGAGGCAGAGGGCTTTCCTGGCCCGCGTAGAACCGTACCGGCCGAGTCTCTTGGAGGTAGATGCTGTCTTCGCAAATTGGGCATTTCTTCCATCGGGAGGTCTTTCCCACCTTTCCCGCCTTTCCATCCTCGTCGCCTGAGCTGGATTGCATAAAACGAATCAGACAGGGATGGCAAAAAATGTGACCACATTTTGCCATTCGAGGCGCCACCGGTTCCGACAGACAGATTGGGCACGACGAAGACTGAGACTCGCTAGATGCGATGATCTGCATCACATGTGACCATTCCAGATGCACATCAGGATCTGCTGCTTGCTTCTCGTATGTGCTTTCCGGCGACATGATGAAGCGATAGTTGGCATGGACATAGCGAGTTTTGTCAATGGCATGATATCCAGATCCAGGCCCCCATGTCGGATTCCGACGATATGACCTCGAATGTGGGCCATGGTCGTGGTGAGGCCGAGGAGTCGAATAATCCAGCAAATGAGTGATCGATGTCTGACCCCGCCTGCTCGAAGGATTTCTCATCGCTCTGATTTCCGCCATGGCGTCCTCTTCATCCAAGTGAGAATTGCCTCTCTCTCCCATACCAGGTCGACGTTGGTTGCGATGTTTCGTTCGTGAACCCTGAATCTTCCTTGGCATAGACTGGGTAGGTAAGGAGCTTGCCTGGCTGGGTCGACGTGAGGATTCGAAGCTTGATGTTGTTGGTCCGGCTTGAACGGGTGGCGGGTTGGATGGTACCTGAAGGGACTTGCCCGCGCCGGGGTTCGACAGACTCATGGCCGAAACTATATGATGGTCAGGTTCGTTTCGACCTCTTGAGTGACGAGGGCGAGTCTTGGATATTTGATTAATCGCTAGAATCGATTGAGAACCATGCAACTGAGCCGGGGTGGGTGAAGAGGATCGTGAGGCGGGGTTTCCTTGGCTTTTGGGGCGTGTACAGGTTAAGACGAATCTGGAGTGTTAACGATACGTGGGTATTAGAAGAGTTCAAGTCAATTTGATAAGGTTGTTGAAGAGGGGGATCTTGAAGGGGTCCAACTGGGACGGACCCCGAGGATGGGTGAAGGTGGATCGAGCGAGTCACCGGCGGGGGCGCTCGTGACGGAGTTGAAGGAACTTGCTGGAGTGGGCATTAGCTAAGAATGGCGTTACTCAAAGTTGGAGCACCGGATCTTTAGTCATCCTCTACATGTGACTGATCATGTGATCATGGAGTTTCGAAAAGGCAGCTACCCTCAGATTGAGCAGGATAGCATTAGTTAGCAGCCATCAAGATCGATACAACCATTCGCGAATGGCCAGACAATCACTGCATGAAAAATATCTAGGTTTCAGACGTAAAAACTCTCTTCAAATGGGAGATACTATGGTACAGAGATTGCGGTATTGTTCAAAACAAGCACTGACAAAACAAGGATGAAGTAGGTATATGACGATGATCCAGTTTCTCAGAGCGTTCTCAACCACTCCTCTCTCTGCACAATCGGATCCAGGGGAATCATTGAAAAAAATAAATAAAAGAAGACACCAATCCCAGAATAATCAAAAAAGAAAAGATGCCGAAAATAAGAGAAAATTAAACCGTCACGACGTTAGCTCATATCCGATCATTCTTCCTCCGTTCTGATTTAGTTGAGCTTGCTCTTCAATTTACTGAAGAAAGCACTGATTCGGTGCTTCTTCTTCTGATCCTTAGCGGTGCCATTGGTGGCGGGCTCGCCAGCCTTGGAACCATTCTCTGCGCCGTTGGTACCATTGGCGCCATTAGCAGTGCTGGCCGCGGGCTCCTCAGTCTTGGGCTCCTCGGTCTTGGGCTCTTCGGTCTTGGGCTCCTCGGTCTTAGGCTCTTCGGTCTTGGGTTCCTCAGTCTTGGTCTCCTCAACCACAGGAACCTCAGTCACAGGCTCCTCGGGCTTGACCTCCTGGGTCTTGGTCTCCTCAACTTGAGGAGTCTCAGTCACGGGCTCTTCAGTCTTGGGTACCTCAACCACGAGCTCTTCAGTCTTAGGTGCCTCAGTAACGGGCTCCTCGGGCTGGACAGTCTCAGGCTGAACCTCCTCAGGCTTAGTCTCCTCGACTGGAGCAGTCTCGACCACGGGCTCCACAGGCTTGGTCTCCTCGACCACAGGAGCCTCGACCACAGGAGCCTCAATCACGGGCTCCTCCCTCTTAGTCTCCTCAACTACAGGAGCCTCAGTCACAGGCTCCTCGACCTTAGTCTCTTCAACCGCAGGGACCTCAGACACAGGCTCCTCGGGCTTAGTCTCTTCAACGACAGGAGTCTCAGTCGCAGGCTCCTCATTTACAGGTTCCACAGGCTTGACCTCCTCTAGAAGCTCGGACTCGACGGCCTTCTTGTCTTCAACGGCTTCAGTGTTGGCAGCAGCCTCAGGGCTCTCTCCGGACTCGACGATGGACTCCTTCACCTCGGCAGGGACTTCGGGGGAAACCTCTTCCGTCTCAGCCTCCTTGGTCTCAGTGACTGGAGCCTCTTCGACAGGGGCGGGAATGCTCTCCTCTTCCTTGGTGTCCTCAGAGGTAACGGCAGCGACGGGCACAGTCTCCTTCAGCTCTTCCTCGACCTTGGCCTTCTCCTCGACTTCCTTGGTCTCGGCAGCAGCTTCCGGCTCGACACCGGCCTGTTCCTGGCTCTCCTTGACAATCTCGGGGACCTCGGGAGCGACGGCTGGAGCCTTCTCCTCGAGAGGAACCTCAGCGGCGAGGGCAGCGGTGGTAGACTCGGGAGCGGCGCTGGAAATGGTTACAGCATTGACGTCCGCAATGGGAAGGCTAGACTCAGGAATAGTGTTGCTGGTGACTGGAGGCAGCTCTGAGTCGAAACCGGGGAGGGCATCGGCCTTCTCGTACGATTCCTTGTCCAGCTTCACATACTTGTCAATGCTCTCAGCAGTGATGCTCTCGGGAATCGCCTCACCAGGTTGCAGGGTGATGGGGTTAACGCCGCCCTCAGAAGCGGGCAGAGGGTTAATACCAATGGGCTTATCAAGGTCATCGGCAGGAGCGGATTCGGGCTCAGCAGGTTCTTCAACCTTGGTCTCAGCGGGGATATCGACAGGCTTCTCCTCAATGGGCTGCTCAGGCTCGGCAGGGGGAGCCTCAGGTGCCTTCTCGTTAAGCACCTCCTCCTCAGGCTGGGTCTCGGCAGGAATTTCCACAGGCTTCTCCTTCTCATCGAGAACCTTGGGTTCGCTCTCGGCGATGTTAGACTCAATAGGTTGTGTGGAAGCCATGGCAGCGGTAGTTGAGGTAGGGGTGACGGTGTTGATGGCAGCAACCGCTGGGGTAATTTGATCAGGGGTAAGAAAGTTGTTGATGTTGCCTTCGTGATCAGGCTCCTTGGGCGCAGATTCGTTCACCACCCAGTTGTTGTCGACAACAAACTATAAGTAACCGTGAGTGAGAAGAGCTTGAGAGTAATTGCGCAAGGATGTAAAGCAGCTCAAGAGCAGCAATTGGGCTGGCTAGGAAGAGGGGGAGGGGGGTGGGTAGTGAAGAAGGAGAATAAGAACCGGAGGGGGCGGGGGGGAGTCGCCATGGTAATAAGTCAGCGCTTGAATGACTAGCGCCTTCATCCAACGTTTTAACTCTAGACTCCCACTTGGGGGTCACGATCAGCGCCCAGTGGCGCCGCCAAAAAAGGTACGAGACTAGACGATCTGGGCTGGGCGGCTGGTCTGACGATTGACTCCCTGGCAGGCCTCGTGCGTGTGATTGGGATGGGCTGAGGAACCAACAGATTCTCACCGCTCTCTTGAGCGACTAACGCATTCCAGTGTTCAGTGTTGCCTTTGGGGCGCGACAGCGACCCCGGCTTTGCGTCATACCGACCCTGAAGGGATCTTTTGGTGGGACGGGGGGTTGGTTCGTAGTCCGTCAATGTCCGTAAAAAGGACCGGCGGGTCATGACATGACGACAATGGGACAGGACAAGGTCTTCAGGGTCTCCAGGGCCGCCAAGGCTTGCGCGCTTCTGGAGAAGTTGGCAACAATGGGTGCTCTGTCAAGCCTGGTTGAAACGACTTTGCGGGGCAAGCTGGGCCAGACAGGGTCAGGCAGATTGGGATGTTGGGATGATGAGAGACACCGCCATTCATCGCCAGCACACCCTGTTCTATCTATCCAGTCGTTGACCTGCAGCATGGATGCGAGATGGGACATGCAAATGCGCCGCATAAGAGCAAAGGGAAAAAAAAAAAGAGCACGGATGACATTGCGGCGCCAACCAAAATCGAGCCGATCAAGCACCAAGTGGATGAAGAGGTATAAGTGATGCGAGTGATTGCGACTGGCGGCACAAGCGCCAAAAGCGGATACATGACAATGCACGTCCTGCCTTTTTTTTCTTTTCTCTTATTCTTTCTCCCCCGCGTGATTTGGCAGAAGTGAGGTAAAAGAGCAGGGAAGTGACCCGTTGCAATAAGGCAGTGGCAGCTAAACAATTTGGACTGACCAAAGAGGTTGCTTGAACCATTGGGGTCGACGGAGCCAGCTCGAGTGGTGGGGTAGTTTGATTGCGAAATGGGGATTCAACCAAGGAAATACGAGAGCAGCTATGCATGCATGCTCAACGCTGAACGTACCTTGTAGTAAATCTTTTGCACAACGTCCGGTAGTTCGACCGTATGCTGGAAAATATCGCCGACCTTGGTGAGCTTTACGCTCTTTGTCCAGTTATCGAAGGTGCCAGTCACGTAGACCTCGTCAGCGGGGTGCTCCCTGCAAGAAGAAGCTTGGGGTTAGCTTGGGAATGTCTGAGACAAGGGCATGGGCATGATGCTGCCCGTGTCGTGGTCTGTGGAGAGTGCGACACCATTGATGGAAGGACTTGGGGAGGGGGGGGCTGGGAGTCATAGCTTGAGACAGCTTGCTCGCGTGGTCGCCCAGTTCTTGTACGGATTGCGATAGGCGACCGAGGATGGGTTGCCTTGCTCAGCAAAGATTGGAGCAGACGAATACATACCATTTGAACGTATAGCTTCCCATTGCTCCTACTCTGTAGCTATGATAAGATGTAGACAGATTGGGTGGCGGGACGGAGGCGAAATCGAGGACGGGCGCAGACGTGAATTGAGGAGGAAACGGATGCAAAGGACGATGGGAGGAAATGGAGATGGCAAATATGTTGGAGAGAAGGGTGAGGTCGAATCGACGATGGGCGAGCTTCGGGGTGCTGTAGGGAGCTACGTGGACGGGTGTCGAGGTGTGTGTGGGAAATTCGGATGGGATGGACGGAGTAAAAGATGGGTTGGGAGGCAAAATAGCTGATCTGATCTGGACTGGCGTCGGTCGGGTCTGGCTGGGGGGGAAACCCGAAATTAAAGATGGTTCGCTAGCAGGTAAAATAAATAAACCACACGCAAGCGACCGCTAATAAACTTGCTGGCAAGGTCCTGGTCCTGGGGGGGTGGTTGGGTTGGGCTTCACCGGTCCGAGGAATGATAGGAAGAAAATCGGATAATAGCTGATAACGGGATTGACGGATACAAGAAGAGAGACCAAGAATGGGAATGATGAATTCCGTAAAGATGTGTTTAAAACAGGAAGCGGGAGGCGAGAGAAGAAAAAAGAATTGAATGCTTTGTAAGTGTTGGGGGAGAAGGGAAGAGAAGAACAAGAACCAGAACCAGAACCAGAGGATGGATGCAAAGCAGTGGAGGAAGGTCGGACGTACAACGGGCGCCGGCGTGGGGAAGGAGAAAAAGAGGGAAGGAGAGGGGGTGGGTGGTTGGATTATGGACTGTTGTTGTGATGATGATGCGTAGACCGCTTTTATCCAAGTTACTTGGACCACGTTGGATTGATTTCCTCCGAATGCTCTTTTTTTTGGGGGGGTCTTCAATCAGGGTAAAATCGTACTTAGTCGGTCATCAACAGGTGCACCAGGGCAGTTTAACTGTGCGAGATACAGATTAGAGTACATATCAATTACTTGGAAGCTTGGCTCGTAGCGAAGTTCGTCAATGGCTGACTGGGCGGGCTTCAGTACCTTTCAAACTGCACCACCACTGGTTGAGTGAGTGGGCAGGCTACGGTACGGTACTGACTAGCTGGCCGAACAACTGGCTGGCTGAATAGCTGAAGGCGGCCAAGCTCAGTCCCAACAACAGAATCGGGAAGGGTAAGCTAACGACGTGTAGTAGGCTAATCCCCCAAATATTGTTGATTTTCTCTCGCTCATCCGTTTTCGGTCATAACATAAATAGCAGCGAGGGAAATGAACGATTTCCTGATCCATGTCGTCGACATTGGCAGCACGCAATCTTTTCTGATTATTTTGGGCTGGTCACCTACCTATTCCGTCCTTTTGCTTCTTGCTGGGGCGTTGGTCTGCTGGACTAATCACCGTTACGGATTCCGGCGTAGGTATATGGTGTGTGTCTCTCTCTCGAGAGAGAAAGAGAGGCTGACCGCAAACAGCTTTTGCATGCCGTGAAGATTTTTTTTCTACGCCAAGAACCATTGGAGTCATTCAATCTTTGTGATTTCCCCCCCTGCTTGTCCTGCTTTGTTTCTCATGTTTTGCTTCCCGGACTTCTCTCCCTTCATCAGCCTGCTACGCATAAGACAAAGTGAACAAACAGCATTGTCGAGACAAAAGATACCAACCCCCACCGTCGTTTAATCAAACACATGCCCACACAATCCCGTCCCGACCTTTGGCAGATGAACTTTTCACTTAATTAGTCAATTATTGTACTAGCTACGACGGATGTACCCTGGCTGACTGATGAGGCTCCCCAAGGTGCATCTGTAATCAATTTACGGGCACGCTTATTCATTGACGAGAGCACCCTGCATGCATGCATCCTGTATGTACTGTATGTATGTGTGCGTATGTCAACCACCTTACCTTAGTTCACTTATTTCATTAGCACTTTGAGCTTTTGCGCTTTGCAGTTAGTTCTCGTGACTGGCACTGGCCCACAGCAATGTGGGAACTCTTATCTTTTTTTTTTTTTTCGGTCTTCTTTTTCGTACAAACAACGGAGCACGGATTCAATAGTTGGGGGTCTGCCCGTACGCCTGGCACTGATCTCATCACAGATAGAATCATCTGGATTATTCTACCATGCTGCCTGTTTTTTTTTTTATTGATGAATTAGTACTCAGTATTTCTATTCTTTGCTGATTGCATAAAAAACATATTCTATTTAGCACTACTCGATAGGATGACACTCAGTGCTCTGGTGCTTTAATCCAGGTTCAAGGAGAAGATCCGCATCCGGAAGCCTCGGTGAAGTTCCCTGAGTAGGTAGCCACTTGAGTTCAGCTCAGAGTCATATCATACCTAATAGCAGGGAGGCAGCCTAAGAGCAAGAAGAAGAAAAAAAAAAAACCACAACATATACACTTCCAGCTCCCTTGTCCAGCGCTTCGTCAGCAGCCGAGGCTAGCAGTGAAAATGGATCGGCCTTTCTGGGCCTGGCTTGCTTCGTCATGGGGCTGATGGCGTTCATAGTGCTGATTCAAGCCTCCTAAAGTTGTGAATCTTTATTACGTAGTTACTTGTGGCTTGTACGTAATCATCCCCCGGTTTGCTTCTGGACTAGCCCACTGTATGTGCGCGTGCTATGGATGAATGTGAACTGTCTCAGTTGCAGTCACGGAGTATTGTCTCCAAAGTTGACCGTTAGTGCTTTGTGCAAAGGAACTACTATAGCCGGGTTGGTCCACTCCAATGATTCAGTTTCCTCAAAAGTACAGATTACAATGTAAATAGTGGTTTAAATAAACAAACAAACAAACCAGAGACAGTACAGTACTTGATTATATTCTATGTAGCAAACAAGTTTCTCGAGCTGTTTGCTGAAGATTTCGACAGGGCCAACTCCCTCTCTGAGTCAGTCATGAGCTACTGACCAATTATGACCGTTGCTTGTTTCCTCTTTTAACAGCTAAACTACAACTCGTCTTTGGAACCGGTCTCTTGCGGTAACTTCGCCTTGAGGACTTGAACTTTGACCTCGAGCTGTGACTTCTTCCCCTGGGGGCTTGAGTGTGCAATCCAACCGACGACACCTCCGTCCTCTGGAGTGGCCTTGTACTTGGCCAGGTCCAGAAGAGTGTCTGTAGGTAGTAATATATAGGTTTGGAATCAGCAACTGGTGGCCAAGATAAAACCGAAAGAGGAGAAGAATGAATAGAAAGGAACAAGTGAATGAATGACAGGATGTCGATAAGTTGCACGTTCGACTCACCTTTGCAATTGCTTCCCTCAGCAGACCATAATGGAAGAATACCGTATAGAGCACCTGGTGCGAAAATAGCCACCTTCTTTTCATCTTGCGACCGGTCAATCTTTTCAGCACTCGGAAACTCTACTACAGAAGTCACTTCATCTTTGTCCTTCTTCGGCTTCTCGAACACGGCAAATAACGCCTTGCCTTGGCCATCACTTCTCTCCTGCTCTTCAATCCACTCCCGAACCACAAGAGGAATCTTTTCATAGCCCATCAGCAGCAGGCTACGATCGTGAAGGTGCCGATCAAGGCCAGCCCAGCTTCCTGGATATTCCCTGTCGGAGAAGACTTCCCTGAGGCCGTTGGCCCAGGGTTTGAGACCGCTGGGGTAAGGCTCCATCAGGTCGTGGAGTGTATACTCGAGGACATCAAAGCTGGCCTTGGATTCGCAAGCTGGCTCAAACGATGAGATGGCTTCTGACTGGAAGGGATCTTTCCAGTCGAAGTTTTCGACAATCTCAACTGGAGCCTGTCGCTTGTAAGCGTAGACCCGAGATGAACTGGCACCTAGCAGGACCAGGGACGAAGCTGAGCTGAACTTCATGGTTGCTACAAGGGGTGTTGTATTGTTATAATCACAGAATAAGGTGAAGAATATCTAGAAGAAGGACTGTGGTGTTGACTTGATTGAGAATGAAGAAGAACTAGAGAACCGCACTAAGTAAATTGCTTGACCAACCGATATAAATAATATTTTATCATGCTCCTTCTGAAATCACACAGCTCTAGTGTTGCTGTCCTCTTCGGACGGTTGAAGCTCCGAATTTCCTGTTTTGGGAGTCATGAGCACAGCAGGCGAGGGGCATTTCGGCTGGGTGATCCGGAACGAGGGGCAAAGGCTAAGGGTGGGAGGATGATGAGATCTGGTTTCATATATGCAAAACTCGAGGGGGAAAAAAATTGATGCCATTTATGGCGCCACTTGTTCAATATGATTGACTTGCCCGTTGAAGGGTGGGTGAGAGATGGATAGGAGGTTGGTTGGCCCCTTTGTTCAGAAGACGACAATAGCGAATTTCAGCCTCTTGCAATTCAATAACCAAGGCTACATACACAATTATGCTGGCAATATTAAGATAATATCATGTTATGTCTACGAATTGATATCGATCATAAAACAAACTGTATTCTGCTTGGAAAACAGACCTTGGAGTGAGCCTCGTATTGCTGACCAGAACCCGCTTTACTCGCTCGCTTTCGTAATTTATTCCATCTGTGGACAGACAAGGCAGACAGATTACTTGACATCAATGTGTAACTTTCATATCCTGCCTTCGATGAGGAAATTCATTCGAGCTCCTCCCACACACTGAGTTCGATTTGTTTATTAAACTCGGTCATCATTCCAACCAAGCACAAAGCACGAACTACTGTAGTAATCATCTTACAGGACGGCGTAAAAGATGGTGAAAATTACCCGCCCGGCAGTTTGTTTTGAATTACCTATCATACGTTGGTTAGGAACAAGGTTAACCAACATCTTTTGAGCGCTCATTGTGTGTTTGCAAAGGCAGCTTTGCCAACCAAAAAAAAATTTGAAGAAAAAAAACCACCTCATTTCCTCTTCTTCTATTCTGAACTGGTGATAAAAAAAGGCCTCTCTTATCTCGCTAGAGAAAAGCGATGCTGTCTTCAAGTCCATACAACTATAATTCAAACCGATGATATTTTCTTTATTTTATTTTATTTTCCCCTCTCTTGTTTCGTTTCTGTATAATTGAAACGAGAAAACAGACCATCTTACACCCTGCAAGGCCAGGCGCTGGAACGCACTCGCATCATCACGGGCACCTTTGTTTTTTCGCTTCTAAACCTTTTATGTCACACTTTGAGGCTGAGTTCCCAGCTCCAGCTCCAGCTAGGATATTAAGTTAATGCCCAACTATATATATTCTCCGTCACCTCTACCATCTTCTGTCATCCGGAGACAAATAATCATGGTTACATCTCATTGTCCCCTGTAACTGGTTTTTTTTTTTCTTCATTTCAAACAACCTAAGGGTTTTCTTCTTCTTTCTTCTACCTTTTTTTGTCATCTTCTTTTTATTCATTTCCTTTTCTTCAAACTCAACGGATATTTTTTTTTCTTCCCTCACTATCAGTTAACATGGCTGAAAGCAAACAACCCATCTCTGAGCTCAACGACAAATCCGTCGCTGAAAACACCAAGACTCCATGGCCTCTCTGGAAGAAACTCACGCTCGCCGGTGTCTCGCTCGCCATTGTCATCGGCTTAGCCGTTGGGTTGGGCGTTGGCCTCACGCGCCACAAAGGCGGCGGCGATAGTAGTAACAATGACAACAGCGAAAGAAGCGACAGCAGCAAAGACTCTGCGTCAGCAACAACCAACGCAAATATGTGGAAGCCTAGCGTCGCCGCATCATGGCAAATTGTCCTCAAGTACCCCATCGCCCTCGGTGACGGCGACAGCACATCCGGCCTTGAGCCCAACGTGGGCATTTGGGACCTGGATCTCTTTGACAACGACGCCTCGACCTTTGCTGCTCTGCGCAAGGCCCAAAAGCACGTCATTTGCTACTTCAGCGCCGGCTCGTGGGAGGACTGGCGTGACGACGCAAAGGAGTTTGCCAAGAAGGATTTGGGCCATGCACTGGATGGATGGGAGGGCGAGAAGTGGTTGAACATTTCCAGTCCCTCGGTAAGGAGCATCATGCAGAAGAGGATCAAGACTGCGAGCGAGAAGGGATGCCACGCTATTGATCCTGACAATGTTGACGGCTATGTGAGTTTCCCCCGCCTCCGGAGTCTGCCCAATAAGACACTTTCGTGTACTTTCATGAACACTTCATCACACAATGACAGCCCATCATTCTTGTGTGGTTTATTGTTCTTGTTATTCTTCCTATTTACTAACAAAAATCACAAAGCAAAACAAAAACGGTCTCGGCCTGACAAAAGCCGACTCCATTTCATACATGAAGTTCCTCTCCACAGAAGCGGCCAAGTACAACATGTCAACCGGCCTGAAAAACGCCGGGGATATCATCCCCTCAGTGCTCAAGTACCTCCACTTCTCCGTCAACGAGCAGTGCATCCAGTTCGGCGAGTGCGATACCTTCAGTCCCTTCATCCGTGACAACAAGCCCGTTTTCAACATCGAGTACCCCGACGGCGCACCCAAAGTGAAGGATTCAAAAAAGAAGGTGATTTGCGGGACTACAGGGAATGCCGCTGGCAGTGACAAGTTCAGCAAGGTCATCAAAAAGATGAACTTGGACGGTTGGGTTGAGTATTGTGGAGACTCCAAGACATACACGACGAAGACGGATCAGTCAGGCTGAGAAAGAGTATGGCAAAACAACTGCCAACTCTTGAGACAAAGATTAATAGACGGATGGATCGCAACGTATCTTTTTTTTTTCGATAAAGGGCTTACTTCAAGCTATCCCCGGATGTATTTATAGTCCATCTTAGTGTACACCGTTAGTACAAGTGTGCCTAGTCTTATATTGAGAACGAAATTTCAGTTGCACGATGCACAAATCAGAGGCGTGAGTGAATATGTCAACCCACATAGGTTATATATAGCATATAAAATTATTTGCATTCAAGTGAGTTGCCTTCATCACCTAGGCTCAAGCCTCATGGTGAGGTGAGTTCAAAAGGGCCAAGTAAAACGCCAATGTCATCAACCCATTCCATAACCTCATGTGTGTGGTTTTTGTACAAGATTTCTTCCCCATATCAACAACTGAAGCATGCTGTTCTCCAAACTCCATGACCAAGAATAATTTGTGAAACTGTTTGCTGGGTATACCGGAAGCATTTGAGCTCCCTCCTAAACCTCATATTACCATGAAGAGATCGTATCAAAATCGCGAATTAGCCAGAGCTGCATTTGGAACATCTCAACCAGCCGCCATATATTTCGCTCCACCTTCTTGCTTGAAAAGCCAATCACTATTCGCATCAACCATGAAATTGGTAATGTTGAATTCATTCGAAATCACCAATTCGGAGCCGTTGCCATTGGTTATCTCCATGTTGCCGTTCGATGGTGGTTGCATGTGGCTGATTCCTGCAATGTTTTCTCCACCCAAAGGCAGGCGGGGAACATTGAAGAAATCAAAAACGTCGAGATATTCTAGCTCGTTTGGGGCCGGCGTTCGAGCTGGCGTGACGCTAGGCAACCGGCTCATGGCAACTCCTCCTTGCTTTGGTTGGCGAGATATCAGAAAATCGAGATCGAAGGCCGTTCGTCGCATATCTGACAGAATTTTCACTGAGCTGGGAGTCACACCATCGCCTTGGCGCTCACTTTCTCGATGCTCGTCAAGCACTCTTTGAAGAAGCTGGCAATATCTCGCTGCTACAGGCCAATACCGACCCATTTCCCTCAGAGTGTCAACAAAGAAGGATACTTGGGGAGATAGCTTGTGCTCAATGGTCGATCCATGAACTAGAAGTAATCGCGCAGATACCCAGAGGATGAAAGCAAAAGGTGGGCCAAGCTTCTCCAATATGCCATTGCTGACCACAAACTCACCCAGTGCAGCAACATTCTCAACTGCGCTGTGGCATCTTTGAGATGCGCTGTACGAGGGAGTGAAGATGGGCGAGCGAGTGGTAGGATAGGCAGCCGAAGAGTGAAGACGGATGACAGCGGTGTGGTATGTGGCATGAAGCATCACCCAGGTGCAGTTGATACTCTTGCTTCCAGGATGGAAGAGTTTGGCCATGTTGCCGAATTCTCCTGGAAGACCAAATTTCCAAGACGTTAGCATGTTATCCAATTCCTTGTACCTCATTTGCCATTTCTCTACATCGCTGAGAGCGCTTATGTCGACTGGCTGTTTGAGGAACTTGTGGATTTTCGATAAGATGCCCAGAATCTCAATGTAATGGGCAAATGCCCCAAGATTCTCGGGATGATCTGGTTCATGCTCAAGAGAGTCATCTCTATGATCCTCCGTCCTGAACCAGCGGGTTTCTACTTTGTGATTTTTGATCCAAAGATCGTCACGGCAGGGCAAAGCTCGATCAATTTCTCGGTCATCTAGGGCAAACTCAAAGGCGGTAGCAATGGTGGCATATCTGTCCAGCAGGTAAATCATCCAAAAGAGTCTTCGTCTAGCTTCTTCCTCGATAAAATCTTGGGGCTCGGACAGTGTGATGGCGCGAAGGGTGTAGATGGACATGTAGTGAGGGGAAACGGTAGATGACGTTGGCTCAACAGCGAGACCAAGCTGCACGACTGAGCGGGTGATGAGGGCCATGATGTTCCATCCCGGTGGGCCATTGCTGCTGCCACATATGTCGAGGGCAAGAATAACCAGAGCTTGCAGGGACTTTACGGATGAGTGCTCCATGCCGTAGAGAAGAACGCGCTCCTTGGAGACTTTGTGATAATGTGCCCTGCTCGCCTCTGTTAATCTGGCATCCGTTGAATATCGCATTGTTGTGGCAACTATGGCGTGAAGAAGGATCCTGTCCGTATCGTCTAGGGCAGATGGACCAAAAAGGGAGTCGAGGGTGGTTTTTCGGTGAAGAATTGGGCACCAAGTGTTGACATGCTTAAAGTAGAGATCAACAAGGGCATAGAGGAGATCGTATGGAGGCATATCACGATCTGGAGTTGATGCTCCAGGCACTGACGACATGGGCATGGATGGAGAGTGACCAGAGCTGTAATACTCTTGAGCCGCCGCACTGGGTTGGATTACCGTCATCTGCGATGGTGGAGCCGGCAGCGTGGACAAGGATTGTGGATTCTGATGATAGCCATCGTTGACTCTCGGTGTTTGGGGGACCCCAAACTCAGCGGCTTGCCCGTTTGTAAAGGACCCAGAGGACTTTTGAAGGAAAAGAGCAGCGTCGGACTGGGGTGTACGAATCGGCTCCGAGGAGCGGAAGATGTTATTAGATGGAGCATCTCGGGGAGTGCTGCCCTGTTCACTTGGTAGACTTGGATTGCTGTTGCGAATGCTGCCCGCAAGTCCAGGGTTGTTGTGGGCGGCGATTGTGGCTTGAAGGATCTCGGCATGGGAACGCAAGATTTCTTCAAGCTTATCCAAGCGTTGCTCCAATTCGCGGCCATAGCCTGCACGAAGTCCAGGCTTCTTTCGTTCTTTGTATTCGCAAACAGCGCCGTTGCGACTACACCAGCCGCATGAGGGTTGACCACGATCGCATTTCACCTACATAACCGAGATGAAGTGGGTTAGCGACTGATCGCGGGGGGTGGACGAGGGCTTGAGCTTTGGGGCTGTTTCGTTTTTTTTCTTCTCTTGAAGTATTTGATAAAAATGGGTAGAGCGGTCGCGTGTTTGCAGAGAGGCTTACCTTTCTTTGCTTGCAAAGTTCACATCTAGGAATGGCGTTGTTAGTTTGGCACTGGGAGACTGAGGAGTTGTTCCTGTGGGTAGGCGAAGGCTGCGGAGAGAGGTCGCGTTTGTAGTCAGGTCTGGAGCTTTGACCTAGCTCAGGATCGAAGGGTGAAGGTGATCGGGGAGAGGAACAGGGATCAGAAGGGGACATGTCGAGGATGAGTGCTAATAGAATGGGACGATGAAGTCGGAGAGCAAGTGAATGAATGATGCGCCGATATGCGACGAAGAGGGTATACAAGAGCGGCAGGGTGAGATGAAGGCAAGCATAACGGCAGCGATACCCAACAATACGGAGAACAATGTCGACGGGGGAGAAAGAGGACCGAGAAAAAGAGGATACTACTTGATGCAAGGAAATGGAGTATGACTTACGAAACGGACACAGGTCGTTTGCGTTTCCCATTCTGACAAAGGGTCTCATGATCGCCATGTTCATCGTCGTCGCTGAGAAAGTTGACAGCCTCGTCGCTATCAGGGTCGGGGCCGGACGGGAATCTCTCCCCCGAAGGAGGCCCCGAGGGCTTACCGGCCCCGTTAATCATGGCGAGAGAAGGCAATGCGACTGCGAAATATGGACGCTGGTGGAGGCGGATGGGAGACGTCCTGGGGAGGGAGCGAGGGGAGGGGGGAAGAGGCAGCCAGGCCGTAGGCCCTCACGTCCTTCTGGGCGCCGCCAAACTTGGTGGTTTGGAGGGGTGTGTAGACGGTGCTTTGGCCTTTCTCTCGCGAGAATCGGGGAGATGAAGCAGCGAGGTTGTGCCCAGCTGGAGATAGAGATGTGCAACAATGTGAGCTTCAACGACGATGTAGGAGAAAGGCCAGGGAAGCGGCAGGGAGTGACCTCGCTGATCCGGGACAATGGGTCGCGGGAAAGGGAGGAATGAACCCCGAGGCGGAGCTACACCAGGAGGCACCTCAAGCACACTCTTAGCGCGCTCTCTCCCGTGAACTCACTCTGGCCTGTCTGAAAGGTCAAACCGCCTAGAGAGTAGTTCTTAATTTTTTTTGTTTAGTTTATTTTTTTTTAGTTTCCGAGTAGAACGAGAAGAGGGGAATATCTGAATGACAAGACGATCCGGGGTGTGCACTGCGCGTGTGTACCTCCAAGGTACCCCATCAACAGCGTTGGTGCGTATTTTCAGCCGTGGCATGCCAACTACGATGGCTGGCTACTCCGTTTAGGTTTTTTTTCTTCTTAATTCCTTTTGATCCTCATCTCATGTGCTACCCTTTTTCTCACCTTTTTGCCGGTGATCCTCTCGCCAGTTTCCATGATGCATGCTCCACTATCCGGTGCCTCGGGCGGAAGGGCCGTCGAGATGCACCGGTGATTGGCTGAATGGCTTCAAGCTTGTCAACGGCCGAGGCGGGGTGTGTTTCCCTGTCCGGACAAAGGGCATCGGCAAAGGCACTGAAATATTAAGTACCATGCATGTGAAGACGGAGCTCGGGGAAAAGCCGACTTTGGATGATTCTTTGGGGGTTGGTGATGGTATTGTCTGTATTGAAAGTTGAGCAAGCTGCAATAGTTTCAGATGTCAAAGAAGTCATTAGACAAAAAATGAGACAATTGGCGGCATCTGGGACACTTCTCCTTTGTGGTCTGTACTGTGTGTGCATGTGCCGCCGTAAGTAAATGGACCAGTTCGTCTAAAGAAAAAGATGGTGTGAAGCGACGCAACGCACCGCGTTGAGCAAGACTGAAATTGGTCGCGCACAATCTTGCTTCCAGGGCCACCTTTCACCTTCCACCGTGCAGCTTTTTCGCCTTTCACAGCCTTCACGTGGATGATGAGCACGGAAGCGGAGAACGGAGCACGGAGACCGGGGGCCGGACAGCGGGGGAAGGCGGGGGTTGGGACAGGGCTTGCCACACCTGAACAGGGCTAAGCAATTGCTTTCCTTTACCTAATACGGGCTTGGCTTGTGGTTGGCTCTGGGTGGGCTGATGATTTTAAGTTAGTGACCTTGCACACACCACGCTGGCCATCACCAAGAAGACATGGTTGCGTTTCTGTGCCGCTGCTCTAATCAGGACAATAGTACAGTAATAATTACTGTACTTTGTAGAGTTCTGTCGCCGAAAATCGTTGCAAGTCCGTCACTTACCCTGGCGGCATTTCAGATCTTGACCGCCTAGCGTAAAGTCAGAGAGTCAAGCTCCAAACTGTGTGCCGCGTCGGCTCCCGTCAGTGCTCTCTCAGAGGCTTGGGAATCAGGCCCACAGCTGTTCGCCACCGCTAACCACAATGTAATGCACCTACCTGCTACACTACTGTAGTCTGTGTGCTCTCTCATTACAAAGTGACAATCCGGGTAATTGATCAGCCGATCAATTTTTGGACAGTTGGGGGACTACTGTACAGTACTCTGTATTTGGAGCAAAAGTACAGATCAGTCTGTAGTCTGTTGAGTAAGGTCAGGTAGGGAAGGGTAGGCACCAACGTCGTTCAAACCCAAAGCCTTCGTTCCTGTTCCAGCAGCTACGTAGCATTCTTGGAGGCAGGCTCGATAGTCAGTGTTTTGTTGGACTCTCTCGTTGATATCATGACCAGACAGGGCCTCCGGTCGCTTATTATATTCTCCTCGACCATTGTCTCCATTCATCATTCCACTTTGCCAAAACCCCCAGTCTACAGTCCCTCCACCATTCCCCCCATTTTGATTTTTATCTCCTGTCCCTCCCCCCATTGTTCCACCCCGCAATCTCGTCCTCTCAATCTTCTCAACTCACGGGATCTGTCGGTTCCTCCATCCAGCCGCACACTCCAATTGCGTCCGCTATATCCAGTGAGCAGAGCAGAGCATGGGCCACTCGCAAAGTTCAAAACATGCGGCATCCCAATTGCCCTGGCGCCCCCACTGTCTACTATGTACACATTGGGCACACATACCTCAGTCTCCCAAGAAGCAGCAGATCGCGTCCTTCTCCATAACTTACTGTACAACTTCCATACATACATAATAGCACTGCAATTAAATCGAAATTTGTCGCTTCACATCGCCCTTGCTTCTCTTCACAGCTCTAACTTACTAAAAGCATGTCGATCAGTTCGGAAGTTGATACAGTAATGATGCTCGGCGCTACGTCGCAGTTGCTGCAAACCATGGAGACCGGTCCGGTTATTGGAGAAGATCCAATCCCAAGGTCGGTCCTCTCGGGGTATTTGGCCCCGACAAGCTGCAGCCATGTGCCTGACGGTAAGGTCGGCTCAGACTCACCCCCACTCAAGCCTGCTGTATCGCCCTCTGGCATTTGTTTGGCCATGAAATGGGATCCAATCGCAAGACAGATTAATACCTGACGGCGTGGTCGACGTAGATTCGTTCGTCTCTCGAAGATTTCTCCTTTATGATCATCAAGTCTATTATCAACTCTACAAAGATCCCATCCCCCAATTCCTTTACCCTGATCTTTAAACCATCATCAATCGTTCCCACTTCAACTTCCGACCTATTTTGTCTCTTTGAATCGGACTCGCCTTCTTCTTTTATTTCCCAGATTTCGATTGAAACCAGTACAGGGTTTCCATCTTCATCATGGAGTCTGTCAGAGACTTTCCCACTATCAAAGCCATCAGGTCCTTCATCATTGGCGGTGTTGGTTCAGGTTGGTAGTCACCTTTTCCTACACGTCTCCTCATGGGGCTCTTCTTTTGTCATCCATGCAAAAGAAAACAGGTAGCTAACTTCTACCGTAGGTGGCGATTACCATAATGTCAAGGGTGGCCATTGGTGAGTCTCCAATTCACCGAAATCCGCGATCACGTCCAGCCCATACTACAATTCATACATTCATACTAACCAGTCTCAGGCTCATCGACAGCGATATCTCGACGCCCTGTTCGAAATGGGAGCAATACAAGAAGTCTCGAACCAGCTGGGGCATTAATGTTTTGGGGTCCTTTCTGATTGAGATCGAGGCTTCTGATGGCACAGTTGGCATTGCCACAGGCTTTGGAGGTAAAATACCAGCCTTTCCCCACAAACCCCGTTCCTTAAGTCTAATCAACCCCGAACGTGCATGCAAAGAGCTTCGCAACTGATCAATATTGTTTCTGGTAGGCCCCCCTGCCTGCTGGCTGGTTCACCAGCATTTCGAGCGGT
Source organism: Mariannaea sp. PMI_226 (assembly GCA_024336345.1). Lineage (NCBI taxonomy): Eukaryota > Fungi > Ascomycota > Sordariomycetes > Hypocreales > Nectriaceae > Mariannaea > Mariannaea sp. PMI_226. The sequence continues at coordinate 2,843,308 of JANFOG010000005.1, forward strand.
TCCTGGTGGGAGCCGATCCTCGCAACACCAACCTGCTCTTCGAGCAGATGTACCGGGCTTCGATGTTTTACGGCCGCAAGGGTCTCCCCCTTGCTGTCATCTCAGTCATCGACCTCGCCCTTTGGGACCTCTTGGGAAAGGTTCGAAAGGAGCCCGTTTACAAGCTCATCGGAGGTGCCACTAAAGAACGCCTAAACTTTTACTGCACCGGCCCTGAGCCCACAGCGGCCAAGTCCATGGGGTTCTGGGGCGCCAAGGTGCCGCTGCCGTTCTGCCCTGACGATGGCCATGAGGGTCTTCGCAAAAACGTCGAGTTCCTTCGCAAGCACCGCGAGGCTGTTGGGCCTGATTTCCCCATTATGGTGGACTGCTATATGAGTCTGAACGTCCCTTACACTATCGAAATTGTCAAGGCTACTCTGGACCTTAACATTAACTGGTGGGAGGAGTGCCTGTCTCCTGATGACACGGATGGTTTTGAACAGATCAAGCGTGCCCATCCCACAGTCAAATTCACCACTGGCGAGCACGAGTACTCTCGCTATGGTTTCCGCAAGCTCGTCGAGGGTCGCAACCTTGACATTATCCAGCCTGATGTCATGTGGCTTGGCGGCATGACTGAGCTGCTCAAAGTGTCTGCCATGGCAGCTGCTTACGATATCCCCGTTGTCCCCCACGCCAGCGGACCCTACAGCTACCACTTTGTCATTTCTCAACCCAATACGCCCTTCCAGGAGTACTTGGCCAATTCTCCTGATGGAAAGAGCGTCTTGCCAGTGTTTGGTGACCTCTTCATTGATGAGCCTATCCCTACTAAGGGCTACCTTACAACGGCTGACCTGGACAAACCAGGATTTGGCCTCACCATCAATCCAGCTGCCCGGGCCAAGCTCATCCCCAGTGACTATCTACTAAAGCTGCCTGTTGTCCCTACCTTGGCTCCTCCTAGCCCTCCTAATGAGGCTGAAGATTCTTCGAAGCAGGGCGCCAAGGAAGCGGCACTGTCAAACGTTGAAGTTGAGGAGTTAGTCTCCAAGGTTGTGGACTTAGTCAACGAGTCAGTTGCACTGCCAAACCCTGCAGTTGAGAAGTTGGTTTCCAAGGTTGTGGACCTAGTCAACGAGTCAGTTGCGCTGCCAAATCCTGCAGTTGAGAAGTTGGCTTCCAAGATGGCGAACCTAGCCAATGGTGCCTAGATTCAGAATAGATATGAAGACATGGGACGAGAATCGATTGTATTACATGGAGCAGGAGCAAACGATGGCTTTTACTTGTTTCATATACAGGCATTGGATGAGGTTTAGAGAGCTGACTGCTATAAAAGATGGGTTTATGCAAGACACTTTTGGGTGTGCATTCGCACCCTTTGGCTGACCTCTTGCTGAATCCCGCAGCAAAGATCGAGACGCTTGTTAGAGGCAGGTCTGGATCAATTGTTTGTTTCAAGGTATTCGAATGTTTGGTATTATGTATTACCTGACGATTTTGTTCTGAGTTGAACAAAGGCAGAGAGATATGAAAATAATAAAAAAAAAGAACATAGAAATCACATTTGTACATCTTTTGTAGGATGGCAGTGAGCCAAAGAAAGAGAAGCTTGCAGTACTATGTAACTTAGGCACAGCGAGATTAGCCATGTCTAGCCCAACCAGCCATTGACCAGAAGCGAAGCAATGGTATTCTAACTACGGTAGAGAGCGCCCAAATAAATGGTCAACAATGGATTGCAAGGTGTTATGGACTGATTTCTGTTCGGGGTGGTCTCACATGATTGTCTAGTTTTCGCCTGGGGAGAGAAATTCAGTGGGTTCATACAAGGATATATAGCGGGGTTTATCAGACGATTTCTCCCCCAGAATCTTTGAATATCTTACCTTACCTACCCCAGGATCGATATATCTATGCAAAATGCGGAGCCAGAGCTAGGTCTTCACCTGCTTGTCGGGATTGGGGCGGATATTTTAATTCTTTGTTTCTCTCATTGATCTAGTTGAAATATTGATTAGGAATCTAACGCAGGACGGTTGGCTGTAATCTGTACGTGCAGAACAGTTAGTTTAGCCCGAATATCTGCTACCCCGCAGCCGGCACCTCGCGATAAAGACGACCGAGATGGTCTAGAACCAGCCTCTCTGCGTAACCTGAGTGGGAATGGCGTCTTTGGGTTTTGTTTTGGCGCATATTGAGGACTTGCACAAGCTGGGGTTAATGTAGCGTTTTGCAATTGCTTGTAGAGTGTGTCCTCCAGCTTGCTCTCGTTGGTTGTCTTGTTTCACCTGAGAATAATCATCTCCCCTCCCTTGAAGAACAACAGAGATGCGAAATCAATAGTTCCGTAGTAGGTAGGTTATATAGGAAAATAGTTTACACTCGATGTTTGTGTGGAGTGGCAAAAAAAAGGCGAACGACCCCAATACGTATTCTTCCCTTTCGCTTGCCTTTCCGTTTAGTTAAGTCATCTCCATCCGCTTTTCTTTCTCCGCGCTGCCCGCTTTTTGCTCCACGACACCACCTCTTCTGCCTCGGACCTATTATCTACCGACGCTCCTGTTTTTGCTCGGGGCTTAGAGGTCTATTCAACGAAGAGAGCCATAGCCTGCGGCGTGTTTGTCCCCCCACTCACTCTCAGAGGAAGCCCCTCTCAGCAAGTCGCTGCGAGCTTATAACCCTCGTGGCCACGCGAGAAGACTTTGATATCGCCTCAAGAGAAGATAGGAGAAGGCGAGATAAAAGAAAACCTTACGGGAACTCAACAAAATTTAATTTGTCTTATACATCGTTGCATACAAGCATCTGTACATGCAGATACACAAATCAACCGGAGCTACCTCTACCTATATAGAACTCGGATGCTTACGACAACAACAGTGATAAAACTCCACCACACCCACAACCAACAATAACAAAATAACTCAAGCAACGACTACTCACTTCAGCCATGCCCTCATCTACTGCACCTAGATTAACAGGCTTGCTCGCCAGCAAGAGCGCCATCATCACCGGTGGCACTACAGGCATTGGCCGCGCCATCTGTCTCGAGTTCCTCCGACAGGGAGCCGACGTGGTTGTGAACCATCTCGGCCGAGAAAAGGATCAACATCACTTGGATTCTTTGGTGAAGGAGGCTCAGGCCCTAAAACAGGAAATTCCTACGGCGGGTCGACTCGCGCACCAGCAAGGCGATGTGCGGGATCCTGAGACTGCGACCAAGCTTGTGGCCGCCGCAGTTGAGCACTCGGGGACGAGCAGGTTGGACATCTGTGTCTCGAACGCCGGTGTCTGCACGTTTGCGGATTTTCTCACCTTGCAACCGGATCTACTTCAAACAACGATGAGGACAAATCTTGATGGCGCCTTCTACGTTGTGCAGGCTGCTGCTAGGCAAATGGCCTTGCACCAAGTACCCAAGGGTGGCAGCATCATCGGTCTATCGTCCATCTCGGCTCTCGTGGGCGGTGGCAAACAGACTCATTATACACCTACCAAGGCTGGCATCACGAGCTTGATGCAGAGCACGGCTGTGGCGCTGGGTGAGCACAACATCCGATGCAATGCTCTCCTACCTGGTACCATCCGCACCCAGCTCAACGAGGAGGACCTGGCAGATGATGAGAAGCGCGAGTACATGGAAGGTCGCATCCCTCTAGGACGTACGGGCATCCCACACGACATGGCAGGCCCGGCTGTGTTTCTTGCGTGCGACCAGTTGAGCGGGTACGTGACCGGGGCGCAGCTGCTTGTTGACGGAGGTCTGTTTGTTAATCTGCAATGAGGTAACGGAATATAACGTTGGATTGAGAGACAGGAGAGAGAGAAATAGCTCGGTCTCTCTAGGAAGAGAACAAGAGAGTTGACTAATGTGAGAGAAACCGGATCAAGTTCTTGGAAGCATGTGAAAGCAACAAAATGATCGCCGTTGTGATGCAGGATGAAGGGGGTAAACATTTTCTTTTACTTGATGGGAGGAGGACTTGGAGAACGGACAGGAGGATTCCTTGAATTGGGATTCGGGTCAGTGTTCCCGATCGAGTTAATGGGGCACATGAGGCACTTTTCCCCCTGCCATGACATAGATATGTAAATAATCGCATCACGTTTGTAACTGCAATATGGAGTGTTTGTAGTTAATCTGCGAGTGTTCAGATGGGACGGTTATCATGTATTATTATTAACCCTAGCGTGCGCCAAGAGAGCAGACTTGCCGGTGCCCGATATCTTAGGATCAACAGATGGTGTCATGATGGAACCCGCTTCCAGCGCGCGCTGAGAATCCTACATGTCTTCGTGTATAGGCTGTTGGAAATACGATGGTAAAAGCTGGTTACCGTAACTTGTTGCATGTAATTATGCCACACAAGTAAGGAGTTGTGCGAGAAAGTGTCACGTACCGCAACGGTGAAGTTTCATATGCTTCTCTATCGAGGTTACCAGAGGGTATCTATCTAGAACGATGGTAATTTCATACGTGGTAAATGCCGCCTTCCATCCATCTATTTGAACTTTTCTCCACTATCCTGTTGCATCTTGGCAGCTCACATCATCTTACATAAACAGAGATCTGACGTTGGGCGTTTGAACTAACTGTACTGAGCTGAGTCAAGGATGAATCGAGGGAAACCAATGGAGCCAGGTATCTGTGGATCGGTGGGTAGGCAAATCGTTACGGAGAGAGGCCGAGGGGGATAAAACGGAAAATAAGGACACGTAGAGAGAACTATGATGATCTAGAAATGGATGTATGTACATCCCTTTGTTCGTTATGGTGGTCGATCTCATCACTGCTGGATTGTAACAGAAACATAACCAGGATGCCTGGTCATTCGTGATCCAGACCATTTAATGCAGAGACTTTTGATGAAAACACTAGGGACGTCAATGAGATTCTAGACCATATCAAAAAACCACATCAAATCTACCGTGTTGTTATCTGAGAGAAATTACTTTGTACAGTGCCAGGAAAGATGTCATTGAATCGCCTCGTTCTTTCGGTCGTCTTCTACTGCGAGGCGACGGTACGTACAGTATGATAACGGAGGCGATACGTTATCCATCCCTTTCTTTTTTTCTTTTTTTTTCTTTTTTTTTTTTTTCCCTCGCGGTAGTTTCGCTTGACTATGCTAATGACGATGTGTATGATGTAGCCCGTACCGTACTTCCCTCCTCGCAATCCGAATGTGCCCGCCCGGGGCTCCCACGAAACCAAAGGACCGCCGCATGTGGGGCCGTTCGGCCAGGCTGATAGGCCGAATATCTTTCGGACCGGCAGGGCGGAGTGGGGGCGGGGCGGAGATTGTGTGGACATGCCCTGACGTCAGGGTGGGAACGGAGACACTTGAGAGAATGTGCTGGACTGTATTTCAAAAGAAACCAATTGCCGTTTTCATGGTGTGTACATCCTTCAGTTTTTGATCCCAATTTTTTCTCTTTGAGGATGCCAATTGGCCAGCCTACTCACCGTATCTCTCTAGCTTCGGAGTTTTTGGACTAAACGGTGGCTACATTTACCGTATCTCACTTCCTTCCCCCCACATCCCTCCTCAGCCCTCTTCATCTCTCTCTCTCTCTCTCTCTCTCTCTCTCTGTGCATCTGTAGCCTTGGAATGACACATCGGTGGAACCGTTTTCTGGATCCTTATCCATCTCTCGCTCCACATGTTTCCTCTTGATGCCCTCATCCTTGACACCGTCCTGAACGGTCCCTGGCAAACCAAAAACTGCGGCATACATAGTATCCAGTGATGAGCATCCTGTCAGAGCATGGCTTACGGTGATGGCCGTGATTGGTTTCTCACTGAGCATGCAGCTTCAGGGGTTCAATTCCTATTTCCACGGATAGCTGTGATACTCTTTGCACACAGTCTGTGTTCAAAGCCACGACCGTGGCGACGATACTGTATTATAACAGTGAAGCAGTATGAGGGCATTCTGGTATCACTGAAGGATAAAAGACTATGCCGACAGTGCTGACTACAACCAGAATAATAACCGAGACTGGAAAAAAAGAAACACTATTACAATGCCATACTACTGTGTACGTAGAATCACCAACATTTCTCCACTGTCAATTCTATTTGTGAAACAACCAAGAAGTACTCGGCTTTACTTGGCATGACGCAGCTGAAATCTCCGTTCCGACTACCGTCTGATTGATCTGCCAGGGGTCAGATAGATCTGCATGTATGGTATCCACTCAGTTCGACACGGCGGGCGTAGTCAGTTCAATATCAAGTCAGGGTTTGTGACGGTGGAACTACAGTGCAGTACTGTAGTTGCTGCTATCCTTCAAATACGTCACACGCATGGTCTTAATACGAACCAAGGCTTTTCGCGGGAAAGGACTCGGCAGCGGCGTTTAAGCGGTATTACATGGCCCGCTTGTTACCGCCCTGAGTTGACAGAGGTTGGGATGGAATAGTCGAATCCTACCACTTTAGTATTGAGAACTTTTATTCCCTCACACAATATTACAGATTCGGAAGTATCTAGTACTAATTCTCAGCTGAGTACCCATTAAACTGCGGCTGATGTGGGAGCAGTACGTGCATGATAGATCCTCACTTGAGCGTCATAATAATTCTCGAAACCACAACTACCAACTTCAAGAGTTGTGCAACGTCACCCACTACACAGTGGAAATTAAATCCAGAAAAAATCTTTTTAAAAAAAAGTGTCTATAGAAAAGGACACAGTATAAGGGGGAAAGATATTTAAAAAAAAAAAAAAAAACCAAAAGTAAAAAGGCTCACTTAGATTATGTGGAACCCATAACTCGCCCCCAATATGGACAAAGGTGGATATCGCATCCTCGCCACGCAACCATCCCGCAAATGACTCGAAGGGGGTGTACAGTTAGTAGTAGTAATGGTAACTTATCTCTTTCGCTCGTCATTGCAGGACTGTGGATGTCAATAGTGACAAGGAACAAAAAAGGAAACTCCACATTCGGGCAAACATAACATCATCTTTGGTATTCTTTCATGTTTCAACCAAAGACGTACCGTTCAAGGAGTTGGCTAAGTAATTACAATTGATGAGTATAAAGCCTCAGATTCCTCCCACCGTTCTGGACGGTAATTGGCATCTTTCCATTATCAATCCTCATTCTCCATCCTACCGTCTTCTCCCCTGACAATCCATCTGTGCAGGTTATAAGCTTGAGGCTATAACAACACAGCAAACCAAAAGCAACATCACCCAGACGGAGCCGGTCTCCTCCCCTCCTCCTCCCCATCTTCAATACTAAACCTATCCAAAAGCCACAGTGATGGCCACCTCAACAACATTCTTTAACCAAGCCCTCGCTGCTAAACAGGAGGTGGACAACATGCAAACTCCCCCCGACTCTATCCCTGGCTCCCCGGAGCTCATGTCTAGCAGTTCCTGCGCCAGCCTCGCCAGCCTTGAGACGCCTCCTTCACCAGTATCTCCCCCATCAGGGCAGCTAGTTGCTGATGAATTTGTCTTTGCTTTTGACATTGATGGAGTACTCGTTCGTGGCGGCCGAGCCATTCCTGAGGCTATCAAGGCCATGAGGGTTCTCAATGGCGAGAACGAATTTGGTATCAAAGTGTAAGTCAGCCAGAGTCCCCATTCCATTCATCGAAAACTACCTACCCCCCTTTCGAGTTACTTCTCCCCTCCTAGTTGGAAACTTCTCAACTAACATTCTTGCTTCAAACACACAGACCCCACATCTTCCTCACCAATGGTGGCGGCAAGACAGAAGAGGAGCGCTGCCGAGATCTTTCCCAGCAGCTCCTCTGCGACATCAAGCCCGGCCAGTTCATCTGCGGCCATACACCCATGCGAGAAATGGCTGAGAAGTACGGCACCGTGCTCGTGATCGGTGGCGAGGGTGAGAAGTGCCGCCTCGTCGCCGAGGGCTACGGCTTCAGAGATGTCGTCACACCTGGTGACATCATCAAGCACGATGCTGCTACTACGCCATTCCGCAAGCTCACTGCCGAAGAGCACGCCAACTCGCGCGAGAGAGATTTCAACGAGATCACCATTGATGCTGTCTTCGTCTTTGCCGACTCCCGCGACTGGGCGGGCGATATCCAGATTATGCTCGATGTCGCCATGTCCAAGGGAGGCCGTCTTGGCACCCGAAGTGAGTCCTTCACCGAAGGTCCCCCATTTTACTTCTCGCACAACGACGTCGTCTGGTCGGCTGCCCACGAGCACGTACGTCTCGGCATGGGTGCCCTCCGCCGCATGTTCGAAGTCACCTTCAAGGACCTGACCAACGGTCGTGGTGTCCTGAACACTCACGCCTTCGGCAAGCCGCAGGTGTCAACCTTCGAGTTCGCCTCCCGTCTGATGGGTCAGTGGCGCAGCACCGAGCATGGCCTTGCAGCTCCTCCTGAGACAGTCTACTTCGTGGGCGACACACCCGAGAGTGACATTCGGGGCACAAACGCGGTCAACGAAAAGGCCGACAACGACTGGTATAGCATTCTAGTCAAGACGGGCGTCTACGAGGAGGGCACGGAGCCCGCCTACAAGCCCCGCGTGACTGTCAACAATGTGCTTGACGCTGTAAATCACGGCATCAAGCGCGAGATGGCCAGGAAGGCCGCCGCAACGGGCATGGCCAAGACAGATCTCCTGGCTGAGTCTGTCTGCCACCATGGCGCTACTCTTGTCGATATGGACGGCATTACCATCTAAGTACTGCTCGAATTGTTTCTTCCAAAACTCCTGTTTTCTTTATTCGAGAATATCTTAGGGGGTTCAGTTTCGACACTGTCCAGTTTCTTATATGTTTTATTGTTTGGACCGCTTCATGGCTCTTGTTGAATCGTCAAACGAGGAATAACGATTTTTTACCCCTTCCCTCACCTGTATTGAACGATTTGTTTACAGATTGAGGCAGAATGGGGGATGAGATGCACAATACATCCGGACGCCATATTTTTATTGCGAATAGAGAGCATAGATCACCCAGATGGAAGGGTGCTAAGTCTTTACATGGATATAGAGCTTTTCTAGTCCTTTGATGCAACATCACCACACACATCATTATACCCTGATGGGCATCACATCACAGTTTAGATTATAGAAAGATATTATAGAAAAAAAAATAAAGATATATCAAACCCTTCTTTCAGGGAAATTAGAATATGTAAAAAGGAACGCGGCAAGAGAGTGATTGTGACTACTGACTCTACATCCATTTATCGTTTAGGGCAGTTTCCAATCATTTCGGTTGAAACTGCAAAGTATCGAGCAAACGACGCTTAGCAATACACATTCTACCATTCTCGATCAAAGATAGCTGGCCCCTGATCTTGGGGAAGTTCATGGAGAATTGGATGTGATAGGGGTAGGTTGGGCATGTCTATGCTCAGCTTCCCTTTCGGCCCTCCTCTTCGTCTCTGTCATGCCCACTGCCTTCGTCTTCACTACCAGATAACTCTTTGAATGAGAACCCTCCCCAATCTGAAGTAGCTGTCCAATGGGCACAGTCCACTGCATCCTGACGCTGTCCTCGCTGCTTCAACGCCTCTTCAGCACTGATTCCGAAAGCAAACGGACGGACGTGCTCGCGATCTACGCGTAGCCAACCCCGCCAGCCTGCAGCAATGTCACCAGCGCCGAGGCCGCCTTGAACGATAGTCCCCCACCACTGTCGCGTAGCGCTCGCGCGGGCTCCCTCGCCGTAGAGCATAAACTTCTCGGCTTCTGCTACCACTGCTCTGAGACGTTCAGGGTCGCTATGAGCTGCTCGCTGGACGTATACATGACGCAAGTGAGTTTCTGGACAGCTGAGACGGGTAGAATCGAAGCGACCATCGAGATCAATGACCAGAAGGGTATATAAATATGGCGGCGAGACAAGCCTGGAGATGAGTTTGTAGAGGAGAGGAAGATATCGTCCAGACAAGCTCACTCCCGCAGCCCTCGTGGCTTGGAAATGACGAGCTGCAAGTTGATCAAACAAGCTCATGTGCGTAAGCTTAGGAGCTTGAACTGACCCTTGGGTAGATGACTTGGTCCTGGAGGTATTTGCATTTAAAGCCAGAGCTGACCGCACGCCATTGAGGATCTAGAGTATTTATCCAGTTAGAATATGCTATTAAAGAACTAAGGAATATATTATCGAATAGGTAGTCTACCTAGACAAGGTTGCAGAGGTATAACTCATGAGAAAAATCAGCCGGAATACGCAGCTTTCCGCGCATTTTTATCAACAGAGAGGGGGTTGATTGGAAGTGAAAAAAAAAATGACAGAAAGAGGAAACTCAAATATGAATGAAACAGATCGCAGTGTTGAGTCTGCTCACTTGAACAAAATAAACAAATGTGCGTATGCTAAATAGTAGACGGACTGTGATGTTTCAAGGTCTGGTGTTGAGAAACGGAAAATCTCTGGCCCGCCAAACTCACCTCTTCGAGGGTCGTCTCCTCAATCTCGGCCAACAGTCTCGCACCTGTCGCCGATTCCATCTCGTTCCCAACCGGAGTCTTCTTTATTCCTCGAGGAGACAAAAAAAAACCCTCTCGTCTTCTTTCTCTCACCTAGCGACAATGGGCTTCCCTTGCCAGGTCTTCCACGCCTCCGAGCTACCCGACCGTGTGCAGTCGGACCTCAAGGGCCGAAAGCGTAAGCTCCAAGCGGGCGAGCGCAACGTCGACCTCAGCGGGTGCGAGCTCTTGGAAATGCTGCAGTACAAGTGCGAAATTAAGGAGCCTGTGAAATGGGATAGTCCGGTGCAGTGCTATGCTGTCGATCGTCTTTTTCGGAAGTGAGTGGATATGTCTTATTGCTGTTGTTGATGGGGTTGTGTGTTTTTTTTCTCTTCCTGTTGGTTGCGTGAATGACTGGGTGGACTGGAGGGATGGATTGTGCTAACGTTGGCGATGACAAAAGGTGTATGGATAGAAAGGGATCCTTCATGGTTGAGACAACAGCCTGGGAAGGGAAAGATTTCTCAAGCGCCAACCACCAAAAGGGCAGCAATGGCAAAAACGATGGCTCACAGCATAAATCCCCGCAACATTACCAGTGGTCTTCGACCTGGAGCTCACCTGATTCCGCACGATGAGCTGTTGGCGAAGCTCGAAATTCACCATAATTCGAATGAGAATGGGACTGAGAAAGACCGCACAAATAGGTCGCACTACAGCCGATATTTCAACCGCTTCACGGAATTTCTGTCTACGAGGGACATTGTATTTCTTGAACTGTGTTGAATCAAACTAGACGTTCAAGACATTAAACACTGTGTTGCCTTTGGCGATGTGAGCAGAGAAGCTCACCACCGAGTGGGAGGCAATCAAGACAAACGCCCACGAGTTGGTAGCGACGGGACTATGCGCGAGGTACGCAGCTAGGAAGGGTGCTACCTACTTTGGATAAAAAAGAAAAGGGCTTGAGCAGTGCTAATTACACCTCCAAAGAGTGTATGCGAGCGCTTTCGCGGGATGCATTGTTAGCTACCAATATGAGGTCACAATTGGTCTGGTGGTGGGGTCACAGCCAAAGCTCTCTCGACATCCCTCATCATCATACGAGGAGCTCAGAAGATCATTCTGGCGTCATGTCATTAGGAGAGCCTCACGGCCTCTTCAACAATAAAATTTACGGATGCATTCACACAGATACCACTTCAATTGAAAAGCACGTATAAATCAAAGCACAGGTCGACTTGGTTGCCCTTGCCTATTGTACAGGAGTTTGTGCGGCGACCGTCTCAGATGAAGCCTTTGGTATTTTAATCTTCTATCCAGCGACACAAGACAAACGAAACATTGGAGAGCCCCTCTTTCCGACGGCCTAGTTGTGATTCATCCTCGGCATTGCCCTATTGCCAATTGGTTTCTTCCCTTACTGACTCTTCTGGGCAGCACGCTCAGCCTCGAGCTTGATGTAGTGGTTGTCGCGGGCATCCGTTCGGGGCATGTGGTAGCCGTACCTGTTGACATGATTAGTCTTCACCTAGTTTGATCGTTGCGTAGTCGTAGCTTGAGCATACCAGAAGACGTTGGCCATGACGAAGCCGGAGCCTGGATAACTTGGTCAGCCAATTGCTCTTATCCTCCCCCCAACCAACCATATCACCCCCAATTGTCAGCCTCAGCCAGCTTTCTCCTCCCAATTGCTCGCAAAACAGCCAGGTCGTGCTCATTCCAGTCAATTGAAGGGATCGGACGACGTACCAAGAGCGATGCTAAGGTCCAGGACGAGGTTTCGTCGGAGAATCTGCCAAAAGAGTCAGTCCACTGAAAAAAAGCTTCCAAGGATTCCTCCCGCCCGGCTCCGAACGCCGCGCGCGAGGAGAATTGAGCCATTGGAGCCTGGGAAAACGTACACCAGTGATGGGTCGGATGGCCATTTTGATTTTTGAGATCCTTTTTTTATCGATAATCGAAGAGATTCGGTTCGAAAGAGCGGACGACTGGGAGAGCGGGTTCGAATGCTTGGTCGTTGAAGATGTGAGTTCATCCCGAGGATGGCCTGATGTTAATTCGCGCTAAAGCAGGGTCACGTGCAGTCTACCGGGGAAAATCGTCGACAGGCCTGCTGTCGCTTTTGGCTGTGCTTCTCAGTCCGGCAGAACCCCGGGCGTTGGCGGAAAAGATCTCGAAACGTCTTGGAGATAGTGCGGCTGGTCGTGTTCTGCTTGATAAATCGTGACAATCGACGAGAGAATTTGGGGGGTTTCTGCACGCCGTGGACAACACCTTCTGCTATGAGTCTTCGTCTAGCCGCCCGGCGGCTGGCGCTGTCAGGTAAAATCACCATTTACTCCCCTCCATTTCCCCGAGCACAAGAGCTCAATTGACTCTCTCTCATCCTCGAGCTTCGTCAACTGACACCATTCTTTGCCAATTGAACAGCAAGAGCCCCAAATCCTCTTCCTGCCTCCCAGTCACCCATCATATCCGCCACCCTCGGCCCTTCGACACAGCGCCGCCACAAATGGAGCATCTTCAAAGGTTGGGGCCGCAGCAGAGAAGCCCCATCATCCGCAGGCGACCCGGAAAGCGCCCAGCTCGACGACCCCAAGAGCCGCGAGCAGTTCCTCGCGCGTAGCATGCAAAGTGGTGTTGAGAACAACATCTTCCAAGACGAAATCGAGACCCCCCAGCGTGGTTCAGCAGCCGACGAAGCCTCGGGTGCTACTGAGGCTGAACAGAAGACCAAGGAAACCATGGCCATGGTTGTGGACCCCGATCCTCGAAGCCGCATCCGTTGGCAGCGCAAGAAGATAATCCAGATGGTCCGCCGCGACGGCCGTCTGACCAAGGAAGAGACGATTAAGATGACAGAGCGAGAATTGGTGCACAAGAGCGAGTTTATGCCGACCAGTACCAAGAAGCTTGTCATGCTGGCTCGCCAAATCCACGGCAAGACAGTTGACGATGCTATTACGCAAATGCAGTGGTCCAAGAAGAAGTTCGCTGCCGAGGTGAAATACTACCTAGAAGAGGCTCGAGACCTCGCCATAGCTCAGCGTGGTATGGGACTCGGCCAGGTCAACGGTGAAGTCCTGGACAAGCCACGCAAGATCCAGACCAAGGAAGGCAAATGGATCGAGGTAGTAGATCCCACACGCATGTACATTGCTCAGTCGTGGGTAGGCCGAGGGCCTTGGCGTGGAAAGAGCATCGATTACAAGGGTCGAGGCAGGATGGGTATCATCCACCATCCAAGCACGAGTACGTATTTTCTTTTCCCAATATATTACCGTCCATTTTGTATGCTTGCTAACAATTCGTCAAAAAAGGCTTGACTATCTTGCTTAAAGAGGAGAAGACAAGAATCCGCGAGCACGAGGACCGCGAAGCCAAGAAGGCTAAGAAGGGTCCCTGGGTACATCTTCCTAACCGACCGGTCTACGGACAAAGGCCCTACTACTCCTGGTAGAATACCAGACATTCGTGTTTATTGTACGAAAAACCAACAAGTAGGAATTGGAGAAGAGGAAAGCCAGTGGAGGCGGTTATGTAAGCTCTCATAAAACTTGTAAGATATCTACAATGAATTGCTGTACAGTTGAGCACACAGTTTCCTCCTGGTATCATAAACCGAAAACCCCAGTTTTCCATGCTAGGGCTCACTCCCATGCAAGTACACTTGAACCGACCAACCAGAACTCTGATGGCAAATCTAGTGCTAGACTTCTGTTTGCGTTGGGCATACCTGTATATCGCGGAGCCTCTTGAACATAGTACAGCAGAGAGCGATCGGGTCAGAGAAACTACTAACCTCTCTCAAAAATCCGAGATCAACCAGACTGCAGAAGATGGGAAAAAAGATAAAATATTGTCTTGAAATGTATTTTTCCCCTCAGGTCCTAACTCCGAATTTCAATTTGCCTTCCCATCCATCCCTAGACTAGACCATAGTTCGGGGCGTTGTCCGCGGGACCATGTCCTCGTACCTGTGAGACATCATGTCCAAGTCGTACGCGTCCTTCTCGCGGTCGGACGCCTGGTCATTGGATGCATATGCCCTTCCGCCTCCGGGAAGAGGGTCAGAAATCGCGAGACCAATTCCGCGGCGCTGAATCTCCATCTCTCGCTCGATGTCGCTATTACGTCGTCGCGATTTCAAAATGAAGAATAGAGCAACACCACCAAGCGCTAGTACCGCGGCTCCAACTCCAACACCGATGCCAATTTGGGCCGCATGTGAAACCCCGCTGTTCGACTTGTGTGCAGCTGAATCTGAGGTTGCACTGCTACTAGCGTCGGAAGTATTCGAGGCCGTGGCATCTGCCTCATCACTACCCGAAGTTGCGGATGGCGTCTCTGAAGAGGGTGCCTCTGTGGTAGATTTTGGATCAGCACTTTCTGTCGCTGAAGCCGTTGTAGGAGTAGACTAGGACATTAGAGTCATGGTTAGCAATTGAGCCCTCAAACATGATGGGTGGTACATACACTTGACTCCGTGGCAGTCGTCGTTGCTTCAGCAGTTTCAGAAGCGTCAGTCGTGGTAGGTTCGTCAGATGCTAGGGCTGGTGTAGACGGGACTTCAGCAGTAGTTTCAGCGGCAGCAGTGGTCTCGGCAGCGGTAGGCGGGACTGCAGGTGAGGTAGTAGCTGGAGATTCAGCAGATGGCAAGGCAACGCCTTAACGAGATTAGCTCATGAGACGAATAAGAGGATATATAGCCAGCATACCAACGCAAAATCCGGAACTCAGGATACCATTGACCTCGTCAGCTGTCGCACCACATCCCTGACTAGAACAGTCTCGAATACCACCCAAGAATGATTGGTTCGCGCAGAGGCAAGCACCGTCTTGAGCACTGGTGCATCCGAACTGGCCAAAAGAGTTTTGCATGTTATTTGCACATTGTTGCTGGAAGAAAAATATTGGTTAGTATTTGAGCTTCCGCATGCTTCTCATAGTTCCACTTACAACACAGGTAGTGTCTGCGGAGACACCTAGAAAGTAAAGGGCGCCCAGCGCACCTAGAGTGGAAAACGAGAGTTGCATCTTGAATGGATGGCAGACTCAGATGGGGGGCAAAACCGAGAGAAAAGAGGGAAAGAAGAGAAAACAGATATGCCAAACGAATTTGGACTGAACGTGGTGGCTTAAACGAGAGATGGATGAGGGAGGTAGGTGAGCTGACCGGATGGATGAGAAGAACCAAGCTGTCGATTGATTGGGCGACAAGCTGTTAAAAGTGAAGAAGCATGGGAATACTTGGTTCTGCGACTAGGACAAGGGCGGTCCAACGTGGCACCCGATATGTGCAGAAGGTAAATGCAAGCGTGTGCAGGTCGTGCAGATTTACCGGGACGAATACGAACAGAGGGCTGAAGGAGGGCCGGGTTAAGCTGGCCAACAAAGAAGTCGAAGGAGTGACGCAGGTGAGCTGAGAGAGGGTTTTGGTAACTGGGGGTTTCTTGAGTTTCTCTTGGCGAGAGGTGACGAGCGAGTGTCTGAATCAGTGACAAAGGAGTGAATCGGTCGGTAGAGTATGTGGTGGAAAAAAATCAATAAAGAGCGTGGATAGGTCGGATTTGGTGTGATGACGGCACTTAGGACATCACACAACAGAGCAAGAGAGCCCCGGGGACGCGATCGTCAAAGACGGAAAAGGAGAAGCGAAGTCTAGAGCTCCAGGCTGAACAAAGCAGTTAAAGAGGATAGGAACCCAAGTGAGACAGGCCAGTGGGCACGTTGAGAGTGAGAAAAACAATCACGCAGAAAATGAAGGTTGAAGGGAGACAAAGGGGGGGAAGGAAGGTGGGATGGGAGGAATTCACGTCGGCACTGGGACAATAAGGGATTCAAGGGAATGAATGGACGTGGATGTGGTGTTGATGTGGAATACCGCAGCTAGTAGGTTTGGGATATGTAAGGCAATGGAAGCTAAGGCCCGGTGCTTGGCTTTCGTACCAGTACCTGTACCTGTACCTGGACCTGGACCTGCTCTCTCTGGAGCCCCGTCTTAGGCTGGTGGGTACCTATCTCAGCTCTACTTTTCGTTGCCAGGCTCTAAGAAATCCCCCCTTCCCAGCCCCAAAAACACATTCAGGTTCCCTTCTAGCCCGTATTCTTACTTGACGCTCTCCTGGCAAGAGGCCCTGGTCCAGTATGAAATTGATCGGAGAACTAATTAACAGTACCCCATTACATAGCACTCCTGGACGAAGGCCTCCGACTCTCTATTGCATAGGTAGGGTAGGTACAAGGAACCTACATCTAGTAACTACTTGTCTGGGTAAGGGAGGTAATAGTGTCTGCAACGTCTGTCGATAGGTGCCGTGTACCTTAAATTGCCATACCCGCCCCTACGGCAGGTACTTTACCTTTACCTCATTGGCATTTCAAACTACCGTCATCGCTACACGTTCCTCTCGCACCGACAACACCCAATAGTAATAATGTCAAAAACTCCGCATCTGCTGTTCTCCTTCCGCCAAGGCTGAGATGCAGGTTCAAGATGACCCGGATTGGCCAGCCACGCGGCAAATACTGCAAAATATTTGGCAGAGGTAAACCCCAGAATAGAATTCTCAGAAGCATCCGCAGCTCAGCCAGGCACCCCTGTCGAATCGGTGTCATGCGAGGTCCGTGGTGGCCTTCATTTGACGAAAAAGGTATGGGAGTTCTATGGCCTCGTTTTGGCTCCAGTCAGTACTGTATCTGAAGCAAGGTACCATGAACCATCCTCTTCTGTTCATACGGAACGTGTACTGTATCATGCTCCCAAGCCGTGTTAACAAACACGCACTTGAACCCCTAATTACGAGTATGTCATTTGGTACACTATGTGGCGAGTTCGCCAACTCGAAAGGGTCCCCATTTCATCAATTCAACCCCCCCCCCCCCTTCCAAGTCCGAAAGGTGTGCGTGGTATCCATACCTTGTCAAGAATCCCTCACGATGGGCTAAGAGGGCTTGCGTCAGCGGATCTGATGGCCAGCCCAGCCCCTTGCTCGCTGCAGAACGCCTCCAGAACGCCTCCAGAACAACCCTGGCAGCATGCTGGATCACTGCGCCTTCTTTCTGTGAAGCAGCTGAAGAATCAAGTCAGAGCCCTATGCACCCTTTTCCCGCCCTCTTGGGCACAAGGTAACCCAGGGCAGCTTCCTGCAACCCAAGGCCCAAGGGCGAAATTGGCCTCTTGGTCGTTTGTGTGTCAGCTCGCACATGGGAGACGTACGTATACAGTACTCACGGAGTGCGCCGTTTCATCAACGCCTCACCAACCCACATCGCGTTCTTCGTAGCTGTGCTGGTTCGTTCGTGTGCCCACAATCCTCGAGGTCCCATAAAGAGCACTTGAAAGCCCATGCGAAGTTGAAGTTGGTCACCCTCTACCTCTGAGCATCCAGTCGATACCAAAGTCCATGTTGAATTTTTTTTTTTTTTTTTTTAGCAAATGCAGGTCAAGCGAAAATGCCTCGAGTCATCGACCGACTGGCTAAAGTGGATAGGATGAAACTCGCTGTTGGCAACCTGCAGAAACGAAACACTTCGTCATGCATTGATGCATAACCGTTTGTCTCTTTGTGTTATGTCGGAACACCATACATTCAAGCTGGCTATAACTAATCAGTCCAGTACCTGGTGCAGGATCCGGGATTGCGACCTCTGGGCGTTAAATCCTCGTCCATAATTGGGCAAGATTGGCGACCGAAAATCACAAAGTCACCATATCTACATCGTACAAAGCTGGCATCCTTCCTCCTTGCTTTTATTAAAGGAACTGCTGTACGTAGTAGTTGGACAATCCTAAAGTTGCCAGATAAAACTACCTTTGCTCGATATTCCAAAGCTCAAGGTCAAAGGATGAAGGGGACGGGGGATGTCTGTGTGCCTTTTCAGGACACGGACCACACACGATTAAGCTGAGGGCTTTGAGGTCCAGCGTTGACCGAAGCCTTTCTCTAATGAATCTAAAACATAGGTAAGCAGGGACGTTCGACGCAAGGAGGTTCTGGTGGCAGAAGTGCGCTTTCGATGGCAGGCGGTCAGCACAAGCAGACGGTTTTCAGAGGGCCTGACGCAGCACTCACAAGAACAAACAACGCAGCAGATCATGTAATTGGTCATGTAACTGGTACCTCAGCAGTAAAAATTCAAGATCTAAGTTAACTTGACCGCCTCGATGGGCCATCGATATGCAAGGTCTCCATGGAGTTGCCCGGATCAACACAAGGATACTGTGTAGTCAATCCACGCCGCGCGCCCAACCAAGGAGATACGTACATAATATTCAGTAGGAAATCCCTTTCGACAATATACTATGTACGAGACTTGACCTGTAGGCATTTTATGAAGTCAGCTTTCAATGCAAGCAAGCACTAATGCAGTCGCTGAAGTTCGTACCAGCAGGTCCATCCTTCACATCCTCTGTGGCGGTGGGCCGCAAACACCATGACCAGCGAACTCAGGCAAACACGAGGTTTTGAGGACAAAAGCCGGGTTGCATCGGGCCCTGTTTCATCGATACCTTGTTGACGTTATAGGAATGGAGTCAGGGGGACCACAGTCTAATTTAGCGTGAAACAGCCGGCCCTCTTCCATGTCCCAGTACCTTGCACAAAGTAGGTAACGTCACTGGAGCTGGAGAGGGTAGCTACGTACCACCTTGCCTATTTAGGTACCTGGTCAATTATGTACTGTCCCGAGATAGCTCACAGTACTGTAAGGTGTGTAGTTTTTGGCCTTGAAACCAGGCACATCAATCTACTTAGCCCTCACCATTAGGAGATAGGACTCTGTGTCGGCCGCCCCCTTGTCGTCCACGTTCATCATGACGACCCTCGTCTTCGATGTTCTGCAGGACCAGATCACCAATTTTTGTCATGAACTGGGGGGATGTTCCTTGAATTTTTTTTGAATTTTTTTTCCCTTTCCTCTCTCTTCCGTGTAGTGGTCCCATGTCTCAACGCGTCTGCTCAAATAGAAAGAAAACAATGCACGCTGCGAAATGCCCCGTGGCTATCCTATTGCCATTTTTTTTTTCTTTCGTGTAGAGTTCTTTGTTTCTGACCAACTTAAAATTGGGTTTCTGAGGTAATAATTAATGGCAAATTTTCTGCTGAAGAGTTTTTTTTACAAGCGGCGGTTGAGTTGTCCTCTGTCTGCATCTAAATTGATTGGACAACAATGATCTATCGTCTTTCTCTCCTCCCCAACTCACAATTCAGCGGGGCCTTACCTACCCGGATGCGTTCAGCTTTCTCCTAAATCAATGTGCTGCTCTCTCCCTTATGATCCATGTCCTATTCAAGAGTGTCTACACATTCGGCCGACTCTGTACACGAAAAAATATCAAGGAATATCGGTCGGCGCTCTGCAAACTTGACTCTCATCCGTTTGAAACGAAACCATCTACTGCGTCACCTACTTGGGGGGAGATCGTCATGATTTTGCAGCAATAGCCTCACCCTCCCAAACAAGCAGATCCTTCATGACATAGTGGTGTTGATTTAGCATGAGACATTCCCATGAATACGGCGCAGTCGCCAAGATTGAGTGCATCGGGTTGACTCTGCCAAGAACTCTATCGAAACTATCGGCGCGATATCTCAAGCCCAACCTACCTCGGGCTGCCGGGACTGTCGTCAAAAGGCCTGTGAAGTTCCGAGGGAAATGGGTTTGATTCATGTAAACGTTATACGCAAGATCGTTGGCGTTTGATCTGTGAAGTCAATTATCTAAGTTCTTGGCCCATCAACTTCATCTGAGCAGATTCTAGCCCCCCCCCCCCCCCCCTGTTTAACCATGTTTCGCATATCATTGTTGCACAGCGTATACTCCAATTCAATATGGCGTTCATCTTACGACCTTCACATGCCAGAATCCGAAAGTTGGTGCATCGATGCCCCTGGGCTTGCCCGTTAGACGAGTTTTCCAGGCGATATCATATGTGTCGCCCCAACAGATGACGATTCTTCAAACAAGTATGGCTGGAATTTTCTTGCAAAGGCGGCTTCAATTTAAGGTCATTCACTTCATAGGTGACGCGACTGTCTCACAAAGAACTCTCCTAATCAGAAATTGAGTTATATGTAGCAGGTCAGTCAGCTTCTCTATATGCTGATATTTACCCAATGAATGGGAGCACTTCGGTGCACCTTATATAACAATGATGATCCGACGTTTTGTAGTCAGGGATATTGTTGGTACATCTAGAATAGGCGATATTTAGTGAAAAATTAAGTATTTAGATTTTATAACCTCTGGTTTGTCAGTATCCGTTCTCGATACTCTCCACTTGCCTTAGCACAGGCCTAGCGACCTCGGTCGAAAGTCCCAGCTGGCGGATCGCATCGCCGTGAGATCGAATCACATTTGGATCGATTGAAGAGGTTTGTATGACGACCCTGGAATGGCAATGCCGGTGAGCGACCACATCCCAAGCTTGCGTAGCCGCAATCCCTATAGCAAGCTCCGACGTCCCCCGTACCGTGATGATTGCCGGCTGACTATCTTGAGCCCTCTGGTAGCGAAAGAGCATTGCCACACCCAGTCTGCCGTTCCATAACTCCATCGTGTCAAGTCTCGGCATCTGAAGCGCTGCGACAGCGGCGTCTCGAAGTAGGTTGTTGATATCAGCGGTGTCCGCTTCGTTAGTGAGGACCCTCGAAGTCAGCGCCAGAGAAGTGAGCTTATCCCACGTCCATGAATCTTGACACGCTGCGAAGAAGTGTCTGGCATCGGCGATGAAAGAGGCGGACAGCGTGGTGAGGTGCAGGCTGGCACAGGCAAGTTTCTGGCTCACGGCCGGATTCGGCACCCTCATAGCGGGACAATAATAATATTTTTCCGGGTATGCCTCGTTGAAGTTCTCGAATATCGTCAACTTACACAATTTCGTTTTGGGAAAAGATTCGATCAGCGTTTGGTTACCTGTATTCTAGTTAGTCAGCGACTGCGTTAACTAAATTGCCAAGAGTCAAGCAAGCACTTACGTTTATCTGTATGCAATTGCATTCCACACCACTCCCTCCAGGGTTCGTAACAAAACTCCTTCATGTTGGGGAACCGCGTTAGCATGTTGGCGAGTGCAACCGGCTTCCATCGTCGGCGGGTCTGTTGGCGAAGGAGCACGACCCCGACGGCGGGTACGAAGGGGAGACCCCGCCACCAACGCATCTCGGGTTCCTCCTCGTCGAAAGGCCCCTCGCCCATGATCTCTTCAAATATCTGTTCGATGGCGTGTTCGCCAGGACGAAGAATCCGATTCCCGGCAACCCAGCCATGAGCCGGATCATTTATCAGGGTCGTTCCTTGTTCGTGCTCATAGCGAGACAAGCACTCGCCTGAGTTGGTGTCTGAGCAGAAGCTGAGGTACTTGAACCAGTGCTGGTTATCGCTGGGTGAGTAGACACTGATATCGAGGACCAAGTCACCGCGAGGCTCCCATGCACTGAGTGTCGTGAACAAGCTTTCAAACGCATCCGCGATAAATTGGTTGTTGATATTGCCCAAGCCCCAACCGTCTTGGTCAGTGTTAACGCATTTTCTGCAATCGTACTGCTTCAGTTCCACGCGAAACCAGATATAGCGAATCTGGCTTCTCTTTCGGAACAGGATAGTTTGAGAGTTGCGGTCGGCGAGGCGCGGTACCGTCAGGCTAATCTCGGCAAAGTTGAGCGGCTCGATAATTGATTGCCAGTCTCGGGCAACGGTCGCAAGCAAGCTGCACCTCCCACCGAGAACTGGCAAGAGACCAAGGATCTCATTTCGAATCTCAGGAGGAAGATAAACCCAGGAGGTTCTGTCACTCGACATCTCTGATTAGGCGTGCAGTGGGTTGAGTGTGAACGATCGCAGTCGATGTGGATTGAGAAGGATGTGATGGGATGAAATAACTGGAAGATTAGGACCTGACAAAGAGAGGGAGAGATAGGCGACGGGATACTTATACCTTTCTGCAGATAGTTTGCAGTCATAGTTAGAAGTACAAGCCTTTCAGCAATGCAGCTGAAAGCTTGAAAATAGGCAACTGTGTTGTTATCAGAATATGATGACCATGATGTGGATTTTCTGGTTCAGCCCAAAGTATAACAGCAAGCAAACAAGGGGGATGAAGAGATCTTGGATGAGAGCCGACCCCCCCTTATGCTTAATCTCCAGGAACACCCTGATAGGCAGCATATAAGTTAGATGATTGCATTTTAACTCTTTTATTCAATGGAAGTAAAGCACCGAGATGTGGCGCCACAGGTCACTAACTTGTAAGTGCCACTGTGGCTGTGTGGCTAATTTTACCGATGGTCCATCTACTCTAGCAGCCCAGATCTGATGGGATTTTGCAGAGTAGGGCAGCGCGATCTACCCATTGTAACGGCCGGAGGTAGGGAGGAGATCGAGTAGGGTCAGCGAGTCCCATTATAACAGCAGTCAAGGGCAGCTTTTAAGTATTTGTTTTAGTCCTATCCCTTTAGGGGTGGTAAGGCAACATTTCCATACCGGATCAGGGATTTTTACGAATTAAAGATAGGACACTGGACAATACTTTCATTTCCTATTAAATTTGCCAATAATTCAAGTCTTAATGATCCCCCTTAGTATATAATAGAACCTGAATTCATTTACTACATTACCTTTGCTTTTACTATATATATGGTTTTGTATATACCTCTGATGTTATGGATCACCTATTAGGGTAGTGTGGTTCCAGGTATGGCCATGTTGCCTTACCACCCCTAAAGGGATATAAATTGAAGAACAGCTCTTAGATTGCTTTACTATTGGCTGTATGCAATTATCTAATATTACTTCAGTGAGCTTGGGTAATATGGAGATAGATACGCTCCACTTGCCTTAGCACACCAGAAGGGATAGAGCTACAGGTAAGAATGACCTTGGCCTAGGCATCAACCGTTTACTAAACTACGTTTAACATAATTAAACTCTTCTGTAACCAAGAGGAGTTTCTGTTGCAAACCGCATGGCCAAAAACGTAGCGCTAGCTACGTAGTGGCTCTTATTAATCTTTGCATTATATGTCCAATTCGACAGATAGGCCATTCTGTGGTGAGCCAAACCCGCATTCCCGTCTATTGGCTTACCAGCAGCCAAACGGCATTGTGGAAATAACATCTCGGGGATAAGTGAAAGAGATGTGCAAGCGAAAGAGCCCTAGACTACGGGTCTAGACCATGGAGCAGTGATTGGTCCTCGGGAAAAGGAAATGATCGGCACAGGTGCCACCATACAGGTAGAGCCCAAACCCGGGGAGCCGGAGTCTGAGAAATGAGAAGTACCCAGACGTAATCTCGGAGGCAATCGCGTAGTTATCTTCCAGAGGCAAATGCGCATACGTAGTGCCTGTATACTCAACTTTTGTTGATCCGGGGGTGAAGAAGAAGATATATGACCGTTTCGTGTATCCTGTCTGATGCGGAGAGAGAGAGGGAGAGAGACGGGGGGAGGGGGTGCTTAGGCAGCTCAAAACATGACAACTTTGTATGGAGGACTACTCCGTCTGGTACCTGCTTCCTACGCGTAATACGGTAATTAATCAATAGAGGGTTCTAGGCCTCTGTGTGGGCGCTCGGCATTACATCATATGGCCAGCCGCATCCCTGCCCCATACTGACAAAGGACTGCGCGCGTGTGGATGTGTGCAGGTGGATGGTGCCAAGTGCTTAATGATGAGAGCCCAATTTTTTTTTCATTGGTGACTCTCCCACCCTTATATGCATCTCGTCTACGCGCGATACCAGTCGATAATATTTACACTACTTACCTACCTAGCCAGCCTTACCTACAGTGCCTTACCTACGGTACCTCCCTTCATTTTCTTGGGCCTTCCTCCCGTCTTTTGCTAGATCTGTGAAGGAAAGCACAACGCACGACCGCGACTGCTTGGTACTGTGCTGGTGTTGTGGTTGGTCTCTTTCGGTCCAGCTTGGGAGCCTTGTGAGGCTGGAGCAACCTGCAGAATACCTCCATACCTACGGAGTACTGTATCTACCTAACCTACCTCACTTTACCTTACCTTGCCTTACCCAACCGACCACCCAGGTAGTAGCGTTCATAAGGAAGGAAGGCTCCTTGCTGCCTGCTGATCGACTAGCGTCTCCGGAGTCCATATAGACTACTACCGAGTCCTGTTGCTTGGTCCTCTACTACACGACCTGCACTCTCTATTCGCCCAAGTTGCTCCCATTTGAAGAACCTGATATCCGACACCCGTCATCCGCCGTCATCCGTCATCCGCGACATCGCATGCGCAGTCCTTTTGTCGATCAGGCCGATCAGACCGACCAGGTGAAACCATACCCAACGCGCGAACGTCTTTGAGCTCCCTGTGATGCGCCGTGCTTCTCTCTTGCAAGCGCAATCAACATGGCGAAAGTGATAGGGGAGGAGAACTGGCTTGCCTACTTGGATGAGACGGTTCGAAATGCGACCGACCTAGAGCGTCGTGTCGACGCTGTCGAGAACTATAAGCGCGCTGTAGGCAATGAACCAGGAAGTCTTCGCATCTGGCTATCCTACTGCAACTTCTTTTGGTCGCTATGGGAGGCCACCCAATCCCCCGCTGGAGACGGCTGGACTGATGAAGAGAGAATCCTGGGTCGGGAACTTTTTTCCTTTGGTTCCTCTCTTGATCTGTGGCAGCAAGGTTACGAAGCGATCCGATATCGTCTCAGCGACAGCCATCTACTCTGGGACAGATGGGTTTCTTTGGAAATGGAACTGCTCTCCAAGTCGCGAACTCCCGAGGGCATCAAGCGCGTCACCCATCTCTTCCGCGATCGTCTTGCAACCCCGCACATGACTTGGGAAGAGACTTCCCAGAGATACTCGAGCTTTCTAACAGATTACAACCGCGCCGCTTGGGAGGACGCCATGGCGGACGTCACTACTAGTGCTCAAACTGCCAAGAAGCTTGTTGCTGCTCGCGATCCTTTCGAGTTGAAACTTAAACAGGCGACTGAATCTGGCGATTCCGACGCCCAAAAAGCTGCCATGATTGCATATGTCGATTGGGAGGTAACCCAGAGTAAACGCAGCGTCGACAACCACGAAATAGGTCTCGATCTTGCCCGTGGCATCTTTGCTCGGGCTCTGACAGGCATCTGTTCTACCGATCAATCGACATGGCTAGAGTACGTCGTTTTGCTCTCCTCTTCAAATTCCGTTCTTCAAACATCCGAAAATTTGCTTGATGTTCTGAGAAGGGCCGTCCAGCACTGCCCTTGGTCAGGAATACTGTGGAATAGGTACATCTCGTGTGCCGAGGAGACGAAGCTTCCCTTTGCAGAGATTGAATCCATCAAGCATGCCGCGACAAGTGAGGATCAGCTCCTGAGAGATGGGATGGAGGGAATGATTGAAATGTACGAGGCCTGGTGCGGCTTCCTTAAGCGAACAGCCATGGATTCCACCGCCATGGACGAAGCGGTTGATATTGCTGACATGGGTCTAAGCGCAGCCCTTGAGGATGTCGCCATTGTCGGCCAGCGACTGTATGGCAAGGATTACCAGGGCGACCCTAAGTTCCGACTAGAGCGAATATACATCCAGTACCTCACTGAGAAGAAGGGTGCCATTGATAAGGCTCGCCTTCAGTGGAACAAGCTGGCTACCTGCCAAATCCATGCAGATAATCACGACTTCTGGTTCAGATACTACATGTGGGAGATGCTGATTTTCTCCTCAAACATTCAAGAGAAGTTGGGGTTGATAGGACCTCCTACAAACGCTAACCTTCGAGTACCCTCCTTCGCGACCGGTGTCCTATTCCGTGCCGTTCAACGGAAGACGATTGACTGGCCAGAGAAGGTATTGGAAGTATATATGCAGCATTGCAACGACTACGAGCCACCTCTTTCTCTGCGCAGGGCGGGTGACCGAGCATATAGAATTACCAAGGCTATTCAGAAGCGTCGTAACCAGGAGGCCGAAGACAAGGCTGCCAACTACCGGTGGTATAGTGCCCAGCAAACCGAGGTCGCAACCGAGGAACCAGAGACTCCTACCAGCTCCAAGCGCAAAAGAGAAGATCTCCCGGTTGCAGCTGAAGATGAACCAGAAAACGCCAATAAGCGACACAAAGCCGATAAGGAAGCGAAACCTCAGGAACCAGCCTCAGCAACGCAGGATGTGAAAAGAGACAGAGAGAACGCCACTGTCATCGTTACCAACCTTCCCGGTGACGTGTCTCAGGTTAAACTACGTCAGTATTTCAAGGAGTATGGTCATATCAACAACATCACGGCATTGGTGCAGGATAAGGACGGGGAAACATCCACAGCTCTAATCGAATTTAAGACGCCCGAGGAGGCCCAATCTGCCCTACTTCGAGATGGAAAGTACTATGGTCAGTCACAAATTAGTGTTCAGTCCGGGCATGACCTTACTGTCTTCATCACAAACTACCCACCAGCCGCTGGCCAAGAATACATCCGAAACCTGTTCAAGGACTGTGGTGAGGTTCTCAGCATTCGTTGGCCGAGCCTTCAGAAGAACACACACCGACGATTCTGCTATATCTCCTTCCGCGACCGAGAGGCGTCCGCCAAGGCAGTGCGGAAAGACGGCACCTTGCTAGAAGATCGCTACAAGTTATTAGCCAAGTACTCGGATCCGACTCACAAGAAGACACGCGAGGGTGCCCTTGCAGAAGGCCGGGAAGTGTACATTGGCAACCTAGATCGAGCTGTCTCCGAATCAGAGCTCAAAGATACCTTCTCCAAATATGGCACAGTGACCCGTGTCAATATGCCACAGACTCTCAGTGGTAAAAGCAAGGGATTTGCATTTATTGACTTCTCGACCAAGGAGGAGGCCCAGCAGGCGGCGACTGAGCTTAACAATGTCAAGTATCATAGCCAGGTTCTCAAGGTTGAGGTCTCGAAAGAGTCCAAGTTTAAGCCAACAGCTAGAACTGTCGTTAAGCAACGCGAATCAGCTTCACCTGCACCATCCTCCAGTCGCGACAACGAAGGGGACGAGGCCATGCGCGACAACGACGCAGAGACTGGAGCCCAGCACAACCCCACTGGCGCTGAGATTGCATCTCGCACGATCGCACTGATGGGTCTCCCAGACACAGTGAACGACGCTTGGGTGCGAGCCCTCGTTGAGCCCATGGGCACTGTCAACGACATTGTTCTTCGACCTGCTCACGGTGGCGCCAAGATCGAGTTTTCGGATGCTGCTACGGCAGGTAAAGTTGCACTACAGCTTAGAGGAATGGAGCATGAAGGCCACAAGTTGCGAGTCGGCACCGTCGATGAGTTGCGGCAATCCAAGGCTGAGCGCAAAGAGGATCGCATCGTGTATGGGGCCAAGAACCAGAAAACGAAAAATCCGCAAAAATCAGAAAGTTCATCATCCAAGAGCCTGGTTCCCCCCTCGACGATCATTCGTCGGCCCGTCCTAGGTAAGCCCGGACCTCGACGTGGGCTGGGATTTTCGAGACCTATTGTACCCAGCTCGGCAACACCAAAGCCAGCTGCCGATGCTAATGGCGCGCCGGTGAAGAAGAGCAATGCAGATTTCAAAGCCATGTTCCTTGCAAGCAGTGAGAAGGCGAACAATACTACAACTGGAGGGGAGGGCAAGGATAAAGAAACGGACGGAAATGGAGAAAAAAAAATAGAAAAGTGATTGTAAATGTACTGTAACTTCTGGGTTTTGTGCGTTATGAGGATATGATATCCGGCTGGCTAGTCTTTGGTAGAAAGGTGGGAAGGAAAGGAGATTTATTATTGTACCTATGTATGAAGTTCTCATTTGCGTTGGTGGCTCAAAATCCAGTCGTGCACACAAACACACCGTCCAAGATATAGGGAACAGGATGTTGAACAATGTTGATAGCTTCGTTGGCTACCACTGTTACAGAGTGTGTAGCGTTACCTGATACCTGACTTAAGATTGATTTAAGAATGCGGATATCCTCATCACGCGTAGTTCTCTAGCATCCATTCATTCCATGCTCATCAGCTTCTTATTGAAAACGGCGTATCACGGCCCCCGATTTTCGTTGTTCTTTGCCTCATGTCCATCCGTGTTTCTACAATTCCACGATGCTCCCAAGATTTCTATCCTTTGGTCGCCACGAAAATGCTATGCCTACCTGCCCAGGTGTATACGGTCAAAATCCACCCTGTATCTACCCGCGTTCATCCATTCAATGCTTTGCTAATTGTCAATCCGACTGTCTGCCTGTCTTCGCCGAAATCTTGCGTGAATAGTCTTTGCCATACATCCATCCACTTCTCCTGTTGTGCGGTTGGTAGTTTGCCCGGTTGCTTAAATGCTCGGGTCAAGAGCTCTCGAAGCCGAGTGCGGAGAACCTTGATGACAAGCATCGTCTTCCAGTCCGGTACGGCGAAGCGGCCCCGGTTTCCATCAAGCACAATGACACCAGAGTACATCTACAAAAACAGTGAATGTCAGCCAGAATTACGTCCCCTGCCTAGAACACATTTCACAGGATGGGGGTCACTTACATCACATCGTACGTCACCACAAAGCAAAGCGATGGCAAAAGGATCCGTGGCTGTGGCCTCGTGTGCGTGATAAACCCTACAGAGTTAAGATGATTGCTCAAAATGCTTCGACTAGAGTCAACTTACGACTTGGCCTGCATTATGTGGTAGTATGAAAGCCACTTGATGTCGCGAGTATTGCGATTGACCGACGATGGATGCAAGCTGATAGATTGGTTATTGCCAATGTTGCGAAGCCCTTTGCTTCCCGGTAAATCCCTGACCAAGATTTTTGGGTAGAAGCTCCACGCGATGACAGACGCTGAAATGACATCATTGTCGCTGTTCAGATTGACACGGCTGGGCATCTCAAAGAACTGCTGCTGTCTCCGGCCTCGTCCACCGGAGAAGCGAAGCCGCGATAACGTTCGGCGCTCTTCCTCCGTCAGGGACAGAAAACCAGAGTCTGCTAATGAGGTAAGCAGTTGGCCCTTAAGGTCCTCAATGTTGGACAATGTCTGCTGGTTGAGGAAGTTCTTGCGGCAAAATTGGAACTCCTTGCCACCGCCACCGGCGGACTGGCACACGCGTTTCCATGCGAGGTAGGCATTGTACACGGTGAGCAGATCCGAGTCTGCCCGACGGAAGGCCATACGAGCGTTATCAGCCTGTGCTTTCTGTCCGAAGGGGGCATTGAAGGGCGACTTGGAAGATAAGATTGCGGCCACGGTGATGGCCATATCCAAGCATTTGAACACAACGCCAAGCAAAATGAGCTTTCCCAGGAAAACATCCAACGGCAGTCTAGCCAATTGGTATCCGAGCGGAGTAAGCTCTTCCGCAGCAGTGAGGGCCCGGACGTCAACGAGCGCGTCAATTGCACGGCGGATGTTCTTGGTTGAGGGTGGATCCAAGGCACTCCCCAAAGTCTCCTCGATACCCCCAATTTTGCAGATTTTGACACGGATGGCCAGATCCTGCAGCGAGAGTCGTAGCATCTCTGGCGTCTGTTGATCGTTCATCAAATTATCATGCCGATACTTGGTAAACATGTGGAAGCAGAGACCCTCTTGCACTCGGCCAGCTCGTCCTCGCCTCTGCTTCGCATTCGCTCGAGAGACGAAGGTATCAAGCAGACGCGAGAGTTGACGGCGTTCATCAAAGCGCATTTCTCGGTGCTTGCCTGTGTCAATGACACAGGTCACATCAGGAATGGTGATACCTGTCTCGGCGATGTTGGTGGCGAGAACAATCTTCCGCATACCGAGGGGTGGGATCAGGAAAGCTGATTCCTGATCTTCCGTCGCAATCGTCGAATGTAACGGATACACCAGCCAGTCTTTGGCAAACCGAGGATCTCCTAATAGCAAGTCGTTCAGAGTCCGGATCTCCGCAATACCCGGCAAAAAGACAAGGATCGCCTTGCTGTAGGCCTCTAGGTCATCATCGACAGCAATACGGGCGATGAGCTGCACAATCAGATCGGGCCCAACCCGATTTTCGTCTATTTGAGCTAGTGTAGCTCGGGTCTTAGTTGAGTATCCGACAAGGCTCTTACTTAGGTCACTCTTTGGACCATCTGTTTCGCCTTCCACCAAGTCGTCATCCAGATCAATCATCTTCTCGTCCTGAGCATCCCCAATTGTGTATCCTGTGCGTTCAATCGCATCTTCTAGATATCGAACTTGCACGGGAAATGTCCGTCCAGGGACGTTGAGAACGGGAGCACCCCCAAGATAGGCTGAGAAGCGCTCGGCATCGACCGTTGCAGACATGAGAATAACCTTCAAATCTCGGCGCCGCTTCATGAGATCCTTCAATACAATCAGGAGGAAATCACTGTCAATCGAACGCTCGTGAACCTCGTCCAGAACCAGGTGAGTAACCTCCTGTAGATCATTGGAGGCTTCAAGCATCCGCATGACGATACCCGTCGTTGCATACACGAGCCGAGTCTCACGGGAAGTGTTTGCTTCAAGGCGGATGGAATAACCAACGAGAGAACGGCTCGTGCCCAAGTCATTTCTATTCTCACCAAGCTCTTCGCTCACACGGCGAGCTAGTGATATGGCAGAGATTCTTCGGGGCTCGGTACAATACACCTTGCAAGGCTTGCCTTGGGCGAGCTGGTGTTCCAACAAAAAGGACGGAACTTGAGTACTCTTTCCGCTACGATTGGTTCAGCATTGTATCCGTAAGATTTCGATGGAGAGCTAAGTTCTTACCATCCTGTCTCTCCACAAACAATGACCACTTGGTTGTCGTCGACTGCTCGCAGCACCTGTTCCCTAAAATGCCACATAGGGAGTTGCATTCTTGATTGCTAAAGGAACGTCAGCTCGGTCACAAGCAGATAAAATCTCCAGTGGAACATACAAGCATTTTCTGGTACTTGGGCGAGCTAGCCTTTTGTGCCCAGATCTTTTGATAGTATTCGGCGTTTCCGACATTGTGTCGAGAGCGATCTTGGCTACCATCATCACCGGAGTCGTTCATATTCCTGGCTGCGCCCCGACCTCGAAAAGCCCCCTGGATAATGACACCATCCTCAAGCTCTTGATCATGCCTTGCACGAACAAGTTCCCTGAGATCATTCACTACAACCCGGTCCTGGGCGTAAAGTTGGTTCTTCCTCGCTTCCGCAAGCTCAGACCAGAGATCTCGCCAGACCGGTGGAAGTTTGAGGCCGACCTTTTCTTCCTTGGCATTGCCACTAAAGGTATAGTACAGCGCAGCCGTGGCGGCATAAGCCTCAGACTGTTTAGAATCTGGTGTGGCGACACCATTCATTGTGAAGGTAAAGTGAATAGGGTCGGTAATTATCTCAATGTCGGCCACACTGGTGGGTTGCGGCAACTCCTGGGGTTTCGACCAAAAGATATCCACCGAATGACGATTTGCGAAAGAAGTCTCCGAGACGACGGTGAAGAGCACCTTTGCGGATGCATCCCTAACTGGGCAATCAGTCATCATATCTTGGGGGTAGAATAGAATTAAAATCTCACCTCGAGCGGCAGGCTTCTTCCAGAGCCCTCCGAGGACTAAAACCGGTCCATTTGCCGAAATCCTTGATCAAGACTTTGGTGCCATCGGTCGAGTTTAATACCGTTCGGGTCTCTCCAGTTGCCGCGTCGACTTCGCTCTGCGGTAAAGATGCAAAGAGTCCGCCAATGCTATCGTTATCGTCATCGTCATCGTCACCACTTCCGTTCGCCTTGGCCAGAATCTCAGCTGCAATTCGCTCTGCTTCGTCGCTAACCCCTTCACCCGTGGTCTTCTCGAAGGTGGATTTCTCGGGTAGCCGCGAATCATCGACTTTGCCCTTTTCTTCGATCTTAGCCGCAGCAATATGTCTCTCTATTATAATGCGCTCTGCCTTCCATTTCTGGTCGGCCTCAAATTTGTCGAACAGAACATCGCTCTCGATCTTCCTGATCTTTGCCTCAAGCTTAGCAATGGTAAGTTCATCGGCGGCGTCGGGGCTGCTTGATCCGTTCCCTCCCCGCTCGAGCTCCAGAAGCTTCGCCTTCGTTTCTAGGTACTGAGGTAAGAGTTCGTCAGGCTCAATATCGCTATCATATGTCACGACCAGCTTCTTCTTGGGCGGTGGCTTGGCCTGCTGGTTACCACCGGCCTTGTTCTTGCGCCCGTTGCGAGACTCAAAGTGTCGAGGGGTATTTGAGCGAGTGGGGACAGGGGATTCTTGTGGTGTATCTATTTCACGGTTAAATTCGGAATGGCAAAGGCTGGAAGAAAATGAACCGACCAGTTGTGCTTTTGGGAACTGGCTTTGGCTTGGGGTCGTAAACAGGCAGTACGTCGAGAGGGCATTCACGGGCCAGCCAGTCCAGTGCCTCTTCGAGCCCCCATATTGAGTCTCTGTTTGTCGACGACACATTCGGAGCAATATCCAAGATATAGCGAATAACTGCATCGACTCGCTCGCTGGGGAATTCGGCGGAGGAGAGGGTTTGTTGGAGAGTCCATAGCCGATTGACCATGTCTTCCTCAGGAGCCATCTTGCCAGCGCTAGAACTATCGGAGGTGATACTTGAGGCTGCAAAGCGAGTTTCGGCCTGAATTAAATTGAGGACATGGTCCATGAGATCTGGCGGCAGCCATTTGGAGGTGTTGAGGGAGTCGGCCTGGCCACGGAGCAAGCGACGATCGGTCTCGAGCCTTGCGCGTTGGCGCTGAGCATCTCGCTTCGTTTTTTGGGCGTATTTCTCGACAAGGAGTTGCAGTTCGGACTCTTTGAGCTGTTCCTCAAACTCCTCTGCCGACAATTCCTTCTCTTTCGAGGTCGGGTTGCGAGCATCGCCGCTGGTCGTGGATGGTGGGGCATTGTTCTGAGACGATGGAGGGGCACCAGCTTGACCCTTGGCAGTAGTGGTAGAAGATTTCGACTCAGGCTCGATGATCTCAGGTCTGGGTTTGGAGGCAATGGAGGTTGTTGCGAAGCCTCGAGCCGGGTTGGCTGCGGGCTTCTTCTTTTTCTTTGCGCCAGCCATGGGCGGCGACTAACTTGTGGACAGAAGAGAGGGTGGGCTCGTGAGGGAGTTCCCGATATGACGACGGGAGGGTGTTTCTGTTAGGTCGCGCAGGCTTCAGGTTAGTTAGTGAGTAACTAAGTTGACTGCGGGTAGTGAAGTGAAACAGGGCTTGTGGGCGAAGAGATGGCGCTGTGGACCTAGCACTTTGATTTACACAGCAGTAACGGAGCCCAGGTATTGTGACTGAAAATCGTCACTGCTCAGCTCTACTTGTATGAGCGAGAATATTGTGAGCAGAAGAGGTAGTTGTGATGCAAGGTGGTAACCGTTGATATGTCCGGTCTGCTCTAAAAATGATAATAATTGAAGTTAGTAGGCCCGAAAGATTTCTGGGAAGGAAAATAAAAGATACGCTCCTCGGGCAAGCATCGATGGATGCCAAGGCACATCTTGGCTGTTCCGCCTCAACAGATGGGTACCCTATGTACCTATGTACCAAGATGCCTGGTTCTAAGCTAAGCTCCACCATAAGTGAGCACTTTGTCAGTGTTATAAAAGGCAGTGCCTCTCTGTTACATAAACAGCTGTTTGGTGATATTGAATGGATATATATGCACATGTTTTGGCCTTGCAATCGGATGCCTAGGAGATTTTTTATTTTTATTTTTTATTATTTTATTATTAATTTTTTTTTTTTTTTTTCAAATCATTCTTTGATAGAATAGTAATCCTTTCGCTTTCAGCATTGGCCAATCTCCTTTTGATATCTAGAGTGTCTCAACTCTAGGGTAAGATCGCTTGGCCATAAGGTAGTGTACCTAGGAGTCGATAATTACGCACGTAGTAGTAGTCTGGAGACAGCTAGCTGTGGTAGCAATTCACTGCCCAGTCCATCTTTAAGTCAATAAAGCACCGTCTTGTGAAAATGGGGCCAGTTGGTTTTTAAAAAAAAATTGTGCCCCGCCATTCCCTTGCACACTAGGTGGACAATTTTCTATGCATGGATCAGTCTTGACCTGCTGGGCTACAGCAGTACGTGGGGCCGGTTCATATTGACAGGTACGCCTTGTACGTCGGCGAGTACCTAGGTAGGGGGTTCTGGATACCACCAGCCATTTCTCACTTTGGAATTATCCACGAATTTGGTGCCCAAAAACACCACCCACCAACATCACCATCCAACCCCGCCAAACGTCCACAACCCCCGACTGAGGCCGCAATCCCGCCTACGCTCGCTCCCCTGGCTACCCCGCGAGCTCTGGTAGCCCCAGATGATTCCTTCGCAACAAGATCCCGTGTCCGTTCCCCAACATGTCTGAAGTCGAAGCCAATGCCAGTGCCAACGCCAACGCCAATGGCGCCCCAGCTAATCTTGATTTGGCTGTCGTCAAGAAGGCGTTGCACTCCTCCTCGACCAACCTGCGAATCTCTCAGCTACGCGTAATCGACGAGAGAGTCTCTCAGAAATGTGTGCTGATCCTTGGATCTTAACTTGTCTGCATGTTACTGACATACTCTTCCAACAGCTCTCGACAACGCCCAGCTCCTTCGACTCATCCAGCTCCTCTTCGCAACGCACGCCTTTTATATCGATCGCCAATCTCGAATCGCTGTTCAGAAGTGTCTAATCTCCTTCGTAACGGCCGACCCCGACCCCAAGATACTCTTAGCCCTCGTCGCCGCTCTTCGCAAAGAGGCTCAGAAACCTGGCATTGCTCCTTCGAGTGCCTTCGTCCTTGTGGAATGGTGCAGCCTCTTCATGCAACACCTGGCCAAGAGCTCCAAATGGGAAGAAATCGCCAAGGATCTTCTACTCGCTGATGCCGACGCCCTGGAGAGATGTCTCCAGCCTGCTTCTCGAAAATCGGTCGCGCATTCAGCTCTTGTTGTCACGAGAAGAGGCCTACGAAAGCTCTTATCGTATGAGGAAACCTACAAAACACGTCTTCCTGAGGCTGTCGGATTCCTCACAGCCAAGGATAGCCAGCCTGTCGCTAAAAACTCGATCTTGCTAGGCGTCATCGCCGGGGTATCTTCTCGAAAGGACCATCTCAAGCCCGTTCTGGAGTCTTGCAAGCCAAAATACTACGAATTCTTCTCCAGAGAGATTATTGGGTCTCGAATCGCTGTCCCAGAGCACTTGACCCATGGTTTTGGGGATTTCTTTGCTTCGTTTACCTCCCTGAATGAAGTATCCAAGGAACTGGTTCCTCCTCTCGAGAAGGGTCTCTTACGTTCTCCAGAGGTCATACTGGGTGGTGTTCTAACACCTCTAGTGCAATCTCTGCCCTTGAGCCTTGATTTATCCCAAATTCTCGACAAAAATCTTCTCAAACCTATCTTGTCAAATGTCAAGTCATCAAACCCAGCTATTCGTGCGGGCGCTATAGCGGCTTTCACTTCCATAGTGACCCGATGCAATGATACGGATTCTATTGCTCACGTTGTTGACGAAATTGCGACTCCGTTGAAGGGTGGAAAGCTTGCATCCGCTGATCATCGAATTCTACATTCTCAGATGCTTGAAGCCGCCCCACTTTCCAAAGCCAGTGCCGAGAAGGTAGCTATTGCTCTGGCCACTGTGGCCGGGAAGGAGGGTAATGAAGGTGCCCTAGCAGCAGAAGCGTCCAGTCTGGCGGGTGCCGTCATTTTCCTGTTGAAGAACGCTGCTGAGGTATCAAAACCCGTGCTGGACACTTTCACCAAGGGACTCTCAGAGAAGAAACCCCAATCTCGCAAGATTTGGCTGTTGCGCACTGGATCTGTATTGCAAGCCCTGGGTAAAGTTGAGACTATAACGCCCGGAATGGTGGCATTGACTGAAGCCGTGATACCCAAACTAATCACCACCTTCACCGAGGCTGTGGGAAACCCCGCTGCAGCAGCTCAGAGTGGCCTTATTGTAGGTGCTTACATTCTTGCTGCAGTTGTTCCTCTTGTACATGAACGATTTTCGGGTTCAGCCGCCGAAACTGCGTTGACCAAGGCAGCTGTGTCCAAACATTGTCTCACCTTGGATCCCAAGCATTCCCTGCTTCTAAACCAGCGCATCTACTCCAAGGTTACAGGAGAAGAGGACCTGAGATGGCTCGTCCAGGCACTGATTACTGTATTCAGGGATCTGAAAAGTGACTCGGACATTCAGGTTATCTTGGCTTGGTCCGAGGCAATCATTCATCTTATCACCGCTTCCAGCGTTCCTCCTATCGTACAACAAGAAGCATCAAAGGAATTGTTTGGGCTCTATGTACAGAATCCCAGCCTGACTTCGAACTTCATTATCAGTGGACTCTGGGCTCATGTTGAACACGCTCCAGATCGGGAAAAAGACGCCAAAACCGACACCATCAACCTAGTACAGGTCATCAAGGCAATCTGCCCCTCACCAAAAGATGTGGAATTATCTGGCCAAAACCTCACGGCTGAGGCCCGCGAGCTTCAGGCATGTTCGCTTCTTGTACTTGCCCGCCCAGAGTTGATCCCAAGAGCAAGTTGGATTGATCTCTGCCTTCGAATGGAGCTCGATCCTGGTGATTTGGTCCGCAAATACCAAGACGATTTGCTCAAAGAGATTGAAAGCAGAACATCATTTCACCAAAAGTCGGAAGTGGTCAAGAAGGCCGCATATAACGCCGCTGCTGACCTGGCCTTTGTAGCCCCTGAAACAACCATCCCACGATTGATGGAGTCGGTCAGTCGTGATCTCGACACTGAACAGCTCAAGGACGTTGGCCCTGTTGAAGCAGCCATCTTCAGAACTGCTGAAGGCACTTGTTTTGTTGATGTACTCGCCAAGAAGGCCCAACAGCCTGTGGACAAAAACAACAAGGACTACGATATCTTGAAATGGGAAGAGGAGCTGAGGAGCCAACTAGAGAAAAAGAAGGGCCAGCAACGAAAACTCTCTGCAGACGAACAGGCTAAGGTGAATGCTCAGCTTAAGAAAGAGAGCCAGATCAGACAGTCCATCCGTGAACTTGAGGCCCGGCTCCTCCGTGGCATCGGTATCATCAAGAGCCTAGCAACTGGTCCACCAACTGATGCCGCCCAATGGCTAACGACTGCTGTTTCTCTCCTCTTAAAGGTCATAGATGCTGGCGCGAACTTGGTTGCTGGCAATGCAGCACCCCTAGCCTACATTATCTGCTCTGAAAAGGCGACAAGTCGTCTTGGCTCCATGCGGCCCTTCATCGGAGCTGCCACCTTAAGAGCGAGGGGAACTTCTCTGCCTGATACCTTCACAGAGGAGCCCCTCGAGGATCTCATCACTCGCGTCTTGTATCGTCTCAGATTTGCTAGCGAGCAGCGACCATTTGACTCTGTTTCACTTATTTATGTTCTTCCTCTTCTTCTCGATGTTCTTCGCAGAGGAGGGATCGGAAAAACAGGAGATGATGCGGATGCGCAAATCGTCTTGGCGACGGAAATTCTGTCCTTCCATACTGATATTTGCGCAGATGAGGCCGTCCCTCGGGCCGAGCTCCTATCAGTTTTGATCAGCTCAATGCAGAACTACGCTGGACATTACAAACTCATCAAAGATTGCTTTGCTGACATGTGTCGATGTATCGCACCAAACATGAACCGGGAGGAGATGATTGTGTTGGCAAAGGGTGCGCTTGTCCCGCAGACTCGAGTCAGATCGTCAGTTCTGCAATCCATCAGTGCTGAAGTCGATATGAGCGAAGTCGGCTATTCTGATGAAATATGGCTAGCCTGCCATGATGATGAGGAAGAGAACCAAGGACTTGGTCAAGAGATCTGGGAAGAGAGCGGATTCGAAATTAGTGCCGAAGTGCCCCTAAAGATGCTTCCCTTCCTTGAGAGTCGAGACGCTCAACTCCGTCGCGCTGCAGCTCGATCATTGGCGGAAGCCGC
Source organism: Mariannaea sp. PMI_226 (assembly GCA_024336345.1). Lineage (NCBI taxonomy): Eukaryota > Fungi > Ascomycota > Sordariomycetes > Hypocreales > Nectriaceae > Mariannaea > Mariannaea sp. PMI_226. The sequence continues at coordinate 2,881,559 of JANFOG010000005.1, forward strand.
TAAATCACACACGCAAACCTTGGAGGGTGTACTCTCCAATTTGAACGCTACCTATCAAGAGCTTGCAAAGCCTCGTGTCCAGCTTCTTGATGAGTTCGGCATGCCCAAAAAGATGGACCTTTCCGACCCCTGGGAAGCCAGACAGGGCATTGCTACTGCTTTCAAGGAACTTGCCCCTGTTATTCAGACAAACCAACTAGATTTGTTCTTCGACTTCTTGATTGAGTCTGGCCCATTGGCGGATAAAAATGGCGCGGTTCGAGGGGAGATGCTTGACGCAGCCATTCGAACCATTGAGCTCCGTGGCAAGGCTATTCTGGACCGCCTCATGAAGAAGTTCGAGCGGGCTTTGGAGCAACCAAGCAGCACCGAGGAATCTGATCGTGTCAATGAAGCTGTTATTATCATGTACGGTGCCTTAGCACGTCACCTCAACGCGGGCGATCCTAAGATCCCTGTTGTCATTGATCGACTGGTGGCTACTCTGAACACTCCTTCAGAGACTGTACAGTTTGCCATTGCCGAATGCCTCCCTCCACTCATTAGGGCCAGCCGTGATAAGTCATCCAAATACTTTGGTCAAATTATGGATGAACTAGTATCTTCAAAGAAGTATGCCGTTCAGCGTGGATCTGCCTACGGATTGGCCGGTTTGGTGATGGGTCGAGGAATCTCGTCGCTCCGGGAATTCCGCATCATGTCCACTCTCAAGGGCGCCATGGAAAACAAGAAGGAATCTCACCAGCGTGAAGCTGCTCTGATCGCCTACGAATTGCTCTCTACCATGCTCGGTCGCCTTTTTGAGCCCTATGTCATCCAAATCGTTCCCCAGCTCCTGACGGGCTTCAGTGATACTAATGGAGATGTCAGAGAAACCTGTCTTGCTGCCGCCAAGTCATGCTTCGGCAAACTCAGTTCATACGGTGTGAAGCAAATCATGCCTACGCTCTTGGAAGGTCTTGATGACCAGCAGTGGCGAAGCAAGAAGGGAGCTTGTGACCTTCTTGGTGCTATGGCTTATCTTGATCCACAACAGCTAGCTAACAGTCTCCCTGACATCATCCCCCCGCTGACAGCTGTCTTGAACGACAGTCACAAGGAGGTTAGGGCTGGCGCCAACCGAAGTTTGAAGAGATTTGGTGAAGTCATCACCAATCCAGAGATCAAGAACCTTGTGGACATTATTCTCAAGGCTCTGAGTGATCCTACAAAGTACACGGATGAGGCTCTAGATCAGCTGATCAAGGTTCAGTTCGTTCACTACTTAGATGCTCCATCCCTAGCTTTGGTTACTCGTATCCTTCAGCGTGGTTTGGGTGATCGATCCAACACCAAGCGCAAAGCGGCTCAAGTTATTGGCAGTCTTGCTCATCTTACCGAGAAGAAGGATGTTGTTATTCACTTGCCCGTTCTTGTTGCTGGTCTCAAACTGGCTGCAGTCGATCCTGTGCCAACAACAAGAGCTACTGCATCTAGAGCACTGGGTTCTTTGGTCGAGAAGCTGGGCGAAGACACACTTCCCGATCTCATCCCCGATCTCATGCAAACTCTCAAATCCGATACTGGCGCTGGCGACCGACTTGGATCTGCCCAGGCTCTCAGTGAGGTGTTGGCTGGATTGGGCACAACGAGACTGGAGGAGACGCTCCCAACTATCCTCCAAAATGTGGAGTCTTCAAAGCCTGCCGTTCGTGAGGGTTTTATGTCTTTATTTATCTTCCTACCCGTTTGCTTCGGAAACAGCTTCTCCAGTTATCTTGGTCGCATTATTCCCCCTATTCTTGCGGGCCTTGCCGATGATATTGAGTCCATTCGAGAGACTGCACTTCGTGCAGGTCGCCTTCTAGTCAAGAATTTCGCAGTCCGGGCTGTTGATCTACTACTTCCGGAACTCGAACGAGGTCTCGCCGATGATAGCTACCGAATTCGACTAAGCTCTGTTGAACTTGTTGGTGATCTTCTCTTCAACCTCACTGGTGTTAAGGCCGGTGCGGAACCTGGTGATGAGGATGAGAATGCCAAAGAAGCTAGTGCATCCCTTAAGGAGGTTATTGGCGAAGAAAAGCGTAACAAGATCCTCTCAGCATTGTATGTCTGCCGTTGTGATACAGCCAATGCCGTGCGCTCTGCGGCTATTTCCGTATGGAAGGTCCTGGTTCATAGCCCCAGGACACTTAAGGAGTTGGTTCCCAATCTTACACAACTTCTTATCCGCCGTTTGGGAAGTTCCAATATGGAACACAAGGTCATTGCCAGCAACGCTCTGGGAGAGCTTATTCGCAGAGCTGGTGACGGAGTTTTGTCAAGCCTACTCCCTACTCTCGAGGAAGGCTTGCAAACCTCTACTGACACTGACGCCAAGCAGGGTATCTGTCTGGCTCTCCGAGAACTCATTGCTTCAGCCTCACCTGAGGCTTTAGAGGATCACGAAAAGACCCTCATTTCAGTTGTTCGTACTGCTCTCACCGACTCTGACGAAGATGTCAGAGAAGCTGCTGCCGAGGCCTTTGACTCCCTTCAGCAGATCCTTGGCAAGCGCGCTGTCGATCAGGTGCTTCCCTTCCTTCTTAACCTCCTTCGCTCTGAGGACGAGGCCGACAATGCCTTGCAGGCACTCCTCACCCTGCTTACTGAGACCACCCGATCCAACATCATCCTACCAAACCTCATCCCTACGCTCACAACCCCTCCCATCTCTGCCTTCGACGCTAAGGCTCTGGCCTCGTTGTCCAAGGTCGCAGGTTCTGCTATGAACAGACGCCTTCCTGGCATCATCAACTCGCTCATGGATAATGAGATCAACTGTGAGGAGGATGCTCTTAGAGACGAGCTGGAGGCTTCTTTCGACACTGTCATCCAGTCCATTGATGAGTACGACGGCCTGAATACAGTTATGAATGTGCTCCTGCAGCTCTTGAAACACGAAGATCACCGTCGCAGAGCGGCCACCGCTCGCCATCTAGGCAACTTCTTCACTGCAGCCAGCATCGACTACTCCAGATACAATCAGGATATCATCAGATCCTTGCTTAACTCTTTTGATGATTCAGACCCGACAGTTGTCAAGGCCTCATGGACAGCCCTCAGCGAATTCACCAAGAAGCTGCGGAAGGAAGTCATGGAGTCACTCGTTGTATCCACTCGGCAGACTCTTCAGCGGATTGGAGTCGCTGGTTCGAACTTGCGCGGCTTCGAGCTTCCGAAGGGTATCAACGCCATTCTTCCAATTTTCCTCCAGGGCTTGATGAATGGTACTGCAGACCAGCGTGTTCAAGCTGCGCTTGGTATCTCGGATATAGTTGATCGTACCAGTGAGGCTTCTCTGAAGCCCTTCGTTACCCAAATCACTGGTCCCCTTATTCGTGTGGTCTCAGAACGTGCTACCGAGGTCAAGGCTGCCATTCTTCTCACCCTCAACAACTTGCTTGAGAAGATGCCAACGGCTCTAAAGCCATTCCTTCCTCAACTTCAACGTACTTTTGCCAAATCATTGGCGGACAGTTCAAGTGAGACCCTCCGATCAAGGGCAGCCAAGGCCCTTGGAACTCTAATTAAATATACGCCTCGTATCGACCCGTTGATCGCTGAGCTGGTTACTGGTTCCAAGACTGCAGACCCTGGCGTCAAGACAGCCATGCTCAAGGCCTTGTACGAGGTCATCAGCAGAGCTGGTGCCAACATGGGAGAGGCATCGCGATCTGCCGTCCTTTCGTTGATCGATATGGAGACTGATGAGAGGGATGAAGCCATGACAATTACCAACGCCAAGCTTCTGGGCGCATTGATCAGCAATGTTCCTGAGGAAGCCGCTACCACCTTGCTCAAAAACCGGGTACTTACATCACAATTTAGTCACTCTTCCGTCCTTGCTCTGAACGCTGTTTTGGTTGAATCTCGCGACGCGTTGCTACAGGGTCCGCTAGCTGATGACCTCCCTGACCTCCTGTGCCAGGGCATCTCGAGCTCAAATGTAAGTGGCCAATCTTCATATCCCCGGTGGGAATAATAGTCAGCTAACCGTGTGATAGGTGTTTGTTGCTGACAACTGCATTTTGGCCACTGGCAAATATCTCTTGTCGCCTCCGGCCAAGAGCTTCGAAACAACCAAGGGTATCTTTGAGGCCCTGGCAGCAGTCATTCAGCCAGGCAACCCTACAGATTCTCGACGACTGGCCTTGGTCATTGTGCGCACGCTGAGCCGAAACGACATGGACATGGTCCGACCTCATGTGGCACTTCTTGCCCCGCCCATCTTCGCAAGTGTTCGAGACCCAGTGATCCCCGTAAAACTTGCAGCGGAGGCAGCCTACGTGGAATTGTTTAGCGTTGCTGATGAAGAGAGCCGTGTCTTCGATATGTTCATGTCAGGCCCTGGAGCTAATCTGCCTGCTAATACCAAGCGGAGCATGGGAGACTACTTCAAGCGAGTGGCACTGAGGCTAGGAAACCAGGCCCGCGAGAGGCGTGAAGCAGAGGGAGGTCAAGGAGGACTGGGGCTCTCAAATGATGAGGTGGAGGATGAGCGGGAGATTTGGAGTGTGGGTAAAGTTGATGTCGGAAGCGAGACGTTTGCCTGAGCTCTCTGATTATGGGTAGAGGTGTAGCATGAGTTATCAACAACAATTGTGTAACGCATCTCATTTTAGCAATTGAATGAAAGAAAAAAATAACTAGATGGAAGAGCGGGCTGTGTGTGCTTCACAGATGTGACAGTCTCTATCTTAATGAGTATATCTTAACACGAAAAGCCCAGAATGATGGCAGCCGCTTCCACCTCTGGAGAGTTCCATGATCTAAATACTGGTTAAGCAATTAAATTGAGGGTAAGTTCCCCATAACCAGCTCTCAAGATAGAAGCTGATCTACTTTGCTTTACCTACCTACCAATGGTGATCACCCGCCGCCTGGTCTACTCGGGTTGAGCTGCCCCGGATATAGATCACTGAAATCCGAGAGTGCCATATCAAATTCACTAAAAAAAAAAAAAAGGATACGTACCATTGAATTTTCAAACCTACCCACTGTGCGATGAGAAGAGGTCACGTGAAGCCACCGGTGGTGACTCTATCGCTCCTCGCTTAGGGCAGTAGAACGGGTCCCAGCGCACGTGAACCCACAAACCCCGAGAGATTGTGCGTGACCAAGAAATTCTGAGCCTCCCAAACCCCTCTCAGACTTCATCCATCATCCATCGAGGACCGGCCGTCACCACCCAACGACAATCAAGATGTAAGTAACCCGAGACGATGTTCGATGCTCCGACCCTATACCTACACAAATGAAACAATGGAATTGATGATTTCATTGTTGATTTCGATCCCGAGCAAAATCCAGTACCGACACAAGAAATATGGTCGCTAATATAACTTTTTTTCTTCCGCTACAGGGTCAATCTGCGAACTCAGAAGCGCCTCGCCGCCTCCGTCGCTGGCTGCGGCAAGCGCAAGATCTGGCTCGACCCCAACGAGCAGAGCGAGATCTCCAACGCCAACTCTCGCCAGACGATCCGAAAGCTCATTGCCGATGGTCTCATCATCCGAAAGCCTGTGACCCAGCACTCTCGAAGCCGTGCCCGTGAGCTTAACCTCGCCCGAAGAGAGGGCCGACACCGTGGCCAGGGTAAGCGCAAGGGTACTGCCGATGCTCGTATGCCCAGCCAAGTCCTCTGGATGCGCCGTCTCCGAGTCCTCCGCCGCCTTCTCGTCAAGTACCGTGCCAGCGGCAAGATTGACAAGCACCTCTACCACGAGCTTTACCACAGCAGCAAGGGTAACACCTTCAAGCACAAGCGTGCCCTTGTCGAGCACGTACGTCATATCATTATCATCGTCACCATGAGCCAAGGAGGCTGCAGGGAAGAACCGTGTCAGCTAACATGGAGACAAATAGATCCACCGTGCCAAGGCCGAGAAGCAGCGCGAGCGTGCTCTTCAGGAGGAGATGGACGCCAAGCGTGCGAAGAACAAGGCTGCCCGCGAGCGCAAGGCCGAGAGAGCGGCGGCGAAGCGAAGTGCTCTCCTTTCCGAGGAGTAAACCATGTGGACGACAATGACATTTCGGTCTTGAGAGGAGGCTGCATTCGGAGTCTACGGGTTGGGTCTCTTTTTACGCCCTTCAGGTTTCTACAGTCGTACCGGCGGGGGTTATGGCATGTAGCATTGAAAAATGGAATCGATGATGCTCGGATGCTAGGTTATTTTCCCAAATGCAAAATCATGTGTGCCTGTGCTCTGATAATGAACAGAGAGACGTGGGACAAAAAAGACATATCAGAATCTAACTCTCGATTCTTCTCATGTGCATTGTCTTGTGGTATCCGCACATAACCCAACGCCCTTACTTTCGTGTCTATGGGCAACAAATGGGTTCCTTTTTTTTTTTTTCTTTTCTTGTCCATCATCCAAGCATTTTCATCCGCCGAAATGCGAGGGCTTCAATACCTACCACTTTGTTCGAACCTTTATTAGGACCATGCCACACATGTTGACGTTTCGCCAGTACAGTATATCAATGGATTGCTTACGAATGCTTCCGGGGCAACCCAAAAAATCATACGTTTAAGCAGTGAATATTTCAAGTTCTAATGGAGGCGAGATATTCAAGAGCCAAAACACAGGTCAGAGTTATACCACTCAAGGGACAACTTTGCCTTGGGAGCAATCCAACAACTGGTGTTGAGTGATCTTCGCCTATTCTCAGTTATATCTAGCAAAAGCGGCTCATACTAATCTGTATAGTACATAGGATATATATCCAGCCACTTGCGAGATAAGGAGAAAGATATTGGATGGGGGGGAGGGCGAAAAGGGCGAAAGAAGGAAAAGGCGAACCAGCTTCCAAAACGAAGGCTGCCTACCAAGAGTGAAGAGAATAGATATACGAGGAATGATCAACTCAAGGATTGGATCAGTTTCTTCAAATTGCCCTTCACAGTGGTGATTTGTGCCAGGGCATTTCAGCATGCTCCCGCCGAAGCGGATGAACCAATCTGCTGTTTCTAACAGTCACATCACGCCCAAATTTAGTTGATAAGGGGGAAAGGGAAAACCAGAAGAGAGGGCAGTCTGGGGCTGGTGGGTTTTTAAAGTGGTGGGATCAGGGACCTTGCTTGTGGGGGCGGGCATGAGCTCACCGCCACACACGCATACTACGTGCACAGCAGAGTAGCGCACACATACACACAACACACACTGCGCACCAAGTGCAGAGGGCTGGCCTAAGTTGCTTACTATGTATGTACAGGTCTCCTCCATCCTCCAATATTAGCGGCACTGGCACATGCATAAACGGGCAGCCAGCCGTCTGAAGAGTCACACGGCATTTCGCGAGGTGCTAACAAAACTGAAGGCAGCGTGTTCCGTAGTGGACTCACAGTGGTCCCAGGTCCCCTCACACCTGTAGGACCCTCGGGCGTTACCGCAGTCTCCCACTAATCCTAGCCTATCACCATCCACCATTGCTGTCCCGGCCACCAACCATTTCCAGCTTCTCCTCATTCTTCTCCCTCCACCTCCACTAGCCCGCCCGGCCATCTCGTTGACTACATGTCAATGACGTCCTGAGTGAGCCGGTTCGACCACCAGCAACTGCCGTCGCTCCATTGCTTCTCTCATCTGCCCCTATGCTCGCCTCGTGATACCCTTATTCTTCTTGCTCGTTTCTGGTGCTTTGGGGATCGCTTTTCTATCCGGTCTCACACTCACGCTCTCACACATATAACGCTCTCTCTTTCCTCTCTTTCCTCTCCTTCCCCCTCCACACCACGCCATGTCTCTCGCAAGTGTGCGAGGCACCACCTCACGTGTCTTGCGCAACATTGCGAGGCCAGCCGCCGTCACAGCCTCGTGCTCAAGAGCTGCGTCATCCTTGAGCCTGGATGGTCAACAGCAGGTCCGTCAATTTTTCAATTGGTGACAAAAATGTCTTAATTGTGTGAATCCCGGTCCTGATATCGTCTCGTTATCTCTGTAGCTTCTCTCGGACCACCTTGGCAAAGCTGACCCCGCCGTGTTCGATATCATCGAGAAGGTTTGTCTTGATACCAACCTCAAGTCTTCCGTGCACCAACCGAACTTTATTCTCATACTCCCCTACAGGAAAAGAATCGCCAGAAGCATTTTATCAATCTGATACCCTCGGAGAATTTCACATCCCAAGCCGTGCTCGATGCCCTCGGCAGTGTAATGCAGAGTGAGCCCACCAAGCAACACTTCCAAACATGACGTTCACCACCACGGTAGCAGCAGCAGCTAACCCGGTGCCTCTAAGACAAATACTCGGAGGGCTATCCAGGTGCAAGATACTATGGTGGCAATGAATTCATCGATCAAGCTGAGCGCCTTTGTCAGCAACGAGCTCTCGAGACCTTCAGCCTTGACCCTAGATCATGGGGTGTCAATGTCCAGTGTTGGTTATATTTCGCATTCTTAAAAAACGGAGAAACCATGGTTTTCTAACTCCTCTTGTAGCCCTTTCCGGTGCCCCCGCGAACCTGTACGTTTACTCCGCCCTATTAAACACCCACGATCGGATAATGGGCCTCGATCTCCCCCATGGGGGCCATCTTTCACACGGATATCAGACAGCAACCAAAAAAATCTCGGCCATCTCGAAATACTTCGAAACCGTCCCCTACAGGCTCGACGAGACAACAGGCTACATCGACTACAACAAGCTAGAGGAGCTAGCCACCATCTACAGGCCAAAGATCATCGTCGCCGGTGCCAGCGCCTACAGTAGACTGATCGACTATCAGCGCATGCGAGAAATATGCGACAAGATCAACGCTTACCTCCTCGCCGATATTGCCCACATTTCCGGCATGGTAGCCGCCAAGGTTCTTCCGGGCCCCTTTGCCTTTGCCGACATCGTCACAACTACCAGCCACAAGAGTTTGAGAGGTCCCAGAGGAGCGATGATCTTCTACAGGAAAGGTGTCCGGAGGCAAAACCCCAAGACTAAAGAGGACGAGTTTTATGATCTCGAAAGTCCTATCAACAATTCCGTCTTCCCTGGGCATCAGGGAGGTCCTCATAACCATACCATCACTGCCCTCGCCGTAGCCCTAAAACAAGCCCAGTCCCCGGATTTCCACGCATATCAATCCCGAGTGCTGGCTAACGCCAAGGCCTTCGCGAAGCGGTTGAGTGAGCCTAAAGGCAAGGGAGGCCTAGGATACCAGCTAGTCAGTGGCGGCACCGACAATCATCTAGTGCTGGCCGACCTAAAACCCCAAGGCATTGATGGAGGACGAGTCGAGCGTGTCCTGGAACTGGTCGGTGTTGCCGCGAACAAGAATACAGTCCCTGGCGATCGTTCTGCCCTTGTTCCCGGTGGCCTTCGAATGGGAACTCCAGCGATGACCACGCGCGGGTTTAACGAAGATGATTTTGTTCGTGTTGCCGATGTTGTCGACCGTGCGGTGACCATCGCCAGCAGAATCGACAAGACAGCTCGAAAAGTCGCGGAGGAGAATGGCGAGAAGAACCCAGGTCGTCTCAAGCTATTCTTGGATTATCTTGGCAACGGCGAGACAGAGCCAGAGATCGTCCAGCTTAGAAGTGAAGTTGAGGACTGGGTCGGCACGTACCCCTTACCTTGGGACTCTTCGTAATTTTGAAGCCCTTCTCCCCAAGAGCCTTGGCCGGTTTTGGATCGCACAGGGAAGAATAGGAATGATGCGCCTATGAAGTGGGTCATCCATTGCTTTCCAATATATGCTCGTGGCCTGGGACAAGTTCCCGGGACTTCGCAAAGCAGTGTAAATCACGTATGGGTGGCTTCTGGATCTTTTTTGTGAGAATTACGTGTCTGTATGTATGTGTGTATGTGAGAAGCTTTGTAACAAATATAAAAAACGGGCATCATTCGGCCATAGCCACTCTTTCATCAAATGGGCGTCAAGGTTCATCAGAGGTTGTAGCCAGGCCATTACAGCCACAGGAAACTCTTCATCATGAAGCACACAAAAGTTCAAGGTGTAGCCACAAAAAGCCGTCAGGCATAGATAAGTCATGGTATAGTCGTAATCTAGATGGCTACAAGATATCTACATACGCACAGAGAAAGAGTAATCCAACAAATCCAGCAAGTTCGCTAATTCCAACACCCAATAAGGCCTCTATTTCACTTCTGAGAACTCTTCGTCTCTCTGCCAGTCGCCTTCTTCGCGCTCGGTCTCTCTGCCACCGCATCATAGTAATTTTTGAGATTGTCGTAGCCAGCCAGGACTTCCATGCCATTTTTCTCTACAAGGGCGTGCAGTGTTGGCCAGAAGGCAAAGTCTGGAAGAGATAGCTTAGACCCGGTGATGAAGTCTCCTTGACTCTCAGCAATAAACCCGTTCCAGGCCACGAGTTCAGGCTGCAGGACCTTGAGATCATGCGTCTCAGTGTCGGTGCCCCCGATAAATTGATGACACTTATCCGAGAACGCAAGAGCTTGTTGAAAGCGAGTGAATTCTAAGGCCAGTTCCGGGGGGGTTCTCGGCGTAGCACCAGGCTTCCCCGCGCCGTAGCGAGAATCCAGGTAAAGCATGGTAGCAATGCCACCTTGCACGACAGACTTGTCTTTGTCGACGAACTTGATAGCGTTATTTTCCGACTTTAGCCCTTCTTCTCCAGATGAAGCACCAGCAGTTACGCTTCCTTTCGCGTAGTTGACGCCAAACTCCGACAACATAAGGGCGATTGGGTTGGTAATGATTAGGTCCCCAGAGGAGAAGAAACGAGGTGCATGACTCATATGCAGCACATCGAAACCCTTTCCATAGTGTACATCCCAGTCAAACTCACTCGAGCGATTCTCTGTTCCAAAAGCCTTGAGCATCTCAATAGCCTCAGGAGTTTGGCCGTTAATGACGGCACATGCTTCGTCGCGAGTCTTCCCCGTCGCGCCCTGGCCCCAGATCAGAGTTTCCTCTCGGTTTAGGAACGTCCCTATCTGGCGAAAGGTCAGAGATATGCGGCCACTATTGAAGGCCAGCTCGGCAGCAGACTTCTCCCTTTGAGCGCGTTTGTCCTGGCGGATGGCGTGCAACCACTTCATATTGCTGTCCAGGTCGAGTTGGCAGAGGCTGTTATGAGGAAGTTTTGCGCGTTGAATCTGACGCTTCAAGTCGCTTGTAGGTGATCCAGCTCGAGACGGGTCTTTTTCCAGTCTCTTGGTCCTGAATATCATTGTTCGCTCAGCACCCAGGCTGACATTGGCGATGTAAGACCCCTTGACAATATCCAAGGTCTTATCGCTGTGCTCGCTAATATAGTCACTTCCATCTCTGTAGAATTGGATCAAGACGTGATTCAGCGGGTGGCCTAGATGCTTCTCCGTCACTGCTCTGATAGCCTGGACGGTTGGAGAAAATGGCAGCAGTGGGGGGGATTCGTCGCTTGGATGACGGTAGACTGGGATACTGCCATCTTCGGCGACATGGCCCTGAACCGCGACCAGTCGTGGAACTTCTCCGCCTTGATGAGACATGCGCTGCCATGACACTTCTTCCCGCAGCTTTTCAAAAATGCCATCGACCATGCTGTCCGGAAGGATGCCTTGGATGATATTGGTGTTACCTTCACAAAGACCTCTTTGTAGGAACTGGCCTCCTTCACTCTTAATCTCGATACTTGACCCGTTATCCATGGCTTTATTTTCTATCCTGGTTGAGTCAGATGTAGGATTTGATGATGGCGGTGATGGCGTATTTGCTGGCTTGGTTGCGGATGTGGAACTCTGATGAGACTGTTGATGCTTTTTTTCGTCCTCAGAGTCACGGTCATGGCTATTCTTAAGGTCTATGCCAATGTCTGCCTTTTCAGTTTGTTTCTGGTCCATATGTGACGTTTCGTTACCATGGGATTCTTCAGAGTTCGAGGGTGGTTCGGTAGTTGAGTCAAGGCGCTCAGCTGAGCTTGTCGTTGACGCCTTTGCTTGGGGTGGCTGAGTCTGCCTGGCGGGGCTTGGTGAGTTGGACACGATTCTCAGACCAGTCATATTCTTGACAATTTCAGGTGTCAGACTCTTGCGGCGAGCATCGTCATCTTCTTGGGCGATTGGTTTTCCTGTGGCTTCTGGCGCTTTCGATGTGACTTTTTCTTCTTTACTGGTGTCCTTTGACGCAGGTTGGATCATTTCCAAGACCTCCTCACAAGATGCAACCTCGCATCCAGTGAGCTCAACAAGTTTCTTAATTGCTGCTTCTTGTCTAGATTCCTCGCGATAGCCACTGCAATCGTGGACAATGGTAATGGCCATGCCGTGGCTTGCAGCGTCTAGCGCGGTCGCATAGACGCCCACGTTGGTAAGTGAACCACAAATGAACACTTCCATGACCATTTTAGCGCGGAGGAGGTGTAGTAGATGGGTGGACTGGAAAGCCGAATAATTCGTTTTAGTAAGCTTCAGGTCTTTCCTCTGCAACGCCAATTCAATGGCTGGCGCAAGGGCACAACCCGAGGTGCCAGGCTTGACACATTCGGGCTCCTCGTGGCTCAAGAATGCCTCCTCGTCCGGCGGCTCGCTCTCGAGCAAGTCAGCTGGGATCTTGAGGCGTCGCGTCTGCCAGGTCTTGGGGAGAGGAACCGGCTCGGCAGTGATGATGAGATCTCCGCCACATGGTTGAGGTGAATCGAACTGGGATTGGACCCAGACGACATCGCCAAAGTCTCTAAAGACATTTGCCAGTTTCACCGTACGTTCAACAAAGCCTTCAGGTTCTTGAACCGGGAGTGCACCATTGTCAGAAATGAAATCGTTCTGAAAATCCACGCCTATGAAGGCTTTACGGGTCCTGAGCTGAGGAAGAGCGGCGGTGTCGAAAGGAAACATGGCGCCAAGAGAAATGCTCAAGTTAAGGAAAGGCCGAGGGCAAGAGATGGGATCATGAGGAAGTAGGTGCTGGACAGTAAGTTATGTCGTCATACCCAAAATCGAGATAGTGTGAAGTCAAAAAGGGTCTTGTTGGGAGTAATAATGTATCGCCAGTGCTGAATATATAATAAAATAGTGTCCGTAGGTAGGGTACCGAAAAAAATATGCGAGAATGGTGCGTTTGATCAAAATAAAATAAAAATAATAAAATAAAATCTAAAAGTATATCGTGATGCAGATCAAAAAAAAAAATTCTGTGATAGGCAGTGTGAAGAACGATTGCCAGGGTATCGCCGTTTGCAACGAAAACGAACAGCTTGCCAGTCAAGCCAACAAGCCACCCAGTCAGACCCCGTATCTGCACTTTGTAGGATATTTGCGCCAAGGTTGGTGCGACGACCACGATACGAGACTATTGCTGAGCAAGACCCTCGTCGAGACAACTGTCAAAAGACTCTGGCTCAGGGCGCAAATCAATACGAAAAAAAAAATTTGGAAATAAAAAAAAAAGGGAAAGAGAATAACGACGTTTGAAGATGGCAACGTTGTGGGTCGGGTTTTGAACGCAACGATCAGGCGGGGGTGAGAGTAAAGAAGAGAGAGAAGAGAGAAGAAGGAGCATCAATTCAAAATGAGTGTGCATTAAGTTAGGTACTAACGAGGCTTTACGAAGTACAACCCAACAAGAATCTACCCTTTTGGGGGGGGGGCGCAAGGAATAACTTCAAGAACCAACAACAGTCTGTCTGTAGATGGAAGTTTTCAGCGGTGAGGAGATACCACCCATAATTGCATTGCGGTATGCCTGGAGTTTGCCGATTCAGACTCACATTCAGCATCTCCACCTCAGTTATAGCTGTCACAACTGGACGTAGTAAGCTCGCACAGTACGGATACGGAGTGTATTTTCCATGACAGGTCAGGTACCTCGCCAATTCTCTTTGAGATAACTTACCTTATATGGATGGGTACCAACTTAGGTCCCAGACTCGCATACCTAAGGTACCTAGGGTACGTACCTGAACTAAAGGCACAGGTAGGTAGTATCTTGGTGGAGAGTGGACTGATAGGTGAGGTGGGAAGCTAACCTACTTTACTCTGTGCTCTGTACATATGTAGTAGTGCAGTTTAAGTTTAATCACACTGATGAATAGTGCAGGGCCTTCTACGCCAATAACATGGCCTGTTTGACGTTTTCTTGCTTGTTGTTGGCATCACTTGCGGGCGGCAACTCTCACGAATGGCGGGACATAGAGGTCCCTGAGTGGCCAGGTGGATAATTGCGGCTTGTCGCTGTCACGCTGCTTCTCGGAGATGCGAGCGACTTGGAGGCTTTTGATTTCGTAGCCGAGGACGAGGAAAAGAGAGCATGGTGGGCGCGTGAAATCCTTTGTATACATGTGCATCTCCCTAGGTTGGTACATATGTAGCATGTCAGATATCTAAGGTACCGAGGGCATCCATTATCCAATGGTCCTCCTCATTCTATGCTTTTTACACCGTATTCCCCTGTTCGTGGATTGAATGACTACCTGCAGAGCAATTGCGTCTCAGAGTATAAAATTTTACTAGCCTATTTACATAGTATTTACTTCTCGGCTCTCGTGTGAGTTTACTTCTGATCTGAGAGCTAGGGTATCCAGCAAGTGCCTACCGAACAAATTGATTGGTGATTGATGAACATTTTGGCCGGCAGTCATGACCAGAAGCGGCAGCGACGGTCTCTTTTCATGCCAGCCTCGACCATGCTTTATTAGAACTCAACATTCAGTGCAGATTAGGATGTCGGTACTTCGTCTGGGGTACGAAGTACTGTGCATCCCGCTCTCTTTCGTGTGCCCACCTTCCTCAAAGCAGGGACGTCAAATCTCAGGAAGAACCTTTCTGCTCAACACTGGATAGAGACGGCCATTCATCTCCACGATCCAACTTCCCGCACGGCACTCACCTTGCTTCAAAATGGACAAATAATAATTTTTTTCTTGGCGGGCATCGTACGGAATTTTCCGTGCCCCTGACAGCGAAGCTGTTGGGAATCTGCATGTTGTTTCCGCCCCAGATGGTGGGTGTTATTGTCGCTTGCCCCCTGTGCAGTAATGTCGATCGATTGGTCTAGACCTTGTGTCAGTCGTCAGCTATCCTCGACCTGTCTTGCGCACAGTACCTCCGAGTCAACAGAATTCCATGTTTCAATCAGACATGATGCTTACCTACCATGCACCTTCGGCGTTGCAAGTGTTGTCCTCGACGTCTGCCGTTTGCCTCATCAATTAATAACCAGTTTGTCAGTCTCTCTGCTCTGCAGACTGCGAGACCCTTCGTGATATTGAGTGCTCGATGTTATTCTCCAAAAATAGAGCAATCATACCTCTGGGCAAATCTCCATCCCGCGAAACTCACAAGGGGTGCTTTCATATTTATTCACACCTCCGAGGTCATCCATCCTACGTGGGAAGACTTCGGCGTAAAATCGTAGTATAGTACAACAGTTGCAGGAAGATATCTCCTAAACAAATAAGTCAGTCAACTTCAACAAGCGGAGTCGGGTGGGTTTTCTCGCGGTATCATCCATCACCAGCGTTGTATCAGCAAAGTGCAAGATATGCCCGAAATACAAGTGAGCCTACAGAATATAGGAAGGCCGTGTGTAAGATCATCAACTAACGTAGTTGTTATTTATATAAGCCAATATACTCATGATGAACTCAAAGTGCGTCCAATATACACTTAACACTCGGAGTCCCAAGTGTAGGGTAGGTGGCATCGTGGGAGGCGCATCTGTGACAGAACCACCCGAAGTTCTCCCCACATAGTCTAAGTTATCTCCTCGACGCGTGCGTCTAAGCTTCTGCATCTTTGTTCAGCCTCGACCAACGCGCGACGACACAACTCAATAAGCCTGGCTGATCTGACCACAATCATAATAATATAGCAGCTTTGCCTAGGTCATAGAGATAGAACAGCGATAAAGAAGCGAGAGCCGACGAAGCCGTATCGCCATGACACCAAAACGGAGTCTTTCACCCGCCTCGGACCAAGCACCAAGTCCTAAACGCACGAAGGTCGATCCTCTCGAACCAGAAACAAAGCCCTCATCACTCGAGGTCAGACCGGAAGCAACTGAATCGCGAATATTGACTCAGCACTCCCAAGTCAGGCTTGGAATTCAGCGATCAATCGCCATGGTACTGAAGCACGATGGTTTCCAATCGGCAAGTCCTGAGGCACTAGAGGGCTTCACAGGAATGGTGGAAGCTTGTAAGCAGGATGCCTTGATAGTCCTATTGATCGCAAGATGCATCTAACCATGGAAATTGACCTTGCAGACATCGAAACATTAATCGAAGAAACCAAAGCGATCGCCCTCTCTTCTCGCCGCGAACACCCTATCCCAACGGACTTCGAGCATATGCTGCGGCGGCATAATATCCGCCCATCATCTCTAAAGCCTCACCTGAAACACCCTATACCCAAACAACAACTGGTAGTAAAATATGCCGAATCGACACTTCAAGACAACGATGCATATACCGCTCTGCCACTCCTGGGTGAGGAACTCAGCGGACAACCCGACAAAGATGAAAAGGAATACATTCCTTCATCCTTTCCCGAATTCCCGAGTAAGCATACTTACAAATTCACGCCACAAGAGGATACGAATGTGCGAGACCCCAAGAAGATTCGTGAAGAGGCTGCAAGGACTGCACAGCATGGCGAAGATGCACTCCGGCGCCTGGTACGAGCGTCCAAGATGCGCAAGCAAAAGGAGGTCAAGACATTAGTGGAGCGCGATTCTTACGGCAAAGAGCGCTTCCGCCTATGGGAGGCGACAATGAAAAGATTCATGGGCACTGAGAGCAGAGGAGAGCGCAACAACGAACAAGTCGAGATTGCTGATCACAGCATGATTGTAAATGGTGAAGTTCTTTTCGCCCGCAAGGAGATCCCGCGTTTTGGTAAAAGATCAGGACTAGTGGGCAAGAAATCGAGTTGACAAAATCTGTGCGGTTCGGAGCCCGGAAGTCTAGGGAAGAATATACACGATACCCAGAATACATATGCATGACTCGGCGTTATAAGGGCGTTGATTTTGCGCCCTGAGATTTGGAGTTCTAATATTGAAAGTGGACTGGCAGCAGAAAGTGCCGCTATTATCAAGGCACTCTGGATGAAACAGGCATCTGAGGCAACCCTTAGAACAGCATAAGAAATTAATTCAATATAGGAACAGTGAAGTTTGTTGAGACTGGCCCTTTAGTTCGCGAGGCTGAGTTTCGGGCGTTGCGTGTACGTAGATACGGACCCAGTTTTCTCAGAGCGCTCTCTGCGACTGCCCCGCACAAGGCTGGGCAGCCCTGAACCTCTGAGGTACGTACCTCAGAAGGCAGAGCGGAGCCCCAACGTGCGGCCCTAATTTTTAACCCACACAAAAAATCACAATTTCATCGGCGGAGCTTCCAAGATCTGAACAGGCCTAGGTTTTGCAGAGTAGCCCTTGCCTCTGAAATTTTCCTTCTCTCACGCACCTTGATCCTCTGCATCCCCTCGTCACCGTTGCAATGGCTGAACAATTGATCCTCAAGGGCACTCTCGAGGGCCACGTACGTGAACCCCTTCCCCTTCCTTCTCATGGGCGTCGTTGGTGGGAATCGGCAATGCTCCTTCACGTCTGGGCATGCCGTGACCCTTCGCGTCTCCAGAGTTGGATATTCAGGGCCACACTCCTTGATACTGACAGATATATATAGAATGGCTGGGTCACCAGCTTGGCCACCTCCATGGAGAAGTACGTCGACCATCGCCCCGTCAAAATTTCCTTCGCTTCGACTCCCGTGTGATGGTGGGGGACAAACGACTGACTTGAATCCAGCCCCAACATGCTCCTTTCTGGCTCCCGAGACAAGAGCCTGATCATCTGGAACCTCACTCGCGATGAGACCCAGTACGGCTACCCCAAGCGATCTCTCAAGGGTCACTCTCACATCGTCTCCGACTGTGTACGTTTCTCCGTCTTCGAATATGGAATATATTCCGATTTTGGTGGATAAGCGCTGATGGATATTTCGTTCGATACAGGTCATCTCTTCTGACGGTGCCTACGCTCTGTCCGCCTCTTGGGACAAGACCCTGCGCCTTTGGGAGCTTGCCACTGGCACCACCACCCGACGATTTGTCGGCCACACCAACGACGTTCTCTCCGTCTCCTTCTCTGCCGACAACCGACAGATCGTTTCTGGCTCTCGCGACCGCACCATCAAGCTCTGGAACACTCTTGGTGACTGCAAGTACACCATCAGCGAGAAGGGCCACACTGAGTGGGTTTCTTGCGTCCGCTTCAGCCCCAACCCCCAGAACCCCGTCATTGTCTCCTCTGGCTGGGACAAGCTCGTCAAGGTATGTAAAAATCGCACAGGCTCTTTTCACCTCAAGAGCCCATGTATTCTTTGAATCTCTACATGATGTTTGCAAACCCAAGTATTTGCTACTTCAGAGCCTGCCATCAACAGGCCATGAGACCAATAATCACCTATTGCCCTGACTTCAATCTTTCCACACTGTTTTACTTTCACTTGAGCTGCGCATTTTTTTACCATTTGAGAACACAAACTCTAATTCGGCGGTATCATAGGTTTGGGAGCTCTCGACCTGCAAGCTCCAGACTGACCACATTGGTCACACCGGCTACATCAACACCGTCACCATCTCCCCCGATGGCTCTCTCTGCGCCTCCGGTGGCAAGGACGGTACCACCATGCTCTGGGACCTCAACGAGTCCAAGCACCTCTACTCCCTCAACGCCAACGACGAGATCCACGCTCTCGTCTTCTCCCCCAACCGATACTGGCTCTGCGCTGCTACCTCCAGCAGCATCATCATCTTCGACCTTGAGAAGAAGAGCAAGGTTGACGAGCTTAAGCCTGAGTTCACCGCCGTTGGCAAGAAGAGCCAAGAGCCCTACTGTGTCAGCCTGGCTTGGTCCGCTGATGGCCAGACCCTGTTTGCTGGTTACACTGACAACATCATCCGCGCCTGGGGTGTTATGTCGAGGGCATAAATGGCTGCTCTCCCCTAAAAAAAAGGTATTGATCATGGGGACGGAAGGCGAGCGGAAGAAGGTAGATCATTGGTGGGGCGTCAAATGGCTGGCTTCCTCGTTTGGTCTTTATTGATGCAAAGGAAGGGGGGGCACTCATATCTGACGAGGGCATGACGCATTTGCTGGCTAAGGCAGCCCCTGAAGGCACCGGGCATCATCCTTTTGTTCTCCAATAAAGAACTCGAGTTTTAAAAAGAAATTCCGCATGACTGTTAGTGTGACTGAATCCCACATCTTGTTCCAACGTGAATCGAGAACACCGACTTTGATCTTGTCGACAAATAAATCATGGTATTGGCGGCGATTTGCTGTCTAGGACATAATTCAGTGGCAATTTAATAAAACGTCTTGAGTGGAGTATATATCACGCCCTAGCCTGACTATCAACTTGCGGGCATGACTTGGTAACATGATTCCAATCTGGGCGGATTAGATCATTTAAACGAGGGGGTATTTGCTATGTAGGAAGGTAACTAGGCAGCTTGCTTTATGATGGTAGTCCCAGTCGTACCTTTCAGATCCAAAGGTGCACAGGTGCACAAAGTCAACTTGAGATGAATTGGACAAATGCCAAGTGATACAATTGAACTCTTTCATTCGCACAGAATTTTGCCCCGTCTTAGTCGCCATCCCAGTCTATGAGACTAAATTCACTCGATACTATACATAGATATGTGTCAGACATATGTACAGACACACGCATCTTTACTGCAACTGCTAGTGCAACGATTTTGCCTGATTGAAATAGTGCAAAACGGCCTCCGGCAATCCGAGCCACTCAAAGCTGGTGTTACCGTCTCGCTTCCTTTGTATCTCTTGAATTACATGAAGGGAGGAAGAGAAAATGGATAACCGCTGTTCTTGATACGAAAGATGCTGAGGAGAAAGCTGTAGATAAGGAAGAGGACACCTCCCCAGGCGATCACAGCCACTTGCTGAGTCTTAGAGTCCGAGATGCGGGGAACCTTCAGAGCCAACGATATGGCACAGAATGAAAGAACACCATCTAAGGTCGCGTTAGTCAACTTGCATAAGTCATGGTCAAGTGCGGAGCGGGTCATACAGAGGGCTGCGACGATCTGTGTTTCCAGACCAAACTGGCTCTGAAAGCCAGGGGCAACATAACTAACTCCTCCACGGCCGTCGCCAGCGACATATGGCACCTTGCGAATGTGATTGAACATGTGCCCACTGGTGAAGAGGAGAATAGAGATGAGACTGATAGAGGCCCAAATGTTGCGGTTCTGAATGATGGGCAACAGCCAGCGGGAGGCAGTCACCAAGGCACTACCGATGCCAGCAATAAGAGTGAAAGAAACGACCCATCGCATCCAGTTGATCGGTCGCTTGACGGCAGGGTGGGGTCGGCCGGGGAGATGACGGGAGACCCAAGTATGGATTTTCTCGGCGGAAGCGGCACTGCTCCTGGTCAGTATTACTGAAAGAGACGGAGCACACAGCTTGAAACTCACCCGCTGGTAAAGTCAAATCGAAGAGGTTCTTGGGCATCAACCGCGTGAGGGCCTTGTGTAGGCTGGAACAAAAGGAGGACTGGGGCAGTTTGAAGGCCAAGCTATTGCAAAGCTATCAGTATTGAGTTGACGAGGAAATTAACAAGTCGTACGTATACATACCGACATAAAAATCTCTCGGCCGTCGGCGAAATCCAAGGTGCCGTAGAGCATTCGCGACTCTCCAGATTTGTCGCCCTTTGCCCAGCTCTTGCCGAGCAGCTCCCATTCGGGCTGAAATTCACGGCAGAGCGCACAACCGAACCTCGTATCCAGCGCAGTCAACAGAATAGCAACACTATAGTCCCTGGGTGTGGCAGTTAATGATTTGTAAGAGGCGTCGTTGAGCTTCATGGGTGAGGAGCTCAACGACTTGCTGTGGAATCGGGTAAAGCTGTCGCCCGTGGACTTTTTGGCAGCTACAGCTCCTGTCGCCAACAGCAAGAGAGAAACGAGTGACTTGAAGAACCGCATTGTGAAGAGGAAGTACGAGGATGGTTGGAGAGAGGGTCAAGGATAGAAGAAAGTGGCCAATTGGCCTGCAAATTGTTGTATGGAAGTGCTCGATATGTTCAGAATAGATCAATGGAGCTTAGTGGTGAAGCACAGGTGGCCTCTGAGCGCGGCTTGCGTGTGTCACCCGGAATTACCTAAGCACAAGCGCACGAGTAGAGTGACTGTATCCCCACTGGCCAAGAGGCAGATACAGTCACGTGAGGACGGCCCAGTCATTCCATGTCATTGTTGTCATATACTCGCGCTAACCAAGTTTAGTACCATGTTTATTTGCACCCAAAACACCGCTTGGAAGGTCAACCTTGAAGCTCGTCCATGCCACATCAACCTCCCCCATGCTTCTACATCCCTGAACCCCACAGCAGCCTCTCTCATTCTATACTAGGCCTGCTATATATCAAGCTCTTCCTCTGGTAGGATATCCACCAACAACTTCCTCGGACATTACACTCGCTGAAAATGGGCGCGAAGGCGGCCGAGGTAAGGACATCCGTGTCTGATCAATGGAGTGCCCAGCATTGTGTTGACATAGCTACTTACAGCGCATGGCTCGCATCAGCGATCTCTCATTGAGTCATCAGAGCAATGCCCATAAGATCGACCTAGTCAACCGGGACGAAGAGGCCCGTCGTCTCAAGTTGCGACTTCTGTCCCTCCGCGACGAAAATGCTTCCCTGAAGGACAAGTTGTCACAAAAAGATTCGCGCATCAGCCTCCTCTCACGGCAAGGGGAGGATTTTCGAACTGAGCTGAGCGAAGCAAGGGAAAAGTCAAAACTTCAGGATACACGGATTAAGAAGCAGTCGAACGAACTGGCGGCTCTCAAGGTGACATGCACAGTACTCCAAGAAGTGTATCTCTTAGCTAACAGCCCCGTCAGGCCGAATTAGAAGCTCTCAACGGCTCTATGGAGGATTCGAGCAA
Source organism: Mariannaea sp. PMI_226 (assembly GCA_024336345.1). Lineage (NCBI taxonomy): Eukaryota > Fungi > Ascomycota > Sordariomycetes > Hypocreales > Nectriaceae > Mariannaea > Mariannaea sp. PMI_226. The sequence goes on from JANFOG010000005.1 coordinate 2,903,471, forward strand.
AGTGCTGCAAGAGAAATTTGCCCTGAATCGAGAACTGAATCGAATTCGACCGGAGATGGAACACTTGAAGTCACAACTGGCAAACCATCAAGTCGTAATTATCGAGAAGCACGAACTTGAGAGGCAACTGAACTCCCTTGAAGTTGAACTCGAAAATGAGAAGCGATCCAAACAACGGATACAACAGAAAATGGACAATGAGGCCGATGAGGGCCGGAAAGCACATCTGGACGTGACCGAAAAGAAGTACGCCAATGAAAAGAAAGAATGGGAAAGAGAGAAAAAGAAATTCGAGAGCGAACTTCGAGAGATGGAGGGTGAGCGTGAGCAGTTGGAAGATCGGGTCTCAGGACTCAAATCGAAACTCAAGAGCGTACAAACAGAACTGAAGGAGACGCGGTCTGAGCTCGCAGGATGCCGTGAAGAACTCGAAGCCGCACGAAAGGTGTCCCGAACGGTTGATCGACCTAAGAAAGTGATGGCAGTAGAGAGCGAAGCTGCCCGCAAGCGGCGCCTAAACGATATCAGCATGGAAGATATGAGCATTGGAACACCTGGGCCTGATTTGGCCGCCCAGAAACGACCACTTAAGAAGCGTGCTGCGGAATATGCTCTCGTCGGAGAGAAGTCTGCATTCTCTGTCACGCCTTTCCTGAGCAGAACAAAGGCTGTAGACGACGATTCTATCAATGTACCCTCTCCAACCGGCAAGCAAGTTGAATTTGCCGAGCCAGTTGCTGACCGGGAAGAAGAGGAGGATGAGGAAGAAGAGAACGGAGATGTCAGCGAAGAGCCACGAGCAAGGCATCAGATTTCCGAGGAGACGGTCGAAGTGAGAAAGGAGGAGTCAAAGAAGTCATCTCATGCCAAAGCATCAAAGCCGCGAGGTAGACCGCGAAAGGCTCTTGATGAAGCACCGACGCTCAAGAAGAATATGCCTAGCTCTTCAACACAACAGAAGATGCAGGGACTGAGCAAGCTTAGCGTGTTAGCCGAGGAATCGGAAGATGTTGAAGCGAACAAGGTGACGGCAAAGCGAGCCAAAAAAGGTCTAGAGTTGAAGACCAAGAATAACGACTCCAAGTTCGGTAACGACAGCTTTGGAGAAGCAGAGGGCCGAAAGAAAAAACGCAAGATTCTTGCTGGCAGCAGTAAGACTCTGTTCGATGATGACGATGCCGAAGTGGCTCCAAGGCTGGCAAAGCCAAAGCTGGGCGTTGGTCGAAAACTGAAAGCACCTCTAGGAGGGGCATCTAACGCATTTGCTGGAAAGACATTCTCCCCTCTTAAGCGAGACAGACGAGGTGTTGGGGCAAGTTTTTTGGTATAAGCATCATGAGAAGATTGGGATTATGGGCGGATTGGATGGGATAATGGTCAAGGGTATGGTTGCATTGGCGGCGTTGGGATTATTGATTATTTCGTCGTTTTTGGCATTCTGAAGAATTGAGATTCTAATTTTTCACACACACACTCTCTCTCTCTCTCAAAGGGACATCTCTCGAGCAGGCCCATGGGGTGTAGTCCTAATTTTCAATATTCCGTTGAAAATGTGATCTCATTGTTGATAAACAATGGATATCATCATTCGCGTATGTACTGTACTACCCGATATTTTGCCCGTAGGTACCCTATCCCCCCCATGCACGCACACGAGTACAAATCTTACTCTTTGATGGATTACCCTGCCAAAAAAAAAAAACGGTACAGGCCTTCAGTTCACCTACGCATCCCCTAAAACCAGGAGAAAAATTAGAACTCTTTTCTCAGGTGCCTTTTTATTAGTTGTGCTCGGCCTGATGATGCTGCAACCAGTGGTACGCTTGGCGAGGGTTGCTTTGCATGTGTCCAGCCGGTCACACGCGTCTATACCCTTGTTTGAGATTCCCCAGTGCTTTTGCCGCTGCGCTTCGTCAACCTCGCGATGGAAGCAAAGGCAGGGAAAAGATGCGTTTGCTAGGGATGCAAAGGTTCAAGGACTGAAGAGTCGAGCGGCCTTCAAGTTGTTGGAAGTACAGTGCTAGGCCCGCGCCTGAATTTTGGTTCCCTTCGCTGACGTTGCATTGGAGATTGATGCCAAGTATAAGATCTTCAAAGGTCATGGGAGGACAGTCGTAGACTTGGTAAGTCTTTATCTTGAAGCACCTGGGATGACCTTGAGCCCTCTGGAAAACTCATTTTGAATATGTAGGGTTACGCCCCGGGAAGCTGGTCTCAGGTAACGTTTTCTTCCCAAGAATGCTTCCATCTAGTTAACCGGACTCATATATCATGATGTGTATAGGTTGCCATGGAGAGAACACGGCCCCATGGACGGGTGATTGGCATTGATCTGATCCCAGCGCAGCCGCCGCGTGGTGTCACTACTTTTCAAGGTGACTTTCTCTCCCCTAACGTCCAGGCCTTGGTGAAGAACTTCATCATCGAGTCCCATCGAAGACAACCGCCGCCTCCGCCGCCTCCTCCAGACCAGGACTCCCAAGAAGATTTCAACGAGGAAGATGTTGACCGGCCGAGTTACCTGGACATGGAACGTCAATCTACGCCCTCATCTGAAGCATTGGAATCAAAAACGGGCACATTGCCTGAGCGTATTGTAGATGTTTGTCTTCCTTTCCCATTAAGCGTTCTCTTTATTCCTTCTTTTTGCCTGCTTACTGATAATGCAAAGGTCGTTTTAAGTGACATGTCAGCTCCCTGGGACCAAACTTCTGGTTTCAATGTGAACACGATGAGTAATCCCTATAATAGGCTAATGAACACGAGTGGCAACAACTTTCGCGATCATGCGGGGAGTATGGTAGGTTCAAATGCTGAGTTAACTTGACGTGGATATACGCTAGTTTTAAAGAGGAGAGGGCACATTAGACAGTTGCTGATTCGTCTATTCTGCTGTTTTAGGACCTTTGCAATGCTGCGTTGAGATTTGCAAGCGACACCCTTCGTCCGGGCGGCCACTTCGTTTGCAAGTTCTATCAAGGCGCGGAGGATAAGCTGCTCGAAAAGAAACTGAGATCTTTGTTTACCAAAGTGTATAGAGAAAAACCTGAGTCTTCTAGAAAGGTTGGTGCTCGAGAAGCCTGAGAAATCATCAATGCAAAACTGACTTCGACTGCGTGGAAATCAGGAGAGCAAAGAGGCTTACTTTGTGGCATTGAGGCGGAAGCGGAATGTTACCGTAGATCTGGATTCATAACGGCATTCAACCATACAACTCATTTCGTACGCATGTACAACACATATCACAAGCACTTCTAAATACATTACTTGGCAGGGGAACAATATCATCACAAAGAGGAAGTGCAAGTAGTACTTGAATTAGATCAGGGCGGCAGCAATGCTCAAGAATTTCATTGTAGAATTTTGGGATACCTAGCCACGCCAATTCCATGCAATACCCATTCGCAAACCGAACTTGAATTTTGACCAGTCCCTGGTGACCTGATCGTACCGCCTCCAGAGGCTTATAATTTTCGTCATTAACCCGCTTAGACCTTGAAACCGCGCGAACGTCTGCGACCACGGGCACGCTCGAACTTGCGGCCCTTGGACTCGACGTAGGGCTTCTGGAATGGGGATTAGATATCGCATCGACAAGACATAGTCAGAAACACGCACCTTGTTGGAGTGAGGACCGAAGCCGAAGTGCTTGACAGCCTCGCGGCTGTTCTTGGGGCCACGGAGGATCAGGGTGTTGCTGCCAGTAGGGGCACGGAGAGCAAGCTGATCTAGGGTGATGGCCTCGCCGCCGGCAGCGGTGATACGGGCGCGGGCGGTGGCGGTGAATCGCAGGGCAGCGACAGTCACCTTGGGGAACTCCAGGAGGCGGTTGTCATCAGTGACGGTGCCGACAATGACGACGGTGCGCTTCTCGCCCTCCTTGTTGATGTTGGCAACAATGCGGGAGAGGGAGACGGGGGGGCGGTTGATCTTGGACATGAACAGACGTCGGAGAACGACCTTGTTGAAGGAAGAGTCGGTTCGGCCTATAATTATTTGCCATTGAGATTAGTTGGCTGCTTTGTCCCCTCCAAGAAAGGGGAAGATGAAAAAAAAAAAAAATCCAACGGTGCGCTGTTCTTCATTTCTTCGAAGTCGCGACAATGGGAACAGGGGGAGAACACGTACGGGCCAGGAAGCGGTAAAGCTTCACCAAGAGCTTAAGGTAGACATTGTCGCTCTTGGGGGCAGTGCGGTGAGTGCCCTTGACGTGGTGGCGGTCGAGATCGATACCTGTTTGGGTGAAGCCATCGTCAGCCAATTGATTCAAGCATGCTCAGAAGTCGGCCACTCTTTCTCGCGACGAAGCGCAAGATGGTGCCATTGGTTTCGCAGTGAGAGAGAGCCCGAGAGCCTCCTTACTACTCGCATACAGAGGCTGATTTTGGATGATTCTTCACGTACCCATGGCGGCGGTTGTCGGCTGTGCAAGTTGACGATGCTGGCTGATGTTACGACTGAGCTCCCACTGACCTTTTGGAAAAATTCGAGGGCTTTGGCGCGAGTGGGGCTCGGGTCACACACACGTAGTGGGTAATTTTCAAAGGGCGGTCAGTCGTGGCAATTAGGGCAAGCAAGGCTGGACCTTGCGGGTGAATGTCGGCTGAAGAAGTACTCTATACAAACTCGAATCATCTTTGTCCACGTGATGTGATGCTTCAACTCGTCTCAGATCGGTAGGTGAACACAAGAGCATATTGGCTTTTTTAACCAAGTAGAGAGGGCGGTTTGCCTTATTGACCTAGGTATACAAGTGAAACTAGTTACACGCAGTATTTACGTGTGGTTTATGGGCATTTTGTACCACGTTTCGCACAGCGGCGAGGTTATTCCAGGTCAGGTTGGAGCGAAAGACATGGTAGCTGTCGACCTCATGATGTGACTAGTCTTAATTGCCTTTTTTTTTTTCCTTTTCCGTTTACACGTAGTTGGTAGTCTCAGACAGAGACACTTGGAAACCGATTCAAGAACCAATCCTGTTCTCTGTAGAAGCTCGTAAGTCTTGAAGCTCTTGGGTGCAGGGTTCGTTACGAATAGTGTAGAGGATTTATCATAAGGAAGCCATCTCAATTGCATTTTATTCCTTTGTGAAGCCAAACCCAGACAAATAAAACGTAAAAAAAGAAATTTCTCTTGATCTCCTTATACCGTCTATTGTTCAGGGTACCTATATATCCACCACCTTGCGCCATTGTAGAGCCCCTACCTGGTATGTATGTCTTTTCTTCTGGGCAGGTTGGCCACTTATTGCCCACCGCCGTTTGTTCCGATTCCCTTCGAGAAGTATGGCCTAGGCCTATGGCGTATCTAAAATTTCCTAGAGCCGTTGCTCCTTCTTTTTGTTTTCTTATAATATTGAGTGCTAGGAATTCTCTTCCTATGCTCAGTGTATCACACCCTACTCCCAAACAAAATATGCCGTCATGACAATCTGGAAGTACGGCGTGTCGTTATAGGGAATGTGGTTCAGGATCCGCTCGAAGGCCGACTAGGAAGTCGCGGGTCATTTCGAAACTCAGCCAACTTGACGCCATACTAGGGGCGACTTTGAGAAGATTGGGGACGATTCCCTTATAGAGACCTTTGATTCCTTCTTGGGCCACAATAACTCGGATGGCGTCGCCAATGCCCTTGTACCGGTAACCCATACCTGACATCGTGTTGATCTGGAAGCGTCTCCGGAGCACGTCGCTATCGCTGCTGTTAACGTTCGGCAGGTTCTGGTATGGGACTGATGAGAGCAACTCACAAGGGATACGTGCAGGTTTGAGCAACGGCGCCGGAAATTGCACCAGCGAGAAGCTTTCGACCCGCGCTGGGATTCTGCTCCCCTTCATATGTTAAGGACTTACGCGCCGACTCGTACACCATGAAATTGAGACCGACCTGGAATGGGATGTCAGGGATAAGGTTTGGAGAAGGGAGCTGCAGAAAGGACTTACGTAGGGCGCGACTCCAGCTATCGTTGGGAGAATACCCCGATACAGTGCCGCGGCACCACCTTCAGTCCTATACATATGTATTAAAGTAGCCCACAAGCCGGGCAACTTGTCAGGTTTTGACCCTAGCTCAGCGAAACTCGCCGTTTGAATGGAAAGACGAGTCCGGACAATATCGAGAGGATATGTCAAGAACACGGAAGTGATTCCAGCAATGCCACCGCAAACGAGACGGCTGAACGGGGACAGGTCTGCGCCGGGTGAGGTCTCGAAGAAATTCTGAGAACATCAGTATCAGTTATGTTCGGGCTAGGAGAGAGGTATGAGGTAGCACAAACCCGTTTGTAGAAGTTGTAACTGCTGAACTGAACGGCTGAGTAGGGTACAATGCGAATGCAGTTGGTGCCATTGCCACGCATGAATCCTCTCCAGCCCTCCTCCCTCCACATTTTGGCCAGGGCCTGCCCAACTGAAAGTTTGTATGCATCTCGACCGACGCTTTGGATTTGCATGAGAATCTTCAGGCGCTCCAAGGGCGACACAACGGTTCGGGAGACGGCGCCGGCGACGCCACCGGCGCAGAATGCAGCGACTACGGGTTGAGAGATGCCGTCTTGGAACCGTTCGAGGCGTCTTTGTGTGACGGTCGGCGAATTGATCAAATCTGGTTCCGTCTGTCAAATGTCAGTGGATACATCGTCATCTTCAGACAGTCGGGGAGGGTTCAGGTTCAGATATTGATGGCAATCAGGACATATATTGGTTGGATGAGCATACAGTAGACATATTGATTGACGATCCAATCGCGCGGATCCTAGCAGATCAATTGGGCTCGACGAACACTTCTACACCCGTTACGAGGACCCTGGTTCCTGGTCGATCCTGACCTGGAGCATCAACCAAAGTGGCGTTCAGGCGCAGAGATGATTTGCAGTGATATCCCAAGTGATTCAAATCGCTTACTATGTGTTTACCACAGTAGTACGGCGCCGAGGGCAATCGATGAGATATCTGGGCGACGAGGCTCGAAGCAGGTCGCAGTCGGCAACCATCGGGGGTCAGTCCGGGGCTTGTCTGTTCCTTTTACCCTTCTCTTTTGCGACGGGGGCTGAGACGAGGATGGAGGCTTGCGCGGCGACAGGGCGGCTGGCCGATTCGCTACGTCGACAGTAGCGGTCGGTCTGCCTTTATTGGAGCTTCGCAGAGGTATTTCAGGGACAGATGCAGGGTGTGGCAGTCGGTGAATGAGATGTGGTGCAAGATGGGGCGCGTGAGCCCGGTGATGCGGATGACTTCGGGGGTTGCGCGCGTGTGGGCTCCCGGTATTGCCTCGCCCTCGGAGTATGGGGGTCTTTTTCTTGGTGGGGTTTCGTAACTTGACGAAGTGTTTGGTTGCTGGTAAATTTAGAGAAAGCTTGCCTCAAACCAATGGAACAAAGGAACAAAGACAATACGTTTATAGTGTGATGAGATCAGAATTGGCACGTCGATGGAAGTGCCGAGCCTACAACAAGAATAATATGATTGCCTTGTGGTGAAGCTGAACACAGGCCGCCCAAGTTAGGACTGCGAGTGCTGACATCTACTGTGTACTGTGTATAAGGGAGTTAAGTTAGCTTGTAGACGGGGTGGCCCCGTCACTGGTTTCGGCTAGCCATCTCAGCTGGAAATGTTACCTACCTACGAAGATCCCCATACATTGTACAAACGTTATTGGTGGTGCCTGACGACCTTGCCAGGTGTCTTCAGCTAGCACTCCTGAAAAGGTTGCTGGCGCATTGTACGCGTCCCTATATTCGAGCGGACCGACCTTCTTCCCCCTTCGCCCATCACACAGTTTCTTTCCATCTCCCCTTTTATTTGACTCAAACCGAAAACGAACTTCGTTTAAATAGTGATAAAAAAACTATAGCGAGCGGGGTTTACAGATCTGTCTTGAGTTTAGATGACAATGGGTCAATCCCTTCAGCTTACAGTTACCGCCGATTTGCCCCTTCTTTGGGGTACCTGTGACGTATTCCTGGAACTTGGGAATGCTTGGTCACTTGCTCCTCTGGCTCGCAAGGCTGGAGTTCTCGGTTGCTTCACTATCGATCCCCTGGAATGCCCAATTGAGAAACCTCGGCATGTACACATTATTGACTGATGGCCAGAGTGTGCACCTTATACATTAGATGACAGTGATTGTACTCTATATGGGTAGATTGAGCCCATTATTACAAACGAAAGTATCTCGTCGTTGGGAAGGAAAAAAGATTATATTGATACACGACGAAAGTGCCCCGGAACTGGCATCCGTGAGACACCTTTTTTCTGTCTTGTTTTGGCATAAAGTGTCTAAACTACCCATGAATTTGTACTTCCCGTTTGAAACGTGTCCCACCAATACCACATTCGAGCTGGAGATAAAAAAAAAAAAAGAACAAGGAAAAGGGTTATGCGCGGTTGACCATGTGGCTATCCGGAAAATTCTACGAGGCCACATATCTAGTCAAACCATCAAACTGGTGCTATAAATGTCGTGCAAGTCAAAAGAAAAAAAGAATAAGAGCAAGCCTCATCCGGGTCAGAAAGCAGAAACTTTTCCTAGGAAATATCGCCTACAACGGAGGGGCACCCAAATCCCAATAGCGGAGGGTTTACTCAGCAACGTCGAGGTCGTCATGAGCCGGAGGAGGGCTGTCCAGAGCTGCGATTTTGGTCAGTGATTGAGAATATTGGGTGGGTCATGGGGGAGACTTACGCTTTCGCTCTTCGCCATTTGTGCCATTCTCCCGTCGGTCACGATCATCGCGATCATCCTTGGAATCTCGCTCGCGGTCGCTGGAACTAGAGAGTTAGTGTCATGGTAGGCCATTTGGAAATTAGAAAACATGACATACCGGTGGTCAGGGCTGCGAGAGCGATCACGATCACGGCGGCTGTCGCGGTCATAATCGCGGTCACGGTCACGACGATCATCCTTTCGGGGAGAGTATTCACGAGTACTGCGACGGGGAGAGGGAGAGCGACCGCGACGGGGAGAACGGCCTCCACCGCGGCGGTCACGGTCTCGACCGGACTCAAATCGCCAAGAGGCAGAAGGAGGAGTGCGAGCCCACTGTTTCAAGTCAGCTTGTAATGAGCAGATATCAATATATGTAGTCGTACCTCAATCTTCAGAAGGTCATCGCGACCAATGCGCTTGTTGTGCATCTCATGATAGGCATCATCGGCATCACGTCGATCCTCGTACTCAACAAAGGCGAAGCTGATGATGAACGGCTATGTTAGACTGAGAACTTTATTTTTCACCTGTTATATCGGAGTACCTACAGTCGGCTGGAGGTTGATCTGGGAGCGGGAATATCACAACGGACGAGGCGTCCATAACTAACACCAACGTCGTCAGTACATGACCCAAGTAGAACATGAAACTCGACACATCGCCGTTGGGGCCCCCTTTGTCAGCATAGCAGGCAAGCCATGCCATGCGGGCACTCTCGCGCCAAGATTTAAGAGCTAAGGATCTATCGACTCGAACGAACATCGGCTGCGAAGCGAACGAGAAGGCTCATCGAGAAATGGGACAAGAGAAGAAAGAGAAGAATGTGGAGGCAGGGTAAGGCTTGGGGAGGGGGGCGAAAGGCGCGTGCGAGAACGAGAACGAACGGGGGCGGGCGGAGGACGAGGGAGGGCGACGCAGACGGCGAGTTGTCGAGCCAAATATTGAATGGCTCGAGAAAATATCGAGTGTTCCGTCGCCATGGGCGTGAACTTTGACGTGGCGCGGCGAAAGACGTGGACGAGGAGGACGTGTGGGCGAGGAAGGCGAGGGCGTTAGACGAGGTTGACATACCGTTCGAACTCGTAGGCGAGGTCGCGAGCGCGGGTGCCGTGACTGAAGCCGGTCACGTAGAGGGTAGTTCCACCGCGAGACATGCTGTTGAGGTTGGATTTGGTGCAATGTAGAAATAGATGAGAATGGAGCTGATGGAGCAGTCCTGAGAAGCTCGACAGGGAAAGGGCAGAGTGATGGCGCGGTAGTGGGTTGATGATAGATGGTTCTAAGTTGGATCTGGGATGACGAGAACGTATGGGAAACTTTTGTCCCGGAAAAAAAATGGCTGCTGACATAATGGACAGCGCCTTGACCACCTACTTACACTTACAGTCAGCACATACCTTGGGCAGTTAGCTACCTAACTAATAACTGGGTACCTGGTCTGCCAGCCATCTGCGACCTTGCTAAGTTCAATGCTTATCCATCTTGGGACATGTTACTCTTTCTTCGCAAGACTTGCGGAGCCTTACCGTTGAATAGCTACGAGGGCAGGTGGAAATCAATTTGATGGAGATTATCAGCTTGTCCTTTTGAACTGATCATTTTATGCCACCTATAAATACTGTGCCATGGTACTGACTTTGGCCCAGATCCAGTAGAGCAATTGGTGAGATGGGTCACTAGATGAGAATGGTGTTTTCCTCCATCGCTTACTGTGGCCTGCTCATGTCGACAGATCAGGCCACAAGAAGGAGGGGCCGCAACTGAGAGGGTAGATGATGAGTTGCGACAGAGGCAGAATCAGACGAAGATGAAATATATAGTAAGGGTAGTGGTACTCTAGACACTACCTATAAGCAGATGAAGCGGGGATTGCGGACATCACACATACATTATAAGTACAGTCGTGGTCTTCGAAAACTAGGATTCTGACGCCCGACTTTCGACTTCTTGACTTCCGGCATTTGGCATTCAATGACCAATGAATGTCCAAGTACAATACAACGGCATCGGATCTCATACGTGGTGAGAAAACCCCGGACGGAAAAGTCGGCGCGCGCCCGCGCATTCGGAACTTGTGCTGAGTCCGAAGCGGAGTGCCCGGAACCCATAGCTTGCTTGCATGCGTACCTAATGCAGATGCCTGAAAATGATTATCTGGAGAGAGAGATGCCAATGGTCTTCGTGGATGAGGTCAATAATCACCACAATATCTGTCGCAACGTCGGGTTAGTATTTTTTTTTTTTTTTTCAATTGCCGGCCCGTCTCGGATGTTGCTTGTAGGATGTTTCTGTAAGCACATGTTAACTTAGACGAAGTAATTTATGTAGTAGATCTCTCCCTTCTCGTAATCTATAGGCGCAACAGTATGACCAGCATTCTGAACAGTGGCGAGGCACGTGGAAAGCATCACCGGTTCCAATGTGAGAATGGAGCACTGCTTGTGACTCATCCCAGGGTGGATAGTGGAAGAATCCAAGGATTTCTCATATTGATGGGTAGCATAATCCAACTTGTTTTATTGTAGCTAAGAGGCAGCTGCCGAAGGTGTACATCTACTCTATCTATTCACATTGTGTTCGGTCAGCGATAGCCGAACAATGTACCCCGAGAATAGGCACTGATTGCACGACTTGAACATTAGGCCATGTATTTTCTTCATCTTTCTCTCTTCATCTTTTTTTTTGCCAGCCATTCACTCGCTGGTAATGAAAATTGCCTAGTAACCCTGGAGTCTCCGAGGCTCACTGAGACTCCGGCTCGTCCGGACATGGAAACCGAGATTACAAGGTTGATGGTCCAAGGTTTGAGGCTCCTGGCCCAACCGTGCATTGTGGTACGGCATCCTCGGCGGTAGGGCAATCATGGTAGGTTTTAGTATCTTCGGTACCGTGGGATTTTGGAGTCCCAAAGGCTGACCACACACAGGGCTGTGACGTCTGCCGTTCCACCCCTACAACGGATGGAGAGGAGGAGTGGGACAGAATAACCATGTCAGTACTTACATACCAATGTGAACTTGATTCTCATATAAGCAGTCCGTCTGCTTCAAAGTCCATTCTTAGATCTTATAATACTTGCTCCAATACCATCTGACTCAGCGATCTTATATAACTGCCTCGTTGTTTACCTTGCCTTACTTCATGACCGACCTATGTATCCCTCGGTCATTCGCCTTTCAACCGGGAAGAAGCAAGCACCACCACCCCTTTTTATCTGAGCTTCCTATTCTTATCAGGTCAGTCAACCTGAAGCAAGTACGTTTCTGAGTCTGGCAAGACGAGCCATAATTGAGCCACTTTTCTCCGATATTCTTTATTCTCATTATTTTCACAATCACCTTGTGCTCTTTCAACCCTTCTCCCTCTACTTTTGATAGCTCAATCCACTGGTACCATCCCTCGACTCCGAGATGGCCCCGCACTCCGGCCCCGGCCGATCTAGTCCCGAGGCCGTCTCGCCGGCACCTCAGCGGCAACACAGATCTCTTGGAGAAGCCCTGCGCGCAGCTGGAGCCGTGCTTGACGGAGGTAGAGCAGGATCTGAGACGCCTAGCGAGGAGGACTATGATGAAAATGTCCGTCCAACGCTTGCAAAACCCCGCGTGATCCGGCGGCATCCCGGCCGTACAGGTGACACCATTGTGCGGACGGAGGGAGCAGCTGTCATGTCAAATTTCGCTTCCAAGTCGACACCTATTGCCGTCCGCCGGGACTCAGGAATTCATATTGTCTCCGACGATGACAAAAACCTGTTGCAGCTTTTGCGCGAAAGCTCAGAATGGACGCAGGATTCGTCGCCAAAACGCCGTTCGCGCAAATTTGCGGACCTTGTCTTCACAAGACAGTTCTCAGCCTTTGACCGGCAGAACACCTCTTCAGTTAACAGCCCGTTTCATGGCTTTTATACCCTTTTTTGGCTTGCCGTCGCGATTTTCGTATTTAGGATCTCCGTGGATAATTGGACAGTCTATGGCAGCCCATTTGGGACCAGCGATATCATGAAGACCATGTTTCGTCGTGATGGTGCGTAATCTGAAGACTCTATGAACATGTATAATTGCTGATGTTCATCAAGTTCTTGTTCTCCTGCTATCAGATGGCGTCATGTGCGGTTTAACGGGATTTAGCTGGGCCATTCAGAAGCTTGTCTTCAACAGCTATCTTGACTGGGACCAATCGGGATGGGTTATTCAAAATGTATGTGTTCAGCCATAGACTTTCCTTTTACATTTGAAGACTTACTCGATGCGCAGATATGGCAAGCTTTTTTCATGGCTGGTGTGGTCGGTCTCACCCTCTGGCGCGACTGGCCCTGGACGCACACCGTCTTCTTCGTCCTACACGGCATTGTCATGCTGATGAAGCAACATTCGTATGCCTTTTACAACGGGCACCTCTCAACTGTGTACAAGAGGCGAACCTCACTGTTGTCGAAGCTGAAGCAGCTTGACTTCGTGGATCCAGTCACTGGTCCGACGCAAACCGCCCCCTTGGTCTCTGCTCTCTCGACTCAGCATCTTGAAATTCCGCCATCAGCTGAACAACGTCGCAAGTCTATCTCACAGCTGCCAAACCCCAAGGAGAGTGATGTGGAGAAGATATCCCGTGCTATAACTTCAGGTCAAGCCCTAGATGATGAACAGGTCGATCTTTTCGAACGAATAATCAAGTGGGAGGTGGATGCTCTTGCTGACGAACTGAGTGGCACTACCACTGACGCCTCCCGAGCGTACCCAAATAACCTCACCTTCATAGATCACTACAAATGGATACCACTTCCGACACTTGTATATGAGCTGGAATATCCCCGATCCGAGTCAATCAGCTGGTCGTACGTCATCGAGAAGCTAGTGGCTATGATCGGAGTACTCTTCGTCATGATTCAGGTATCGCAGTACTACATCTGTGGGTTGAACTGGACTTCTCTCAATTTTAGGAAAGGCACTAATAAGCTATTAACAGATCCAGTGGTGATGAAGACCGTAGAAATGAAAGAACAAGGAATTCCTCTTGCTGCCAGGTTTCAGCAATTTCCTTGGCTCCTCAGCGACCTGATTTTCCCGTTCATGATGGAGTATCTAGTAAGCCCTCTCGCGCAATGGCGTAGGAACGACTGTAGCGGATCTGATCTTGCCTTCTAGCTTGTATGGTACCTAATTTGGGAGACTATCCTAAATATTCTCGCTGAGCTTACGTACTTCGCGGATCGGAGCTTCTATGACGCTTGGTGGAACAGCGGTAGGCTGCTCAATTTGATTATTGAATCGATGTGTAGTGAAACTAACCGTGATCCAGTATCATGGGATCAGTTTGCCCGAGACTGGAACCGCCCGGTTCACATTTTCCTCCTCAGACACGTCTATCACAGCTCCATCTCATCAATGAAGGTGAACAAACATACGGCAACACTTATCACCTTCTTTCTTTCTGCATGCGTTCACGAACTGGTCATGTGGTGCTTATTCAAAAAGCTTAGAGGTTATCTCTTACTTCTTCAGATGAGTCAACTGCCTGTATGTTTCGGCAACGTCGTCTACTTTGCTGCCCCTCTGATGCCTGGCGATACTAATTACAATGGTTCACAGCTGGTTAGGCTCAGCCGCACCAGGTGGCTTCGAGGACGCAAAGCACTGGGGAATCTAACATTCTGGCTGGGGATCTTTACTGGGCCAAGTCTTCTATGCAGTCTTTATTTGATCCTTTAAGGACTTGCTATAGGTTAGCTCGTTAAAATTTACAACATATATGGCCTTTCATTATGCAGGGGGCTCGACTTAAGCCGGCGTTTTGGAAAAAAAAAGTAACGGATGGTCAGGCACATAAGTCAAGTTTTGTTTTCAGGAAAGAGATTTTTTTATCCTTCAAAACTAAACATCAAAACTACATCGCCAACAAGCCACCCAGAACAAGTCGGATATATTTCTACAATTTCTCATAAGTTGCCATGAGAGATCCTGGAGAAGAGTGTTAGAATGATCATGTCCCGATTCGCGTGTTATGGTGGGTAAAGAAATACATACCAATAAAAGTTGTCACAAGACGGCTGCGTACTTGGCAGATATCCTCGGGCACTAGCCAGATGGTAGCCCCGAGCTTTCGGGCAATGCTAATGCTCAGCTTGGCATTGAGATAAGCATCTTCGTCGCTCTGGCCAGGTGTAACAAGGTCGTAATCGACATAACTGCTCTTCATTCCATTGAGGACATCAAGGAAGAATATACCGGTGCCGATGGCGGGGTCCTTGAATGATCGAATGGCCGAGTTTCGACCTCCCTTTCTCGACATGTCGTTGGCCCATCTCACCATTTCAGCATCAGTAATTTCACGCTTTCCTAGCTTCTGGGCCAGGCCATGCAAAGTCACAGTGATGTCCTTGCGCATCAGTTGCCAAACCAGACCAAGAGTCAGAGTTCTTTGTCCGTCGGTGATATCAGCACCTTGAATACCAACGAGCGAGAAACCAATCTGCTTGCCTAGCTCAATGGCGTAGTTGGTATTCTCAACAGCCTTGAACCTCATCAGCTCTCCTCCATGTGCCGGTCGCTTATTAACGTGGCGAACATTCACCGACCCAGGAATAACCTTGTCGTACGCTTGGAGAAGGATAGTCCCGTCACGCAGATCATCAAAGAATGATACAACAGCTGGTTGGACATCAAGGCTGTTAAGCCAAAGAGTGAATACTCTGGCTTCGCGTTCACCTTCAGCATCAAAATCCTCTACCTCGAGCTTCTCCTCCTCGGTGATGGGATCGAGAGCAGGGTGGTTGTTGAAGAGGTTGGCAACAAAGGCCAAGTTGAGCTTGGGATTTCCAGACACAAGAGACTTGGGCGTTAAGAACTTGCGGCATCCAAGTTTGTCAGCCTCTTGAAGTACAGCTTCGGCCCTTTCATGAAGATCACGGTGCTGCAAAGGGGCTCTCGTAACTCCATACTCGGGTCCAATCTGGGCCAGCAACACAGCGTAATTCTCGCCATCTTTGACATCACCAGAGAAGTTGGCCACTCTAGATTGAGTGGTTAGAATTTGGTATTAGGATAATGTTAGAGGGGCCAACATACCTTCGGGGCCAATTGGCAGCTTTGAGATGGTAATTGAACCAACGCAGAAGGATCTGCTCAGGGGGTAGTCTTAGGAACTGCTCAAGTGTTTCATCCTCTTCAAGTAGACGATAGAGCTCAGGGTGAAGCTTGATGTCAATTTTGCCCAAAAGACCTCGACGAATCACCTGCCAAATGAGACCCAAGATCAGATGCTCTCTGACCTCAATGATGTCACCAGCACCGATGTTGACAACTGAACAACCGATACCTTTCGCAGACTCAATAACGATGTTGTTGTTCTCGCTCATTTGGAAGGCGTTGAGATTCTTCGTCTTTCTGCCAGGAATATTGAGAACTCGTTCATCAATAGTGTCCGGGACGCTGTCATTGATGAGCTTCGCCAAGACGAGACCGTCTTTGCATTCGTCAAACATCTCGAACGTGTCTGTAGGAAAAGGCAAACGGTTGCCGATGTCAGCATCGCCATCCAGCACGGCATTGATATGGCGGGTGAACTCGGTTCGCTCATCCTCGTTGATGGTATGGGTGATATTGGCATTGGAGCCCTGGACATGAATCTTGCCGCTCACACTACCCTTCGAAGCGTGGCCACCGGTTCGCTGGGAGACAACCCCACTGGTAGCAGCAGGCTTTGGTCCTGAGGGGGTGCGCTGCTGGGGTGCGGAGGAGTCACGAAGTTTAGCAATAAGCTGGAAAGTAAAGGAAGTTAGCGGGGCGACAAAGGAGTGAGTGTGAGGCCTAACATACTCCGACATAATCTTCCAACTCGACGCGCCGTGATGAATCGAGCTCGACCTCCTTGAGAGCTTGGCGAACGACGTCATAGGGTTGGTTCTCGCTCTGCTGCGTGGCCTTGATGGCGGTGGCCTCGTCGAGATAGCCCTTGTCATCGACATCTAGTCGCTGGAAAGCATCGGACAAGGAAAAGATCTCGTTCTGTTGGAACTGAGGAAACTTCCTGCGAGGAGTTTGATGTCAGTGTGGGATACACGGCAAGGATCCGGAGCGACCGACCTCTGAAGCTTCAGCACATTCATGGTGGAACGTAATGCGCAACAATGCGGTCAAGTGCGAAATTGAGGGTAGGATAAGCAGAAAGGACGAATAGGAAAAGGAGAAGGGAAAAGGGAAAAAGGAAAGGGGGAAGAGGGAGAAGGTGAGGATATGTGAGACGCTCGGCGGACTGCTTGGGAGGAAAATGAAGACAGTGATGCGAGAATTGGGCACCGCGATTCTCTGGCCACTTGCGAGTTATTAAGCTAAAGAGGAATGAGACGAGAGGAAGGTGCGTGCGTACTCTGGTCTTCTAACAAGGGGAGGAGGAGCGGGGGCGGGGGCAGGTACCTTTGCTGGTCCTCTTAAAGTACCTCTATGGTACTGAGGGGGCCCTGGCGGATGGTATTTTTTTTTTCACTGCGAAGCTTGCTATAGAACGGTCAGTGGGGTGACCCAAGGCCCAAAGCTACATGCTAAGAGCAGTACGGTGATGTAATAACAGCACAGCCACACCCAGCCCACGCCACCAGGATTCGCAGGCAGGCAAACAACGAACTCAGATTTGCAGCTGAATTTTTCTTTCTCTTTTTAGACGTGGCCCACTTTTTTGTTCAATCTTAGAGCAGTTGATGATGTCTTAATGTTTCTGTTACAAGCAACCTCGTTTCCTTTGATCGCTATTGTTAGACGAAATCTAGAGGCCTAAGTTCGGCAATAAGTCAATAAATACAGAGTACTCCGCAGGTAGACACGCTTTCCTGAGTGAACGAATAGGTTGCCACTGAGCCAAATATCAAAGCTCCACTGTCTTGCGTAACTGGTTGCAAGTGCAAGGCTCCAACGAAACTTTTCTTCCCACACATACCCATGTATATGTTGATCTGCGCCAACCTGCTGCTCCAATAAGTTGTTATTTACTCAGTCGCCTGCTAGGCATCAGCTCAACTTACTCTTGTCTTAGCAGTTCCTCGTGTAGCCACATACCTACCATCCTACTCGCCTTACCTAACTACAGAGGCTATTCTGAAAAATTCGTCAGCTGCCAGGTTCGTGCCATGGATCACTGCAAAGTCTGTGACGAACCCCTTGTTATCCCCTTGGATGCAGATGACGCGGACGAGCCTGGCTCGAACGACGGCAAAACTGTCCCTGATGACCTGGAGCTTCAATGTGGTTGTCATTTTCATTGGCAGTGTTTATTGGATCAATCATCAAGCGTGATCTTGTCTCTCCAATGCCCTAGCTGCGCCACCGTCTTGACTGCTAGTCGAGCTGGGTCTTCCTCGACATCCTCAGCCCTAGGCTTACCTGCGGGTGCTTCAATCCTTGTCAAATACATCAATGAAGGCGGCACTCAAGACAATCTCGACATCTTACCTTCTATTGCTGAAGAAGCTTACCTCGAAACCCACCCTGAAGCCCGCCCAGCCCGGGCTCTTCATGTCATGTGTGTTGAAGGCGATGTCTTGGGAATTGTCGAATTACTGCGCGACTTAAACGATGAGATTGATGATTTGGGCGCCCTGATTTGTTATCAAGATCCCCTTGCCGACCTCAAGAGCGGGCTTCATCTTGCCATTGAGAACACTCAGGAAGACGTTGCTTGGCTACTTCTCTGGCTATCTTCTGTCGTTCCTGAAACCTCCTTCCCAGAATCGGCACGGCAAGCCGCTCTATCCATGGGCATTGGCCGTCTGCAGATTGAGCAGGATGATGATATTCGAACTCTCCAAGATGCCCAAGGTCGATCAGCTCTTACTCTCGCTCAACAGCTTCAGAGTAACTGGGGTGAGATGATCACAGTCATGTCGACATAGTGAAACAATATAAATTTTATCTCTGAATTCAATTGCTCGCTCCTTGCTGATAGTTACATTAATCCTTGAAATCGCCTCTCTGTGGATGAAGCTATGCTGAGCTTCCGACCTTGTTTAAAAGATCCCGCGGTATGCATCCTGTGTGAAAGGAGGGGGAATCCAACCCATCTGGCAAATCAGCATTGTAAAAATAAAAAAAAAAAAAAAAAAAAAAAAGGAGCTTCCACTCCCGCTCCCGTATAACATCGAAATTGAGGACTTGGATTAGATTAACCCCTCTTGTACGCCTGAGCACACTTTTGTGTAAATCCCACCCGATCACGTATGTGGGTATCCGTCTATATATATTTGGCCCTTTCCCCCAGTCTCTGAGCTTTCAATTCGAGTGTGTGCTCATGTGAGGTACCTTGGGCATCCAAGGTCAGGTACTTAAGTAGGTATGTCATGGACGGAATAATGTCAGAACATAAGAGTTTGTGAACGGCATGGCAATTGCTAGCCTTCTTCACTTATCAATACATCCTCGCTCAATTGAGATGCGCTCATGCACTTCTCCCACTTTGCCTATAAGATAAGCAGGTGAGATAAGTACCTTATTAGGTACCGTAGCAATCCCAGCCCCACCAGTAGCTCTTAAATGGAGCACCGTCACCGCCCGTCCCTGCATGGCACGAACGTCATCTTCACATGTGTTCATTCACACCAAGCGCCAACCTCATTTATCATATTTGTTACTCGGTAAATACCTGTCGAAGCCTTCAAGCTGTAGCGGTAGCAACACCGTATTTCTTCCGCGCTACTATCTGCTATCCCTCACCAGGAAACTAGATTTGCATACCTCTCGCATTTGTCCTTACTAGCATCAAGCCATTCGGTTCACACTCCATTCCTGAATACTTAGTAGGTAAGTTCCGAAATTCCTATCTGGAAGGGAACTTACGTCACGTTGGCTACCATTCACATTGGAATACGCCCCGTTGCTCTCCAAAGAACTCCAAGACAAATCATATCGTCAGGCGGCCGACAGGCTCACCGAGTCCCATGGTCGCGAGCCTCTGTCTGGACCATGGCACCAGATCAAACTGGAAAAAAGGCTGAGAAGTTGTCCTCCTCCTACTTGAGTTCCGCGGTCAATTCAATCAACCCATGGGCAAGTAGTCGCAGTACCACACCAACGCAAAGCAACAAATCCGAACAGACTCGTCCTACCACCCCAACGAAAACGGACGACCATGCTACTACCCATCTCTACGGTCAAAGTGTCAAAACTTATCCCAAAGATTGCCCGGCCCTCAAGGTTCAATGGTTTCATGCCGTCGACGTACGTGACCTCAGTTGCGTGCCGAGATGTTGTTCTAATGTGATCACAGGTCCCAAAACGCAAGCCGCAGCTTGTCAATTCGAAGCGATCAACGGCTCAACCTGCCCAGCCTCCGGCTCAGCCTAAAAAATTTGCTCCATTCTCAGCATCTGACTCAAAATCACTTGAAAATGAGTACCAGAAGTTGTTGGAGGCATTAGAATCCACTCGTACTCCCGATGTTAGGGATATCCGCCAATTCTCCCGGAAGAGAAAGGTGGATTCGGGCAACTTGACTCCTACCCCGTCCGCTTCTGAGGCATCGGATTCTGTTGACACCGTCCATGTCCCAGTAAATGAAGATTTTTTATTTGACGTGGACATCAAGGCTCGGGAATTGAGTCCGGTGTACTGGCTTGGACCCGTCTATGAAGGTTCGATCAGCTATATATGTGATATGAATGGGAGCTGACACAGGGCAGTTCGGCGAGGAACCTGGTTCTACCAAGACGGATCAAATCTTCGCCCCTGTGAAGAAAATCTTGCCGCACAACTAGAGGAGGTTAGGAATTTCTTCCGTGCACGAGTACTATAACCTCGCTGACTTGCCGCCCAGGGCTACCTTAAAATGAAGCCATGGCTATATCCAGGTAGCATAGATTCATCCGCATGCCGCATGGCCTCTGGAAATTGACTAATTTCAACTTGTTTAGTGAGAGCTCGGAGCCCATCTGGATCCAAAAAAGCCACGCCAAGAGCGTCACAGGAAAATCTAAAGACGGTTGCCTCATCATCGTCCTCAGTTACTTTCAACCCACTCCCTGCATCTTCAGCCGCGACATCTCAGACACAACCGTCGCAGCTACACCCCTATCGGCTTTTCGGAACCTACATGAACAGTGTTGCTACTTATCAAGATGCAAATACGGCGTGGATGTCTTCGGATACCATGCTTGCTTGGGTGACGGCTTCGGTTTACGAGAGATTTTCTGGTGGCGGCTTTATGGGTGGGGTGAAACTCATTCGAGGATATACCGAGCCAAGTAACACTAAAGAAAAAGATAAAGGCAAAGATGATAAATCTGCACCTGCCGGTGCTGATTACGATCTTAACCTCGATGACAAGCAAAAGAAGACGCTGAAAAGAAGATCTGCGCCGCCAACCACTCGAGCATCTCAAGATGAGCCTCTCGAGGTTGACGAACCGAGGACGAGCGGAAACGTGGGCGACCCTAGGCAACTTCGGCTCCAACGTCAGCTTTCCTCGCTAATGGAAAGCGATGGAAGGATAAAAGCTGAGACTGAGGAAGAGATCCGAAAAAGGCAGGAGCAAGAAATACAAGATGACTACAACACACAAGTGGGTGAAGCTCAGGGCCGAGAAATTGAGCACCTCGTATTAGTGACACACGGTATTGGCCAACTACTCAGTCTTCGGTAAGTTGGGTCCTCTATCATTTCCTATGAATATACGCGGTATTGAGGCAACTATAGCATGGAAAGCGTAAACTTCGTCCACGATGTCAATATGTTACGAAAAAGTATGAAGTCCGTCTACGCAAACTCAGCAGATTTGAAGGCGCTTAACTCAGAGCTCGGCTCTGGACCCGGAAACTGTCGAGTACAAGTTCTTCCAGTATGCTGGAGACATCTCTTGGATTTCCCCAAGAAGAGAGACAAAAGAGGGGAGCGCGACTTGGCAGAGCTTGCTGAAGATGAAGATGACTGTCCGTGACCCCATAGGCACGTTCATGGCACAAGGCTAATTGGAATTCCAGATCCTTCACTTGACGACATCACTGTAGAAGGTGTAGCCTTCGCTCGATCCCTAATTTCAGATTTAGCCCTAGATGTCCTGCTATACCAAAGCTCTTATCGTGCACAGATTTGTCGGATCGTATCGAAAGAGTGCAACCATATCTACAAGCTTTTCACGGAGAGGAACCCTGAGTTCAAAGGAAAGATCCACCTTGTAGGCCACTCCCTAGGGTCTGCCATTCTCTTTGACGTCCTTTGCCAGCAGCGAAATCGAGCTGATGGTCAAAAATCATGGTCGCGCTTCTGGCCCTCGCATGATCGAAACGATGCAAATCACAAGGATCTGGAGCTGGCCCTAGACTTTGAGGTTGAAGATTTCTTCTGCTTGGGTTCTCCGATAGGTCTTTTTCAGATGCTCAAAGGACGGTACGATAAGCAATGCCAGCCGCATCTGTGTTCATGCATCCCTCCCCGCCTACAACCTAACACCTCTCCCTCGATGGCGCTGACATGAAGCTTAGGACAATTGCTGCGCGGCAGCCTCTCCAAAAGGATATACCCGATGATCCCTTCGATACAGAAAGTATTGATGACGCATACAAGGTGGCTACAACAGCTCCCGTTGTCGAAGATGCCCAGATCTCGCCTATAACAGGCCTTCCCTCGTCGGTGTCGTCGCCTAAGGTCGGACAACTGTACAATATCTTTCATCCATCAGACCCAATCAGTTATCGCCTAGAGCCATTGATTTCTTCATCAATGTCATCCCTGAAGCCACAATTGCTACCCTACACAAAGAGAGGCATATTTGGAACTGTGGCACCCCAGGGCTTGACTGGTATTGGGGCGAAGGTGGGACAGAGCGTGAGCGGACTCTGGTCGAGCTTAAGTGCGGGCATCGCAAGCACCATGCTGAATCGCAGCTTGGGACTCAGTAATGAGGAAGTTGCGCGTATCACGGCAAACGTGCAGCAGGGTGACCCGTCAAGCCCAAACCCAATGCCAATTGACAGAAATAAAATGGGGGAGAAAACAGACGAACGGATGAAACAACTGGCTGACTCTACGACAACTGAAGCGAGCGCAAGTGCAGGGCACAACCCCACGCTGATTGATGACGAGCTTGAAACTCTTTTCTCCAAGTTTCAGCAAAGGCGGGTTGAGCTTAGCAAGGAAGGGGAGACAATCAAGCCCCAGGAGGAGGATCGAAAAGCCCGAAAACTTCGGACAGAAGAGAGCAAGGTGCGGGCTTTGAACCACAATGGTCGAGTAGACTACCAGATTCAAGAGTAAGTCGGACGGCGCACTGTCTCCCTACCTATTTTTAAGCGGCAGATCAAAACTAATGGATGAGTGGTTTTTCAGAAGTGTTCTTGACTTCAACCCAATCAATACCATCGCGTCACACATGGCATATTGGGCGGATGAAGACGTCAGCCACTTTGTCCTTTCACAATTGTTATCCATGCGATCTCGGCGTAGGAAGATAAACTAAACAATTTCATCATCTCTCACAAACCCAACGCAAATATGCTACATTATATGCAGGATGGGATAGAGTCAAGAATCTTGAAGGTAACACGAAAAAATAGCTACCTGAGGCTCTGGTAGCCTAGGAATTATTAGCCTTTCATCCCAACATCAGCCAAGTTATTCATGAGGGATCGCATTCTTCAATATCTGAGAAAACTTTAGCTACTTATGAGAAGAAGAAAAAAGAAAGAAAAAAAAGGCACAAGATATTTTCCCTCATACCTTTTACAGGCATTGAAATATCGAAACCCGGTTATGTGACTTGAGGCATGATTCATACCAGGCTAGGTATTATTCGTGAGTCGGCATGGACAAGCAAGGTGGGGATACTAGGCTCGTCTGGTCGTCAGAGCTCGTACCCCACCATGCTGCTGATCCTGTCTAATTGTGTGACTCCGTAGCGTTCAGAGTTCGAGGCTCCGCAGACATCATGCCGCCGCTTATCTTAGGAAATTTGTTCGCTTTCACCTTGCGAAACAAATTGCTCTAACATAGCCTGATGCGCCTTCAGCTTTCCACTGGCCATGTTGTCTGCATTCCAATCTGAATCATTGCCTCAATTCCTGCTCCCGTCGCGCTTATGATTATAGCGCTTGCGCCTTGAGTTAATCTTCTGGGCCTTCTCTCAGTTTTTTTTTTCTGGCGTCTCCGACCCTTCCTGATCTGGTGCTACAAGGCACTGAGTTTCTCCCGCCTCCTCCACCTATCGACTCGATATCCCCGGGACTTGAAAAATATGGCTGTAGCTGTGGCGATGGACAGTCCCGTCAAGCAGCAGCTTGTGGACAAGCTGCCGAAACGTTTTAAGGGTATCAAGTTTGGTATTCAGTATGTCTGCCGTCCTCCCCCCCAATTTGCACATTGCCAACCGTATGTCCCGCGCTTAGGTCCAACCAAGATATCGCGAACCAAGCCGTCCTAGAAGTCTCCGACCGTCTCCTTTACGATATTGAGAACAATCGCGCTCCGTACCGTCATGGGCCGCTCGATTCACGACTCGTGAGCCCTCCACCATACTCTCTGCGGAACAAATCTAACTTGAATTCTGTTCCTAGGGCACCTCAAGCAAGCTTGGAAAATGCGCAACCTGCCTTGAATCTCTCAAGGATTGTAATGGCCATTTTGGCCATGTTCGCTTGCCTTTGCCCGCATTCCATGTAGGCTATCTACGCTTCATCATGTCCATCCTCCAGGAAATTTGCAAGGTATTTCAGTAGTACTTGGAGACGAAAAACTACGCCGACAGTTTCTAATAGGTGCGCAGGATTGTGGTCGAGTTTTACTCGAGGAACCCGAACGACGCCAGTTCCTCAAAGAATTGAGACGTCCAGGAATGGATAACCTTCGTCGAACCCAGATCTGCAAGAGAATCAACGAACAGTGCCGAAAGATACGCACATGTCCCTACTGCGGTTCAATCAATGGACAGATTCGGAAAATCGGTGTCCTCAAGCTTGCCCACGACAAGTTTGCCTTCTTCAATAAATCCACCTCCGCCAAAAAAGTTCCTCCCCAGAGTAAGATCAAGTTTGACAACTCATTCGGCGCAGCTAGGCGTGAGAATCCCGAACTAGAGAAGCATCTGCGTAAGGCGATGGAAGATCTTAACCCACTGAGAGTCCTCAATTTATTCAAGATGGTTAGTTCAAGCGACTGTGAACTTCTTGGCCTCAACCCAGCCGAGGGACGTCCAGAGATGTTTATTTGGCAATTCTTGCCTGCTCCTCCTGTCTGCATTCGACCATCTGTTGCTCAAGAAAATGCCAGTAACGAAGATGATATTACTACCAAGCTTGCAGATATTGTATGGGTCAGTGGTATGATCCGATCTGCTCTTCAGAAGGGATCTCCAGTTCAAACCATCATGGAGCAGTGGGAATATTTGCAGACCCAAATCGCCATGTATGTCAACAGTGACGTACCCGGACTCCAGCAATCCGGCTTCGGTAGACCAACTAGAGGATTTTGCCAGCGATTGAAGGGAAAGCAGGGCCGATTCCGAGGAAATCTCTCTGGCAAACGAGTTGACTTTTCAGGTCGTACTGTTATTGGTCCAGACCCAAACCTCGGTATTGATCAAGTTGCAGTTCCGCAGCTAGTCGCCAAGAACTTGTCTTATCCTGAACGAGTCCAGCGTCACAATATCGAAAAGCTTAGGCAGTGTGTTAAGAATGGGCCTGATGTGTGGCCAGGGGCCAAAGAGGTGATCAAGAAGGACGACGGGGGCTACAAGATCAATCTGAAGTTTGGAAACAGGGAATACGTAGCCCGTGACCTTGCTTTCGGAGACGTTGTCGAGCGCCATCTCGAGGACAACGACATCGTTCTATTCAATCGCCAACCCTCCCTCCACAAGCTTAGTATTATGAGCCACCTGGTCAAAGTACGGCCTTGGAGGACTTTTAGGTTGAACGAATGTGTCTGCGGTCCTTATAACGCAGATTTTGACGGAGACGAGATGAACCTACACGTCCCTCAGACAGAGGAGGCGCGTGCAGAAGCCATCAATCTCATGGGCATCAAGCATAACTTGGCAACACCCAAAAACGGCGAACCTATTATTGCCGCAACACAGGACTTCATTACGGCAGCCTTTTTGCTAAGCAGTAAGGACAGATTCTTTGATCGAAAGACGTTTACCTATTTGTGTATGCACATGATGGATGGTCGAACACATATCGACATGCCTCCCCCAGCTATTATCGCGCCACAGGCTTTGTGGACCGGAAAGCAGCTTTTCAGCATGCTCTTGCGGCCGAACAAGGACTCGCCTGTCAAGATTAACTTGGATGCCAAATGTCGAGCGTACAAAGCTCGTCCTGGTCAGACACCAGACATGGATCCCAATGATGGCTGGCTTGTGGTCCGTAACTCCGAGGTTCTGTGTGGTCGTATGGATAAATCTACCGTCGGTTCGGGTAAAAAGGACTCCATCTTTTATGTTATTCTTCGTGATTTTGGCCCAGATCAAGCTGTCATCGCGATGAATCGGCTTGCTAAGCTATGTGCCCGAACACTCACCAATCGAGGGTTCTCGATCGGTGTTGGTGATGTCTTCCCAACTGACAAACTTAACGAGGAGAAGGAAACGCTGGTTTCTGTTGCATACAAGCAGTGCGATGACCTTATTGAGACTTTCAAGCAGGGCAAACTCGAAAAGGCACCTGGTTGTAACATGGAGCAGACTCTAGAAAACTCGATCTCGGGTATTCTCAGCAAGGTCCGACAGCAAGCTGGTTCGTATTGTATCGATACATTGAGCCGAAATAACGCTCCGCTTATTATGGCCCAGTCTGGCTCCAAGGGCTCAGACATTAACGTCGCCCAGATGGTTGCGGTCGTCGGACAGCAAATTATTGGTGGCCAACGTGTTCCTGACGGTTTCCAAGACCGAAGCTTGCCACACTTCCACAAAAACGCTCGGCAGCCTCCATCAAAGGGCTTCGTCAAAAACAGCTTCTACTCTGGTCTTTTCCCAACAGAATTTCTCTTCCACGCCATCTCCGGCCGTGAAGGTCTAGTCGATACTGCCGTTAAAACTGCAGAGACAGGCTATATGTCACGACGTTTAATGAAGTCGCTGGAGGATTTGTCAACCCAATATGATGACACGGTTCGTACATCTGGTGGTGGCATTGTGCAGTTTCAATTCGGTGCAGACAAGCTTGACCCCGTTGATATGGAGGGTTCCGCTGAGCCAGTTCACTTCCAGCGTACCTGGACCCATGCAGAGGCACTTACGTGGGATAATGATGAGCCATCTATGACGCCGGATGAGATCCGGTCCTTCTGTGACTCAGTGCTCGAAAAAGAACGACGTCGTTTTGTGAGACGTGGCCTGGTACATAACGAGCTCCTGGATTATGAGGATTCAAGTGACTATGCCATTGATGAGCATGAGAGCGCCAGAAAATTTCTCAAGGCAATTGAGAGCCATGTTGAAGGACTAGCATCGAAGCTTGAGCGGGTGCGAAAGCTTGCCGGTTTTGAAGGGGACGTCATGGTCAGAGACACCGCCCAGGACCATGCCGACCGGACAGCCAAAGTTTCAGTATCTACTCTTAATCTCTTCATCAAGCTCTGCCTCGAAAAGTACAAGAAGGCTCATGTCGAGCCTGGACACGCCGTTGGTGCGGTTGGTGCTCATTCGATTGGCGAGCCTGGTACCCAGATGACCCTAAAGACTTTCCACTTTGCGGGTGTTGCTGGTATGAGTATTACCCAGGGTGTACCTCGAATCAAGGAAATCATCAATGCCTCGAAAACGATCAGCACGCCTGTCATCACATGTCCTCTTCAAAACGACCAACAAATTGAAGTGGCTAGAGTGGTTAAGGCTCGTATCGAAAAGACGTATATATCTGACGTTTTGCGTTTTGTCGAAGATGAATGGCGCACGAGCGAGGGTAACGTTGTTCTTCAAATCGATTCAGATGCCCTCTCCGATATGCATTTGGGCATTGGCCCTTACGACATTGCTGAGGCAATCTGCAAGCAA
Source organism: Mariannaea sp. PMI_226 (assembly GCA_024336345.1). Taxonomy (NCBI): domain Eukaryota; kingdom Fungi; phylum Ascomycota; class Sordariomycetes; order Hypocreales; family Nectriaceae; genus Mariannaea; species Mariannaea sp. PMI_226. The sequence goes on from JANFOG010000005.1 coordinate 2,931,143, forward strand.
CGAAAGTTGAAGATTGCGAGGGAAGATCTCTCCATCGAGGGCGAGCGAATTGTGGTGCGGGTTAGGGATGTCAGTGACGCAACTAAGAGAACTGCCCGAAGCAAAGCAGCTGCCGAAGAGAGTGGTGACATGCTGTTGAGGGCAAATTTTCTACGACGAGCTCTCCCATCTGTCCCTATCTCGGGCTATTCTGAGGCCACTCGGGCCATCATCCAGACTTCGGAACAGAACACCCACAAGGTCTTGGTTGAAGGGTATGGACTCCGAGCGTGTATGACTACAGAGGGTGTCATTGGTACATCGGCTCGAAGCAATAGTGTAATGGAATGCAAAGATGTGCTCGGTATCGAAGCGGCAAGAACCACCATTGCCGACGAGATTGGCGAGGTTATGGGTGACATGGGCATTGATCCACGACACATGCAGCTCCTTGCAGATGTCATGACCTACAAGGGTGAGGTCCTTGGTATCACTCGATTTGGTCTGTCCAAGATGAGAGACAGTGTTCTCCAGCTTGCTTCATTCGAGAAAACGCCGGACCACCTATTTGAGGCAGCCGCAGGGATGAAGACGGACCAGATCGAGGGTGTCAGTGAATGCATCATCATGGGTCAGACAATGACGGTGGGTACGGGTGCTTTCCAGGTGGTGCGTCGCCTGGGAATAGAACAAAAGGATTTAAAGCAACGCCCAACAACATTCGAAGATGCATGGACTGCGGAAATAAACTTGAAAAGAAAAGGACGTCGAACAGTCTGAGGGCCAGCTGGAGAGGGAAGACTGGAATTTTTTTTTTGATTTCCTCTCTTATCTGCAGTAGTAATTGATGGGAAGTACTCACAGCGACTGGGCAGCTTGGATCATTGAAAATATGTGAAGAGTCCACCACTGTGTGGTGCAAGGACGAATCAACTTCCCAAGGGACTTACTCCCTGCGTACCTTAGCTTCAGTACCACCTTATGTTGAGGTACCAGTTATAGCATAATGACGGGTTCTTACCGTCGTACAATGTAGCTTATCAGCCTTACGGGATGTGCGTCGACCTAGTACTGCACGTGATTTGGTCGCATCATCTTTTCCTCTTGTCACGCCCAGCGTGCAGACGTCATTCGCTGATAAGAATCCCTCCTGCCAAGAAGGCTCAAGTACTGGGCTAAATTTATCCCGGAGCCACAGAGTTCGACGAGAAAATATTGCTAGCACTGGATGATCGAAGAGAGGTAAGAAATCGTTGAAGAAGAAGAGAGAAGAAGAGGAAGAAAAAAACATTATGTGTGGCCGTTACGTCTTAGCGCTGGTAAGTTATCACGTAACTCTGATCGACGCTCTTACTCAGGTATTCACGACGTACAGAGGCCGTCGCAGATTCGTCAAATGCTTGAGGATGAAGACATGCCAGTGGATGACGCCCCAATTGATGATGGGGAGAGTGCGCCTCGCAGTAGCTACAATTTCGCACCAGGATACCATGGCATTGTTTATCGTGCCAACCAGTCTGAAGGTACAAGCAACAGTTACACCGGAGTTCGGTACAACAACAATGATGATGAGCTTCAAAAGAACAACGAAGACGATTCCGGCGAAATAACTTCTATCAGTACCAAATCTGTTAAGTACAAGCTCCAGTCGATGAAATGGGGTCTTGTTCCCTCGTGGACTAAGCGAAACCCAGACTACGGGTCCATCCTTAGGACTATTAACTGCAGAAGTGATTCACTCAGCACACCTGGTGGAATGTGGGCATCCATGAAGGCTAGGAAGAGATGCGTCGTTATTGCCCAGGGTTTCTACGAGTGGCTCAAGGTTGGCCCCAAAGACAAGGTACCTCACTTTACCAAACGCGAAGATGGTCGTCTCATGTGTTTTGCTGGGCTTTGGGACTGTGTCCAGTATGAAGGTGAGTTTGTGCAAACACTGATCCGGGCATTGGACAGGGCACGCTTACGCTCTTTTCAAGGCTCAAATGAGAATCTCTATACATACACCATAATCACGACTGACTCCAATCAACAACTGAAATTTCTGCATGACCGTATGCCCGTGATATTGGAACCCGGTTCTGCAGAGTTAACAACGTGGCTGGATCCTTCACGCAAGGAATGGTCTCATGAACTACAATCTATTCTCAAACCCTTCAGAGGAAGACTGGTTGTCTATCCTGTCTTAAAGGACGTTGGGAAAGTCGGCAATAATTCTCCATCATTCATCATTCCCTTGGACAGCAAGGAGAATAAGTCTAGTATAAAAAATATGTTCGCCAACGCTGCTAGCAGTGGTACTACTAGCCCATCTACGAAAGCCAGCAGAAGGGAAATGTTTGAGGATGCCGGTGGCGATAGGGCAGAGAGCGAGAAGTTCACGGAGACATTGAACCCAGACGAGAAACCAGGCCAAAAGCGTAGGATATCTACTACCTCAAGAATTGAAGATGGACAGACAAATGACAAGAAGCGGAGGGCGACTGGGAAAATAAGCGCGATGAAAAACCATCCAAGAAGTAAGGGCAACACGAAACCTACCATTGGAGGGAACCAAAGGATTACACACTTCTTTGGGAAGGACGAATCATAAAGGCCTCTCAGAAGTGCCAAATGAAGGGGAACAGTATTATAGCCACTTGGGCTCATCCTTGATGCGTGATCTGTCCGCGAACTGGGCAAGGCAGTTGACCCTTTGTTAGTATAGGTTACGAGGAGTGAAACGGAAAAAAAGAAAGAAAAAAAGAAAAACAAGAAGCAAACAAAGTTAAGATTGGGACAAATGAGCCAAACTTCAACCACCCGAGAAGCTAGAAGAACGACGTCACCTACGGTGAGAAATGTACTACCGCCCGCCTGCTAGGTTGTTGTCGCCAACTTCAGATCAGCTACTGCCAAGTCATTCATCTCTCACAGCTTGAGCCAAGCAAGCCATTTCCCATTCGCCTTTGCTATTACCTAGTTTGCTTACGTCTTAGTTTAGCCATCTATGTAGGTTGCACAACTTCTGCTTGAGGTTTGTTTATCTTAATGTCTTTCTTTTTATTGACCTTTCTGATTTTCTACCTCTTCGTCAGTTTTTGTGACGGAAACCTCCCAATACTTCGCATAACAAACGAGATTACAACACTTGGCAAGGAAAACATATCCTTTTAGTAAAAACAAGTCTCGAAACATCCAGTAACGCGTTACCGGCAAAATCTCGACATACGGTGACTATTGCTATCAGCACACCCCCTGCCGGGGCTCAAGTCAAGGGGATTGCGTATTTAACGTAGACATGTTGGGACGACTTGGCTAAATGTTCCAACTACAGTGAGCTTTTTACCTGATTTGTGTACATCCAGAGCACCAGTGGGAAGAAGCAGACCGTAATATATTGTTTCCAAGTCAATAAGTTCGATATGATGAAGCATTGGTATAAAAGATGAGGCCCCCGAAACGAAAGAACTATGAACAAGGTGGAAGTGAATGAATCACAAGCCGATGTACGAATTATTAGGAAATTCAGTTTAGATAGGCATTGTTAAAGTCGAAAAGATAATCGCCACCACAAAAAAAGAAACAGAGTGAAACAAACCACAAAATAACGATGAGGGACACCGGATTTGAACCGATAACCTTCAGGAATCTCCAATAAGTTCTCAGGTTAAACACAACCAGAAAGCGACTGGAATCTGACGCGCTACCGTTGCGCCAGCCCCCCAATATGATGCTACGGACGATATAATAGTCCTAAAAGAATGGGGAGCTAGGAGAAGGTAGAAGACTAACTAGAAAAAGCAGCAAAAATTGAGGGACACCGGATTTGAACCGATAACCTTCAGGAAACTCCGACGCAGGCAGGCTACTGTCACCTACAAACCGCTGGAATCTGACGCGCTACCGTTGCGCCAGCCCCCCATGCTGATGGGACGACGGGATTAATAAATAGTTTATATAGTATTTGAAGAAGATTGGAGTATTAATTATAACTTAATAAAATAGTACATTTTAAAGAGAAAGTTATAATATTAATAAATATTATTAAAGAATTTTTATAAAATAAAAATTTTAAAAATTTTAAAAATATTTTATAAAAATTAAAAAAAATATTAAATTAATTTAATAATAATAAATTATTTATAATTATATTAAATAATTTATAATATTAAAAGAATTATATATATAAAAAATATTTTTTAATAAATAATTTAATTATTAAAAAAGGAAAATTTTATTTTTTATTTTTTTTATAATTAAATAATTAAAAAAATAAGCTTTTTAATTATTTTATTTAATATTTATTAAATAAATATTTTATTTATTAATTTAACTTTTTATTTATTATATATTTAATTATATTTAATAAAAATATTTATTTATATTTTTAAAATAAAAGAGTTAAATCTATTAGGGACTGACCCTTTTTGGCCATTTTTTGCTAATTTGTTTAAACGCGTTATAAACCCAGCTTTACCTGCCTTTTTGATTTTAGTTCATCTGACTTATACCTAACTTCCCTTATAACTAATATATACTTTAAAGCTTATTTTTTATTTTCCTTAAAGAGGTATTTTTTTATTTTTTTTAAAGTTTGGCTATAGGTTTATTTTAGCTAGCTTATATTAATTGCCTTTTTTTATTTTCTCTTTATATTTAAATTAATAGTAATATTGCCTAGCCTCTAGCTATTAGCTACTTTAGTTATTAATTATTAAATTTAATTTTTATTAATTATATCTTTAGTTTAAATTATAATTATATTATTTAGTCTTTTTAACTTTTATTTATCTATTATTATTATCTTTAGTATTATATTTTTAATTGTATTTTTATATTAAACTTTAGATAATAATATAATCTTATTTAATATATAATATTATAAAAGCTATATATATAAATTATAATGATTATATTAATTAATTATTTATTTATTATTAACTAAAGTATTATATATATTTTAAAATTTTAAAATAATAATATTAAAGTTATTATTTTATATTTTATAATTAATATAAGCAAAAGTAAGTATATATAATAGTTTGTATTTTAAAATATTATATTGGAGTTAGAATTATTTTTATTATTAATAGATTATAATATTAATTAATATTAGTAGAATTATATTTAATAATAGGTTTATAAACTTAAATCTAATTATTAATTTAGAAATAAGGATAATCTCTATAGGTAGTCTAAGGTAAATTAAGATATTATTGCCTATTATAATATACTTTAGGTATGCCTTATTTATAATTATCTTCTTAATTATATAAATAGCCTTATTTATTATCTTTAACCTTAAGTAGATATTTAACTTTATTATTATTAGTATACCCTCTATATATATAAATATTATTAATATTAGGATTTTATTATTATTTTTAATATTTATTATTATTATTATCTCTTTTTTTATAAATATTCTATTTTTTTAAATATATATTAATAAAAAAATATATAATAGCTATTAATACTATTTATAAAATATTATTATAATTTTTATATTTAAATTTTAATAATTTTAATTTAATAATATTATTATTATAATATTGGTTTTTTATAGAATGTAATGGCTAATTTAGTAATAATAATTATTTAATAATTATATATTATTTTTATTTTATATATTATTATAAATTTACCTTAATAATTATTAAAATTACTTATCCCCTATAGTCTATATTTATTTTATTAATATAATAATAATAATAAATCTTTATTAAAATTAATATACCTTTTTATATTTAAATTATTATTTAGGCTTAAATAATAGATCTAAAGATTATAATATTCTCTTATTTTTTAAAATAATAGATCTTTTTTATATTGGCTGAAATTATTAAAAATCTTTATTAAATAATATTATTATTATATTATTAAAGTCCTATATATTGCTATATATTTAGCTTAAATAATTGTTTATTATATATAATGTATATAATCTAAATATACTAATTTTATTTATTATTAATATTTACTTTTCCTACTATTTTATAATCTTAGGCCTATTAATAAATTGGCTTTTTATTATATTATGTTTTTAATATTTATTAAGTTTATAAATTAAATAGATAATAATATTATTAATTTAGGATATTATAATATTAATTATAATTATAATTAATAGTCTAGAAGTTATGCCTTAAAGTATAAAGATTTTTATAATTGCCTTAATAATTTAATTCTTATTTATATTATTTTTACTTTTAATAAATATATATAATTACTTTAGATATGCTTTTGCCCTATTAGAAGGCTTACTAGTTATTTTAATTTATTATTATTATTTTTATACTTTTTTTATATTTAATTACTTATAAATTAAAAAAGGGCTAATATTTATTATTTATTTAAATTAAATTATATAATTAAGTTATATATTATAATTTAGAATATATATAATATATTTAGCTTAAATATAATATTGGCTATTATAACCCTAGTGTTAATATTAGTAATTAAGTCTATCGTATTAAGCTTTATTATATTAGTTGATATAAGATTGTCTTTGAACTTACTAAATATGCTAGTTATTGCTGCTTTTTGATTTTGCCTTTTTTTACTAATTATTTTATTAATGAAAATAAAGTTTTATATTCTTTAGATTTTTTATTCTAATTTATAAAAGGTATTTGCTTATTATATTTTAATTAATTTTAGCTATTTTTATAAAGGTATTTTATTTATCTTTATATTATTATTTTTAATTTAGTAAGCTTATAGGTTAAGGTTATTTTTTTATAAAGTCTTTAATTGTTATAAAATGCCTTTAAGTTCTAAAGATATTATTATTATTTGGTTAGTAGTAGTAGTATTTTATATTATATTAATAAAGTAAATTATCTTATTAATAATCCCTATTTAAAAAGTTATTGTTTATTTTTACTTAAATTTCCCTTTTATTTTCTTTTTAGCTTTATTTTTAATTATTTTATTATTATAATTATTTAATATAATAGTCTATTATTTAATATTTTACTTTATATTTTTTGCTAATTATTATAATAATTATATATTATTTATTATAAATATTAATTATTTAAGCAAATAGTGCTTTTATTATATTTATAATATATTAATATTTTTAATATTATTATCTAAAGTTATTTTAATAAATTACTATTAAGGTATAAATAATCCTAAATATTATATTATAATATAACTATTTATATTATTCTTAAAGATATTTAAAAAGTCTATATTTAGATATTTATTTATATAGATACTTGATCTTATTATATTAGGCTATAAGTATTAGGTCTATAGATTGCTTAACTATTAGCTAGGATTAAGTGAAATCTTATTAGTGCCTAATTAGCTATATATATCTTAAGGTATTATTTATATAAGAGTTAGGTAGTTAAATAGATATAGTTATTTAAGACTTTTCTCTTAATAGGGATATATTTTTAATAATATAATTTATTGACTATTATTTTATATTAAAATTTATTTCTTAATTTTATTCTTTAAAATAGAAATTAATACTATTTTTATAAATTATAATTAATAATTAATAATATTTTAGAAAAGCCAGTTTATATTAATATATATTTAGTGTGTTATATAATAAA